>JASWHV010000002.1:44876887-46289799 GCA_030760725.1 Neostapfia colusana | reverse complement strand
GAAGAAGAAGAAGAAGAAGAAGAAGAAGAAAAAGAAGAAGAAGAAGAAGAAGAAGAAGAAGAAGAGAAGTGTTGTGTGATGTCAATGGAGAGGTGGATACACATGCTGCGCAAAATGTACGTCTATGTCAACGCCTTCGTCAAAACGCTCATGGTATGGTAGGAAATAACATGCGTGGTAACAATAACCGCCCTCTTGATGACCCTTTTGCTAAAGTTAAAATTTTCATACCTTCATTTTCTGGTGCTTATGATGCTGAGGCATATCTTGATTGAGAAATGACGGATGAACAAAAATTTAATTCCCACCTTGTTCCTGAACAACATAGAGTTCGATAAGCCACTCGTGAGTTTAAGGATTTTTCTATAATATGATGGAATGAACTAGGTACCACACGCTTACACCCTGATACATGAGAATGTTTAAAAGAAGCTATGCGCAATTATTTTGTTCCTCCATCCTACCAACAAGATTTACGAAAGAAATTATAGCGCTTAGAGCAGGGAAATAATTCTGTCCAAGATTGTTATGCGGAGCTTCAAAATGGTATGATACGTTGTGGGGTAGTAGAGGACACTAAGGATAAAATTTGCCGTTTCTATGGGGGGTTGAGACGTGAGATACAGGATATTGTTGATTATAAAGAATTTAATACTGTCAACCAGTTGTCCCAGCTTGCTATGCTTGCATAAAAGGAGTTACAGGGTCGTCAATAAAAGAACAAGAGCAGCATCGGTGCCTCCTACACTCTACGCACGACAACGTCTTCGGGGGTGTCCAACTCATTCCGTTTTGATGCCCCTTCACCAACACCAGCAGCCAAGATTTCTTCTGGCAGCAACAACATTTTCAGCAGCACCGAAACCACCACCCGCATGACCTAGGGATTTAGGTAAAAATTCCTTGCAGGTACCCGCCGAAATGCTTCATCCGTTGCTTCAACGGAATGCACTTCCAGCATTCAGTGCCACCGCTGCCATGGTCTTGGTCATTTGCAAAAAGATTGTCCTAGTCGGCGGGCATACGTAGCTATAGAAGAAGGAGGATACATCAGCACCTCCGATGTCAAAAACAACAATGATGATGAAGCTGTCATGGACAACGATGAGGGACATGCTTTTGGGAGTGAAGACACATCAACTTACATGAACACCATTGTGCAGCGGGTGCTGAACACACAGGTACAACAACTTGATAGATTACAACGCCATAATTTGTTTCAGATTTTCTTCGTCATCAAGAACTAGCGAGCACGTGTCATCATTGATGGAGGAAGCTGCAACAATTTGGTGAGTTCTGAATTGGTCAAGAAGCTTAGCTTGAATACACGATCACACCCACATCCGTACCATATTCAATGGTTGAATGATTCCGGAAGAGCTAAGGTAACACAAACTTGCAGAATTCCATTTTCCATTGGTACATATGTTGATTCTGTTGATTGTGATGTGGTACCCATGCAAGAGTGTTCACTTTTATTGGGTCGACCTTGGAACATGATAAGGATGCTTTGCACCATGGTAGAAGTAATAAATATACTTTTTTGCATAAAGGAAAGAAAATTACTTTTCTACCTTTGACTCCTGCTGAAATTGTACAAGCTGATAGGGAGAGAGCTGAAATTTCTAGTAGTTCTAAATAAAAAATAAGCAAGTCTTTAATTCTGTGTTACCACCAAATAATGGGAGATCTACACCTAGTTCTAAGGCCGAGGGAATTAAATTGAAGGGTCATGTAATGCTTGCTACAAAATCAGACCTTGCTGAAATTTCCGATCATGATACTTGCTATGCATTGGTGTGCAAACAAGTTTGTTCTCCATTGATGATATTGCTAGGTCTTTGCCTCTTGCAGTTACTAGCTTGTTGTAGGAGTATGAGAATATTTTTCCAGCTGAGATACCCCCAGGACTTCCACCTTTGAGAGGGATTGAACATCAAATTGATTTGATTCCAGGTGCAACTTTGCCAAACCGTGTTGCATATAGGACCAACCCCGAGGAGACTAAGAAAATTCAGAGGCAAGTCCAAGACCTTCTGGACCGTAGGTATGTACGCGAAAGCCTTAGTCCTTGTGTTGTTCCTGTACTTTTGGTTCCTAAGAAAGATGGTATTTGGCGTATGTGTGTTGATTGTAGAGCCATTAACAATATTACTATAAGGTATCGTCATCCTATTCCTAGTCTAGACGACATGCTTGATGAGTTGTGTGGTTCTATAATTTTCACTAAGATTGAATTGCGTAGTGGTTACCACCAAATAAGAATAAAATTAGGAGATGAATGGAAAACATCTTTCAAAACCAAATTTGAGTTGTATCAGTGGTTAGTAATACCTTTTGGTTTAACTAATGCACCAAGCACATTCATGCGTTTGATGAATGAGGTTTTAAGAGATTTTATTAGAAAATTTGTGGTGGTTTACTTTGATGATATCTTGATTTATAGCAAGTCAATGGATGAACATATGTATCATTTACGTGTTGTTTTTAATGCTTTGAGAGATGCACATTTATTTGGTAACCTTGAGAAGTGCATCTTTTGTACGAATTGAGTTTTTTTCTTGGCTATGTTGTGACTCCACAGGGAATTGAGGTGGATGAGATGAAAATTCAAGCGATCAGAGCTGGCCAATACCTCAAGCCATCACACAAGTAATGAGTTTTCTTGGTCTTGCAGGTTTCTACCGACGCTCCGCGAAGGATTTTAGCACCATTGCTGCCCCATTACATGAGTTGACTAAGAAAGGTGTGGTGTTCCATTGGGGAAAGCACAAGAGGAGTCCTTTGACACCTTGAAGGACAAGCTTACACATGCACCATTGCTGCAACTTCCTGATTTTAGTAAGACTGGAATTTAAATGTGATGCTAGTGGAGTTGGCATTGGTGGCGTCTTAATGCAAGAACGTAAACCGGTTGCATACTTTAGTAAAAAACTTAATGGTCCTGTTTTGAATTACTCCACATATGATAAAGAAATTTATGCTCTTGTACGATGCTTAGAGACATGGTGTCATTATTCATGGCCTAAAAAAATTGTTATTCATTCTGATCATGAATCGCTAAAGCATATTCGTTCTCAAAATAATCTGAATCGTAGACATGCAAAATGGATTGAATTTATTGAGTCTTTTCCTTATGTCATTAAACATAAGAAAGGGAAGGATAATTTGATCGCTGATGCGTTGTTCTCTACAACATGTCGCCCTTTGGAAGGATAATGTTTCAGTCACTTTTGGCGCACCCTATGGAACAAGTTGGGTACAAAACTGTTGTTCTCTACAACATGTCATCCACAAACTGATGGGTAAACAGAAGTAGTGAACCACACTTTGGGCATCATGCTGAGAGCTGTTTTGAAGAAAAAATTAAAGACGTGGGAAGAATGTTTGCCATATGTGGAGTTTGCATATAATCGGGCAACACATTCTACCACCATGGTAAGTCCTTTTCAGGTAGGGTATGGATTCAATCCCCGTGCTCCTATTGATATCTTGCCTTTACCTACTAGTGAGAGAACTCATAATGATTTAAAGGAATGTGCTAATTTTACTTTGAAAATTCATTAGACCACTAAACACAATATTGAAAAGATGAATGAAAAATATAGAATTGCTGGTAGTAAAGGTAGGTAGAAAGATTAGACTTGAACCGGGTGATTTAGTTTGGTTACACTTGAGAAAGGATAGATTTCCAGAACTGAGAAAGTCTAAATTGATACCTAGAGTTGATGGTCCTTTTAAAATACTTGATAAGATTAATGACAATACATATAAACTTGAGTTGCCTCTCGAGTTTGGGGTTAATCCCACCTTTAACATTTCAGATTTGAGGTCATATTTGGGAGGAAAAGGTGAGCTTGAGTCGAGGACGACTGCAATGCAAGAGGGGAAGGATGATGTGGACATCACTCCTACGGATATACACAACACTCCAATGGTAGACATGCAAGGTCCAATTACTAGAGCTCGAGCACGACAATTGAATTTAGAGGTGAGCTCATTCCTGAACAATCCTTTATATGTGAATTTTGAGAGTATGTTGCTACCTAATGGATTAATTATGATTAGGAAAAATGGAGTGGACATGGAGATACATGGAGAGGAGTTTGGAGGCATGGAGGACTAGAAAATATGCTAACAAGAAGCTAGAGACCGAGCCCAACTCAAACTCGAGTCCAACTCCGGGCCCAGGAGCAGTCCACCTTAAAATGGATGCCCAAGAGGCATACGGACTCGGTTTTTGATGTTCTACATATGCACGGAAAGCTGAGAGGATAAATCTTCCAATGGAGATGGCCTCGAGTCAAAATTCCTTTGGAGTCGAACGGAATCTTCGAAACAATATCAAGTTTAGAGTCTGTCAAGGTGTTGCATCACCTAGTTGGGTCATTGGGCCTTGTTGAAAGTTGTCTAGAGGGGGGTGAATAGGCTAATAAAACCTGAAACTATTGCAAACAGCGGATTAAACTTGAAGGAGGCCGGACTAGTCCGGTCTGAGGGCGGACTAGTCCGGTCTAGATATAAAATTGCGTTTTAGGTTTTCTTTTCAAGTTTGTTTAAGCGGAAGATATGTAGTAGTCTAACAATCTCAATAATTAGTTGTGAGTGATTAGATTGCGAGACAGCAGAACAATTTACAAGTGTTAAACAAAACGAAAGATTAACAAGTAATTTTAGTGAACGAGTGGGAAGGTAAAGGAAACCAGAGACACGATTTATCCTGAGGTTCGATTCCACACAGGAATCTACGTCCTTGTTGAGGAGTCCACAAAGGATCGGGTCTTTTCCAACCCTTCCCTCACTGAGCGATCACCAAGATCAAGCCCTGGCTCTTTCACTATCAATCAAATGTGGATACAATGCTCTTAGGGTCTACTCACAACTTGAGGCTCCCTACAATAACCTAGTAGTTCTAGGAATCAAAATACAACAACCAATAACTCAAATTAACAATTAGAGTGCAAGAGAGTCAAACCGAGAACTCAAATGTTATTCACCACGTTTCTCCTCTCACAAATCCACAAACCCCTTAAGATCCAATCTTAGGGGTCAAGAAGGTGAGGAAAGAGGCTTAGAGGAGCTCTGGGAATGAGTTTTCAGCACTAGGATTTCTCTCTCTCCAATTCTCACCCGGGTGTCTCCTATTATAGAGATCCCGACATCTAGCCGTTACCTACTAAAGTCTGGACTAGTCCGATCAGAACCCCGAACTAGTCCGTTCTTGGGGGACCACTTACGTCACAAGGCTACCAACTAAAGTCTCGTGACCGTTAGATTCAAACGGTCATAAAATACCGGACTAGTCCGGTGAAGAGCGGACTAGTCCGATCTTAGACAGGAACCTCTGTTCCGAATGATAACGGACTAGTCTGGTAGGGGCGGACTAGTCCGGTCTTACCAGACTTTGTCTCGAAAACTCTTTGATCTAGGACTGCGGACTAGTCTGACCAACTCCGTACTAGTCCGAGCTCACTCAGGAACCTTTATTCCGCCCTGAACCGGACTAGTCTGAAGGGATCGGACTAGTCCGACCTGTGGAGCGGACTAGTTTGAGGTCACTCAGAGACTCGTTCTCCAGACCTAAACGGCTTAGTCCGCTTAGCGGACTAGTCCGGTTTTCTGAGACTTAGTCTTATAAAGGCTCAGACTCACTCGACAACGGACTAGTCCGACCTAAAACGGACAAGTCCGAACTCACTCAGAGCCTACTTATCCGGTCTAAAACGGAGTAGTTCGGGTTGGAACGGACTAGTCCGGCCCCCAGTCCAGACAAGTCCGGTCTTTCTTTTTCAGCCATACCTATGACTACTTCCTCTCACGATTCTAACTTTAGTTTAAGCTCTCTAATGATTCTCAAGCACTCTAAAAGAGGAGACCCTATACACAACTACAAAATGTGAAACTCAATAGAAAAATTCTACTTTCTACTCTTGTGAGACTTCTTCTTTTCCTTTTTGCTTCTTGAGAGACTCTTCATCCATTCCTTTTGATAAGAACCTATGCTCATACTCAGTAAAACTCATTAGTATCTTAATTGTTGTCATCAATCATCCAAAACCCACGGGGATTACTTAGATGCACTTTCAATCTTCCCCTTTTTGGTGATTGATGACAACACATTAAGATTCTTTATAAATAGATATAATAGATTGTTTTCATAACACATGTGTGTATGGTTCACTCCCCCTAAATGTGTGCACAAAAGATTGTCAAGGAAAAATATGCACAAGAGTGAGTTCTTTGGGGTTTTCATACAAATACGTGTTATGGTGGGGTAGCTAAGTGTGATGTGATAAAGTGAGTATTAAACGCATTAAGGAAGATATAACATTTCTGAACAAGATCATCTCAATATGGCATAATATGAAGACATAAAATAGCATAGTCATTACAAAAAAACATAACGTGGCATAATATGGCATAGTTATTACAAACCAACATAAAGTGAGTGTTAGCGAGACTAAGGAGCTAGACTAGACACTACTCCCCCTTATTCTCTCCTCCTTTGGCATCAAAGCACCAAAAAGGGAAGAAAAGAGAGAAAGACCTAATCGCTATCATCTCCATCTTGATCTTCGTCTTGGTCACTCTGAGTTTCCTCATCCTCATCTTCATCTTTGTCTTCATCGTCATCCTCTTGATGAGCGTGGGAGGTAGGAGGAGCAGCAGAGGAGGAACCAAAGTAGGCAAGCTCGTCCTCGGTGAGAGTGGGAAACTCTGTCACTTCATCATCATCCGATGACGGTACAGACATATGTATCTCCATTTTGTCGCACATTGCCTTCAGATACTTCTCTTGGCGTTGCTTCATTTTCTGTGTGCGAACTTCCACTTTCCAACACGAGGAGAAAATGGCCTTGAATATTTTGAGCAGCCCACTAGAGGAGCCACTCGATGGTGGAGGAGCAGATGGCCCAGCTGAGGAGGATGGAGCTGCAGAGGAACTCCTGCCAAAATACGCAGGAGGGCGAGGAAGGGGAATCGACATCTGTGGGCGTAGCTTCCTGTGCTTCACATCCTTTGCAAATTCCAGGCTTGTGACTTTCTCTATCATGCACATGATGTACGGCGCATATCCACAGGACCTGTTCGGGGTGTAGGAGATGTTGAAGATATCAGTGTATATGTAGTCGAAGACGTTGAATCGTTCTTCTTCATTGAGTAGCTTCAACAAGTTTCTGAGATACCCTTGTATCATCCCCGCATCCCCATCTTTTGGAGCCAGAGTCTTCCTCAGGATTCTGTTTAGCACCCCAAAGAAGGGTTTGATGTTGTGGGTTGAGGATGGCTCATAGGTAAGATATGAGGGATACATGAAGTCTAAGTCATCCTTTCCCAAGGTCCTCTCATTGTGAACTATGATCTCATAGTTCAAGTGCTCCTCAAGTCCAAGGATCCTAGCAAACTCATCATACAACACCGAGTATACCACACCATTTGTCATCCAAGTGATTTTTCTGTTTCCATAGGTATGGAAGTAGCAGGTGGTGTAGAATTGGACTATCACCTCGATGTTCCAATCATACTGAAAAGCCATTAAATCCTTGATCCCATGGCGTTCTGCTGCTTCAATTACTGCATCAAAAGCTTGATGCTTCTTGTTTCCCATGTAGGGCCAATCCACCCACTGAGCATCGACTATCGGTGTCTTCATTGGGAGATAGACGAGCCGGTAGTAGTCACAATGAAAGTCGCACCAGAAACGAGGGTCTGGTGTGGACTTCTCATATTTGTAAACCTCCTCTTCTCTGAACCTTCTAGCTTTGTTAGCTCCTTTCCCTTTGAAGGTTACAGTCGCCAAATTGGTTTGGCGGTTTGGATTGTGCATAGGAGGTGCCCTCTCAAGTGGCCCAATAGGTCCTTGTGGGAGATTCTCCCTTCCCCGTCTAGGGTTGTCACGAATGACAAGTCCCCTGTTGGCTAAAAGCCTTTTTTCTAGGAGGATCGGTTGCTTTTCCTTTTCCTTTGTCTTGGGTTGTTCTTTGGGACTCAACATGTTGTTTCTCCTTCAATGTCACTAGCCTCTTCCTCCTTGGAGGATCAACGGACTGAGAGGCTTGTGCTTCCCTGTCAGCCCATTTCTGTGTCCGAGCCTCTCTTGCTGCAGCCTCTCCTACCTCTGCCTCGGCTGCCGCACGATAAGCGGCTTGGCGAGCCGCTTCGGCCTCGGGGTTTGGAAGAGGACTGTCTCTGGATCCTGACATGATCTGGTGATAGATGAAAGGAAAGGCTTAGATGCGAGAGCATTGCGTTTGAAATAGTTTACATTCCCAAAGTTAGGGGCTAAAACTGTATCAGTCGGACTTGTCTGGGCTTGTCCGGTTGGAGTCCAGACTAGTCCGGACTCTACAGTTTTAAACCCTAACTTAAGTGATTTGATCACTAATTCAGCAAACTAGACGCAATACTACGAGGGATTGCAACAATATGGGGTAGGAACATCTGGAAAGGCCTAAGGCACTAAAGGTATGACCTAGAAACAAGAGATTCGTGAAAAATCAAGGTTAGGTCAAAAAG
Organism: Neostapfia colusana; assembly: GCA_030760725.1. Classification (NCBI taxonomy): domain Eukaryota; kingdom Viridiplantae; phylum Streptophyta; class Magnoliopsida; order Poales; family Poaceae; genus Neostapfia; species Neostapfia colusana. Next base: position 46,281,282 of record JASWHV010000002.1, on the reverse strand, counting down.
TACCTTAGAGTGAAGAAATTTGATGAAATCCACGGATTGAAGGAGCGGAGATGGTCGGAGAAGGATTCCCCGCACTCCACAAGCCTTGAATCGAGGATTCCTTCAAGGGATTTGAGGGAGAGCTCCAAAATCGCCAATGGGGGCGAGTTTTGGAGGAGAGGAGTGGAGTAGAGGTGAATGAGAGAGAGAGAGAGAGAGAGAGAGAGAGAGGGTTCAGCCCGACCCTTGGAGGTTAAGTCTCCAGGGGCCGGACTAGTCCGGTCTGTCGGACTAGGTCTGGACTAGTCTACTGTCCGGACTTGTCCGGATGTAGTCCGGACTAGTCCGTTGTGGACTTGTCTGCTGCATCCCGGACTCTTCAATATACCCGGACTTGTCCGGCCTCTAGGGCGGACAAGTCCGGCTCTTAGAGGCTGACAAATTCTTATATATTAGAATTTTGCGTGTGATTGCGGTGAATTTATTTGCACCTTCTATTAGGTATCTATGGTCTCTCTCTCTCTCTCTCTATATATATATATATGTATATATATATATATATATATCAAAACACACAATTACATGATGACCATAATATAGCCAAAAATAATATGAGAGAAGAATTAGAGAGGGAACAAGTTTTTCACAATCGTGCATATTTTTTAAATTTGTGGGAATTTTTGGAAAACTTTTAATTGTTAGCATTCAGATGCACAACATTTCAACTCACATTCCTAGAGTCTAGGATATTTAGCTCATTTCGATGTTCACAAAATCGTTTTTCATCTAGTGGCTTGGTGAAAATATCGACTAGTTGTTTCTCGGTTCTTACATGTGAGATAACTATGTCCCCCTTTATAGAATGATCTCTCAAAAAGTGATGCCGGATGTCTATGTGTTTGGTCTTAGAGTGCTCAACAGGATTATGGGCTATCTTAATGGCACTCTCATTGTCACATAGGAGTGGAATGTGGTTCATATTGTAACCATAATCCCTTAGAGTTTGTCGCATCCAAAGAAGTTGAGTACAACAACTTCTGGCTGCAACATACTCCACCTCGGCTGTGGAGAGGGCAATAGAGTTTTGTTTCTTGGATGACCATGATACTAGGGACCTACCCAAAAATTGACAAGTCCCTGAGGTGCTTTTTCTATCTACTTTACATTCGGTGTAATCCGCATCGGAGTATCCGATGAGACTAAACTTAGATCCCTTTGGATAACATAATCCCGGGTTAGGTGTGTGAACTAGATATCTTAGGATTCTTTTAACGGCTGTTAAATGGCATTCTTTAGGTGATGCTTGAAATTTTCCACACAAACATACACTAAGCATGATATCGGGCCTAGATACACAAAGATAAAGCAATAAACCAACCATAGAGCGATATACCTTTTGATCCACGCTTGGTCCATCTTCATTGAGGTCAAGGTGCCTGTTTGTTGCCATTGGTGTCTTGATGGGTTTGGCCTTGTCCATGTCAAATTTCTTGAGTATGTCTTGTGTGTACTTCATTTGACTAATGAACGTGCCTTCCTTGAGTTGCTTGACTTGAAATCCTAGGAAGAACTTCAACTCTCCCATCATGGACATCTCAAACCTATCCGTCATTATCTTACTAAACTCATTACAAAAGGATTTTTTAGTAGAACCAAATATAATGTCATCGACATATATTTGGCACACAAAGAGATCATCATCTACATTCTTTGTGAAAAGAGTATAATCTGCCTTGCCTATCTTAAAGTCATTATCAATAAGAAAGTCTCTAATACACTCATACCAAGCTCTAGGAGCTTGTTTGAGGCCATAGAGAGCTTTATGCAAATTAAACACATAGTTAGGATATTCTTGATCTTCAAAACCGGGTGGTTGCTCCACGTACACCTCCTCCTTGATTGGACCATTTAGGAAGGTGCTTTTCACATCCATTTGATAGAGTTTGAAATCAAGATGAGTAGCATAGGCCAATAGAATATGAATAGACTCAAGCCTAGCTACAGGAGCAAAGGTTTCATCGAAATCCAAACCTTCAACTTGAGCATATCCCATTGCCACAAGTCAGGCCTTTTTTCTTATCACCACTCCGTGTTCATCTTGCTTGTTGCGGAACACCCACTTGGTGCCTACCACATTTGCATTTGGTCTTTTCACCAGCTCCCATACTTGGTTTCTTGTGAAGTTGTTCAACTCTTCTTGCATGGCCACCACCCAATCCAGATCCTTGAGTGCATCTTCCACCCTAAATGGTTCCAAAAAAGACACAAAAGAGTAATGTGCACAAAAGTTAGCCATTCGAGAACATGTTGTTACCCCTTTTGTGATATCTCCAAGGATGTTGTCAACAGGGTGATCCCGTTGAATGCTTTGATGAAACCTTGGGTGAGGCACTTGATTTCTTGAGTGGTCTTCTTCTTCTTCTCCCCCTTGATCATCATCATGGTTTTGATTTTCTCCTTCTTGAAATTGACCGTCTTGATCTTGGGGTTCTTGAGTTTGATCTTGAATGAGAGGCGCCGATTGTGATGAACTTGTAGCATCTTGTCCTACATCTTCTTAGGGACGGACTTCTCCAAGACCCATTCTTCTTAGTGCTACACATGGTGCTTCTTCTTCATCTAGCACACATTGATCAACTTGCTCCACTTGGGAGCCATTAGTTTCATCAAACACCATGTCACGTGCAATTTCAACACAACCGGAGGTCTTGTTAAAAACGCGATAGGCGTAGGTGTTTGAGTCATAACCAAGTAAGAAACCTTCATCGGATTTCGAAGCAAACTTTGAAGTCCAAGGCTTCTTGTTGAGAATGTAGCATTTGCTTCCAAAAACACGAAAGTAAGAGATGTTGGTTTTGTTACCGGTTTGGAGCTCATATGGGGTTTTCTTCAAAAGTCGATGAAGATAGAGGCGGTTTGTGGCGTGGGAAGCGGTATTGACCGCTTCCGCCCAAAACCGATCTGAAGTCTTATACTCATCAAGCATGGTTCTTGCCATCTCTATGAGCGCTCAGTTCTTCCTTTCGGCCACCCCATTTTGTTCGGGAGAGTAGGGGGGCAAAAACTCATGCTTGATGCCCTCTTCATCCAAATATTCTTCTACTTGAGTGTTCTTGAATTCGGAGCCGTTGTCACTCCTTATCTTCTTGATTCTTGAGGAAAACTCGTTTTGAGCTCTCCTCAAGAACTTCTTGAGGACACTTTGAGTTTCTCCCTTATCATGCAAGAAAAACACTCAAGCGAAATGAGAATAGTCATCAACAATTACTAAACCATATTTGTTACCGCCAATGCTTATGTAGGTGACAGGGCCGAAGAGGTCCATGTGGAGCATCTCCAATGGTCTTGTTGTCGTCATCACATTCTTGGCGGGATGAGCTACTCCAATTTGTTTTCTGCTTGACACGCGCTATGTGACACCCTCATTTTCGGGTTCTGCATGTATTCATGTTTCTTGCAGAAAAACACTTTTAAAATAAGTTGAAATCGAGAAAGAATAAAAAAGTTAGCCAAAAAGAGCAAATTCCACTTTACAGAGAGCGCCAAAGACAACTCCCGCGGCTCGCTGGCCACGTGGCGCGTTTGGAGCTCATCTCCGCAAAAGGGGAGAGGCCCGCCGCTAAACTGGCTACGTGGCAGGCTCGGGGCTCATCCCCGCAAAGGGGGAGAGGTCCGACCCCGTGGGACACGTGTTGCCCCCGGAGCTAGCCTCTACAGAGGAGCGAGGCCAGTCTCGCAGGACACGTGTCGGCTGCGGAGCTAGTCATCGCGGAAAAGAGAGGACCAGCTGCGCGGGACACGTGTCGCTCTCAGAGCTCACTTCCGAGGGGTCTGGCCCCGCTAGACACATGTCGCTCTCAGAGCTCACCTCCGGGAGGTCCGACGCTGAAGGACACGTGTCAACCTCGGAGCTCGTCTCTGAGGAGAAAGGAAGTCTGGCGCTGTTAGGACATGTGGCACATCCGGAGCCACCTCCGAAGAAAGGGGAGATCCGGAATTGACACATGGCACACTCGGAGCCACCTCCGAAGAAAGGGGGAGGTACGGAACTGACACATGGCGTTCGAGGAGCTCGCCTATGTTGAGAGGGGAGGTCCCGACCCACCAGACACGTGGCGCACGTGGAGCTCACCTCTGAGGAAGAGGGAGGTCTCGCCCGCTTGGCACGCGGCACAATCGGAGCTTGTCTCTGCGGAAGAGGGAACCTAGGTTCCGCAGGACATGTGGAGCTTCCGGAGCTCACCGCCGTGAAGGTAACGCGATTCTGAAGCGGTTTTCCTTTATCCGCGTGGGAATACCAGTACGGAAGGAAACCGACACGCTTTCCACAATGATACCACACTAAATCAACTAAAGATAAGTTGTTAAGATCTAAAAACAATGTGAAAAGGATTCTTATTCGAAATCTAAACAGATTAGTAAACCCCTTCGCCGGAGATCGCCGGAGGACCCCCAACGGTCTGTCTTGCTAGGGGAAGGACCCCGAGATCAAGAAGAACGTAAGGTAGGTCTCCAATACCACCTTACGACATTATCGTATTTTCTTTGCATCTGTTTTTTGATCCTTTCGAACAGAAGCTTTTTCGTGGACAGATCACGAGTTGATCAGTTGATCTAGATCTCGAGTCAAGATTGTCGCCACGTCCACAATTAATCTTCACACATCTATTCATCGTAAAACCATGCAAGCCATGCAAGAACTCGTACAAACTGATCTAATAAAAACTGCATCATAGGAATTAACATGCATACGCATCATCGCATCTTGATTAGAGTTTGTGCATGATATTGATTGCTGTGAATTTTGTATGTGCATGATCATGTATAGAAGGATAAGCTCAGGGAGCTGTCTACGACGAGCTGCAACAACAAGGTCTCGAGATCCCAGAGCAACAGGAACTGCAAGAACAAGGCAAGTGCCCCTTGACCATATTGATCCTATGTTTTGGAAAACTGTTTTGTTTGTGAAAAGGTGTGTGTGCTGAGTCAAACATGATGGGAAACCCTTTTATAGGAGTTTACTAGATTTTTCAAACCACCCTTATCACCAGGGAAGTTTATGAGTCAGGTATGGTTTTTGCTTTTATGCTTCGCTGAGTCCATGGGATTGGTAAACGAGATAGATGTGTCTAGCTAACTGCACTCGTAAGAATAATGAGGAACTGATGTTGATAATGGACATGGATCGGAGGGAGATCTAGGCAAGCCGGGTTTGTGAATGAGGTAGTATGAGATGGTGGTTACTTGCCGTAGATCTAAGGACCGGTTCATGCGAGCACATGCCAGGATAACAGTGCCACCCACAAGGTCAAGTATGGGCGTGGCTTAGCCAAGTAATTAGGTAAGTTGCTAGATTGTTATGGACCGTGGAAGGCACGGGGAATGGGAGTCGAGTGAGGACTGCCCTGGGAACTGCATGGCACAAGAGGGGGCCCGTGGGTGGGAGAATTGGAGATTCTAGCCTGCTGGTGAAACCTTAGTGAGTTCATACATCTAGTAACCCCTATGTAAAGGCTATTTTGTGATCTCTTGACCATACACCGACGGTTTTGTACTTGTATAATGGAGGTTCTGAAGTCGCCGACGGGTGACGAAATCACAAACTTGTGGGTAAAGTGGTACAAACTCTGCAGAGTCTTAAAACTATCATGATAGCTGAGCTTACGGTCACGAGCGCCTAGCCAACTTCCATGATTAGTTGGGATGGTTTTTGGTTATGGTTTTGGTTATGGTTTGGTTTTGGTTTGGTTTTTGGGACTGTTGAGTCCGGGTGATAAGATTGGTTGCATGACTGTTGAGTCGTGGCAACAAGATTGGTCTCGGTGTGAGATAGAATTGAATGGTAGCGAATACGAGATGGTATTCGTGAGATGGTAGCGAATACGAGATGGTATTCGTGAGATGGTAGCGAGTACGAGAAGGTATTCGTGAGCAAAGTTGAGAAAAATTAATGTCTAGTTGAGACATGGAAAGTGATTAAACATAATGGAGGTATGTTGGTATTTTAATACATGTTGGGATTACATTTCACTTAAAGTTAAGTTGTTGTTTTTATCGTGATTTGAGAAATAACTTTGCTTTCCGCAATGAGCCTTTTATACCGTCCTTGTTGTGAGCTACATATCATATTTTGCCGCACTTGCTAAGTACATCATTGTACTCAAACTTGCATTATTACTTCATCATCAGCAACAGGAGAAGATTACTATGAAGACCAAGTGGAGCCTTAGGCGTGTAATCTGTCCTCAACCTTGCCTGTGGGGATGGAGTAGAGATGGAGCCACTGCTGCTGCTTAGTTTGCTTCCGCACTAATATAAAGACTTCCGCTGCCAGAATAGATTTAGACTTCCGCTGTTAGCATGAGTCCAAGACTCATGAGACTTTGTAATAAACCCTGTTATTCATGGTAATATATATTCTGAATTCAGTTTGTAGAACATATGTATATGTGTGATGAACATCCTGGGCACACATATGCATCAGTTCTCGGTTCCGTGGTTTTTCCACAGAATTGAGGGCGTGGCATATTCGTATCAGAGTCACGATTGACGGTAGGTTATACTCCTAGATAGAAACCACAGATTGGTATCAACCTACCACGGGTTGACGGTAGGTTACACGCTTATATAGAAACACAAGTTGGTATCAGACACAGATTGGTATCAACCTACCATGGTTGATCGTAGATCACACAACCTCAATAGGTCATAGTTTGATATTAGAGCCACCATGCCTAGTCACAGATTGGTACAATCCACAGATTGGTACCAAGCTACCACGGTTGATCGTAGGCCACAAACCTAGAATAATCACAGATTGGTAGCTGAACCACGTTGACTGTAGGATGCAACCCCTAGTAACATATTGGTATTAGAAGCCATGCTGACCATAGGACACAAGACTAGGAGAAGTCATAGTTGGATCACATATTGGTATCACCCAAACCACCTTGACATAGGGTGAAGTCACAGATTGATATCACCCTAAAACCCCATAGGACCCCCATTGAAAAAACATTGAATAGGAGTTGTGTGAGCCTTTGCGATGATTGTTTGTGCTTGTGTGCTTAGTGTGAGTTGTGGGACATCTCAAAGCGTTGTCCATATCCACACATAAGTAGAAAGAGGTGTGAAATACCTCGGCACTTGTTCACATCCTCATATGGGCTAATATATATATAGTCCGATCCACCTTGATGCATATAGTTAGGGGGATCCATCTAACCTTCTAACCTCTATTCTATTCCATTCTCTCTCACAGATGGTGAGAGGAAACGTCGGCCGCCAAGGAAGGAACGTCCGTGGCAACCAAGAGGATGGCCACGATGAAGCTCCTGTTAACCCCGGAGCTGGTGAAAACAACCTGGAACGGTTGATGGCCATGCAGAATCAGCTTATGTAGACCATGATCCAAACTTTGGGTCAGCTGCAGGCCAACAACAACAATCCCGTTCCGCCACCACCGCAACCACCACCACCACCACCGCCGCCGGCTCACAACAGACTTGGAGAGTTCATGAGGACTCGACCACTGACTTTTGCTCAAGCTAACGACCCCATGGAGGCCGATGACTGGTTGAAGTCCATAGAGAAGAAGCTTGCCATAGTTCAGTGCAACGACAGAGAGAAAGTTCTCCTTGCGTTGCACCAACTCATGGGAGCTGCCGTTGACTGGTGGGATGCTCTTTGTAATGCTCACGTCGACCCGGAGACGATCACTTGGACTCAGTTCAAGGAGAGTTTCCAATCTCATTACATCCCTGCTGGTGTAATGATGCTTAAGAGACAGGAGTTCAAAGGTCTCCGCCAAGGACAGAAAAGTGTGAATGAGTACCTCAACAAGTTCACACTACTGTCCCGGTATGCCCCCAAAGATGTCAACTCAGACCAGAGGAAGCAATACCTATTCATGAGAGGGTTGAACAATGAGATCCAGGTTTAGCTCCTCAACAATGACTACGCGAGCTTCCAGAAGCTGGTTGACAAGGCTATCGTGGTTAAAAGAAAGATCCGAGAGATCGAGCGAGAGGGCAAGAGAAAGATGACATACCAGCCATAAGGGAGCAACGTACGACCTCGGTACATGCCCCCAGCTGCACCGCAGTATGGATCGACCACTCTCGCATACCGCCCTAATCAGCCACCATAGCAATGACCCGTTGCACAAGCACCTCGTGTGCCTTTACCTCCTGCGCCTCGTCCCAACAGGGGTGCTCCTGTTCAAAACCCCCGCCCCAACGTACCTGCTGCCATGGGCAACAGGGCATGCTTTGCATGCAGGGAGATGGGACACTTTGCGAGCCAGTGCCCGAGGAGAGGTCCTGGACAGCAAGGCAACGTCCCCAAGTAGAACCCACGGCCGAACGGGGGAGCCAATCAAGGCAACCGTGGACAGTAGAACTACGCTCGCGGCAACGTGAACCATGTTTCTGCTGAGGAAGCACAACAGGCGGAGGACGTCGTAATTGGTATGTTCCTTGCCAACTCCAACCCAGCCACCATTCTATTTGATTCTGGAGCATCACATTCCTTCTTATCATCCAAGTATGTTGCCAAGTACAATCTACCCATATCACACCTGAGCTATACTATGTTGGTTAATTCTCCCGGTGGAGAGATGAGGACTAATATAGTATGTCCGAAAGTAAACCTTAAAATAAGGGGGGTAGATTTCCTTGCCAACCTATTGTCTTTGATTCCCAAGGGCTCAACATAATACTCGGAATGGATTGGCTAAGTAAGCACAACGGAATAATCCAATGTACCGAAAGGAGCGTGCAGTTGACCAACGAGCACGATACCCGTATTGAGTTTGAGTCAGCCCAACCGACAACCGAGAAGGCAACGTTGAACCACGTCAAAGAAGAAACCCTGGAAAGCTTTTTGGTAGTTCAAGAGTTTTCAGACGTGTTCCCAGAAGAACTTCCCAGTATGCCACCTAACCGGGACATCGAGTTTTCCATTGACCTAGTACCCGGAACCACACCTATAGCAAAGAGACCATATATGATGCCCGTCAACGAACTCGTGGAGCTCAAGAAGCAAATCCAGGAGCAGCAAGAGAAGGGTTTTATACGTCCAAGCTCGTCACCTTGGGGAGCCCCCATGCTCTTCATAGACAAGAAGGATGGAACCCAAAGGATGTGCGTGGACTATAGGTCTCTCAATGAGGTGACGATCAAGAACAAGTATCCTCTGCCCCGGATAGAGGACTTGTTCGATCATATGAAGGGAGCCCGAGTGTTCTCCAAGATTGATGTTCGGTCAGGATACTTCCAGCTGAAGATTAAGCCCTCCGATATACCCAAAACTGCCTTTCGAACACGGTATGGTTCGTATGAATATACCGTGATGTCTTTTGGGTTAACGAATGCACCTGCATACTTCATGTACCTCATGAACAAGGTTTTCATGGAGTACTTGGATAAGTTCATCGTGGTTTTTATTGACGATATCATGGTGTATTCGAAAAGTGAGGAGGAACATCAAGAACACTTGAGATTGACATTACAGAAGCTGCGAGAGCATCAGATGTATGCCAAGTTCAGCAAATGTCAATTTTGGCTAAAGGAGATATCGTTCCTAGGCCACATCATCTCCGAGGAAGGAGTATCGGTTGATCACGGAAAAGTGGGAGATGTTCTAAAGTGAAACCAAGCGCAAAACGTGGGGGATATTCGGAGTTTTCTTGGGATGGCTGGATACTACTGAAGGTTCATCAAGGACTCCTCTAAGATAGCAAAGCCTATGACGGAGTTGCTAACGAAGGGAAAAGTCTTCCAATGGACACCAGCGTGCCAAGAAATCTTTGAGGAGCTCAATAAGAGGCTAACCACAACGTCGGTTTTGGTATTGCCGGACGTAAGCAAGAGCTTTGACATATATTGTGACGCATCCAGACAAGGGCTTGGATGTGTGCTCATGCAAGAGGGACAAGTGGTGGCCTATGCGTCGAGACAACTCAAGAAACACGAGCTCAATTACCCCACACATGACTTGGAACTAGCAGCCGTGGTGCATGCATTGAAGATTTGGAGACATTATATCCTTGGTCATCGATGTGAGATCTATATGGATCATAAAAGCCTCAAGTACATATTCGCTCAAACGGATTTGAATTTGAGGCAACGTCGATGGTTGGAACTTATCAAGGATTATGATGTTGGAATCAACTATCACCCAGGAAAGGCCAATGTGGTAGCCGACGCATTGAGCCGGAAGGGAGCATGTCACCAACTCACGGTTTGGGAGCTACCACCCGAGCTACGCAAGGAGTTCGAACGGTTACATCTCGAGTTCTTGAACGAGATGGAAGTGATGGATCTCCACTCTTCGTTGGAGCAAGAGATAAGAGATGGCCAAGCTACGGATGAAGAGATCAAGGATATCAGGGAAAGGATCCAACAAGGAATAGAAAAGGACTTCAAGGAAGATGAGAAAGGTACGCTTTGGCTAGGAAAAAGGATTTGTGTGCCTAACGTGAAGCACATCCACGACACGATATTAAAAGAGGCACATGACTCACTTCATTCCATACATCCCAGAAGTACCAAGATGTTCAAGGACCTGAAGACTTGTTATTGGTGGGATGGTATGAAGAGGGACATAGCCGAGTATGTTGCCCTATGCGACACATGCCAACGGGTGAAGGCCGAACATCAAAGGCCCGCTAGACTGTTGCAACCCTTGAAGGTACCCGAGTGGAAGTGGGAAGACATCAGTATGGATTTCATCGTCGGATTGCCACGTACTCAGTCGGGTTATGACTCAATCTAGGTTATCATGGACTGATTGACGAAAACCGCCCATTTTCTTCCCATAAAGATCAAGTGCAACGTTGCAAAACTAGCCGAGCTGTACATGGAGCAAATCGTGTGTCGCCATGGAGTCTCGAAGAGGATAATCTCAGATAGGGGCTCTCAGTTTACCTCTAGATTTTGGAGGAAGCTGCAGAAAGCTATGGGTACACGACTGGATTTTAGCTCCGCCTACCACCCACAGACCAATAGGCAAACCGAAAGGACAAACCAAATTTTGGAGGACATGTTGAGAGCTTGCGCCTTGAAACATGGGCGTAGTTGGGATAGGAGTTTACCATATGCCGAATTCTCCTATAACAACAACTACCAAGCTAGCTTGAAGATGTCACCTTTCAAAGCATTGTACGGGAGACGGTGTAGAATGTCGTTGTTTTGGAACGAGACCAGAGAGAACCAAGTGTTTGGACCCGAAGTGCTACAAGAGGCTGAGAAGCAAGTCCAAATCATACGGGAGAACTTGAAGGCCGCTCAGTCACATTAGAAAGGCTATGCGAACAATAGGCGAAGGAAGTTGACATTCGAAGTAGGAGACTTCGTATACCTTAAGGTATCACATATTCGTGGCCAACGACGTTTCAACGTCAAAGGCAAGCTAGCACCTCGCTACATCGGACCCTTCAAAAGGACAAGCGAGGAGAAGTAGCCTATCAACTAGAGCTCCCAATGCACCTCTCCGACGTACATGACGTGTTTCATGTATCCCAGCTCAAGAAGTTCTTGAGAGTACCGGAGGAGCAAGTACCGATGGATGAACTTGAACTTCAAGAGGACCTGACCTATGCAGAGCACCCTTTCTGAATTTTGGACGTAAAGGAAAGGGTTACGAGGAACAAAGTGATCCGTTGGTGCAAGGTACAATGGAGCCATCATACGAAAGCAGAAGCCACATGGGAGCGTGAGGAAGATATCAAGACAAAGTTCCCTCATCTATTCTCCACTAGCGAAACTCAAGGGAGATATTCAATTTAAGGGGGGGTAGATTTGTGACACCCTCATTTTTGGATTCTGCATGTATTCATGTTTCATGTAGAAAAAACACTTTTAAAATAAGTTGAAATTTAGAAAGAATAAAAAAGTTAGCCAAAACGAGCAAATTCCAGTTTACAAAGAGCGCCAAAGACAACTCCCGTGGCTCGCTGGCCACGTGGCGCATTCGGAGCTCATCTCCGCAAAGGGGGAGAGGTCCGCCGCTAAATTGGCTACGTGGCAGGCTCGGGGCTCATCCCCGCAAAGGGGGAGAGGTCCGACCCCGTGGGACACGTGTTGCCCCCGGAGCTAGCCTCTGCAGAGGAGCGAGGCCAGTCCCGCAGGACACGTGTCGGCTGCGGAGCTAGTCACCGCGGAAAAGAAAGGACCAGCCGCGTGGGACACGTGTCTCTCTCGGAGCTCACTTCCGAGAGGTCCGGCCCCGCTAGACACATGTCGCTCTCAGAGCTCACCTCTGGGAGGTCCGACGCTGAAGGACACGTGTCGATCTCGGAGCTCGTCTCTGAGGAGAAAGGAAGTCAGGCACTGTTAGGACACGTGGAACATTCGGAGCCACCTCCGAAGAAAGGGGAGATCCAGAATTAACACATGGCACACAAGGAGCCACCTCCGAATAAAGGGGGAGGTCCGAAACTGACACGTGGCATTCGCGGAGCTCGCCTCTGCTGAGAGGGGAGGTCCCGATCCACCAGACACGTGGCGCACGTGGAGCTCACCTCTGAGAAAGAGGGAGGTCTCGCCCACCTGACACGCGGCACAATCGGAGCTTGTCTCTGCGGAAGAGGGAGCCCAGGTTCCGCAGGACACGTGGAGCTTCCGGAGCTCACCGCCGCGGAGGTAACGCGATTCTGAAGCGGTTTTCCTTTGTACGCGTGGGAATACCGGTACGGGAGGAAACCGACACGATTTCCACAATGATACCACACCAAATCAACTAAAGATAAGTTGTTAAGATCTAAAAACAATTTGAAAAGGACTTTTATTCGAAATCTAAACAGATTAGGACTCTTCTCTTCCTGATTAAAAATAGAACCGAAAACCTTTGGCCGCAACCACGAACTTCTTTAACACCTCCTGAGCTGACAACTTAGAGCCCTAGCCCCAGCTTGCCGAGTAAACCCCTTCGCCGGAGATCGCCGGAGGAGCCCCGACGGTCTGTCTTGCTAGGAGAAGGACCTCGAGACCAAAAAGAACGTAAGGTAGGTCCCCAATACCATCTTACGACATCATCGCGTTTTCTTCCGAACAGAAGATTTTTCGTGGACAGATCACGAGTTGATAGGTTGATCTAGATCTTGAGTCAAGATCCTCACCACGTCCACAATTAATCTTTACACCTATGTTCATCATAAAACCATGCAAGCCATGCAAGAACACGTACAAACTGATCTAATAAAAACTGCATCATAGGAATTAACATGCATACGCATCATCGCATCTTGATTAGAGTTTGTGCATGATATTGATTGCTGTGAATTTTGTATATGCATGATCGTGTATAGAAGGACAAGCTCAGGGAGCTGTCTACGACGAGCTGCAACAACAAGGTTTCGAGATCCTAGAGCAACGGGAACCGCAAGAACAAGGCAAGTGCCCCTTGACCATATTGATCCTATGTTTTGGAAAACCGTTTTGTTTGCGAAAAGGTGTGTGTGCTGAGTCAAACATGATGGGAAACCCTTTTATAGGAGTTTACTAGTTTTGTCAAACCAACCTTGTCACTAGGGAAGTTTATGAGTTGGGTTTGGTTTTTTGCTTTTATGATTCGCTGAGTCCATGGGATTGGTAAACGAGACATATGTGTCTAGCTAACTGCACTCGTAAGAATAATGAGGAACTGATGTTGATAATGGACATGGATCAGAGGGAGATCTAGGCAAGCCGGGTTTGTGAATGAGGTAGTATGAGATGGTGGTTACTTGCCGTAGATCTAAGGACCGGTTCATGCGAGCACATGCCAGGATAACAGTGCCACCACAAGGCCAAGTATGGGCGCGGCTTAGCCAAGTAATTAGGTAAGTTGCTAGATTGTTATGGACCGTGGAAGGCGCGGGGACTCATGCCCTGGGAACTGCATGGCACAAGAGGGGGCCCGTGGGTGGGAGAATAGGAGATTCTAGCCTGCTGGTGAAACCTTAGTGAGTCCATACATCTAGTAACCCCTTTGTAAAGGCTATTTTGTGATCTCTTGATCATACACTGACGGTTGTGTACTGGTATAATGGAGGTTATGTAGTCGCCGATGGGTGACGAAATCACAAACTTGTGGGTAAAGTGGTACAAACTCTGCTGAGTCTTAAAACTATCATGATAGTCGAGCTTACGGTCACGAGCGCCTGACCAACTTCCATGATTAGTTGGGATGGTTTTTGGTTATGGTTTGGTTTTGGTTTGGTTTTTGGGACTGTTGAGTCCGAGTGATAAGATTGGTTGCATGGTTGTTGAGTCGTGGCAACGAGATTGGTCTCGGTGTGAGACAAAATTGAATGGTAGCGAATACGAGATGGTATTAGTGAGATGGTAGTGAATACGAGATGGTATTCATGAGATGGGTAGCGAGTACGAGAAGGTATTCGTGAGCAAAGTTTAGAAAGATTAATGTCTGGTTGAGACATGGAAAGTGATGAAACATAATGGAGGTATGTTGGTATTTTAATACATGTTGGGATTACATTTCACTTAAAGTTAAGTTGCTATTTTTATCATGATTTGAGAAATAACTTTGCTTTCTGCAATGAGCCTTTTATACCTTCCTTGTTGTGAGCTACATATCATATTTTCCCGCACTTGTTGAGTACATCATTGTACTCAAACTTGTATTATTACTTCATCATCAACAACAGGAGAAGATTACTATGAAGACCAAGTGGAGCCTTAGGCGTGTAATCTGTCCTCAACCTTGCCTGTGGGGATGGAGTAGAGATGGAGCCACTGCTGCTGCTTAGTTTGCTTCCGCACTAATATGAAGACTTCCGCTGCCAGAATAGATTTAGAATTCCGCTGCTTAGATTTAGACTTCTGCTGTTAGCATGAGTCCAAGACTCATGAGACTTTGTAATAAACCTTGTTATTCGTGGTAATATATATTCTCAATTCAGTTTGTGGAACATATGTATGTGTTTGATGAACATCCTGGGCACACTGAAAGCATCTAGGCCCCCGTGAGGTATGGTTTCGGTGATTAATGACAACCGTTCGTTATTACTAATGAGTTTGTGAATGCGAGGTTTCACGTATATCACATCAAACGTTAATGAACTATCTATTCACACCATATACTGCTCATTGGATACAAATGGAGACCCCTCAACGATCTATTCTAAGGGGTTATTCGATACTCATGAAGACTAAATGAAGAACTCATACAACGACTCTATTTTATCAAAATTGGCAACACAAGAAGCTTACACTTCATCAAAATATCATTTCAAACAAGTGTCAAAGAGGTCACTCAAGAAGATTCCAAAAGATCAACTCAAAACAACTCGAAGCAAACAAGTTGCACTCACCGGATCATCCGATGTCTTGCAAAATGACTACATCGGTCGAGTTTGAGTTGGCAGAAGAAGAAGACCTCAGAGCCCAGTACACACCGGATCATCCGATGTGAAGGAAGTGGCACATCGGTTGATTTCAACAGAAGGATGATTTCTGAGTTATTCTGAAGAAGTACACACCGGATCATCCGATGATGAAGTAAGTGTACATCGGTCAATTTCAACAGAGACATTATTTCTGAACCAATTCTAAAGATCAACTCACCGGATCATCCGATGATGAATTGAAGTAACATCGGTCGATTAAACAGTCAAGATCCAACGGTTATATCCAACGGTCACATCTGACACATGACATCAGCTAATTTGGAATTCGACCGATGCTCAAATAAAGGGGTGCATCGGATGATCCGATGTTCACAGAAAAAGTCTGCCTACTTTTCCAACGGCTATCTCGTGTGGGCTGGCTATAAATACCCCTCCAACCGGCCATTTCGTCAAGTCTTGATCACCAGAGCCTCACTACACATCCTCAAGCATTCAAGACCAAGAGCTACCACTTCCACACCTCAAAACCTCTTGTACTCCAACTATAGGCTAGATCTAGCTAGAGAGAAGCTTGTGTGCGTCCATTCTTGGTGATTGGAATCTCTAGGCTAGTGAGAGAGAGTGTCTTGGTGACTTCTCTCACCTTGTAAAAGTTTTAGGAAGAAGAGATCGCTCCGGAGCTTACCAAGGCGTTTGTGGAAGCCCGGAGGATCACCATTGTACAAGGCTTGAGCTCCACCTTGCCGGAGATGGCGAACGGAGAAAGATAGTGGATTCCCTTGTCTTGGTGACTTGGGAGTGGCTATACCCTTTGGTGGGTGCCACAACGTGGACGTAGGTAGATCTTTGTGATCTTACCGAACCACGGGAAAAATCGCCGTGTCTCCGAGTCTCCGCAGAAGTTTGCATCTCTCTCCTCACCCTCTTACTATTACGCATTTACTATTCCGCACTTAATACTCTTGCTTGCGTAGTTAGTTCGCATAGGGAATTGGGCTTCAACCATTAAGTTTTAAAATGCTCTAAAATTTGAAAAAGCCCAATTCACCCCCCCTCTTGGGCGTTTCGATCCTTACAATTGGTATCAGAGCAAGGTTGCTCATTGGATCATTCTAGCTTCACCGCTAGAGAGCGAAAATGGCCAAGAATGGGGGTTCGGTTCCTACCTTCGAGGGCAAGAATTTTGCTTATTGGAAAGCACGCATGCGCACTTACCTTGAGGCAATTGCTCCCGAAGTGTGGGAAGCGACCCATGCGGGGTTTGGAAATCTTGACTATGTTGGTGACCAATTAAAATGGGATGCTAAGGCTAGAAATGCCATATATGAATGCATTAGTCAAGATGTCTTTGCTAGGATTGCTAGTAAGGAAAAAGCATGTGAAATTTGGGCATGTCTAATTGAAATACATGAGGGCTCATCTCGTGTTAAAGAACTCAAATATCACATGCTTAAATCAAAATATGATGAATTTAAGATGTTTCCTCATGAGAATGTTAACCAAATGTTTTCTCGTTTAAATGTGCTCATTGAGGAAATTAACGCACTTGACATTGCTTCTCTTGGCAAGGGACTTATCAATCGCAAGATCCTCATGCTTCTACCCAAGCCCAAGTACAACATTATCAATTCAATGCTCCAAAAAGAGTCACTTGACAACATCGAAGTTTCGGAGCTCATTGGAGAAATCCATGCTCATGAGATGAGCGTACTTGGAATGATGGAGGAGTCATCATCAAAAACCATTGCTCTCAAGGCTTCAACCAAGAAGACAACTCCCAAGAAGAAGAAAGTAGTTGAGCCTAGCTCAAGTGAAGAAGAGCAAGAAATAAGCGAAGATGATGATGATGAGCTTGCTTTGATGATGAGGAAATTCTCACGCCTCAACTCCAAGATTGCAAAGAAGGGATACTCTTATGATACCAAGAAGAAAGCCTTCTTGCCAAGAAAAGATGAAAACAAGACGTGCTACAATTGTGGTGATCTAGGCCACATATCATATGATTGTCCAAGACCGGACAAAAGGAAGGACAATGGCAAGCATCACAAGCTAGAAGAAAGTGATGATGAAGAGGAGGTCAAGCCCAAGCGCTCTTTTGGAAAGAAGAAATTTGACAAAGGCAAGAAAACATGCTCTTTCCAAAGAAGAGAAGAGGGCCTCAAAAGGTCTTCATGTGTGAAGCCAATGAGTGGATCACGGATGAAGAGTCAAGCGACGAAGATAGTGAAGATGAAGAAAACTTGGCGGGCCTCGCCATCGTCAACAAGGATGACTCACCTCTTCGTCCACCTCCTATGTGCCTAATGGCGAAAGGTAACTCAAAGGTATGTGAAGATTCTAGCGATGATGATGATGAGCTTTCACCCGATGAATTAGCATCTATGATTAATGAATATCATGCCATTATAAAAAGGGAAAAGGCTAAGGTTAAGGCTCTTGAGCTAGCTCGTGCTAAGCTTGAAAGTGCTAACCTCGATTTGCATGACAAGTATGTAACCATACTTAAAGAGCATGACACGCTCAAATCAAATGTCAAGCAAATCGAGGAGGAGAATGCTCAAATCAAGCTTGATTATCATGAGCTTGACTTAGCTAACTTAGCACTCTTGGCAAAGCACAATGAGTTGGTTCAAGAACATGAAGTGCTTAACCTTGCTTATGAAGCGATTGAACTTAAATTGAAAAACACAAAGAAAGAAACCCTTGATGGCAAAATATCATCTAATTCACATGCCACTAATATTTTGGATAAGTTTTTGCCTTTGAAAGCAAGCCCTAGGGAGAAGGAGCTAATGGACGAAATTGAAAGTCTTCGCACTAGTGTGGCAAGACTCTCTAAGGGGGAGGACAAGCACAAGGAAATCCTCTACCAACAAGCTAAAGGCTTCAACAAGAGGGGACTTGGATCCTTCCCGGTGCCCAACAAAGGAAAGGTGCCCTCACCGGAGCTTAGAACAAGCTTCATCAAGGAAGTTGGTTCCTATTGCCAACATTGTGAGGTCACCGGACATCACACGAGGGAGTGTCCTCTTCCCAACCGTCCTTCTCCCAAATTGCCTCCTAACTACAAATCTACTTTCAATGATTATCACTATCTATTGAGCAAAGTAGGTGGAAAGGTGAAGGCAAGGTTCATCGGCAAAGACATCAAGGGCATGAAGGGGAAGCTCCCCAAGCAACTTTGGGTCCCAAAATCACTTGTATCACACATACAAGGACCTAAGTTGGATTGGGTTCCTAAACTCAAAAACTAACTTCATGTGTGTAGGTGAACTACAAAGCCGGAGGAAAGCATTGGGTACTCGATAGTGGGTGCACTCAACATATGACCGGCAATGATGGTATGTTCACCTCCATAGAGAACCCCGACAATCATGAACAAGTCACCTTTGATGATAACTCAAAGGGGAAGGTAATTGCTTTGGGTAAAATTGCTATTTCTCATGATTTGTCTATCTCTAATGTGCTTTACGTTAAGTCTCTTAGTTTCAATTTACTTTCTATTGCACAATTATGTGATCTTGGACTAACGTGCACATTTGACAAGAATGGTGTTGTGGTGACTAGTGAATCAAGCAAAGAACTAATATTCAAAGGTTTTCGGCATGGATCTTTACTTGGTGGACTTCTCCAACAAGGATGCTAGCTTGACCACTTGTCTTTTCACCAAGACGAGTTTGGGATGGCTATGGCATCGGCGCATTGCTCACATTGGGATGAGCAAGCTCAAGAAGTCGTTCAAGCTTGGGATGGTGACCGACGTGAAGGATGTCACATTTGAGAAGAACAAGCTTTGTAGCGCGTGTCAAGCCGGGAAGCAAGTTGCCTCACACCATCCGATGAAGACAATGGTGTCAACCTCCAAGCCACTTGAACTACTTCACATGGACCTCTTCGGACCGTCCACATACCAAAGCCTTGGCGGTAACCTCTATTGTCTTGTTATTGTTGATGACTACTCTCGCTATGCTTGGACATTGTTTCTAGGTGACAAGGGTGAAACCCCGGAAATCTTCAAGACCTTCGCTAAACGAGCTCAAAGGGAATTTCAACTTCCCATCATCAAGGTCCGGAGTGACAACGGCACCGAGTTCAAGAACTACAACATTGGGGAGTGGTGTGATCGTGAAGGCGTGAAGCACGAGTTTTCGGCCACATACACCCCTCAACAAAATGGTGTCGTTGAAAGGAAGAACAAGACTCTCATCACCCTTGCAAGAGCAATGCTTGATGACTATGGCACGTCGGAGAAGTTTTGGGCCGAAGCAATCAACACGGCGTGCCATGCCGCAAATAGGGTCTAGTTAGAGTAATCTTCAAAATCATTGATGGATATAAGTGTGAACTATGGTGGCTTAATGGTGACTTAAAAGATAAATATAGCTTAAAAGTTATAGATAACTATAAAACATTTTGTGAACTTACAAAATCAGTTTATTATTTGGAACAATTCAATCAAGAAAATAGGGTTAACCCCGAGTCTCAGGAGCAAACTCTGAGGTATGAGGATTTGCCTTATAATCATCACTTTACTCATGCCAACCTATTCATAGGAATATAGTGGCTTGTTATGAATAAGATAATTTAAAAGGACCATAGGCTTGATTATGCAATTCATTTTGGATCTTTTAAGGTAGACTTACAATATAAAGAGCTTGGAGATCGGTCTTTGTTGGGAAAAGAAGAGTTGGAAAAAAAACGGAAATTTGAAGTTTGCATCACATATATGCTGCATACGCTTGGTAAATATTTTTCTTCATCGACTACTTCAAAAGACCCCATATGAGCTCCTCATTGGGAGAAAGCCCAACATCTCCTACTTCCGAGTCTTCGGGTGCAAGTGCTACATCTACCGCAAGAAAAGGCTCGGTAAGTTTGAAAGAAGGTGTGATGTTGGTATCTTTCTTGGTTATGCGTCAAACTCAAAAGCATATCGAGTATTCAACCAAACCTCCGGGTTAGTTGAAGAAAGTTGTGATGTTGAGTTTGATGAGACTAATGGCTCCCAAGAGGAGAGTTTTGGTCATGATGATATAGATGATGAGCCTCTACGAGAAGCTATGAAGAACATGACCATAGGAGACATCAAGCCCGAAGTTGAGGAGAGCCATGATCAAGGGGGAGCCTCAAGTTCCAACATCAACACCTCCATGGCGCCTCAAATTGATGAAGAAGAAGAGAAAGATGATCCATTGCCAATGCAAGATTCACATGCCACACAACACCAAGAAGAAAAAGAAGTCCAAGGTCAAGTCCAACCACAAGACGAGCGAGATGCCTCACCACCGCCAAGTGCCTCACAACCTCTTATGAGGCATGGGCGCATCTCCAAGGCACATCCGATGGATCAAATCATCGGAAGTCCGTCACGGGGAGTAAGTACTCGTTCTCGCCATGTTGCTTCATTTTGTGAGCACTACTCTTTTGTTTCATGTGTAGAACCCACAAATATTGAGGAAGCACTCCAAGATCCCAATTGGGTGATGGCTATGCAAGAAGAACTCAACAACTTCACCCGCGATGAAGTTTGGGTATTGGAGGAGCGACCTAAGGACAAGAACGTCATCGGAACGAAGTGGGTGTACCGCAACAAGCAAGACGAGAATGGCGTGGTGGTCGCAACAAGGCAAGGCTTGTGGCCAAGGGTTTTTCACAAGTTGAAGGACTAGATTTTGGAGAGACATTCGCCCCGGTCGCACGGATTTCAAATCAAGTAACTTCAAGAGGGGACTTTCATCTACCAAGAGAAGTACACCAAGGACCTCTTGAAGAAGTTTGAAATGGAAGATTGTAGCTCAAGAAGTACTCCAATGGCGACAAATTGTCATCTCGACGCGGACATGGACGGTAAACCTATTGATCAATCTCATTACCGTTCCATGATTGGTTCATTGTTATATCTTACCGCATCTAGGCCCGATATCATGTTTAGTGTGTGCTTGTGTGCTCGCTTTCAAGCGGCACCTAAAGAATTGCATCGTAAGGCGGTCTTTAGGATACTTAGGTATCTCAAGCATACCCCAAGTGTAGGTTTGTGGTACCCCAAGAACGCTAGTTTCCATCTCTTGGGTTACTCGGATTCGGACTTTGCCGGATGCCGTGTGGATCGCAAGAGTACCTACGGTGGGTGCCACTTACTTGGGCGTTCCCTAGTATCTTGGTCGAGCAAAAAGCAAAACTCCGTGGCTTTGTCCACCGCGGAGGCAGAGTATATAGCGGCCGGTGCATGTTGTGCCCAAATTCTATATATGAAGCAAACCCTTTTGGACTTTGGAATTAAATTTGATTGTGTGCCTCTCCTTTGTGACAATGAAAGTGCGGTTAAGATAGCTAGAAACCCTGTTCAACACTCCCGCACTAAGCACATTGATATTCGCCATCACTTCTTGCGGGACCATGAGGCTAAAGGAGACATCTCTTTGCAAGGTGTTAGGTCCGAAGAACAATTGGCGGATATCTTCACTAAACCACTTGATGAGAAAACTTTTTCTAGACTTAGAAGTGAATTAAATGTGCTAGATGCATCTAACGTCATGTAAGTTGCCATGTTCATGTAAGGTTGCATATCAAATAGGTCTTGTCTAACTCCCAAAGGATAGGGGCGAGCTAGAAATAGTTTTCCCTGAGGAAGCCTTTGGAAGGTTTAAACTTGGCAAGATAGATTTACATTATGCTTTGCATGATTCCTGCCATATAGACTTGCACTCATTTAATATCTTGCATTATTTTGTTTGGCATTGCATACGGTAGATTGTCACAAAGGGGAACCCACATCATGAGAAGGAGACTTGTTGAAAATGCAATATCTCAACTCATATGATGTGGATAGAGCAAAATTCTAAAGGTACATGCTTTAAAGAGATAGAAGTTTTCCATACTCTAGCTCACAAAGCATGGGCCTTACATTTTCGTGGTTTCCCTCCTAACCTTGTGTGTTCTCTTTGCTTAAGGGCTTAGCCAATATGTGGCACTATATTTGAAGCCTTCTATTAGAGGTTAGGAGTTGCCCAAAAAGTCCTAGGACCCATCCTTATCTTTGTGTGTTTAAGTCCAAGGACACATATGGGCAGTCTTAGGTTTTCTGTAGTCATCGGATTATCCGATGCTAGGGCCAGCAGATCATCGGATCAATTGGTGCTTCAGTTCAGTGCTCAGATCAAGTCAGATGTCACAAATCAACCGATGAGTTCATTTCAGAAGACATCGGAGCATCCGGTGTTCAGTTTTCTGGTGCCCTGCAGAAATCGACCAATGAACGACACCTCAACGTCGGCTCATCCGGTGTTCAAAGAGAGTTTTTGGAACAACTCTCTGTTGAACTCGACCGATGCATCCTCCGATGATCATCGGTCCATCTGGTGTTTTGTGCGCCGCTAGGGTTTGCCCGTACGATTTAAATAGCGGTTCGGCCCGACCTCCGCCGCCGCCCGCTTCTCTCGCCGCCCGTCGCCCTCGCCGCCGTCCTCGCGCCCTCCGGCCACCTCCGGTCGCCGCCGCCGCCTCCCAGGCGCCGCCGCCGCCGCCCTTCGGCCGCCGTCGCCTAGGCGCCGCCTGTGCCCGCGCCGCCGTTCCACCGCGCCGCCGCAGCTCCCTCCTCCGCCGCGCCTCCCTCGCCGTCTCCCCTCCACCACCAGCCGCACCACCACTCGCCGCCGGCTTCCACCACCGCGCATCACCCTCTCCGCTAGGGTTTCGCCGTGCTTCGCCGTTCGTCGCTAAGGTTTGCTCCGTGCCGCGCGACGTCCTTCGTTGTTGTTTCGTCGTTCATCTTCATCGTCGCTAACCCTAGCTCTCAATTGCATCAAGATGGGTCGCGATCGCAAAGGAAAGGGCAAGGCTATTGAGGAGCCCGCCGCGAAGAAGCGCAAGATGTCCAAGGACGCTCGTCGTGCGGAGTTGGCCGCTCGCGCCGCCGAGGAGCTTGAGCGCGGCCATCGCGGTTCCTTACGGATCCGCGAGTCCCGGCAGAGGCAGGAGCATCCTCCGGTCCAGCCGGTGCCTCCCGAGGGCTCCGACGAGGAGGAGACCGAGGTGCCGCCTCTCATCCGCCGGCGCACCCCGAGGACTCGTGGGGGTGGACAGACTCCTACGGCGAGTCGACGCCCCTCTGCGGCTGACCGCGCCGAGGACAGAGAGGCCCAAAGGGCCATCCACCTGATGGACACAGCAGTCCGTGTTGCCGAGGATGTCAGACTCACCGACTACAGGAATATGAAGGCAAGGCAACTGAAGAAGCTCAGATGGTCAGCGATACCTCAGGAGTGGTTCCCGCGGCCTAGGGACGCTCGAGTTGACTCCCGCTTCTAGACCCTGACACAGGCGTCCCTGTACGAGACTTACAGGCGTCGGGGCCACAAGCTCTTCCAGCATAACAGCATCGACTGGGATCAGCTTGTAGTGGCAGCAGGACACGGGATCAGGCCACTCTTTGAGAGATACAGAGGACTTGTGGACTTGCTCTCGCACCAGAGGAGTGCCTACGTCGAGGAGTGGGTCAGGGTGTTCTACGCGACACTCTACGTCTCTGAGGGCCGTCGCTCGATTCACTTCATGTTCATGGGGCAGATCCACGACGTGTCTCGAGACTTGTTGGGCAGACTGCTTGGTGTGGAGCTCTCTACTACGTGCCTGCACCAGATAGTCTACGGAGACGCAGACCCGCCGAGGAGGCCACTGACTGGAGAAGTGGCACCGCCTTTCGAGGAGATCAGAGGTCTGTTCACTCAGCCGTTCACTCCTAACCAGCCGAGGGTGCCAGCGCTTCTCACCCCAGCAGCTCGGACAGTTCACCACGTCCTCAGGCGTAACCTACTACCGAGGTCTGGCTACTTGGAGGGCTTCACGAGCCTTCAGCAGACCATCCTGTTCTATGTGATGAACGGGATGGAGTTCGACATCGTGGATATTCTGATCTGCGAGATGGAGGACGTGATCACCGACGGAGTTGGGATGCTTCGACAGTTGGTCTTCGGTCACTGGATCTGTCACCTTCTCCACCAGTTGGTTCCAGAGGACACTCCAGGAGTTTCTCAGCTGACGGAGATGCACGTGACCCGGTTCAGCCACTACCGAGTCCCCACTCCGGGAGACCGCCGCCTTGGCCGTCCCGTCGAGCGTGAGGTTCGAGCCAGACTGTCAGAGGAGGACTGGGCAGAGCTGACTCAGGAGGACGCAGAGCTGGCACAGGCAGAGGCTCAGGGAGGAGACCTACAACATATATGGTCGGACAGCGACACCAGCGACAGTGTCGAGGAGTACTTCCCTCCTGCTCCTCCTTCACCGAGGCAGCACGATGCAGAGGCAGGAGGCTCAGCAGCTCCACCACCTACACCTCCTCCAGTGTCACAGGCTCAGGTGACTCAGCCGTCAGAGCTCACTGCTTTACTTCAGCGGATGGCTCAGCAGCAGGAGCAGCAGGCAGCTCGACAGGAGCAGCTTCAGAGGCAGCAGCAGGAGATGCAGCTGGAGATCGCCCGTCAGAGGCGAGAGGACATCGACAGGTACACCAACCTTGTCGACCAGATGACGAGACGCACTCTGGACCAGCAGCAGCAGACTCAGCAGATGTTGTTGGGCGTCCTGGGGTTGGTCACCAACCTCTACCAGCAGACGGGAGTCGCCCTTCCACCTCAGCACTCGGGACTCAGTCAGGCTCCAGGTGCACCCCCACTGGCACCAGCTCCAGCACCGTCCTTGTCAATCCCCAGCTTCAGTATACCACCTCTGCTCGCCTCGACAGCGCCCGTTCACTCGACAGTACTGCCGCCGACGTCGTTCCAGTCCTCACCCCTTCCGGCAGTCCACCGGCGCCAGCAGTCTCAGCGGATCCCCCAGCAGCTCCAGCTCCAGCTCCCCCCGCTCCAGCTCCAGCGCCAGCGACCTCCACCTCCAGCAGCTCCGGCGACAGCACCGTCGACGCCGACCGCTTCACCATCGCCAGGAGCACGCCTGAGTCGTAGGCACTCGACTTCCCTTTTTGGTGTCTTGATGCCAAAGGGGGAGAAGAGTTAGAGTCAGGGGGAGGGTTAGCTCAGTTCTAGGGGGAGTTCTTGGTTTTAGGGGGAGTGTCTATCCTTTTGCTACTTATTGTTATCTATTTGAGATTGCCTGTTATTATTATTTGCTATTATTGTACTCCGGGTGCTACTTTGTGCTCTTGCGCTTTATTGTTTATTATTTGAACCTTCGAGCCACTTGTGTTGCAATTTATACTTGTTATATTTCGTTTTTGAGCATTGCGTTTTAATTCCATTAATTCTATGCTCTACTCGTTGTGTTGTCATCAATCACCAAAAAGGGGGAGATTGAAAGCATCTAGGCCCCCGTGAGGTATGGTTTCGGTGATTAATGACAACCGTTCGTTATTACTAATGAGTTTGTGAATACGAGGTTTCACGTATATCACATCAAACGTTAATGAACTATCTATTCACACCATCTACTGCTCATTGGATACAAATGGAGATCCCTCAACGATCTATTCTAAGGGGTTATTCGATACTCATGAAGACTAAATGAAGAACTCATACAACGACTCTATTTTATCAATATTGGCAACACAAGAAGCTTACACTTCATCAAAATATCATTTCAAACAAGTGTCAAAGAGGTCACTCAAGAAGATTCCAAAAGATCAACTCAAAACAACTCGAAGCAAACAAGTTGCACTCACCGGATCATCCGATGTCTTGCAAAATGACTACATCGGTCGAGTTTGAGTTGGCAGAAGAAGAAGACCTCAGAGCCCAGTACACACCGGATCATCCGATGTGAAGGAAGTGGCACATCGGTTGATTTCAACAGAAGGATGATTTCTGAGTTATTCTGAAGAAGTACAAACCGGATCATCCGATGATGAAGTAAGTGTACATCGGTCAATTTCAATAGAGACATTATTTCTGAACCAATTCTGAAGATCAACTCACCGGATCATCCGATGATGAATTGAAGTAACATCGGTCAATTAAACAGTCAAGATCCAACGGTTATATCCAATGGTCACATCTGACACATGACATCAGCTAATTTGGAATTCGACCGATGCTCAAATAAAGGGGTGCATCGGATGATCCGATGTTCACAGAAAAAGTCTGCCTACTTTTCCAACGGCTATCTCGTGTGGGCTGGCTATAAATACCCCTCCAACCGGCCATTTCGTCAAGTCTTGATCACCAGAGCCTCACTACACATCCTCAAGCATTCAAGACCAAGAGCTACCACTTCCACACCTCAAAACCTCTTGTACTCCAACTATAGGCTAGATCTAGCTAGAGAGAAGCTTGTGTGCGTCCATTCTTGGTGATTGGAATCTCTAGGCTAGTGAGAGAGAGTGTCTTGGTGACTTCTCTCACCTTGTAAAAGTTGGAGGAAGAAGAGATCGCTCCGGAGCTTACCAAGGCGTTTGTGGAAGCCCGGAGGATCACCATTGTACAAGGCTTGAGCTCCACCTTGCTGGAGATGGCGAACGGAGAAAGATAGTGGATTCCCTTGTCTTGGTGACTTGGGAGTGGCTATACCCTTTGGTGGGTGCCACAACATGGACGTAGGTAGATCTTTGTGATCTTACCGAACCACGGGAAAAATCGCCGTGTCTCCGAGTCTCCGCGGGAGTTTGCATCTCTCTCCTCACCCTCTTACTATTACGCATTTACTATTCCGCACATAATACTCTTGCTTGCGTAGTTAGTTCGCATAGGGAATTGGGCTTCAACCATTAAGTTTTAAAATGCTCTAAAATTTGAAAAAGCCCAATTCACCCCCCCTTTTGGGCGTTTCGATCCTTACACGCTACATGGCCTATCTTTTTCAAAAACAACATCTTTTGGTCCACGGATGCGATCCCCCTTTCTCACATAGTTGAGATATGGACAATAGGTTATAATCTAGTGATTCAACATGTAGAACATGAGAAAGGGAGTGTTGAGAAGAGATTGCAATTTTACCAATGTCGAGCACCCTTCCTTGGTTGTTGTCGCCAAAGTAGATGCCTTCGCTTGGATCATCATTTTCTTCATACTCAACGAACATCTTTCTCTCTCCGGTCATATGGTTAGTGCACCCACTATCTAGCACCCATTTAGTGCCACCGTAGGAGTAGGGCTGCACAACAATTTAAGCTTTGGTCTTAGGTACCCAAACTCGGTTGGGTCCTTTGAGGTTAGTTACAAGGCATTTGGGCACCCACACACAAGTTTTTAGACTCTTGTGGAGTGGCCCGACATATTTTGCATAAACTCTACCATACTTGCTTTTCATAAGAACATAAGATGCATCAAAATGATGAAATACGATAGATTTTACATTTTTGGCAACTTCATGTGAGGTAGATGCAGGGTTGTCACTCTTGACTTGACTTGAGTTTTCTTTGACAAAAGCTACGCATTTGCTATTGTTTTTAAGGATTCTAGCGTTTTGCTTTCCTCCCCTAGTATAACCGAGTCCATCTTTGATGAGAGGAGATCTTGTGATTGAGTATGCACTACGTGCATATTTGATCTTGTCCTTATCAAAGATCCCACTCTTGTGTATATTCTTGCTTTGTGCCTCTTTGAGCTCATTTTTTAAGTTTAAAACAATGTTAGCACATTTGCAAGTTTTAGTGTTGGATTCCATATTTGTTGAGAGGGAGTTCTTGGAGGATGAATTAGTTGAGACACTTGACTTAAGTGAGTTAAGTTGTTCTTCAAGATTCTTGTGAGTTTTGGTTAAACTCACAAGTTCATCTTCAAGTACTACATTCTTACTCTTAGACGCAACACAAGTTTCCTTGCTCATGGCAAGTTCGTTTTCGAGTGCTCTACTCTTCTGTCTCTCAAGTTCAAGGAGCTTCTCAATCTCAAGGTTTCTTTCCTTTTCAAGAATAAACAATTCTTCTTGTTGATTGAGAAGCTCTTCTTGTTCAAATATTTTGTCCGATAGCATTTTCATTTTAGCTATAGCCTTTTTGTTTGATCCTTTAAACATGAATTCATTTTCACTACTACTATCAAAGTCACTATCATCTACAGTATGTAACTTGGAAGGTTTATACATTACCTTGCGCTTTCCTTCCTTTTCCATGAGGCATGTGTGGCTTGGGCTCTTCCAGTCACCCTTGTTTGGCAAGAGTGATTTCTTCATGGTTGGCCTCTTGATGGCGACGGTTGCCACCTTTTCTTCATCTTCAGAAGAGGATTTTTTGTTTGAATCCCACTCTTCTCCAATGTGAGCTTGTCCATAAGCATTCTTCTTTGTGAAGATTTTCTTGTCTTGAGACTTCCCATCCTTCTTCTTCCTCTTGTAATCTTCCTTGCTATGGAGGCAGTTCACAATGAAATGCCCATATTCGCCACAGTTGTAGCAAGTCTTCTTTGTTCTTGACTTGCCCTTGTCTTTGCTCTTGTTCTCATAGTGATGGCTTCTCCTTCTCCTCATCAACCTTTTGAATCTTTTGATGAAGAAGGCCATTTCTTCATCATCCATGTCCGTGCTCTCATCATCACTTTCTTCATCTTCACTTGTGAGTTGTGTTTCTTTTCCCTTGGACTTGGATGTGGCCTTGAGAGCAATGCCCTTCTTCTTGGATGAAGTGATCTTTTTTAGGTCGTTGACGTGTTGGGCTTCCTTCTCCATCATCTCTTGGTTAATGATCTTCCCTATCACTTCATCCGGAGTCATCATGTGAAAGTTTGGACTTTCCCAGATTAAAGTGCATAGGGTCACATTGCGAGGCATAAAAGCTCTTATAATTCTCTTGACCACCTCATGATCATTCCATTTCTTGCATCCGTACGCTCGACTCTTGTTGATGAGAGTTTTGAGCCGGTTGTACATTTCTTGAGGTGAGCTTCTTCTCCAATTTCTCCTTCTTTTTCTTCTTAGCTTCCTCCTTATTCTTCTTGAGGAGAGCCATGAGACAAAGAACTTATTCATCTTCTTCTGAGCTTGAGACGTCTTGTGGAGGAGTAATCGCTGGAGGTGGGTTAGAACCTTGTTCTTCAAAGTTGCTCGTACTTTCTCCTTTTCCCTTGATGAGATCAATTTGGCTACCGGTCTTGTCCCCCATCTCCTCTCCAAGCAGTTAAGCTTTTGTGGAGAATTAGGCTCTGATACAAATTGAAAGTTGCCTAGGGGGGGGTGAATAGTCTAATAAAACCTGAAACTATTGCAAACAACAGATTAATTTGTGTGAATTCCCCAGCGGCGAATTAACAACTTGTGGGGTATCTACTAAATTACCCTTGACTGAATTGGCTTTAACTTGAAGGAGGCCGGACTAGTCCGGTCTAGATATAAAATTGCGTTTTAGGTTTTCTTTTCAAGTTTGTTTAAGCGGAAGATATATAGTAGTCTAACAATCTCACTAATTAGTTGTGAATGATTAGATTGCGAGACAGCAGAACAATTCACAAGTGTTAAACAAAATGAAAGCTTAACAAGTAATTTTAGTGAACGAGCGAGAAGGTAAAGGAAACCAGATATACGATTTATCCTGAGGTTTGATTCCACACAACAATCTACGTCCTCGTTGAGGAGTCCACAAAGGACCGGGTCTTTTCCAACCCTTCCCTCAATGAGCGATCACCAAGATCAAGCCCAGGCTATTTCACTATCAATCAAATGTGAATACAATGCTCTTAGGGGCTACTCACAACTTGAGGCTCCCTACAATAACCTAGCAATTCTAGGAATCAAAATACAACAACCAAGAACTCAAATTAACAATTAGAGTGCAAGAGAGTCAAACCGAGAGCTCAAACGTCGATCACCATGTTTCTCCTCTCACAAATCCACAAACCCCTTATGATCCAATCTTAGGGGTCAATAAGGTGAGGAAAGAGGCTTAGAGGAGCTCTAGGAATGAGTTTTCAACGCTAGGGTTTCTCTCTCTCCAATTCTCAGCCCGGGGGTCTCCTTTTATAGAGATCCCGACATCTAGCCGTTACCTACTAAATTCCGGACTAGTCCGGTCAGAACCCCGGACTAGTCCGTTCTTGGGGGACCACTCATGTCACAAGGCTACCAACTAAAGTCTCGTGACCGTTGGATTCAAACGGTCATAAAATCCCAGACTAGTCCGGTGAAGAGCGGACTAGTCCGATCTCAGTCAGGAACCTTTGTTCCGGATGAGAATGGACTAGTCTAGTAGGTGGTGGACTAGTCCGGCCTCAAAGGCGGACTAGTCTAGTCTTACCAGACTTAGTCTCGAAAACTCTCTGATCTAGGACTGCGGACTAGTCTGGCCAACTCCGGACTAGTCCGAGCTCACATAGGAACCTTTGTTCCGTCCTAAACCGGACTAGTCTGAAGGAACCGGATTAGTCCGGCCTGTGGAGCAGACTAGTCCGAGGTCACTCAGAGACTCTTTCTCCGGACCTAAACGGCTTAGTCCGCTTAGCGGACTAGTCCGTCCCTATGGGCGGACTTGTCCTGCCTTCTAAGACTTAGTCTCATAAAGGCTCAGACTCACTCGACAACGGACTAGTCCGGCCTAAAACGGACAAGTCCGAAATCACTCAGAGACTACTTGTCCGGTCTAAAACGGAGTAGTCCGGGTTGGAACGGACTAGTCCGGCCCCCAGTCCGGACAAGTCCAGTCTTCCTTTTTCAGCCATACCTATGACTACTTCCTCTCACAATTCTAACTTTAGTTTGAGCTCTCTAATGATTCTCAAGCACTCTAAAAGAGGAGACCCTGTACACAACTAGAAAATGTGAAACTCAATAAAAAATTATATTTTCTACTGTTGCAAGTCTTCTTCTTTTTCTTTTTGCTTCTTGAGAGACTCTTCATCCATTCCTTTTGATAAGGACCTGTGCTCATACTCAGTAAAACTCATTAGTATCTTAATTGTCATCATCAATCATCCAAAACCCACGGGGATTACCTAGATGCACTTTCACTTGTATCGAGTCCAAGTCCATCATGTACGTGTCTTAGGGTTAGGTCACGACCCCAACACCCCCTGGTCGTCCTCCACCTCCTTTATACCCCCTAGCCGCCATCACAAACAACTAGGTTTCGCTTAGATTATTCTGTCAAGAACAGTTTCGCCATTCATTGGTTTGTGAGACCCTAACTTTGAGTGCTTCATATCTTTCAGCAATTTGGTTGCGTTCTTTCTTGTTCTTTCTTTTGTTTTTCGATTCGCAGGCAAGGATTAGCCTTCTTGGCGAGGTCAACCATGCAATATCGGTTGATAATCTTAGGAGACATGGTGCTGCGATTGTAGGGTTCAGAACATGTTGTTCGGAAGCCAGATCAATTTGTGTCAAGTCTCCACCAAATCGAGAGTTATCAGAACCTTTCGGAAGATCGGGACCCCTACACACATTACAAAGACTCACCAGTCGAGATGTCGCCAACGGAGTGCACAACCGGCTGGGCGTGAAGGGTCACTTGCTGTGTGACCTCTCTTCCACACCTAAATATTGCTCGGTCGTTCATCGAGCTCATTTTCTTGTGGGTATGAGTTAGTAGCATAAATATACTATAAATTAGTTTCATAGGTATTTTACTTATCATTCGTTTGGCCAGACGTAGATGTCCATCAGGACCGTTACATACAAATGTATTAAAAATATAAATATAAACTTGAGAGAGTATTTTGATATTGTATATTACCCGTTGCCTGCCATCCAGAAAATATGGCATTCTCCTATGTGCGGGGTGGCATACTCATAGTTATTGCACATCCAAAACTTGAGACTACGGTTGCTATCCAAAAATAGACTCCTCACAAACTGACAAGGAGTGTCACACAAACACATAGGAGCATGACGTCCTTCAGCCACGAGCACCCTCTCCTTATCAGACGGTGGTGACAAAGGCCACTCTGTGATACCTCTGGTCTTCTAAATCTTCAAAGCGTTATGGTTGCTTTCCTTCCTTTCACCTCCTCTCCCCCTCTTTTTTTTAATGATTTTCAGATGCTTTTTATGGAATACTTCACAATAAAAGGCTTATATGACCCCGTTTGACACGGCTTAAACTTTTTAAAAAAACAGCTTGTCTGAAAAGCTGGTGAAGAGCAGCTTAAACTTATATCCTGCTTTTAATTCATTCTGAGAAACAACTGAACTAATAAGCTGCTGAAGAAACTAACTGTTTGGTACACCCGTAGCTTATTTTTATAAAAAAGCTGGTTCAGAAGCTGTGCCAAACAGACCTATAGCCAACAAGGAACGGACCGGTAGGTGGTTAGGCAACCCATCCTCCAACCATCAGGCGACTCATTTCGAGGGACCTCAGCGCAAAACCAAACTTTATGCTCGGCCCTTGGGTGAATGATTCACCCAACCACCGTGCGTGTCAAATGGGCTGCCCAATGATTGGGCGACTCATCTACACAGAGGATGGGTTGCTTAGTGGCCGGGCGGCAGTTATACATTTCTGAAAAATTTCCAAACAGCACTCATTTTGTAAATTTCGAATAAAGTAATAATATTTTTTTTAAAAATCATTAACAGACAGCCAGCACGGAGATTAACATTCTGAATTTTCAGCCCGTCCCAAGCCCAGATAAAAAAATGCTGTTGCCTCTAATTTTATTTACATCCACAAAATAAAATCAGAGGGAGTATTTGTGTTGTATTTACATGTAACACTTGTTTACTCTTGCGATGTTGGCGAGGCAGGCTCCCTTTGTGCAAGGGTGCTGAAGGAAAAATATTTCAGAGAAGGCACGTTACTAGGGATTTCATACTCATGGCGGAATGTAGTGCGTGGCATGAAAGCATTGAAGGAGGGACTAATCTGGAGAGTTGGTGATGGTAACTTTAACATATGGTTGGATCCCTGGATACCGATTGGAATGACAAAAATACCTATCACACCGAGAGGCCAGGCAGTGACTACCAGAGTTTGCGAACTCATCAATCCAATGACATGTGACTAGGACAAACAAATCATCCAGGGCATTTTCTGGGAGGGAATGTGCAGAGAATACTAGCTATCCCGGTGAATCTGAATAGAGAGGACATGCTAGCATGAGACTTCGACGCGTCTGGTTTGTTCCCTGTTAAATCGGCATATCATACTTTGGAGGACTAATCAAGGAGAAAAGCAAGAAAGTAATATGCACAATCATCATCGTCCCGGCCAGATGACAAACTGGAATGGCAGCAGGTCTGA
The DNA here is from genome assembly GCA_030760725.1 of Neostapfia colusana. Taxonomy (NCBI): domain Eukaryota; kingdom Viridiplantae; phylum Streptophyta; class Magnoliopsida; order Poales; family Poaceae; genus Neostapfia; species Neostapfia colusana. The sequence goes on along the minus strand of JASWHV010000002.1, from coordinate 46,247,839 downwards.
AAGTTAGATGGGCCACCGAAGATGAAACAATTCTCGTGGCGCCGGGCAAAAAACAGCCTTCCACTCCAGATGAGTATACGAAGGACAGGTATGGACATTGATACTCGAGGCCAGTGTGTTGGCGGCTTGATGAGGACGGCGGTCACAAATTTTTCAAATGTAAGCAAGTAGTGAAGTATTGGCGTGAGGCAGTGCTCGAAGAGGTTCGACTGCTGGAGCTGGACCTGCAGTCAGCGGAAGATGTGGTGAAGATTTTATCCCTGAAGGGAAGTGTAGGCTTAAGAGTGATCACGCTTCTACGGGCATGCTGGGTGGGACGGAGAAATAAGGGAAATGCAGGAGAGGGGCTCCGTTCCACTGGAACGTCATCCACGGAGCGACAAGTGTAGCCACAGAGGTACTCCCTGGATTTTAAAATAAATGATGTTTAGAATAAAAAATCTAGTTTAATTTAAATTATATTAGTTGTCTTAAATGTTACTTAATTCAAAACAGAGAGAGCATTCACTATAATAATATAATTTATTTTTGTGGGCCAAGAATCCACGAAAATATATAAAAAACCCACGAAAATACCCATTTTCATGGGTTTAGATCTTATTTTCGTGGGTTACGAATCCACGAAAATAAGCTGACGAAAATAAATTTCTTTTCGTAACCACCCACGAAAATAAACATATTTTCGTCGGCCTGGTGTGGCCCATGAAAATAAACATATTTTCGTGGGCCATGCAACAACCCACGAAAATAAGTGGGACATATTTTCGTGGGCCAGGCAAAAACCCACTAAATAAGTGGGACGTATTTTCGTGGACCAGGCAAAAACCCACTAAAATAAGTGGGACATATTTTCATGGGCCATGGAAAAACCCACGAAATTATATCTTATTGTCGTGGGCTAACCTCTAGCTCACGATAATAAGTTTAATGAGGGCCAACGAAATTAAGTTGGACACAAGAAAATAAGTCGTTTTCCTGTAGTGGTTGAACATGAAGTAGAAAAAAGAAAAGTGCTAAAAGGTAAAACGATTTTGGAGATAGATATGCTGAAAGCTAACTGGGACGGCACCTTTCTAGAAGACTTGAAGAAAGAGGATGTGGTTTTGTGGTGGGAGATCACGAAGGACCGGCAGTCATTACAGGTGCTGGTAATCTAGCTGCGGTCCACGATGCAGCCCGTGTTGCTGCTTTACAGCATGTCAAACCAGCACTACACTAATCCCGCATATTTAAATAATCAGAAAACCATTATAAATAGCTTATTTATGGCGGTATTGCTCTATTTATGACGACATCTAGCTGTCACTAAATTTTGATCGTCACCATCCTAAATTAACTATTTTACGATGGCTAGCCGTGACCATCCAACATAAGACGATCCATGCCATGTGGGTCGGAGGGCCCTTATTTACGACGGTCTGTTTCGGGCCATCGTAAATAAAAATGACTTATTTACAACAGATAGAGACGGACCATCGTAAAAAGCAACGACTTATTTATGATGCCATGTGCTTGACCGTCGTAAAAATATGAATTTTTATTTTAAAAAAATTTTAAAAACAGTACACCCAACACGAAGGTCAGATCACAACAGATAAAACAGACAATAATTTATAATAAAGCAACACATATATAAGGCCAAACATATGATAATCACATGAGAAGCTCCAATTCAAAAGATAGCACCTCCGCTACCTCTAGAGCCTAAGAAGTCCTCGCGCCTCGATCCAAGTGCCGGTAGGTGTGGTGACGGAGTATGAGCCTCTGTCGTCGATTCTCATGATACACAAGTGTAGTTAGACACATATATAGCTTCAAAAATGTATTTTGACTAATTTACATAATTTAGGAAAATTTGAGCAAGTTTGTCTTAAATATGAGCAAATTTAGCTAAACACAATCAAGCAAGTTTGTCCATGTTGTGCCAGATTTACCTATATTTAAGTTGAGCAAATTTAGCTAATTTTGTCTAGGTTAGGCAAGATTTAGCTAAGTATGCCTATGTTTCGCTATGTTTGACTAAGTTTTGCTAATTGTAGCTTGGTTTGACTATTTCTCTAGTTTAGCTTCATTTGAACAATTGTAGCTCATTTGTGCTTCTGAAGAATGCACGTGTGGATCCACCAGCACCTGAGGCTCCATAGGCGACTGCCATGAGGGAATGACAACATGCTCCCCATGCTGCTAGGCTAAGGTCTGTGATTGCAAAGTATTATCACATGTTTGTTACTAAAATGCTATCGTTGTTAAGTATTTCAAATTCTTAATTGTATCACCGCTTGCATATTGTAACATCCTCAACTTCAGTACCATGCATTGCATATATTTTTCATATAGATGTAAGGGTCTCAGTTTTTGACACATGTTTGAAGTGTTCATCACCACACAACACACTTCATTTGAAGAAAGTTGATGAACACATTTGAAGAACAAGTAACCATTATCAACATGCTCATTAGAGAATAAACTCACAAAATGCAAAAGTGATATTTCTCACATGCATTATCTAGGGGCTGGGCATATGAAAACTCCTACACCTTGCTAGGGATGTCCATGCCAAGTTTCACCCAAATTCAAAATCTTTTTGAGGTATTTTGGGGTATAGCATCAAAGAGGGTAGTTTGAACTCAAATTCAAATTCAAACTGTTTTTATCCCATGAATTCAAAAGTGGGAGGCATATTCCTACTCAACACATTTTTGTGAGCTCACACACCAATTTTCACTCCATTTTGAGTTGAGCTGACATGAGCTAAGTGGAGCAAATTCAAACTTTATTTGAATTTCAAACTGAACATGTGCTGAAATTTATTCAAACCAAACCCAATTTGAATTCTAACCAATTCAAATGGCTCAAGGGTAGATAATTCAAATACCATGGGCTTTGTGGGGGCTACTGTTTACAACAGTGAATTGGAGTTAAGTTCAGTGGTTAAAATTGAAAGTGGGACCCACATGTCATAGAGCTAAGAGGAGTGACTTGCACACTAAGTCTCAGCCTCGGTGGGAAATTCCACCGAACAGCTGCCGGGTGTGCCACCGAGAAGAGCCGGCGCAACCAGCTGCTTCCTACCTCGCGCGCTGGCGCCCAGGGCGGCCTCCTCGTGCCTCCACACGAACCTTACCGCCTCAGCCCGAGCGAAGACCCGATTGCCTTTTTCTCCTCGCGGGCTACATCGAACAGCGCCACTCTCTTCCCCCCCCCCCCCCCGCTCTCGGTCGATCGGGAAAACGGAGAAAACAAACGCACCCTCGCCCCCCCGAGCTGCTAGGAAGCGCCCTGAGCTCAAGCGCCACTCTCCCAACGCCTAGACCACCGTGTTTCGGCCTCTGTTCCCGTGATCAACGACGACCGCCGCGACCTAGTTCAAAAACTGCGATTGGTCTCACGTGGGCAGCGCACCACAATAACTTTCACGGCTGAGCAAGGGCGGCAAAAGGAGCGCACGGACTCCACGCTGCTTCCACCTGAAGCTCAAGCCACGTCGTGAGCTCTTGCCGGCGAATTCCGAGATTTTGCTCCGGCGGCCTCAACCCGAGCTTCCGGTACAGTTCCTTAAAATTCTCCTTCTCTACTCCTCCTTAAGTCATCAAACTTTGCACGTGTATGTTGGATTAGCCGGCGATCAATTCTTCTTTAGCATCCATCGCATGAAAACGCCTCGGAGCGGCGGAATTCAAGCTCTACTAGGGGTGTTCGCCGTAGACCTATTCGGTCACACGGTGAAACCGTATTTGCGGCCACTCCCGAGCTACTATGAGGTTGTGCCGATCTTCCTAGAGCTGTGCTGGTGGTGTAGAGCCCATCGGTGCAAGTGTTGGCGGGCTCGAGACCTCGGGCGACGGCGCCAAACCACAGCAGTAGCCGCCGCACGTCGCCGAGCTGGTTCCGGCCACCGGCAGCCCAAGCAGAGCCCACCATCGTGTTCCTCGATGCCCTAAACCCTCTAGCGGCGAGTCTCTAGCTGGGCGGCGGCCGGAAGCGCCGTCTGGCGAGCAGCCGTCTGCTCCGGCGAGGGGGGAGCACGCAGGCGCGAGAAAGAGGGTGGGAGGAAGAAGAAAACGTGGGGCCCAGCTGTCAGCGGCTCATATTTTAAGTCGGGATCGGGATGCGGCTCGGATCCGGTGTGCTGGCGCGCAAAAGCTCCGTAGACCCCGGTGTGCTGATGCCTCAGCGCACAACACGTGTCCCCGTGGCCCACCAGCAAATTTAAACTTTTCCCCGATTTTCAGATTTCATTCAAACTTCAAATCCTCATAACTTTGGCTAGGAAGCTCCAAACGGAGTGAACCGATTTTTGTTGGATTCAGCTCTCTGAGTAATTTTCAGCAAATCAAGTTTCATTTCATGAAAATCCTTATTTCTCCTGAATTAATTCCTCAAAGTTTAAATTGTTTGGAATTTTAACTGGAGAATCCCTTGGAGGAAAATTCTGAAATTTTGCTGGGATGTTCACCAAAATATCCCTGAACTACCATAATAATTTCAGATCCATTTGAGCTAATTTGATCCACATAATTGTGTGATTAGTGAAACTGTTCCAGAGAAAATAGAAAATGTTCAGAAACATTTTCAGAATTTTCCCTGAAATTGTTTAGCTCATATCTTTAGCTAGGAACCTTCAAATTAAGTGAGACCAACTCCATTATAACCCTCTGAAAATCTAGTTTTCAGAAAGTCATGGCTTGCTCCATGAAAACGCCTAGAATACCCTAAGAGCTCCATTAAGGTCAAGGACATAATTATTTGTGGAGAGCTCAAATGAGCTTTGCTGCAACTAAAACTTGACCAAGTTTCTGTTTAGGCGGTAAACAAGCCACAATAAAAATTTCAGAGTCATTGAGTCTGTCTAGTGAGACTTAGAAGGTTCACAAGTTTAAAACTCAATTCAAATGCATTTAATTAATACATGTACTTCTTCTATCATGTAGTCGCTAAGGTCGAGGAGGAACCCGAAGTCCTAGACTTCGTTACTCCAGAGGAGCAGCTAGCCTACGACCAAGAGCAGCAAGGCAAGCTCTGGTTTGCATTAACCTTTTTACAAATTTTTATTGTTTTGAGCACTTACTTGAGTACCATTAATCCTTGCATTAGAGTCTGGTTTGGAAACCCAACTGCATAGCCAATAAAACCATGGGTTGGGTTTAGGATTGCAAACCATGTTAGCTACTGCAATGCTAAGATAGTGTAGGATTCGATACAAGTCGAGTAGTTGGAACTACTCGCGAGCATAGGCTAGAGCACTCGACTCGGGTAGAGATAGCACATGATACACATGGCAAGAAAAATGAGACCGAGCAGAGAGTAAGGGCAGCAGGACTTTGGGGCCTGTGTGCTATAGCTCCGCTTGTGTCGATTGAGGACCGAGCCGTGTGCGGGCCTGTTGAACAAGCTAGAACAGTACCGAAGACCTACCGACTATATGGGAACCGGGAAACTGATGTAACTCGGATAGCTGGGTATTGAGGCATTGCCCGTCGTTCAGAGGGTAGGTTGAGAGCTCGCGGTGTAAATCGGCTGGCGGCACTGAGATGCGCGTGCAGAGACCTCTTGCTCGGGACGATGGGACCGATTCAATATTTGGCTGACGGGTGAAAGGTGGTTGTGTACGACGTCCGGGATGGTTGCTGTAGGCAACATCGAGTGGGTTATTCGGGTAACCCTGCAGGTGTAAATTGATTATAATCGCCGTCCCTTGCGGTCAGTGAGTACCACTTGTTCACTGTACTGTGACGTAGAAAGAACAGGCTAGTCACATGTTAAAATGTTGCTGATTGAATGATGGACGTTGATTGTTAATGATATGCTGTAGTTTAGAGCTAATTAAAGTTCCTTTCAACTTTGGGTAAAGTACATGAGAGAAATGCATTTCTTGTTTGATTGCGGCTCTCTCATGTGCCTTAGCGTAAGGTTCTTCACAACCTGCTGCTAAAACTTGAAAGTAAGGTTCCACTAATTAGGCGAGTCCTTTGCAACTTGTTTTTATCTCATGTACCCATCACCCCTCATGTAGAAGTTTCATGTTTAGGAGAGACGGGTCAGTCTTGCTGAGCCTTCATTCTCACTGCTTGTGTTTGAAGCTTTTGCAGGGTTCTATGAGGAAGGGACTCCCGAGGAGGAGGCAGAACCCCAGGAGGGGAATCCCGTCGAGTGGGAGTCGTGCACGCCGCCATGTTAGTGTGCGTGCGTGCTAGCAAGGACACGTTCACGGGATGAACGTGAACTTGATGCGTAGTCTACGCCCGTGAGTGTAGACTGGACCTATTTTGATGTAAAAATGTTCATAAACCACTTTATGTAATAAAAGTTTTGCTTCCGCTTTGTACCTTTGATGTGTGTTATTCGGTGCTGTGCAACGCAACACCCCTTAGCGTGATCCTGGCTCGACAAGACCGTGGGGTCGTGTCAGCATTGGTATCAGAGCTCGCTTGAGGTTTAACGCACTACAAAGGTCATCTTTTTCAAAAATCCAGTGAGGAACGAGTTAGTAGCCCATATAAGGATGTTATTAGTGTATAGAAAGTGGCATACTAACCTATTTGACTATGTCGGAAAATCGTGCATCTCAAGACGCTTTATGTCTTGGGGGGTGCATGTAAGCGCTGTCCACCAGTGCGCACAAGCTGAAGGGTGGAGCCCCACAGGTGGCAGGTAACCCGACCCGCTTTAATATCCTCTATGACTCTTCATGTCGTTGGGGTATTCGAGCAACGTCTGTCCCTGGCGTGCGTGGTGCAATTTAGGAGACCCCGTCACGTGGTCAGCAACGTGAACACGTAGCTCAAGACATGTTTGGCTTGAGAACATCCGGGTGAGTGATGATGGCCGGGTGTACGAACTGTTTGGATACCGGGCTCGGTGTGCAGCCGAGTATGACGATTGTGTGAGCTATCTGCAGGTAGTCTAACCACGAAACGGTAGACGTGTAGCATCCGTGTGCGAGTGACGCTTAGCGCCACTGAACTATCGAAGCCGGCTAAGTCCGGTATAGGTACTTCTTTGTGAGGACGTAGTACCGACATGATCTGGTGACGCATCGATGTCACACTCCACTAAATGAACAACTTCATTGTAAAACTTGAAGGTTTTAATTCAAAGCAGTAAAACTTGATGTAACTCCTTCCCTTAATCAGGACATTCAAAGTTAACCAGTTTTCAACTGCTAAGATACTAAGGACAGAGTCCCCTGTTTTCAGCTGAAACAAGGCTGAAGTTAATCAGAGGTTAGAGGTTGAGTTCTTTCGAGGTTGGGGTAATATGATACACTTCTGGAAAGCTTTGGAAGAGCTTTACAATTTTTCTGTTGGGCTCCAGAGGTGTTTCATCCCTTAAACCATCGAAAAATGCGGTAGAGTTGAAGCTGTCCAGAGAACAGGGCAGAGCAAACACTCTCTGTAAACTCTCTGTAAATTGAGCATAACTTCCTGCATAAAAAATCCAAAAATAGAAAATGTGGTAGTCCTGGAAATCTTATGAGATGGGTTACAACCTTGTAACAGAAAGTTTTATCAGATTGGGAGCATAATTAACTGGAATTCTTGGATCAAATCAGTACCTAAAGCAGGGAGGTGCTGTCCAATTTTCTCCAGAAATTCTGTTAACTTTGACATCTCATAACTTTTGAACCAGGACAGATCTTAGGCCAAGCAAATACTTTATGGAAATCTATTGAAGTTAGCTTTAACTTTGATGTTGAACTCCAGAATTGTTTTTTCCTTTAGCATGGCCTAAATCACGTTGAATGGAAACTGGTCAGGGCTGTCATGTTGGACAGCAGATCAAGTAGTCAAATTTGTTTAAATTTGAACTATATTTCCAAGTTTTATGGGTTCAATGATATGTTTTGTGTTATAACTCAATGGTTTACTATTCAAATAAATATTTGACATTTCTCAAATATATTTTTACAGATGACAGCGGATAAACAGTTCGAGAACGGGTGGGTGGAATCTCACTGTTCTCACCTCAGCAGCTATCCGGAAGCATTATGGCAGATGCTTCAATATTTTGGGTACAACCAGATGCTGCAGTACTTCGCCAAGGAAGAAGGCGAGGAGGGGAACAGGACGTGGATGATTCATGTCGAGGTTCTTGCAGGACCTACGCCACCCGGTTGGGTGCCGTTCACCGTCACGGCGAGAGGTAGACAACCGGAGGGGATGTGGCAAGTGGCAGCCCATGACACCATGTCATGTTTCTGCCAACTACACGTGAGGGCTACGGAGGGCACTCCATACGCGCTCATTCCGGTGGAGGGACGAGCTCAGCATGTGTGGGAAGAAAGGTACCTGGAGGCAACGGACCCGAGTTGCCCAAGGTACAACCCCGCGGAGGCAAATCTCAGCCTCCAGATGAGGGCGGGAAACGCTGTGATGGACAGCCAAGCTGTTCATACGGAGCATCTCGCCGCAACGCTCAAGGAGAGCACAAGCCGTGGAGACCATTTCGAGAGTGCTCACAGCGCACTTCGCAATGTGCTCCTTCCGACGATCAAGCGACTGAACGAACATCATAATCAGTTGCATCGTCTGAAGAAGGCGAAGAAGAAAAGCCGTGTCGACATCGCGGTGTTGCAAGAGCTGGTGCAGACTCTAACCCAGCAGAATGAGGACCTTGATCAAGAGCGGGACGACGCTATTGAGGAAGGGAAAGGCTGGGAACAAAACTACAACCAGGCCATGGACGAGGTGCATGCATTGCAGGACCTCGTACCTCCGGTATTGGGCATACCGGTGGTCTTTGGTCTTCTGGCAATGGGAGAACCTGAGATAGGAGAAGAGGTGGTAGATCCGGAGCCACCAGCAGAGGTACCGGAGGAGGACGACCCGCAGGAGGTCGAGTTCTACTCCGAGTAGGGGGTTACCGTTGCCAAGTAGGGCAACCAGCGTGGTGTAACCCAAACTTTTGTAACCAGTGACATGTCGTGTAGGCAGTAGCATATGTATAGGTAGTGACGACATGAGCACGACTTCTCGGAGACCCGAGAATAATGTATCTTGTATAAAGTTTATGCTTTATTCAATATATGTGAATGTTGTGCAAATTATTCATGCATCACTTCAAATACCTACTGTTTCATATGGAATTTTTAAGTATGACATGTGCTGATCGCTGCTGTTTTAAATTTCAGAATGACTCGTACTCGAGCCAACCCGGACATCGGGGCTTCTAGTCAAGGGGGAGAAACCTCCCAACAGCCTCCCGAGGACTCCTCGGGACAGCAGAAGCAACAGCAGCAACAACAACAGCAAACACCGCCACCGCCACCGCCAACGGTTACATTGGCCGACATCGTGGCGGCAATGACGGGTTCCCATCAGCAGCACACGGAGTTGCTGCAAACTCTCATCGCCAATATGTCTCGCCCAGAGAGACGTCAAGACCGTGAGGAGCGTCAACAGAGCTCCTACTCTGACTTCCTAGCGACTCATCCCCCGGTATTTTCAAGGGCGGATGAACCCCTCGATGCGGACAACTGGCTCCGCACGATAGAGATGAAGTTCGGGCTGCTCCAACTAAGTGAGCAGCGCAAGACTCAGTTCGCGGTCCAACAGCTCCAGGGATCCGTGAGCACATGGTGGGCAAACTATTGTGCTTCACAGCCCACTGATCGAGTTATGACCTGGGCGGAGTTCCGGACGGCCTTCAGGGCCTATCACATACCGCCAGGTCTGATGAAGAGGAAGACGCAGGAGTTTCTACACCTGCAGCAAGGGAGCCGGAACGCGCTGGAATACTCCAGGGCGTTCAACGATCTCGCGCTCTACGCGTCGTATCACGCCGATACTGACGAGAAGCGGCGGGACCACTTCTACCAGGGGCTTAACCCGCTCCTGAAGGACAAACTGGCGATGTTCAATTGCGGCAGCGTCAGTGACATAATTGATGCCGCGATTGTTCAGGAGGACTACGGTAAGGAGTTAGCGGCGGCGGAAAGAAAGCGAAGCGCGCCGCAAAGCAGCGGAGAAGGAGGCGGTCCTTCTCAGAAATTTCGGATGGTGAATCGCCCACCATCAGGTCCACGCTGGCAGCCACCCCAGAGGTCGATGCCCTTCCGCAGTCGGCCGTATTCTTCACCGGCATTCAGGCCGGCACTGCCAGCACCACCTCCGCAACAACAGAAGCAGCGGGCGATGCCGCGTGCGTATGCACCTCAGCAGCGCATGCCGGCCTTTCGTCCCCCAAGCACCGGATAAGCAGCGGTCACATGCTACAAATGTGGTCGCCCAGGACACTTCGCCAGCAGTTGTCCGGAGAGACAAGGCGGCGGAGTTGCACCGCAAATTCCGGGGAGGAATCAGCCCCAGAACCCTACTAATGCGCGGCGGGCAAACCCGAGGCCCGACACCGTCCACCAACTTGCCATAGAGGACGTGTCGGAGGGTGAGCCAATCCTTGCGGGTATGTTCCAACTCCACCAGCATCCCACCATAGTACTATTTGATTCAGGCGCCACGCATAATTTTATTAGCCAAGCTTTCATTGGTAAACACAGCTTGCAAATACTACCCACCGATAGTCCATATTTGATTTGTTCACCGGGTGGGAAGATTTCAGCAAGCGTAATGGTTTCCAAAGCACCATTATGCTTAGCGGGTAGAGTGTACCCTACGTCTCTCATAGTCCTAGAGGGACAGAAGGTCGATGTCATCTTAGGGATGTTGTGGTTAACCCGCCGCGGCGCTGTTTTAGACACCGTCCTTCGAATCGTGCACTTGAACTCAGAAGTGCACGGATCTTACTCCTTATTTCTGGACAGTCCAGAAATAAAACTTCCAAGTATCTATCAATCCACAACCATCAGATTGGAAGATATTCCAGTGGTCCAAGAGTTCCCTGACGTGTTCCCGGATGATTTACCGGGGATGCCGCCCGATAGAGAGGTGGAGTTCAAGATTGAACTTGCACCGGGAACCATGCCAATATCCCGAAGGTCGTACAAGATGGCGCCAAAAGAATTGGCTGAGCTGAAGCCTCAGCTAACGGACCTGCTGGAGAAGGGTTTTATTAGGCCGAGCTCCTCGCCATGGGGCTGTTCGGCATTATTCGTGAAGAAGAAGGATGGGACGTTGCGGCTTCGCGTGGACTATCGTCCATTAAACGCTGTAACCATCAAGAACAAGTACCCGTTGCCACGGATCGACATGTTGTTTGATCAGTTGGTTGAAGCAAAGATCTTTTCCCAAAATGGACTTAAGATCCGGGTACCATCAGATTAAGATAAGGGCTGAGGATATTCCGAAGACGGCTTTCTCGATGAGGTACGGACTTTATGAGTACCTGGTCATGTCCTTCGGCCTCACCAATGCTCCAGCTCACTTCATGTATCTAATGAACTCGGTGTTCATGCCGGAGCTGGACAAGTTTGTCGTGGTCTTCATCAATGATATACTGGTATACTCCAAGTCGGAGGAAGATCACAAGAAGCATCTGCGTATAGTCTTGCAACGGCTGCGGGATCACAAGCTATACGCGAAATTCAGCAAGTGCGAATTCTGGATATTGCAAGTGCCTTTTCTCGGGCATATCATCTCAGCGGAGGGTATCGCAGTAGACCCGAGTAAGATCACTCAAGTGCTTAATTGGAAGTCCCCGAGGACTGTTCATGAGGTACGGAGTTTCCTCGGACTCGCGGGATATTATCAGAGGTTCATTCTGAACTTCTCGAAGATTGCCAAGCCGATGACGGAGCTGCTGAAGAAGGCTACCAAATATGTTTGGAGTCCAGCGTGTGAAGCAGCATTCAAGGCTTTAGTTAAGCACCTAACATCAACACCGGTTTTGGCGCAGCCAGACACAACAAAACCGTTCGATGTGTACTGCGATGCATCCGGCATTGGGCTCGGATGTGTGCTGATGCAAGACCGAAGAGTGGTCGCGTATGGGTCACGGCAGCTTAGAAACCATGAGCAGAATTATCCAACTCATGACTTGGAGCTCGCTGCCGTGGTACTTGCACTGGAAATGTGGAGGCACTACCTACTCGGTAACCTCGTACATTTATATACCGACCACAAGAGCCTCAAGTACATATTCACTCAGAAGGAGCTGAACATGAGGCAGCGAAGATGGTTAGAATTGATAAAGGATTACGAAATAGAAATCCAATATCACCCAGGCAAGGCAAACATAGTGGCAGATGCGCTGAGTCGCAAGTCACACGTCAACAACCTGACTGTAACACCCCAAAAATCTTGTTAAGACCCTAAATCATGTTAAGAGGGGAATTTAAAATTTTTTGGACGTGTTGCATGTTTTGCAAAAATTCAAATTCAAACTGGAATTCAAACTAAGCTCAAATCAGAAAAGAAATAGAAAAAGAAAAAAAGAAAACAGAAAAAACCGGCTAGTGGGCCGCAACCCACCAGCCGGCCCAACCAGAACCCGCGCCAGCCCACAGCCGCGCGCGCCCCTTTCCTCCCACTGACAGGCGGGGCCCGCCAGTTCTTCGTCTACCTCGAGCCCGCGCCAGACTCTCTCACCCCGAATCCAAACCGATCCGGATTTCTGCGAATCCCAGCCAAATTTCGCTCGGGGGCGACGCGAACTCGATCTAAACCACCCCGCCGCCCTCTCCCGTCTATAAAAACCCCGGCCTCGTTCTGTTTTTTCCCACGCGATCTGCTGTTTTTACACCGGTGAGAACCCGAGCCTTCTCCGGCGAATTCTGGCCGGTCTACGCTCGGAAATTTCGATCTAACTCGCTGGTCTTGATCCACCGCCTCCGGGGGACCTTGCAGGTGTAGAAAACTCGGTGACTTGCGGTGTAAACACAGCGCCGACGAGTCTCGCCGTGAATTCACCTCGGACCTCGTCGCCGACCGCCTTCTAGGACCTCCGAGCTCAAGAAAACCCCCGAGGTGAGATCCCCGACCTCCCCTCTACCGATCTATGCCATAAGATCACAGTTCTAGGAAGAATTCTCGAAGATCCGAAAGTCTCCGGCGAGATCACCGCTTTCCGCCGCCGTGCGCCGCCGGCAGCGCCGCCCGCGCTCGATCAGAGCGACGTGGCCGCTTGTGCGCCGTTTATTTTAAATCGCACGGTAGGGTTTAAATCCCCGCGTACCGGTTTGGCGTTATAATCTCAGCCGTTTGTTTTAAATCGTACGGTCCACGTCAGCCCCGCGTTATAAAGACTGGAAATCTTACGTGCTACCCCCTGGGGTTCTCGGGGAAATAAGAGCTAGCCCCGGAAACTTCTGATCTAGCCCCTAGAACTTCAGAAAATCATGTAAATTCATTTACAAATCAGTTTTAGCCACTGGACTTAATAAAAATTAGGAAAAACCCCTCGGTTATGTGTAGCTAGACCCCTGAAAATTGTTAAAATAATATTATAGACTCTGTAGAGGGGTGAGTTTACCTTTTTAGCCCTATTTAATATTTAATTTAGGAAATTGAATATGTGGCTAGTGTTTAAAATTGAAAAAGTGGGACAAACATATTGTCAAAATTAAATTAAAAACTTTCTCAGTATTTAGAAAACTTTGGAGTGAGATAAAAATATATTTTGGGCTGAAATGAATCTGTTTAATTTATTATTCACATTTAGGGACACATTTTTAAGTAAAGAATAGTTCTGGAAAATAAGGAAAATAATTGTAAAATAGTTTACATCAGAGGAAAAGGTCAAAAATATATTAGTAAATATTTTAGATCAGAACCTATTCTGTTTAGATGATGTGTCTTGTTATTTTCATAATAAAGTTCACATTTAGGCATAGGAAATAAATCTGAAAATATAGCAACTAATAAATGATAAATGGAGTTCTAAAAATCCAAAGAATTCAGTTTAGGGTTGGTAGAAATTATGAAGACACATATGGAGAAGGAAAATACCTTTCATGCATACTAGGTAGCTAAAAGGTGTAGTAATTGAATATAAGGAATTTATTTAAATTGGAAACTCATATATATATATATATATATAGTATGTAAGTATAAATGTGAACACAAAAGTAGGAATCATATACATATGATCAAAAGTGCATGCAAGCCACAAATCAACACACATAGAGTAACCACAGCACATATAATGGTGAATGACTTTCATAAATATGAATGTGTGGTTTGTATGAAGTGGAAGTGTGAACTATGTCTTATGGATTGTTGTTTTTCTTTTGCTATGTGTGATGGTATGATGTAGAACCTGCTCAAGAGCAAGTTATTCCTTTCCAAGATCATGACTACCCATTTCAAGAGCAGCAGGAAGGAGGCAAGTGTCCTTGACCACTTTGATCCTATGCTAGGATGTGTAGATAGAATTATTTGCATTGTCAAATGAAATATGAAACCCATGCTAGGAAGTTTCCCTAGAATTGCATTATCTTGTTTCCTTGTAGCTTGGGTTGGGATTTATTTTACCATGTCATTTATTTACATGCTTATGCTTAGCCATGCTTAGAATGGGATATTTGGGATATGAGATCATCAGTTTATTTTACCATACTCTTGAATGAGATATTGTGAGTTATGTAGAGGTAGTGATCAAGGCAAGTTGGATGTTTTGGTTGTGTGTTGGGTGCACGAGACTCGGGTTTGTGTTTAGTACTTGCCTGGATCCTAAGGACCGGTTCATGGAGCATGTAACCTGGCTTTACAGTGCCAACCACATGCTGAGATGGGGCAGCTTGGCCAATTAATTAGGTGTATCCTCGGTGTAGTATGGGTGTGTTGGATGGTGCGGGGAATAGGTGTCAGCTGGACTACCATATGAACCGCAAGGCTCAAGAGGGGGCCACATCAGCGGGGTTGGAGACTATTGTATGCTGTTAGGGGTGAAACCTCAGTGGGCCCACGCTCGTCGGGAATCCCTTTGTGAAGGCTTCGTAGTGATCTCCTGGCTACACACCTGGGAAGTGTGAATGTGGTTCGTAGCCACTGGCATAATGGAGGTTCTTTTAGTCCACCCGGCAACGGGGGATGAAATCACTACATGTGGGTACAGTGGTACAAACTCTGCAGAGTCAAAACTGTCATGACAGTCGTGCTCACGGTCAAGAGCGGCTTGGACTTATTCATGATTAGAGGATTGATGGTTTTGGAAGTTGTGGATGTTAAGCGGGGAGCTTAACATTGGAGATGATGTTATGGTTATTGGATTATGATGATGGGATGGAAGATTGGGACCATTTCACCTATGTAGTAATGTAGGTGCTTAATAAGCTAAGGTGGTAGGTATTAATTGCGTAGTGCTTTAACCGTGAGTTCAACCTCCCCTTATTCTAGCCATGCATAATATAATTTTTCCACACTTGCTGAGTACCATCGGTACTCAACCTTGCATATTTTGTTGGTTTATATTGCTGCTCAGGTCAAGATAATGAGGTGGTGTATAATGACCAAGACTTTGGACCCGAAGAAGGTTTCTAGGTTCATGGAGACCCCCGGGCAACACCTGTGACGGAGCCCTCGAGAATAATAATTCCGCTGCTAGTTTATTTACTTGTGATGAACTTTTTATTGTCCAACGAGACATTTGCTATGTAAGACTTATTTATATTCGACACCTGGCTTGTAATAAATGATGCTTCACTATTTGTCATCACATGTATGAGAAAATGATCCTGGCATACATGTGATATTCACTTGGTTGTTCTTCGGAAAAACCGGGTGTGACACTGACCATCACACCGTTGGAAGAGAGCGAACCACCACTGCATGTGATTCCACATGGAGCTCTCTACAACTTAGCTTTGATCCCCACCATCCGTGAAGAGATAGCAGCAGCTCAAAACATGACAAGGGAATGTCGCATTTGCGGAGACGTGTAGACAGTGGGGAGTTGAAATGTTTCCGGAAGGACAGAGACGGCGTCCTATGGTTCAAGGACCGGATCATCGTACCCCATAACCCGGAGTTACGGAAGAAAATCTTTGATGAGGCTCACTTGTCAAAGTTTTCTATTCACCCTGGCAGAAACAAATGTATCAAGAACTCAGAAACAAGTTTTGGTGGACACGGATGAAGCTGGAGATTGCAAAGTATGGGTCCGAGTGCGATACATGTCGAAGGGTGAAGGCAGATCATATGCGGAAACCGGGACTTCTACAACCCCTGGGTGTTCCTGCCTGGAAATGGGAAGATGTGAGCATAGACTTCATCGTCGGTTTACCTACCACCTTCCAGAAACATGATTCTGTGTGGGTGATTGTCGACCGGCTCACCAAAGTTGCCCATTTCATCCCGGTCAACAAAAACTACAACGCCAAGAAGTATGCTGAGCTGTACATCTCACGGATCCTCTGCTTGTACGGCGTACCCCGTACCATCATATCGGATCGGGGCACTTTATTTGTGTCCCGTTTTTGGGAGCAGCTACACGCTGCCTTGGGGACGAAGCTGATCCGTAGTTCAGCAAACCACCCGCAAACGGATGGGCAAAACCGAGCGGGTAAATCGAGTGTTATTTAATGCGTCACTTTCTTCATCTTACCCCAATTTTCATTCAAAATAGGATTTTTGTTTAAAAGTTTATCTAACCTAATTTAAATGCTTTTTGTTTTAGATGGTTCGCATGATTCGCACCGCTCGCAAGTCCACAGGAGGGAGAGTTCCCGTAGTTGCCCTTGCCGAGAGAGAAGAGAGCCGTCCGGTGACGTACCTTTCCTATGGATTGGCAGTAGGAGGCTTGTTGCACCGTCTTCGATGTATGCTCGAAGCCGCTTGCAATACGGGCAAGCTAATCATCCACTATAACTCCACCAGGACCATCCGTGAGAAGAGGGAAGAATGGAGTTTAGAGATGAGGATTATACACGAAAATCAGCTGCTTAAGATCCACCGCTCTCCAGCTTGTAGAGCGACACAGGTCGATGCGGAGAAGGATATCACCTCGGCGGCCATCACCTGCCAGAGTCACATCTATCGTCACCACCTGGACAGGACTGAGTACATGTATGTCCTCCAGCGTGAGAGTGGTACCACGGAGTACAAGTACCCGCCAGTGCAGCAAGGGACTTCCCATGAGCACATGGACTTGTGCTTGGAGGATGCTGCTATGCTCAGCACTCGACTGCAGGAGTGTCAACAAGAGCTTCAGGATGTCCGGGACACCCTGAAGGAAACGGAGGCATTGCTGCGAGCCTGCTTGAGGGCGAGAGAAAGAGGAGATGGGAATGAACTGTGTGTCACCGTGAATGATACATGGACTCCTGACTCCCCGGATCGCCGAGCGATCAGGCGTCGTCGCACTTCTCCACCAACAGCCTCCCCACCCAAAGCAGAGTCAGAAGGCAGCCGAAATGATGAGGAAGATCCCGAGGAGCCAGATCAAGAAAACGAGTAGTGTAGAGTCATTCCCTTAGTTAGCAAGATGTCGAATAGTCGAGTCGTTACGTTAAGTTAATGGTGTGTTAATGCTTGGTGTGTGACGTGAGTTATGGAAGCCATGAGCAATTGTCCACAGCCTCGTCTTTAGATTGTTTTGCTTTGGTGTGTGAACCCACATGAAATAATATTGCATTTATTCTTGTGTGAGAAATGAACCCTCAGAAAAAAATATAACAAAGCCTCAACACTTCAAAGTATAAACAAGTGAAAGTAGTAAGATGATACTAAATGCTTTCAAAATTAACATTGGTTGATTCTGCCAGATGGTCGGAAGAGGAAAAGGACGTGCTGCCAACCCCGCCAACAACAACGATGAGGCATGCAACCCTCATCTTTCTGGAGGCCAGGACCGGGGTGGTCGCCGTGAAGGAGTTGATCCCCTCCACCAAATGCTGGAGAATCAAAATCAGCTCATCCAGAACTTGACTCAAGTTGTGGCCAACTTGCATCAAGTTCCACCTCCACAAGCTGCACCACGCCAACCAAGGTTGAGTGAGTTTCTAGGAACTCAACCTCCAAAGTTTGCAAGTGCTGCTGAACATCTGGAGGCAGATGATTGGCTAAAGACCATTGAAAGCAAGATGAGGATCATCCAGTGCCAAGGGTATGAGAGGGTGCTGTTTGCCTCTCATCAATTGCATGGACCTGCTGCTGATTGGTGCACCGCCTACGTGGCTGCCCATCATGACCCTGAGAACATCACTTGGGAAGAGTTCAAGCGTAGCTTCCGCAACCACTACATCCCAAGAGGTGAACTAAAAAACAAGAGGAAGGAGTTTTTGGGACTGCAGCAGGGGAACATGACGGTGAGGAAATACCTCACTAAATTTACTCAACTATCCCGTTATGCCCCACGGGACATAGATACTGATGAGCAGAAACAAGATTGTTTGGTGGAGGGACTTACCGCGGAGATGCAGTGTGCAATGTCCTCAAATGAGTATGAAAGCTTCCAAAAGATGGTGGACAGAGCATTTGTGGTGGAAAGGAAACTGAAGGCCTTGGAAAATGAGAATAAGAGGAAGGTCGGGTGGTCACATCAAGCCTCAGGGAGCAACACCCGCCCATGTCTGATGCAGCAACCTACAGGGCAGACGAACCGTGCTGCGGTACCCTACTCAGCACCAAGAGGGTACAACCCGAACTACAGGCCTCCGGCAGCACCAGCACAGCCGCAACGTCAGTTTGTACAGCAGCCTCGCCCCGCATATCCACCTCGACCAGCAGTGCAAGGACCTCCAAACCAACCCCAAGACAACAAAGGCCAGGCACCTAAGGTTGGGGTGCAATGTTTTAGCTGCGGTGAAGTGGGACACTACGCCCATAAATGCCCAAAGAAGAAGCCCGCACAGCCACAACAGCAGAATGTGATGCGAGAACGGGTGAACCACGTCACTATGGAGGAAGCGCAAGAGGCACCCGACGTGGTAGTTGGTAAGTTTCCTGCCAATTTACACATTGCAACCCTACTGTTTGATTCTGGTGCTACCCACTCGTTCATTGCTCAAGGGTTTGTTAAGAAGCATGATCTAGCAACAACACAAATGAACTATATACTAGCAGTAAACTCTCCAGGTGGAGAAATAAGGACAAGACAAGTGTGTCCCAAGGTGAATCTAGACATTAAGGGGGTAGTATTTACTGCTAACCTCATCGTGATAGATTCCCAAGGGATCGATATTATTTTGGGCATGGATTGGTTGACCAAACATAAGGGAATCATTCATTGTTCGACCAGAACGGTGGAACTAATTCACCCTAGTGGCACAAGAGTAAAGTTCATAACAATACACGAGCCTAGGAGGGACATTAAATTAAATCAAGTTGAGGTGAAAGTTGAGGAAATCAGGACCATCAGGGAATATCCAGATGTTTTTCCGGAGGAGTTGCCAGGTATGCCTCCCGATCGTGAAGTGGAATTCGCAATTGAGCTAGTACCTGGAACAGCCCCGATTTACAAAAGACCTTATCGGATGGACTCCAAGCAGCTAGAAGAACTCAAGGATCATTTGAGAGAATTGACGGAGAAGGGGTATATTCGCCCTAGTTCCTCACCATGGGGAGCTCCGGTGATATTTGTGCCCAAGAAGGACGGAACCCAAAGGTTATGCGTGGATTACCGTGCCTTGAATGAGGTAACCATCAAGAACAAGTACCCATTACCCCGCATTGAAGACTTGTTTGATCAGTTGAGGGGAGCTTGTGTGTTCTCGAAAATTGATCTCAGGTCGGGATACCACCAACTCAAGATAAGGCAATCTGATATTCCCAAGACAACTTTCGTATCTCGGTACGGACTGTATGAATACACCGCCATGCCTTTCGGGCTAACTAATGCCCCGGCATACTTCATGTATCTCATGAACAAGGTATTCATGGAATATCTGGACAAATTTGTGGTGGTTTTCATAGATGACATTCTCGTTTTCTCCAAAGATGAAGAAGAACATGAGAAACATCTAAGGTTGGTGTTGAAGAGGCTAAGAGAACACCAACTATATGCCAAGTTGAGCAAGTGTGAGTTTTGGCTGAAGAGAGTTCCCTTCTTAGGACATATAATCTCGGAGGGAGGAATCTCCGTGGATCCTGCCAAAATCGAGGATATACAGAAGTGGAAGACCCCTGAAAACATTGGGGAAGTTCGAAGCTTCTTGGGATTGGCTGGATACTATCGACGGTTTATTGAGGGATTCTCTAAGATCTCAAGACCCCTCACCAAACTGTTGGAGAAGGAAATCACATTCACATGGACGCCACAGTGCGAGACGAGTTTTCAGGAGCTAAAGAAAAGATTGACAATAGCCCCAGTGTTGGTTATGCCAGATATGCAGAAGAATTTCACGGTGTACTGCGATGCCTCTGGAAACGGGTTGGGATGTGTTCTCATGCAAGAAGGGCATGTCGTGGCTTATGCATCCCGGCAGCTTCGGAAGCACGAGAAAAACTATCCTACACATGACCTAGAACTAGCCGCAGTGGTACACAAGTTGAAAATTTGGCGGCACTATTTGATGGGGAAGAGGACAGAGATATATACAGATCATAAGAGTATGAAGTACATTTTCACACAGCCAGATCTCAACCTCAGACAAAGGAGATGGTTAGAGCTAATCAATGAATTTGATGTAGGCATCAACTATCATCCTGGGAAAGCAAACGTCGTGGCCGATGCTTTAAGTTGGAAAGTGCAGGTCAAAAATTTGAGCTTGAAGGACATGCCTGCAGAATTGAAGGACGAGGTTATAAGGCTCAATCTATGCCTTGTGAATAGTGGTGAAGCCATCGCCATGGAAGTGGACTCCACACTAGAACGAGACATACGCGAGGGTCAAAAGAATGACGAGAAGATACAAGAGATCAGACAACTCATCAAGGAAAATAAGCTCCTGGTTTTAGATAGGATGAACAAGGAACGGTGTGGCACGGGAAAAGAATCTGTGTGCCAGAAGTAAAGGAGATCCGTGAATTGATTTTGAAGGAAGCTCATGATTCTGACTATTCCATTCATCCTGGGAGTACGAAAATGTACCAGGACCTCAAGAGCAGGTATTGGTTGTATGGCATGAAGCGAGATGTTGCGAAACATGTTGCCCTATGTGACACATGTTAGTTGGTGAAAGCAGAACATCAACGACCCGCGGGATTATTGCAACCACTCAAAGTGCCTGAATGGAAATGGGAAGAAATCAGCATGGATTTCATCGTGGGATTGCCTAGGACCCAATCAGGATATGATTCGATATGGGTCATCATTGATAGGCTAACGAAGGTAGCTCACTTCATCCCCGTGAAGGAAAGCTACAACGGATCCAAATTGGCAGAGTTGTACATGTCAAGGATCGTGTGTTACCATGGAGTGCCAAAGAAGATTGTGTCGGATCGAGGGACACAGTTCACCTCAAGGTTCTGGCAGAAGTTGCACGAAACCATGGGAACCCATCTGAACTTTAGTTCTGCCTATCATCCCCAAACTGATGGGCAGACGAAAAGAACCAATCAGATTCTTGAAGATATGCTGAGGGCATGTGCACTAAAAAACAATCGGAGCTGGGATAAAAACTTACCGTATGCGGAGTTTTCCTATAACAACAGCTATCAAGCTAGTATGAAGATGTCACCGTTTGAAGCCTTGTACAGGAGGAAGTGCAGAACTCCCCTATTTTGGAACCAAACGGGGGAAAATAAAGTGTTTGGTCTAGAAGTACTACAAGAAGCCGAGGCGAAGGTGAGGGAAATCCGCAACAACTTGAGGATAGCGCAGACACGCCAAAAGAGCTACGCCGATGTACGAAGAAGAGAGATCGTTTTCAATGTGGGAGACTATGTCTATCTCAAGGTGTCCCCTATCAGAGGACTTCGCCGGTTCAAGGTAAAAGGGAAGTTGTCACCTAGATACATTGGACCCTTTCAAGTTCTGGAAAGGAAAGGCGAAGTGGCGTATCAACTAGAGTTACCGGCTCATCTATCGGATGTGCACGATGTATTCCATGTGTCACAACTCAAGAAATGCTTGAGGACGCCTGAAGAGGTGTTATCCATGAATGAAGTGAACGTAGCTGAGGATTTGTCTTATGCCGAGCAACCATACAAGATTTTGGAGACAATGGAACGCCTCACCAGAAATAAAAGAATCCGGATGTGTGAGGTGCAGTGGAAGCATCACTCAGAAGAGGAAGCCACCTGGGAGCGGGAAGCTGAGCTAAAGGCACAATTTCCGGAATTGTTTTGTTAGAACCACCAATCTCGAGGACGAGATTTCTTTTAAGGGGGGTAGAGCTGTAACACCCCAAAAATCTTGTTAAGACCCTAAATCATGTTAAGAGGGGAATTTAAAAATTTTTGAACGTGTTGCATGTTTTGCAAAAATTCAAATTCAAACTGGAATTCAAACTAAACTCAAATCAGAAAAGAAATAGAAAAAGAAAAAAGAAAACAGAAAAAAACCGGCCAGTGGGCCGCAACCCACCAGCCGGCCCAACCAGAATCCGCGCCAGCCCGCAGCCGCGCGCCCCTCTTTCCTCCCACTGACAGGCGGGGCCCGCCAGTTCTTCGTCTACCTCGAGCCCGCACCGGACTCTCTCACCCCGAATCCAAACCGATCCGGATTTCTGCGAATCCCAGCCGAATTTCGCTCGGGGGCGACGTGAACTCGATCTAAACCACCCCGCCGCCCTCTCCCGTCTATAAAAACCCCGGCCTCGTTCTGTTTTCTCCCACGCGATCTGCTGTTTTTACTCCGGTGAGAACCCGAGCCTGCTCCGGCGAATTCTGGCCGATCTACGCTCGGAAATTCCGATCTAACTTGCTGGTCTTGATCCACCGCCTCCGGGGAACCTTGCAGGTGCAGAAAATTCGGTGACTTGCGGTGTAAACACAGCGCCGATGAGCCTCGCCGTGAATTCACCTCGGACCTCGTCGCCGACCGCCTTCCAGGACCTCCGAGCTCAAGAAAACCCCCGAGGTGAGATCCCCGACCTCCCCTCTACCGATCTATGCCATAAGATCATAGTTCTAGGAAGAATTCTCGAAGATCCGAAAGTCTCCGACGAGATCGCCGCTTTCCGCCGCCGTGTGCCGCCGGCAGTGCCGCCCGCGCTAGATCAGAGCGACGTGGCCGCTTGTGCGCCGTTTATTTTAAATCGCACGGTAGGGTTTAAATCCCCGCGTACCGGTTCGGCGTTATAATCTCAGCCGCTTGTTTTAAATCGGACGGTCCACGTCAGCCCCGCGTTATAAAGACTGGAAATCTTACGTGCTACCCCCGGGGTTCTCGGGAAATAAGAGTTAGCCCCGGAAACTTCTGATCTAGCCCCTGGAACTTCAGAAAATCATGTAAATTCATTTACAAATCAGTTTTAGCCCCTGGACTTAATAAAAATTAGGAAAAACCCCTCTGTTATGTGTAGCTAGACCCCTGAAAATTGTTAAAATAATATTATAGACCCTGCAGAGGGGTGAGTTTACCTTTTTAGCCCTGTTTAATATTTAATTTAGGAAATTGAATATGTGGCTAGTGTTTAAAATTTAAAAAGTGGGACAACCATATTGTCAAAATTAAATTAAAAACTTTCTCAGTATTTAGAAAACTTTGGAGTGAGATAAAAATATATTTTGGGCTGAAATGAATCTGTTTAATTTATTATTCACATTTAGGGACACATTTTAAGTAAAGAATAGTTCTGGAAAATAGGGAAAATAATTGTAAAATAGTTTACATCAGAGGAAAAGGTCAAAAATATATTAGTAAATATTTTAGATCAGAACCTATTCTGTTTAGATGATGTGTCTTGTTATTTTCATAATAAAGTTCACATTTAGGCATAGGAAATAAATCTGAAAATATAGCAACTAGTAAATGATAAATGGAGTTCTAAAAATCCAAAGAATTCAGTTTAGGGTTGGTAGAAATTATGAAGACACATATGGAGAAGGAAAATACCTTTCATGCATACTAGGTAGCTAAAAGGTGTAGTAATTGAATATAAGGAATTTATTTAAATTGGAAACTCATATATATATATATATATATATATATATATATATATATATAGTATGTAAGTATAAATGTGAACACAAAAGTAGGAAGCATATACATATGATCAAAAGTGCATGCAAGCCACAAATCAACACACATAGAGTAACCACAACACATATAATGGTGAATGACTTTCATAAATATGAATGTGTGGTTTGTATGAAGTGGAAGTGTGAACTATGTCTTATGGATTGTTGTTTTTCTTTTGCTATGTGTGATGGTATGATGTAGAACCTGCTCAAGAGCAAGTTATTCCCCTACCCATTTCAAGAGCAGCAGGAAGGAGGCAAGTGTCCTTGACCACTTTGATCCTATGCTAGGATGTGTAGATAGAATTATTTGCATTGTCAAATGAAATATGAAACCCATGCTAGGAAGTTTCCCTAGAATTGCATTATCTTGTTTCCTTGTAGCTTGGGTTGGGATTTATTTTACCATGTCATTTATTTACATGCTTATGCTTAGCCATGCTTAGAATGGGATATTTGGGATATGAGATCATCAGTTTATTTTACCATACTCTTGAATGAGATATTGTGAGTTATGTAGAGGTAGGGATCAAGGCAAGTTGGATGTTTTGGTTGTGTGCTGGGTGCATGAGACTCGGGTTTGTGTTTAGTACTTGCCTGGATCCTAAGGACCGGTTCATGGAGCATGTAACCTGGTTTTACAGTGCCAACCACATGCTGAGATGGGGCAGCTTGGCCAATTAATTAGGTGTATCCCCGGCGTAGTATGGGTGTGTTGGATGGTGCGGGGAATAGGTGTCAGCTGGACTACCATATGAACCGCAAGGCTCAAGAGGGGGCCACTGCAGCGGGGTTGGAGCCTCTTGTATGCTGTTAGGGGTGAAACCTCAGTGGGCCCACGCTCGTCGGGAATCCCTTTGTAAAGGCTTCGTAGTGATCTCCTGGCTACACACCTGGGAAGTGTGAATGTGGTTCGTAGCCACTGGCATAATGGAGGTTCTTTTTGTCCACCCGGCAACGGGGGATGAAATCACTACATGTGGGTACAGTGGTACAAACTCTGCAGAGTCAAAACTGTCATGACAGCCATGCTCACGGTCAAGAGCGGCTTGGACTTATTCATGATTAGAGGATTGATGGTTTTGGAAGTTGTGGATGTTAAGCGGGGAGCTTAACATTGGAGATGATGTTATGGTTATTGGATTATGATGATGGGATGGAAGATTGGGACCATTTCACCTGTGTAGTAATGTAGGTGCTTAATAAGCTAAGGTGGTAGGTATTAATTGCGTAGTGCTTTAACCGTGAGTTCAACCTCCCCTTGTTCTAGCCATGCATAATATAATTTTCCCACACTTGCTGAGTACCATCGGTACTCAACCTTGCATATTTTGTTGGTTTATATTGCTGCTCAGGTCAAGATAATGAGGTGGTGTATAATGACCAAGACTTTGGACCCGAAGAAGGTTTCTTGGTTCATGGAGACCCCCGGGCAACGCCTGTGACGGAGCCCTCGAGAATAATAATTCCGCTGCTAGTTTATTTACTTGTGATGAACTTTTTATTGTCCAACGAGACATTTGCTATGTAAGACTTATTTATATTCGACACCTGGCTTGTAATAAATTATGCTTCACTATTTGTCATCACATGTATGAGAAAATGATCCTGGCATACATGTGATATTCACTTGGTTGTTCTTCGGAAAAACCGGGTGTGACACTGACCATCACACCGTTGGAAGAGAGCGAACCACCACTGCATGTGATTCCACATGGAGCTCTCTACAACTTAGCTTTGATCCCCACCATCCGTGAAGAGATAGCGGCAGCTCAGAAACATGACAAGGGAATGTCACATTTGCGGAGACGTGTAGACAGTGGGGAGTTGAAATGTTTCCGGAAGGACAGAGACGGCGTCCTATGGTTCAAGGACCGGATCATCGTACCCCATAACCCAGAGTTACAGAAGAAAATCTTTGATGAGGCTCACTTGTCAAAGTTTTCTATTCACCCCGGCAGCAACAAATGTATCAAGAACTCAGAAACAAGTTTTGGTGGACACGGATGAAGCTGGAGATTGCAAAGTACGGGTCCGAGTGCGATACATGTCGAAGGGTGAAGGCAGATCATATGCGGAAACCGGGACTTCTACAACCCCTGGGTGTTCCTGCCTGGAAATGGGAAGATGTGAGCATGGACTTCATCGTCGGTTTACCTACCACCTTCCAGAAACATGATTCTGTGTGGGTGATCGTCGACCGGCTCACCAAAGTTGCCCATTTCATCCCGGTCAACACAAACTACAACGCCAAGAAGTATGCTGAGCTGTACATCTCACGGATCCTCTGCTTGTATGGCGTACCCCGTACCATCATATCGGATCGGGGCACTTTATTTGTGTCCCGTTTTTGGGAGCAGCTACACGCTGCCTTGGGGACGAAGCTGGTCCGTAGTTCAGCATACCACCTGCAAACGGATGGGCAAAACCGAGCGGGTAAATCAGATTCTAGAAGACATGCTACGAGCTTGCGCTATCAACCACGGCAAGAATTGGGATGATCACTTGCCATTAGCAGAGTTCTCGTACAACAATGGGTACCAAGCCAGCATCAAGATGGCGCCTTATGAGGCGCTATACGGGAGGAAATGCCGCACACCACTGAATTGGTGTGAGTCTGGTGAAAGGGTCACCTTCGGGATTGACCTTGTCAACAACGCGGAAGAAAAGGTTCGACTGATTCAAGCGAACCTAAAAGCCGCCCAATCCCGTCAGAAACAGTATGCGGACCGGAGAAGACGCCCATTGCAGTTCGAAGTCGGGGATCATGTATACCTACGTGTGTCTCCAATGAAGGGCGTAAACAGATTTGGGGTGAGAGGAAAGTTGGCACCCCGATTCATCGGTCCATTCCAGATTACTGAAAGATGTGGACAGTAGCATACTGGCTAAAATTACCAGAAGCACTTTCCGGTCTGCACGACGTCTTTCACATTTCCCAGCTGAGGAAGTGTCTCAAGCTATCTACTACCGTTCAGCTGGAGGACATTGAAGAATTGAAACCGGGTCTCACCTATCGGGAGGAACCGGTTCAGATCATTGACGAAAAGGCCCGAACCACACGCAACCGTACGTTGTGGTTCTACAAAGTTCTGTGGAGTAATCACTCTATGGACGAAGCGATATGGGAGAGCGAAGGATTTCTTCGCGCTAACTATCCGGATTTTTTTCACGTCGCATATCCGGTAATTTTCCACCGTCCCCTCTCTCATTTCTACCTTATAATCTCTGGACGAGATTCTTTTAAGGGGGGAGGAATGTAAGGGCCTCAGTTTTTGACACATGTTTGAAGTGTTCATCACCACACAACACACTTCATTTGAAGAAAGTTGATAAACACATTTGAAGAGCAAGTAACCATTATCAACATGCTCATTAGAGAATAAACTCACAAAATGCAAAAGTGGTATTTCCCACATGCATTATCTAGGGGCTGGGCATATGAAAACTCCTACACCTTGCTAGGGATGTCCATGCCAAGTTTCACCCAAATTCGAAACCTTTTGAGGTATTTTGGGGTATAGCATCAAAGAGGGTAGTTTGAACACAAATTCAAATTCAAACTGTTTTTATCCCATGAATTCAAAAGTGGGAGGCATATTCCTACTCAGCACATTTTTGTGAGCTCACACACCAATTTTCACTCCATTTTGAGTTGAGCTTGACATGAGCTAAGTTCAAACTTTATTTGAATTTCAAACTGAACATGTGCTGAAATTTATTCAAACCAAACCCAATTCGAATTCTAACCAATTCAAATGGCTCAAGGATAGATAATTCAAATCACCATGGGCTTTGTGGGGGCTACTGTTTACAACAGTGAATTGGAGTTAAGTTCAGGGGTTAAAATTGAAAGTGGGACCCACATGTCATAGAGCTATGAGGAGTGACTTGCACACTGAGTCTCAGCCTCGGTGGGAATTCCACCGAACAGCTGCCGGGTGTGCCACAGAGAAGAGCCGGCGCCACCAGCTGCTTCCTACCTCGCGCGCTGGCGCCCAGGGCGGCCTCCTCGTGCCCCCACACGAACCTTACCACCACAGCCCGAGCGAAGACCCAATTGCCTTTTTCTCCTCGCGGGCGACATCGAACGGCGCCACTCTCTCCCCCCGTGCTCTCGGTCGATTGGGAAAACGGAGAAAACAATCGCACCCTCGCCCCCCGAGCTGCTTGGAAGCGCCCTGAGCTCAAGCGCCACTCTCCCAACGCCTAGAGCACCGTGTTTCGGCCTCTGTTCCCGTGATCAACGACGACCTGACACGACCCCACGGTCTTGTCGAGCCAGGATCACGCTGAGGGGTGCTGCGTTGCACAACACCGGATAACACACATCAAAGGTACAAAGTGGAAGCAAAATTTTATTACATAAACGGGTTTATGAACATTTTTACATCAAAATAGGTCCAGTCTACACTCACGGGCGTAGACTATGCATCAAGTTCACGTTCAGCCCGTGAACGTATCCTTGCTAGCACGCACGCACACTAACACGGCGGCGTGCACGACTCCCACTCGACGGGGTTCCCCTCCTGGGGTTCTGTCTCCTCCTCGGGAGTCCCTTCCTCATAGAACCCTGCAAAAGCTTCAAACACAAGCAGTGAGCACGAAGGCTCAGCAAGTCTGACCTGTCTCTCCTAAACATGGAACTTCTACATGAGGGGTGATGGGTACATGAGATAAAATATTATTTGCAAAGGACTCGCCTAATTAGTGGAACCTTACTTTCAAGTTTTAGCAGAAGGTTCTGAAGAACCTTACGCTAAGGCACATGAGAGAGCCGCAATCAAACAAGAAACGCATTTCTCTCATGTACTTGGCCCAAAGTTGAAAGGAACTTTAATTAGCTCTAATCTACAGCAAATCAACAATCAAAGTCCATCTTTCAATCAGCAACATTTTAACATGTAACTAGCCTGTTCTTTCTACGTCACGGTACAGTGAACAAGTGGTACTCACTGACCGCGAGGGACGGCGATTATAATCAATTTACACCTGCAGGGTTACCCGAACAACCCGTCACGTATGCCCGTACTCGATGTTGCCTACAGCAACCATCACGGACGTCGTACGCAACCACCTTTCACCCGTCAGCCAAATGTTGAACCGGTCCAATCGTCCCGAGCAAGAGGTCCCTGCACGCGCATCTCAGTGCCGCCAGCCGATTTACACCTCGAGCTCTGAACCTACCCTCTGAACGACCAGCTATGCCTCAACTGTTCTAGCTTGTTCAACAGGCCCGCACACGGCTCGGTCCTCAATCGACACAAGCGGAGCTATAGCACACATGCCCCAAAGTCCTGCTGCCCTTACTCTCCGCTTGGTCTCATTTTTCTTGTCATGTGTATCATGTGCTATCTCTACCTGAGTCGAGTGCCTCTAGCATATGCTCGCGAGTAGTTCTAACTACTCGACTTGTACCGAATCCTACACTATCTTAGCATTGCAGTAGCTAACGGGGTTTTCAATCTTATCCCAACCCATGTTTTTTCTTGGCTATGCAATTGGGTTTCCAAACAAGACTCTAATGCAAGGAATCACCATACTCAAGTAAGTGCTCAAAACAATAAAAATTTGTAAAAGGGTTAATGTAAACCAGAGCTTGCCTTGCTGCTCTTGGTCGTAGGCTAGCTGCTCCTCCGGAGTAACAAAGTCTAGGAGGTTCCTCCTCGACCTTAGCGACTACATGATATAAGAATTACATGTATTAATTAAATGCATTTGAATTGAGTTTGAAACTTGTGAACCTTCTAAGTCTCACTAGACACACCCAAAGACTGTGAAACTTTTACTGTGGTCAAGTTTTAGTTGCAGCAAAGCTCATTGGAGCCCTCCACAATTAATTATATTCTTGACCTTAATTGGAACTCTTAGGGTGCTCTAGGGATTTTCATGGAACAAGCCATGACTTTCTGAAAACTAAATTTTTAGAGGGTTCTAATGGAGTTGGTCTCACTTAATTTGAAGGTTCCTGGTTAAAGATATGAGCTAAACAATTTCAGGGAAAATTCTAAAAATGTTTCTGGACATTTTCTATTTTCTCTGAAACAGTTTCATTAATCACACCATTAGGTGGATCAACTGAGCTCAAACGGGTCTGAAATTTTTATGGTAGTTCAGGGATATTTTGGTGCACATCACAGCAAAATTTCAGAAGTTTCCTCCAAGGGATTCTCCAGTTAAAATTCCAAACAATTTAAATTTTGAGGAATTAATTATGGAGAAATAAGGATTTTCATGAAGTGAAACTTGATTTGCTGGAAAGTTCTCAGAGAGCTGAATCCAACAAAATTTGGTTCACTTGATTTGGAGTTTCCTAGCCCAAGTTATGAGGATTTGAAGTTTGAATGAAATCTGAAAATCGTGGAAAAGTTTAAATCTGCCGGTGGGCCACGGGGACACGTGTTGCGCGCTGAGGCGTCGGCACACCGGAGTCTACGGGGTATTTGCGCGCCAGCACACCAGATCTGAGCCGCAGCCCGATCCCGATTTGAATTTTAAGCCGCTGACAGCTGGGGTCCACCCCCTTCTTCTACCTCCCGCCGCCCGCGCCCTGCCGCCGGGGTACCTCGCCGGAGAGCTCGCCGGCAGCCTCTGTGGAGCTCCAAGCTTTATGATTCCGGCCACCCCTGCCTACTTTCACTCGGGGAACACGATTCCGAGCTCAGCTCGTCATGACAATGGCCGGTACATGGTCGGCGACGAGCAGCCGCCTCGGGAAGACTTCGGCCGTGTCGGCCGACCTCCTTAGCATCTCAACCACTCGAGCAATCGGTCGGGGAGCATCAGTGGACCTTAGGGAAGGTCGACATGAGCTTGAAGCAGCTCGGGGGAGGCCCAAAGTAGGTCCTCACCATGCGCCCGATGCTTCCCGCATGCTCCGCCGTCGGCAAACTTTGAAATACGCCGTGTACAGGGGTTCTTAGGCCAAAGGTTGTGAAGGCAGCTTGTGCGCTACCGGGTCTAGTTTGTGTGGGAGTGGATTGAGGCCCCCTAATCCTTTCTAGAGTATAAATTCGACAGAACCGCACCCGAAGGTCGGTCTGTACCGAGGAAGGGGAAAACTGGAAATTCGCCGCCTGTGAGCAAGCACTCGGGCTGTGGCTCGGGGGTGAGCAGCACCGATCACCAGCGCCTCCAAGGGTGCCTTGGCTCGGGCGTGATCACCTCCCGGTTGGGCTGTCCACGGGAGCCCGAAGTGCGGCGGTTTTAGGTCACCGAATTGAACTCTCGGTATAGTCGAGATCGACCGGTTTCAGCTGGGTTCTAGCAACGGGGAAGAAAAAGGAGAGTTCCTAGTACCTTGTCGTAGCTCTGGAGGGGACGGAGAGGCTGTGATCAGAGCTCTCCAATCGGTTCTGAGCGGCGGAGAAAAATTTCCCGGCGCTGTGTTCTTGCGAGGAGAAAATGGGAGGGCTTCGGCCGAGGAGGAGGGGGGGAAACTTAAGAAGGGGTCCGGAACCGACCCTGGGCACGTGCGTGGGCAAGCTGCTGGTGGCGCGGCGGCCTCCCTCGGTGGCGCTCTCGGGAGAAGCTCGGGGACCCGAGTACTGAAAGTCCACTCGGTTGATTTCCTTCAGTGGCTGACATGTGGGTCCCACTTTCAATTTTAACCTCTGATCTTAACTCAAATTCACTGTTGTAAACAGTAGTCCCCACAAAGCCCATGGTGATTTGAATTATCTACCCTTGAGCCATTTGAATTGGTTAAAATTCAAATTGGGTTTGGTTTGGATAAATTTCAGCACATGTTCAGTTTGAAATTAAAATAAAGTTTGAATTTGCCCCACTTAGCTCATGTCAAGATCAACTCCAAATGGAGTGAAAATTGGTGTGTGACCTCACAAAAATGTGCTGAGCAAGAATATGCCTCCCACTTTTGAATTCATGGGATCAAAACAGTTTGAATTTGAATTTGAGTTCAAACTGCCCTCTTCCTAGCTATACCCAAAATGACCTCAAAAAGGTTTTGAATTTGGGTGAAACTTGGCATGGACATTCCTAGCACTGAGTAGGAGTTTTCATATGCCCAACCCCTGTATATCACATGTGGGAAATACCACTTTTGCAATATGTGAGTTTGTTCCCTAATGAGCATGTTGATGGTGGTTACTTGCTCTTCAAATGTGTTTATCAACTTGCTTCAAATGAGGTGTGTGTGTGGTGATGACACTTCAAACATGTGTCAAAAACTGAGGCCCTTACATGACCGCCGCGACCTAGTTCAAAAATGGCGATCGGTCTCACGTGGGCAGCGTACCACAGTAACTTTCATGGCTGAGCAAGGGCGGCAAAAGGAGCGCACGGACTCCACGCTGCTTCCACCTGAAGCTCAAGCCACGTCGTGAGCTCTCGCCGGCGAATTCCGAGATTTTGCTCCGGCGGCCTCAACCCGAGCTTCCGGTACAGTTCCTTAAAATTCTCCTTCTCTACTCCTCCTTAAGTCATCAAACTTTGCACGTGTATGTTGGATTAGCCGGCGATCAATTCTTCTTTAGCATCCATCGCATGAAAACGCCTCGGAGCGGCGGAATTCAAGCTCTACTAGGGGTGTTCGCCGCGGACCCATTCGTTCGCACGGTGAAACCGTATTTGCGGCCACTCCCGAGCTACTCTGAGGTTGTGCCGATCTTCCTAGAGCTGCGCTGGTGGTGTAGAGCCCATCGGTGCAAGTGTTGGCGGGCTGGAGACCTCGGGCGACGGCGCCGAACCACAGCAGTAGCCGCCGCACGTCGCCTAGCTGGTTCCGGACACCGGCAGCCCAAGCAGAGCCCACCATCATGTTCCTCGATTCCCTAAACCCTCTGGCAGCGAGTATCTAGCTGGGCGGCAGCCGGAAGCGCCGGTCCGGCGAGCAGCCGTCTGCTCCGGCAAGGGGGAGCGCGCGGGCGCGAGAAAGAGGGTGGGAGGAAGAAGAAAACGTGGCGCCCGGCTGTCAGCGGCACATATTTTAAATCGGGATAGGTCTGTGGCTCAGATCCGGTGTGCTGGCGCGCAAAAACTCCGTAGACCCCGGTGTGCCGACGCCTCAGCGCACAACACGTGTCCCCGTGGCCCACCAGCAGATTTAAACTTTTCCCCGATTTTCAGATTTCATTCAAACTTCAAATCCTCATAACTTTGGCTAAGAAGCTCCAAATGGAGTGAACCAATTTTTTTTGGATTCAGCTCTCTGAGTACTTTTCAGCAAATCAAGTTTCACTTCATGAAATCCTTATTTCTCCTGAATTAATTCCTCAAAATTTAAACTGTTTGGAATTTTAACTGGAGAATCCCTTGGAAGGAAATTCAGAAATTTTGCTGGGATCTTCACAAAAATATCCCTGAACTACCATAAAAATTTCAGATCCATTTGAGCTCATTTGACCCACCTAATGGTGTGATTAGTGAAACTGTTGCAGAGAAAATAGAAAATGTTCAGAAATATTTTCAGAATTTTCCCTGAAATTGTTTAGCTCATATATTTAGCTAGGAACCTTCAAATGAAGTGATACCAACTCCATTAGAACCCTCTGAAAATATAGTTTTCAGAAATTTATGGCTTGCTCCATGAAAACCCCTAGAATACCCTAAGAGCTCCAATTAAGCTCAAGGACATAATTATTTGTGGGGAGCTCAAATGAGCTTTACTGCAACTAAAACTTGAACAAGTCTCTGTTTAGGTGGTAACCAGGCCACAATAAAAATTTCAGAGTCATTGAGTCTGTCTAGTGAGACTTAGAAGGTTCACAAGTTTAAAACTCAATTCAAATGCATTTAATTAATACATGTACTTCTTCTATCATGTAGTCGCTAAGGTCGAGGAGGAACCCGAAGTCCTAGACTCTGTTACTCCGGAGGAGCAGCTAGCCTACGACCAAGAGCAGCAAGGCAAACTCCAGTTTGCATTAACCTTTTTACAAATTTTTATTTTTTTGAGCACTTACGTGAGTACCATTAATCCTTGCATTAGAGTCTGGTTTGGAAACCCAACTGCATAGCCAAGAAAACCATGGGTTGGGTTTAGTATTGCAAACCCCGTTAGCTACTGCAATGCTAAGATAGTGTAGGATTCGGTACAAGTCGAGTAGTTGGAACTACTCACGAGCATAGGCTAGAGGCACTCGACTCGGTAGAGATAGCACATGATACACATGGCAAGAAAAATGAGACCGAGCGGAGAGTAAGGGCAGCAGGACTTTGGGGCCTGTGTGCTATAGCTCCGCTTGTGTCGATTGAGGACCGAGCCGTGTGCGGGCCTGTTGAACAAGCTAGAACAGTACCGAAGACCTACCGGCTATATGGGAACCGGGAAACTGATGTAACTCGGGTAGCTGGGTATTGAGGCATTGCCCGTCGTTCAGAGGGTAGGTTGAGAGCTCGAGGTGTAAATCGGCTGGCGGCACTGAAATGCGCGTGCAGAGACCTCTTGCTCGGGACAATGGGACCGGTTCAATATTTGGCTGACGGGTGAAAGGTGGTTGCGTACGACGTCCGGGATGGTTGCTGTAGGCAACGTTGAGTACGGGCGTACATGACGGGTTATTCGGGTAACCCTGCAGGTGTAAATCGATTATAATCGCCGTCCC
The DNA here is from genome assembly GCA_030760725.1 of Neostapfia colusana. Classification (NCBI taxonomy): domain Eukaryota; kingdom Viridiplantae; phylum Streptophyta; class Magnoliopsida; order Poales; family Poaceae; genus Neostapfia; species Neostapfia colusana. The sequence continues at coordinate 46,213,377 of JASWHV010000002.1, read as the reverse complement.
TCGCGGTCAGTGAGTACCACTTGTTCACTGTACCGTGACGTAGAAAGAACAGGCTAGTCACATGTTAAAATGCTGCTGATTGAATGCTGGACGTTGATTGTTAATGATATGCTGTAGTTTAGAGCTAATTAAATTTCCTTTCAACTTTGGGCAAAGTATATGAGAGAAATGCGTTTCTTGTTTGATTGCGGCTCTCTCATGTACCTTAGCGTACGGTTCCCCACAACCTGCTGCTAAAACTTGAAAGTAAGGTTCCACTAATTAGGTGAGTCCTTTGCAACTTGTTTTTATCTCATGTACCCATCACCCCTCATGTAGAAGTTTCATGTTTAGTAGAGACGGGTCAGTCTTGCTGAGCCTTCGTGCTCACTGCTTGTGTTTGAAGCTTTTGTGTAACACCCCAAAAATCTTGTTAAGACCCTGAATCATGTTAAGAGGGGAATTTAAAATTTTTTGGACGTGTTGCATGTTTTGCAAAAATTCAAATTCAAACTGGAATTCAAACTAAACTCAAATCAGAAAAGAAATAGAAAAAGAAAAAAGAAAACAGAAAAAAACCGGCCAGTGGGCCGCAACCCACCAGCCGGCCCAACCAGAATCCGCGCCAGCCCGAAGCCGCGCGCCCCCCTTTCCTCCCACTGACAGGCGGGGCCCGCCAGTTCTTCGTCTACCTCGAGCCCGCGCCGGACTCTCTCACCCCGAATCCAAACCGATCCGGATTTCTGCGAATCCCAGCCGAATTTCGCTCGGGGGCGACGCGAACTCGATCTAAACCACCCCGCCGCCCTCTCCCGTCCATAAAAACCCCGGCCTCGTTCTGTTTTTCCCACGCGATCTGCTGTTTTTACTCCAGTGAGAACCCGAGTCTTCTCCGGCGAATTCTGGCCGATCTACGCTCGGAAATTCCGATCTAACTCGCTGGTCTTGATCCACTGCCTCCGGGGAACCTTGCAGGTGCAGAAAACTCGGTGACTTGCGGTGTAAATACAGCGCCGACGAGCCTCTCCGTGAATTCACCTCGGACCTCGTCGCCGATCACCTTCCAGGACCTCCGAGCTCAAGAAAACCCCCGAGGTGAGATCCCCGACCTCCCCTCTACCGATCTATGCCATAAGATCACAGTTCTAGAAAGAATTCTCGAAGATCCGAAAGTCTCCGGCGAGATCGCTGCTTTCCGCCGCTGTGCGCCGCCGGCAGCGCCGCCCGCGCTCGATCAGAGCGACGTGGCCGCTTGTGCGCCGTTTATTTTAAATCGCACGGTAGAATTTAAATCCGCGCGTACCGGTTCGACGTTATAATCTCAGCCGTCTGTTTTAAATCGGACGGTCCACGTCAACCCCACGTTATAAAGACTGGAATTCTTACGTGCTACCCCCTGGGGTTCTCGGGAAATAAGAGATAGCACCGGAAACTTCTGATCTAGCCCCTGGAACTTCAGAAAATCATGTAATTTCATTTAAAAATCAGTTTTAGCCCCTGGACTTAATAAAAATTAGGAAAAACTCCTCTGTTATGAGTAGCTAGACCCCTGAGAATTCTTAAGATAATAGTATAGACCCTGTAGTGGAGTGAGTTTAACTTTTTAGCCCTGTTTAATATTTAATTTGGGAAATTGAATATGTGGCTAGTGTTTAAAATTTAAAAAGTGGGACAAACATATTGTCAAAATTAAATTTAAAACATTCTCAGTATTTAGAAAATCTATGGAGTGAGATAAAAACATATTTTGGGCTGAAGTGAATCTGTTTAATTTATTATTCACATTTAGGGACACATTTGTAAGTAAAGAATAGTTCTAGAAAATAGGGAAAATAATTGTAAAATAGTTTACATCAGAGGAAAAGGTCAAAAATATATTAGCAAATATTTTAGATCAGAACCTATTCTGTTTAGATGATGTGTCTTGTTATTTTTATAATAAAGTTCACACTTAGGAATAGGAAATAAATCTGAAAATATAGCAACTAATAAATGATAAATAGAGTTTCTAAAATCCAAAGAATTCAGTTTAGGGTTGGTAGAAATTATGAAGACACATATGGAGAAGGAAAATACCTTTCATTCATACTAGGTAGCTAAAAGGTGTAGTAATTGAATATAAGGAATTTATTTAAATTGGAAACTCATATATATAGTATGTAAGTATAAATGTGAACACAAAAGTAGGAATCATATACATATGATCAAAAGTGCATGTAAGCCACAAATCAACACACATAGAGTAACCACAACACATATAATGGTGAATGACTTTCATAAATATGAATGTGTGGTTTGTATGAAGTGGAAGTGTGAACTATGTCTTATGGATTGTTGTTTTTCTTTTGCTATGTGTGATGGTATGATGTAGAATCTGCTCAAGAGCAAGTTATTCCTTTCCAAGATCAGGACTACCCATTTCAAGAGCAGCAGGAAGGAGGCAAGTGTCCTTGACCACTTTGATCCTATGCTAGGATGTGTAGATAGAATTATTTGCATTGTCAAATGAAATATGAAACCATGCTAGGAAGTTTCCCTAGAATTGCATTACCTTGTTTCCTTGTAGCTTGGGTTGGGATTCATTTTATCATGTCATTTATTATTACGCATATGCTTAGCCATGCTTAGAATGGGATAATTGGGATATGAGATCATCAGTTTATTTTACCATACTCTTGAATGAGATATTGTGAGTTATGTAGAGGTAGGGATCAAGGCAAGTTGGATGTTTTGGTTGTGTGCTGGGTGCACGAGACTTGGGTTTGTGTTTAGTACTTGCCTGGATCCTAAGGACCGGTTCATGAAGCATGTAACCTGGCTTTACCGTGTCAACCACATGCTGAGATGGGGCAGCTTGGCCAATTAATTAGGTGTATCCCCGGCGTAGTATGGGTGTGTTGGATGGTGCGGTGAGTAGGTGTCAGCTGGACTACCATATGAACCGCAAGGCTCAAGAGGGGGCCACTGCAGCGGGGTTGGAGCCTCTTGTATGCTGTTAGGGGTGAAACCTCAGTGGGCCCATGCTCGTCGGGAATCCCTTTGTAAAGGCTTCGTAGTGATCTCCTGGCTACACACATGGGAAGTGTGAATGTGGTTCATAGCCACTGGCATAATGGAGGTTCTTTTAGTCCACCTGGCAACGGGGGATGAAATCACTACATGTGGGTACAGTGGTACAAACTTTGCAGAGTCAAAACTGTCATGACAGCCGTGCTCACGGTCAAGAGCGGCTTGGACTTATTCATGATTAGAGGATTGATGGTTTTGGAAGTTGTGGATGTTAAGCGGGGAGCTTAACATTGGAAATGATGTTATGGTTATTGGATTATGATGATGGGATGTGAGATTGGGACCATTTCACCTGTGTGGTAATATAGGTGCTTAATAAGCTAAGGTGATAGGTATTGATTGCGTAGTGCTTTAACCATGAGTTCAACCTCCCCTTGTTTTCTAGCCATGCATGACATAACTTTCCCCCACTTGCTGAGTACCATCGGTACTCAACCTTGCATATTTGTTGGTCTATATTGCTGCTCAGGTCAAGATAATGAGGTGGTGTATAATGATCAAGACTTTGGACCCGAAGAAGGTTTCTAGGTTCATGGAGTCCCCCGGGCAACGCCTGTGACGGAGCCCTCAAGAATAATATTCCGCTGCTAGTTTATTTACTTGTGATGAACTTATTATTGTCCATCGAGACATTTCTTATGTAAGACTTACTTATATTCGACACCTGGCTTGTAATAAATGATGCTTCACTATTTGTCATCACATGTATGAGAAAATTATCCTGGCATACATGTGATATTCACTTGGTTGTTCTTCGGAAAAACCGGGTGTGACAGCAGTGGTATCAGAGCCAAGGTTGCCCGTAGGAACGTGGACCTAGGTAGAAATGGACGTATTTAAGGGCCTTATTTTCTTAAAAACTATTTTTACAAGGTGTGTGTTGAAAAGTGTTATTTAATGATTCACTTTCTTCATCTTACCCCAATTTTCATTCAAAATAGGATTTTTGTTTAAAAGTTTATCTAACCTAAGTTTAAATGCTTTTTGTTTTAGATGGTTCGCATGATTCGCACCGCTCGCAAGTCCACAGGAGGGAGAGTTCCCGTAGTTGCCCTTGCCCAAAGAGAGGAGAGCCGTCCGGTGACGTACCTTTCCTACGGATTGGCAGTAGGAGGCTTGTTGCGCCGTCTTCGACGTATGCTCGAAGCCGCCGGCAATACGGGCAAGCTAATCATCCACTATAACTCCACCAGGACCATCCGTCAGAAGAGGGAAGAATGGAGTTCAGAGATGAGGATTATACACGAAAATCAGCTGCTTAAGATCCACCGCTCTCCAACTTGTAGAGCGACACAGGTCGATGCGGAGAAGGATGTCACCTGGGAGGCCATCACCTGCCAGAGTCACATCTATCGTCGCCACCTGGACAGGACTGAGTACATGTATGTCCTCCAGCGTGAGAGTGGTACCACGGAATACAAGGACCCGCTAGTGCAGCAAGGGACTTTCCATGAGCACATGGACTTGTGCTTGGAGGATGCTGCTATGCTCAGCACTCGACTGCAGGAGTGTCAACAAGAGCTTCAGGATGTCCGAGACACCCTGAAGGAAATGGAGGCATTGCTGCGAGCCTGCTTGAGGGCGAGAGAAAGAGGAGATGGGAATGAACTGTGTGTCACCGTGAATGATACATGGACTCCTGACTCCCCGGATCGCCGAGCGATTAGGCGTCATCGCACTTCTCCACCAGCAGCCTCCCCACCCAAAGCAGAGTCAGAAGGCAGCCGAAATGATGAGGAAGATCCCGAGGAGCCAGCTCAAGAAAATGAGTAGTGTAGAGTCCTTCCCTTAGTTAGCAAGATGTCGAATAGTCGAGTCGTTACGTTAAGTTAATGGTGTGTTAATGCTTGGTGTGTGACGTGAGTTGTGGAAGCCATGAGCAATTGTCCACAGCCTCGTCTTTAGATTGTTTTGCTTTGGTGTGTGAACCCACATGAAATAATAGTGCATCTATTTGGTGTGAGATATGAACCCTTGTAAAAGTATAACAAAGCCTCAACACTTCAAAGTACAAACAAATGAAAGTAGTAAGATGATACTAAATGCTTTCAAATTATCATTGGTTGATTCTGCCAGATGGCTGGAAGAGGAAAAGGACGTGCTGCCAACCCCGCCAACAACAACGATGAGGCATGCAACCCTCATCTTTCTGGAGGCCAGGACCGGGGTGGTCACCGTGAAGGAGTTGATCCCCTCCACCAAATGCTGGAGAATCAAAATCAGCTCATCCAGAACTTGACTCAAGTGGTGGCCAACTTGCATCAAGTTCCACCTCCAGAAGCTGCACCACGCCAACCAAGGTTGAGTGAGTTTCTAGGAACTCAACCTCCAAAGTTTGCAAGTGCTGCTGAACCTCTAGAGGCAGATGATTGGCTAAAGACCGTTGAAAGCAAGATGAGGATCATCCAGTGCCAAGGGTATGAGAGGGTGCTGTTTGCCTCTCATCAATTACATGGACCCGCTGCTGATTGGTGGACCGCCTACGTGGCTGCCCATCATGACCCTGAGAACATCACTTGGGAAGAGTTCAAGCGTAGCTTCCGCAACCATTACATCCGAAGAGGTGAACTCAAAAACAAGAGGAAGGAGTTTTTGGGACTGCAGCAGGGAAACATGACGGTGAGGGAATACCTCACTAAATTTACTCAACTATCCCGTTATGCCCCACGGGACATAGAGACTTATGAGCAGAAACAAGATTGTTTCGTGGAGGGACTTACCGTAGAGATGCAGTGTGCAATGTCCTCAAATGAGTATGAAAGCTTCCAAAAGATGGTGGACAGAGCATTTGTGGTAGAAAGGAAGCTAAAGGCCTTGGAAAATGAGAATAAGAGGAAGGCCGGGTGGTCACATCAAGCCTTAGGGAGCAACACCCGCCCACGTCTGATGCAGCAACCTGCAGGGCAGACGAACCGTACTGCGGTACCCCACTCAGCACCAAGAGGGTACAACCCGAACTACAGGCCTCCCGCAGCACCAGCACAGCCACAACGTCAGTTTGTACAGCAGCCTCGCCCCGCATATCCACCTCGACCAGCAGTACAGGGACCTCCAAACCAACCCCAAGACAACAAAGGCCAGGCTCCTAAGGTTGGGGTGCAATGTTTTAGCTGCGGTGAAGTGGGGCACTACGCCCATAAATGCCCAAAGAAGAAGCCCGCACAGCCACAACAGCAGAATGTGATGCGAGGACGGGTGAACCACGTCACTATGGAGGAAGCACAAGAGGCACCCGACGTGGTAGTTGGTAAGTTTCCTGCCAATTTACACCTTGCAACCCTGCTGTTTGATTCTGGTGCTACCCACTTGTTCATTGCTCAAGGGTTTGTTAAGAAGCATGACCTAGCAACAACACAAATGAACCATATGCTAGCCGTAAACTCTCCAGGTGGAGAAATAAGGACAAGACAAGTGTGTCCCAAAGTGAACCTAGACATTAATGGGGTGGTATTTACTGCTAACCTCATAGTGATAGATTCACAAGGGATAGATATTATCTTGGGTATGGATTGGTTGACAAAACATAATGGAATCATCCATTGTTCGACCAGAACGGTGGAACTAACTCACGCTAGTGGCACAAGAGTAAAGTTCATAACAATACACGAGCCTAGGAGGGACATTAAATTAAAACGCTCGCGTCGGATTCTGCCCATAATCACCCGAATCAAGGGGGAGCTAATTTCTCTGGGCGGACCGACAAACGGTCCACTCCTGTGGAATACGGAGGGCGCCTTAGACACAATTCGCCCCATTCGGGGGGGGGGGGGGGGGGGGGGGGTTTAGCCCCGAATCCTACAATAGGGTTCTTGCAGATTTGCAAAATAAAGGGAGGGGAAGCCCTCAATTAGAGCAACATACGAATCTGCAGAAGCATCTAATAGCGATTCTTAGAATCAGTTCGGAATGAATGCTATACTTTTTCTTCCCCACTCATCTTATTTAGCCTTTTTCTTAGCCCGCTTAGCTTCCGTGCCCAGATAGACTTTGACTATACTATAAAAGAGAGCTAGATGATCTGTTATCAAGTGAGAAGAAAGGCAGGTCCAGAATGCCGTTGATAGGTCTAAGTCCCTCACCTAGAGTCATCGGTTTAAATCAAGTTGAGGTGAAAGTTGAGGAAATCAGGACCATCAGGGAATATCCAGATGTTTTTCCGGAGGAGTTGCCAGGTATGCCACCCAATCGTGAAGTGGAATTCGCAATTGAGCTAGTACCTGGAACAGCCCTGATATACAAGAGACCTTATCGGATGGACTCCAAGCAGCTAGAAGAACTCAAGGATCATTTAAGAGAATTGACGGAGAAGGGGTATATTCGTCCTAGTTCCTCACCATAGGGAGCTCCGGTGATATTTGTGCCCAAGAAGGACGGAACCCAAAGGTTATGCGTGGATTACCGTGCCTTGAATGAGGTAACCATCAAGAACAAGTACCCATTACCCCGCATTGAAGACTTGTTTGATCAGTTGAGGGGAGCTTGTGTGTTCTCGAAAATTGATCTCAGGTCGGGATACCACCAACTCAAGATAAGGCAAACTGATATTCCCAAGACAGCTTTCGTATCTCGGTACGGACTGTATGAATACACCGTCATGCCTTTCGGGCTAACTAATGCCCCGGCATACTTCATGTATCTCATGAACAAGGTATTCATGGAATATCTGGACAAATTTGTGGTGGTTTTCATAGATGACATTCTCGTCTTCTCCAAAGATGAAGAAGAACATGAGAAACATCTAAGGTTGGTGTTGCAGAGGCTAAGAGAACACCAACTATATGCCAAGTTGAGCAAGTGTGAGTTTTGGCTGAAGAGAGTTCCCTTCTTAGGACATATAATCTCGGAGGGAGGAATCTCCGTGGATCCTGCCAAAATTGAGGATATACAGAAGTGGAAGACCCCTGAAAATGTCGCGGAAGTTTGAAGCTTCTTGGGATTGGCTGGATACTATCGACGGTTTATTGAGGGATTCTCTAAGATCTCAAGACCCCTCACCAAACTGTTGGAGAAGGGAATCACATTCACATGGACGCCACAGTGCGAGACGAGTTTTCAGGAGCTAAAGAAAAGATTGACAACAGCCCCAGTGTTGGTTATGCCAGATATGCAGAAGAATTTCACGGTGTACTGCGATGCCTCTAGAAACGGGTTGGGATGTGTTCTCATGCAAGAAGGGCATGTCGTGGCTTATGCATCCCGGCAGCTTCGGAAGCACGAGAAAAACTATCCTACACATGACCTAGAACTAGCCGCAGTGGTACACGCGTTGAAAATTTGGCGGCACTATTTGATGGGGAAGAGGACAGAGATATATACAGATCATAAGAGTTTGAAGTACATTTTCACACAGCCAGATCTCAACCTCAGACAAAGGAGATGGTTAGAGCTAATAAATGACTTTGATGTAGGCATCAACTATCATCCTAGGAAAGCAAACGTTGTGGCCGATGCTTTAAGTCGGAAAGTGCAGGTCAATAAGTTGAGCTTGAAGGACATGCCTGCAGAATTGAAGGACGAGGTTATAAGGCTCAATCTATACCTGGTAAATAGTGGTGAAGCCATCGCCATGGAAGTGGACTCCACACTAGAGCGAGACATACGCGAGGGTCAAAAGAATGATGAGAAGATACAAGAGATCAGACAACTCATCAAGGAAAATAAAGCTCCGGGTTTTAGAGAGGATGAACAAGGAACGGTGTGGCACGAGAAAAGAATCTGTGTGCCAGAAGTAAAGGAGATCCGTGAATTGATTTTGAAGGAGGCTCATGATTCTGACTATTCCATTCATCCTGGGAGTACGAAAATGTACCAGGACCTCAAGAGCAGGTATTGGTGGTATGGCATGAAGCGAGATGTCGCGGAACATGTTGTCCTATGTGACACATGTCAGTTGGTGAAAGCAGAACATCAACGACCCGCGGGATTATTGCAACCACTCAAAGTGCCTGAATGGAAATGGGAAGAAATCAGCATGGATTTCATCGTGGGATTGCCTAGGACCCAATCAGGATATGATTCGATATGGGTCATCATTGATAGGCTAACCAAGGTAGCTCACTTCATCCCTGTGAAGGAAAGCTACAGCGGATCCAAATTGGTAGAGTTGTACATGTCAAGGATCGTGTGTTACCATGGAGTGCCAAAGAAGATTGTGTCGGATCGAGGGACACAGTTCACCTCAAGGTTCTGGCAGAAGTTGCATGAAACCATGGGAACCCATCTGAACTTTAGTTCTGCCTATCATTCCCAAACTGATGGGCAGACGGAAAGAACCAATCAGATTCTTGAAGATATGCTGAGGGCATGTGCACTCAAAAACAATCGGAGCTGCGATAAAAACTTACCGTATGCGGAGTTTTCCTATAACAACAGCTATCAAGCTAGTATGAAGATGTCGCCGTTTGAAGCCTTGTACGGGAGGAAGTGCAGAACTCCCCTATTTTGGAACCAAACGGGGGAAAGTAAAGTGTTTGGTCCAGAAGTACTACAAGAAGCCGAGGCGAAGGTGAGGGAAATTCGCAACAACTTGAGGATAGCGCAGACACGCCAAAAGAGCTACGCCGATGAACGAAGAAGAGAGCTCGTTTTCAACGTGGGAGACTATGTCTATCTCAAGGTGTCCCCTATCAGAGGACTTCGCCGGTTCAAGGTAAAAGGGAAGTTGTCACCTAGGTACATCGGACCCTTTCAAGTTCTGGAAAGGAAAGGCGAAGTGGCGTATCAACTAGAGTTACCGGCTCATCTATCGGATGTGCACGATGTATTCCATGTGTCAAAACTCAAGAAATGCCTGAGGACGCCTGAAGAGGTGTTATCCATGAATGAAGTGAACGTAGCTGAGGATTTGTCTTATGCCGAGCAACCATACAAGATTTTGGAGACAATGGAACGCCTCACCAGAAATAAAAGAATCCGGATGTGCAAGGTGCAGTGGAAGCATCACTCAGAAGAGGAAGCCACCTGGGAGCGGGAAGATGAGCTAAAAGCACAATTTCCGGAATTGTTTTCTTAGAACCACCAATCGAGGACGAGATTTCTTTTAAGGGGGGTAGAGCTGTAACACCCCAAAAATCTTGTTAAGACCCTAAATCATGTTAAGAGGGGAATTTAAAAATTTTTGGACGTGTTGCACGTTTTGTAAAAATTCAAATTCAAACTAAACTCAAATCAGAAAAGAAATAGAAAAAGAAAACAGAAAAAAACCGGCCAGTGGGCCGCAACCCACCAGCCGGTCCAACCAGAACCCGCGCCAGCCCGCAGCCGCGCGCGCCCCTTTCCTCCCACTGACAGGCGGGGCCCGCCAGTTCTTCGTCTACCTCGAGCCCGCGCCGGACTCTCTCACCCCGAATCCAAACCGATCCGGATTTCTGCGAATCCCAGCCGAATTTCGCTCGGGGGCGACGCGAACTCGATCTAAACCACCCCGCTGCCCTCTCCCGTCTATAAAAACCCCGGCCTCGTTCTGTTTTTCCCATGCGATCTGCTGTTTTTACTCCGGTGAGAACCCGAGCCTTCTCCGGCGAATTCTGGCCGATCTACGCTCGGAAATTCCAATCTAACTCGCTGGTCTTGATCCACCGCCTCCGGGGAACCTTGCAGGTGCAGAAAACTTGGTGACTTGCGGTGTAAACACAGCGCCGACGAGCCTCGCCGTGAATTCACCTCGGACCTCGTCGCCGATCACCTTCCAGGACCTCCAAGCTCAAGAAAACCCCCGAGGTGAGATCCCCGACCTCCCCTCTACCGATCTATGCCATAAGATCACAGTTCTAGGAAGAATTCTTGAAGATCCGAAAGTCTCCAGCGAGATCACCGCTTTCTGCCGCCGTGTGCCACCGGCAGCGCCGCCCGCGCTCGATCAGAGCGACGTGGCCGCTTGTGCTCCGTTTATTTTAAATCGCACGGTAGAGTTTAAATCCCCGCGTACCGGTTCGACGTTATAATCTCAGCCGTCTGTTTTAAATCGGACGGTCCATGTCAACCCCGCGTTATAAAGACTGGAATTCTTACGTGCTACCCCCTGGGGTTCTCGGGAAACAAGAGCTAGCCCCGGAAACTTCTGATCTAGCCCCTGGAAATTCAGAAAATCATGTAAATTCATTTAAAAATCAGTTTTAGCCCCTGGACTTAATAAAAATTAGGAAAAACTCCTCTGTTATGAGTAGCTAGACCCATGAGAATTCTTAAAATAATAGTATAGACCCTGTAGTGGGGTGAGTTTACCTTTTTAGCCCTGTTTAATATTTAATTTGGGAAATTGAATATGTGGCTAGTGTTTAAAATTTAAAAAGTGGGACAAACATGTTGTCAAAATTAAATTAAAAACTTTCTCAGTATTTAGAAAAACTTTGGAGTGAGATAAAAACATATTTTGGGCTGAAGTGAATCTGTTTATTTTATTATTCACATTTAGGGACACATTTGTAAGTAAAGAATAGTTCTAGAAAATAGGGAAAATAATTGTAAAATAGTTTACATCAGAGGAAAGGTCAAAAATATATTAGCAAATATTTTAGATCAGAACCTATTCTGTTTAGATGATGTGTCTTGTTATTTTTATAATAAAGTTCACACTTAGGCATAGGAAATAAATCTGAAAATATAGCAACTAATAAATGATAAATGGAGTTTCTAAAATCCAAAGAATTCAGTTTAGGGTTGGTAGAAATTATGAAGACACATATGGAGAAGGAAAATACCTTTCATTCATACTAGGTAGCTAAAAGGTGTAGTAATTGAATATAAGGAATTTATTTAAATTGGAAACTCATATATATAGTATGTAAGTATAAATGTGAACACAAAAGTAGGAATCATATACATATGATCAAAAGTGCATGCAAGCCACAAATCAACACACATAGAGTAACAACAACACATATAATGGTGAGTGACTTTCATAAATATGAATGTGTGGTTTGTATGAAGTGGAAGTGTGAACTATGTCTTATGGATTATTGTTTTTCTTTTGCTATGTGTGATGGTATGATGTAGAACCTGCTCAAGAGCAAGTTATTCCTTTCCAAGATCAGGACTACCCATTTCAAGAGCAGCAGGAAGGAGGCAAGTGTCCTTGACCACTTTGATCCTATGCTAGGATGTGTAGATAGAATTATTTGCATTGTCAAATGAAATATGAAACCCATTCTAGGAAGTTTCCCTAGAATTGCATTACCTTGTTTCCTTGTAGCTTGGGTTGGGATTCATTTTATCATGTCATTTATTATTACGCATATGCTTAGCCATGCTTAGAATGGGATAATTGGGATATGAGATCATCAGTTTATTTTACCATACTCTTGAATGAGATATTGTGAGTTATGTAGAGGTAGGGATCAAGGCAAGTTGGATGTTTTGGTTGTGTGCTGGGTGCATGAGACTTGGGTTTGTGTTTAGTACTTGCCTGGATCCTAAGGACCGGTTCATGAAGCATGTAACCTGGCTTTACCGTGCCAACCACATGCTGAGGTGGGGCAGCTTGGCCAATTAATTAGGTGTATCCCCGGCGTAGTATGGGTGTGTTGGATGGTGCGGGGAGTAGGTGTCAGCTGGACTACCATATGAACCGCAAGGCTCAAGAGGGGGCCACTGCAGCGGGGTTGGAGCCTCTTGTATGCTGTTAGGGATGAAACCTCAGTGGGCCCACGCTCGTCGGGAATCCCTTTGTAAAGGCTTCGTAGTGATCTCCTGGCTACACACCTGGGAAGTGTGAATGTGGTTCGTAGCCACTGGCATAATGGAGGTTCTTTTAGTCCACCCGGCAACGGGGGATGAAATCACTACATGTGGGTACAGTGGTACAAACTCTGCAGAGTCAAAACTGTCATGACAGCCGTGCTCACGGTCAAGAGCGGCTTGGACTTATTCATGATTAGAGGATTGATGGTTTTGGAAGTTGTGGATGTTAAGCAGGGAGCTTAACATTGGAAATGATGTTATGGTTATTGGATTATGATGATGGGATGGGAGATTGGGACCATTTCACCTGTGTAGTAATATAGGTGCTTAATAAGCTAAGGTGATAGGTATTGATTGCGTAGTGCTTTAACCATGAGTTCAACCTCCCCTTGTTTTCTAGCCATGCATGACATAACTTTCCCCCACTTGCTGAGTACCATCGGTACTCAACCTTGCATATTTGTTGGTTTATATTGCTGCTCAGGTCAAGATAATGAGGTGGTGTATAATGATCAAGACTTTGGACCCGAAGAAGGTTTCTAGGTTCATGGAGTCCCCCGGGCAACGCCTGTGACGGAGCCCTCAAGAATAATATTCCGCTGCTAGTTTATTTACTTGTGATGAACTTATTATTGTCCATCGAGACATTTACTATGTAAGACTTACTTATATTCGACACCTGGCTTGTAATAAATGATGCTTCACTATTTGTCATCACATGTATGAGAAAATGATCCTGGCATACATGTGATATTCACTTGGTTGTTCTTCGGAAAAACCAGGTGTGACATTTTGCAGGGTTCTATGAGGAAGGGACTCCCGAGGAGGAGGCGGAACCCCAGGAGGGGAATCCCGTCGAGTGGGAGTCGTGCACGCCGCCGTGTTAGTGTGCGTGCATGCTAGCAAGGACACGTTCACGGGCTGAACGTGAACTTGATGCGTAGTCTACGCCCGTGAGTGTAGACTGGACCTATTTTGATGTAAAAATGTTCATAAACCACTTTATGTAATAAAAGTTTTGCTTCCGCTTTGTACCTTTGATGTGTGTTATTCGGTGTTGTGCAACGCAACACCCCTCAGCGTGATCCTGGCTCGACAACACCGTGGGGTCATGTCAATAGAGGAGCATTTAAAAAGAAGAAGAAATAAAGAGATGAATATAGAAGCTAATAAAATAATAAAAGGATATAGAAATGGAAAATAATGAAAATAAATAGAAAACAAAAAGAAATAAAAAAAGAAAAAAGAAAAAAATAAATAAAATAGCCAAATTGGGCGACCCCAAATTTTCTCCACCCCAATTTTCCCCCAAATACCCGTCTCCCCTAATTTTTTCAATTTTTCCCATTTTCTCCGATTTTCTCCAAATTCACCGAAATTCCCCTAGGGGGTTTTCCCCCACATTTGGGGGGAATTTCCCCCCCTATTTTGGACGCACCACTTAGGGGGGGGAACCCTAATGGGCCCCACCCCTTGGCCGCAGCCCACTAAGGGGGGAACCCTAGCCGCCCCCTTGTTGGATTTTTGTGGGCTTTTATTTATCAATTAATCTAAGCCATTGGTGGAAAATAAATAATAAATCTCAGCCCCTAGCTCCCACCTCTTTTAAAATTAAATCTCAGCCATTGGATAATTGGGTTGCTAAAATCCTAGCCACCCTAGCTCTTTTCCCCCTTTATAAATATAACCCTTCCCCCCTAGCCGCACCCCCACCCCTCTTTTGGCCGCCCCCTCTCTCTTGCTGCCAAGTGGTCACCCCCTCTCCCTTGCTGCCAAGTCGCCGCCCCCTGCTGGAGTTTGGCCACCGTCGAGCTCCGTCACCCCTCGCCGTCGTCGGAGAAGAAGCCCCCGACGTTCTGCCCTAGCCGCAAACTCATAATTCTCCACAGAAAATCTTCTGCTGCTGCTGTTGCAAGGAGAAGGCCCTGCCGCAAGGAAGAGAGGAGGAACAAGTGTGGTAAGTTTCCATTACCTCTCTTACAACGTCGCCGCTGTTTCTATGCACCTGTTTTCCCCACCTCCTGTGAGCAGAAAATTCTGTGTGTTGACAGACCATGTTTTGGTCAATTTTTGACGGTGGGATTCATCTACAAAGTGTGTCAAGATCATCACCACGTCCACACTTGATCCCAGCAACCTTCATCATCATAAAACCCCATGGAAGCCTACTAAAATATGCAAGAACACGTACAAACTGATTTTTATAAGCTGCACCATAGGAACTGCATTCATCCATCTCATTGCATCTTGAGTAAGGTTTGTGCATGATAATTGATTGCTGCAAATTTTGTACGTGCGTGGTCTTGAGTAGAAGGACACGCTCAAGAGGCTGTCTACGAGGAGCTACAGCACCAAGACTTCAAGACCATATTGATCCTATGCTTTTGAAACTGTTTTGCTTGCGAAAAGTCGTATGCTTGTGTAAACTTGATGGGACACCCTTTTATAGGAGTTTACTAGTTTTATTAACCATCCTTTTTGCCGGGAAAGTTGATAAGTCGGCTATGGTCATTTTTCCTTTTTGCTTCGCTTAACTTACGGGATACGGGAAGCTGAAATAAAACTTGTTAGCTACTGCACTCATATGAATGAAGAGGATGATAACTTTATGATGTTAATGAGCATGGAATCAGGAAGATCTAGGCGAGCTTGGTTCGTTGATGTTGCTGATTGAGATGGCGGTTTGCTTGCCGTAGATCTAAGGAACGGTTCATGCGAGCACATGCAAGGAAAACAGTGTCACCACAAGGCCAAATATGGGTGTGGCTTAGCTGACTAATTAGGTGTGTTGCTAGCTTGTTATGGACCGTTGGATGGCGCGGGGAATGGGAGTCGATGAGAACTGCCCTGGGAACTGCATGGCACAAGAGGGGGCCCGTGGGTGGGAGAATGGAGATTCAAGCCTGCCGGTGAAACCTCAGTGGGTCCGTACATCCTAGTAGCCTCTATGTAAAGGCTATTTTGTGATCTCTTGGCCACACACCGACGGTTGTGTAGTGGTATAATGGTGGTTCTTTCTAGTCAACGACGGTTGTGTAGTGGTATAATGGTGGTTCTTTCTAGTCACCGACGGGTGACGGAATCACGAACTTGTGGGTAAAGTGGTGCCACCTCTGCAGAGTGTAAAACTATCATGAGAACCGTGCTTCCGGTCGCAAGCACCTGGCCAACTTCCATTATTAGAGGCAAAACTTGGGATGGTTACCCGGTCACAAGACCTCACAACGCACAAGCGCTCACGCTCAAGCAATAGAACAAGCGCACCCGCGGACGTAGAGTATTACGCTTCGGCGGCCCGAACCACGTAAATATCTGTGTTCATCTGCTCCCTCAAGCCCAAGTCATGAATGGTGCCAAGCCCCCTCAGGAAAAAAGAACCTCGCGGGCTGCTTCTGAGCAGGCCGGGAGGAGTGTCGCAGCTCACACTCCGACATTTTGGCGTGCCAGGTAGGGGGCTTTACGCAGTCTCCTCGCGACCATGATGAATATCACCTCTCATGGAGAGCCTTCTCGCCCAGCTCGCTGTCGTCTCCAGGCGAGAGATGACGAGGCTACCCCCCGCTCTAGAGCGGGCAGGTTTACTCTGTGTGATGTACAAGGGTTCTTCCGAAGTCTCGTTGTGACACCCGGTTCCGAAAATGAACCAAGTGAATGCATATGTGTGCCCAGGATGTTCATCACACATACACATGTACCTCACAAACTGAAATTCAGAATATAACCACGTACAAATAGTGTTTAAGTACTTTATTACATTGACTCATTGTCTCACTCATGAATATCTAACTTATTCTTGCAGCGGAAGACTCTAACGACAGCGGAAAATGGCTAAGACAGCAGGCTCCAACTTCAACTCCACAGGCATGTTGATGGTAGTGCGCACGCCTAGTACTCTACTTGTTCTTCGAAGTATTCTTCTCCTGTAGCTGATGTATATGTGGGAATGCAAGGGTGAGTACATGTCGTACTCAGCAAGTGCGAAAAAAGTATGACATGTAACTTACAACAAGGTAGGGAATAAAGAGTTTCATTGCAGCAATAAAATTTTATTTCACAAACATGGTAAAAAAACAACTATTTCTAGGTGAGTTAAATCCCAACATAACCAAGTAATTCAGCAACATTCTTTCATCATAATTTATCATTTATCAAGCTTCAACCAGCCAATAATCTTTCTCAAGTTCATCTCATACTCATAAGTATTCATAACCATCTCATTTTCATAGAACCGAAACCAAACTCATTGTCATGACCAAAACAGTCCCAAAACCAATCCCAATGACCATACCCGAGTAACCATACCAGGTTTTGCCTCTAATCAAGGAAGTTGGCCAGGTGCTTGGTCCTAACAGGAATAAAGTGGGCTGATTTCGTCAATTGGTCTACGATAACCCAAATAGAGTCGTAGCTGGACTGAGTACGTGGCAACCCGACTATGAAATCCATGCTGATGTCTTCCCACTTCCACTCGGGTACTTTCAATGGCTGTAATAGTCTAGCGGGTCTTTGATGTTTGGCCTTCAGTAGTTAGCACGTATCACATAAGGCAACATATTCAGCAATATCCCTTTTCATACCATCCCACCAATAGCATGTTTTCAGGTCCGAGCACCAGCGTCATCTATCCCTACATGGACTGCCGACTCACCATGGCGTGCGCCCATGTATGGACCATCCCCGTCACACAGCGAGAATAGCACCGGTTCTCACAATTAAGTTTAGGTTTCCCATTGAATAAAGTTGTAATAAGAACGCTTAGATGTAGTAGGCTGAAATAAGAGTGGTGTGCAGAATTTTATGATGATTGCTTGTGTTTATGTGCTGGTGTGAGTTGTGGGACGCTTCGGCGAATGTCCACATCCACACATAGCAGAGAGATGTGAGATGCTTCGGCACTTGTTCACATCCTCATATAGGCTGATATTAATAAAAGAAGTTGCTTAGTTCATACACATTGATGCATATAGCTGGGAAATTGTTTCTCTCAAATCTGAATTCTATCTCCCACAAATATAGTATATCCAAAAGTAAGCCTTAAAATAAGGGGGTATACTTTCTTGCCAACCTTATCGTCTTGGACGGCTAGCACATGTTGGTATGAGGACAAAAACTCCTAAAAGGCGATCACATCTGTAAAATCCCCAAAAAGTGGTAGCAAGAAAATTCAGCTCATGTACACTTAGGAAAAATGGGGGGAATTAAAACTTTGTATTATAATGGTGTAGGTTCAAAGTGAGGGTTTAGACTGCCCAAAACTCCCAAACATGGAGATCTAAATTCATAACTTGGATCTTCATAGCCCAAATATTCACCCTTCCGAATTTCAGTTTATTTGGAGGAGTTTCAATATTTGTTTGGGATTTAAAGGAGAGCCCTCTAATCTGAATTGCAAATTCATTTTCAAATTCTAATTCCCTCAATTTCAAAATTTGGTTCCAAAAATGTGTTCTCCACCTTTGAATGAGCAGCCATGCCAAAAGTTGGAAATTTTGGAGCTGGTTTGCTATATTTTTGAGGCAATACAAAGTGGAGAATTCAAACCCCTTTTTAAATTCAAATGATCAAACCCCATTCAAATTCTACACCAGAATTCAAACCAGTTGAATTCAGCAAATTCAAACTTGACTTTGGGGTGAAGTAAAGCCTTTAATGTTGAGTTGCTGGATGAAAAATATCAGAGAAATTTGACTAAACAAAGGGGGAGGTGGGGCCCTACTGTCAGCTAGACACAGCAAATGAACCGACCCCGTTTTCATCCGGCTGTTCACCGCGCGCCACCGATCGACGGCTGCCTCCACCGAGCTGCTTCCTCGCTGCCCCCAAGGTCAAGCCGGTGCGCGTGGGCGATCAGGGCTGCAGCGCACTTCTATTTCTCCTCTCTGCCGTCATCCGTAGCCTTCTCAGTTCCTCTGCCCGAGCGCCGACCGAAACCGTGAGCTACCTCGCCGCTCGGTTCCTTCCGATCAACCACCGCCCTCCGAGCTCGGATGATCGAGCCCCAAACAGCAAAAAGAAGCGCAAGAGAGTGCTCCAGCCTCCACCGTTCTTTACCCTAAGCTTCCTAGCTCGTGCTACGCGCAGACCAGAGATTGGCGCCGGCGATCAGAGGTGCTCGGCGGAACCCCGTTCGGTTCACCGTGGACAGCGCGCTACGGCCATCTTCACCGCCCCTTCCCTGAACAAGAAAGGTGCGTTGTTGTCCGTAGATCGTGTTACCAAAAGCCTCAGGATGATTGATCAATCGGGTAGTGAGAATTTCTGGTTTTACCAAACCCTTGTTCACAGCAACACCTCTCGGTCTACAATCAAATTCTTCGTGCTGCGATAGATAGAGCTCATTCTGGTCTAGGAGAAGCTTTGTTAGATCCCTGTGATCCTTCTCGCTCAAACGGCGCCGGAAACCATCAAGAACTGAAGGAGTTCTTCGAGTTTTTGTCGCCGCCGGCGTTTTGCGGGCTCGGGTCACCGGTGAGGTCCCCTCTCCGGTGGTTTTCATGGAGAGCGAGCTATGGGTCGATGTTGTCCATGTGACACTGGTGCTTTTGGAGCAAACCCTAGCCCGAAAGACCCACTGTTGAGGGAGAGCGAGGTCGCCGAAGTAAGGTTCGACATGGTCGCCGGTGCAAGCACCTTTCCGGCCGTTGTCATCAGCTCCCGACCCCACCATCATGTTCAGCACGGTGTAGAACTTACAGGCGGCGAGTTTGATGAAGTTTGGACCACGGGAACCCCGTCCCGGCTAGCCTCGCCGGCGTGCGCCGCCGCGGGAGGCGCGGGCAGCGCGAGGAAGACGAAGGAGGGCCGGGTCCCACCGGTCAGCCTCCGTATACGCGCGGGGATCGGCCTGTGGCGCCGGATCCGGTGCGGCTGCACGGGAATAACCCCGTGGCCCCGGTGTTGCCGAAACCTCACTGATCCGATTTAAAACAGTGGGCCCAGTTCCAATTATTTGAAGTTTCTATTAGGGAAATAATTCCAGGAATTAGCTGATCTTTGCAAGCCCATAACTTTGTGTAGAAAACTCAAAAAAGAGTGAGACCAATTTTGTTGGAATCCTCATGAGGAGTACTTCACAGAGAAACCAATTTTTGGCTATGAAAATGCCCAAGAATTTCTGTAGAATTGTTTTTAGTAAATCTTTTAGGGATTTATTACAGGAGCAATTCTTTATGAAATAGTCCCAAATTTGGGAAGAAAATGTTTTCCATAGTTACTGACCCCCAGTAAAAATTTGGGCTTCATTGGAGATCATTTGCTAGGCTAAACTGCCTTCCCAAATTCAGCCTTTATTTGGAAATTAAATTTAAACAGAAACTATTTCAGTACTCCTGTCCAAACTTCAAAAATTCATATCTCTCTGTTGGTAGCTTCAAAAATGGTGAAACAAATTTTGTTAGAACCATGGAGACTTACCCTAATCAGATCTTCCGCTAGTAGATATGTCAAAGCTCCTGATTTGGGCTCAAAATTCAGAAAATCCTTGGACTTGTGGGAATTTTAGAGACCACATTGTGCAATGACATTCCTCCAAATTTAGCTCAAATCATCCCTAGAGAGTCTAGTATCCACTGTAAAAATCCCAAAGCCAATTAAGGATTCTAAATAGCAGTAGCTATGAATAGAAGTTCAATTCTTATAAACCCTTAATACTTACACATATATTTTGCTACATTTCATTTAGTGACTGAAGTGGAGGATACGCCGGAGCCCTTGGACATCCTTCCACCAGAAGCTGACTTCCCCTTTAACTCGCAACCAGGCAAGCCCCGGTTTGCACTTAAGTACCTTTTATAAAATTCTTTATTTGTATCACTTATGTCTAAAGGTGAAATGTATGCATTAGACTTAGGGTGACTGAAACCCCACTTGCATAGCCTTTTAAATCCTATAAAGGGTTGGGTAGTGTACAAACTCGACGAATAGAGAATGCCATGCTAATGTTTAGGATCTCGGTAGAAGTCGAGTAGTTGGAAGCTACTCGCGAGATAGTACTTATCACCCGGAAAGAAAAGAGGTAGATAATGGCTTGAGTTGTAAAAAAATGAGACCCAGCAGGAGGAATAGGGTGTAGTGAGCAGAGGTCTCACGTGCGTAGCCCTGTTGGTGTCGGTTGAGGACCGTCCGTGTGCGGCCCTGCTGGACAAGTATCGAACAGTACCGGATGCATACTGGCATATGGGAACCAGGAAACCGATGTAATTGGTTAACCTGGGTGCCGAGGCTTACCCAACCGTAAATAGGAGTGGGTTGAGGGTAGCAAGGTGTAAATCTGCCGGTGGGCACAGTCACGCTCCACGCGGGGACCTCCTGCCCGTTACGGATGGACCGGTTCGGCATTTGCGTTGCCTTTGAAAGGTTGTTGCATACAACAGAGTAGGAAGGGGTGTGGAATCACGCTTCTGAAAGTGGGTGTATGCAACGTGTTATCCGGGTGTGTCTTGATCGCAATCACCGTCCCTCGCGGTTATTTGAGTACCCGCTTGTTCACTGCGCTGTGACGTAGTAAGAAGTGAAATAAGCCAACTGTAAATGCTGTATTGATCTATTAATGTCTTGAAAACCTTGATTGCTATAGTTATAGAGCTAATTAAGTTTATATTCCACTTTGGGCATCGCCACATCGGAGGGAAGCGTTTCTTGTTTGATTGTGGACTTTCGATGTGGGAGCTGCCTAAGGCTCATTAAACTGCTGCTATAGAACTGAAAGTAAGGATCAACTTATAGGCGTGTCTTTATTGCAAAGTCCTTTCCTACCTTACACATCCTTGCACGTAGAGTTCCATGCCTAGGGTTGACGGTTAAGACTTGCTGAGCCTTCGTGCTCACGGTTGCAATATTTGAGCTGTGTGCAGGTGATAGTTATGAGGAAGGTTCCGAGGACGAGGCGATGCCCCTGTCGGGGTACACGGCCGAGCTGGAGCCCTGCTCGCCGCCGTGATCTCCGGTTCCATGCTGCTAGTGTGTAGCGTCCCCGGGCTGGACAGCTACACTTTTGCATAGTTAGAATGAAAGGGTGTTAATAAAGAATACTTCCGCTGTATAGTTATATTTTGTAAAAGACTTCCGCTGTTTTATATCAATTAAAAAGTTGTATGTTGTTCTTTATTCTTTTCGTGTGTGCTGTTGGGTGCCGCATCGCACGGCACCACCCTATGTGATCCTGGAGTGGGTGAACCATGGGGTGGTCCCCACAGGCGTGGTATCAGAGCTGCATTGGGAATAGCACGCTCGAAAAGAGCTTATTTTGAAAACTTAGAAGTAGACGAGTGAGGATTAGTCATTAAGCCCACATAAGGTCTATGACAGTACTAGTTATGATGGTGGAAAGCTAACATATTTGTTATACATTCTGTAACGATGCTCCGACGTCAGGTAAGAGGTAAGGTACGCCACCGCAGGCGGATCAATTGCGGTAACTCGCCATACGAGAAATAGTATGGAAGGATATACCATGGCTTGGCACGGTAGTGAATATGAGTCTCTGAACCTCTTAATGGTTCTGAGAGCATATGAAAACGCTGATCTCCAGCGTGCTTTAGGCAAAAGTGAGAATACCCCATCGCGTGGTAAGCAACACGATAGTATGCAACTCTTGAACGTTCAATATTCCAAGGGCCATACACAGCGCTCGCCATCGGCGTGCCTCAACGGTCATGAGGCAGTAGGTGGTATCCGTTGGGTTGATAAAATTCCCAACCGTGACGACCCGTTCGCGCTCTACTCGGGTTCCCCGTCGTGTGGTGTGAAAACACGGCCATGTACCTTGAGACGTGGCTTGACTCAAGGACGATCTGTATGGCAATGATACGGACCGTATGTTTTTACTATAATATGGAACTGCCTGAAATGTCAAAAACCTTTGCGTGCACCATTATTGTGTGTTCTTCTTCAGGTACATTAACCACGTTAGTGCATGACTTGTAGAAACCATTTGTGAGTGACGACTTTAGTTCCACCATTTGACACGTATATGCCAGAATACCGGTTTAGGATTTTCTTTGGTGAGAAAACGTAGTACCGACTGCATAAAAGTTTATTTTCAAAGAAAAGAGTCAAAATGAAGTTTAGGAATCCATTTAGGGGTTAGTAAACTCCTATATTGAACTAAGAGTCAATTGGGAGTATAGATTCAGTCTCAAAAACTTAGGAACAATCTCCCCTGTTTTCGGCAGAAATTTTTGCTGAAATTGAACAGGACATAACTTAAGATTGGTTGAACCAATGGAGGTGTGGGATACCATTATGGAAAGGTTTAGAAGTCCTCTACAACTTTTCTGTGGAGCTCCAGAACAAAATCTCCCTCCCAATGGCTGGAAATCTCAGATGAGTAGGTACTGCCAAGAAACAGGGCAGACCAAAAATGCTCTCTGAAAACTTTCTGTATTTCAACCACAACTGCCTGTAGAAAAATTTCTAAGGGTCAAGTAAGACACCGTTGGAAAGTGCATGAAATGTGCTACAACTTTGTTGTTGAACACTAGTCCAGATTTTGCCTCTATAGAGGTCAAAACTGTTGAATTATCTAGACTGGTCAGCTGGACCAGAAGCTGAACAGTGAATACCATGTTAAAGTGTTTCAACTAAAACACTTAGTCCCACAATTCGACATTCAGTGGCTGTTGTAAAACAGCGAGTTGGAGTCGAAAAGTGTATGCATTCGACATATCATTTCGAGCGGGTACATGTTTGGGTCCAGTGCAATAGCGAGACATTATGCATGCTAACACACTTAACATCCCGTGGCGACCCCGATGGTCGAAATGAACTTTCAAACCCCTAAAGTTCAATACTTTGGAACTCGATCATGGGACATGGTCCAGGGATGTATATGTTGCATAAAGTTTATACTTTATCCACATGTGTGACTGTTATGTGTACTGTTTATTCCATTCTCGCACTACTATTGTATAGACTGGATGAAGTAAACAAACATGTGCTGATCATTTGAATGATCTGAATGCAGAATGGTGCGGACACGTTCAACGCAAGAGGAGGGAGGTCCGAGTCAATTTTGTGGTGATGAGTCTCCACCTCCGGAGCAGACCACGACGTAGCAGCAATCACCTCCTCCACCGCCAGAACTTCCAAGGAATCTTGCGGAGGTTCTCGCTGCAGTGCTCGGCTCGCGCGACGAGCAAACCGAGTTGCTGCGGATGTTGGTGCAGCAGAATGCGTCCCATCAGGGAGGACGCCAAGACAATGGGCAACGCCAGCTCCAACAAAGTTCGTATTCAGAGTTCATGGCGACCCATCCACCGGTCTTCACGGAGGCCGAAGAACCTTTGGAGGCGGACAGCTTTATCCGCACTCTAGAGGCGAAGTTCAGGCTGCTACGATGCACCGAACAGCAGAAGGCGCTGTATGCAGCGCAACAGATTCAGGGAGAAGCCGGTACCTGGTGGGCAAACTACACCCCCTCCTTGCCGGCTGGCCATGCCATCACATGGACGGAGTTCCGGGAGGCGTTCCGCGCCTATCACATACCTCCCGGTGTGATGGAAATGAAGCTCCAGGAGTTCCTGGCGCTACGACAAGGCGAGAGGACTGCTCATGAGTACTCCAGGTTATTCAACCGCTGGCGCAGTATGCACCAGGATTTGTGGGGACGGAAGACAACAAGCGCAATGCGATCTTCCGGGGCCTGAATTCCAAGATGAAGGTCCATCTCGCTCAGAGCAATTGCGGCACATTCAACGACCTAGTTAATGCCGCGATTCTACAAGAGAATGCTCAGTGTGAGCGCGGTTCTGGTAAGAGGAAACGCAGCGCGCTGACAAGCAGCAGTGGTGGGACGCCACAGAAATACCACGTGGTGTATCGCTCACCATCCGGTCAGAGATGGCAGCCACCGGCGCGACCGCTTCAGTTTCGCGGTCGGCAATATAATGCGCCGGGCTCTCGACCCACGTATCCATCACAGCAACAGCAGCAGCAAAGGATGGTCCCGCGTGCGCCTCAGTTTCAACAGCGTGCACCGGGATTCCTCAAGTCAGCGGGACCCCGACACCTTACACGTGCTACACGTGTGGCCGTGTCGGGCACATTTCAAGAGACTGCCCCGAGCCGCGACAGGGCAGGGGTGCAGCACCATATCAGGGTGCTAATCAGCCCCGTAATCAGCCCAAGAAACCAGCATCAAGACCTGGCAACGTCCACCACTTAGCTATTGAAGACGTGCCGGAAGGCGAACCCGTCCTCGCGGGTACGTTCTCTTACCTAGATCATCCCGTAGTCATACTTTTGACTCCGGTGCCACCCATAATTTCATAAGTCAGTCTTATGTTATTAAATATCAACTGCCTATCATTCCCACAAATAATTCATATTTGATATGTTCTCCGGGTGGGAAAATAACAGCTGATAGAATTGTCTATAGAGCACCATTACAGTTGGGTGGGAATCTATATCCGACTTCTCTAATCATATTAGAGAGTCAAAAACTTGATGTCATTTTAGGGATGTAATGGCTACATCGCCATGGTGCTGTTCTTGACATCATTCCATGTGTGGTTCGTTTAAACTCTCCACTTCATGAACCACATGTTCTTATTCTTGACCGTTCGGTTCAAGAAGCTCCAGCCACCTATAACACGGAAGCCACAAAACTTGAGGATATTCGTGTGGTCCATGAATACCCGGATGTTCTTCCGGATGATCTTCCGGGCATGCCACCCAAAAGAAATGTCGAGTTCAAGATTGAACTTGTACCTAGGACGACACCGATCTCACGGAGACCATACAAGATGGCTCCGAATGAGCTAGCTGAACTGAAGGAGCAGCTCAATGATTTGATGAAGAAGGGTTTCATTCGACCGAGTTCCTCGCCATGGGGATGCTCGGCGCTGTTTGTGAATAAGAAGGATGAAACCATGAGGTTGTGTGTGGACTACCGATCTCTTAACGCCGTCACCATCAAGAATAAATATCCACTGCCCCGCATCGATGTTCTCTTCGATCAACTTGTGGGTGCAAGTGTATTTTCCAAGATGGATCTTCGCTCCGGATATCATCAAATCAAGATCCGAGCGGAGGATATTCCCAAGACGGCCTTCTCGATGAGATATGGGTTGCATGAATACCTCGTCATGTCCTTTGGTCTCACCAACGGCCCGGCACACTTCATGTATCTCATGAACTCAGTGTTCATGCCGGAATTGGACAAGTTTGTGGTGGTCTTCATAGACGACATCTTGGTTTACTCCAAGTCCGAAGAAGAACACACCAAACACTTGCATATCATACTTCAACGAATAAGAGACCATAAGCTTTATGCCAAGTTCAGCAAGTGCGAGTTTTGGATCAGCCAAGTGCCATTCCTTGGTCACATTATTTCTGCAGAAGGCATTGCAGTTGATCCAAGCAAGATCGAACAAGTGCTGAAATGGAAGTCCCCAACATCAGTCCATCAAGTCAGAAGTTTCCTCGGGTTAGCAGGATATTACCTGAGATTCATACCGAATTTCTCCAAGCTTGCTAAGCCGATGACTGAACTGTTGAAGAAGGGTATCAAATATGTTTGGAGCTCAGCTTGTGAAGAAGCTTTCCAGGCATTAGTGAAGCATCTTACAACAGCCCCGGTGTTAGCTCAACCGGATACAACCAAGCCCTTTGACGTATATTGTGATGCGCCTGGCATCGGGCTTGGCTGTGTATTAATGCAAGGAGGCAGAGTGGTCGCCTATGGCTCCCGTCAACTTCATAACCACGAGCAGCACTATCCGACTCATGATCTTGAGCTCGCTGCTGTGGTGTTGGCATTGAAAATGTGGAGGCACTATCTGCTTGGAATCTTAGTGCACCTCTACACCGACCACAAGAGTCTGAAATATATATTCACTCAAAAGGAGTTGAATATGTGGCAACGGAGATGGCTAGAACTGATCAAATACTATGAGATCAAGATTCACTACCATCCCGGGAAGGCAAACGTGGTTGCCGATGCCTTAAGCCACAAATCCCATGTCAACAGTCTGTCCATCACCCCACTTGAAGGGGAGGAGCCGAGTCTGTACTTGGTTCCATATGGGGCATTGTATAATCTTGCTCTCGTCCCTACAATACGAGAGGAGATTATGGAAGCTCAGAAAAAAGACGTGGGAATGTCACACATTCGGAGAAAGATAAAGAATGGCGAAATGAAATGCTTCCGAAGAGATGATAACGGTACTCTATGGTTTAAAGACCGTATAGTGGTACCCCGTGACATGAAGCTTCGGAAGAAAATCTTGGACGAAGCTCATTTGTCCAAGTATTCTATTCATCCGGGAAGCAACAAGATGTACCAAGATCTGGAAACCAGGTTTTGGTGGACACGGATGAAAAGAGAAATCGCAAAGTACGTATCTGAATGTGATACGTGCCGGCATGTGAAAGCCGACCATATGCGTAAAGCTGGACAGCTGCAACCATTGAATATTCCGGCGTGGAAGTGGGAGGATATCAGCATGGACTTCATTGTTGGTTTACCTCTCACATCTCAGAAACATGACTCGATTTGGGTGATAGTCGATCGACTAACCAAGTTGGCTCATTTTATCCCCGTACATACAAAGTACGTGGCAAAGCAATATGCGGAGCTGTACATTGCAAAGATCTTGTGTTTGTACGGTGTTCCCCGCTCCATCATTTCAGATCGCGGTGCGGTGTTCATCTCTCGGTTCTGGGAACAGCTGCACGCATCATTGGGGACTAAACTGATCCGAAGCTCCGCGTATCACCTGCAGACGGATGGTCAAACTGAACGGGTGAATCAAGTGCTTGAAGACATGCTGCGCGCTTGTGCCATCCACCACGGCAAGAATTGGGACGATCACTTGCCATTGGCGGAGTTTTCTTAAAACAATGGCTATCGAGCTAGCATCAAGATGGCGCCGTATGAAGCTCTCTACGGCCAGAAATGTCACACATCTCTCAACTGGTGCGAGTCCGGCGAGCGAGTTATCTACGGCATTGAACTTGTGAATGGAGCTGAAGAACGAGTGTGAATAATACAAGCCAATCTCAAGGCTGCTCAATCTCGCCAGAAAAGCTATGCGGATAAAAGACGCCACCCTCTCCACTTCGACATCGGGACCATGTTTACGTCCGGGTGTCTCCGATGAAGGGAGTTCACCGTTTCGGAGTGAAGGGTAAACTTGTGCCGCGGTTTATTGGTCCATTCGTCGTCATTGAAAGATGCGGACCCGTGGCGTATCGCCTAGAGTTACCAGCGTCGCTCGCAGGCATTCACAACGTCTTCCACATCTCTCAGCTGAGGAAATGCCTCAAACCCTCAGCTGAAATCCACACTGAAGACATAGAAGTTCTTCAACCGGACCTCACGTACACGGAGTATCCAATCCGGATTATCGATGAAAAGACTCGCGCCACAAGAAACCGAACCTTAAGGTTCCACAAGGTCTTGTGGAGTAACCATACCGCTGATGAGGCGACATGGGAAGGCGAGGACTATCTATAAACCAATTATCCGGACTTGCGATCATCATATACCTGGTAAAGTTTTCCCCGCTTTGCATTTCTTTTGGAATCTCGGGACGAGATTCTTTTTAAGGGGGGAGGGATGTAAAATCCCCAAAATGTGGTAGCAAGAAAATTCAGCTCGGGGAATTAAAACTTTGAATTATAATGGTGTAGGTTCAAAGTGAGGGTTTAGACTGCCCAAAACTTCCAAACATGGAGATCGAAATTCATAACTTGGATCTTCATAGCCCAAATATTCACCCTTCCAAATTTCAGTTCATTTGGAGGAGTTTCAATATTTGTTTGGGATTTAAAGGAGAAGCCCTCTAATCTGAATTGCAAATTCAGTTTCAAATTCCAATTCCCTCAATTTCAAAATTTGGTTCCACAAATGTGTTCTCCACCTTTGAATGAGCAGCCATGCCAAAAGTTGGAAATTTTGGAGCTGGTTTGCTATATTTTTGAGGCAATATAAAGTGGGGAATTCAAACCCCTTTTTAAATTCAAATGATCGAACCCATTCAAATTCTACACCAGAATTCAAACCAGTTGAATTCAGAAAATTCAAACTTGACTTTGGGGTGAAGTAAAGCCTTTAATGTTGAGTTGCTGGATGAAAAATATCAGAGAAATTTGACTAAACAAAGGGGGAGGTGGGGCCCTACTGTCAGCCAGACACAGCAAATGAACCGACCCTGTTTTCATCCGGCTGTTCTCTGCGCGCCACCGATCGACGGCTGCCTCCACCGAGCTGCTTCCTCGCTGCCCCCAAGGTCAAGCCAGTGCGCGTGGGCCATCGGGGCTGCAGCGCACTTCTATTTCTCCTCTCTGCCGTCATCCGTAGCCTTCTCAGTTCCTCTGCCCGAGCGCCGACCGAAACCATGAGCTACCTCGCCGCTCGGTTCCTTCTGATCAACCACCGCCCTCTGAGCTCGGATGATCGAGCCCCAAACAGCAAAAAGAAGTGCAAGAGAGTTCTCCAGCCTCCACCGTTATTTCCCCTAAGCTTCCTAGCTCGTGCTACGCGCAAACCAGAGATTGGCGCCGGCGATCAGAGGTGCTCGGCGGAACCCCGTTCGGTTCACCGTGGACAGCGCGCTACGGCCAGCTTCACCGCCCCTTCCCTGCACAAGAAAGGTGCGTTGTTGTCCGTAGATCGTGTTACCGAAAGCCTCAGGATGATTGATCAATCGGGTAGTGAGAATTTCGGGTTTTACCAAACCCTAGTTCATAGCAACACATCTCGGTCTACAATCAAATTCTTCGTGCTGCGATAGCTAGAGCTCATTCTGGTCTAGGAGAAGCTTTGTTAGATCCCTGCGATCCTTCTCGCTCAAACGGCGCCGGAAACTATCAAGAACTGAAGGAGTTCTTCGAGTTTTTGTCGCAGCCGGCGTTTTGCAGGCTCGGGTCGCCGGTGAGGTCCCCTCTCCGGTGGTTTTCATGGAGAGCGAGCTATGGGTCGATGTTGTCCATGTGACACTGGTGCTTTTGGAGCAAAACCTAGCCCGAAAGACCCACTGTTGAGGGAGAGTGTCACACCGGGTTTTTCCGAAGAACAACCAAGTGAATATCACATGTATGCCAGGATCATTTTCTCGTACATGTGATGACAAATAGTGAAGCATCATTTATTACAAGCCAGGTGTCGAATATAAATAAGTCTTACATCGCAAATGTCTCAATGGACACTAATGCTTCATCACAAGTAAATAAACTAGCAGCGGAATATTATTCTTTTAGGGCTCCATCACAGGCGTTGCCCGGGGGTCTTCATGAACCTAGAAACCTTCCTCGGGTCCAAAATCTTGGTCATTATACACCACCCCATTATCTTGACCTGAGCAGCATTATAAACCAACAAATATGCAAGGTTGAGTACCAATGGTACTCAGCAAGTGTGGGAAAATTTTATCATGCATGGCTAGAACAAGGAGAGGTTGAACTCATGGTTAAAGCACTACGCAATTAATACCTATCACCTTAGCTTATTAAGCACCTACATTACTACACAGGTGAAATGGTCCCAATCTCCCATCCCATCATTGTAATCCAATAATCATAACATCATTACCAATGTTAAGCTCCCCGCTTAACTTCCAAAACCATCAATCCTCTAATCATGAATAAGTCCAGGCCGCTCTTAACCGTGAGCACGGCTGTCAAGACAGTTTTAACTCTGCAGAGTTTGTACCACTGTACCCACATGTAGTGATTTCATCCCCCGTTGCCGGGTGGACTAAAAGAACCTCCATTATGCCAGTGGCTACGATCCACATTCACACTTCCCAGGTGTGTAGCCAGGAGATCACTACGAAGCCTTTACAAAGGGATTCCCGACGAGCGTGGGCCCACTGAGGTTTCACCCCTAACAGCATACAAGAGGCTCCAACCCCGCTGCAGTGGCCCCCTCTTGAGCCTTGCGGTTCATATGGTAGTCCAGCTGACACCTACTCCCCGCACCATCCAACACACCCATACTACGCCGGGGATACACCTAATTAATTGGCCAAGCTGCCCCATCTCAGCATGTGGTTGGCACTGTAAAGCCGGGTTACATGCTCCATGAACCGGTCCTTAGGATCCAGGCAAGTACTAAACACAAACCCAAGTCTCGTGCACCCAGCACACAACCAAAACATCCAACTTGCCTTGATCCCTACCTCTACATAACTCACAATAGCTCATTCAAGAGTATGGTATAATAAACTGATGCTCTCATATCCCAAATATCCCATTCTAAGCATGGCTAAGCATATGCATGTAAATAAATGACATGACAAAATAAATCCCAACCCAAGCTACAAGGAAACAAGGTAATGCAATTCTAGGGAAACTTTCCTAGCATGGGTTTCATATTTCATTTGACAATGCAAATAATTCTATCTACACATCCTAGCATAGGATCAAAGTGGTCAAGGACACTTGCCTCCTTCTTGCTGCTCTTGAAATGGGTAGTCCTGATCTTGGAAAGGAATAACTTGCTCTTGAACAGGTTCTACTTCTTACCATCACACATAGCAAAAGAAAAACAACAATCATAAGACATAGTTCACACTTCTACTTCATACAAACCACACATTTCATATTTATGAAATTCATTCACCATTATATGTGTTGTGGTTACTTTGTGTGTTGATCTGTGGCTTGCACACACTTTTATTTATATGTGTATGATTCCTACTTTGGTGTTCATATTTATACTTACATACTATATATATATATATATGTATATATGTGTGTGTTTCAGTTTTAAATAAATTCCTTATATTAAACTACCAAGTATGTAAGAAAAGTATTTTTCTTCTCCATATGTGCCTTCATAATTTCTATCAACCCTAAACTGAACTCTTTGAATTTTTAAAAACTCCATTTATCATTTACTAGTTGCTATATTTTCAGATTTATATTCCTATGTATAATTGTGTATTTTATTATGAAATTAGTAATACACATCATCTAAACAGTATAGGTTTTGGTCCTAAATAATTGAATAACATATTTTGACCTTGGCCTCTGATGTAAACTATTTCTAATTATTTTCCCTATTTTTCTAGAGCTATTCTTTACTTAAAAATGTGTCCCTAAATGTGAATAATAAATTAAACAGATTCAATTCTGTCCAAAATATGTTTTTATCTCACTCCAAAATTTTCTAAACACTGAGAAAGTCTTTAACTTAATTTTGACAATATGTTTGTCCCACTTTTTAATTTTTAAACACTAGTTACATATTCAATTTCCTAAATTAAATACTAAACAGGGCTAAAATAATAAACTCACCCATTACAGGGTCTATAATATTATTTTCATAATTTCCAGGGGTCTAGCTACACTTATCAGAGGTGTTTTTCCTAATTTTTATTAAGTCCAGGGGCTAAAACTCATTTTTAAATGAATTTACATGATTTTCTGGAGTTCCAGGGGCTAGATCTGAAGTTTCCGGGGCTAGCTCTCAATTCCAGAGAACCCCAGGGGGTAGCACGTAAGAATTCCAGTCTTTATAACGCGGGGCTGACGTGGACCGTCCGATTTTAAACCGACGGCTGAGATTATAACATCGAACCGGTACGCGGGGATTTAAAGTCTACCGTGCGATTTAAAATAAACGGCGCACAAGCGGCCACGTCGCTCTGATCGAGCGCGGGCGGCGCTGCCGGCGGCGCACGGCGGCGGGAAGCGGCGATCTCGCCGGAAAGTTTCGGATCCGCGAGAATTCTGCCTAGAACTGTGATCTTATGGCATAGATCGGTAGAGGGGAGGTCGGGGATCTCACCTCGGGGGTTTTCTTGAGCTCGGGGGTCCTGGAAAGTGATCGGCGGCGAGGTCCGAGGCAAAACCACGGCGAAGCTCGTCGACGCTGTGTTTACACCGTAAGTCTCCGAGTTTTCTGCACCTGCAAAGCTCCCCGGAGGCGGTGGATCAAGACCAGCGAGTTAGATCAGAGTTTCCGAGCTTAGATCAGCCAGAATTCACCGGCGAAGTCTCGGTGCTCACCGGAGTAAAAATCGGCGATCGCGTGGGAAAAACCGATCGGGGCTGGGGTTTTTATAGCCGGGGGAGGGCGGTGGGTCAGTTGTGATCGAGTTGGATTTCTTCTGGGACCGAAATTCGGCTGAGGAACGCGGTTTTTCGATCGGTTAAGATCGCGCGCGCGGGAGAGAGTCCGGGGTCGCGGGGTTAGGGATGACAGGTGGGTCCCACCCGTCTGTGAGAGACAGCGCGGGCGCGCGGGGGCGGGCTGGCGCGGGGAAACTGGGCCGGCTGGCGGGTTTCGGCCCACTGGCCGGTTTTTTTTCCCGTTTCTCTTTTTCTTTTTCCATTTCTTTTCTGTTTTGAGTATAATTTGAATTCCAGTTTGAATTTGAATTTTTGCAAAACATGCAACACGTCCAAAAATTTTTAAATTCCCCTCTGAACATGGTTTAGAGTTTTGAATCAAAATTTGGGGTGTTACAGCTCTACCCCCCTTAAAAGAAATCTCGTCCTCGAGATTGGTGTTTCTAAGAAAACAATTCCGGAAATTGTGCCTTGAGCTCATCTTCCCGTTCCCAGGTAGCTTCCTCTTCTGAGTGATGCTTCCACTGCACCTTGCACATCCGGATTCTCTTGTTTCTGGTGAGGCGTTCCATCGTCTCCAAAATCTTGTATGGTTGCTCGGCATAAGACAAATCTTCAGCTACATCCACTTCATTCATGGGTAACACCTCTTCAGGCGTCCTCAGACATTTCTTGAGTTGTGACACATGAAATACATCGTGCATGTCCGATAGATGAACCGGTAACTCTAGTTGGTACGCCACTTCGCCTTTTCTTTCCAAAACTTGAAAGGGTCCGATGTATCGAGGTGACAACTTCCCTTTCACCTTGAACCGACGAAGTCCTCTGATAGGGGACACCTTGAGATAAACATAGTCTCCCACGTTGAAAACGAGTTCTCTTCTTCGTACATCAGCATAACTCTTCTGGCGTGTTTGTGCTATCCTCAAGTTGTTGTGAATCTCCCTCACCTTCGCTTCGGCTTCTTGTAGCACTTCTGGACCAAACACTTTACTTTCTCCTGTTTGGTTCCAGAATAGAGGAGTTCTGCACTTCCTTCCATACAAAGCTTCAAACGGTGACATTTTCATACTAGCTTGATAGCTGTTGTTATAGGAAAACTCCACATACGGTAAGTTCTTGTCCCAACTCCTATTGTTTTTGAGTGCACATGCCCTTAACATATCTTCAAGGATCTGATTGGTTCTCTCCGTCTGCCCGTCAGTTTGGGGATGATAGGCAGAGCTGAAATTCAGATGGGTTCCCATGGTTTCATGCAACTTTCGCCAAAACCTCGAGGTGAACTGTGTCCCTCGGTCTGATACTATCTTCTTTGGCACTCCATGGTAACATACAATCCTTGACATGTACAATTCTGCCAATTTGGATCCGCTGTAGCTTTCTTTCACAGGGATGAAATGAGCTACCTTGGTTAGCCTATCAATAACGACCCATATTGAATCATACCCGGATTGGGTCCTAGGCAATCCCACGACAAAATCCATGCTGATTTCTTCCCACTTCCATTCAGGCACTTTGAGTGGTTGCAATAATCCCGCGGGTCGTTGATGTTCTGCTTTCACCAACTGACATGTGTCACATAGGGCAACATGTTCCGCGACATCTCGCTTCATGCCATACCACCAATACCTGCTTTTGAGGTCCTGGTACATCTTCGTACTCCCAGGATGAATGGAATAGTCGGAATCGTGAGCCTCCTTCAAAATTAATTCACGGATCTCTTTTACTTCTGGCACACAGATCATTTTCCCGTGCCACACCGTTCCCTGTTCATCCTCTCTAAAACCAGGAGCTTTATTTTCCTTAATGAGCTGTCTGATCTCTTGTATCTTCTCATCATTCTTTTGGCCCTCGCGTATGTCTTGCTCGAGTGTGGAGTCCACTTCCATGGCGATGGCTTCACCACTATTTACTAGACATAGATTGAGTCTTATAACCTCGTCCTTCAATTCTGCAGGCATGTCCTTCAAACTCAACTTATTGACCTGCACTTTCCGACTCAAAGCATCGGCCACGACGTTTGCTTTCCCAGGATGATAGTTGATGCCCACATCAAAGTCATTGATTAGCTCTAACCATCTCCTTTGTCGGAGATTGAGATCTGGCTGTGTGAATATGTACTTCAAACTCTTATGATCCGTATATATCTCTGTCCTCTTCCCCATCAAATAGTGCCGCCAAATTTTCAACGCGTGTACCACTGCAGCTAGTTCTAGATCATGTGTAGGATAGTTCTTCTCGTGCTTCCGAAGCTGCCGGGATGCATATACCACGACATGTCCTTCTTGCATGAGAACACATCCCAACCCATTTCCAGAGGCATCGCAGTACACTGTGAAATTTTTTCTGCATATCTGGCATAACCAACACTGGGGCTGTTGTCAATCTCTTCTTTAACTCCTGAAAGCTCGTCTCGCACTGTGGCGTCCAGGTGAATGTGATTCCCTTCTCCAACAGTTTGGTGAGAGGTCTCGAGATCTTGGAGAATCCCTCAATAAACCGTCGATAGTATCCATCCAATCCCAAAAAGCTTCGAACTTCCCCGACATTTTCAGGGGTTTTCCACTTCTGGATATCCTCGATTTTGGCGGGATCTACGGAGATTCCTCCCTCCGAGATTATATGTCCTAAAAAGGGAACTCTCTTCAGCCAAAACTCACACTTGCTCAACTTGGCATATAGTTGGTGTTCTCTCAGCCTCTGTAACACCAACCTTAGATGTTTCTCATGTTCTTCTTCATTTTTGGAGAAGACGAGAATATCATCTATGAAAACCACCACAAATTTGTCCAGATATTCCATGAATACCTTGTTCATGAGGTACATGAAATATGCCGGGGCATTGGTTAGCCCAAAAGGCATGACAGTGTATTCATACAGTCCGTACCGAGATACGAAAGCTGTCTTGGGAATATCTGATTGCCTTATCTTGAGTTGGTGGTACCCCGACCTGAGATCAATTTTCGAGAACACACAAGCTCCCCTCAACTGATCAAACAAGTCTTCAATGCGGGGTAATGGGTACTTGTTTTTGATGGTTACCTCATTCAAGGCACGGTAATCCACGCATAACCTTTGGGTTCCGTCTTTCTTGGGCACAAATATCACCGGAGCTCCCTATGGTGAGGAACTAGGGCGAATATACCCCTTCTCCGTCAATTCTCTCAAATGATCCTTGAGCTCTTCTAGCTGCTTGGAGTCCATTCGATAAGGTCTCTTGTATATCGGGGCTGTTCCCGGTACTAGCTCAATTGCGAATTCCACGTCACGGTCGGGAGGCATACCTGGCAATTCCTCCGGAAAAACATCTGGATATTCCCTGATAGTCCTGATTTCCTCAACTTTCACCTCCACTTGATTTAATTTAATGTCCCTCCTAGGCTCGTGTATCGTTATGAACTTTACTCTTGTGCCATTGGGGTGAGTTAGTTCCACCGTTCTGGTCGAACAATGGATGATTCCTTTATGTTTGGTCAACCAATCCATACCCAAAATAATATCTATCCCTTGTGAATCTATCACTATGAGGTTAGCCGTAAATACTACCCCATTAATGTCTAGGCTCACTTTGGGACACACTTGTCTTGTCCTTATTTCTCCACCTGGAGAGTTTACCGCTAGCATATGGTTCATTTGTGTGGTTGCTAGGTCATGCTTCTTAACAAACCCTTGAGCAATGAACGAGTGGGTAGCACCAGAATCAAACAGCAGAGTTGCAAGGTGTAAATTGGCAGGAAACTTACCAACTACCACGTCGGGTGCCTCTTGTGCGTCCTCCATAGTGACGTGGTTCACCCGTCCTCTCACTACATTCTGCTGTTGTGGCGGCGCAGGCTTCTTCTTTGGGCATTTATGGGCGTAGTGCCCCACTTCACCACAGCTGAAACATTGCACCCCAATCTTAGATGCTGGGCCCTTGTTGTCTTGGGGTTGGTTTGGGGGTCCTTGCACTGCTGGTCGAGGTGGATATGCGGGGCGACGCTGCTGCACAAACTGACGTGGCGGCTGTGCTGGTGCCGCGGGTGGCCTGTAGTTTGGGTTGTACCCTATTGGTGCTGAATAGGGTACCGCAGCACGGCTTGTCTGCCCCGTAGGTTGTTGCATCATACGTGGGCGGGTGTTGCTCCCTGAGGCCTGATGTGACCACCCCGCCTTCCTCTTATTCTCATTTTCCAAGGCCTTTAGCTTCCTTTCCACCACAAATGCTTTGTCCACCATCTTTTGAAAGCTTTCATACTCATTGGAGGACATTGCACACTGCATCTCTGCGGTAAGTCCTTCCATGAAACAATCTTGTTTCTGCTCATCAGTCTCTATGTCTCATGGAGCATAACGGGATAGTTGAGTAAATTTAGTGAGGTATTCCCTCACAGTCATGTTTCCCTGCTGCAGTCCCAAAAATTCCTTCCTCTTGTTTTTGAGTTCACCTCTTGGGATGTAATGGTTGCGGAAGCTACGCTTGAACTCTTCCCAAGTGATGTTCTCAGGGTCATGATGGGCGGCCACGTAGGCGGTCCACCAATCAGCAGCAGGTCCATGCAATTGATGAGAGGCAAACAGCACCCTCTCATACCCTTGGCATTGTATTATCCTCATCTTACTTTCAATGGTCTTCAGCCAATCATCTGCCTCCAGAGGTTCAGCAGCACTTGCAAACTTTGGAGGTTGAGTTCCTAGAAACTCACTCAACCTTGGTTGGCGTGGTGCAGCTTGTGGAGGTGGAACTTGATGCAAGTTGGCCACCACTTGAGTCAAGTTCTGGATAAGCTGATTTTGATTCTCCAGCATTTGGTGGAGAGGATCAACTTCTTCACGGCGACCACCCCTGTCCTGGCCTCCAGAAAGATGAGGGTTGCATGCCTCATCATTGTTGTTGGCGGGGTTGGCAGCACACCCTTTTCCTCTTCCGGCCATCTGGCAGAATCAACAAATGTTAATTTGATATCATTTAGTATCATCTTACTACTTTCATTTGTTGGTGCTTTGAGGTGTTGAGGCTTTGTTAAAATTTTACGAGGGTTTATATCTCACACCAAATAAATGCACTATTATTTCCTGTGGGTTCACACACCAAAGCAAAACAATCTGAAGACGAGGCTGTGGACAATTGCTCATGGCTTCCACAACTCACGTCACACACCAAGCATCATCACACCATTAACTACGTAACGACTCGACTACTCGACCTCTTGCTAGCTAGGGGAAAGACTCTACACGACTCGTCCTCTTGAGCTGGCTCCTCGGGATCTTCCTCCTCATTTCGGCTACCTTCTGACTCTGCTTTGGGTGGGGAGGCTGCTGGTGGAGAAGTGCGACGACGCCTGATTGCTCGGCGATCCGGGGAGTCAGGAGTCCATGTATCATTCACGGTGACACACAGTTCATTCCCATCTCCTCTTTCTCTCGCCTTTAAGCAAGCTCGCAGCAACGCCTCCGTTTCCTTCAGGGTGTCTCGGACATCCTGAAGCTCTTGTTGAGACTCCTGCAGTCGAGTGCTGAGCATAGCAGCATCCTCCAAGCACAAGTCCATGTGCTCATGGGAAGTCCCTTGCTGCACCGGTGGGTACTTGTACTCCATGGTACCACTCTCACGTTGGAGGACATACATGTACTCAGTTTTGTCCAAGTGGCGACGATAGATGTGACTCTGGCAGGTGATGGCCTCCCAGGTGACATCTTTATCCGCGTCAACTTGTGTTGCTCGACAAGCTGGAGAGTGGTGAATCTTAAGCAGTTGATTCTCGTGTATAATCCTCATCTCCGAACTCCATTCTTCCCTCTTCTCACGGATGGTCCTGGTGGAGTTATAGTGGATGATTAGCTTGCCCGTATTGCCGGCGGCTTCGAGCATACGCCGAAGACGGCGCAACAAATCTCCTACTGCCAATCCATAGGAAAGGTACGTCACTGGACGACTCTCCTCTCTTTCGGCAAGGGCAACTACGGGAACTCTCCCTCCTGTGGACTTACGAGCGGTGCGAATCATGCGAACCATCTAAAACAAAAGAATTTAAAATTAGGTTAGATAAATTCTCAAACAAAAACCCTATTTTGAATGGAAGTTGGGGTAAGATGAAGAAAATGACTCCTTTAATAACACTTTTCCACCCACACCTTGGAAAATAGTTTTTAAGAAAATAGGGCCCTTAACTACGTCCATTTCTACCTAGGTCCACGTTCCTACGGGCAACCTTGGCTCTGATACCACCTCTGTCACACCCAGTTTTTCCGAAGAACAACCAAGTGAATATCACATGTATGCCAGGATCATTTTCTCGTACATGTGATGACAAATAGTGAAGCATCATTTATTACAAGCCAGGTGTCGAATATAAATAAGTCTTACATCGCAAATGTCTCAATGGACACTAATGCTTCATCACAAGTAAATAAACTAGCAGCGGAATATTATTCTTTTAGGGCTCCATCACAGGCGTTGCCCGGGGGTCTTCATGAACCTAAAAACC
The DNA here is from genome assembly GCA_030760725.1 of Neostapfia colusana. Lineage (NCBI taxonomy): Eukaryota > Viridiplantae > Streptophyta > Magnoliopsida > Poales > Poaceae > Neostapfia > Neostapfia colusana. The sequence continues at coordinate 46,174,165 of JASWHV010000002.1, read as the reverse complement.
TTCCTCGGGTCCAAAATCTTGGTCATTATACACCACCTCATTATCTTGACCTGAGCAGCATTATAAACCAACAAATATGCAAGGTTGAGTACCAATGGTACTCAGCAAGTGTTGGAAAATTTTATCATGCATGGCTAGAACAAGGAGAGGTTGAACTCATGGTTAAAGCACTACGCAATTAATACCTATCACCTTAGCTTATTAAGCACCTACATTACTACACAGGTGAAATGGTCCCAATCTCCCATCCCATCATTGTAATCCAATAATCATAACATCATTACCAATGTTAAGCTCCCCGCTTAACTTCCAAAACCATCAATCCTCTAATCATGAATAAGTCCAGGCCGCTCTTAACCGTGAGCACGGCTGTCAAGACAGTTTTAACTCTGCAGAGTTTGTACCACTGTACCCACATGTAGTGATTTCATCCCCCGTTGCCGGGTGGACTAAAAGAACCTCCATTATGCCAGTGGCTACGATCCACATTCACACTTCCCAGGTGTGTAGCCAGGAGATCACTACGAAGCCTTTACAAAGGGATTCCCGACGAGCGTGGGCCCACTGAGGTTTCACCCCTAACAGCATACAAGAGGCTCCAACCCCGCTGCAGTGGCCCCCTCTTGAGCCTTGCGGTTCATATGGTAGTCCAGCTGACACCTACTCCCCGCACCATCCAACACACCCATACTACGCCGGGGATACACCTAATTAATTGGCCAAGCTGCCCCATCTCAGCATGTGGTTGGCACTGTAAAGCCGGGTTACATGCTCCATGAACCGGTCCTTAGGATCCAGGCAAGTACTAAACACAAACCCAAGTCTCGTGCACCCAGCACACAACCAAAACATCCAACTTGCCTTGATCCCTACCTCTACATAACTCACAATAGCTCATTCAAGAGTATGGTATAATAAACTGATGCTCTCATATCCCAAATATCCCATTCTAAGCATGGCTAAGCATATGCATGTAAATAAATGACATGACAAAATAAATCCCAACCCAAGCTACAAGGAAACAAGGTAATGCAATTCTAGGGAAACTTTCCTAGCATGGGTTTCATATTTCATTTGACAATGCAAATAATTCTATCTACACATCCTAGCATAGGATCAAAGTGGTCAAGGACACTTGCCTCCTTCTTGCTGCTCTTGAAATGGGTAGTCCTGATCTTGGAAAGGAATAACTTGCTCTTGAACAGGTTCTACTTCTTACCATCACACATAGCAAAAGAAAAACAACAATCATAAGACATAGTTCACACTTCTACTTCATACAAACCACACATTTCATATTTATGAAATTCATTCACCATTATATGTGTTGTGGTTACTTTGTGTGTTGATCTGTGGCTTGCACACACTTTTATTTATATGTGTATGATTCCTACTTTGGTGTTCATATTTATACTTACATACTATATATATATATATGTATATATGTGTGTGTTTCAGTTTTAAATAAATTCCTTATATTAAACTACCAAGTATGTAAGAAAAGTATTTTTCTTCTCCATATGTGCCTTCATAATTTCTATCAACCCTAAACTGAACTCTTTGAATTTTTAAAAACTCCATTTATCATTTACTAGTTGCTATATTTTCAGATTTATATTCCTATGTATAATTGTGTATTTTATTATGAAATTAGTAATACACATCATCTAAACAGTATAGGTTTTGGTCCTAAATAATTGAATAACATATTTTGACCTTGGCCTCTGATGTAAACTATTTCATAATTATTTTCCCTATTTTTCTAGAGCTATTCTTTACTTAAAAATGTGTCCCTAAATGTGAATAATAAATTAAACAGATTCAATTCTGTCCAAAATATGTTTTTATCTCACTCCAAAATTTTCTAAACACTGAGAAAGTCTTTAACTTAATTTTGACAATATGTTTGTCCCACTTTTTAATTTTTAAACACTAGTTACATATTCAATTTCCTAAATTAAATACTAAACAGGGCTAAAATAATGAACTCACCCATTACAGGGTCTATAATATTATTTTCATAATTTCCAGGGGTCTAGCTACACTTATCAGAGGTGTTTTTCCTAATTTTTATTAAGTCCAGGGGCTAAAACTGATTTTTAAATGAATTTACATGATTTTCTGGAGTTCCAGGGGCTAGATCTGAAGTTTCCGGGGCTAGCTCTCAATTCCAGAGAACCCCAGGGGGTAGCACGTAAGAATTCCAGTCTTTATAACGCGGGGCTGACGTGGACCGTCCGATTTTAAACCGACGGCTGAGATTATAACATCGAACCGGTACGCGGGGATTTAAAGTCTACCGTGCGATTTAAAATAAAGGCGCACAAGCGGCCACGTCGCTCTGATCGAGCGCGGGCGGCGCTGCCGGCGGCGCACGGCGGCGGGAAGCGGCGATCTCGCCGGAAAGTTTCGGATCCGCGAGAATTCTGCCTAGAACTGTGATCTTATGGCATAGATCGGTAGAGGGGAGGTCGGGGATCTCACCTCGGGGGTTTTCTTGAGCTCGGGGGTCCTGGAAAGTGATCGGCGGCGAGGTCCGAGGCAAAACCACGGCGAAGCTCGTCGGCGCTGTGTTTACACCGTAAGTCTCCGAGTTTTCTGCACCTGCAAAGCTCCCCGGAGGCGGTGGATCAAGACCAGCGAGTTAGATCAGAGTTTCCGAGCTTAGATCAGCCAGAATTCACCGGCGAAGTCTCGGTGCTCACCGGAGTAAAAATCGGCGATCGCGTGGGAAAAACCGATCGGGGCTGGGGTTTTTATAGCCGGGGGAGGGCGGTGGGTCAGTTGTGATCGAGTTGGATTTCTTCTGGGACCGAAATTCGGCTGAGGAACGCGGTTTTTCGATCGGTTAAGATCGCGCGCGCGGGAGAGAGTCCGGGGTCGCGGGGTTAGGGATGACAGGTGGGTCCCACCCGTCTGTGAGAGACAGCGCGGGCGCGCGGGGGCGGGCTGGCGCGGGGGCGGGCTGGCGCGGGGGCGGGCTGGCGCGGGGAAACCGGTCAGCCTCCGTATACGCGCAGTGATCGGCCTGTGGCACCGGATCCGGTGCGGCTGCGCGGTAATAACCCCGTGGCCCCGGTGTTGCCCTCACTGATCCGATTTAAAACAGTGGGCCCAGTTCCAATTATTTGAAGTTTCTATTGGGGAAATAATTCCAGGAATTAGCTGATCTTTGCAAGCCCATAACTTTGTGTAGAAAACTCAAAAAAGAGTGAGAACAATTTTGTTGGAATCCTCATGAGGAGTACTCCACAGAGAAACCAATTTTTGGCTATGAAAATGCCCAGGAATTTATGTAGAATTGTTTTTAGTAAATCTTTTATGGATTTATTACAGGAGCAATTGTTTATGAAATAGTCCCAAGTTTGGGCAGAAAATCTTTTCCATAGTTACTGACCTCCAGTAAAAAATTGGGCTTCATTGGAGATCATTTGCTAGGATAAACTGCCTTCCCAAATTCAGCCTTTATTTGGAAATTCAATTTAAACAGAAACTATTTCAGCACTCCTGTCCAAACTTCAAAAATTCATATCTCTCTGTTGGTAGCTCCAAAAATGGTGAAACAAATTTTGTTAGAACCATGGAGACTTACCCTAATCATATATTCCACTAGTAGCTATGTCAAAGCTCCTGATTTGGGCTCAAAATTCAGAAAAGCCTTGTACTTATGGGAATTTTAGAGACCACATTGTGCAATGACATTCCTCCAAATTTGGCTCAAATCATTCTTAGAGAGTCTAGTATACACTGTAAAAAACCCAAAGCCAATTAAGGATTCTAAATAGCAGTAGCTATGAATAGAAGTTCTATTCATATAAACCCTTAATACTTACACATATATTTTGCTACATTTCATTTAGTGACCGAAGTGGAGGATACGCCGGAGCCCTTGGACGTCCTTCCACCAGAAGCTGAATTCCCCTTTAACTTGCAACCAGGCAAGCCCCGGTTTGCACTTAAGTACCTTTTATAAAATTCTTTATTTGTATCACTTATGTCTAAAGGTGAAATGTATGCATTAGAGTTAGGGTGATTGAAACCCCACTTGCATAGCCTTTTAAATCCTATAAAGGGTTGGGTAGTGTACAAACTCGACGAATAGAGAATGCCATGCTAATGTTTAGAATCTCGGTAGAAGTCGAGTAGTTGGAAGCTACTCGCGAGATAGTACTTATCACCCGGAAAGAAAAGAGGTAGATAATGGCTTGAGTTGTAAAAAAAATGAGACCCAGCAGGGGGAATAGTATGCAGTGAGCAGAGGTCTCACGTGCGTAGCCCTGTTGGTGTCGGTTGAGGACCATCCGTGTGCGGCCCTGCTGGACAAGTATCGAACAGTACCGGATGCATATTGGCATATGGGAACCAGGAAACCGATGTAATTGGTTAACCTGGGTGCCGAGGGTTACCCAACTGTAAATAGGAGTGGGTTGAGGGTAGCAAGGTGTAAATCTGCCGGTGGGCACAGTCACGCTCCACGCGGGGACCTCCTGCCCGTTACGGATGGACTGGTTCGGCATTTGGGTTGCCTTTAAAAGGTTGTTGCATACAACAGAGTAGGAATGGGTGTGGAATCACGCCTCTGAAAGTGGGTGTATGCAACGTGTTATCCGGGTGTGTCTTGATTGCAATCACCGTCCCTCGCGGTTATTTGAGTACCCGCTTGTTCACTGCGCTGTGTCGTAGTAAGAAGTGAAATAAGCCAACTGTAAATGCTGTATTGATCTATTAGTGTCTTGAAAACCTTGATTGCTATAGTTATAGAGCCAATTAAGTTTATATTCCACTTTGGGCATCGCCACATCAGAGGAAAGCGTTTCTTGTTTGATTGTGGACTTTCAATGTGGGAGCTGCCTAAGGCTCATTAAACTGCTGCTATAAAACTGAAAGTAAGGATCAACTTATAGGCGTGTCTTTATTGCAAAGTCCTTTCCTACCTTACACATCCTTGCACGTAGAGTTCCATGCCTAGGGTTGACGGTTAAGACTTGCTGAGCCTTCGTGCTCACGGTTGCAATATTTGAGCTGTGTGCAGGTGATAGTTATGAGGAAGGTTCCGAGGACGAGGCGATGCCCCCGTCGGGGTACACGGCCGAGCTGGAGCCCTGCTCGCCACCGTGATCTCTGGTTCCATGCTGCTAGTGTGTAGCGTCCCCGGGCTGGACAGCTACACTTTTGCATAGTTAGAATGAAAGAGTGTTAATAAAGAATACTTTCGCTGTATAGTTATATTTTGTAAAAGACTTCCGCTTTCTTATATCAATTAAAAAGTTGTATGTTGTTCTTTATTCTTTTCTTGTGTGCTGTTGGGTGCCGCATCGCACGGCACCACCCTATGCGATCCTGGAGTGGGTGAACCACGGGGTGGTCTCCACAACATCCGAGGTTTAAAGGATGTTGTTTTTGAGAAAGACAGGCCATGTAGAGCAGGCCAAGCAGGGAAGAAAATAGGAGCAACCCATCCCACGAAGAATGTCATGACTACAACAAGACCGCTTGAGCTTCTCCACATGGATCTATTCGGTCCAATTGCTTACATAAGCATCGACAGTAACAAATACGGCGTAGTCATTGTTGATGATTTTTCACGCTTCACGTGGGTTTTCTTTTTTCATGATAAGACAAAAACTCAAGGAACCCTCAATAAGTTCATCAAGCGTGCCCAAAATGAATTCTCATTGAAGATCAAGAACATACGAAGTGATAATGGGACAGAATTCAAGAACACCCAAGTTGAGGAGTATCTAGACGAAGAAGGAATAAAGCACGAATTTTCAGCACCATATACTCCTCAACAAAACGGAGTAGCCGAAAGGAAGAACAAAACTCTCATTGAGATGTCGAGGACAATGCGCGATGAATACAAGACTTCGGACAGATTTTGGGTTGAAGCGGTTAACACCGCTTGTCACGCCATAAAACGACTATATCTTCATCGGTTGCTCAAGAAAACTTCATATGAACTACTCATGGGTAACAAGCTGAATATTTCATATTTTCAATTTTTTGGTTCAAAATTTTATATTTCAATAAATAAGCCAAGGGCTTCAAAGTTTGCTTTGAAGTCCCATGAAGGTTTCTTACTTGGCTATGATTCAAACTCCTACGCTTATCGTGTCTTCAACAAAACCTCCGGACTTGTTGAAATAGCATGTGACGTAGTGTTCGATGAAACTAACGGCTTTCAAGAAGAGCAAGTAGATCAATGTGTGCTAGATCAAGAAGAAGCTCCATGTCAAGCGTTGAGAATAATGGCATTGGGCGATGTTCGACCACAAGTGCCGCCTTCAAATGTGAATGAAGAAAATGAACCACAGGTGGAGGAAAATGATCAAGGGGGAGCTTCCATACAAGATCAACCTCAAGAAAATAAAGAAGATTACCACCTCCATCTTGTTCAAAAACACGAGATGTAATTGTTCGAACTCTTTACGCAGCTTGGGTGGCAGCTCCCGAACCGTGAGTTGGTGACATGCTCCCTTTTGGCTCAATGCATCCACTACTACATTGGCCTTCCCGGGGTGATAGTTGATTCCAACATCATAATCCTTGATGAGTTCCAACCATGGACGTTGCCTCAAATTCAGATCCGTTTGTGTGAATATATACTTGAGGCTTTTGTGATCCGTATAGATCTCACATCGGTGACCGAGGATATAATGCCTCCAAATCTTCAAGGCATGTACCACGGCTGCAAGTTCCAGGTCATGTGTGGGGTAATCCAGCTCATGTTTCTTTAATTGTCTCGATGCATAGGCTACCACTTGTCCTCCTTGCATAAGCATATCCAAGCCCTTGTCTTGATGCATCACAATATATATCAAAACTCTTGCTCACGTCCGGCAATATCAAAACCGGCGGTGTTCTTAACCTCTTCTTTAGCTCCTCAAAGTTGTCTTGACACGCTTGTGTCCACTGAAATGCTTTCCCTTTCATCAGCAATTCAGTCATAAACTTCACTATTTTGGAGAAATCCTTGATGAACCAGCGGTAGTATCTATCCATCCCATGGAAACTCCGAATATCCCTCACATTCTGCGGTTTGTTCCACTTCAAACATCTCTCACTTTTCCGAGATCAACCGATACTCCTCCTTCGGAGATTATGTGGCCTAGGAACGATATCTCCTTTAGCCATAACTGACACTTGCTGAACTTAGCATACAATTGATGCTCTCGCATTTTCTGTAATGTCAATGTCAAATGTTCTTCATGTTCTTCCTTGCTTTTTGAATACACCATGATATCATCGATGAATACCACGATGAACTTGTCCAAGTACTCCATGAAGACCTTATTCATGAGGTACATAAAGTATGGGGGTGCATTTGTCAACCCAAATGACATGACGGTATATTCATACGATCCATATCGTGTTCGAAATGCCGTCTTGGGTATGTCAGAAAGCTTAATCTTCAGCTGGAAGTATCCCGACCGAAGATCAATCTTGGAGAAAATTCGGGCACCTTTTATTTGATCGAATAAGTCATCTTTGCGGGGCAGCGGGTATTTATTCTTGATCGTCACCTCGTTGAGAGACCTATAGTCCACACACATCCTTCGAGTCCCATCTTTCTTGTCTACAAAGAGCACGGGGGCTCCCCATGGTGACGAGCTTGGGCGTATAAAACCCTTATATAGCTGCTCCTGAATTTGCTACCGCGTTGGCACGAGTCTCCTCTTGTTTTTCCAGCAAGTACAGCTCCTTGCGGAGGTAACGGATCTCTTCTTTTGCGCTTGCGTAGCGGTTTTCTAACTCCACGCGTAATCTCTGAGACTTGTCAGCAGCTTGTGTATTGGAAAGAGCTCCTCCATGGGATCCAATGATCTCCCTTGTACCACTCTTCCGATACAGGTGCAGCTCAAAGGTAGTGTTCTCAAGCTGCTCACGGAAGGCGTAGCACAGTCCCGTGAGTGCATCCCATGCAGCATCATCAATAGCTTCTACCCTTGTAGCTCTCCATGTGGGTGTGAAGTGTCTTGTGACAACCCTACCATTAGATAGGATGGTTACCTCAGCCTTCCACTCTTCATGTCCAAGACGAGGGACTTTCTAGAGGAGATACTCCGGGTATAGACTGTAGACATCCAGGAACTCTTTAAGCCCCATGGATATGTGTCCTCCCTCCATCCCGTCGGACCAGAATTCCTGAACTGAACGGTTGGCCCGTTAATCACCTTCATTTTTGGCCTCAGCAGGGGGTGGCTCCTCTTCGGATTCATCTCCTTCTGTCATAGCTTCATGAGGCTCCACTGGGTGTAAACCCACGTGAAACTCCTCCTGAGGTGCGTACCAATGCTGTCCTTGTGGATCATCTTCCTTGTCTTCTTTGATTGGTTCCACCTCTTCTGGATTCTTTTCCTCATGCATAGAGCTACTGACTTCATCTTCATCATGAGGTTCCATCTTCACCTCCTCCCAATATGGTCCATTGGAAACCTCAATGGGGTTAAGTGCACTCCCATGTGGCGGTGGACGAGTCCTTATGCGTGTTGTGCTCCTAGTCACCGGCATCTATAAATAAGACATGAGAAACTTTAGAGAAGAAGAAAATAACTCCAAAATTTCAGAAGCTTTGAAGCAAGAAAACAAAAGTGTTGCTGTCCAAAAGAATAGAAAAAGAGCGGCTGAAAATAGCACTTTGCGGTGGCTGAATTGACAAGTAAAGTGCAGCAGCAAGAAATTTTTGAAAATACCAGTTTAGAGGGATGTTCCTATGTGTTTTAGAGTGTCCATTCTACCTAGGCTTGCGTCCTATGATCAACGTGGCTCTGATACCAATTTGTGACACCCGGTTCCAAAAATGAACCAAGTGAATGCATATGTGTGCCCAGGATGTTCATCACACATACACATGTACCTCACAAACTGAAATTCAGAATATAACCACGTACAAATAGTGTTTAAGTACTTTATTACGTTAGCTCATTGTCTCACTCATGAATATCTAACTTATTCTTGCAGCGGAAGACTCTAACGACAACGGAAAATGGCTAATACAGCAGGCTCCAACTTCAACTCCACAGGAATGTTGACGGTAGTGCGCACGCCTAGTACTCCACTTGTTCTTCGAAGTATTCTTCTCTTGTAGCTGATGTATATGTGGGAATGCAAGGGTGAGTACATGTCCTACTCAGCAAGTGCGGGAAAAGTATGACATGTAGCTTACAACAAGGTAGGGAATAAAGAGGTTCATTGCAGCAAGTAAATTTTATTTCACAAACAGGGTAAAACAGCAACTATTTCTAGGTGAGTTAAATCCCAACATAACTAAGTAATTCAGTAACATTCTTTCATCATAATTCACCATTTATCAAGCTTCAACGAGCCAATAATCTTTATCAACTTCATCTCATACTCATAAGCATTCATAACCATCTCATTTTCATAGAACCGAAACAAAACTCATTGTCATGACCAAAATAGTCCCAAAACAAATCCCAATGACCATATCCGAGTAACCATCCCAAGTTTTGCCTCTAATCATGGAAGTTGACCAGGTGCTCGTAACCAGAAGCACAACTATCATGATAGTTTTACACTCTGCAAAGGTGGCACCACTTTATCCACAAGTTCGTGATTCCGTCACCCGTCGGCGACTAGAGAGAACCTCCATTATACCAGTACACAACCATCGGTGTATGGCCAATAGATCACAAAATAGCCTTTATAAAGGGGCTACTAGGATGTATGGACCCACCGAGGTTTCACTGGCAGGCTCGAATCTCCATTCTCCCACCCACGGGCCCCCCTTCGGTGCCATGTAGTTCCCAGGGCAGTCCTCATTGACTCCCATTCCCCACACCATCCAGTGGTCTATAACAAGCTAGCAACACACCTAATTAGTCAGCTAAGCCGCTCCTATATTTGGCCTTGTGGTGGCACTGTTTTCCTGGCATGTGCTCGCATGAACCGGTCCTTAGATCTATGGAAAGCAAATCACCATCTCATTCAGCAACATCCACGAACCAAGCTCGCCTAGATATCCCCGATTCCGTGCTGATTATCATCATCAAGTTCTCATCATCTTTATTCATATGAGTGCAGTAGCTAAACAAGTTTTATTTCAGATTCCCGTATCCCGTAAGTTAAGCGAAGCAAAAAGGAAAAAACGACCATACCCGACTCATCAACTTTCCCGGCGACAAGGATGGTTAACAAAACTAGTAAATTCCTATAAAAAGGGTGCCCCATCAAGTTGACACAAGCATACGAGTTTTCATGAGAAAAACAGTTTCAAAAACATGGGATCAATATGGTCAAGGGGCACTTGCCTTGCTTCTGTGGTTTGTTTTGCTCAAGCGTCTCGAAGTCTAGGTGCTGTATCTCATCGTAGACGGCCTCTTGAGCGTGTCCTTCTACTCACGACCACGCACATACAAAATCTACAGCAATCAATTATCATGCACAAACTTTACTCAAGATGCAATGAAGTGGATGAATGCAATTCCTATGGTGCAGTTTATAAAAAGCAGTTTGCATGTGTTCTTGCATGTCTTAGTAGGCTTCCATGGGGTTTTATGATGATCAAGGCTGCTGGGATCAAGTGTGGACGTGGTCATGATCTTGACACAATGTGTAGATCCATTCCACCGTAAAAAATTGACCAAAACATGGTCTGTTTACACGCAGAATTTTCTGCTCGCAGGGGGGTGAAGAAAACGGGTGTGTAGAAACAGCAGCGATGTTGTAAGAGGGGTAACGGAAACATACCTCACTTGTTCCTCCTCTCTTCCTGGCGGCAGAACCTTCTTCCTTGTAATGGCAGCAGCAGAAGATTTTCTATGGAGAATTACGATGTTGCGGCTAGGGCAGAACGTCGAGGGGCTTCTTCTCTGGTGACGGCGAGGCATGACGGAGATCCGACGGTGGCCAAACTCCGGCTGGGGGGGGGGACGGCGACTTGTCTGGCAGCAAGGGAGGGTTGCGGCCAAAATAGAGGGGTGGGGGTGGCGGCTAGGGGGGTTATTTATAAGGGGAAAAAAGAGCTAGGGTGGCTAGGATTTTAGCAACTCAATTATCCAATGGCTGAGATTTAATTTTAAAAGAGTTGGGAGCTAGGGGCTGGGATTTTATTATTTATTTTCCACCAATGGCTGAGATTAATTGAGAAATAAAAGCCCATACAAATCCACAAAGGGGGGGCGGCTAGGGTTCCCCCCTTAATGGGCTGCAGCCAAGGGGTGGGGCCCATTAGGGCCCCCCCCTATTTGGTGCGGTCAAAATTGGGGGAAATTCCCCCCAAATGTGGGGGAAAAATTCTCTAGGAGATTTTGGGGAATTTGGGGAAAATCAGGAAAATTGGGAAAATTAGGGGAGAGGGGAATTTGGGGGAAAATTGAGGAATTTTGGGGAAAATTTGGGGGTGGCCAAATTTGGCTATTTTATTTGTTTTTATTTTTTATTTTCTATTTATTTTCATTATTTTCTATTTTTATTTCCTTTTATTATTTTATTTGTTTCTAGATTCCTCTCTTCATTACTTCTTCTTTTTAAATGCTTCTCTATATGAAAAATGTATGCAATGCATGGTAGAAATTTTGAGGGTGTTACATTCGTCCAGGCGAGCCGTCAAGACCCTCCATCTAGTAGTGGCAGCGTCCACCCCGGTCCCGGGGCCGACGCTACATCGCAAATGAATGGAGACGCCGATCAACTTTGACGCCTCCGACTGCCTCAAGAACATGGCAGGCGCTAGCAGCTGCCTCTCCTCGTCGCCCCGACCATCTCCAACGTGAAGATCTACCACGTGTTGATCGATGGAGGGGCGGCCCTCAGCATCATCAGTCTTGTAGCTTTCAAGTAGCTGCAGATCCCTATGTCCCAGCTTACCCCCTTGAGACCATTCTCGGGGGTGGGTCGGGACCCCATCTTCTCGTGCGGTAGTATCTCCCTCCCGGTGACATTCGGGACGCCTGAGAACTACCGTACGGAGAGTGTCGTCTTCGACGTTGCGGAGGTCAGCCTCCCCTTCAATGCCATAATCGGCAGACCAGCTCTGCATCGGTTCATGGCGGTAGCCCACTACGGCTACTTGGTCTTAAGGATGCCATCCCCGAGTGGCGTCCTCAAGATTCACGGTGACCGCACTGCGGCTGTCTCAGCGCTGGAAAAGCTCCAAGTACTGGCAGCAGCACAAGAGTCTGCCTCCAGTCACGCTGAAGCTAGCCGGCCGCCTCCAAGTATGCGTCAGCGAGGGGTGACATCTGCACCCCGTGTGCAGCCCTCGGATGGCGAAGACGTACCAGTCAAGGTCGTCCAAGTCGGTCTTGATGCCACCCAGACCACCCGAATGGCCGGGGGCTTGGGGGACAAATAGGAAGACGCGCTCGTCACCTTCCTCCTGGCCAATGCCGACGTGTTTCATTGGCAACCGTCAGAAATGCCCGGGATCCCCAGGGAGGTATTGAGCACCAACTGATGATCCACTCCGATGCCAGGCCGGTCCAACAGAAGCCTCGGAAGCAATCCATCGAGCGGCAAGACTTCATCCGTGAATAAATAAAGAAGATGCTCGATGCCGGTTTCATCCGAGAGGTCCACCATCCATGATGGTTGGCAAACCCTGTTGTCGTCCACAAGGCTGGTGGGAAGCTACGTATGTGCATCGACTACACCACCCTCAATAAGGCATGTCCAAAGGACCCGTTCCCTCTCCCCTGTATAGACCAAATAGTCGACTCTACGTCTGGCTGTGATCTACTATGTCTAGGGAAGACAAAGAGCATATTGCCTTCATCAAGTCCCAGAAGAGGCTCCTGCCGTCATCAGTCTAAAGCCCCAGGGCTCAGACCCTGCAGGAGACCCTTGGGATGAGGAAGTAATCAGGTCCCAAGCAGGCGAACCTGATGATCAGTGCATATCCGGGTCCAAGCTCCCGGAATACAGTCCCGGACCCAGGGGCCTCCGGTCCCGGACCACCCCAAGAGGAACTAGTCGGGTCTCAGCCATCTAGACTCGGCAACCGGTGTGCACCTGGGTCCAAGCTCCTACTGTGCAGTTCTGGGCCCGGGGGCCTGGGGCCCCCGAGGTTCGAACCCCTACAAGAAGACGCCTCGGACCCCTCCGGGAGGATCCGAACCATCTAGCGTCCGGTATACTTCATCAGAGAGGTCCTCCACGATGCCAAGATAAGATATCTGGAGGTACACAAACTGCTCTATGCAGTCCTCGTTGCATCAAGGAAGCTGCGCCATTACTTCCAAGCTCACAAGATCTCGGTGGTCACCTCGTACCCACTGAGAACCTTCCTCCACAGTCCCAACACCACTAGAAATGTGGCTAAATAGGCTGCGGAGTTGGCGGAGTTCGAGCTGGACTTCTTACCGGGCCATGCGGTGAAAAGTCAGGCGTTTGCTGACTTCTTGGCAGAGTGGACTCCACCACCATGGCAGCCAGTGTGATGCCCGGTCCCGTGAATACGGAACCCAGCTAATGCATATGTGTGCCCAGGATGTTCATCACACATACACATGTAATCCACAAACTGAATTCAGAATATAACCATGAATAAATAGTGTTTAAGTACTTTATTACATGAATCTCTAGCTTATTCTTGCAGCGGAAGTCTCTAACTTATTCTAGCAGCGGAAGTCTCTAAACGAAAGCGGAAGCAACTAAACACGGCAGCGGCTCCATCTCCAACTCCACATGCAAGTTGATGGTAGTTCGCACGCCTAGTACTCCATTTGATCTTCGAAGTACTCCTCTCCTGTTGCTGATGTTTGTATGATAATGCAAGGGTGAGTACATGTCGTACTCAGCAAATGCGGGAAAAGTATGACATGTAGCTTACAGCAAGGTAGGGAATAAAAAGGCTCATTGCAGAAAGCAAAGTTTATTTCACAAACATGATAAAAACATCAACTATCTTTAAGTGAATTTAATCCCAACATATATTTAAGTAAAACAGCAACATACCTCCTTCATGATTCACCACTTTTCATGGCTCAACCAACCATTAATCTTTCTCAACTTTATCTCATTCTCAAGATAACCATCTCATGGGCATATCCATCTCATAATCATATAAACGAAAACCAAACTCATTGTCATGACTCAACAGTCCCGAAACCAATCTCATTACCAAGACTCAACAGTCCCGAAACCAATCTCAAGACCATACCATAACCATACCAATAACCATCCCGATAACCATCCCATCTAATCATGTGAGTTGGCCAGACGCTTGTGACTGTAAGCACGGCTATCATGATAGTTTTACGATCTTAAGAGGTGGCACCACTTTACCCAAAAGTTTGTGATTTCGTCACCCATCGGCGACTGCAGAACCTACATTATACCAGTACACAATCGTCGGTGTATGGCCAAGAGATCACAAAATAGCCTTTACAAAGGGGCTACTAGATGTATGGACTCACTAAGGTTTCACCAGCAGGCTCGAATCACCATTCTCCCACCTACGGGCTCCCTCTTGTGCCATGCAGTTCCCAGGGAAGTCCTCTCTAGACTCCCATTCCCCGCGCCTTCCACGGTCCATAACAATCTAGCAACTTACCTAATTAGTCAGCTAAGCCACACCCATATTTGGCCTTGTGGTGGCACTATTTTCCTGGCATGTGCTGGCATGAACCGGTCCTTAGGTCTACGGCAAGTAAACCACCATCTCATTCTACCACATCCACGAACCAAGCTTGCCTAGATCTCCCCCGATTCTATGCTCATTGTCACCCTCAAGTTCTCATTATCATTATTCATATGAGTGCAGTAGCTAAACATGTTCTACTTCGCCTTCCCCTATCCCGTAAATTAGCGAAGCAAAAAGTAAAAGCAACCATACCCGACTCACCAACTTTCCTGGCGACAAGGATGGTTTACAAACTAGTAAACTCCTATTAAAGGGTGTCCCATCAAGTTGACTCAAGCATACATGTTTTCGCAAACAAAACAGTTTCAAAACATGGGATCAATATGGTCAAGGGGCACTTGCCTTGTTCCTGTGGATTTTGTTGCTCACGTGTCTCGAAGTCTTGGTGCTGTAGTCCTTCGTAGATAGCTTCCTGAGCTTCTCCTTCTACTCACGACCACGCAAATACAAAATTATAGCAATCAACATCATGCACAAACTCTACTCAAGATGCAATGGTGCAAATCCTATGATGCTTTCTTATTTAGATCAGTTGTGCGTGTTCTTGCATGTTTTACTGGGCTTGCATGGGGTTTTATGGTGATCAAGGATGTAAGGATCAAGTGTGGACGTGGTGATGATCTTGACTCAAGATCTAGATCAGTTCCACCATCAAAAACTGATCAGGACGTGATCTGTCCACAAAAAAAGGTTCTGTCCGGAGGAAACAGATGTGTAGAAACTGCGATGATGTCGTAAGATGGTAACAAAGACCTACCTTGGCATTCCTCTAGCAATGGAAGCCGGTCAGATCGTCGGCAGCAATGGCAAGCGTGACGGAGCTCATCGGCGGTGCTCACCGGTGACTGAACTCCGGCAAGGAGTGGGACTCGGCGAGTTGGAAGCTAGGGCCTCCAAGTCGTTGTCTCGAGAGGTGGAAAATAGGTACGTGGTTGCGGCCAGGGGGTTTTGGGTTCTATTTATAAGGGGTGAAAGAAGAGTCCTACTCCATTTGGATTTTAATTAAGAGTCCAATTCAATTTGTTTTGGATCTTAACAACTTATCTCCAATTGATTTGGTGCGGTAGCAACGTGGAAGAAATCATGTCGGTTTCCTCAGTACCGAGTATTCCCGCGCGCACAGGAGAAAAACCGTTTAAGGATCTCGTCCTTCCGCAGGGATGAGCTCCGGAGGCTCCATGCGTCCAGCGGGGACCGGGCCTCCCTTTTCCTCAGGGGCGAGCTCCGGTTGCGCTGCGTGTCTGGCGGGTGGGACCTCCCTCTCCCTCAGAGGCAAGCTCCGCGTGCGCCACATGTCTGGCAGGCGGGACCTCCCCTCTCCTCAGAGGCAAGCTCTGCGTGCACCACGTGTCTGGCGGGTCGGACCTCCCCTCTCCTCAGAGGCGAGCTCCGCGTGTGCCACGTGTCTGGTGGGTCAGACCTCCCCTTTCTACAGAGGCAAGCTCTGGGGCGCCACGAGTCAGTGTTGGACCTCCCCTCTCCTAGGAGGTGGGCTTCGAGAATGCCACGTGTCCAGCAGCGCCGGACCTCCTTTCTCCCCAGAGACGAGCTCCGAGGACGACACGTGTCCATCGGTGTCGGACCTCCCTTCTCCTGGGAGGTGAGCTTCGAGGACGACACGTGTCCAGCAGTGTCGGACCTCCTAGAGGCGAGCTCCGAGGGTGACACATGTCCCGTGGGGTCGGACCTCTCGGAGGCGAGCTCCGAGAGCGACACGTATCCCGTGGGGCGTACCTCATCTCTTTCCGCAGGGGTGAGTTTCAAAGTCGACACGTGTCTGGCGGGCTAGGCCTCGCTTCTCGGCAGAGACTAGCTCCGAAGGCAACACGTGTCCAGCGGGGTCAGACCTCGCCCCTTCTCCTGAGGTGATCTCCGAGCCTGCCATGTGGCCAGCAGTGCCGGACCTCACCCCCTCTGCAGGGATGAGCTCCGAAGGCACCACGTGGACAGCAGGCCGCGGGAAGTGTCGACAGCGCTCCTCGGCGAATTGGAATTGGCTCTTTTAAGCTATCTTTCTCCCATTTTTATGATTCTTTCTCCCGTTCTACTTCTTTTATAATGTTTCTCTATATGCAATGCATGGATATGAAATTGAGGGTGCTACAGCCAGGGGGACAGGACATCGGTGAACCAGAGCCCAAAGCTCCAGTCTTCACTAGGCCCTACTGGACTCTCTTTTTTGATGGCTCCTCACAGAAGAAAGGTGCCGGACCAGGGGTTCTACTCATTACACCAACCGGAGAGCAGTTCAAATACATGGTGCGAATTGACTTCAGGGTGACCAACAACATGGCGGAGTATGTGGCTCTCATCTTCGTGTTGAAAACAGCGCTGTCCCTCGGCGTCCAGCAGTTGTTGGTCAAAGGTGATTCTCAGCTTATAATCAAGCAAGTCAAGGGAGAGTGTAGCTGCAACGACCCACAGCTTGCAGCTTATCTCCTCCAAGTACAGAAGTTGGAGAAGGACTTCTTATCCTTGGACTTGTGCCATGTTCCCTGTGCCAATAACATAATAGCCGACGACCTGTCAATGAAGGCTTCTACTTGGGCTCCGGTGCCTGAGGGGGTCTTCGAAAGGATGTTAGGGCGACCTACCGCCTAGCCCGCCGAACCGGGCAAAGGGGGTAGGACCAGCACCTTTAAGCTGGTATTCTCAGCGGCCATGTTACCATGGCGTCCACCAAGGATCGTAAGCGTCACCGGAAGCTCCGTGCGATCCAGCGCCCAAGATCCAAGTGCTCAAGTAGGTCCCGATACATGGATCACGGAGGTCCGGGACTACTTGAAAGACAATTTCCTTCCCGATGAACGTGTATCCGCTGAATGGATCGCTTGGTTGGCTAAGAGATACACGCTGGTAGAAGGGGATCTCTACCGGCGTGGCACTAGTGGCGTCCTATTGTGGTGCATACCCCGGGAGGAGGGCTACGACCTGCTCACAGAGATCCATGGAGGAGAGTGTGGGAACCATGCATGTTCCCACACGTTGATCGGTAAAGCCTTTCGGCATGGATTTTACTAGCCGACAACTCTCTAGGATGCCATCGACCTTGTCAGGAGATGCAAGGTGTGCCAGTTCCACTCTAAGCAGATCCACACACCAGCGCAGATGCTGCAGATGATCCGCCCTCATGGCCCTTCGCTGTGTGGGGGCTGGACATCCTGGGACCATTCCCCAGATCCGTCGGAGGATACCGGTACCTCCACGTCGCCATACACAAGTTCACCAAGTGGCCAAAAGCTACCCCTGTAGTAACCATCAAGAAGCAGTCAACAGTGAAGCTCATCAAGTCAATCGTCTGCCGGTTTGGGGTCCCGAACAGAATCATCACCGACAACAGGACCCAGTTCAACAGTGCAGTATTTCAAGACTGCTGTGAAGACCACAGCATCCAAGTTTGCTATGCTTCCGTTGCTCACCCAGAGAGTAATGGTCAAGCCGAAAGAGCCAACGCCGAGATTCTCATAGGACTCAAGACGCACACCTACAACAGCTTGAAGAAGCACGGTGCCAATTTGGTTGAAGAGCTTCTGTGTACACTGTGGGCTAGCCGGACATCCCTCAATCGCTTGACAGGGGAAACACCCTTCTTCCTGGTGTATGGGGTTGAAGCCGTCCTCTGCCCTGAAATCACCATGGGCTCATCCCGTGTCCGAGCGTACGACGAAGCCATGCAGGATCAGCTCCGGCGTGAAGATATCGACCTTGTCGATGAGCGAAGGTGGTGAGCAGCTGTCCAAAACGCCTTATACCATCAAACGCTCCGGCGCTATCAGCAGCGGTTTGTGCATAGTAGACTGCTCAAGGTGGGTGACCTGGTGCTACGACGGATACTTTCTCGAGAAGGAGGGAACAAACTCTCCCCCAGTTGAGAAGGCCCCTTCCAAGTAATACAAGTACGCCGCCCAGGGTGCGTACACCTAGCCACAGAGGATGGGC
The DNA here is from genome assembly GCA_030760725.1 of Neostapfia colusana. Taxonomy (NCBI): domain Eukaryota; kingdom Viridiplantae; phylum Streptophyta; class Magnoliopsida; order Poales; family Poaceae; genus Neostapfia; species Neostapfia colusana. The sequence goes on along the minus strand of JASWHV010000002.1, from coordinate 46,155,621 downwards.
TACCTCAACCCAACCCATAGAACATAGAACACCTCCATAAGTTCTATGTTTAGCATAGCGGTAGGGTTCTGTTTTCTCCAAAAAAGGCTGTCATAGCGTCCAGGAACAACGCTTAGAACAGCTAATCCCCGGAAGGGTCCAGCTACTCTTTTCATATGTGTAAGGGCCTCAGTTTTTGACACAAATTGAAGTGTTCATCACCACACCACACACCTCATTTGAGGAAAGATGATGAACACAAATGAAGAGCAAGTAACCACCATCAACATGATCATTAGAGAACAAACTCACACATTGCAAAAAGTGGTATTTCCCACATTTGATATAGGTGGGCTGGACATATGAAAACTCCTACACTTTGCTAATGATGTCCATGCCAAGTTTCACCCAAATTCAAAACCTTTTTGAGGTCATTTTGGGTATAGTTAGAAAGAGGGCAGTTTGAAACCATATTCAAATTCAAACTGTTTTTATCCCATGAATTTAAAAGTGGGAGGCATATTCTTATTCAGCACATTTTTGTGAGCTCACACACCAATTTTCACTCCATTTGGAGTTGATCTTGACATGAGCTAAGTGGGGGAAATTCAAACTTTATTTGAATTCAAAACTGAACTTGTGCTGAAATTACTTCAAACCAAACCCAATTTGAACTTTGATCAATTCAAATGGCTCATGGGTGAATAATTTGATTTACCAGGGGTATTATGGGGCTCACTGTTTACAACAGTGATTAGGAGTAAATTTCAGAGGTTAAAATTGGAAGTGGGACCCATATGTCAGCCACTACTCCAAATCAACCGACTGAGACTTTCTCACTCGGTTCGCCGAGCCGCCGCTGCGATCGCCACCGAGGGGAGCCGCCGCGCCAGCAGCTGCTTGCCCACGCGCGGGCGTGAGGCGGTGCAGAGCCTTCTTAAGGCGCCTTTCCCCCTCCTCGGCCGAAGCATCGCCCGTTTCTTCCCCCGCAAGAACTCAGCGCCGGCAGAAACTTCCCGCAGCTCGGAATCGATCGGAGAGCGCCGATCACAGCTTCCTCCGTCCCCTCCAGAGCCCCGGCAAGGTACTAGAGACCTTCCTCCGTCTTCCCCGCTGCTAGAATTCAGTTGAAACCGATTGATATCGGCTGTGCCGAAAGATCAATTCGGCGACTTAGAACCGCCGCACCTCGGGCTCCCGTGGACAGCCCAACCAGGGCGTTGTCACGCCCGAGTCAAGGCACCGTTGGACGCGCTGGTGACCGGTGCTTCTAACCCCCGAGCCACAGCTCGAGTGGTTGCTCACCGGCGGCGAATTTCCAGTTTTCCCCTTTCTGTGTGCAGAACGACCTTCGGGTGCGATTCCGTTGAATTCGTGCTCTAGAAAGGATTAGAGGGTCTCAATCCGCTCTCACACAAACTAGACACGGTAACGCACAAGTTGCCTTCACAACGCTTGGCCGGAGAACCTCTGTACCCTGCGTAATTCGAGGTTTACCAATGGCGGAATAAATGGGAGGCATCGGGCGCACGGTGAGGACCTACTTCGGGCCTTCCCCTAGCTGCCTCAAGCTCATGTCGACCTTCCCTGAGGTCCACTGATGCTTCTCGACCGGTTCCTCGAGTAGTTGAGGTGCTAGGGAAGTCAGCCGACATGGCCGAAGTCTTTCCGAGGTGGCGGCTCATCGCCGACCATGCACTGGCCATTGTCATGAGTAGCTGACCCCAGAATCCTGTTCCCGGAGTGAAAATAGGCTGGGGCAGCCAAAATCGTGAAGTTTGGAGCTGTACAGAAGCCGGCGGCGAGCTCTCCAGCGAGGTCCCTCTGCGGCGGAGCGCGGGCGTCGCGAGGTTGAAGAAGGGGGTGGACCCCAGCTGTCAGCGGCCGATATTTTGAATCGGGATTGGGCTGCGGCCGGGATAGGGTGTGCTGGCACGCAAAATCCTTGTGGGCCTCGGTGTGCTGTCGCCTCGGCGTGCGACGCGTGTCCCCGGGACCCACTCGCGAGTTTAAACTTTTCCCCGATTTTCAGATTTCCTTCAAACTTCAAATCATCATAACTTTGGCTAGAAAGCTACAAATTGAGTGAACCAAATTTTGCTGGATTAAGCTCTTTGAGTACTTTCCAGAAAATCAAGTTTCACTTCATGAAATTACTTAGTTTTCCAGAATTAATTCCTCCAAGTTTAAACTGTTTGGAATTTTAAGTGGAGAATCCTTTGGAGGAAAATCATGAAATTTTGCTGGGATGTTAACCAAAATATCCCTGAACTACCATAAATATTTTAGATCCATTGGAGCTCATTTGATCCACCTAATGGTGTAATTAGTGGAACTGTTCCAAAGAAAATAGAAAATGTTCAGAAACATTTTCAGAATTTTCTCTGAAATTGTTTAGCTCATATCTTTAGTTAGGAACCTTCAAATGAAGTGAGACCAACTCCATTAGAACCCTCTAAAAATCTATTTTTCAGAAAGTCATAGTTTGTTTCATGAAAATCCTTAGAGCACCCTAAGAGTTCCAATTAAGGTCAAGGACATAATTAATTGTGGAGGGCTCAAATGAGCTTTGCTGACCCTAAAACTTGACCAAGTCTCTATTTAGGTTGTAACCAAGCCACAGTAAAAGTTTCACTGTCATTGAGTCTGTCTAGTGGGACTTATAAGCTTCACAAGTGCAAACTTAATACAAATGCATTCAAATTAATACATGTACCACTCTTATCATGTAGTCGCTAAGGTCGAGGAGGAACCCGGAGTCCTAGACTTCGTTACTCCAGAGGAACAGCTAGCCTATGACCAAGAGCAGCAAGACAAGCTCCGGTTTGCATTAACCTTTTTACAAATTTTTATTGTTTTGAGCACATACTTGAATACTATTGTTCTTTGCATTAGAGTCTTGTTTGGAAACCCAAGTGCATAGCCAAGAAAACCATGGGTTGGGTTTAGGATTGCAAACCCCGTTAGCTACTGCATTGCTATGATAGAGTAGGATTCGGTACAAGTCGAGTAGTTGGAACTACTCGCGAGCATAGGCTAGAGGCACTCGACTCGGGTAGTGATAGCACATGAAACACATGGCAAGAAAATGAGACCAAGCGGAGGGTAAGGGCAGAGGACTTTGGGGCCTGTGTGCTGTAGCTCCACTTGTGTCGATTGAGGACCGAGCTGTGTGCGGGCCTGTTGAACAAGCTAGAACTGTTCCGAAGACCTGCCGGCTATATGGGAACCGGGAAACCGATGTAACTCGGGTAGCTGGGTATTGAGGCATTGCCCGTCGTTCAGAGGGTAGGTTGAGAGCTCGAGGTGTAAATCGGCTGGCGGCACAGGGATGCGTGTGCAGAGACCTCTTGCTCGGGACGATGGGACCGGTTCAATATTTGGCTGACAGGCGAAAGGTAGTTGCGTACGGCGTCCGTGATGGTTGTTGTAGGCAACATCGAGTACGAGCGTACGTGACAGGTTGTTCGGGTAACCCTGCAGGTGTAAATCGATTATAATCGCCGTCCCTCGCGGTCAGTGAGTACCACTTGTTCACTGTACCATGACGTAGAAAGAACAGGCTAGTTACATGTTAAAATGTTGCTGATTGAAAGATCGACTCTGATTGTTAATGATATGCTGTAGTTTAGAGCTAACTAAAGTTCATTTCAACTTTGGGCAAAGTACATGAGAGAAATGCGTTTCTTGTTTGATTGCGGCTCTCTCATGTACCTTAGCATAAGGTTCTCCACAACCTGCTGCTAAAACTTGAAAGTAAGGTTCCACTAATTAAGCGAGTCGTTGCAAATGATTTTACCTCATGTACCCATCATCCCCTCATGTAGAAGTTCCATGTTTAGGTGAGAAGGGTCAGACTTGCTGAGCCTTCGTGCTCACTGCTTGTGTTTGAAGCTTTTGCAGGGTTCTATGAGGAAGGGACTCCCGAAGAGGAGACGGAACCCCAGGAGGGGAACCCCGTCGAGTGGGAGTCGTGCACGCCGCAGAGTTAGTGTGCGTGTGTGCTAGCAAGGACACGTTCAAGTGCTGAACGTGCACTTAATGCTTAGTCTACGCCCGCGAGTGTAGACTGAACTTATTTTGATGTAAACATGTTCATAACTTGTTTATGTAATAAAATTTCGCTTCCGCTTTGTACCTTTGACGTGTGTTATTCGGTGCTGTGCAACGCAGAACCCCTCAGCGTGATCCTGGCTCGACAAGACCGTTGGGGTCATGTCACCGTGGTATCAGAGCTCGCTTGAGGTTTAACGCACTACAAAGGTCACCATTTTCAAAAAAAATCCAGTGAGGAACGAGTTAGTAGCCCGTATAAGGATGTTACTAGCATACAGAAAGTGGCATATTAACCTATTTGATTATATCGGAAAATTGTGCATCTCGGGACGTGTATGTCTTGGGGGGTGCACGTAAGCGCTGTCCACCAGTGCGCACAAGCTGAAGGGTGGAGCCCCACGGGTGGCAGGTAACCCGACCCGCTTTGATATCCTCTACGACTCTTCATGTCGTTTGGGGTATTCGAGCAACGTCTATCCCTGGCGTGCGTGGTGCAACTTGGGAGACCCGTCACGTGGTCTGAAACGTGAACACGTAACTCAAGGCGTGTTTGGCTTGAGAACATCCGGGCGAGTGATGACGGCCGGGTGTACGAACTGTATGGATTCCGGGCTCGGTGTGCAGCCGAGTCTGATGATTGTTTGAGTTTCTGCAGGTAGCCTGACCACGAAACGGTAGACGTGTAGCATCCGTGTGCGAGTGACGTTTAGTTCCACTGAGTTAACGAAGCAGGCTAAGCGCGGTATAGGTTTTTCTTTGTGAGGACGTAGTACCGACATAATCTGGTGACGCATCGACGTCACACCCCATTAAATGAATAACTTCATTTAAAACTTGAAGGTTTTGATCCAAAGTAGTAAAACTTGATGTAACTCTTTCCCTTGAACAGGATATTCAAAGTTAACAAGTTTTCAACTTATAGGTTGTTAAGGACAGAGTACTCTGGTTTCAGCTGAATTAGGGCTAAAGTTGATCAGAGGTTAGAGGTTGAGTTCTTTCGAGGTTAGGGTCATATGATACATTTATGAAAAGCTTTGGAAGAGCTTTACAACTCTTCTGTTGAGGTCCAGAGGTGTTTCATCACTTAACCAATCGAAAAATGCAGTAGAGTTGAAACTGTCCAGAAAACAGGACAGAGTAAAGACTCTCTGTAAATTAAGCATAACTTCCTGCATAAAAATCCAAAAATAGAAAATGAGGTAATTCTGGAAATATTATGAGATAGGTTACAACTTTGTAACAGAAAGTTTTGTCAGATTAGGAACAGAATTAACTGGGATTCTTGGATTAAATCAGTACCTAAAGCAGGGAGGTGCTGTCCAATTTTCTCCAGAAATTCTGTTAACTTTGACATCTCATAACTTTTGAACCAGGACAGATCATAGGCCAAGCAAATACTTTATGGAAATCTATTGAAGTTAACTTTAACTTTGATGTTGAGCTCCAGAATTGGTTTTGCCTTTAGCATGGCTTAAATCAGGTTGATATGGAAACTGGTCAGGGCTGTCATGGGAACAGCAGATCAGCAGTCAAATTTGTTTAAAATTTGAACTATGTTTCCAAGTTTTATGGGTTCAATGACATGTCTTATGTTATAACTCAATGGTTTACTGTTTAAATAAATTTTTGACATTTCTCAAATATATTTTTACAGATGACAGCAGATAAGAAGTTGGAGAACGGGTGGGTGATGTCCCACTGTTCTCACCGTAGCGGCTACCCGGAAGCATTGTGGCAAATGCTCCAATATTTCGGGTACAACCAGATGCCGCAATACTTCACCAAGGAAGAAGGCGAAGAGTGGAACAAGACGTGGACAATCCATGTCAAAGTCCCTGCAGGACCTATGCCACCCGGTTGGGTGCCGTTCACCGTCACGGTGAGAGGAAGACAACCGGAAGGGATGTGGCAAGTGGCAGCCCGTGACACCATGTCACGTTTCTGCCAACTACACGTGCAAGCCATGGAGGGCACTCCATACGCGCTCGTTCAGGTGGAGGGACGGGCTCAGCATGTGTGGGAAGAGAGGTACCTGGGGGCAACGGACCCGAGTTGCCCAAGGTACAACCTCGCGGAGGCAAACCATAGCCTCCAGATGAGGGCGGGAAACGCCGTGATGGACAGCCAAGCTGTTCATACAGAGCATCTCGCCATGAAGCTCAAGGAGAGCACGAGCCATGGAGACCATTTCTAGAGTGCTCACAGCGCACTCCGCAATGTGCTCCTTCCGACGATCAAGCGACTGAATGAACAGCATAATCAGTTGCATCGTCTGAAGAAGGCAAAGAGAAAAAGTCGTGTCGACATCGCGGCGTTACAACAACTGGTACAAAATCTGACCCAGCAGAACGAGGAACTTACTCAAGAGCGGGACGACGCTATTGAGGAAGGGCAAGGCTGGGAAGAAGATTATAACCAGGCTATGGACGAGGTGCATGCTTTGCAGGACCTCGTACCTCCGGTATTGGGCATACCGGTGGTCTTGGGCCTTCCAGCAATGGGAGAACCCGGGATGGGAGAAGAGGTGGTAGATCCAGAGCCACCAGCAGAGGTACCGGAGGAGGACGACCCACAGGAGGTCGAGTTCTACTCCGAGTAGGGGGTTACGGTTGCCAAGAAGGGCAGCTAGGATAGCGTAACCCAACTTTTGTAATCGGTGACATGTCGTGTAGACAGTAGCGTATGTATAGGTAGTGACGACATGAGCACGACTTCTCGGAGACCCGAGAATAATGTATCTTGTATAAAGTTTATTCTTTATCAATATATATGAATGTTGTGAAAATTAATCATGTGTCGCTTCAATACCTACTGTTGCTTATGGAATTTTAAGTAAGACATGTGCTAATTGCTGCTGTTTTGAATTTCAGAATGACGCGTACTCGTGCCAACCCTGATGTTGGGGGTACTAGCCAAGGGGGAGAGACCTCCCAACCACCTCCCGAGGACTCCTCGGGACAGCAGCAGCAACAACAACAGCAAACACCGCCACCGCCACTACCGACAGTTACATTGGCCGACATCGTCGCGGCAATGGCGGGTTCACACCAGCAGCACACGGAGTTGCTGCAAACGCTTATCGCCAATACGTCTAGCCCAGAGACACGTCAAGACCGTGAGGAGCATCAACAGAGCTCCTACTCCGACTTCCTGGCGACTCATCCCCCGGTATTTTCAAGGGCAGATGAACCTCTTGACGCGGACAACTGGCTCCGCGCCATAGAGATGAAGTTCGGGCTGCTCCAGATAAGTGAGCAGCGCAAGACTCAGTTCGCGGTCCAGCAGCTCCAAGGATCCGCGAGCGCGTGGTGGGCCAACTTCTGTGCTTCACAGCCCACCGACCGAGTGATGACCTGGACGGAGTTTCGAACGCCCTTCAGGGCCTATCATATACCGCCAGGTTTAATGAAGAGGAAGACGCAGGAGTTCCTGCACCTACAGCAAGGGAGCCGGAACGCGCTAGAATATTCCAGGGCGTTCAACGATCTCGCGCTTTACGCGTCATATCACGCAGATACTGACGAGAAGCGGCGGGACCACTTCTACCAGGGGCTTAACCCGCTCCTGAAGGACAAGTTGGCGATGTTCAATCGCGGCAGCCTCAATGACATCATTGATGCTGCGATTGTTCAGGAGGACTCTGGCAAGGAGTTAGCGGCGGAGGAGCGAAAGCGAAGCGCACCGCAAAGCAGCGGAGAAGGAGGCGGTCCTTCTCAGAAGTTTCGGATGGTGAATCACCCACCATCAGGTCCATGCTGGCAACCACCACAGCGGTCGATGCCGTTCCGCAGTCGGCCGCACTCTTCACCGGCATTCAGGCCGGCACTGCCAGTACCGCCGCAACAACAACAGCAGCAGCGGGCGATGCCGCGTGCATTTGCACCTCAGCAACGCATGCTGGGCTTTCGTCCCCCGAGCACTACACCAGCAGCGGCCACATGTTACAAGTGTGGTCGTCCAGGACACTTCGCGAGCAGTTGCCCGGAGAGGCAAAGCTGCGGAGTGGCACCACAGTTTCCGGGGAGGAATCAACCCCGGAACCCTACTAATGCGCGGCGGGCAAACCCTAGGCCCGGCACCGTCCACCAGCTTGCCATTGAGGACGTGCCGGAGGGCGAGCCAATCCTTGCGGGTATGTTCCAACTCCACCAGCATTCCGCTATAGTACTGTTTGATTCAGGCGCCACGCATAATTTTATTAGCCAAGCTTTCATTGCTAAACACAGCTTGCCAATACTACCCACCGATAGTCCATATTTAATTTTTTTCACCGGGTGGAAAGATTTCAGCAAGCGTAATGGTTTCCAAGGCGCCATTATGCTTAGCGGGTAGAGTGTACCCCACGTCTCTCATTGTCTTAGAGGGACAGAAGGTCGATGTCATCCTAGGGATGTCGTGGTTAACCCGCCACGGCGCTGTTTTAGACACCGTCCTTCGAGTCGTGCACTTAAACTCAGAAGTGCACGGGTCTCACTCTTTATTTCTGGACAGTCCAGAAATAAAACTTCCAAGTGTCTATCAGTCCACAACTATCAGATTGGAAGATATTCCAGTGGTCCGAGAGTTCCCTGACGTATTCCCAGATGATTTACCGGGAATGCCGCCCGATAGAGAGGTGGAGTTCAAGATTGAACTTGCACCGGGAACCATGCCGATATCCCGAAGGCCGTACAAGATGGCGCCCAAGGAATTGGCTGAACTGAAGACTCAGCTCACGGACCTTCTGGAGAAGGGTTTTATTAGGCCGAGCGCCTCACCATGGGGCTGTTCGGCATTATTTGTCAAGAAGAAGGATGAGACGTTACGGCTTTGCATGGACTATCATCCATTAAATGCTGTAACCATCAAGAACAAGTACCTGTTGCCACGGATCAACATGTTGTTTAATCAGTTGGTCGAAGCAAAGATCTTTTCCAAGATGGGCTTAAGATCCGGGTACCATCAGATTAAGATAAGGGCTGAGGACATTCCGAAGACGGCTTTCTCGACGAGGTACGGACTTTATGAGTACCTGGTCATGTCCTTCGGCCTCACCAATGCTCCAGCTCACTTCATGTACTTGATGAACTCGGTATTCATGCCGGATCTGGACAAGTTTGTCATGGTATTCATCGACGACATCCTGGTATATTCCAAGTCGGAGGAAGATCACAAGAAGCATCTGCGTATAGTCTTGCAACGGCTGCGGGACCACAAGTTATACGCGAAATTCAGCAAATGCGAGTTTTGGATATCGCAAGTGCCTTTTCTCGGGCATATCATCTCAGCGGAGGGTATCGCTGTAGACCCGAGCAAGATCACTCAAGTGCTGAATTGGAAATCCCTGAGAACTGTTCACGAGGTACGGAGTTTCCTCGGACTCGCGGGATATTATCGGAGGTTCATTCCGAACTTCTCGAAGATTGCCAAGCCAATGACAGAGCTGCTGAAGAAGGCTACCAAATATGTTTGGAGTCCAGCATGTGAAGAAGCATTCAAGGCTTTATTCAAGCACCTGACATCAACACCGGTTTTGGCGCAGCCAGACACAACAAAACCGTTCAATGTGTACTGCGATGCATCCGGCATTGGGCTCGGATGTGTGCTGATGCAAGACCGAAGAGTGGTCGCGTATGGATCACGGCAGCTTAGAAACCATGAGCAAAATTATCCAACTCACGACTTGGAGCTCGCTGCCGTGGTACTTGCACTGAAGATGTGGAGGCACTACCTACTCGGTAACCTCGTACATCTACATAACGACCACAAAAGCCTCAAGTACATATTCACTCAGGAGCTGATCATGAGGCAACGAAGATGGTTAGAACTGATAAATGATTACGAAATAGAGATCCATTATCATCGGGGCAAGGCAAACGTAGTGGCAGATGCGCTGAGTCGCAAGTCACACGTCCACAATCTGACCATCACACCGTTGGAAGAGAGCGAACCACCGCTACATGTGATTCCACACGGAGCTCTCTACAACCTAGCTTTGATCCCCACCATCCGTGAAGAGATAGCGGCAGCCCAGAAGAATGACAAGGGCATGTCACATTTACGGAGACGTGTAGACAGTGGGGAGCTGAAATGTTTCCGGAAGGACGGAGACGGCGTCCTATGGTTCAAGGACCGGATCGTCGTACCCCGTAACCCGGAGTTACGGAAGAAAATCTTTGATGAGGCTCACTTGTCAAAGTTTTCTATTCACCCCGGCAGCAACAAAATGTATCAAGAACTCAGAAGCAAGTTTTGGTGGACACGGATGAAGCGAGAGACTGCAAAATACGTGTCCAAGTGTGATACATGTCGAAGGGTGAAGGCAGACCACATGCGGAAACCGGGACTGCTGCGACCACAGGGCATTCCTGCCTGGAAATGGGAGGATGTGAGCATGGACTTCATCGTCGGTTTACCCACCACCTTGCAGAAACATGATTCTGTATGTGTGATCGTCGATCGGCTCACCAAAGTTGCCCATTTCATCCCGGTGAACACCAACTACAACGCCAAGAAGTACGCTGAACTGTACATCTCACGGATCCTATGCTTGTACGGCGTACCCCGTACCATCATATCGGACCGGGGCACTTTATTTGTGTCCCGTTTTTGGGAGCAGATGCACGCTGCCTTGGGGATGAAGCTGATCCGTAGTTCAGCATACCACCCGCAGACGGATGGGCAAACGGAGCGGGTAAATCAGATCCTAGAAGACATGCTACGAGCTTGTGCTATCAACCACGACAATAATTGGGATGATCACTTGCCGTTAGCCGAATTCACGTACAATAATGGGTACCAAGCCAGCATCAAGATGGCACCTTCGAGGCGCTATACGGTAGGAAGTGTCGCACACCATTGAACTGGTGTGAGTCTGGCGAAAGGGTTACCTTCGGGATTGACCTTGTCAACAACGCGGAAGAAAAGGTTCGACTAATTCAAGCGAACCTAAAAGCCGCTCAATCCCATCAGAAACAGTATGTGGACCGGAGAAGGCGCCCATTACAATTCAAAGTTGGAGATCACGTATACCTACGGGTGTCTCCAATGAAGGGCGTAAACAGATTTGGGGTGAGAGGAAAGTTGGCACCCCGATTCATCGGTCCATTCCAGATTACCGAAAGATGTGGATCAGTGGCATACCGACTGAAATTACCAGAAGCACTTTCCGGTGTGCACGATGTCTTTCACATTTCCCAGCTGAGGAAGTGTCTCAAGCTATCAACTACCGTTCAGCTGGAAGACATTGAAGAACTGCAACCGGATCTCACCTATCGGGAGGAACCGGTGCAGATTATTGATGAAAAGGCCCGAACCACACGCAACCGTACGTTGTGGTTCTACAAGGTTCTATGGAGTAATCACTCCATGGACGAAGCGACATGGGAGAGCGAAGAATTTCTTCGCGCTAACTACCCCGACTTTTTCACGTCGCATATCCGGTAATTTTCCACCGTCCTCTCTCTCATTTTCACCTTATAATCTCGGGACGAGATTCTTTTAAGGGGGGAGGAATGTAAGGGCCTGAGTTTTTGACACAAAATTGAAGTGTTCATCACCACACCACACACCTCATTTGAGGAAAGATGATGAACACAAATGAAGAGCAAGTAACCACCATCAACATGTTCATTAGAGAACAAACTCACACATTACAAAAAGTGGTATTTCCCACATGTGATATAGGTGGGCTGGACATATGAAAACTCCTACACTTTGCTAAGGATGTCCATGCCAAGTTTCACACAAATTCAAAACCTTTTTGAGGTCATTTTGGGTATAGTTAGAAAGAGAGCAGTTTGAAACCATATTCAAATTCAAACTGTTTTTATCCCATGAATTTAAAAGTGGGAGGCATATTCTTGTTCAGCACATTTTTGTGAGCTCACACACCAATTTTCACTCCATTTGGAGTTGATCTTGACATGATCTAAGTGGGGGAAATTCAAACTTTATTTGAATTCAAAACTGAACTTGTGCTGAAATTCATTCAAACCAAACCCAATTTGAACTTTGATCAATTCAAATGGCTCATGGGTGAATAATTTGATTTACCAGGGGTATTATGGGGCTCACTGTTTACAACAGTGATTAGGAGTAAATTTCAGAGGTTAAAATTGGAAGTGGGACCCACATGTCAGCCACTACTCCAAATCAACCGACTGAGACTTTCTCGCTCGGTTAGCCGAGCCGCCGCTGCGATCGCCACCGAGGGGAGCCGCCGCGCCAGCAGCTGCTTGCCCACGCGCGGGCGTGAGGCGGTGCAGAGCCTTCTTAAGGCACCTTTCCCCCTCCTCGGCCGAAGCATCGCCCGTTTCTTCCCCCGCAAGAACTCAGCGCCGGCAGAAACTTCCCGCAGCTCGGAATCGATCGGAGAGCGCCGATCACAGCTTCCTCCGTCCCCTCCAGAGCCCCGGCAAGGTACTAGAGACCTTCTTCTGTCTTCCCCGCTGCTAGAATTCAGTTGAAACCAATTGATATCGGCTGTGCCGAAAGGTCAATTCGGTGACTTAGAACCGCCGCACCTCGGGCTCCCGTGGACAGCCCAACCAGGGCGTTGTCACGCCCGAGCCAAGGCACCGTTGGACGCGCGGGTGACCAGTGCTGCTCACCCCCGAGCCACAGCTCGAGTGGTTGCTCACCGGCGGCGAATTTCCAGTTTTCCCCTTTCTGTGTGCAGAACGACCTTCAGGTGCGATTCCGTTGAATTCGTGCTCTAGAAAGGATTAGAGGGCCTCCATCCGCTCTCACACAAACTAGACACGGTAATGCACAAGTCGCCTTCACAACCCTTGGCCGGAGAACCTCTGTACCCGGCGTAATTCGAGGTTTACCAATGGCGGAATAAACGGGAGGCATCGGGCGCACGGTGAGGACCTACTTCGGGCCTTCCCTGAGCTGCCTCAAGCTCATGTCGACCTTCCCTGAGGTCCACTGATGCTTCCCGACCGGTTCCTCGAGTAGTTGAGGTGCTAGGGAACTCAGCCGACATGGCCGAAGTCTTTCCGAGGTGGCGGCTCGTCGCCGACCATACACCGGCCATTGTCATGAGTAGCTGACCCCAGAATCCTGTTCCCCGAGTGAAAGTAGGCAGGGGCGGCCAAAATCGTGAAGTTTGGAGCTGTACAGAAGCCGGCGGCGTGCTCTCCGGCGAGGTACCTCGGCGGCGGAGCGCGGGCGTCGCGAGGTTGAAGAAGGGGGTGGACCCCAGCTGTCAGCGGCCGATATTTTGAATCGGGATCGGGCTGCGGCCGGGATTAGGTGTGCTGGCACGCAAAATCATTGTGGGCCGCGGTGTGCTGTCGCCTCGGCGTGCGACGCGTGTCCCCGGGACCCACTCGCGAGTTTAAACTTTTCCCCGATTTTCAGATTTCCTTCAAACTTCATATCCTCATAACTTTGGCTAGAAAGCTCCAAATTGAGTGAACCAAATTTTGCTGGATTCAGCTCTCTGAGTACTTTCCAGCAAATCAAGTTTCACTTCATGAAATTCCTTAGTTTTCCAGAATTAATTCCTCCAAATTTAAACTGTTTGGAATTTTAACTGGAGCATCCTTTGGAGGAAAATCCTGAAATTTTGCTGGGATATTCACCAAAATATCCCTGAACTACCATACAAATCTCAGATCCATTGGAGCTCATTTGTTCCACCTAATGATGTGATTAGTGGAACTGTTCCAAAGAAAATAGAAAATGTTCAGAAACATTTTCAGAATTTTCTCTGAAATTGTTTAGCTCATATCTTTAGTTAGGAACCTTCAAATTAAGTGAGACCAACTCCATTAGAACCCTATAAAAATCTAGTTTTCAGAAAGTCATAGTTTGTTTCATGAAAATCCTTAGAGCACCCTAAGAGTTCCAATTAAGGTCAAGGACATAATTAATTGTGGAGGGCTCAAATGAGCTTTGCTGCAACTAAAACTTGACCAAGTCTCTATTTAGGTTGTAACCAAGCCACAGTAAAAGTTTCACAGTCATTGAGTCTGTCTAGTGGGACTTATAAGCTTCACAAGTGCAAACTTAATACAAATGCATTCAAATTAATACATGTACCACTCTTATCATGTAGTCGCTAAGGTCGAGGAGGAACCCGAAGTCCTAGACTTCGTTACTCCGGAGGAACAGCTAGCCTACGACCAAGAGCAGCAAGGCAAGCTCCAGTTTGCATTAACCTTTTTACAAATTTTTATTGTTTTGAGCACATACTTGAATACTATTGTTCTTTGCATTAGAGTCTTGTTTGGAAACCCAAGTGCATAGCCAAGAAAACCATGGGTTGGGTTTAGGATTGCAAACCCCGTTAGCTACTGCATTGCTATGATAGAGTAGGATTCGGTACAAGTCGAGTAGTTGGAACTACTCGCGAGCATAGGCTAGAGGCACTCAACTCGGGTAGTGATAGCAAATGAAACACATGGCAAGAAAATGAGACCAAGTGGAGGGTAAGGGCAGCAGGACTTTGGGGCCTGTGTGCTGTAGCTCCACTTGTGTCGATTGAGGACCGAGCCGTGTGCGGGCCTGTTGAACAAGCTAGAACAGTACCGAAGACCTACCGGCTATATGGGAACCGGGAAACCGATGTAACTCGAGTAGCTGGGTATTTAGGCATTGCCCGTCATTCAGAGGGTAGGTTGAGAGCTCGAGGTGTAAGTCGGCTGGCGGCACTGAGATGCGCGTGCAGAGACCTCTTGCTCGGGACGATGGGACCGGTTCAATATTTGGCTGATGGGCGAAAGGTAGTTGCGTACGGCGTCCATGATGGTTGTTGTAGGCAACATCGAGTACGGGCGTACATGACGGGTTGTTCGGGTAACCCTGCAGGTGTAAATCGATTATAATCACCGTCCCTCCCGGTCAATGAGTACCACTTGTTCACTGTACCGTGACGTAGAAAGAACAGGCTAGTTACATGTTAAAATGTTGCTGATTGAAAGATGGACTCTGATTGTTAATGATATGCTGTAGTTTAGAGCTAACTAAAGTTCATTTCAACTTTGGGCAAAGTACATGAGAGAAATGTGTTTCTTGTTTGATTGCGGCTCTCTCATGTACCTTAGCGTAAGGTTCTCCACAACCTGCTGCTAAAACTTGAAAGTAAGGTTCCACTAATTAGGCGAGTCCTTTGCAAATGATTTTACCTCATGTACCCATCATCCCCTCATGTAGAAGTTCCATGTTTAGGTGAGACGGGTCAGACTTGCTGAGCCTTCATGCTCACCGCTTGTGTTTAAAGCTTTTGCAGGGTTCTATGAGGAAGGGACTCCCGAAGAGGAGACGGAACCCCAGGAGGGGAACCCCGTCGAGTGGGAGTCGTGCACGCCGCAGAGTTAGTGTGCGTGTGTGCTAGCAAGGACACGTTCAAGGGCTGAACGTGCACTTAATGCTTAGTCTATGCCCGCGAGTGTAGACTGAACTTATTTTGATGTAAACATGTTCATAACTTGTTTATGTAATAAAATTTCGCTTCCGCTTTGTGCCTTTGATGTGTGTTATACGGTGCTGTGCAACGCAGCACCCCTCAGCGTGATCCTGGCTCGACAAGACCGTTGGGGTCGTGTCAATATGGGGCGGGTCGCTGCCTTCTTAAAACGGCCTGTTTCCTCCTATGAAGAAAAGCCTGTAGTGAGGAAATTTTGCCTTGCCCTGTGCATTCACCCTTTACAGTTTGTGCTTTCTCAAGCATATCAACTGTAAACGGGCAAAGCCATGTGCCTTTGGCTCTGAGATTAGCCCCGGGGCTGCCACATGCGCTTGAGCTCCGGAGCCGACACGTACCCCGGGCTCTGGTCCGAGCCTCCCCGCTGAGGTGAGGTCCGGAGCTACCCCGTGTCCCCGGGCTCCGAGCCGCCTCCCCGCCAAGGAGAGCTCCGGTGCTGACACGTGCCCCGGGCTCCGGTCCGGGCCTCCCAACTGGGTGGGGTCTAGAACTACCATGTGTCCTCAAGATCTGGGTTGCCTCCCCGCTGAGGATAGCTCCGGTGCTGACATGTCCCCTGGACTCCGGTCCGGGTCTCCCTGCAGGGTGGAGTCCGGAGCTACCACATGTCCCAAGGCCCCGAGTTGCATCCCCGCGAAGGACATCTCCGGTGCTGACACGTGCTCAGGGCTCCGGGTAGAGTCTCCCCTCTGAGGAAAGGTCCTGAGATGCCATGTGTCTCCCTGGAAAGAGCTGGGGACAAGGGCCGAACTTCCTTCAAATCCTTGCGCTGCCGAGGATCTGGAAGGGGTGGTAGCCACACTGCCGGAGCGCCCTGGGTCCTTACACTGCTAAGGACCCAGAGGAACAAGATCGAGACATCGGCAAAAGAGCTACCCATGTTGGCTAGGTCATCCCAGACCCTTGCGCTGCTAAGGGTCCGAAGTCCACATTGTCGACATAAGACAATGAAAGACTTGAAACAAAGATGCTTTCATTAATAACAGAGTACTGACATACAAAGGGGGATACAAGACAACTAAGGAACTCAGCAGTAATCTCCTGCTCCGTAGCCTGCTTGGTTGTCCCCCCAGCCAATCTCGATGCAGTGAGACGGTCACGTGCTATAAGACCGAGGACGGCAGCAACCCATGCTGGACTGAGGCAACGGTGACATCCCGTGTCGTGTGGGCCAAAAATGCCATCTATGGATGTTTTTGTTGTCCACAATAGTACTTGGAGGAAGGCTTGATCACTCTGGACTTAACCTTCCTCCGGTACTGGCAGGAGGTCCTCCTTTGGCGAGGCACCTAGAGGACATGCCCCACTCAACACTGGCATCACTACAGGAATCGCGATAATAGACGACGGCCAGAAACCGTCGTCTATAAGGCCCAAACCGTCGTCTATAGCTTATAGACGACGGTTTACGGCTTTCTATGTTTTTTTGTCATCTATAACATTATTGACGAAGGTAACCGTCATCCATAAACTATTTGACGATGACCGAAATCAGTTGTCGTCGATAAGTGACTCCCTCCACGTGGCAGTGGGGGAAGCTTATCGTCGATGGTGCCAGGGCACCGTCGATGATAAGGTACATTATTGACGACGGTAAAAGGGTACTGTTGTTGATACTGGACACTTATCGACGACGGTGTCCCTGGCACCGTCGGCGATAACTTGCCAATATCGTCGACGGTCGTAAGAGAACCGTCGTCGATAAGTTTTGCAGATTTTTTTAAAAAATAAAAAAATGCTGCCCTGGCTTCGAGGCCAGCCCTGGCTCGATGGCCAGATCACACAGGCAGAAAAACATCACACAATATATCACATGGCACCGCAAAATACATCACACAATATATCATTGCACAATTCTTCATACATCGATCACCGCACATACTACACATCACACAAGCCAAGTTTGAGAGGAGGGAACTCAGCTTTATCTCGCAACTGATAAAACTCTTTAGTCCTGCAGGTAGAAGACAATACTTTAGAATGGCATCATGTAAGAGTACAACATTCAACTTTACAACTTTAAGATTATAACATTCAACTTCACATCCTCTAAATAAACATGTAAACAGATTACAACATTCAACTTTGCTTCAAATTTCACTTTAAGATCCCTAAATAGACATATTGAAACAACATACTCAGCATTTTATTGAACATAACTCATCATTTTATTCAACTTTGCTATCTAATACTTTCTGAACAAGCTATGGACATATTGAAACAACACAACTCACAAGTATGAGGCTAAGAGGAAAAAATCGGCTAACCTGACTATGAGACGCTACCCCGTCCGCTGCCACCGAAGTTCGGAAAGTCGTCCTCCTGCAGTCGTCCAAGCAGCGGAATCTTAGGCAACGGAGTTTGAGCCTCCGTTCCCGTTTCCTGTGAAGTACAAGTGTGGTTAGACATGTTACAATGAAGAAAATGCATATTTTACTAAATTTGAACAAGTTTAACTAGTTTAAGTTATTTTGAATAATTTTGTACCTGGGCTACCGTCGTCGGCACCTGCGGCAGCTGTATCGCTGGCGGCGCCCATTGCGGAAAGACAACCGCCTGTCCTGCACTCATAGCCTGCAAACATGAAGCAAATCATTATACATGTCATTTATATGTAAAAATGTTAAGTACAACATCTACAATGGATTACCTGCATGGCAGCTTGCAACATAAACGAGTTTTGATACAAGTCCCTAGCCTTTTGCGCCTCGTCCCTAGCCCTGAGCGCTTCTTGCATCCTCTGGAGCTCCTCTCGAAGACTCTGGAGCTCCAGATCTCGACTAGCACGGCTGCTGCTGGACCCGCCCTGAAGCGATGAAGAGGCTCTCGAGGAAGCTCGCGCCTGCCTCGAGTCGACGACTCCATCGAAGATGGCTAACCTGCACAAACGAAGTAAGATTATTAAATTTTGTATCTCGAAGTTCATAACAGTAAATTAAAAATTACAAAGCTCACCGTCCGTGAGGTTTCCCACCACTGCTTGCATACGCGGCTTCGGGGACTATTGGCGCGCTCTGCCAATCGAACTCTTTGCCTCGAAGCCTCCGCGCTTCCTCCCCATACTTTGCCTGCAAAAACCAGAAAAATAACGTCATTAGTATTATTAAAGAGAATTCAATTAAGTTGAAAAAATAACTCACCAAAGTCTCTGTCACCATATGAGAAGACAACTGGTCAGGCTGCGACAGGTCACCTCCCAAGTGACCCCTCTTCCACACCTCGATAGGTGCCAGCTGCTGACCGCTCTCGTGCTCCTATTTCAAAGCATAACACCGTCTATTTAACACTACACCCCCCTATCTGGTGCAGTTCTTCAAGTAAAAAGGGGACAACTATCCGGTGCAGTTCTTCAAGTAGAAAAGAGAGAAGAAAGGAGTCATGACCATCACCTTGAACCCCGTCGACGCCGATCCTAAAGGGCAGGAATTTGCCGCTGAATCCGATCTGACGATGGCGTGCCCATGCCCGTCCAGCCAATGAAGGCCATCACCTCCGCCATGCTCTCCGACCCCTCTTTCGCCATCCCCAACTCAACTTCGCTATGGCCGCCGTCAAATACATTCGCTACAAGTAGGACCTCGACAAGGATAAGTACAAGGGCCCCCCCACCCATGGACGGGCCTCGACGGCCTCAAGATGACACGCAGCCATCTCCTCTCGGCCCATGGACGGGCCTCGACAGCCTCAAGCTGGCCATTGCAGCCATCTCCTCTCTCTCTCCCTCTCTCCTCATCTCCCTCTATCTCTGCCATAATTGGCGAAGCAAAAGAATCGTAAAACCCGCACCAAATTGACCTCTGCCATCGCCTGAGCCCGTACGGGATCCCATTGGCTGCTGCAAAGCATGGGGAGAGGGCGGGGGAGGGGCACCTACGGTGGGTAGGTGGCGACGCCGGGATGGGGTGCTGGACACGGGGCGCAGGGGCGTCCGGGGGAGGGGGCAGCTGAATACCCATATGCTCAATAGGCTGTCCTGTGACAGTTCTACAATGCTGCAGCTTGGTGAGTGCTCATGGTGGGTAAGGGAAAATACCATACTGAATGATCAGCAAGCGGTGAACAAAACTGTACAGGACTTGGAGCAGGAAGCTGAAAGCTTATACCAGGATGAGTGGGTGTTCTTGCGTGAAGAGAAAGTTGGTTCAACAAATGAGACAGTGTATGCGCAAGCTGAATGCTGGGTTGTTCAGCAGGGCAACCAAACTATGTATGTCAAGCCAACAATGAGTCTCTAGGTATGCTACAATGGAGGGTGCTGTGGCGGAGAGGGCCTGACGTCAGAGCTTGAGGGCAAGCTCCATTTCAACGGGAGGCAAATGTCACACCTGATGTTGTGATGTCGGCAATGAAGGGTGTTCGCACAGGAGAAGGATACGCTTGGGTGAAGAGGGAGTCGCTGGCGTCAGTTGTATTTCGATTCAATATTACGGAGTGGGCCGGTGGGCCGTGCGTGTGGGCGAGGCCCTTTGTAACCAGGTTAAAGTCTCGTGCGTGGACACATTCAAAAAGGATCGAATAGAACAGAGAAAGGGCTGAGGCTATCGCCTTCTTCCTTGCTACCTCGCCTGCCCCATTCATCGGCGGCGATCACGTCTGAGCTCACGTTGTCGGTCCGGCAAGTCGGCGGCCAAGGGCTCAGGGCGGCAGGGCGCCCTACGGCTGGCGAGGCGACCGAGGGCCGGCGGGGCGGCCCCGGGTGGAGCTGCACACGCAGGGGCAGCTGTGGGGGGGGGCGCGGCCGGCGAGGGCTCAGGGCGGCAGGGCGGCCTACGGCCGGCGGGCAACCGACGGCCGGCGGGGCGGCGGCTGCCGGCGGCGCTGTAAAAGCCCAAGAAAAGGGACTTGCAAGAGTGATCATTTTCATCACCTCACAACACCACAGCTCATTTTGCGGATATCTTATGAACTATTGTGAAGAGCAAGTAACCACCATAAAAAGGGTGATTAGAGGGGAAATCCCTAACTTCCAAAAAGTGGGATTTTTACACATGAACATGAAAGGTTGAGCTCACCCTTAGACCTTAAATAGTCTTGAGAAGGCTCAGGCCAAATTTCATGCAAATCCAATACTTTTTGAGGCACTTTTGGAGGCATTTGAAAAAGGGGCCAATTTGAATGCAAATTCAAATTGCAGAAACATTCGTCACTTGAATTCAAAAGTTGACTTCATATTCAAACTCAGCACATTTTTCTGAGTTAGTCCACCAATTTTCATCCCCATTGGACTTTATCTTGGCAGGAGCTAAATCTGCATTAATTCAAAACTGAGTTTGAATTTCAGTCCAAATGTGAAGCAAATTCAGCCAAACCAATTCCAAATTGAGGAAACCAAATTCAAACTGTGACTTGGTGATTAAGTCTCCCATTCAATGGAGAGTAGCTGGGATATTTACAGAAGAATTTGGAAAAAAAGGATTCAGGAGAGAGATGGGCCCACAGGTCAGTGGGAGAGATGATTCAAAACCGAGCGCTGCCTGTTTCTCACCGACGTCGATCGAGCGCAGCGTGCCAGCTCCTGCTCCTGTGCGCGAGTGAAAAGGACACCGCACAGCTGAGCCACGCCGTGGGGGCACCGGCTGCAGCGGTGATAACACGCGCAGCCACGTGAATACCTTCACTGCTCACGTCGCCCTCGCGCTGAACCAAACCGACCGTCGCCGCTCGACTTCAATCGAGAATTCGGCAGAGCCTTCTCGTGCAGCGCCTCTCCTAGCCAAAAACCACACCAGCTGCTCGTTCTCTACCTCCTCGGCCCGAAGACAGTCGAGTTTTAGCCTCCTAAACCTAGCTCGGCAGCTCTTGGCGGTGACTGAGAAAAACAGCCGACACCAGCTCACCGTGGGCAGCTCAGACCAAAGGGTTTCACGGCCGAGCTAGGCCACTCTGAGACGCGCCGGATAGTCACGCTGCTCCTAGCCAAGTTGCAGCTTGAACGGTGGACCATCGAGCTTCAATTTGACGTTTTTCTTCCGGCGCATACACTCGGACCTCTGGTTAAGAATGTGTCGAATTCATCCACAATTTTCGTCCTTAGGCCACCAAATCATGCACACGCGAACTAGACTTGCTAGCGGTCGGTTTTCCTTCACAGCCTTAGCTAGGAACCAACGGGGTACGCGGTATTTCATGTCTTTCTAAGCTCAAATGGCAACCCGACTCTCGGGCGCACGGTGAAAGTATGGTAGCCATTGTTGCCGCGCTTGCTTGCGTCCTTGACGAGTTTCTGTAGCTGTCAAGGGTGCTCTAGAGCCGATCACTCAAGCCGTTTATGGGCTGAAACCACCGGCCGACGGCGCCGGACCACTTCCGAGGCCGCCACACGTCGCCGGCATGTTTCTGGTTCCTTAGCGCCCCCGCAGACACCACCAAACGGTTCCCCGTGGCTGCAAACCCAGAGGCGGCGAGCCTCAGGCCGAGAGTTTGCCGGAAACGCCGACCCGGCGAGCTCTGGTGAGAGTCCAGCGAGGTAGCAGTGCGGGGGCGGGAATTGACCCGAGGAAGAAGAAGCCTCGGGTGGGTCCCGCATTTCAGCGACAGTTAGTTTAAACATCGGATCGGTTGTGGCCGGGATCTCGTGCGACTACGTGGGAAAATGCAGTGGACTCCGGTGTGGCTAGCTGCGGTGCTGATACATAGCCGGGGACCCCACCAGCCGGTTTAAACTTTATTTGAATTTTCAGATTGGGTTCAAACTTCAAATGCACATAACTTCTGCTAGAAAGCTCCAAATTCAGTGAACCAAATTTTGCTGAACTCAACTTTTTGAGTACTTTCCAGCAACACAAATTTCAGCTCATGAAACTTAACAGTTTGCCAGAATTAATTCCCTAAAGTTTAAACTGTTAGGAATTTTATCTGGAGGATTACTTCATTAAAAATTCTGAAATTTGGCTGGGAGGTTCATTGGAAAATCCTTGAGCTACAGTAAAATTTTCAGACCCATCCAAGTTCATTTAGTCCCCCTAAATGGTGTGATTAAGTTAACTGCCCTGAGAAAATAGAAAAATGTACAGAAACATTTTTCAGATTTTCTCAAATCTTGTTTATGGCATAACTTTATATAGAAGTTTTCAAATGATATGAAACCAATTCCATTAGAACCATCTCAAATTCTAGTTTCCAGAAAGTAATGGTTGAAGCCATGAAAACCCCTGGATGTTCTTAGAGGTTCTAATATTGACCAAATAGGCTTTTATTTGTACAAGGATCAAGTGAACTTTGTTTCAAATGAAACTTGGTCAAGACTCTGGTTAGGAACCTACCAAGCCACTATAAAAATTTCAGAGCCAAAGGGGAGGGCTAGCTAGCATTATGGTCTTTACATATTTAAGTTCAAACATTGCATTTAAATTGACATATAGTATATCGTTTACGTATAGTCGCTGAAGGCGAGGAAACTCCCGAAGTGCTCGACTTCCTTCTTCCGGACGAAGCCCTAACCACTGACCAGCAGCAACAAGGCAAGCCCCAGTTTGCATCAACCCATTTTATAAAGTTTTTCTTTGTTACATACTTAGTGTGAGGTATATAGACGTGCATTAGGTAAAGGATGGATGAAACCCCAGTGCATAAACAGCTTTTTCCTATAAGAGTGAGGGTAGTGTCTAAGTCCTCGAGTAGACAGGCTGTGCTTAATGAGTCATAGAACTCTGGTACAAGTCGAGTAGTTGGAATCTACTCGCGAGTTAGGCTTGGGACAGACGGGATTGGTTCGAGTGATGTGAGATCATCTTAGTAATGAAAATGAGACTAGGCAGGGGCTAGGGCGCAGCAAGAGGAAGTCTTGTGTGTGCAGCCCTGTCCTTGTCAATTGAGGACCGATCCGTGTGCGGCCCACGCTGATCAAGTTTGAATGTACCGAAGGCATATCGGATATATGGTCCCCGATAAACCGATGTAACCTATACCTCCGGGCGTCGAGGCATAACGCACCGATTTATAGGTGTAGGCTGAGGGCAGCAAGGTGGAAATCTGCTAACGGCCATAGAGAGATGCTCCGTGTAGGGAACCTCCTGCTCGTTTCTGTGCGACCGGATCGACGTTTGGGCTGTTGGGTGAAAGGTTGTCCCGTACGACATCGAGTGAGCGTGCTGTGCAGCTCCACGGGTGGGCGTACGTGACGTGCTCTTTGGGTGTCCCTGCAGGTGTATATCGAGTCGATTCGCCGTCCCTCGCGGTGAAGAGTACCACTTGGTCACTGAGTCGTGACGTAGGTTAATATATGAAATGTGATCATTCAATAATGCTGTTATGATATAATTGTATTGCTACATGTGTGCCACCAATTATTGCTCACTAAATTTCATATTCATGAACTGTTAACTTGTGGCTAAAAGATGAACTAAGGATGAACTTGTAGGCGTGTCCATTTGCTGAATTTACCATCCCATGATCGTTGTACACTACATGTAGAGTTTCATGCCTAGGTGAGTCGGTTAAGTCTTGTTGAGCCATCGTGCTCATAGTTGCTGCTTAAGTGTTTTCAGGTGAGGAGCATCCCACGGACTCGGGTTACGAGTCCACCGGCAAGGGCTACCCTCCGTCGGGGACCACGGCTTAGTGGGAGCCATACACACCGCGCTGAGCTGGAGTAGTGCAGCTAGTGTGGGTTGCCCTAGGGCTGGGCAACCGACTTTAGCTAGGTAGAAGGGCGTGAGTTGTACAAACTTAGTTCCGCTGCTTTAATAATAACGCAAGTTTGTAACTGAAGTATTGTACTACTTTGTACATTTCAGTTGGTTTTCTATGTAATATAATGTTTCCTTACGATGTGTGCTGTCGGGTGTCGCATCGTGCGGCACCACCCACTGCGATCCTGGATGAGCGGATCCCGGTCCGCCACAGGCTGGTATCAGAGCGGCTTTGGGGATAGCACATTAGTTAAGGACTGTATTACGCGAAAATTTAGGATTACGGTGAGGATTCGCTAGTTTGCCCAAGTAAGGACTATATTAGCATAGTTACTTAAAGTGGCAAGACTAACATATGTGTTATAATTCTGAATTTTAATTATGTAACAACGCACCTACGCTCAGGTAAAAATGGTAAGGAACGCCACTGAAAGCGGTTCAATTTCGGTTAGCTCCCCTGACGAGGAACGCGGTTCAGAGATAGGTCTCACAGCTTGGTATGAGACGTTAATATGAAACTCTTGGAATCTTCATGTTCCTGAGTTCATATGAAACGCTGATCCCTAGCGTGCATTAGGCAAGTAAATGGAGACCCCATCGCGTGGTTAGTAACGCGAAAGTGTGTTCGTCTGGAAATAGCCCAGGGGGACATACGCAGCGCTTGCCATCGGCGTGCCCTGCAGGGCAGTAGGTGGTATCTGTTGGGGTGATAAAATTCCCAACAGTGACGACCCGTTCACGCTCTACTCGGGTTCCCCGTCGTGTGGTGTTAAAACACGATTACGTACTTTGAGACGTGGCTTAACTCAAGGACGGCCGTATGGAAATGATACGGACGTTTGTATTTACTTTCAAATATGGGTCTGCCTGAAATGAACATAACCTTTGAGTGCATCATTATTGGGTGTTCTTCTGCAGGTGCTAACCACGTATGTATCCCGTGTAGTATACGTGTGCGAGCGACCGTTTAGTGCCACAATTGAGACGTATATGACGGTATAATCCAGTTAGGATTTTCTTTTGGTGAGGAACGCAGTACCGAAATATCATAGGCATGTGCATGAAAGGTAATGATAACAAGGAACTAAAATCTCCAAGTTTCAATATTTAGGAACCTGGTTGGGTAGAAAAATTCAATAGTGGATCAGTGTAGCTCCAAGGGACTGAAAAATAGAGTGCTCTGTTTTGGGCAGCAAGTTGGCTGAACTTTGACAGATCATAACTCACAGATTATTTAGCCAATGGAGGTGTGGGATATAGTTATGGAAAGGTATTTAAGTAATATACAGCTTTGTTGTAGACCCCCATAGCTAAATCACACCTTAAGGTGGCTTAAATTCCAGAAGAAGTAAACTGTCCAGAACCAGGACAGATTTAAATTACTCTCTGGACTGTTCTGTTTTTCAAGTATAACTTATTGTAGAAAAATCTATATTTTTCATATGATATATTTTTGGAAAGGGTAGGATATGTGTTACATCTTTGTAATTCAAAGTTTCGGCAATTGCAGCACGGAATTGAGCCGAAATTGTAGTTGAAAACAGCAACTTCCAAAGAAGGTGCTGTTGAAATTCTTCCAGAAATTCTGTTGACTTTGAATTACCATAACTTTTAAACCAGAGCTGATCTGAGGGCAATTAAACACCTAGTTGGAAAGATACTGAAGTTAACTTTAACTTTGGTATTCAGCTTGAGTCCTGAAAATGCCCAGAACCAGATCAAAAATCTGGAATATGTAGAAACTGGTCATTCTGGCAGAGAGATGACAGTTGAACTCATTTGAGAAATTGTTGTACCCCATGGGGTTTGAGTACTTCCAATTGGGTAGAAAATACTCATGAGGGGTTATCTTCAGCTAGTGAAAGATTTGAGTATATGTCTTACTCAAGTTTCTTTTCCTAGAGACCATGTTTGTGTCGTATTGAAGATAAAAGGGTAGTATACGTGATGGCAAAGTGATATGAACGTCTCGTAGTGACCAAACCTAGTTGAGATGAACTTCCAAAGAGGGAGTCCATCAGATTGGATTTAACTAGTTTGTATTTGGTCTGGTAATGGTGTAGCTTGTGCAAAGTTATTACATTATTGTATACGAGATGTATCGCATGTTTTACTGTCATTGTGTTTTACGCCTATTTTATTGGACTGCATGAAGTATGTTGCGGGGTTGATGTTTATTGTCGTATGGTTGCAGATGGTTCGCACTCGGACCACGCATGAGATTGGTGGCTCTAGCCAGAAGGGGGGTGATGACTCCCAGCCACCTGCCTACGACAGCACCCCGCAGCAACAACCGCCACCGCCACCTCCGCTTACGCTAGTGGATGTGATTGCGGCACTGGTGGGTGGTCGTGAGGAGCAGATCGACCTGCTCCGCACGATCGTGCAGAATACGTCCCAGGCGGAGGGGGGGGGGGCGTCAAGACAGGGGGACTCATGAGCCCCGGGATGTGACGTACTCAGATTTCATGAGTACGCACCCTCCGGTGTTCACAGAAGCAGAAGAACCCCTGGAGGCCGACAACTGGCTGCGGACAATCGAGTTCATGTTCAGGCTGCTCCAATGTATGGAGCGGCAGAAGACTCTGTTCGTGGCGCAGCAGCTTCACGGTGCCGCTGGTGCATGGTGGGCGAATTATGTCACCTCACGTCCGGCTGGCTATGCCGTGGAGTGAGAAGAATTCCGGGAGGCGTTCCGCGCCTACCATATCCCTCCCAGGATAATGAAGCGGAAGTTCCAAGAGTTCTTGGAGCTGAAGCAGGGCGGGAGGAGTGCCCACGACTACTCCCGTGCCTTCAACCATCTGGCGCAATATGCATCGGATTACGTCTCCACCGAGGAGAAGAAGCGGGAGCACTTCTATCGGGGGTTACACCCCGAGATGAAGGTGCATCTCGTTCAATGCAATCGCGGCACGTTCAATGATCTAGTCAATGCCGTGATCATGCAAGAAGATGCTCAGCGGGAGTTGGCGGATGAGCAGCGGAAGTGCAGTACGTCACCCAGCAGTGGGGGAGGAGCTCCCCAGAAATACTGCATGGTGTATCGGACACCATCCGGTCAGCAGTGGCATCCACCAGCGCGACCTCAGCAGTTCGGGGGTCGTTCATTACAGTCACCCCCGTTCCGACCGCCGATGCCACCACCGCGACCGCAACAGAAGCAGCAGACGGTACCCCGGGCGTTTCCACCGCCACAACGCGCCCCGGGTTTCCGTCCGCCAATCAGCGGAGGACCACCTCGCTACACATGCTTTACGTGTGGCCAGGTGGGCCATGTCTCGAAGGACTGTCCACAGGGGCAGCAGAGCAGCGAGCAAGCCCAGTTCCAGGGCGGTGCTCGAGGCCGACCTCCGGTCAAGAAGGTTGGTCAGCGGACTTGGGGCATTCGCAACCTCGACAATGAGGACGCCCCAGAGGGAAACAATGTGCTAGCGGGTACGTTCACTCTCAACGATCAGGCAATCATCATATTATTTGATTCGGGTGCAACTCACAACTTCATAAGTGCATCATATGTGGTTAAGCATCAACTGGAAGCCTTTCCCACCGAGTGCTCTTTGATCTACTCACCGGGAGGAAGGATTTCAGCAACTGTGATGATCCCGAAAGCACCACTGTGCTTAGGTGGGAAGATATATCCCACCACTATGATTATTCTTGAGGGGCAGAAGATTGATGCAATCTTAGGGATGTCATGGCTAAGCTACCATGGCGCTGTCCTGGAAACATTATCACGGACGGTTCACCTCAACTCCCCAATACACTGTCCGCAGTCCCTCATATTAGATAATCTAGTCCGGGAAGTTTCAGAAATTACTAATACTGAAGCTCTCAAGTTAGAGGACATTCCCGTAGTCCGGGAGTACCCCGATGTGTTCCCGGATGATCTTCCGGGCATGCCACCTGAGCGGGATGTCGATTTCAAGATTGAGATTGCACCCGGGACTACGCCTATATCACAGAGACCATACAAAATGGCTCCAAACAAGCTGGCTGAACTGAAAGAACAGCTCAATGATCTGTTGAGCAAAGGTTTCATTAGGCGAGTTCCTCGCCTTGAGGATGCTCGGCGCTGTTCGTAAAGAAGAAGTATGAAATATTGAGGCTATGTGTGGACTACTGGCCGCTCAACGCCGTCACCATCAAGAACAAATACCCACTGCCCCACATTGACATCCTGTTTGATCAACTTGTGGGTGCAAGTGTATTCTCAAAGATGGACATTCGCTCTGGGTATCATCAAATAAAAATCCGGGCGGAGGATATCCCAAAGACGGCTTTCTCGACGAGATATGGCTTATATGAATATCTCGTCATGTCTTTTGATCTCACTAATGCTCCGGCACATTTCATGTATCTCATGAACTCGGTGTTCATGCCAGAGCTGGACAAGTTTGTTTTGGTGTTCATTGATGATATCTTGGTTTACTCCAAGACGGAAGCAGAACACGGCGAACACTTGAGGATCGTTCTTCAATGATTGCGGGACCACAAGCTCTACGCCAAGTTCAGCAAATGTGAGTTTTGAATCAGCCAAGTGCCATTTTTTGGACATATCATCTCAGCGGAAGGCTTTTTGGTTGACCCAAGCAAAATCGAGCAAGTGCTGAAATGGAAAGCTCCCACTTCAGTCCAGGAAGTCAGAAGCTTCCTCAGCTTAGCGGGATACTATCGGAGATTCATTCCAAGCTTCTCCAAGCTTGCTAAGCCGATGACAGAATTGCTGAAGAAGGGAAAAATTATGTTTGGAACCCGGCGTGTGAAGGAGCGTTCCAAGCATTAGTGAAGCATCTCACAACAGCCCCGGTCTTAGCTCAACCGGATACAACTAAGCCTTTCGACGTGTATTGTGATGCGTCTGGCATCGGGTTCGGCTGCGTGTTGATGCAGGAAGGACGTGTGGTCGCATATGTCTCACGCCAACTTCAGAACTATGAGCAGCACTATCCGACTCATGATTTAGAGCTTGCTGCTGTGGTTTTGGCGCTGAAAATGTGGAGGCACTATCTCCTGGGGAATTTGGTGCATCTCTACACCGACCACAAGAGCCTGAAGTATATTTTCATCTAGAAGGAGCTTAATATGAGGCAAAGGAGGTGGTTAGAACTAATCAAAGATTATGAGATTGAGATTCAATACCACCCCGGCAAGGCGAATGTGGTTACCAACACGATGAGTCGGAAATCACGTGTCCATAACCTCACCATTACATCAATGGAAGAGGAAGAGCCGAGTTTATACTTGGTTCCTTATGGATCGCTCTATAACCTTGCCCTCATCCCTACCATTAGGGAGGACATCATTGCAGCTCAGAAGGTTGATAAGGGTATGGCACATCTCCGGAGATGGATAGACAATGGGGAAATCAAATGTTTCCGGAAAGATGATAAGGGGACGCTGTGGTTCAATGACCGCATAGTCAGACCCCAGAATATGGAGCTGAGAAAGAAGATTCTTGATGAAGCTCACTTGTCTAAATACTCCATTCATCTGGGCAGCAACAAAATGTACCAAGATTTTAAAAAGAAATTTTGGTGGGCACGGATGAAGCGGGAAGTGGCTAAATATGTATCCGAGTGTGATACGTGTAGACGAGTGAAAGCTGATCATATGAGGAAATCAGGGCTGCTGCAACCCCTGAAAATTCCAGCATGGAAATGGGAGGATGTGAGCATGGATTTCATTGTGGGATTACCCCTGACTTCCAACAAGCATGATTCCATTTGGGTAATCGTTGATCAATTGACCAAGTCAGCCCACTTCATTCCCGTGCATACACATTTCCATGCCAACAGATATGCGGAGTTGTATATTGCAAGAATCCTATGCTTGCATGGAGTACCCAAGACCATAGTCTCAGACCAAGGGGCACTATTTGTATCTCGTTTCTGGGAGCAGTTGCACGCTGCTTTGGGTACTAAGCTGATTAGAAGCTCCGTCTATCACCCTCATGTAAGGGCCTCAGTTTTTGACACATAATTGAAGTGTTCATCACCACACCACACACCTCATTTGAGGAAAGTTGATGAACACAAATGAAGAGCAAGTAACCACCATCAACATGCTCATTAGGGAACAAACTCACACATTGCAAAAGTGGTATTTTCCACATGTGATATATGTGGGCTGGACATATGAAAACTCCTACACCTTGCTAAGGATGTCCATGCCAAGTTTCACCCAAATTCAAAACCTTTTTGAGGTCAGTTTGGGTATAGTTAGAAAGAGGGCAGTTTGAAACCATATTCAAATTCAAACTGTTTTCATCCCATTAATTTAAAAGTGGGAGGCATATTCTTACTCATCACATTTTTGTGAGCTCACACACCAATTTTCACTCCATTTGGAGTTGATTTTGACATGAGCTAAGTGGGGCAAATTCAAACTTTATTTGAATTCAAAACTGAACTTGTGCTGAAATTCATTCAAATCAAACCCAATTGAAGTCTACTCAATTCAAATGGCTCATGGGTGAATAATTTGAATCACCATAGGTATTTTGGGACTCACTGTTTACAACAGTAATTAGGAGTAAATTTCAGAGGTTAAAATTGTTAGTGGGACCCACATGTCAGCCACTGAAGGAGATCAACCGAGTGGACTTTCAGCGCTCAGGTCCCCGAGCTTCTCCCGAGAGCGCCACCGAGGGGAGGCCGCCGCGCCACCACCTGCTTGCCGCCCACGGTCGCTGAACCGACTCCCGAGGCCCTTATCTAGGCGTCCGAGCAGCCGCCGGTGCTCCCCATCCCTACCCCGACGCGCTCTCGCCCAACAGACTGAAACTCCTCGCCACCCGAGTGAATTTTCGGTCCCTCATCGCCCGGACGATCCAGTGACCCTCTCGGCGATCTGAGACCAGCACCGGGTGCGCCAAGCCACCTTCAACACCTTCGCATCGGTTCCAGACCCTGCGCAGCCTTCCCCGAGCTCCACCGCAGCGATCTTTGCCCTGCCGGTTCAGCTCGAGCCGCCGCTGCGGGAACCCCCTTTCCGGCCACCACAGCCCACCGTTCACGGAGCTGTAAACAGCAAAGAGGTTCGCCTTCAACCCCTCTTTCTTTTCCGCAAGCTCCGGCGGCGTGACAAGCACCGCTCCGGCCGGAATTTCATATTTTCGCGATGGTGTGCAAAAGTGAGGTCGGTACTGATCTGAGAATTTCGTAAACCACACTGCATCACTCATCCTCTCATGGAGAGGATCACTTCTGGTAGCCCGTGCGGATCCATAGGATCAAGAACCATGAAGAACCGTGGAGGGAAACCGCTGTTCTTCGAGTTTTAGTAGAAATCCCGATTTCCGGCCTAGGTCGCATGGTGATAGCCCAACACAGCCCTTCCCAAGCTCCGTAGAGCTCATGTCCACCTTTCCTATGGTCCACTGATGCTCGACGACCCTTAGCTTGATCGGGGGAGGTGCTAGGGAGGGTGGACAATGCGACCGAAGTTCTTCCGAGGTTGCGGCTCGTCGCCGACCAGGTGGCGGCCGTTGTCATGACGAGCTGACCCCAGAATCCTGTTCGCTGAGTGGAAATAGGCAGGGGCGGCCAGAATCGTGAAGTTTGGAGCTTATCAGAAGCCGACGGCGAGCTCTCCGGCGAGGCTCCTCGGCGGCAGAGCGCGGGCGTCGGGAGGTTGACGAAGGGGTGGACCCCAGCTGTCAGCGGGAGATATTTTAAATTGGGATCGGGCTGCGGCTGGGATCTGGTGTGCTGGCGCGCAAATACCCTGTGAGCCCCGGTGTGCCGGACACCTCCGCGCTCAACACGTGTCCTCGCGGGCCCCCGCGAGATTTAAACTTTTCCCCGATTTTCATAATTCTTCCAAACTTCAAATCCTCATAACTTTGGCTAGAAAGCTCCAAATCGAGTGAACCAAATTTTTTTGGATTCATATCTCTGAGAACTTTCCAGCAAATCAAGTTTCAACTCATGAAAACCCTAAATTCTCCAGAATTAATTACTCAAAATTTAAAGTGTTAGGAATTTTAACTGGAGAATCCTTTGGAGGAAAATCCTGAAATTTTGCTGGGATGTTCACCAAAATATCCTTGAACTACCGTAAAAATTTCAGATCCATTTGAGCTCATTTGATTCACCTAATGGTGTGATTAGTGAAACTGTTCCAGAGAAAATAGAAAATGTTCAGAAACATTTTCAGAATTTCTCTGAAATTGTTTAGCTCATATCTTTAGCTAGAAACATTCAAATTAAGTGAGACCAACTCCATTAGAACCCTCTGAAAATCTAGTTTTCAGAAAGTCATAGTTTGTTTCATGAGAATCCTTAGAACATCCTAAAAGCCTTCAATTAAGGTCAAGTACATAATTAATTGTGGAGGGCTCAAATGAGTTTGACTGCAACTAAAACTTGACCAAGTCTCTGTCTAGGTTGTAGCCAAGCCACAGAAAAAGTTTCATAGTCAGTGAGCCTGTCTAGTGGGACTTGTAAGCTTCACAAGTTCAAACTTAATACAAATGCATTTAAATTGATACATGTATTTCCTCTATCATGTAGTCGCTAAGGTCGAGGAGGAACCCGAAGTCCTAGACTTTGTTACTCCGGAGGAACAGCTAGCCTACGACCAAGAGCAGCAAGGCAAGCTCTGGTTTGCATTAACCTTTTACAAATTTTATTGTTTTGAGCACTTACTTGAGTATCATTATTATTTGCATTAGAGTCTTGTTTGGAAACCCAAATGCATAGCCAAGAAAACCCTGGGATGGGTTTAGGATTGCAAACCCCGTTAGCTACTGCAATGCTAAGATAGAGTAGGATTCGGTACAAGTCGGGTAGTTGGAACTACTCGCGAGAATAGGCTAGAGGCACATTGCTCGGGTAGAGATAGCACATGATACACCTGGCAAGAGGAAATGAGACTGAGCGGAGAGTAAGGGCAGCAGGACTTTGGGGCCTGTGTGCTATAGCTCCGCTTGTGTCGATTGAGGACCGAGCCGTGTGCGGGCCTGTTGAACAAGGTAGAACAGTACCGAAGACCTACCGGCTATATGGGAACCGGGAAACCGATGTAACTCGGGTAGCTGGGTATTGAGGCATTGCCCGTCGTTCAGAGGGTAGGTTGAGAGCTCGAGGTGTAAATCGGCTGGCGGCACGGAGATACGCGTGCAGAGACCTCTTGCTCGGGACGATGGGACCGGTTCAATATTTGGCTGACGGGCGAAAGGTAGTTGCATACGGCGTCCGTGATGGTTGTTGTAGGCAACATCGAGTACGGGCGTACGTGACGGGTTGTTCGGGTAACCCTGCAGGTGTAAATCGATTATAATCGCCGTCCCTCGCGGTCAGTGAGTACCACTTGTTCACTGTACCGTGACGTAGAATGAACAGGCTAGTTACATGTTAAAATGTTGCTGATTGTAAGACGGACTTGATTGCTAATGATTTGCTGTAGTTTAGAGCTAACTAAAGTTCATTTCAACTTTGGGCAAAGTACATGAGAGAAATGCGTTTCTTGTTTGATTGCGGCTCTCTCATGTGCCTTAGCGTAAGGTTCTCCACAACCTGCTGCTAAAACTTGAAAGTAAGGTTCTACTAATTAGGCGAGTCCTTTGCAAATGATTTTACCTCATGTACCCATCAACCCTCATGTAGAAGTTCCATGTTTAGGTGAGATGGGTCAGACTTGCTGAGCCTTCGTGCTCACTGCTTGTGTTTGAAGATTTTGCAGGATTCTATGAGGAAGGGACTCCCGAAGAGGAGACGGAACCCCAGGAGGGGAACCCCGTCGAGTGGGAGTAGTGCACGCCGCAGGGTTAGTGTGCGTGTGTGCTAGCAAGGACACGTTCAAGGGCTGAACGTGCACTTGATGCTTAGTCTACGCCCGCGAGTGTAGACTGAACTTATTTTGATGTAAACATGTTCATAACTTGTTTATGTAATAAAATTTCGCTTCCGCTTTGTACCTTTGACGTGTGTTATACGGTGCTGTGCAACGCAGCACCCCTCAGCGTGATCCTGGCTCGACAAGACCGTGGGGTCGTGTCAGCGTTGGTATCAGAGCTCGCTTGAGGTTTAACGCACTACAAAGGTCATCTTTTTCAAAAATCCAGTGAGGAACGAGTTAGTAGCCCGTATAAGGATGTTATTAGCATATAGAATGTGGCATACTAACCTATTTGTCTATGTCAGAAAATCGTGCATCTCGGGACGTTTATGTCTTAGGGGGTGCACGTAAGCGCTGTCCACCAGTGCGCTCAAGCTGAAGGGTGGAGCCCCACGGGTGGCAGGTAACCTGACCCGCTTTGATATCCTCTACGACTCTTCATGTCGTTTGGGGTATTCGAGCAACGTCTATCCCTGGCGTGCGTGGTGCAACTTAGGAGACCCCGTCACGTGGTCTGAAACGTGAACACGTAACTCAAGGCGTGTTTGGCTTGAGAACATCCGGGCGAGTGATGACGGCCGGTTGTACGAACTGTATGGATTCCGGGCTCGGTGTGCAGCCGAGTCTGATGATTGTTTGAGTTTCTGCAGGTAGCCTGACCAGGAAACGGTAGACGTGTAGCATCCGTGTGCGAGTGACGTTTAGTGCCACTGAAATAATGAAGCCGGCTAAGTCCGGTATAGGTTTTTCTTTGTGAGGACGTAGTACCGACATAATCTGGTGACACATCGACGTCACACCCAACTAAATGAACAACTTCATTTAAAACTTGAAGGTTTTGATGCAAAGTAGTAAAATTTGATGTAACTCCTTCCCTTGAACAGGATATTCAAAGTTAACAAGTTTTCAACTTATAGGTTGTTAAGGACAGAGCACTCTGTTTTCAGCTGAATCAAGGCTGAAGTTAATCAGAGGTTAGAGGTTGAGTTCTTTCGAGGTTGGGGTCATATGATACATTTCTGTAAAGCTTTGGAAAATCTTTACAACTTTTATGTTTGAGGTCCAGAGGTGTTTCGTCCCTTAACCAATCGAAAAATGCAGTAGAGTTGAAACTGTCCAGAAAACAGGGCAGAGCAAAGACTCTCTGTAAACTCTCTGTAAATTGAGTATAACTTCCTGCTTAAAAATCAAAAAAAAATAGAAAAAGGGGTAGTTCTGGAAAGCTTATGAGATGGGTTACAACTTTGTAACAGAAAGTTTTGTCAGATTAGGAACAGAATTAACTGGAATTCTTGGAGCAAGTCAGTACCTAAAGCAGGGAGGTGCTGTCCAATTTTCCCCAGAAATTCTGTTAACTTTGACATCTCATAACTTTTGAACCAGGACAGATCTTAGGCCAAGCAAATACTTTCTGGAGAGCTATTGGAGTTAGCTTTAGCTTTGATGTTGAGCTCCAGAATTGGTTTTGCCTTTAGCATGGCCTAAATCAGGTTGATATGGAAACTGGTCAGGGCTGTCATGGGAACAGCAGATCAGCAGTCAAATTTGTTTAAAATTTGAACTGTGCTTCCAAGTTTTATGGGTTCAATGACATGTCTTATGTTATAACTCAGTGGGTTACTGTTTAAATAAATATTTGACATTTCTCAAATATATTTTTACAGATGACAGAAGATAAGCAGTTGGAGAACGGGTGGGTGGTATCCCACTGTTCTCACCATAGCGGCTACCCGGAAACATTGAGGCAGATGCTTCAATATTTCGGATATAACCAGATGCCGCAGTACTTCGCCAAGGAAGAAGGTGAAGAGGGGAACAAGACATGGACGATCCATGTCAAAGTCCCTGCAGGACCTACGCCACCCGGTTGGGTGCCGTTCACCGTTGCGGGGAGAGGTAGGCCACCGGAAGGGATGTGGCAAGTGGCAGCCCGTGACACCATGTCACATTTCTGCCAATTACACGTGCAAGCTATGGAGGGCACTCTATACGCACTTGTTCCGGTGGAGTGACGAGCTCAACATGTGTGGGAAGAAAGGTACCTGGAGGCAACGGACCCGAGTTGCCCAAGGTACAACCCCGCGGAGGCAAATCTCAGCCTCCAGATGAGGGCGGGAAACACTGTGATGGACAGCCAAGCTGTTCATACGGAGCATCTCGCCGCAAAGCTCAAGGAGAGCACGAGCCGTGGAGACCATTTCGAGAGTGCTCACAGTGCACTCCACAATGTGCTCCTTCTGACGATCAAGCGACTGAATGAACAACACAATCAGTTGCATCGTCTGAAGAAGGCGAAGAAGAAGAGCCGTGTCGACATCGCGGCGTTACAGGAACTGGTACAGAATCTGACCCAGCAGAACGAGGACCTTGCTCAAGAGCGAGACGACGCTATTGAGGAAGGGCAAGGCTGGGAGGAAGATTACAACCAGGCCATGGACGAGGTGCATGCTTTGCAGGACCTCGTACCTCCGGTATTGGGCATACCGGTGGTCTTGGGTCTTCCAGCAATGGGAGAACCCGGGATGGGAGAAGGGGTGGTAGATCCAGAGCCACCAGCAGAGGTACCGGAGGAGGACGACCCGCAGGGGGTCGAGTTCTACTCCGAGTAGGGGGTTACAGTTGCCATGTAGGGCAGCCAGGGTAGTGTAGCCCAACTTTTGTAATCGGTGACATGTCGTGTAGACTGTAGCGTATGTATAGGTAGTGACGACATGAGCACGACTTCTCGGAGACCCGAGAATAATGTATCTTGTATAAAGTTTATGCTTTATCAATATATGTGAATGTTGTGCAAATTAATCATGTGTCACTTCAATACCTACTGTTGCATATGGAAATCTTTAAGTAAGACATGTGCTAATCGCTGCTATTTTGAATTTCAGAATAACGCGTACTCATGCCAACCCTGATGTTGGGGGCACTAGCCAAGGGGGGGAGACCTCCAAACAGCCTCCCGAGGACTCCTCGGGACCGCAGCAGCAACAGCAACAGCAAACACCGCCACCGCCACTGCCAACGGTTACATTGGCCAACATCGTCACGGCAATGGCGGGTTCACATCAGCAGCACACGGAGTTGCTGCAAACTCTAATTGCGAATACGTCTCGCCCAGAGAGACGTCAAGACTGTGAGGAGCGTCAACAGAGCTCCTACTCCGACTTCCTGGCGACTCATCCCCCTGTATTCTCAAGGGCGGATGAACCTCTTGACGCAGACAACTGGCTCCGTGCCATAGAGATGAAGTTCGGGCTGCTCCAGATAAGCGAGCAGCGCAAGACTCAGTTCGCGGTCCAGCAGCTCCAAGGATCCGCGAGCGCGTGGTGGGCCAACTTCTGTGCTTCACAGCCCACCGACCGAGTGATGACCTGGACGGAGTTTCGGACGGCCTTCAGGGCCTATCATACACCGCCAGGTTTGATGAAGAGGAAGACGCAGGAATTCCTACACCTGCAACAAGGGAGCCGGAACGCGCTGGAATACTCCAGGGCGTTCAACGATCTCGCGCTCTACGCATCGTATCACGCAGATACGGACGAGAAGCGGCGGGACCACTTTTACCAGGGGCTTAACCCGCTCCTGAAGGACAAGTTGGCGATGTTCAATCGCGGCAGCCTCAACGACATCATTGATGCTGCGATTGTTCAGGAGGACTCCGGCAAGGAGTTAGCGGCGGCGGAGCGAAAGCGAAGCGCGCCGCAAAGCAGTGGAGAAGGAGGCGGTCCTTCTCAGAAGTTTCAGATGGTGAATCGCCCACCATCAGGTCCACGCTGGCAGCCACCACAGCGGTCGATTCCGTTCCGCATTCGGCCGTACTCTTCACCGGCATTCGGGCCGGCACTGCCAGCACCACCTCCGCAACAACAGCAGCAGCGGGCGATGCTGCGTGCGTATGCACCTCAGCAGCGCATGCCGGGCTTTCGTCCCCCGAGCACTACACCAGCAGCGGCCACATGTTACAAGTGTGGTCGTCCAGGACACTTCGTGAGCAGTTGCCCGGAGAGGCAAGGCGGCGGAGTGGCACCACAGTTTCCGAGGAGGAATCAACCCCAGAACCCTACTAATGCGCGGCGGGCAAACCCTAGGCCTGGCACCGTCCACCAGCTTGCCATAGAGGATGTGCCGGAGGGCGAGCCAATCCTTGCGGGTATGTTCCAACTCCACCAGCTTCCCGCTATAGTACTGTTTGATTCAGGCGCTACGCATAATTTTATTAGCCAAGCTTTCATTGCTAAACACAGCTTGCCAATACTACCCACCGATAGTCCATCTTTAATTTGTTCACCGGGTGGGAAGATTTCAGCAAGCGTAATGGTTTCCAAAGCACCATTATGCTTAGCGGGTAGAGTGTACCCCACGTCTCTCATTATCTTAGGGGGACAGAAGGTCGATGTCATCCTAGGGATGTCGTGGTTAACCTGCCACGGCGCTGTTTTAGACACCATCCTTCGAGTCGTGCACTTAAACTCAGAAGTGCACGGGTCTCACTCATTATTTCTGGACAGTCCAGAAATAAAGCTTCCAAGTGTCTATCAAGCCACAACCATCAGATTGGAAGATATTCCAGTGGTCCGAGAGTTCCCTGACGTATTCCCGGATGATTTGCCAGGGATGCCGCCTGATAGAGAGGTGGAGTTCAAGATTGAACTTGCACCGGGAACCATGCCAATATCCCGAAGGCCGTACAAGATGGCGCCCAAGGAGTTGGCTGAACTGAAGACTCAGCTCACGGACCTTCTGGAGAAGAGTTTTATTAGGCCGAGCTCCTCGCCATGGGGCTGTTCGGCATTATTTGTCAAGAAGAAGGATGAGACGTTACGGCTTTGCGTGGACTATCGTCCATTAAATGCCGTAACCATCAAGAACAAGTACCCGTTGCCACGGATCGACATGTTGTTTGATCAATTGGTCGAAGCAAAGATCTTTTCCAAGATGGATTTGAGATCCGGGTACCATCAGATTAAGATAAGGGCTGAGGACATTCCAAAGAAAGCTTTCTCAACAAGGTACGGACTTTATGAGTACCTGGTCATGTCCTTCGGCCTCACCAATTGTAAAAGCCCAAGAAAAGGGACTTGCAAAAATTTTTCTTCACCTCACAACACCACAGTTCTTGTTGTGGATAGATGGTAAAAAAGTGGGAAGAGCAAGTAACCTCCATCAAAAGAGTGGATAGAGGGGAACCCTACACTTTCACAAAGTGGAAATTCTACACATATGATCACACATGAGAGGGTGATTCAAAACTGTTGCATTCAAATTCATGATTGCAGCAGCTAAAACAAGGATCAAAGTGCATAATTGGATTCCTCAGGTCCAAATTAGTGGGGAGGCAAAGTTTCAATAATTTTTGAAAAAGTTTGCTAACCATTTTTCCACAAAGGATCCAAATGTGCAAAGAATTCAAATATACATTTGAATTGGGGGAAATTTGCCCAACCATACAAATGTAGGTCAGTTTGAAACTTCAAACATTTGAATTCATCCCTTGCCAAATTTTGGAGATCTTTTGAGGGATGGGGGAGCACTGACAAGTGGGACCCACTTGTCATTGGGGGAAAATAAACAATTGCAAAAGTCCTCAGTGAAGCACACGGTCGTTGATTGATTTCCTCCCACGCGAAGTAAACCGAGCCCCCCGACGCCGCTGCGGGTGACACTGAGGCGCCGCCGGCAGCCACCTCCTCTGAAAATTTCGTGCGCTGGAGAGCTGCCTGCATCCTTGCACCGCTGCTGCGCCGCTGTTATCCCACGGGACTGAAGAACGGCGCCTGTTCTTTCCCTTCGCGCAAGAAACCGCCGAGCTCGCCGCTCCCTCTGGGAAATCATCGGGAGCCAGCCAAACTGTGCCACACCACCCTCCGACCTGCACAACAGAGCTACGCCCTCGTTCCTCACCTTCCCAACGCGAGAGCTAGCAAGCTCCGGCAGTGTCCGAGCCCTGATTTCCGTTGTCCGCGGCAAGCTAAAACTAACCGGCGATCGGGCGTACGTGGACAGCCAACACCAGGCCCTTTCACGCCCAAGAGGAGACGTCCCCGGACGCGCCAGTGAGCACTGCTGCTCCCACCTAAACCACAGGACCAACCGTGAACCACCGAGCAAGAATTTGGAGAAACTTCGCTGGCGACCACAGAACAACGTTCCGGTATGAGACCTCCGAATTCCCACTCCCTTCTCGTCATCAGTTCACTAAACTGTGCTCACAGGAGCTAGACTCAACAGCGCCCAAGTTTGCTCTGCAACCCTAGCGTAGTTTTGGCTGTAGCCGACGTATTTTCCGGTTTTTCAACCGCGGTGATGGCGGGAAAGGTCGGGCTCACGGTGAAGGCTAGGTTAGAGCTCTTCCCGAACCCTGGCATGGCCTTGTTGACCTTCTCCGAGATCCCCCGGTGCTGTAGAGCCATTCCACCGAGGTTTTGGTGGACTACGTTGGCCGGGTACCATAACCGAAGAGAGTCCGAGCCGCGGCACCGTCGCCGGCTAGGTTAGGGCCACCGCCGACCGGAGCAGTCGGCACCGTCGTGTTCAGCGCACGAAAGTAGGCCCAGGCGGCGAGTTTCCGGCCGAGAGACGGTCGGGAAGCCAAGTCCAGCGAGCCTCAGAGGTGTGCCAGCGAGGGGCGGCGCGGGAAAAAAAGGGCGGGTGCGAGGAAGAAGACGAGCCGGCCGGGCCCGCTCGTCAGTCCCTCGAGGCACAGTGTGGGGGTTTTCTGTTGCACCGGATCAGCTGTGAACACGCGGGAAACAGTCCTGTGGTTCCGTGTGGCGCAGCCGAGGTGGTGACACGTGGGGTTTAGAGCCCCATAACTTTTGCTAGGAGGCTCCAAATTTAGTGATTCAAATTGGGTTGAATTCATCTTGCATAGCTCTATCCAAATATGCAACTCAATTTGTATGAAACCTAATAATTAATTCTGGAAAATTCTTTAAAGCTTTTCAGCCAAAGAATTTTAGAGGGAATTTGGTTAATCCGAAAATCCACCAAATTTTGCCAGAATGTTCCTTAGGATGTTAGTGAACCCTTGTACAAGTTTCAGACCATTTGGAGTTGATTTTTTCAGAGCAATTCAAATGTGAAGGTGCTGTGTTCATTTGAATACAGAAACATTTTCAGAGAATTTCCAAAACATGGAAATTCAGTTCTGAGCAAATCTTAGCTCCAAAAATGCTGGGAGAATTCATGCAAACTCTATGAGCTATAATTGAAATTGTAGTTCACTTAGTTGGGCATGAACAGGGGTGTTACCTCAGAATTAATTCTTCTTTGCTTATTTGCTAAAAGAATTATTCTGAGCAAACCACCCAGTGAAAAGTGCTAATATTTGGTCCAGAGGGTTTCCTTGTGACAAGGAACTCACACAAAAATTCTCAGCTCCATTGGTGCTCTGGATCACCCTGTCCTGTTTAACCACTTGAGGGATTAATATGGAAAAGGGAGGAAAACCACTTAGCACTTAACCATGTACTTAGGTCCAGGCCCAAGCCACCCACACCCAGTTCATCTTTAAATTCTTAAACAGAGTTCCAGGTGCTAGAGACTGGTTATTAGAACTAATAGCAGCAACCTTACAATAACTTGTATGCATATTAATTAACATGTAGTATTTCATAAACGTGTAGTCACTGAAGAAGAGACTGCGGAAGTGCTGGACTTCCTTCTTCCGGACGAAGACTTAACCCCTGACCAGCAGCAACAAGGCAAGCCCCGGTTTGCATTAACCTTTTTATAAGTTTTAATTTGTTTACACGTGTCATGTGAAGTATGATTGTGCATTAGGTATAGGATGGATGGAACCCCACTTGCATGACCAGAATTTTTCCATAAGAGTGAGGGTAGTGTCTAAGATCTCGAGTAGACAGGCTATGCTTAATAATTCATAGGACTTCGGTACAAGTCGAGTAGTTGGAATCTACTCGCGAGATAGGCCGGAACACACGGGTTTAGTTCGAGTGACGGGAGATCACTTTAGTAATAAAAATGAGACTAGGCAGGGGCTAGGGCGCAGCAAGAGGGAGTCTTGTGTGCGCAGCCCTGCCCGTGTCGATTGAGGACCGATCCGTGTGCGGCCCTGCTGAACAAGTATTGAACGTACCGAAGGCATATCGGATATATGGGCCCCGATAAACCGATGTAGCCTAAACCTCCGGGCGTCGAGGCATAACGCACCGATTTATAGGTGTAGGCTGAGGGCAGCAAGGTGGAAATCTGCCAACGGGCATAGAGAGATGTTCCGTGTGGGGAACCTCCTGCTCGTTTCGGTGCGACCGGTTCGACGTTTGGGCTGTTGGGTGAAAGGTTGTCCTGTATGACATCGAGTGAGCGTGTTGTGCAGCTCCACGGGTGGGCGTACGTGACGTGCTCTTTGGGTTTCCCTGCAGGTGTATATCGAGTCGATTCGCTGTCCCTCGCGGTGACGAGTACCGCTTGTTAACTGCGTCGTAACGTAGACTAATGTATGAAATGTTATGATTCAATCTTGCTGTTATGATATAATTGTATTGCTACATGTGTGCCACCAAATATTGCTTACTAAATTTCAGCTTCCTGAACTGTTAACTTGTTGCTAAAAGTTGAACTAAGGATGAACTTGTAGGCGAGTCCATTTGTTGCAATGTGACTATCCTATGTCATAGTACACCTCATGTAGAGTTTCATGCTTAGGTGAGTCGGTTAAGCCTTGCTGAGCCTTCGTGCTCACTGTTTCTGCTTAAGTGTTTTTCAGGTGACGAGCCACCCACGGACTCGGAGTACAAGTCCACCGGCGAGGGTTAACCTCCGTCAGGGACCACGGCTGAGTGGGAGCCGTACACGCCGCGCTGAGCTGAGACGTGCAGCTAGTGCGGGTTGCCCTAGGGCTGGGCAACCGACTTTTGCTAGATAGGCGGGCGTGAGTTGTACAAAAGAAACTTCCGCTGTGTAATAAAAGACCCTAGTTTGTAACTGAGAAGTGTACTACTTTGTACATTCAGTTTGTTTTCCCATGTAATATAATGTGTTCTTATGACGTGTGCTGTCGGGTGTCGCATCGCGCGGCACCACCCTCTGCGATCCTGGATGAGCGGATTCCGGTCCGCCACACCAATGCTCCAGCTCACTTCATGTACTTGATGAACTCGGTATTCATGCCGGAGCTGGACAAGTTTGTCGTGGTCTTCATCGACGACATCCTGGTATATTCCAAGTCGGAGGAAGATCACAAGAAGCATCTGCGTATAGTCTTGCAACGGCTGCGGGATCACAAGTTATACGCAAAATTCAGCAAATGCGAGTTTTGGATATCGCAAGTGCCGTTTCTCGGGCATATCATCTCAGCGGAGGGTATCGCTGTGGACCCGAGCAAGATCACTCAAGTGCTGAATTGGAAATCCCCGAGAACTGTTCATGAGGTACGGAGTTTCCTCGGACTCGCGGGATATTATCGGAGGTTCATTCCGAACTTCTCGAAGATTGCCAAGCCAATGACTGAGCTGCTGAAGAAGGCTACCAAATATGTTTGGAGTCCAGCATGTGAAGCAGCATTCAAGGCTTTAGTCAAGCACCTGACATCAGCACCAGTTTTGGCGCAGCCAGACACAACAAAACCGTTCGATGTGTACTGCGATGCATCCGGCATTGGGCTCGGATGTGTGCTGATGCAAGACCGAAGAGTGGTAGCGTATGGATCACGGCAGCTTAGAAACCAT
The DNA here is from genome assembly GCA_030760725.1 of Neostapfia colusana. Classification (NCBI taxonomy): domain Eukaryota; kingdom Viridiplantae; phylum Streptophyta; class Magnoliopsida; order Poales; family Poaceae; genus Neostapfia; species Neostapfia colusana. The sequence goes on along the minus strand of JASWHV010000002.1, from coordinate 46,112,014 downwards.
GAGCAGAATTATCCAACCCATGACTTGGAGCTCGCTGCCGTGGTACTTGCACTAAAAATGTGGAGGCACTACCTACTCGGTAACCTCGTACATTTATATACCGACCACAAAAGCCTCAAGTACATATTCACTCAGAAGGAGCTGAACATGAGGCAATGAAGATGGTTAGAACTGATAAAGGATTACAAAATAGAGATCCATTATCATCCGGGCAAGGCAAACGTAGTGGCAGATGCGCTGAGCCGCAAGTCACACGTCAACAATCTGACCATCACACCGTTGGAAGAGAGCAAACCACCACTACATGTGATTCCACACGGAGCTCTCTACAACCTAGCTTTGATCCCCACCATCCGTGAAGAGATAGCGGCAGCCCAGAAGAATGACAAGGGCATGTCACATTTGCGGAGACGTGTAGACAGTGGGGAGCTGAAGTGTTTCCGGAAGGACGGAGATGGCGTCCTATGGTTCAAGGACCGGATCGTCGTACCCCGTAACCCGGAATTACGGAAGAAGATCTTTGATGAGGCTCACTTGTCAAAGTTTTCTATTCACCCCGGCAGCAACAAAATGTATCAAGAACTCAGAAGCAAGTTTTGGTGGACACGGATGAAGCGTGAGACTGCAAAATACGTGTCCGAGTGTGATACATGTCGAAGGGTGAAGGCAGACCGCTGCGGAAACCGGGACTGCTGCAACCACTGGGCATTCCTGCCTGGAAGTGGGAGGACGTGAGCATGGATGTCATCGTCGGTTTACCCACCACCTTGCAGAAACATGATTCTGTGTGGGTGATCGTCGATCGGCTCACCAAAGTTGGCCATTTCATCCCGGTCAACACCAACTACAACGCCAAGAAGTACGCTGAACTGTACATCTCACGGATCCTATGCTTGTACGGCGTATCCCGTACCATCATATCGGATCGGGGCACTTTATTTGTGTCCCGTTTTTGGGAGCAGCTGCAAGCTGCCTTGGGGACGAAGCTGATCCGTAGTTCAGCATACCACCCGCAGACGGATGGACAAACCGAGCGGGTAAATCAGATTTTAGAAGACATGCTACGAGCTTGCGCTATCAACCACGGCAAGAATTGGGATGATCACTTGCCGTTAGCCGAGTTCTCGTACAACAATGGGTACCAAGCAAGTATAAAGATGGCGCCCTACGAGGCGCTATACGGTAGGAAATGCCGCACACCATTGAATTGGTGTGAGTCTGGCGAAAGGGTTACCTTCGGGATTGACCTTGTCAACAACGTGGAAGAGAAGGTTCGACTGATTCAAGCGAACCTAAAAGCCGCCCAATCCCGTCAGAAACAGTATGCGGACCGGAGAAGACGCCCACTACAATTTGAAGTCGGGGATCACGTATATCTACGTGTGTCTCCAATGAAGGGCGTAAACAGATTCGGGGTGAGAGGAAAGTTGGCACCCCGATTCATCGGTCCATTCCAGATTACCGAAAGATGTGGATCAGTGGCATACCGGCTGAAATTACCAGAAGCACTTTCCGGTGTGCACGACGTCTTTCATATTGCCCAGCTGAGGAAGTGTCTTAAGCTATCAACTACCGTTCAGCTGGAGGATATTGAAGAACTGCAACCGGATCTCACCTATCGGGAGGAACCGGTGCAGATTATCGATGAAAAGGCCCGAACCACACACAACCGTACGTTGTGGTTCTATAAGGTTCTATGGAGCAATCACTCCATGGACGAAGCGACATGGGAGAGCGAAGAATTTCTTCGCGCTAATTACCCTGAATTTTTCACGTCGCATATCCGATAATTTTCCACCGTCCTCTCTCTTATTTTCACCTTATAATCTCGGGACGAGATTCTTTTAAGGGGGGAGGAATGTAAGGGCCTCAGTTTTTGACACATAATTGAAGTGTTCATCACCACACCACACACCTCATTTGAGGAAAGTTGATGAACACAAATGAAGAGCAAGTAACCACCATCAACATGCTCATTAGGGAACAAACTCACACATTGCAAAAGTGGTATTTTCCACATGTGGTATAGGTGGGCTGGATATATGAAAACTCCTACACCTTGCTAAGGATGTCCATGCCAAGTTTCACCCAAATTCAAAACCTTTTTGAGGTCAGATTGGGTATAGTTAGAAAGAGGGCAGTTTGAAACCATATTCAAATTCAAACTGTTTTTATCCCATGAATTTAAAAGTGGGAGGCATATTCTTACTCAGCACATTTTTGTGAGCTCACACACCAATTTTCACTCCATTTGGAGTTGATATTGACATGAGCTAAGTGGGGCAAATTCAAACTTTATTTGAATTCAAAACTGAACTTGTGCTGAAATTCATTCAAATCAAACCCATTTTGAAGTCTACTCAATTCAAATGGCTCATGGGTGAATAATTTGAATCACCATGGGTATTTTGGGACTCACTGTTTACAACAGTGATTAGGAGTAAATTTCAGAGGTTAAAATTGGAAGTGGGACCCACATGTCAGCCACTGAAGGAGATCAACCGAGTGGACTTTCAGCACTCGGGTCCCCGAGCTTCTCCCGAGAGCGCCACCGAGGGGAGGCCGCCGCGCCACCACCTGCTTGCCGCCCACGGTCGCTGAACCGACTCCCGGGGCCCTTATCTTGGCGTCCGAGCAGCTGCCGGTGCTCACCATCCCTACTCTGACGCGCTCTCGCCCAACAGACTGAAACTCCTCGCCACCCGAGTGAATTTTTGGTCCCTCATCGCCCGGCCGATCCAGTGACCCTCTCGGCGATCTGAGACCAGCACCGGGTGCGCCAAGCCACCTTCAACACCTTCGCATCGGTTCCAGACCCTGCGCAGCCTTCCCCAAGCTCCACCGCGGCGATCTTTGCCCTGCCGGTTCAGCTCGAGCCGCCGCTGCGGGAACCCCCTTTCCAGCCACCACAGCCCACCGTTCACGGAGCTGTAAACAGCAAAGAGGTTCGCCTTCAACCCCTCTTTCTTTTCCGCAAGCTCCGGCGGCGTGACAAGCACTGCTCCGGCCGGAATTTCATATTTTCGCGACGGTGTGCAAAAGTGAGGTCGGTACTGATCCGAGAAATTCGTAAAGCACACTGCATCACTCATCCTCTCATGGAGAGGATCACTTCTAGTAGCCCATGCGGATCCATAGGATCAAGAACCACGAAGAACCGTCGAGGGAAATCGCTGTTCTTCGAGTTTTAGTAGAAATCCAGATTTCCGTCGTAGGTCGCACGGTGAAAGCCCAACACAGCCCTTCCCGAGCTCCGTAGAGCTCATGTCGACCTTTCCTATGGTCCACTGATGCTCGACGACCCTTAGCTTGTTCGGGGGAGGTGCTAGGGAGGGTGGACAACGCGACCGAAGTTCTTCCGAGGTTGCGGCTCGTCGCCGACCAGGTGGCGGCCGTTGTCATGACGAGCTGACCCCAGAATCCTGTTTCCCCAGTGGAAATAGGCAGGGGCAGCCAGAATCGTGAAGTTTGGAGCTTTACAGAAGCCGGTGGCGAGCTCTCTGGCGAGGCTCCTCGGCGGCAGAGCGCGGGCGTCGGGAGGTTGACGAAGGGGTGGACCCCAGCTGTCAGCAGGAGATATTTTAAATCGGGATCGGGCTGCGGCCGGGATCTGGTGTGCTGGCACGCAAATACCCTGTGAGCCCCGGTGTGCCGGACACCTCCGCGCTCGACACGTGTCCTCGCGGGCCCCGCGAGATTTAAACTTTTCCCCGATTTTCAGAATTCTTCCAAACTTCAAATCCTCATAACTTTGGCTAGAAAGCTCCAAATAGAGTGAACCAAATTTTGTTGGATTCAGCTCTCTGAGCACTTTCCAGAAAATCAAGTTCCAACTCATGAAAACCCTAAATTCTCCAGAATTAATTCCTCAATGTTTAAACTGTTAGGAATTTTAACTGGAGAATCCTTTGGAGGAAAATCCTGAAATTTTGCTGGGATGTTTACCAAAATATCCTTGAACTACCATAAAAATTTCAGATCCATTTGAGCTCATTTGATCCACATAATGGTGTGATTAGTGAAACTGTTCCAGAGAAAATAGAAAATGTTCAGAAACATTTTCAGAATTTTCTCTGAAATTGTTTAGCTCATATCTTTAGCTAGAAACATTCAAATTAAGTGAGACCAACTCCATTAGAACCCTATGAAAATCTAGTTTTCAGAAAGTCATAGTTTGTTTCATGAAAATCCTTAGAACACCCTAAAAGCCTTCAATTAAGGTCAAGTACATAATTAATTGTGGAGGGCTCAAATGAGCTTGACTGCAACTAAAACTTGACCAAGTCTCTGTCTAGGTTGTAGCCAAGCCAAAGAAAAAGTTTCATAGTCAGTGAGCCTGTCTAGTGGGACTTGTAAGCTTCACAAGTTCAAACTTAATACAAATGCATTTAAATTAATGTATTTCCTCTATCATGTTGTCGCTAAGGTCGAGGAGGAACCCGAAGTCCTAGACTTCGTTACTCTGGAGGAACAGCTAGCCTACGACCAAGAGCGGCAAGGCAAGCTCCGGTTTGCTTTAGCCTTTTACAAATTTTATTGTTTTGAGCACTTACTTGAGTATCATTATTATTTGCATTAGAGTCTTGTTTGGAAACCCAAATGCATAGCCAAGAAAACCCTGGGTTGGGTTTAGGATTGCAAACCCTGTTAGCTACTGCAATGCTAAGATAGAGTAGGATTCGGTACAAGTCGGGTAGTTGGAACTACTCGCGAGAATAGGCTAGAGGCACATTGCTCGGGTAGAGATAGCACATGATACACATGGCAAGAGGAAATGAGACTGAGCGGAGAGTAAGGGCAGCAGGACTTTGGGGCCTGTGTGCTATAGCTCCGCTTGTGTCGATTGAGGACCGAGCCGTGTGCGGTCCTGTTGAACAAGCTAGAACAGTACCGAAGACCTACCGGCTATATGGGAACTGGGAAACCGATGTAACTCGGGTAGCTGGGTATTGAGGCATTGCCCGTCGTTCAGAGGGTAGGTTGAGAGCTCGAGGTGTAAATCGGCTGGCGGTACGGAGATGCGCGTCCAGAGACCTCTTGCTCGGGACGATGGGACCGGTTCAATATTGGCTGACGGGCGAAAGGTAGTTGCATACGGCGTCCGTGATGGTTGTTGTAGGCAACATCGAGTACGGCGTACGTGACGGGTTGTTCGGGTAACCCTGCAGGTGTAAATCGATTATAATCGCCGTCCCTCGCGGTCAGTGAGTACCACTTGTTCACTGTACCGTGACGTGGAAAGAACAGGCTAGTTACATGTTAAAATGTTGCTGATTGTAAGACGTACTTGATTGCTAATGATTTTCTGTAGTTTAGATCTAACTAAAGTTCATTTCAACTTTGGGCAAAGTACATGAGAGAAATGTGTTTCTTGTTTGATTGCGGCTCTCTCATGTGCCTTTGCGTAAGGTTCTCCACAACCTGCTGCTAAAACTTGAAAGTAAGGTTCTACTAATTAGGCGAGTCCTTTGCAAATGATTTTACCTCATGTACCCATCAACCCTCATGTAGAAGTTCCATGTTTAGGTGAGACGGGTCAGACTTGCTGAGCCTTCGTGCTCACTGCTTGTGTTTGAAGCTTTTGCAGGGTTCTATGAGGAAGGGACTCCCGAACAGGAGATGGAACCCCAGGAGGGGAACCCCGTCGAGTGGGAGTCGTGCACGCCGCAGAGTTAGTGTGCGTGTGTGCTAGCAAGGACACGTTCAAGGGCTGAACGTGCACTTGATGCTTAGTCTACGCCCGCGAGTGTAGACTGAACTTATTTTGATGTAAACATGTTCATAACTTGTTTATGTAATAAAATTTCGCTTCCGCTTTGTACCTTTGACGTGTGTTATACGGTGCTGTGCAAACGCAGCACCCCTCAGCGTGATCCTGGCTCGACAAGACTGTGGGGTCGTGTCACCTCATACAGATGGTCAAACAGAGAGGGTGAACCAAGTACTAGAAGACATGTTGAGAGCGCGTGCCATCCACCACGGTAGAAACTGGGATGATCATCTACCGCTGGCGGAATTCTCGTACAACAATGGGTATCAAGCGAGTATCAAGATGGCACCCTATGAAGCTCTCTACGGTCGTAAATGCCGCACCCCATTAAACTGGTGCGAGTCCGGTAAAAGGGTCACATTCGGGGTTGATGTGGTGAACGACGTCGAAGAGCGCGTTCGGATGATTCAAACCAACTTGAAGGCTGCTCAATCCTGGCAGAAAAGCTACGCTGATAAGAGGCATAGGCCGCTGCACTTTGACGTTGGGGAACACGTGTATCTCCGATGAAAGGCGTGCACCGGTTTGGCGTGAAGGGGAAGCTCGCTCCCCGATTCATTGGGCCCTATGTCATCACCGAGAAGTGTGGACCAGTGGCGTATAGACTGGAACTGCCGGCATCTTTTGCTGGTGTTCATGACGTTTTCCATGTTTCACAACTGCGAAATGTCTGAAGCATACAGCGGCTGTTCCCAATAAAGACATCAGCGAGCTGCAACCGGATTTGACGTATGATGAATATCCGGTGACAATTATTGATGAGAAGGCCCGGACCACACGTAGCCAAACATTGTCGTTCTACAAGATACTCTGGAGCAACCACACCGCCGAAGAAGCGACGTGGGAGAGCAAGGAATTTCTTCGTTCAAACTACCCGGAGTTCATGGCATCTCAGCATGGGTGAGTTTCTATTACATCGCCGTGTCTTCGTTTGTAATCTCGGGACGAGATTCTTTTGAGGGGGAGGGATGTAAAAGCCCAAGAAAAGGGACTTGCAAGAGTGATCAGTTTCATCACCTCACAACACCACATCTCATTTTGTGGATATCTTGTGAACTATTGTGAAGAGCAAGTAACCACCATCAAAAGGGTGATTATAGGGGAAAGCCCTAACTTCCAAAAAGTGGGATTTTTACACATGAACATGAAAGGTAGAGCTCACCCTTAGACCTTAAATAGTCTTGGGAAGGCTCAGGCCAAATTTCATGCAAATCCAATACTTTTTGAGGCACTTTTGAAGGCATTTGAAAAAGGGGCCAATTTGAATGCAAATTCAAATTGCAGCAACATTCATCACTTGAATTCAAAAGTTGACTTCATATTCAAACTCAGCACATTTTTATGAGTTAGTCCACCAATTTTTATCCCCATTGGACTTTATCTTGAAGGGAGCTAAATCTGCATTAATTCAAAACTGAGTTTGAATTTCAGTCCAAATGTGAAGCAAATTTACCAAACCAATTCCAAATTGAGGAAACCAAATTTAAACTGTGACTTGGTGCTTAAGTCTCCCATTCAATGGAGAGTAGCTGGGATATTTACAGAAGAATTTGGAAAAAAAGCATTAGGGGAGAGATGGGCCCACAGGTAAGTGGGAGAGCTGATTCACAACCGAGCGCTGCCTGTTTCTTACCGACGTCGATCGAGCGTAGCGTGCCAGCTCCTGCTCCCGTGCCCGAGTGAAAAGGACACCGCACAGCCGGGCCGCGCCGTGGGAGCACCGGCTGCAGCGGTGATAACATGCGCAGCCACGTGAATACCTTCACTGCTCACGTCGCCCTCGCGCTGAACCGAACCGACCGCCGCCGCTCAACTTCAATAGAGAATTCAGCAGAGCCTTCGCGTGCAGCGCCTCTCCTAGCCAAAAACCACACCAGCTGCTCGTTCTCTACCTCCTCGGCCCGAAGACAGTCGAGTTTTAGCCTCTTAAACCTAGCTCGGCAGCTCTTGGCGGTGACTGAGAAAAACAACCGACACCAGCTCACCGTGGGCAGCTCCGACCAAAGGCTTTCACGGCCGAGCTAGGCCACTCTGAGACGCGCCGGATAGTCATGCTGCTCCTAGCCAAGTTGTGGCTCCAACGGTGGACCATCGAGCTTCAATTTGACGTTTTTCTTCCGGCGCATACACTCGGACCTCCGGGTAAGAATCCATCTCATTCATCCACAATTTTTGTCCTTAGGCCACCAAATCATGCACACGCGAACTAGACTTGCTAGCGGTCGATTTTTCTTCACAGCCTTAGCTAGGAACCAACGGGGTACAAGGTATTTCATGTCTTTCTAAGCTCAAATGGCAACCCGACTCTCGGGCCCACGGTGAATGTATGGTAGCCGTTGTTGCCGCGCTTGCTTGCGTCCTTGCCGAGTTTCCCTAGCCGATCACTCGAGCCGTTTATGGGCTGGAACCACCGGCTGACGGTGCCGGACCACTTTCCGAGGCCGCCACACGTCGCCGGCATGTTTCTGGTTCCTTAGCGCCCCCGCAGACACCACCAAACGGTTCCCCGTGGCTGCAAACCCAGAGGCGGCGAGCCTTAGGCCGAGAGATGGCCGGAAACGCCGACCCGGCGAGCTCCGGTGAAAGTCCGACTGTGAGGCCCGGTGATCGCAGTGGGTGGTGCCATGTGATGCGGCACCTAACAGCATGCACGAAAAGAGGCTCAGGAACATAACGAAACCATTTTGTTACTCAAGATAATTTCTTTTACAACATAATGTACACACGCAGCGGAAATTAAAATTTTCTGGACAATCTACTCACTCTCGACCCTATCTACGCCGAAGAGAAGTCGTTCAGCCCGTGAACGCTTCCTACTAGCTTCACCAAAGAAAGGCAGCGGCTAGGTTTCCGATGAGTTGAACAAACCGTGAGGTTCGTCGTCTCACCGAACAACCCTCTTCATAGCAGGCATCCTGCTACCTGCAAAAACAACTCAGAAGCAACTGTGAGCACTAAGGCTCAGCAAGACTTAACCGTCACTCCTAAACATGTAACTCTAAATGCAGGGGTAGTAAGACAGTAGGAACAGGAATTTGCAAAATGCAGCTTGACTAAACTTGATCCTTATATTCAGATTCTTATAGCCTTCATTTTAGTGGTCCTCACGCCTCACAACATCGGAAGTCCACAATCAAACAAGGAACGCTTATCCCGATGTTGCTAGCCTAAGGTGGAAATGAAATTTAGTTGGCTCTATATCTACTTCAGTCAATGTTCCAATACAGTGATTAATCCACAAACAACAAGTTAAGATACTTAGTTCCTCTTCTTACTAAGTCACAGCGCAGTGGGCAAGTATGCTCAATCCTCTTCCGCGAGCGACGGTGATTCGAATCAATAACAACCCAGAATACACGACACATACACCCGCCTCGAAAGACTCTCTCAAGAGCTCTTTCTTACGTTGTATGCAGCAACCTTTCACACGACACCCTGACATAGAAAAACGTTTCGCGCCGAGCAGGATGGTCCTCTACACGGACACGTCGAAGTTGCCCGCTAAAGGATCTACACCTCCCGCCTTCTCAACGCCATTCCCACGCGAAGGATGAGTTTCTACACGGTCCATCGAGTTACATCGGTTTCAAGGGTCCCATACCCCACTATATATCCGGTACAGCTCAATCTTGTCCAGCAGGGCTGCATACATACGGTCCTTAACCGACACGGACGTGGCTACAACTAACCTCCACATTTGCCTTACCATCCCGGTACATACCTAATGTGGTCTCAAGCATTGTCACACCCATCGCAGGTCGAGACCAACCTTGAGCGCTCCATCCTACAGGAACATCCCCGTCCCCATCTCGTTTTCATGAGGGTGCTCTTATCATCAACCTATCGCGAGTAACTCCATTACTCGACCTTTCTCGCGAGTTGCTTTTTACTACTCGACTTCTACCGAGCTAGCTACAACATTAGCCTAGCATCTACAACGAGGCAAAGCCTACACTAAACCTTCTACTCAGAGATGTAATAGTCATGCAAGTGGGTTTCAATCATCCTAGACATAATGCACAATATCAAGTCTAATAAACATGAGGTAAAGTAAAGCAAAATTTAAAACGGTAACGATATGCAAACCGGGGCTTTGAAAGCATCTAGGCCCCCGTGAGGTATGGTTTCGGTGATTAATGACAACTGTTCGTTATTACTAATGAGTCTGTGGATGCGAGGTCTCACGTATATCACATCAAACGTTAATAAACTATCTATTCACACCATCTACTGCTCATTGGATACAAATGGAGACCCCTCAACGATCTATTCTAAGGGGTTATTCGATACTCATGAAGACTAAATAAAAAACTCATACAACAACTCTATTCTATCAAAATTGGCAACACAAGAAGCTTACACTTCATCATAATATCATTACAAACAAGTGTCAAAGAGGTCACTCAAGAAGATTCCAAAAGATCAACTCAAAACAACTCGAAGCAAACAAGTTGCACTCACCGGATTATCCGATGTCTTGCAAAATGACTACATCGGTCAAGTTTGAGTTGGCAGAAGAAGAAGACCTCAGAGTCCAGTACACACCGGATCATCTGATGTGAAGGAAGTGGCACATCGGTTGATTTCAACAGAGGGATGATATCTGACTTATTCTGAAGAAGTACACACCGGATCATCCGATGATGAAGTAAGTGTACATCGGTCAATTTCAACCGAGACATTATTTCTGAACCAATTCTGAAGATCAACCCACCTGATCATCCGATGATGAAGTTGAAGTAACATCGGTCGATTAAAAGATCCAACGGTTATATCCAACGGTCACATCTGACACATGACATCAGCTAATTTGGAACTCGACCGATGATCATATAAAGGGGTGCATCGGAGGATCCGATGTTCACTGAAAAAGTCTGCCCACTTTTCCAACGGCTATCTCGTGTGGGCTGGCTATAAATACCCTCCAACCGGCCATTTCGACAAGTCTTGATCACCAGAGCCTCACTACACATTCTCAAGCATTCAAGACCAAGAGCTACCACTTCCACACTTCAAAACCTCTTGTACTCCAACTATAGGTTATATCTAGCTAGAGAGAAGCTTGTGTGCGTCCATTCTTGGTGATTGGAATCTCTAGGCTAGTGAGAGAGAGTGTCTCGGTGACTTCTCTCACCTTGTAAACGTTGGAGGTAGAAGAGATCGCTCCGGAGCTTACCAAGGCGTTTGTGGAAGCCCGGAGGATCACCATTGTACAAGGCTTGAGCTCCACCTTGCCGGAGAAGGCGAACGGAGAAAGATAGTGGATTCCCCTGTCTTGGTGACTTGGGAGTGGCTATACCCTTTGGTGGGTGCCACAACGTGGACGTAGGTAGATTTTTGTGATCTTACCGAACCACGGGAAAAATCGCCGTGTCTCCGAGTCTCCGCGGGAGTTTGCATTTCTCTCCTCACCCCCTTACTATTACGCATTTACTATTCCGTACTTAACATTCTTGCTTGCGTAGTTTGTTCGCATAGGGAATTGGGCTTCAATCATTAAGTTTTAAATTGCTCTAAAATTTGAAAAAGCCCAATTCACCCCCCCTCTTGGGCGTTTCGATCCTTACAATTGGTATCAGAGCAAGGTTGCTCATTGGATCATTCTAGCTTCACCGCTAGAGAGCGAAAATGGCCAAGAATGGGGGTTCGGTTCCTACCTTCGAGGGCAAAAATTTTGCTTATTGGAAAGCACGCATGCGCGCTTACCTTGAGGCAATTGCTCCCGAAGTGTGGGAAGCGACCCATGCGGGGTTTGGAAATCTTGACTATGTTGGTGACCAACTAAAATGGGATGCTAAGGCTAGAAATGCCATATATGAATGCATTAGTCAAGATGTCTTTGCTAGGATTGCTAGTAAGGAAAAAGCGTGTGAAATTTGGGCATGTCTAATTGAAATACATGAGGGCTCATCTCGTGTTAAAGAACTCAAATATCACATGCTTAAATCAAAATATGATGAATTTAAGATGTTTCCTCATGAGAATGTTAACCAAATGTTTTCTCGTTTAAATGTGCTCATTGAGGAAATTAACGCACTTGACATTGCTTCTCTTGGCAAGGGACTTATCAATCGCAAGATCCTCATGCTTCTACCCAAGCCCAAGTACAACATTATCAATTCAATGCTCCAAAAAGAGTCACTAGACAACATGGAAGTTTCGGAGCTCATTGGAGAAATCCATGCTCATGAGATGAGCGTACTTGGAATGATGGAGGAGTCATCATCAAAAACCATTGCTCTCAAGGCTTCAACCAAGAAGACAACTTCCAAGAAGAAGAAAGTGGTTGAGCCTAGCTCAAGTGAAGAAGAGCAAGAAACAAGCGAAGATGATGATGATGAACTTGCTTTGATGATGAGGAAATTCTCACGCCTCAACTCCAAGATTGCAAAGAAGGGATACTCTTTTGATACTAAAAAGAAAGCCTTCTTGCCAAGAAAAGATGAAAACAAGACGTGCTACAATTGTGGTGATCTAGGCCACATATCATATGATTGTCCAAGACCGGACAAAAGGAAGGAAAATGGGAAGCATCACAAGCTAGAAGAAAGTGATGATGAAGAGGAGGTCAAGCCCAAGCGCTCTTTTGGAAAGAAGAAATTTGACAAAGGCAAGAAAACCAAGCTCTTTCCAAAGAAGAGAAGAGGGCCTCAAAAGGTCTTCATGTGTGAAGCCAATGAGTGGATCACGGATGAAGAGTCAAGCGACGAAGATAGTGAAGATGAAGAAAACTTGGCGGGCCTCGCCATCGTCAACAAGGATGACTCACCTCTTCGTCCACCTCCTATGTGCCTAATGGCGAAAGGTAACTCAAAGGTATGTGAAGATTCTAGCGATGATGATGATGAGCTTTCACCCGATGAATTAGCATCTATGATTAATGAATATCATGCCATTATAAAAAGGGAAAAGGCCAAGGTTAAGGCTCTTGAGCTAGCTCATGCTAAGCTTGAAAGTGCTAACCTCGATTTGCATGACAAGTATGTAACCATACTTAAAGAGCATGACACGCTTAAATCAAATGTCAAGCAAATCGAGGAGGAGAATGCTCAAATCAAGCTTAAGTATCATGAGCTAGACTTAGCTAACTTAGCACTCTTGGCAAAGCACAATGAGTTGGTTCAAGAACATGAAGTGCTTAACCTTGCTTATGAAGCTATTGAACTTAAATTAAAAAACACAAAGAAAGAAACCCTTGATGGCAAAATATCATCTAATTCACATGACACTAATATTTTGGATAAGTCTTTGCCCTTGAAAGCAAGCCCTAGGGAGAAGGAGCTAATGGACGAAATTGAAAGTCTTCGCACTAGTGTGGCAAGACTCTCTAAGGGGGAGGACAAGCACAAAGAAATTCTCTACCAACAAGCTAAAGGCTTCCACAAGAGGGGACTTGGATCCTTCCCGGTGCCCAACAAAGGAAAGGTGCCCTCACCGGAGCTTAGGACAAGCTTTATCAAGGAAGTTGGTTCCTATTGCCAACATTGTGAGGTCACCGGACATCACACAAGGGAGTGTCCTCTTCCCAACCGTCCTTCTCCCAAATTGCCTCCTAACTACAAATCTACCTTCAATGATTATCACTATCTATTGAGCAAAGTAGGTGGAAAGGTGAAGGCAAGGTTCATCGGCAAAGACATCAAGGGCATGAAGGGGAAGCTCCCCAAGCAACTTTGGGTCCCAAAATCACTTGTATCACACATACAAGGACCTAAGTTGGCTTGGGTTCCTAAACTCAAAAACTAACTTCATGTGTGTAGGTGAACTACAAAGCCGGAGGAAAGCATTGGGTACTCGATAGTGGGTGCACTCAACATATGACCGGCAATGATGGTATGTTCACCTCCATAGAGAACCCCGGCAATCATGAACAAGTCACCTTTGGTGATAACTCAAAGGGGAAGGTAGTTGGTTTGGGTAAAATTGCTATTTCTCATGATTTGTCTATCTCTAATGTGCTTTACGTTAAGTCTCTGAGTTTCAATTTACTTTCTATTGCACAATTATGTGATCTTGGACTAACGTGCACATTTGACAAGAATGGTGTTGTGGTGACTAGTGAATCAAGCAAAGAACTAATATTCAAAGGTTTTCGGCATGGACATCTTTACTTGGTGGACTTCTCCAACAAGGATGCTAGCTTGACCACTTGTCTTTTCACCAAGACTAGTTTGGGATGGCTATGGCATCGGCGCATTGCTCACATTGGGATGAGAAAGCTCAAGAAGTCATTCAAGCTTGGGATGGTGACCGGCGTGAAGGATGTCACTTTTGAGAAGAACAAGCTTTGTAGCGCGTGTCAAGCCGGGAAGCAAGTTGACTCACACCATCCGATGAAGACAATGGTGTCTACCTCCAAGCCACTTGAACTACTTCACATGGACCTCTTCGGACCGTCCACATACCAAAGTCTTGGCAGTAACCTCTATTGTCTTGTTATTGTTGATGACTACTCTCGCTATGCTTGGACACTATTTTTAGGTGACAAGGGTGAAACTCCGGAAATCTTCAATACCTTCGCTAAACGAGCTCAAAGGGAATTTCAACTTCCCATCATCAAGGTCCAGAGTGACAACAGCACCGAGTTCAAGAACTACAACATTGGGGAGTGGTGTGATCGTGAAGGAGTGAAGCACGAATTTTCGGCCACATACACCACTCAACAAAATGGTGTCGTTGAAAGGAAGAACAAGACTCTCATCACCCTTGCAAGAGCAATGCTTGATGACTATGGCACGTCGGAGAAGTTTTGGGCCGAAGCAATCAACACGGCGTGCCATGCCGCAAATTGGGTCTATCTTCATCGACTACTTCAAAAGACCCCATATGAGCTCCTCATTGGGAGAAAGCCCAACATCTCCTACTTCCGAGTCTTCGGGTGCAAGTGCTACATCTACCGCAAGAAAAGGCTCGGTAAGTTTGAAAGAAGGTGTGATGTTGGTATCTTTCTTGGTTATTCATCAAACTCAAAAGCATATCGAGTATTCAACCAAACCTCCGGGTTAGTTGAAGAAAGTTGTGATGTTGAGTTTGATGAGACTAATGGCTCCCAAGAGGAGAGTTTTGGTCATGATGATATAGATGATGAGCCTCTACGAGAAGCTATGAAGAACATGACCATAGGAGACATCAAGCCCGAAGTTGAGGAGAGCCATGATCAAGGGGGAGCCTCAAGTTCCAACATCAACACCTCGATGGCTCCTCAAATTGATGAAGAAGAAGAGAAAGATGATCCATTGCCAATGCAAGATTCACATGCCACACAACACCAAGAAGAAGAAGAAGTCCAAGGTCATGTCCAACCACAAGACGAGCAAGATGCCTCACCACCACCAAGTTCCTCACAACCTCTTATGAGGCATGGGCGCATCTCCAAGGCACATCCGATGGATCAAATCATCGGAAGTCCGTCACGGGGAGTAAGTACTCGTTCTCGCCATGTTGCTTCATTTTGTGAGCACTACTCTATTGTTTCGTGTGTAGAACCCACAAATATTGAGGAAGCACTCCAAGATCCCAATTGGGTGATGGCTATGCAAGAAGAACTCAACAACTTCACCCGCAATGAAGTTTGGGTATTGGAGGAGCGACCTAAGGACAAGAACGTCATCGGAACAAAGTGGGTGTACCGCAACAAGCAAGACGAGAATGGCGTGGTGGTCCGCAACAAGGCAAGGCTTGTGGCCGAGGGTTTTTCACAAGTTGAAGGACTAGATTTTGGAGAGACTTTTGCCCCGGTCGCACGGTTAGAAGCTATTCGAATACTCCTTGCTTTTGCTTCACATCACAATATTATGCTTTACCAAATGGATGTGAAAAGTGCCTTCCTCAATGGTTATATTAACGAGCTTGTTTTCGTTGAGCAACCTCCCGGGTTTGAAGATCCGAGGAATCCTAACCATGTGTATAGGTTACACAAGGCACTCTACGGGCTCAAGCAAGCACCTAGGGCATGGTATGAACGTCTAAGGGATTTCCTAGTCATGCAAGGATTCAAGATCGGGAGGGTGGATACCACACTTTTCACCAAGGACATCAACGGGGATTTATTTCTTTGTCAAATTTACGTTGATGACATTATTTTTGGCTCAACTAACAAATCTCTTAGCCTTGAGTTTGGCACCATGATGTCTAGGGAGTTCGAGATGTCAATGATTGGAGAACTCAATTTCTTCCTAGGATTTCAAATCAAGCAACTTCAAGAGGGACTTTCATCTACCAAGAGAAGTACACCAAAGACCTCTTGAAGAAGTTTGAAATGGAAGATTGTAGCTCAAGAAGTACTCCAATGGCGACAAATTGTCATCTCGACGCGGACATGGACGGTAAACCTATTGATCAATCTCATTACCGTTCCATGATTGGTTCATTGTTATATCTTACCGCATCTAGGCCCGATATCATGTTTAGTGTGTGCTTATGTGCTCGCTTTCAAGCAGCACCTAAAGAATCGCATCGTAAGGCGGTCTTTAGGATACTTAGGTATCTCGAGCATACCCCAAGTGTAGGTTTGTGGTACCCCAAGAACGCTAGTTTCCATCTCTTGGGTTACTCGGATTCGGACTTTGCCGGATGCCGTGTGGATCGCAAGAGTACCTCCGGTGGGTGCCACATACTTGGGCGTTCCCTAGTATCTTGGTCAAGCAAAAAGCAAAACTCCGTGGATTTGTCCACCGCGGAGGCAGAATATATAGCGGCCGGTGCATGTTGCGCCCAAATTCTATATATGAAGGAAACCCTTTTGGACTTTGGAATTAAATTTGGTTGTGTGCCTCTCCTTTGTGACAATGAAAGTGCGGTTAAAATAGCTAGAAACCCCGTCCAACACTCCCGCACTAAGCACATTGATATTCGCCATCACTTCTTGTGGGACCATGAGGATAAAGGAGACATCTCTTTGCAAGGTGTTAGGTCCGAAGAACAATTGGCGGATATCTTCACTAAACCACTTGATGAGAAAACTTTTTCTAGACTTAGAAGTGAACTAAATGTGCTAGATGCATCTAACGTCATGTAAGTTGCCATGTTCATGTAAGGTTGCATACCAAATAGGTCTTGTCTAACTCCCAAAGGATAGGGGCAAGCTAGAAATAGTTTTCCCTGAGGAAGCCTTTGGCAGGTTTAAACCTGGCAAGATAGATTTACATTACGCCTTGCATGATTCCTGCCATATAGACTTGCACTCATTCAATATCTTGCATTATTTTGTCTGGCATTGCATACGGTAGATTGTCACAAAGGGGAGACCACATCATGAGAAGGAGACTTGTTCAAAATGCAATATCTCAACTCATATGATGTGGATAGAGCAAAATTCTAAAGGTACATGCTTTAAAGAGATAGAAGTTTTCTATACTCTAGCTCACAAAGCATGGGCCTTACATTTTCGTGGTTTCCCTCCTAACCTTGTGTATTCTCTTTGCTTAAGGGATTAGCCAATATGTGGCACTATATTTGAAGCCTTCTATTAGAGGTTAGGAGTTGCCCAAAAAGTCCTAGGACCCATCCTTATCTTTGTGTGTTTAAGTCCAAGGACACATATGGGCAGTCTTAGGTTTTCTGTAGTCATCGGATTATCCGATGCTAGGGCCAGCAGATCATCGGATCAATTGGTGCTTCAGTTCAGTGCTCAGATCAAGTCAGATGTCACAAATCAACCGATGAATTAATTTCAGAAGGCATCGGAGCATCCGATGTTCAGTTTTCCTGGTGCCCTGCAGAAATCGACCGATGATCGCCACCTCAACGTCGGATCATCCGGTGTTCAAAGAGAGTTTTTGGAACAACTCTCTGTTGAACTCGACCGATGCATCCTCCGATGATCATCGGTCCATCCGGTGTTTTATGCGCGGCTAGGGTTTGCCCGTACAGTTTAAATAGGGGGTCGGCCGCCGTTCGATTTTCTTTCCTTCTTTCCCCGACCTCCGCCGCCGCCCGACGTCCTCGCCACCGTCCTCACGCGCCCCAGCCGCCGCCGCCACCTCCAGGCGCCGCCGCCGCCTCCAGGCGCCGCCGCCGCCACCACCTCTCCCCGCGCGCGCCGCATCCCAGCCGCCGCGCCGCCTCCCAGCCGCCGCGCCACCTCCCAGCAGCCGCCGCTGCCACCTCTCCCAGGCACGCCATCTCCAGTCGCCGCCACCGCCTCCTAGGCACCGCCGCCACCGCCTCTCCCACGAGCGCCACCACCGTTCCACCGCGCCGCCACAGTTCCCTCCTCCACCGCGTCTCCCTCGCCGAGCTTCGCCGTTCGTCGCTGAGATGGGTCGTGATCGCAGAGGAAAGGGGAAGGCTATTGAGGAGCCCGCCGCGAAGAAGCGCAAGATGTCCAAGGATGCGCGTCGTGCAGAGTTGGCCGCTCGCGCCGCCGAGGAGCGTGAGCGCGGCCATCGCGGTTCCTTACGGATCCGCGAGTCCCGGCAGAGGCAGGAGCAGCCTCCGATCCAGCCGGTGCCTCCCGAGGGCTCCGACGAGGAGGAGACCGAGGTGCCGCCTCTCATCCGCCGGCGCACCCCGAGGACTCGTGGGGGTGGACAGACTCCTACGGCGAGTCGGCGCCCCTCTACAGCTGACCGCGCCGAGGACAGAGAGGCCGAAAGGGCCATCCACCTGATGGACACAGCAGTCCGAGTTGCCGAAGATGTCAGACTCACCGACTACAGGAAAATGAAGGCAAGGCAACTAAAGAAGCTCAGATGGTCAGCGCTGATTGAGGAGTGGTTCCCGCGGCCTAGGGACGCTCGAGTTGACTCCTGTTTCTGGACCCTGACACAGGCGTCCCTGTACGAGACTTACAGGCGTCGGGGTCACAAGCTATTCCAGCATAACAGCATTGACTGAGATCAGCTTGCAGTGGCAGCAGGACACGGGATCAGGCCCCTTTTTGAGAGATACAGAGGACTGGTGGACTTGCTCTCGCACCCGAGGAGTGCTTACGTCGAGGAGTGGGTCAGGGTGTTCTACGCGACACTCTACGTCTCTGAGGGCCGTTGCTCGATTCACTTCATGTTCATGGGGCGGATCCACGACGTATCTCGAGACCTGTTGGGCAGACTGCTTGGTGTGGAGCTCTCCACTACGTGCCTGCACCAGATAGTCTACGGAGACGCAGACCCGCCGAGGAGGCCACTGACTGGAGGAGTGGCACCGCCCTTCGAGGAGATCAGAGGTCTGTTCACTCAGCCGTTCACTCCTGACCAGCCGAGGGTGCCAGCGCTTCTCACCCCAGCAGCTCGGACAGTTCACCACATCCTCAGACGTACTCTACTACCGCGGTCTGGCTATTTGGAGGGTTTCACGAGTCTTCAGCAGACCATCCTGTTCTACGTGATGAACGGGATGGAGTTCGACATCGTAGATATTCTGATCTGCGAGATGGAGGACGTGATCACCGACGGAGTTGGGATGCTTCGACAGCTGGTCTTCGGTCACTGGATCTGTCACCTTCTTCACCAGCTGGTTCCAGAGGACACTCCAGGAGTCTCTCAGCTGACGGAGATGCACGTGACCCGGTTCAGCCACTACTGAGTCCCCACAACGGGAGACCGCCGCCTTGGCCGTCCCATCGAGCGTGAGGTTCGAGCCAGACTGTCAGAGGAGGACTGGGCAGAGCTGACTCAGGAGGACGCAGAGCTGGCACAGGCAGAGGCTCAGGGAGGAGACCTACAGCACGTATGGTCGGACAGCGACACCAGCGACAGTGTCGAGGAGTACTTCCCTCCTGCTCCTCCCTCACCGAGGCAGCACGACGCAGAGGCAGGAGGCTCAGCAGCTCCACCACCTACACCTCCTCCAGTGTCAAAGGCTCAGGTGACTCAGCCGTCAGAACTCACTGCCATACTTCAGCGGATGGCTCAGCAGAAGGAGCATCAGGCAGCTCGACAGGAGCAGCTTCAGAGGCAGCAGCAGGAGATGCAGCTGGAGATCGCCCGTCAGAGGCGAGAGGACACCGACAGGTTCACCAACCTTGTCGACCAGATGACACGACGCACTCTGGACCAGCAGCAGCAGACTCAGCAGATGTTGTTGGGCATCCTGGGGTTGGTCACCAACCTCTACCAGCAGACAGGAGTCGCCCTTCCACCTCAGCACTTGGGACTCAGTCAGGCTCCAGGTGCACCCCCACTGGCACCAGGTCCAGTACTGCCGCCGACGTCGCTCCAGTCCTCATCTCTTCCGGCAGTACCCTCTCCACCGGCGCCAGCAGTCTCAGCGGATCCCCCAGCAGCTCCAGCTCCAGCTCCCACAGCAGCTCCAGCTCCAGCTCCAGCACCAGCGACCTCCACCTCCAGCAGCTCCGGCGACAGCACCGTCGACGCCGACCGCTTCACCATCGCCAGGAGCGCGCCTGAGTCGTAGGCACTCGACTTCCCTTTTTGGTGTCTTGATGCCAAAGGGGGAGAAGAGTTAGAGTCAGGGGGAGGGTTAGCTCAGTTCTAGGGGGAGTATCTATGGAGTGTCTATCCTTTTGCCACTTTATTTGAGATTGACCGTTATTATTATTTACTATTATTATACTCCGGGTACTTTGTGCTCTTACGCTTTATCGTTTATTATTTGAGCCCTCGAGCCACTTGTGTTGCAATTTGTACCTGTTATATTTCCTTTTTGAGCATTGCGTTTTAATTCCATTTAATTCTATGCTCTACTCGTTGTGTTGTCATCAATCACCAAAAAGGGGAAGATTGAAAGCATCTAGGCCCCCGTGGGGTATGGTTTCGGTGATTAATGACAACCGTTCGTTATTACTAATGAGTCTGTGGATGCGAGGTCTCACGTATATCACATCAAACGTTAATAAACTATCTATTCACACCATCTACTGCTCATTGGATACAAATGGAGACCCCTCAACGATCTATTCTAAGGGGTTATTCGATACTCATGAAGACTAAATAAAGAACTCATACAACAACTCTATTCTATCAAAATTGGCAACACAAGAAGCTTACACTTCATCATAATATCATTACAAATAAGTGTCAAAGAGGTCACTCAAGAAGATTCCAAAAGATCAACTCAAAACAACTCGAAGCAAACAAGTTGCACTCACCGGATTATCCGATATCTTGCTAAATGACTACATCGGTCAAGTTTGAGTTGGCAGAAGAAGAAGACCTCAGAGTCCAGTACACACCGGATCATCCGATGTGAAGGAAGTGGCACATCGGTTGATTTCAACAGAGGGATGATATCTGACTTATTCTGAAGAAGTACACACCGGATCATCCGATGATGAAGTAAGTGTACATCGGTCAATTTCAACCGAGACATTATTTCTGAACCAATTCTGAAGATCAACCCACCTAATCATCCGATGATGAAGTTGAAGTAACATCGGTCGATTAAAAGATCCAACGGTTATATCCAACGGTCACATCTGACACATGACATCAACTAATTTGGAATTCGACCGATGATCATATAAAGGGGTGCATCGGAGGATCCGATGTTCACTGAAAAAGTCTGCCCACTTTTCCAACGGCTATCTCGTGTGGGCTGGCTATAAATACCCCTCCAACCGGCCATTTCGACAAGTCTTGATCACCAGAGCCTCACTACACATTCTCAAGCATTCAAGACCAAGAGCTACCACTTCCACACTTCAAAACCTCTTGTACTCCAACTATAGGTTATATCTAGCTAGAGAGAAGCTTGTGTGCGTCCATTCTTGGTGATTGGAATCTCTAGGCTAGTGAGAGAGAGTGTCTCGGTGACTTCTCTCACCTTGTAAACGTTGGAGGTAGAAGAGATCGCTCCGGAGCTTACCAAGGCGTTTGTGGAAGCCCGGAGGATCACCATTGTACAAGGCTTGAGCTCCACCTTGCCGGAGAAGGCGAACGGAGAAAGATAGTGGATTCCCCTGTCTTGGTGACTTGGGAGTGGCTATACCCTTTGGTGGGTGCCACAACGTGGACGTAGGTAGATTTTTGTGATCTTACCGAACCACGGGAAAAAACGCCGTGTCTCCGAGTCTCCGCGGGAGTTTGCATTTCTCTCCTCACCCCCTTACTATTACGCATTTACTATTCCGTACTTAACATTCTTGCTTGCGTAGTTAGTTCGCATAGGGAATTGGGCTTCAATCATTAAGTTTTAAATTGCTCTAAAATTTGAAAAAGCCCAATTCACCCCCCTCTTGGGCGTTTCGATCATTACAGGCTTGCCTTTCTCAACGGTTTTGTTAGAAGCTAGGAGTTAGTCTTTCTCCGGAGAATCCGCCAAACTCATCACGAGATGGAGATCCTCGCTGCGGAGTTGAGTCCTCGTCGAACGTCGACATCACGTGCTATTAAGATGATTTATGCACATGTATTCAAAAGCAATTTAGAAAATGATTCAAAACTGTTGTACAAGTTAACTCACACATAAGAGAGATAAACAACAGCAAGGTTTCTGTTGTTGGATCTAAACCTTAGAGAAGATGAATGCTAGGTGACAAGTGATACTAGTAATCACCCTGTGATTAAGTCCATTATATGGACACCTAAACCTAAAAGATGGTAGCTCAAGTTCCATAGGTCCAATGAAGCTGACAATTTAACCACAGCCTCTATGGAAGGCATTTAGGCAGTGTGCAAAAATTGAGCTCATGAAATGGCTTCATGTGAGCACAACAAATCCTTATGTGGTTTTCACTAACCTGCCTTTACCCCCTAGATATTAAGCTTTCCTATGCTGCAGAGTAGACTTTTTTGTGAAGTAAAAAATGTCCTGAGTCCATAGGAATTGGTTTTACCATTTTTGGAGTTTCCTACATGGAGATATGGATTTTAGAAGGATTGGGAAAAAGCTGAAAATGTCTCTGTTCATTTTCCCATTTTTCAGAGACATAAGGAATGAACACATCATTTGACCAAGCAAGTGAGGTACAATGCCTCTGAAATTATTACTGGCGTTCAAGTATTTTTGGGAGAATGTCCTGTCCAAATTTGGGAATTTTCCAATAAACATAACTCCTGTAAAAAATCATACAAAATTTTCCTTAAATGAATTAATGAGCCACATCCAGGGATTTTCATAAACATTGGGCTGCACCCCTGGATTGTACTATTTTAGGGAAATCCAAAAAAATTTGTTTCACAATTTTTGTACACTCCTACACAAAGTTATGGCTCTCCAAAGTTTGAACTAAAATGGAAAAATCTGGAAAATGTTTAAATGCCGACAGTGGGTCCCACCTGTCATCCCAAACCTCCAGACTCACGCCAAACAGGGCAGTGGCGGCCCCCTCCGGCGAGGTCACCGGAAAAGCACTTCCCAGCCACCTCCAGACCCCCTGCTGTCCCCCCCCCCCCCCGCCCATATTTCCCCACGTTGATCATGTTGGTGAGGTCGCCGGCGGCTGAAACTCGCCGGAAAACAGGGCGCACCGGTCACAGCAAACCCTAGGGCTCCGGCGAGGTCGGACACGGTGAATTCTCCACCAAATGGTCGGTTCTTGGGCTCTACAGCACCAGGGGATCATGTAAAAGACCGGCATGAGGTCTAAACAAGCTGGGGAGGGCTCTAAACCTATTGGCACCGTGCGCCCGATAGGGTCCAGTGGTTACCCTCAAAAAGAACCCGGATTCCTCACTCTATACTCAATTTCTTGGTCCAAAATCGATGGAGGAGGTGTGCTAGGCAGTTAACATCCTGTGTGTGAAGTTTGAGACGCAAAAAACACGATTTGAGGACAAATTTTACAATTCCTTACCTCAAGGTCCGTTTCTGCCGCCCGGAAGAAAAACTTGAAATTCTCCCTCTGTGATCAATGGCTAGGGCTGAGCTTTGGGGTGAGCAACTAGGCTTGTAGGTGCACAGATGGAGTGGCTTGCTTGGGCGTGATCACTTCTGGTTTGGGCTGTCCACGGCGTCCAGTTTCGGTTCCTCCGACGTTCAACACGGGAGCAGCAGAACTTTTCTGTTTCTAGGCGCTGGTGAGCTCGGGATGGTGGAGGGAGGGTGCTAGCCGGCTAGAAAACTTGTGGGCGAAGCTTTTATCTATGGGGAGCTCGAGCAAATGAGCTACGGTGGCTGTGGTTCTCGGGAGACAACAGAGCAGCGGGGTTCTGCTCGGGAGAAAAACAGCTAACGTGCACCAGCGAGAGAGAAGAAGAGAAGTTTGCTTGTGCAGCCTCCTGGGGAGATAAGAGCAGAGGCAAACCGACTGAAAAAGGAGGAGCTGGCACCGGAGATCATCGTGCGTGATGGGTGCTCAGCCGAGGAAAACAGAACCGAGTCGGTTTGTCCGAATGTGTGTATGACATGTGGGCCCTCACACCTCAAATATCTCCCTCCTCTGTGCTTTAATATTCCTGCACCGCCTTCGTCCGAATTCCACCAAAATTGCATGGTAGACCAAACATGTTGTGATAAATTTGAATCTAAACTCAAATTTCAAAATTGAGCATGTTTGGTTCAGTTTTTAAATTCAAATTTGAATTCAAACTCTCCCTCGAATATTCCTCGGATTAATTGGTATACAGGCTCCAAAAATATCCATACTTGGATCATGAGCTCATTGATATATGGAGAATGCATCGGTGAATTCATTTGGATGCATTTATACAATCTGGATAGGAATCCCTTTAAAAGAATTCAAATTGCATTTAAATTCCCTCCACTCTGCTCATAGAGGAGGTGCATATGAGTTAGAGTTTTTGGGAGTAAAATTATTTCCCCTAGGTTAACATGTGCTGATCATGGGCTGGAGAAATTTTTTAACTCTCTCACCTGTCCATATTGGTGTTCATCATTTCATGTGACACAACTATAGCCTTTTATCGCCTTAACTTTGTTTCATAAGTTGAAATCAAGCTTTACAAAAGTTAGGGCTGTTACATTCCTCCCCCCTTAAAAGAATCTCGTCCCCAGATTACAAAAGAAAGAAGAAGGGAGAATGACTACTGGCCATATGGTACAAACAAGTCGGGAAAATTTAAACGGAGAAAATCCTCGCTTTCCCACGTGGCCTCATCAGCGGTGTGGTTGCTCCACAAGACTTTGTAAAATCGCAATGTCCGATTTCTTGTGGTGCGAGTCTTCTCGCCAATAATCTGGATCGGATACTCAGAATAAGTGAGATCTGGTTGAAGATCCTCAATGTTCTCCGTATGAACCGCGGCTGGGTACTTAAGACATTTCCGTAGCTGAGAGACGTGGAAAACATTGTGAATACCCGAAAGTGACGCTGGTAGCTCCAGACGATAGGCCACGGGTCCGCATATCTCAGTGACAGCAAACGGCCTGATGAATCGCGGAGCAAGCTTTCCCTTCACTCCGAAACGATGAACCCCTTTCATCAGAGAGACACGAAGATACACATGGTCCCCGATGTCGAAGTGAAGAGGTCGACGTCGTTTGTCTGCATAACTCTTCTGCCGAGATTGAGAAGCCTTTAAATTGGCTTGAATCACTCGCACTCGTTCCTCGGCTTCATTCACAAGATCAATCCCGTAGACCACCCTCTCTCCGGATTCACACCAATTCAGTGGTGTGCGACACTTCCGGCCATAAAGAGCTTCATACCGGGCCATCTTGATGCTGGATTGATAACCATTATTATATGAGAATTCTGCTAACGGTAGATGGTCATCCCAATTCTTCCCATGATTTATGACACATGCCCGTAGCATATCCTCCAGAATCTGATTTATCCTCTCCATTTGACCATCAGTTTGCGGATGATACGCTGAACTCTGAATTAACTTGGTTCCCAAGGAAGCATGCAGTTGCTCCCAAAATCTGGATACGAACAACGCACCTCGATCAGAAACGATGGTGCGGGGAACCCAGTGTAAACACACAATTCTCGAAATGAACAGCTCCGCATACTTATTTGCCACATATTTGGTATGGACTGGAATAAAATGTGTCGTCTTGGTCAAACGATTGACGATTACCCAAATAGAATCATGCTTGTTTCTGGTCATGGGTAGACCGACGATGAAGTCCATACTTATGTCTTCCCACATCCATGCTGGAATCTTCAGTGGTTGAAGTGGTCCGGCTTTCCTCATATGGTCGGCTTTAACCCGCTGGCACGTATCACACCCGGATACGTACTTCGCAATCTCTCTTTTCATCCGTGTCCACCAGAACTTAGATTTCAAATCCTGGTACATCTTATTGCTTCCCGGATGAATGGAGTACTTGGATAAATGTGCTTCATCCAGTATCTTCCTCCGCAATTTCATGTTTCGGGGTACAACTATACGGTTGTTAAACCATAGAGTACCATCTTCATCCTTGCGGAACATCTTCAATTCACCGCTGTCCACTCTCCTCCGGATATGAGACATACCCCTGTCTCTCTTCTGAGCCTCTACAATCTCATCTCGGATTGTAGGAATAAGAGCGAGGTTGAATAGTGATCCATAGGGAACTAAGCGCAGGCTTGGTTCTCCTCCTTCATGTGGATCCATGGCTAAATGGTGAATGTGGGCTTTCCGATTAAGTGCATCGGAAACCACATTCGCTTTACCCGGGTGGTAATGAATTTCAAGTTCGTAATCCTTGATCAATTCGAGCCATCTTCACTGCCTCATATTCAGTTCCTTCTGTGTGAAGATGTACTTCAAGCTTTTGTGGTCAGTGTAGAGATGTACTAGATTGCCTAGTAAATAATGTCTCCGCATTTTTAATGCAAGGACCACTGCAGCTAGCTCAAGGTCGTGCGTCGGGTAATTCTGCTCATGACCCCTGAGTTGTCCATACGCGACCACACGTCCTTCTTGCATCAACACACAACCCCAAACCAATTCCGGATGCGTCACAATAAACATCAAATGGCTTCGTTGTGTCCGGCTAGGCCAAAACTGGATCTGTAGTGAGATGCTTCACTAAAGTTTGAAAAACTTGTTCGCATGAATTGCCCCAATCATACTTGGTGCTTTTCTTCAACATCTCTGTCATAGGTTTAGCGACTTTGGAGAAGTTTGGAATGAATCTCCGGTAATAACCCGCTAAACCTAGGAAACTCCTCACTTCATGAACAGATGTTGGAGATTTCCAATTCAGCACTTGCTCGATTTTACTTGGGTCCACAGTGATGCCTTCGGCTGAAATAATATGCCCAAGAAATGGCACTTTGCTGATCCAAAACTCACATTTACTGAACTTTGCATATAGCTTGTGATCCCTCAAGCGTTGGAGTACAATACGGAAATGTTCAGCGTGTTCTTCTTCTGACTTTGAATAGACCAAGATGTTGTCGATGAAAACCACGACGAACTTATCTAACTCCGGCATGAACACAGAGTTCATGAGATACATAAAGTGAGCCGGACCATTGGTCAACCCAAAAGACATGACAAGATATTCATAAAGACCATATCTTGTCGAGAACGCCGTCTTAGGTACATCTTCTGCCCAGATTTTTATCTGGTGATACCTGGACCGAAGATCCATCTTGGAGAATACCTTAGCACCCACTAGTTGATCAAACAAAATATCAATGCGCGGTAGTGGATACTTATTTTTGATAGTGACAGCATTCAGTGGACGATAATCTACGCATAGTCTCAAAGTCTCGTCCTTCTTCTTCACGAAGAGTGCAGAACAGCCCCAAGGTAATGAACTTGGGCGTATAAAACCTTTGTCCCTGAGGTCATTAAGCTGCTCCTTCAATTCTTCTAGATCCTTCGGTGCCATTTTGTATGGTCGCCAAGAAATAGTTGTTGTTCCCGGTGCTAGTTCAATCTTGAACTCTACATCACGTTCGAGCGGCATGCCCGGCAAGTCTTCGGGAAACACATCTGGATATTCACATACCACTGGAATATCCTCAAGTTTAGGAGCTTCAATCTGATGCACTTCTGCAACTTGTTGTGATGGATCCAGAAGATTCAATATGTTGCAACCATGTATTGGGGAATTCAGTTGGACAGTCCGAGAGCTGATGTCAAAGATAGCTCCATAATGTGTCAACCATGACATCCCCAAGATAATATCAATCTTTGGCCTTTCAGTATGATAAGGCTCGCAGGATAGATGTTTCCACCCAAACATAAAGTTGCTCGTGAGACCATCTCATCTGTTGGTATCTTGCCTCCGGGTGAGCTGATATGAAACGGATGCTTAACGGTGCTAAATGGAAGATTATTCCTCAGCACATAGTCCCTGCTAATAATGTTGTGGGTGGCCCCGAAATCAAACAAAATTAAAGTGGGCTGTTTATGTAACGTGAACATGCCCGCTAAAACTGGTTCGCCTTCAGCAATGTCCTCAGTAGCAGTATAATTAACCCTGCCAGCTTTTGAAAGATTCTTCTTTGAAGGTTCACGGTGCTGATCTGAGCATTGACGAGACAACACATAAGTGTGGCTCTGCTCAGCTCCACGACGGTTTCATGCTGCAGAAATCCTTAGCTCTCTACTAACGCGAGGTGGAGATAATTCGTGCGTAGCTGGTTGCGGTAGGGTTGCACGAATAATTTCTGACCGCTGCTGTTGAGGTGGAGGCTCATAAGTGAGTAACTCCAGCCGTGGTTGTGAGAGTTGCACCACAGGCTGAATTTGTTGCCTAACTGGCGAGTAATACCGCACTCGATAGTTTGGACGAACCTCGATGTCACTGTCTGGCGGTATACTTCTTTTCAGCTCCGCTTCACAACGGAGATGCATGTCTTCCTTAATGATAGCGGCATTTACCAACTCATTGTAAATACCGTTATGGAACAAAGTCACTTGTTTCTTAAGTTCGACATTCAAACCTCGGAAGAAATATTCACACTTCAACGCTTCCGAGTCTACCATATGAGTGGCGTATTGCATCAAGTCTTCAAACGCTTTGAAGTACGCGTACGCACTCCTTTCTCCTTGCTTTAATTCCAAAAAGTCTTGATATTTGTTCGAAGAATTCCCGAACAAATGTGACGTACCCGAAAAACACTCCGGAATTCATCCCACGTCACTCGATGACCTTCAGGAAGAGTAGCGATGTACTCTGCCCACCAAGCTCCAGCGGCTCCGCGGAGTTGTTGAGCGGCAAATAGAGTCTTCTGATATTCATCTCACTCAAGCGTATTGAATTTGGCTTCAATACATTGGAGCCAATGAACCGACTCCAACGGTTCTTTCGCTTCCGAGAAAACCGGTGGTTGTCTTGCTAGAAAATCCAAATAGGTGCTTGGCAGGGGATTTTGCTGTAGTGTCTCCTGTTGTATGCTTTGTCGCACCAACAGATCCAGAGACTCAGCCATCTTTGCCAAGATTCCTGCCAATCCGGTTGATGATGTCGGCACTTCTTGTTGTGGCGAATTACTTTCGCCGTGACTCGACTCACCAACCTCACTTCTGGAATGAGCACGATCCATGCTGCAAGAGTGAGCAATTTACGGTTAAAATTCAAAGTTTAAACTCAACTTGAATTGAAAACATAACCGTAAAAACATCACATCAATATTGCAGCATTACACAAGCTAACTAGGGTTTCGAAAATTCTGAAATCTACCAACTTTAACATGTTTGTCCAAACCCTTGATTCCAACAGTAGGACAAACTGAAAAATAACTCGAGAACACGTTACGGAGCTTAGAGAAGTCTAAGACATCCCTGTCCACAACAAGTCTCCAGCTAAATGACAATAAGTACTACTCTGTTCAGAATGAACAATAGGTCTTAATCCCAGAATTTGAATATGACAATGGCAATTTCTTATCTCAAGTGGAATATCAAAGTTATAGTTAACTTCAATATCTTTCCAACGAGTATTCATTTGCCTTAATATCAGTTCTGGATCAAAAGTTGTGATATTTCAAAGTCGACAGAAATCTGGAACAATTTTGACAGCACCTCCTTTGAAAGTGGCTGTTTTGTCCGCAAGATTTCATCACTTTAAACTCCAACTCTGGAGAAACTTTGAACCACAAAGTCATAGAATATATCACAAGCTTTCCAACGGTGTATTACTTGACCCTGAGAATTTTCTTTACAGAAAGTTATGGTCGAAATGCAGAAATTTCCAGAGAGCAATTTGTGCCTGCCCTGTTTTTGGGCAGTTCACACTCCTCCGAGAATTTCATCCATTTGGAGGGTGATTCTGATCTGGAGTTATACTGAAGAGTTGTATAATACTTCAATAGCTTCCCAGAAATGTATCACTCACCTCCATTGGTTCAACCAAAAAAAAGTTATGTCCTGTTCAACTTCAGCAAAAATTCTGCCGAAAACAGGGGAGGTTATTCCTAAGTCTTTGTGAATAAATCTATACTCCCAATTGACTCTTAGTTCAATATAGGAGTGCATTACCCCCTAATAGAATCCTAGACTCCAAATTTACTCTTTTTCTTTTCAAACCTTCTTTTTAATGCGGTTCAAAACACATCACGGTACTACGTTTCCTCACCAAATTAAAATCCTAACCGGCTTTATACCAGCGTATACGTCTCAAGTGGTGGCACTAAAACGATCACTCACAAACGTTTTCTACACGACATGTCCTAACGTGGTTAAGGTATCTGCAGAAAACCACTCAATAATGATGCACACAATGGTTTTATCATTTTAGGCAGGTCCATATCGTAGTAAAAACATACGCCCCGTATCATTGCCATACGGGCCGTCCTTGAGTCAAGCCACATCTCAAGGTACATGATCGGGTTATTCACCACCTGACGGGGGCTCCACACCTTTGCAATAAAGCACACCGGTGGAACAGCGCTTCCGTAAGCCTCATAGGACATCAAGAGTCCTAGAGAACATACTTCGTGTTACAAACCACACGATGGGGTCTCCTCTTGCCCATGGGTTTGCGCACTGGAGGCTAGTGCCATTCATATGTCTCTAAGACATGAAGAGTCTTAGAAAACATATTCACTTCCCGTCCATTGCTGAACGGAACATCCCACACTACTTTCCTCGTATGGGGGGAGCTAACCGAAATTGATCCGCTTTCGGTGCCGTTCCTTACCATTCTTACCTCCACGTAGGTGCGTCGTTACAGAATTGAAATACTGAATGATAACACAATGTTAGCTTGCCACCTTATGTAACTATGCTAATAATACTCCTTATGTGGGCATACGATACGTTCCTCACTCGTATACCTCTAAGTTTTCGAAAATATGCTCTTTTCATGCGTGCTATTCCCAATGCGGCTCTGATACCACGCTGTGAGGCCCGGTGATCGCAGTGGGTGGTGCCGTGCGATGCGGCACCTAACAGCATGCACGAAAAGAGGCTCAGGAACATAACGAAACCATTTTGTTACCCAAGATAATTTCTTTTACAACATAATGTACACACGCAGCGGAAATTAAAATTTGCTGGACAATATACTCACTCTCGACCCTATCTACGCCGAAGAGAAGTCGTTCAGCCCATGAACGCTTCCTACTAGCTTCACCAAAGAAAGACAGCGGCTAGGTTTCCGATGAGTTGAACGAACCGTGAGGTTCGTCGTCTCACCGAACAACCCTCTTCATAGCAGGCATCCTTCTACCTGCAAAAACAACTCAGAAGCAACCGTGATCACTAAGGCTCAGCAAGACTTAACCGTCACTCCTAAACATGTAATTCTAAATGCAGGGGTAGTAGGACAGTAGGAACAGGAATTTGCAAAATGCAGCTTGACTAAACTTGATCCTTATATTACGATTCTTATAGCCTTCATTTTAGTGGTCCTCACGCCTCACAACATCGGAAGTCCACAATCAAACAAGAAACGCTTATCCCGATGTTGCTAGCCTAAGGTGGAAATGAAATTTAGTTGGCTCTATATCTACTTCAGTCAATGTTCCGATATAGTGATTAATCCACAAACAACAAGTTAAGAGACTTAGTTCCTCTTCTTACTAAGTCACGGCGCAGTGGGCAAGTATGCTCAATCCTCTTCCGCGAGCGACGGTGATTCGAATCAATAACAACCCGGAATACACGACACATACACCCGCCTCGAAAGACTCTCTCAAAAGCTCTTTCTTATGTTGTATGCAGCAACCTTTCACACAAAACCCTGACATAAAAAAATGTTTCACGCCGAGCAGGATGGTCCTCTACGTGGACACGTCGAAGTTGCCCGCTAAAGGATTTACACCTCCCGCCTTCTCAACGCCATTCCCACGCGAAGGATGAGTTTCTATATCACGGTCCATCGAGTTACGTCGGTTTCATGGGTCTCATACCCCACTATATATCAGGTACAGCTCAATCTTGTCCAGCAGGGCCGCATACATACGGTCCTTAACCGACACGGACGGGGCTACAACCAACCTCCACATCTGCCTTACCATCCCGGTCCAGACCAAATGTGGTCTCAAGCATTGTCACACCCATCGCAGGTCGAGACCTACCTTGAGCGATCCATCCTACAGGAACATCCCCGTCCCCATCTCATTTTCATGAGGGTGCTCTTATCATCAACCTCTCGCGAGTAACTCCATTACTTGACCTTTCTCGCGAGTAGATTTTTACTACTCGACTTCTACCGAGCTAGCTACAACATTAGCCTAGCATCTACAACGAGGCAAAGCCTACACTAAACCTTCTACTCAGGGATGTAATAGTCATGTAAGTGGGTTTCAATCATCCTAGACATAATGCACAATATCAAGTCAAATAAACATGAGGTAAAGTAAAGCAAAATTTAAAACGGTAACGATATGCAAACCGGGGCTTGCCTTTCTCAACGGTTTTGTTAGAAGCTAGGAGTTAGTCTTCCTCCGGAGAATCCGCCAAACTCGTCACGAGATGGAGATCCTCGCTGCGGAGTTGAGTCCTCGTCGAACGTCGACGTCACGTGCTATTAAGATGATTTATGCACATGTATTCAAAAGAAATTTAGAAAATGATTCAAAACTGTTGTACAAGTTAACTCACACATAAGAGAGATAAACAACAGCAAGGTTTCTGTTGTTGGATCTAAACCTTAGAGAAGATGAATGCTAGGTGACAAGTGATACTAGTAATCACCCTGTGATTAAGTCCATTATATGGACACTTAAACCTAAAAGATGGTAGCTCAAGTTCCATAGGTCCAATGAAGCTGAGAATTTAACCACAGCCTCTATGGAAGGTATTTATGCAGTGTGCAAAAATGAGCTCATGAAATGGCTTCATGTGAGCACAACAAATCCTTATGTGGTTTTCACTAACCTGCCTTTACCACCTAGATATTAAGATTTCCTATGCTGCAGAGTAGACTTTTTCTGAAGTACAAAATGTCCTGAGTCCATAGGAATTGGTTTTACCATTTTTGGAGTTTCCTACATGGAGATATGGATTTTAGAAGGATTGGGAAATAGCTGAAAATGTCTCTGTTCATTTTCCCATTTTTCAGAAACATAAGGAATGAACACATCATTTGACCAAGCAAATGTGGTCCAATGCCTCTGAAATTTTTACTGGAGTTCAAATATTTTTGGAAGAATGTCCTGTCCAAATTTGGGAATTTTCCAATAAACAGAACTCCAATAAACAATTTTTGGACACTCCTACACAAAGTTATGGCTCTCCAAAGTTTGAACTAAAGTGGGAAAATCTGGAAAATGTTTAAATGCCAACAGTGGGTCCCACCTGTCATCCCTAACCTCCAGACTCGTGCCAAACAGGGCAGTGGCGGCCCCCTCCGGCGAGGCCGCCGGAAAAGCACTTCCCAGCCACCTCCAGAACCCCTGCTGGCCGTCCCCCCATATTTCCCCACGCTGATCACGTTGGTGAGGTCGCCGGCGGCTGAAACTCGCTGGAAAACAGGGCGCACCGGTCACAAAAAAACACTATGGCTCCGGCGAGGTCGTGCACGGTGAATTCTCCACCAAATGGTCGGTTCTTGGGCTCTACAGCACCAGGGGATCATGTAGAATACCGGCATGATGTCTAAACAAGCTGGGGAGGGCTCTAAACCTATTGGCACCGTGCGCCCGATAGGGTCCAGCGGTATACCCTCAAAACGAACCCGGATTCCTCACTCTATACTCAATTTCTCGGTCCAAAATCGATGGAGGAGGTGTGCTAGGCAGTTAACATCATGTGTGTGAAGTTTGAGACCCAACAAACACGATTTGAGGACGAATTTTACAATTCCTTACCTCAAGGTCCGTTTCTGCCGCCCGGGAGAAAAACTTGAAATTCTCCCTCTGTGATCAATGGCTAGGGCTGATCTTTGGGGGTGAGCAACTAGGCTTGTAGGTGCACAGATGGAGTGGCTTGCTTGGGCGTGATCACTTCTGGTTTGGGCTGTCCACGGCGTCCAGTTTCGGTTCCTCCGACGTTCAACACGGGAGCAGCAGAACTTTTCTGTTTCTAGGCGCTGGTGAGCTCGGTACGGTGGAGGGAGGGTGCTAGCAGGCTAGAAAACTCGTGGGCGAAGCTTTTCTCTGTGGGGAGCTCGAGCAAATGAGCTACGGTGGCTGTGGTTCTCGGGAGACAACAGAGCAGCGGGGTTCTGCTCGGGAGAAAAACAGCTAACGTGCACCAGCGAGAGAGAAGAAGAGAAGTTTGCTTGTGCAGCCTCCTGGGGAGATAAGAGCAGAGGCAAACCGACTGAAAAAGGAGGAGCTGGCACCGGAGATCATCGTGCGCGATGGGTGCTCAGCCGAGGAAAACAGAACCGAGTCGGTTTGTCCGAATGTCTGTATGACATGTGGGCCCTCACACCTCAAATATCTCCCTCCTCTGTGCTTTAATATTCCCGCACCGCCTTCGTCCGAATTCCACCAAAATTGCATGGTAGACCAAACATGTTATGAGAAATTTGAATCTAAACTCAATTTCAAAATTGAGCATGTTTGGTTCAGTTTTTAAATTCAAATCTGAATTCAAACCCTCCCTCGAATATTCCTCGGATTAATTGGTATATGGGCTCCAAAAATATCCAAACTTGGATCACGAGCTCATTGATATATGGAGAATGCATCGGTGAATTCATTTGGATGCATTTATACAATCTGGATAGAAATCCTTTTAAATGAATTCAAATTGCGTTTAAATTCCCTCCACTCTACTCATAGAGGAGGTGCATATGAGTTAGAAATTTTGGGAGTAAAATTATTTCCCCTAGGTTAACTTGTGCTGATCATGGGCTGGAGAAATTTTTTTAACTCTCTCACTTGTCCATATTGGTGTTCATCATTTCATGTAACACAACTATAGCCTTTTATCGCCTTAACTTTGTTTCATAAGTTGAAATCAAGCTTTACAAAAGTTAGGGCTTTTACACCGGCGAGGTAGGAGCGCGGGGGCGGGAATTGACCCGAGGAAGAAGAAGCCTCGGGTGGGTCCCGCGTGTCAGCGACAGTTAGTTTAAACATTGGATCGGTTGTGGCCGGGATCTCATGTGACTATGGGAAAATGCAGTGGACTCCGGTGTGGCTTAGCTGCGGTTCTGACACATAGCTGGGGACCCCACCAGCCGCTTTAAACTTTATTTGAATTTTCAGATTTGGTTCAAACTTCAAATGAACATAACTTCTGCTAGAAAGCTCCAAAGTCAGTGAACCAAATTTTTCTGAACTCAGCTTTTTGAGTACTTTCCAGCAGCACAAATTTCAGCTCACAAAACTTATAGTTTTCCAGAATTAATTCCCTAAATTTTAAACTGTTAGGAATTTTATCTGGAGGATTACTTCATGAAAAATTATGAAATTTAGCTGGGAGGTTCATTGGAAAATCCTTGAGCCACAGTAAAATTTTCAGACCCATCCAAGTTTATTTAGTCCCCCTAAATGGTGTGATTAAGTGAACTGCCCTGAGAAAATAGAAAAATGTACAGAAACATTTTTCAGATTTTCTCAAATCTTGTTTAGGCATAACTTCATCTAGAAGTCTTCAAATGACATGAGACCAATTCCATTAGAACCATATCAAATTCTAGTTTCCAGAAAGTAATGGTTGAAGCCATGAAAACCCCTGGAAGTTCTTAGAGGTTCTAATATTGACCAAATAGGCTTTTATTTGTAGAAGGCTCAAGTGAACTTTGTTTCAAATGAAATTTGGTCAAGACTCTTGTTAGGAACCTACCAAGCCACCATAAAAATTTCAGAGCCAAAGGGGAGGGCTAGCTAGCATTATGGTCTTTACATATTCAAGTTCAAACATTGCATTTAAATTGACATATAGTATATCGTTTACGTGTAGTCGCTGAAGGCGAGAAAACTCCGGAAGTGCTCAACTTCCTTCTTCCGGACGAAGCCCTAACCACTGATCAGCAGCAACAAGGCAAGCCCCGGTTTGCATTAACCCATTTTATAAAGTTTTGCTTTGTTACATACTTAGTGTGAGGTATATAGATGTGCATTAGGTGAAGGATGGATGAAACCCCAGTGCAAAAACAGCTTTTTCCTGTAAGAGTGAGGGTAGTGTCTAAGTCCTCGAGTAGACAGGCTATGCTTAATGAGTCATAGAACTCCGGTACAAGTTGAGTAGTTGGAATCTACTCGCGAGTTAGGCTTGGGACACACGGGATTGGTTCGAGTGATGTGAGATCACCTTAGTAATGAAAATGAGACTAGGCAGGGGCTAGGGCACAGCAAGAGGAAGTCTTATGTGCGCAGCCCTGTCCGTGTCGATTGAGGACCGATCCGTGTGCGGCCAACGCTGATCAAGTTTGAACGTACCGAAGGCATATCGGATATATGGGCCCCGATAAACCGATGTAACCTATACCTCCGGGCGTCGAGGCATAACGCACCGATTTATAGGTGTAGGCTGAGGGCAGCAAGGTGGAAATCTGCTAACGGGCATAGAGAGATGCTCCGTGTAGGGAACCTCCTGCTCGTTTCGGTGCGACTGGATCGACGTTTGGGCTGTTGGGTGAAAGGTTGTCCCGTACGACATCGAGTGAGCGTGCTGTGCAGCTCCACGGGTGGGCGTACGTGACGTGCTCTTTGGTTGTTCCTGCAGATGTATATCGAGTCGATTCGCCATCCCTTGGTCACTGAGTCGTGATGTAGGTTAATATATGAAATGTGATGATTCAATAATGCTGTTATGATATAATTGTATTGCTACATGTGTGCCACCAATTATTGCTCACTAAATTTCATATTCATGAACTGTTAACTTGTGGCTAAAAGATGAACTAAGGATGAACTTGTAGGCGTGTCCATTTGCTGAAACTTACCATCCCATGATCGTTGTACACTACATGTAGAGTTTCATGCCTAGGTGAGTCGGTTAAGTCTTGTTGAGCCATCGTGCTCATGGTTGCTGCTTAAGTGTTTTCAGGTGAGGAGCATCCCACGGACTCGGGTTACGAGTCCACCGGCGAGGGCTACCCTCCGTCGGGGACCACGACTGAGTGGGAGCCATACACGCCGCGCTGAGCTGGAGTAGTGCAGCTAGTGTGGGTTACCCTAGGGCTGGGCAACCGACTTTTGCTAGGTAGAAGGGCATGAGTTGTACAAACTTAGTTCCGCTGCTGTAATAATAACACGAGTTTGTAACTGAAGTATTGTACTACTTTGTACATTTTAGTTGGTTTTCTATGTAATATAATGTTTTCCTTATGATGTGTGCTGTCGGGTGTCGCATCGTGTGGCACCACCCTCTGCGATCCTGGATGAGCTGATCCCGGTCCGCCACAGGGGCGGCCCTGGGCAGCGCTGCATTCAGGGGCATCCGGGGGGGAGGGGGGCACGGCCGGCGAGGGCTCAGGGCGGCGGGGCGGTGGCTGCCGGTTGCCGGCAGGGCTGCCCGTGGGGGAGGGGGGCGCGGCCGGTGAGGGCTCAGCGCGGCCGGGCCGACGGGGCGGTGCCGGGCGTGCACGGGCGGAGAAGGGGAGGAGGGAGGGAGGGGCGTGCCGTACCTGACATTGTGGGCTGTCAGCGGCGACGTTTGTGGCGGTGGTGGTGCAGCGAGAGTGAGAAGAGGCTGCGGCGGGGAGAGTGAGAGAGAGAACCGAGGGGTTGGCCCGAGTATATGGGGCATTAAAGACGACGGTGGTTTTACACCGTCATCAACAAGGCTTAATTGACGTTGGTGTAGGTCAACCGTCGTCTATATGTTCCCGGGAAGGCCCAGGTTACGGCCCATATTGATGAGGGCCATTATTGTCGACGGTGGACCGTCATCTATAAGGCCTGAGAGCTTATAGACGACGGTACTAGGTCAACCGTCTTCAATTAATGATTTATTGACGACGGTGTTATCCAGCCGTCATCAATATTTTTATTTACAATGGCCGCGTCGTCAATAAATCTGGCCGTCATCCATTGTCGTGATTCCTGTAGTGCATAGGGACTCACTGTGAGTCAAGGACCCTATCCCCGACGGCCCCCCTACCACCGGTGCACCGTCAAGATGGAATGTGCTTCTATCCGAGGCCGTCAAGGGGAGAGATGCACCAGAGAGCCTCAACAAAGGCCGCACACACACAACATATCGCAAGAGTGGACGAAGAGGGCTACCAGTGTGAAAGTATCTGGTGGGCAAAAACGCTGGGAACCAGGAACTTCCAGCATGCAAGAGGAGAACAAAGACCACATGGTGAGGGGGGTGCCATCCTACATAGGAAGGCCTCCTTTTATACTCAGCCACGACCTATGTCAGGGCAACCACCGTGGTGATTGGGTTTCCACCTCTGCACACCGCGGGTTATTCACCTCCCCCAGAAATGGGTAGGATCGAAGTCCACTCGTATGACACTGGGGGCTGGGAGGATAACCTATTGGGAACGTCCGGTGGTTTCCGAGGAGAGCGGCACAACAAACTCATCGGTTGCCGCAGTAAATGATCCGAGGCAACCCCTTGGGCATGGCGCCTATACACCTCCCCCATAGATGGGTAGGACCTAGGTCCACCCGACAGACACCGGGGGCCAGGTGAGTAACATCTTGGGGTTGTCAGGTGGTCCCCGAGAAAAGAGGCGTGGTGGAACTGCAGCAACCAACCCGTTGGCTGCCACAGTAAATGCCCCGAGGCAACCCCTCGAGCATGTCATCTTAGCACTCGCCCCCACCAATGACAGGTAGGTCTTAGGACATTGGCAATTAGGATAAAAGTTAGCATTAACATTTAAAGTTTTGAATATTGCCAAAACATTCTTCTGTGGCAAGGTCCGACAAGTTCTTTGTTAGGTCCGCCAAGTGTTGGCAAGGTCCGACGCAAGGTCCGGAGAGCTCCTGCAAGGTCCGAAGAGCTTCTGTGAGGTCTGGAGCTTGTTTTTAGGGAGGTCCTGTGAAGTTCAACTCGTAGAACTGCAGCATCTTGTTTTTGCTTTTAACTCGCAATGTTTCAAACTTGCTTTATGGGAAGGTTTGCTTAGTATTAATTTGCTAAGTTTTTGGTGTGTTTTGGTGGTTATGGCTGTTATCATTTGATATGGTTTGCAACATGCTTATGTGACGTGCTCATGTAAGGTGTTGTGGTTTTCAAACTAACGTGAGTCAAGTCGAGGACTTGTGCTCGAAAGAATTGGTTGTTTATTCATGTGCAGGTGTTGCTTGAGTTCAAGACATGGATGTTGACGGGATCCTTGGACTAGTCTCAGGGAGGAGATGAGGTTCCAACAACCAAGTTCGGGAGGAGCTGTGGTTGAGTTGATCGAGAGGTCGCACAGCATGTTTGGATCAAGGGCAGTGCATATGAAGGTTGCGTGTACGTCGTTGGAAGGTGTTTGCACGTGTGCAAGGAGTGCATGGACGTGGCAACATTGTTCCAAGGCGTGATGAAGAGAAGTGGGCGTAAAGAATTGGTCGGAAAGGTCCAACCGACTAGGTTATGGACTCAGGCTGCGGCTGAGTCGTGTTTGACTCAAATATGGAAAGTTTTGAGTTGGTTATGATAGGATTTCGTTTGGGTCACGAAGTTGAGTTGTTTTAGGAATGTTTAGGACGTTCCTAAGGTGTTTGGAAGTCTTAAGATTGCTTCTATCTGCGTATAGAAGAGTCTTGAGCAGTATTGGAAAGTTACAGTTTGAATCCAAGTAGGAGTAGGAGTCATAGTTTGAGTTGAGTTGGCCTTAGGGCTGGTTATATAAGCAAGGGGGGCCAAGTCTCGTGGGTGCACGACTTTGGGCTGTTCCTCTTGTGTTTCTATTGAATAAAGTTCATAGTTTCGAGGAGATTTGGTGCCTTGTTCGTCCGACTTGTTTTTCGTCAAGTCTTTCGCGCCGAGTTTCTGGACAGACCGACGTTGCTTCGGTGTTTCATTCATAACTCGAGTTTTACAGATCCGATTGACATGATTCTTTTTGGGTTGTCTTCACAACTCAATTATCTATCAAATGTGAAATTTTCACGAGCTTCGGATCTGTAGTTTTTGAGATAAACGAGTTTCTTTGCAGCGTTGCAGATATTTTTTATATCGGGTAGAACAGATTGATCTTCGTTTAATGTTTTGATCGTATCTCAAGTTTTACTTCGTGTTTTCAAGTGATTCTTGTTGCATTAGATCCGTGACTTGATTCTCTACCTCTCTACTTGATTTGTCACAGTTGAAAACGTTTGAAAACACTTGCACACACAGTTTCTTTAACCGATTGATTTTTTGCTGAGGGGTTTTTGTTGTTTCCGCTGCGAAAAGTTTTAATCTACCATTCACCCCCCTCTGGTAGCTTTTCACGTGCTATTCGATCCTACAATTGTTATCAGAGCCAAGGTGCTCTAATCTTTGTGATTTGCACGTGTTTTGACTAACCATTATGGAGAAGTACTCCGCAAAACCTTGTGTGTTCAATGGCATCGATTTTCAGGTTTGGAAGGCGTGGAGGGAGGCCTACATACAGGCGCAAGGCTTCGCCATATGGGAAAAGGTCTACCGGAACTTCGATGTACCACCCAACGATCAAGTTACGGCTGCGAACATGAGAGATGTTGACAACAACAACAAGGCTGGCAACTTGATCATCCAAGGATTGACTCAAAGCGACTTCGACCATGTTGCACACCTCCGATCTGCATATGATGTTTGGAAAGCTCTTTGTGACTACCATGAAGGATCCAATACGATCAAGGAGGTAAGACAAGATATGTTCAAGAAAGAATACATGCATTTTGAGATGCAACCCGGTGAGTCAATTGACGACCTTTTTGCTCGCTTTAATAAAATTCTCAGCAACTTGCGTAGTGTCAATGTTAACTTTTCAGATGCTGAAAATGCTAGACAATTGTTAGGAGCATTAGATATGTCAATTTGGGAGATGAAACTTACATCTATTCATGAATCTACTGTCATGAGTTCTTTTACTTTAGACGTGCTTTATTCTAAATTGAAAACTCATGAAATTGACATCATCTCACGTAAAACCCCAACAATTCTATTGCATTTGTTTCGCAACGTGACATGTCTAGTTCTAGTAAATCATCATCTAGTGGTGCACTCTCTTTGCTGTCCTCTCTAACCCTTGAACAGATTGAAGAGTTTCCAGAGGAGGAGCTTGCACTCACCTGTACTCGGTTCTCAAAAGCATTGCAAAATGTGAGAACTAGAAGGAGAGGAAGCTCCGGACCTCAACGATGTTTTGAATGTGGTAAGACAGGACATTTTTGTACGGAGTGCCCTAACCTTTCAGGTCCGACTTCACGTGAAGAAAAGCAAACAAGGCCGAAGAAATCGTTTGCAAAGAATAAGAAGAAGAAAGATTTATCAATGCGCAACATAGTGCATAGTATGATCTCTGCACTTCAAGATTTTGACTCAAGTGATGTGGACACCGGTAGTGATGAAGATGAAGAAGCTATGGCAAATATGTGCTGCATGGCGAGCAAGTCAAGTTCAAGCTCCGAGGAGGCAGAACACAACAGCGACGATGAAGAGGTATGTCCCACTTGCGAAGAAATGTGTGATGCTATTTCTCGTGCCACTGTTATATTAAAGAAAAAGGATAAAAAACTTAGGAACAATGCTGTTAAAATTGAATCACTAGAATCTGAAATTAATCGTTTAAAAACTTTGATTCCTAGTGATGATTCTTGTTCCTCATGTGATTTGATTTATGAACAATTATCCTCTTTAAGAAGTGCACACGCATCTACACTTGATAAACTTGAACTTGAAATTGAAAAGAACAAAGAGCTTGCTGCACTTAATGATAAAAATTTGAAAGATGCTTGTTGTCCTACAATTGATTTGCATTGTTCTTCATGTGATGATCTGAATAGGAAACTAAATGATGCTATGAATGAGATTTCTATTTTGAACAATGCTTTACGTGTGCATGAAGTTAAATATTGTTCAAAATGCAAACTAAAAGGAAAAACTTCATGTGAAAACTGCTTTGATCTTTCCAATAAACTTGATGACATGCATAGGACACTAGATCGGCTTTCTAATGCAAATAAGAACCTAAACTTGCTGCTGAATTCTTCCAAGTCTTGTAATGATAAAACTGGTTTAGGTTTTAATTCTCATGCTCATGCTAAGGCACACCCACCTAAAGTTGTAAAGTCATTAGGAAGCGGTTTGATTCAAACAGCTCCTAGACAAAAAGAGGTGATTTTCAAATCTGCAGGAGTACTGTCCCATTCGGGTTCTAATAAACGTGTTGCTTGCTCATCTAGACATGATAATAAGGTTATTTTTCATTGTACCTACTGTGGTAGAGATGGTCATGTCATGGATTTTTGTTATAGACTAGCTAAACACGATAAGAAACAAAGAATACTTGCTAGATCACATAACAACCAAGCAAAATCTGCTAGACCGAATGTTCGGAGCTTGCAACCTGCTGTAATGAGTCAAAAACTTGCTCCCGGACCTACTGTTTTTTGTGCTACATATAACACATCTTCTAAGTCAGTAGTTGGGAACAAAAATTTTCGATGTTTGGCTCATAAACCTGCTGTACCTTCTGAGCTTTCGCGTGTTATTCCTGCTGGACGTCGTGTGACTCAGTACTGGATTCCTAAAAGTCTTTTAACTAACCCCAGTATTGAGTCATCGACGTATTGTGCTGCTGTGTAGGTTTCGCGTTTGAGGAAGGAGAACATTTGGATTGTGGATTCAGGTTGCTCACGCCACATGACCGGTAACAAAGAATGGTTCTCCTCTCTCTCTTTTGTGTCACGTGTAGAAAATGTTACTTTCACCGATAACTCTTCTACTCCCATAATTGCTAAAGGTTCGGTTAGAGTAAACAATCTCTACACTTTGAAAGATGTGGCACTTGTTAAAAATTTGAAATACAACTTGAT
This sequence comes from Neostapfia colusana, assembly GCA_030760725.1. NCBI lineage: Eukaryota > Viridiplantae > Streptophyta > Magnoliopsida > Poales > Poaceae > Neostapfia > Neostapfia colusana. The sequence goes on along the minus strand of JASWHV010000002.1, from coordinate 46,069,196 downwards.
TTCGGTTTCACAATTGCTAGATGAAAATCTAGAGGTTAGCTTTGCTAAAAATTGCTGCAAGGTTATAGATTCAAATGGTGAGCTTTTGTTTAATATGTCTAGGTTTGGAAGAGTTTTTAAAGCTGATTTTGATTTGTCAACTTCTAAGCATCGGTGTCTAGTTGCTAATGATACAAAGGATCTATATTTTTGGCATCGTAGACTTGGTCACATAGGCTTTGATCATCTCACTCGTGTTAGTGCTCTCGATCGCATGCGTGGGCTGCCGAAGCTTAAAAAGGACAATGATATTGTGTGCTCTTCTTGTAGACATGCTAAGTTTGTTGCAGGTTCACATGCTCCTCTCACAATGACCATGACAGCTGAACCGGGACAACTTTTACATCTTGACACAGTAGGTCCGACACGTGTTCAATCCTTCGGAGGTAAATGGCATGTGCTTGTGATTGTTGATGATTATTCCAGATATTCTTGGGTTTATTTTATGGCATCTAAGAATGAAGCTTTTAGTCATTTTAGAACTTTATCTCTTAGATTATCTATTGATCACCCAGGATCATTAAAAGCAATTCGAAGTGATAACGGAACTGAATTTAAAAACCAATCCTTTGATCACTTTTGTGCTGAAAATGGAATAGATCATCAATACTCTTCAACCTATGTACCACAACAAAATGTTGTCGTAGAAAGAAAGAAAGAACAGGACCTTAGTTGAGATGGCTAGGACTATGCTTGATGAATATCAAACTCCTAGGAAATTTTGGGCTGATGCAATTGCAACCGCTTGTTATGTCTCAAATCGTGTTTTCTTGCGTGCTAAGCTTGGAAAAACCCCATATGAGCTCCGGTTTGGACATAGGCCTAGTGTTACACACTTTAGGGTTTTTGGTTGCAAATGCTTTGTTAAGAAACATGGTAATCTTGATAAATTTGAAGCTAGATCTGTTGATGGCATGTTTCTTGGTTATCCATCTCATACTAGAGGTTACCGTGTGCTTTTACTTGACACTAACAAAATTGTGGAAACTTGCGAGGTTTCTTTTGATGAAGCTAGCCCAAGTACTAGCTCCGATATTGCAGGTCCGGATCCATATCCACAGGGGGAGAGTATTTTTATTGAAGAAGATGAAGAAGTGGTGCTGCTGCCCGAAAACTCGGAAGTAAATAACGATCAAGCTGCTGATTTTGCACCACAACCAGCACCAACAGTCACTACTGCTGGTTCGGACCTTCCTCAATCAACAAGCTCTCCTAATCAAAGGTCCGAACATGAAGAAGAAGGTGCTTGTGAAGTGTCTACTCCCCTCCGAGTACTCAAAAGTCATCCTCCACAACAAATCATTGGAAGCTTGCATGAACGAGTCACTTGGTCCAGGTTTTGCGATCGAAAATCTCATGCTCATTCTGCTTTTGTTGCTTCCTTTGAACCCAAGGATATATCACACGCACTCACTAATGAATCTTGGATTAATGCCATGCAAGAAGAGTTAGAAAATTTTGAAAGAAATAATGTTTGGAAACTTGTACCTCCACCTCAAGGTCACACATTAATTGGAACTAAATGGGTATTTAAAAATAAGCAAAGTGAGGATGGGGTTGTGGTTAGGAATAAAGCTAGGTTGGTTGCTCAAGATTTCACTCAAATTGAAGGTCTAGATTTTGATGAAACATTTGCTCCTGTTGCTAGATTAGAAGCTATAAGAATTTTATTAGCATTTGCTGCATCTAAAGGTTTCAAGTTATATCAAATGGATGTTAAAAGTGCTTTTCTTAATGGCTACATAGAGGAGGAGGTTTATGTTAAGCAGCCACCGGGTTTTGAAAATCCAAATTTTCCTAATCATGTTTACAAACTGTCCAAAGCCTTGTACGGTCTAAAACAAGCCCCTAGAGCATGGTATGATAGGTTAAAAACATTCTTACATGAAAAGGGGTTTACCATGGGCAAGGTTGATAAAACTCTTTTTGTACTTAAGCATGGCAATGACTCATTATTCGTTCAAGTGTATGTGGATGATATTATCTTTGGTTGTACTTCTCATGATCTCGTGTCCAAGTTTTCAGCTATGATGAGTTCAGAATTTGAGATGAGTATGATGGGAGAACTCACATACTTTTTGGGGCTGCAAATCAAGCAAACAAAAGAAGGAACTTTTGTGCATCAAACTAAGTATACAAAGGACCTTCTTATGCGCTTCAATATGGACAAATGCAATCCTCTTCGGACACCAATGGGAACAGCAACAACACTTGAACTTGACGAAGATGGTGACCCGGTCGATAAAAAAGAATACAGAAGTATGATTGGATCACTTTTGTATCTCACGGCGTCAAGACCGGACATACAATTCAGCGTATGTCTTTGTGCACATTTTCAAGCTTCTCCATGTGCTTCACATTGCCAAGCCATCAAAAGGATTCTCAGGTACCTACATGGAACTCAAGAATTTGGCATTTTTCTTCCTTCTTCCTCAACCGTTTCTTTGAAAGCTTTTTCGGATGCTGATTTTGGGAGATGTAGGATTGATAGGAAAAGTACTTCGGGTGCTTGTCATTTTCTTGGTAATTCACTTGTTGCTTGGTCCTCTAGAAAACAAAGTTCAGTTGCACAATCCACGGCCGAATCTGAATATGTAGCTGCGGCTAGCGCTTGCTCACAAATTCTTTGGATTGTTCAAACACTTAAGGATTATGGGGTTGATTTAGATAGTGTTCCACTGTTTTGTGATAACACTAGTGCAATTTGTATTGCTAAAAACCCCGTGAAACACTCTAGAACTAAGCACATTGACATTAGGTATCACTTTCTTCGTGATAATGTTGAAAAAGGAAACATTGTGCTTCACCATGTCGATACCGAACAACAATTGGCTGATATTTTTACAAAACCTTTGGATTTCACTCATTTTTGTTTCATTCTTAGTGAAATAGGGGTTATGCATCCTCTTGGCTTAAATTGAGGGGGAGTTTTTGAAACTTTGAAAGTCTATGTGTGAATCTGAAACTAAAATAATATGAGCATAATATTTCATACATATATGAATTTGTTTTTCCTTTTACAAGCTTAAAGTTCTTACTACATTACTCATGTTATACATTTTGTAGTTTTTTCTATGACTAGTAATTGGAATAATTACTTACACTAAATCTGGTCATGATCGAACTTTCTTGCTGTTTTGAACTTGTTGCGTGCTCACAAGTGCTTTTAATCATAAAAAATTAATCAAGTGATCAGCTCACATGTTGAGTTTTCAAATAAAAAATTGAGAAAAGATCAAGAGAATATGCATGCATCGCACTTCTTCTTTTGAGATTGCTTATCATTGCACTAAGATATGAACTTGGAAGGAATTGTGTATGACTAAAACCATGTCCTTAAGCTTCTGATTGCCAAATGACATATGCTTGGCTTGGTTGGTTGAATAAGGCTGATGCGGCATATAATCTCTTGCAAATATCATATGATCAACTTTGTGCCTTAAATGATTATGAATAATAAAAATGCAGCAACAAGTGTCATGTTTTCAGGTTTTGAAATAGTTGAGGAAGGGAGATCATGACTTGCTTAAACTGAAAAATACATTTGATCTCTAGCATGGATTACACTACTTTATGTATCTCATTGATGTGATAGTGTATGTAACCTGATAGTATGACTTGGATGAGCTTTGTTTTGTATGTATATGTTATAATATGCTCATAACATTTAAAAATTTCTCTTTTGAACCTTGCTGAATACATTGTCAAAGGGGGAGAAATATGTATAAGGAGAGATTTTTTTTACACTTTGCATATGTTATACACTTTCTTCCTTCTCTGATTTTAAAAAATGGGGAGAAATTAATAAAGGGGGAGAAATGAGTTTTCAAAGCTTTTCAAAATTTTTCATAAGCCAATGTTCGGATTTTAATTGGTGTTGCCAATGCATTCATCAAGGGGGAGATTGTGAGACCTATGTGTGCTGAATACATTGGCAATTAGGATAAAAGTTAGCATTAACATTTAAAGTTTTGAATATTACCGAAATATTCTTCTGTGGCAGGGTCCGACAAGTTCTTTGTTAGGTCCGCCAAGTGTTGGCAAGGTCCGACGCAAGGTCCGGAGAGCTCCTGCAAGGTCCGAAGAGCTTCTGTGAGGTCTGGAGCTTGTTTTTAGGGAGCTCCCGTGAAGTTCAACTCGTAGAAGTGCAGCGTCTTGTTTTTGCTTTTAACTCGCAATGTTTCAAACTTGCTTTATGGGAAGGTTTGCTTAGTATTAATTTTCTAAGTTTTTGGTGTGTTTTGGTGGTTATGGCAGTTATCATTTGATATGGTTTGCAACATGCTTATGTGACGTGCTCATGTAAGGTGTTGTGGTTTTCGAACTAACGTGAGTCAAGTCGAGGACTTGTGCTCAGAAGAATTGGTTGTTTATTCATGTGCAGGTGTTGCTTGAGTTCAAGACATGGCTGGTGATGGGATCCTTGGACTAGTCTCAGGGAGGAGATGAGGTTCCAACAACCAAGTTCGGGAGGAGCTGTGGTTGAGTTGATCGGGAGGTCGCGCAGCATGTTTGGATCAACGGCAGTGCATATGAAGGTTGCGTGTACGTCGTTGGAAGGTGTTTGCACGTGTGCAAGGAGTGCATGGATGTGGCAACATTGTTCCAAGGCATGATGAAGAGAAGTGGGCGTAAAGAATTGGTCGGAAAGGTCCAACCGACTAGGTTATGGACTCAGGCTGCGGCTGAGTCGTGTTTGACTCAAATATGGAAACTTTTGAGTTGGTTATGATAGGATTTCGTTTGGGTCACGAAGTTGAGTTGTTTTAGGAATGTTTAGGACGTTCCTAAGGTGTTTGGACGTCTTAAGATTGCTTCTGTCTGCGTATAGAAGAGTCTTGAGCAGTATTGGAAAGTTACAGTTTGAATCCAAGTAGGAGTAGGAGTCCTAGTTTGAGTTGAGTTGGCCTTAGGGCTGGTTATATAAGCAAGGGGGGCCAAGTCTCGTGGGTGCACGACTTTGGGCTGTTCCTCTTGTGTTTCTATTGAATAAAGTTCATAGTTTCGAGGAGATTTTGTGCGTTGTTCGTCCGACTTATTTTTCGTCAAGTCTTTCTCGCCGAGTTTCTGGACAGACCGACGTTGCTTCGGTGTTTCGTTCATAACTCGAGTTTTACAGATCCGACTGACATGATTCTTTTTGGGTTGTCTTCACAACTCAATTATCTATCATCTTTGAAATTTTCACGAGCTTCGGATCTGTAGTTTTTGAGATAAACGAGTTTCTTTGCAGCATTGCCGATCTTTTTTATATCGTGTAGAACAGATTGATCTTCGTTTAATGTTTTGATCGTATCTCAAGTCTTACTTCGTGTTTTCAAGTGATTGTTGTTGCATTAGATCCGTGACTTGATTCTCTACCTCTCTACTTGATTTGTCACGGTTGAACACGTTTGAAAACACTTGCACACACGGTTTCTTTAACCGATTGATTTTTTGCTGAGGGGTTTTTGTTGTTTCCGCTGCGAAAAGTTTTAATCTACCATTCACCCCCCCTCTGGTAGCTTTTCACGTGCTCTTCGATCCCACAGTCTACCAGTTGAACACTGACGGGATAGGTGAGAAGAAACTCGGGAACATCCGGCAGTTCCCGAGGGAGGCAGCGCGGTATTCTTGTGACCCATGGGATGTCACAGTAATTACCCCAAGGCAACCCCTCGAGTGCATCGCCGTGACCCATCAAGTAAGGAGTAAACACGACGACACACTGCTGTTTTGACTTAATACGCCCACTATGCCAAGGACGTGCAGCCTTTTCCTCTCCCACATTCAACCACTCATCCACTACGCGAAAGTATCACCACCGCTTTCATTTCCAAAGCACAGGTTCAAAACCACCACACGAAAGAGATGGAGGCCCCACCTGCAGGCTCAATGTCTCCCCCGAGATGGACCTGGGTGCCACTGCTAGTACTTTGCAGACCGGGTACCCCCACGTAGTGGGTAAAAGACGGCCTGGGCCCTGCCTCCCGGCTAAGGCGGGTCCCAGAATAAGCCACATGCCTTGGGCCCCATGGTCAGCCCTGGGGCTACCGCGTGCGCTTGTGCTCTGGAGCTGACACGTGCCCCGAGCTCCGGTCCGAGCCTCCTCGCTGAGGTGAGAACCGGAGCTGCCACGTGCCTCGGGCTCCGAGCCGCCTCCCCGCTTAGGAGTGCTCCGGTTCTGACACATGCTCCGGGCTCTGGTCCGAGCCTCCCCGCTGAGGTGAGGTCCAGAGCTGCCATGTGTCCCCCGGCTTCGAGCCACCTCCCCGCTGAGGACAGCTCCGGTGCAGACACGTGCCCCGGGCTCCAGCCAGAGCCTCCCCGCTGAGGTGAGGTCCGGAGCTGCCATGTGTCTCCTGGCTTTGATCCATCTCCACGCTGAGGAGAGCTCCGGAGCGGCCATGTGCCGCACGACCAGTCGTAGGCCATGGGTCGACGAAGTCAAGAAGAAGGTGCGCTGTTAGGCTTCGCATTCATAGCTCCCGCCTTCCCCAGAAGCATGGCACACCGCGCACGCATCCGCCCCCTGCCCGTTCACCATTACGATAATAGGACAGGGCAAAGGCATGACAACAGTATAGTGCTGCCCAACGGCACAAAGCCACCCAAGTAGGGCGAGAGGACGCGGCGACAAGATGGCGTCTTCATCATCACCTGACATGCGGTTAGGGGCGTTCAGCGCGCCAGATGGAGGGACTTAACTCTCCCACCAGCCACTCTACTTAGAGGATGAAGCCCTAGATTGTGTATAGGATTCTCATAGCTCTGGTACTACCTGTCGGGCCCCAAGCCTCATTGTAACGGCCCTGGCCTTGAACTATAAAAGGACCGGGGTGGCCACCCGGCACAGGGTTCCGATTCCACGCTCTGAAGAACTCACAACGCACAAGTGCTCACGCTCAAGCAATAGAACAAGCGCACCCGTGGACGTAGGATATTACGCTCCGGCGGCCCGAACCAGGTAAATCTCTGTGTTCATCTGCTCCCTCGAGCTCATGTCACGAAGGGCTCCAAGCCCCCTTTGTAAAAAAAGAACCTCGCAGGCTGCTTCCGAGCAGGACTGAAGGAATGTCGCAGCTAACACTCTTACAGGTGCAATAGAGAACATAAGGGTTATGCTGCTGAAATTTCGTCCGGATCCAGATCTCGCGTCCGTTCATAATCCCAGTTTTGATCACTCCGAGGTTCTCTAGAAATGGGACAATTCCGAACCTACATGCCTCGCATGCGTAGCACATGTGAGACGTGCTGGTTCTAACCGGGTGACACATAGGTTATATAACTTCAATTTACCTCTTTTGGAAGTTCAATTAACTTCAATTAAGCATGAATTAGGGCTAACATTGCTACATCCACATTCACAAATTTATATCCAATTAACCATTCACATTCTCAAATTGCAATTTAAATATTTAATTAAAATTTAGACATATCAATTTAATTTTCACAAATTTATAGTGAACTAACTTTAAGCATTTAATTTAAGCGTACCTGTGGAGGCGGCGGCGAGCCAGCAGGAGGTGGCCTGAGAATGCACTCGCCCAGGCGATGTGCAGGAGGTGGCTCGGTGGCCCTCGCTAAGAAACGGCTTGCCCATACTCATGGGACGGGTTGCTCGCCTAGGAGGCGACGGGGAGTGGGCGCCCGTCGGTGCTCACCTAGGGGGCCATAAGGGCGAGGGTGCCTGTCGTTTCTTGCCTAGGGGTGACGGGTGGGGCCGGAGGTGCTCGCCTAGGGGGCGACAGGTGAGGATGGAGGTGCTCCCTCAGGAGATGGGGAAGAGCGCGGGGGTGCTTGCAGGGCTGCTTGGAGGTGGCGCACAACTACGGGTCAGGGGGGTGTCTGCTCGTCTAGGTTAGGGTGGGTACCAGATGGACGATTGTGGGCCAGTCGCAAGAGTAAGCCGCATCGTGGGTCTCAGCCGCGCTCGTGAGCTGGGCTATTGTAACACCCTCAATTTCATATTCACGCATACATGCATATTTCATATAAAGAAACATTTTAAAAGAAGTAGAAACGGAGAAAAGAATCAGAAATATAGCCGAAAAGAGCCAATTCCAGTTCGCCGAGGAGCACTGTCGACACTTCCCGTGGCCTGCTGGCCATGTGGCATTTTTGGAGCTCATCCCTGTGGAAGGGGTGAGGTCCGTCATCGCCAGACACGTGGCAGGCTCAGAGCTAGCCTCTATGGAAGGGGCGAGGTCCGACCCGCTGAACACGTGTTGCCTCCGGGGCTCACTGAGTACGTCATGTACTCAAACTTGCATTATTACTTCATCATCAGCAACAGGAGAAGAGTACTTCAAAGACATGTGGAGTACTAGGTGTGTGATCTACCTTCAACTTGCCTGTGGAGTAGGAGATGGAGCCGCTGCCGCTGTTTAGTTTGCTTCCGCTATCATTTAGAAGACTTTCACTGCTAGAATAAATTAGAGACTTGTGAATGAGACCTTGAGTCTTTGTAACAAAGTACTTAAACCTATTTATTCGTGGTTATATTCTGAATTCAGTTTGTGGATTACATGTATATGTGTGATGAACATCCTGGGCACACATATGCATCAGCTGGGTTCCGTTTTCACGGGACCGGGCGTCACAGCTATTCGACTTGGGCGCCGGGTGTTCGTGGAACAGATGCACAGAGTCGCCTTTGCTTTGATAAATCTCGTGTTAGTCACCGAAACTTAGATAGATGCAAAGTTCCAGAGGCAGGAATTGTAAGGGCCTCAGTTTTTGACACTCATTTGCAGTGTTCATCACCACACCACACACCTCATTTGAGGAAGAATGATGAACACAAATAAAGAGCAAGTAACAATTATCAACATGCTCATTAGGGAACAAACTCACACATTGCAAAAGTGGTACTTCCCACATGTGATATAGATGGGCTGGACATATGAAGACTCCTACACTTTGCTAAGGATGTCCATGCCAAGTTCTACCCAAATTCAAAACCTTTTTGAGGTCATTTTGGGTATAGTTAGGAAGAGGGCAGTTTGAAACCATATTCAAATTCAAACTGTTTTCACCCACTGAATGTAAAAGTGGAAGGCATATTCTTGCTCAGCACATTTTTGTGAGCTCACACACCAATTTTCACTCCATTTGGAGTTGATCTTGACATGAGCTAAGGGGGAGAAATTCAAACTTTATTTGAATTTCAAACTGCACTTGTGCTGAAATTCATTCAAACCAAACCTCATTTGAACTTTGATCAATTCAAATGGCTCTTGGGTGAATAATTTGAATTGCCAAGGGTAGAATAGGGTTCACTGTTTACCACAGCTGTTAGGAATAAATTTCAGAGGTTAAAAGAGAAGTGGGACCCACATGTCAGCCTCTGCCTCAAAGCAAACCGACTGAACCACAGTTCAGTCGGTTCCCGGCAGCTGTGCGCGCGCGCCACCGAAGGGGGCAGCCGGCGCCAGCTCCTGCTGCGTGCCCCAAGCCGGAGACCAGCCGGCCGGGCTATTTATTCCCTCCCCGGCGTGCTTCAGTCACCATTTCCCCGAGCTACCGACGTGCGCGACTGCTTTTTCCACTGCCATCGCCGCCGCTCGAGTTCCTGCTTGATCAAGCCGATCGCAGCTCCCTCTTTCCATTCCAAGGTCCCAGCAAGGTACTAGCAACCATCCTCCATCCTTCCCATTGATAGAAATCGATTGAAACCGAGTGATATCGGCTGTGCCGAAAGATCAAACTCGGAACTGGAAACCGCCGCACCTCGGGCTCTCGTGGACAGCCCAACCTGGGCGTTGTCACGCCCGAGCCAAGACACCCTTGGACGCGCAGGTGACCGGTGCTGCTCATCTCCGAGCCACAGCTCGAGTGGTTGCTCACCGGCGGCGGTCGGCCGTATTCTTCACCGGCATTCCGGCCGGCACTGCCAGCACCACCGCAACAACAGCAGCAGCAGCGGGCGATGCCGCGTGCGTTTGCACCTCCGCAACGCATGCCGGGCTTTCGTCCCCCGAGTACTCCACCAGCAGCGGCCACATGTTACAAGTGTGGTCGTCCAGGACACTTCGCGAGCAGTTGCCCGGAGAGGCAAGGCGGCGGAGTGGTACCACAGTTTCCGGGGAGGAATCAACCCCGGAACCCTACTAATGCGCGGCGGGCAAACCCTAGGCCCGGCACTGTCCACCAGCTTGCCATTGAGGACGTGCCGGAGGGCGAGCCAATCCTTGCGGGTATGTTCCAACTCCACCAGCATCCCGCTATAGTACTATTTGATTCAGGCGCCACGCATAATTTTATTAGCCAAGCTTTCATTGCTAAACACAGCTTGCCGATACTACCCACCGATAGTCCATATTTAATTTGTTCACCGGGTGGGAAGATTTCAGCAAGCGTAATGGTCTCCAAAGCACCATTATGCTTAGCGGGTAGAGTGTACCCCACGTCTCTCATTATCTTAGAGGGACAGAAGGTCGATGTCATCCTAGGGATGTCGTGGTTAACCCGCACGGCGCTGTTTTAGACACCGTCCTCCGAGTCGTGCACTTAAACTCAGAAGTGCACGGTTCTCACTCATTATTTCTGGACAGTCCAGAAATAAAACTTCCAAGTGTCTATCAAGCCACAACCATCAGATTGGAAGACATTCCAGTGGTCCGAGAGTTCCCTGATGTATTCCCGGATGATTTGCCGGGGATGCCACCCGATAGAGAGGTGGAGTTCAAGATTGAACTTGCACCGGGAACCATGCCAATATCCCGAAGGCCGTACAAGATGGCGCCCAAGGAGTTGGCGGAACTGAAGATTCAGCTCACGGACCTTCTGGAGAAGGGTTTTATTAGGCCGAGCTCCTCGCCATGGGGTTGTTCGGCATTATTTGTCAAAAAGAAGGATGAAACGTTGCGGCTTTGCGTGGACTACCGTCCATTAAATGCCGTAACCATCAAGAACAAGTACCCGTTACCACGGATCGACATGTTGTTTGATCAGTTGGTCGAAGCAAAGGTCTTTTCCAAGATGGATTTAAGATCCGGGTACCATCAGATTAAGATCAGGGCTGAGGACATTCCAAAGACAGCTTTTTCGACAAGGTACGGACTTTATGAGTACCTGGTCATGTCCTTTGGCCTCACCAATGCTCCAGCTCACTTCATGTATTTAATGAACTCGGTGTTCATGCCGGAGCTGGACAAGTTTGTCGTGGTCTTCATCGACGACATCCTGGTATACTCCAAGTCGGAGGAAGATCACAAGAAACATCTGCGTATAGTCTTGCAACGGCTGCGGGATCACAAGTTATACGCAAAGTTCAGCAAATGCGAGTTTTGGATATCGCAAGTGCCTTTCCTCGGGCATATCATCTCAGCGGAGGGTATCGCTGTGGACCCGAGCAAAATCACGCAAGTGCTGAATTGGAAATCCCCGAGAACTGTTCATGAGGTACGGAGTTTCCTCGGACTCGCGGGATATTATCGGAGGTTCATTCCGAACTTCTCGAAGATTGCCAGGCCAATGACAGAGCTGCTGAAGAAGGCTACCAAATATGTTTGGAGTCCAGCATGTGAAGCAGCATTCAAGGCTTTAGTCAAGCACCTGACATCAGCACCGGTTTTGGCGCAGCCAGACACAACAAAACCGTTCGAGGTGTACTGCGATGCATCCGGCATTGGGCTCGGATGTGTGCTGATGCAAGACCGAAGAGTGGTCGCGTATGGATCACGACAGCTTAGGAACCATGAGCAAAATTATCCAACTCACGATTTGGAGCTCGCTGCCGTGGTACTTGCACTGAAAATGTGGAGACACTACCTACTCGGTAACCTCGTACATTTATATACCGACCACAAAAGCCTCAAGTACATCTTCACTCAGAAGGAGCTGAACATGAGGCAACGAAGATGGTTGGAACTGATAAAGGATTACGAGATAGAGATCCATTATCATCCGGGCAAGGCAAACGTTGTGGCAGACGCGCTAAGCCGCAAGTCACACGTCAATAATCTGACCATCACACCGTTGGAAGAGAGCGAACCACCACTACATGTGATTCCACATGGAGCTCTCTACAACCTAGCTTTGATCCCCACCATCCGTGAAGAGATAGCGGCAGCCCAGAAGAATGACAAGGGCATGTCACATTTGCGGAGACGTGTAGACAGTGGGGAGTTGAAATGTTTCCGGAAGGACGGAGACGGCGTCTTATGGTTCAAGGACCGGATCGTCGTACCCCGAAACCCGGAGTTAAGGAAGAGAATCTTTGATGAAGCTCACTTATCAAAGTTTTCTATTCACCCCGGCAGCAACAAGATGTATCAAGAACTCAGAAGCAAGTTTTGGTGGACACGGATGAAGCGAGAGACGGCAAAATACGTGTCCGAGTGTGATACATGTCGACGGGTGAAGGCAGACCACATGCGGAAACCGGGACTGCTGCAACCACTGGGCATTCCTGCCTGGAAGTGGGAGGACGTGAGCATGGATTTCGTCGTCGGTTTACCCACCACCTTACAGAAACATGATTCTGTGTGGGTGATCGTCGATCGGCTCACCAAAGTTGCCCATTTCATCCCGGTCAACACCAACTACAACGCCAAGAAGTACGCTGAACTGTACATCTCACGGATCCTATGCTTATACGGCGTACCCCGTACCATCGTATCGGACCGGGGCACTTTATTTGTGTCCCGTTTTTGGGAGCAGCTACACGCTGCCTTGGGGACGAAGCTGATCCGTAGTTCAGCCTACCACCCGCAGAAGGATGGGCAAACGGAGCGGGTAAATCAAATCCTAGAAGACATGCTACGAGCTTGCGCTATCGACCACGGCAAGAATTGGGATGATCACTTGCCATTAGCCGAGTTCTCGTACAACAATGGGTACCAAGCCAGCATCAAGATGGCGCCCTACGAGGCGCTATACGGCAGGAAATGCCGCACACCACTGAACTGGTGTGAATCTGGCGAGAGGGTTACCTTCGGGATTGATCTTGTCAACAACGCGGAAGAAAAGGTTCGATTAATTCAAGCGAACCTAAAAGCCGCTCAATCCCGACAGAAACAGTATGCGGACCGGAGAAGGCGCCCATTACAATTCGAAGTTGGAGATCACGTATACCTACGAGTGTCTCCAATGAAGGGCGTAAACAGATTTGGGGTGAGAGGAAAGTTAGCACCCCGATTCATCGGTCCATTCCAGATTACCGAAAGATGTGGATCGGTGGCATACCGGCTAAGATTACCAGAAGCACTTTCCGGTGTGCACGACGTCTTTCACATTTCCCAGCTGAGGAAGTGTCTCAAGCTATCAACTACCGTTCAGCTGGAAGACATTAAAGAACTGCAACCGGATCTCACCTATCGGGAGGAACCGGTGCAGATTATTGATGAAAAGGCCCGAACCACACGCAACCGTACGTTGTGGTTCTACAAGATTCTATGGAGTAATTACTCCATGGACGAAGCGACATGGGAGAGCGAAGAATTCCTTCGCACTAACTACCCCGACTTTTTCACGTCGCATATTCGGTAATTTTCCACTGTCCTCTCTCTCATTTCACCTTATAATCTCGGGACGAGATTCTTTTAAGGGGGGAGGAATGTAAGGGCCTCAGTTTTTGACACTCATTTGCAGTGTTCATCACCACACCACACACCTCATTTGAGGAAGAATGATGAACACAAATAAAGAGCAAGTAACAATTATCAACATGCTCATTAGGGAACAAACTCACACATTGCAAAAGTGGTACTTCCCACATGTGATATAGATGGGCTGGACATATGAAGACTCCTACACTTTGCTAAGGATGTCCATGCCAAGTTCTACCCAAATTCAAAACCTTTTTGAGGTCATTTTGGGTATAGTTAGGAAGAGGGCAGTTTGAAACCATATTCAAATTCAAACTGTTTTCACCCACTGAATGTAAAAGTGGAAGGCATATTCTTGCTCAGCACATTTTTGTGAGCTCACACACCAATTTTCACTCCATTTGGAGTTGATCTTGACATGAGCTAAGGGGGAGAAATTCAAACTTTATTTGAATTTCAAACTGCACTTGTGCTGAAATTCATTCAAACCAAACCTCATTTGAACTTTGATCAATTCAAATGGCTCTTGGGTGAATAATTTGAATTGCCAAGGGTAGAATAGGGTTCACTGTTTACCACAGCTGTTAGGAATAAATTTCAGAGGTTAAAAGAGAAGTGGGACCCACATGTCAGCCTCTGCCTCAAAGCAAACCGACTGAACCACAGTTCAGTCGGTTCCCGGCAGCTGTGCGCGCGCGCCACCGAAGGGGGCAGCCGGCGCCAGCTCCTGCTGCGTGCCCCAAGCCGGAGACCAGCCGGCCGGGCTATTTATTCCCTCCCCGGCGTGCTTCAGTCACCATTTCCCCGAGCTACCGACGTGCGCGACTGCTTTTTCCACTGCCATCGCCGCCGCTCGAGTTCCTGCTTGATCAAGCCGATCGCAGCTCCCTCTTTCCATTCCAAGGTCCCAGCAAGGTACTAGCAACCATCCTCCATCCTTCCCATTGATAGAAATCGATTGAAACCGAGTGATATCGGCTGTGCCGAAAGATCAAACTCGGAACTGGAAACCGCCGCACCTCGGGCTCTCGTGGACAGCCCAACCTGGGCGTTGTCACGCCCGAGCCAAGACACCCTTGGACGCGCAGGTGACCGGTGCTGCTCATCTCCGAGCCACAGCTCGAGTGGTTGCTCACCGGCGGCGAATTTCCACTTTTCCCCTTTCTGTGTGCAGAACGACCTTCGGGTACGATTCTGTTTAATTCGTGCTCTAGAAAGGATTAGAGGGCCTCAGGCCACTCCCACACGAGCTAGACACGGTGACGCACAAGTTGCCTTCACAACTCTGGGCCGGAGAACCTCTGTGCCCGGCGTAATTCAAGGTCTACTAATGGCGGAACGAACGGGGGGTATCGGGCGCACGGTGAGGACCTATTTCGGGCCTTCCCCGAGCTGCCCCGAGTTCATGTCGACCTTCTCTGAGGTCCACTGATGCTCCCCGACCGGTTTCTCAAGTAGCTGAGGCACTAGGGGCATCAGCCGACATGGCCGAAGTCGTTGCGATATGGCGGCTCGTCGCCGACCATGCTCCGGCCGTTGTCATGAGCAGCTGACCCTCGGATCATGTTCCCCAAGTAAAAGTAGGCAGGGGCGACCAGAATCAAGAAGTTTGGAGCGGTACAGCAGCCAGCGGCGAGCTCTCCGGCGAGGTCCCTCGGCGGCGGAGCGCGGGTGTCGCGAGGTTGAAGAAGGGGGTGGACCCCAGCTGTCAGCGGCCGATATTTTGAATCGGGATCCGGCTGCGGCCGGGATCGGGTGTGCTGGCGCGCAAAAGCCTTGTGGGCCGCGGTGTGCTGTCGCTTCGGCGTGCGACGCGTGTCCCCTGGGCCCACGCGCGAGTTTAAACTTTTCCCCGATTTTCAGATTTCCTTCAAACTTCAAATCCTTATAACTTTGGCTAGAAAGCTCCAAATTGAGTGAACCAAATTTTGCTGGATTCAGCTCTCTGAGTACTTTCCAGAAAATCAAGTTTCACTTCATGAAATTCCCTAATTCTCCAGAATTAATTCCTTAATGTTTAAACTGTTAGGAATTTTAACTGGAGAATCCTTTGGCGGAAAATCCTGAAATTTTGCTGAGATGTTCACCAAAATATCATTGAGCTACCATAAAAATTTCAGATCCATTTGAGCTCATTTAGTCCACCTAATGGTGTGATTAGTAAAACTGTTCCAGAGAAAATAGAAAATGTTCAGAAACATTTTCAGGATTTTCTCTGAAATTGTTTAGCTCATATCTTTAGTTAGAGACTTCCAAATTAAGTGAGACCAACTCCATTAGAACCCTCTGAAAATCTAGTTTTCAGAAAGTCATAGTTTGTCTCATGAAAATCCCTAGAACACCCTAAGGGTTCCAATTAAGGTCAAGGACATAATTATTTGTGGAGGGCTCAAATGAGCTTTGCTGCAACTAAAACTTGACCAAGTCTTTGTTTAGGTTGTAACCAAGCCACAGTAAAAGTTTCACAGTCATTAGGTCTGTCTAGTAAGGGTTATAGACTTCACAACTTCAAAGTTAATACAAAGGCATTTAATTAATACATACATTGTTCTTATCATGTAGTCGCTAAGGTCGAGGAGGAACCCGAAGTCCTAGACTTCGTTACTCCGGAGGAACAGCTAGCCTACGACCAAGAGCAGCAAGGCAAGCCCCGGTTTGCATTAACCTTTTTACAAATTTTTATTGTTTTGAGCACATACTTGTTTCCTTTGTTCTGTGCATTAGAGTCTTGTTTGGAAATCCAACTGCATAGCCAAGAAAACCACGGGTTGGGTTTAGGATTGAAAACCCCGTTAGCCACTGCATTGCTAGGATAGAGTAGGATTCGGTACAAGTCGAGTAGTTGGAACTACTCGCGAGAATAGGCTAGAGGCACATTGCTCGGGTAGAGATAGCACATGAAACACATGGCAAGAAAATGAGACCGAGCGGAGAGTAAGGGCAGCAGGACTTTGGGGCCTGTGTGCTGTAGCTCCGCTTGTGTCGATTGAGGACCGAGCCGTGTGCGGGCCTGTTGAACAAGCTAGAACAGTACCGAAGACCTACCGGCTATATGGGAACCGGGAAACTGATGTAACTCGGGTAGCTGGGTGTTGAGGCATTGCCCGTCGTTCAGAGGGTAGGTTGAGAGCTCGAGGTGTAAATCAGCTGGCGGCACAGAGATGCGCGTGCAGGGACCTCTTGCTCGGGACGATGGGACCGGTTCAATATTTGGCTAACGGGTGAAAGGTAGTCGCGTACGGCGTCCGTGATGGTTGTTGTAGGCAACATCGAGTACGGGCGTACGTGACGGGTTGTTCGGGTAACCCTGCAGGTGTAAATCGATTATAATCGCCGTCCCTCGCGGTCAGTGAGTACCACTTGTTCACTGTACCGTGACGTAGAAAGAACAGGCTAGTTACATGTTAAAATGTTGCTGATTGAAAGTTGGATATTGATTGTTAATGATATGTTGTAGCTTAGTGCTAACTAAAGTTCTTTTCAACTTTGGGCAAAGTACATGAGAGAAATGCGTTTCTTGTTTGATTGCGGCTCTCTCATGTGCCTTAGCATAAAGTTCTCCACAACCTGCTGCTAAAACTTGAAAGTAAGGTTCTACTAATTAGGCGAGTCCTTGCAAATGATTTTTTACCTCATGCAACCCATCACCCTCATGTAGAAGTTCCATGTTTAGGTGAGACGGGTCAGACTTGCTGAGCCTTCGTGCTCACTGCTTGTGTTTGAAGCTTTTGCAGGGTTCTATGAGGAAGGGACTCCCGAAGAGGAGACGGAACCCCAGGAGGGGAACCCCGTCGAGTGGGAGTCGTGCACGCCGCAGAGTTAGTGTGCGTGTGTGCTAGCAAGGACACGTTCGAGGGCTGAACGTGCACTTGATGCTTAGTCTACGCCCGCGAGTGTGGACTAAACTTATTTTGATGTAAACATGTTAATAAACTTGTTTATGTAATAAAGCTTCCGCTTCCGCTTTGTACCTTTGACGTGTGTTATACGGTGTTGTGCAACGCAGCACCCCTCAGCGTGATCCTGGCTCGACAGGACCAGTGGGGTCGTGTCAGCGTGGTATCAGAGCTCGCTTGAGGTTTAACACAGTACAAAGGTCTTCTTTTTCAAAAATCCAGTGAGGAACGAGTTAGTAGCCCGTATAAGGATGTTATTAGTATATAGAAAGTGGCTTATTAACTTATTTGTTATGTCGGAAAATCGTGCATCTCGGGACGTTCATGTCTTGGGGGGTGCACGTAAGCGCTGTCCACCAGTGCGCACAAGCTGAAGGGTGGAGCCCCACGGGTGGCAGGTAACCCGACCCGCTTTGATATCCTCTACGACTCTTCATGTCGTTTGGGGTATTCGAGCAACGTCTGTCCCTGGCGTGCGTGGTGCAACATGGGAGACCCCGTCACGTGGTCTGAAACGTGAACACGTAACTCAAGGCGTGTTTGGCTTGAGAACATCCGGGCGAGTGATGACGGCCGGATGTACCAACTGTATGGATTCCGGGCTCGGTGTGCAGCCGAGTCTGATGATTGGTTGAATTTCTGCAGGTAGCCTTACCACGAAACGGTAGACGTGTAGCATCCGTGTGCGAGTGACGAGTAGTGCCACTAAACTAACGAAGCCGGCTAAGTCCGGTATAGGTTTTTCTTTGTGAGGACGTAGTACCGACATGATCTGGTGACGCATCAACGTCACACCCAACTAAATGAACAACTTCATTTAAAAAAATTTGAAGGTTTTGATCCAAAGTAGTAAAACTTGATGTAACTCCTTCCCTTGAACAGGATATTCAAAGCTAATAAGTTTTCAACTTATAGGATGTTAAGGACAGAGCACTCTGTTTTCAGCTAAATCAAGGCTGAAGTAATCAGAGGTTAGAGGTTGAGTTCTTTCGAGGTTGGGGTAGTATGATACATTTCTGGAAAGATTTGGAGGAGCTTTACAACTTTTCTGTTGAGTTCCAGAGGTGTTTCGTCCCTTAACCACTCGAAAAATGCAGTAGAGTTGAAACTGTCCAGAAAACAGGACAGAGCAAAGACTCTCTGTAAACTCTCTGTAAATTAAGCATAACTTCCTGCTTAAAAATCCAAAAATAGGAAATGAGGTAGTTCTGGAAAGATTATGAGATGGGTTACAACTTTGTAACAGAAAGTTTTGTCAGATTAGGAACAGAATTAACTGGGATTGTTGGATCAAATCAGTACCTAAAGCAGGGAGGTGCTGTCCAATTGTTTCCAGAAATTCTGTTAACTTTGACATCTCATAACTTTTGAACCAGAGCAGATCTTAGGCCAACCAAATACTTTCTGGAAAGCTATTGAAGTTAACTTTAACTTTGATGTTGAGCTCCAGGATTGGTTTTGCTTTTAACCTGGCCTAAATCAGATTGATATGGAAACTGGTCAGGGCTGTCATGGGAACAGCAGATCAGCAGTCAAATTTGTTTAAAAATTTGAACTATGTTTCCAAGTTTTAGGGGTTCAATGACATATCTTATGTTATAACTTGATGGTTTGCTGTTCAAATAAATATTTGACATTTCTCAAATATATTTTTACAGATGGCAGCAGATAAACGGTTGGAGAACGGGTGGGTAGTTTCCCACTGCTCTGACCGTAGCGGCTACCCGGAAGCATTGTGGCAAATGCTCCAATATTTCGGGTACAACCAGATGCCGCAATACTTCGCCAAGGAAGAAGGCGAAGAGGGGAACAAGACGTGGACGATCCATGTCGAGGTTCCTGCAGGGCCTACGCCACCCGGTTGGGTGCCATTCACCGCCCGGTTTGATGAAGAGGAAGACGCAGGAATTCCTACACCTGCAACAAGGGAGCCGGAACGCGCTGGAGTACTCCAGAGCGTTCAACGATCTCGCACTCTACGCGTCGTATCACGCAGATACGGACGAGAAGCGGCGGGACCACTTTTACCAGGGGCTTAACCCGCTCCTGAAGGACAAGCTGGCAATGTTCAATCGCGGCAGCCTCAACGACATAATTGATGCTGCGATTGTTCAGGAAGACTCCGGCAAGGAGTTGGCGGCGGCAGAGCGAAAGCGAAGCGCGCCGCAGAGCAGCGGAGAAGGAGGCGGTCCTTCTCAGAAGTTTCGGATGGTGAATCGCCCACCATCAGGTCCGCGCTGGCAGCCACCACAGCGGTCGATGCCGTTCCGCGGTCGGCCGTATTCTTCACCGGCATTCCGGCCGGCACTGCCAGCACCACCGCAACAACAGCAGCAGCAGCGGGCGATGCCGCGTGCGTTTGCACCTCCGCAACGCATGCCGGGCTTTCGTCCCCCGAGTACTCCACCAGCAGCGGCCACATGTTACAAGTGTGGTCGTCCAGGACACTTCGCGAGCAGTTGCCCGGAGAGGCAAGGCGGCGGAGTGGTACCACAGTTTCCGGGGAGGAATCAACCCCGGAACCCTACTAATGCGCGGCGGGCAAACCCTAGGCCCGGCACTGTCCACCAGCTTGCCATTGAGGACGTGCCGGAGGGCGAGCCAATCCTTGCGGGTATGTTCCAACTCCACCAGCATCCCGCTATAGTACTATTTGATTCAGGCGCCACGCATAATTTTATTAGCCAAGCTTTCATTGCTAAACACAGCTTGCCGATACTACCCACCGATAGTCCATATTTAATTTGTTCACCGGGTGGGAAGATTTCAGCAAGCGTAATGGTCTCCAAAGCACCATTATGCTTAGCGGGTAGAGTGTACCCCACGTCTCTCATTATCTTAGAGGGACAGAAGGTCGATGTCATCCTAGGGATGTCGTGGTTAACCCGCCACGGCGCTGTTTTAGACACCGTCCTCCGAGTCGTGCACTTAAACTCAGAAGTGCACGGTTCTCACTCATTATTTCTGGACAGTCCAGAAATAAAACTTCCAAGTGTCTATCAAGCCACAACCATCAGATTGGAAGACATTCCAGTGGTCCGAGAGTTCCCTGATGTATTCCCGGATGATTTGCCGGGGATGCCACCCGATAGAGAGGTGGAGTTCAAGATTGAACTTGCACCGGGAACCATGCCAATATCCCGAAGGCCGTACAAGATGGCGCCCAAGGAGTTGGCGGAACTGAAGATTCAGCTCACGGACCTTCTGGAGAAGGGTTTTATTAGGCCGAGCTCCTCGCCATGGGGTTGTTCGGCATTATTTGTCAAAAAGAAGGATGAAACGTTGCGGCTTTGCGTGGACTACCGTCCATTAAATGCCGTAACCATCAAGAACAAGTACCCGTTACCACGGATCGACATGTTGTTTGATCAGTTGGTCGAAGCAAAGGTCTTTTCCAAGATGGATTTAAGATCCGGGTACCATCAGATTAAGATCAGGGCTGAGGACATTCCAAAGACAGCTTTTTCGACAAGGTACGGACTTTATGAGTACCTGGTCATGTCCTTTGGCCTCACCAATGCTCCAGCTCACTTCATGTATTTAATGAACTCGGTGTTCATGCCGGAGCTGGACAAGTTTGTCGTGGTCTTCATCGACGACATCCTGGTATACTCCAAGTCGGAGGAAGATCACAAGAAACATCTGCGTATAGTCTTGCAACGGCTGCGGGATCACAAGTTATACGCAAAGTTCAGCAAATGCGAGTTTTGGATATCGCAAGTGCCTTTCCTCGGGCATATCATCTCAGCGGAGGGTATCGCTGTGGACCCGAGCAAAATCACGCAAGTGCTGAATTGGAAATCCCCGAGAACTGTTCATGAGGTACGGAGTTTCCTCGGACTCGCGGGATATTATCGGAGGTTCATTCCGAACTTCTCGAAGATTGCCAGGCCAATGACAGAGCTGCTGAAGAAGGCTACCAAATATGTTTGGAGTCCAGCATGTGAAGCAGCATTCAAGGCTTTAGTCAAGCACCTGACATCAGCACCGGTTTTGGCGCAGCCAGACACAACAAAACCGTTCGAGGTGTACTGCGATGCATCCGGCATTGGGCTCGGATGTGTGCTGATGCAAGACCGAAGAGTGGTCGCGTATGGATCACGACAGCTTAGGAACCATGAGCAAAATTATCCAACTCACGATTTGGAGCTCGCTGCCGTGGTACTTGCACTGAAAATGTGGAGACACTACCTACTCGGTAACCTCGTACATTTATATACCGACCACAAAAGCCTCAAGTACATCTTCACTCAGAAGGAGCTGAACATGAGGCAACGAAGATGGTTGGAACTGATAAAGGATTACGAGATAGAGATCCATTATCATCCGGGCAAGGCAAACGTTGTGGCAGACGCGCTAAGCCGCAAGTCACACGTCAATAATCTGACCATCACACCGTTGGAAGAGAGCGAACCACCACTACATGTGATTCCACATGGAGCTCTCTACAACCTAGCTTTGATCCCCACCATTCGTGAAGAGATAGCGGCAGCCCAGAAGAATGACAAGGGCATGTCACATTTGCGGAGACGTGTAGACAGTGGGGAGTTGAAATGTTTCCGGAAGGACGGAGACGGCGTCTTATGGTTCAAGGACCGGATCGTCGTACCCCGAAACCCGGAGTTAAGGAAGAGAATCTTTGATGAAGCTCACTTATCAAAGTTTTCTATTCACCCCGGCAGCAACAAGATGTATCAAGAACTCAGAAGCAAGTTTTGGTGGACACGGATGAAGCGAGAGACGGCAAAATACGTGTCCGAGTGTGATACATGTCGACGGGTGAAGGCAGACCACATGCGGAAACCGGGACTGCTGCAACCACTGGGCATTCCTGCCTGGAAGTGGGAGGACGTGAGCATGGATTTCGTCGTCGGTTTACCCACCACCTTACAGAAACATGATTCTGTGTGGGTGATCGTCGATCGGCTCACCAAAGTTGCCCATTTCATCCCGGTCAACACCAACTACAACGCCAAGAAGTACGCTGAACTGTACATCTCACGGATCCTATGCTTATACGGCGTACCCCGTACCATCGTATCGGACCGGGGCACTTTATTTGTGTCCCGTTTTTGGGAGCAGCTACACGCTGCCTTGGGGACGAAGCTGATCCGTAGTTCAGCCTACCACCCGCAGACGGATGGGCAAACGGAGCGGGTAAATCAAATCCTAGAAGACATGCTACGAGCTTGCGCTATCGACCACGGCAAGAATTGGGATGATCACTTGCCATTAGCCGAGTTCTCGTACAACAATGGGTACCAAGCCAGCATCAAGATGGCGCCCTACGAGGCGCTATACGGCAGGAAATGCCGCACACCACTGAACTGGTGTGAATCTGGCGAGAGGGTTACCTTCGGGATTGATCTTGTCAACAACGCGGAAGAAAAGGTTCGATTAATTCAAGCGAACCTAAAAGCCGCTCAATCCCGACAGAAACAGTATGCGGACCGGAGAAGGCGCCCATTACAATTCGAAGTTGGAGATCACGTATACCTACGAGTGTCTCCAATGAAGGGCGTAAACAGATTTGGGGTGAGAGGAAAGTTAGCACCCCGATTCATCGGTCCATTCCAGATTACCGAAAGATGTGGATCGGTGGCATACCGGCTAAGATTACCAGAAGCACTTTCCGGTGTGCACGACGTCTTTCACATTTCCCAGCTGAGGAAGTGTCTCAAGCTATCAACTACCGTTCAGCTGGAAGACATTAAAGAACTGCAACCGGATCTCACCTATCGGGAGGAACCGGTGCAGATTATTGATGAAAAGGCCCGAACCACACGCAACCGTACGTTGTGGTTCTACAAGATTCTATGGAGTAATTACTCCATGGACGAAGCGACATGGGAGAGCGAAGAATTCCTTCGCACTAACTACCCCGACTTTTTCACGTCGCATATTCGGTAATTTTCCACTGTCCTCTCTCTCATTTCACCTTATAATCTCGGGACGAGATTCTTTTAAGGGGGGAGGAATGTAAGGGCCTCAGTTTTTGACACTCATTTGCAGTGTTCATCACCACACCACACACCTCATTTGAGGAAGAATGATGAACACAAATAAAGAGCAAGTAACAATTATCAACATGCTCATTAGGGAACAAACTCACACATTGCAAAAGTGGTACTTCCCACATGTGATATAGATGGGCTGGACATATGAAGACTCCTACACTTTGCTAAGGATGTCCATGCCAAGTTCTACCCAAATTCAAAACCTTTTTGAGGTCATTTTGGGTATAGTTAGGAAGAGGGCAGTTTGAAACCATATTCAAATTCAAACTGTTTTCACCCACTGAATGTAAAAGTGGAAGGCATATTCTTGCTCAGCACATTTTTGTGAGCTCACACACCAATTTTCACTCCATTTGGAGTTGATCTTGACATGAGCTAAGGGGGAGAAATTCAAACTTTATTTGAATTTCAAACTGCACTTGTGCTGAAATTCATTCAAACCAAACCTCATTTGAACTTTGATCAATTCAAATGGCTCTTGGGTGAATAATTTGAATTGCCAAGGGTAGAATAGGGTTCACTGTTTACCACAGCTGTTAGGAATAAATTTCAGAGGTTAAAAGAGAAGTGGGACCCACATGTCAGCCTCTGCCTCAAAGCAAACCGACTGAACCACAGTTCAGTCGGTTCCCGGCAGCTGTGCGCGCGCGCCACCGAAGGGGGCAGCCGGCGCCAGCTCCTGCTGCGTGCCCCAAGCCGGAGACCAGCCGGCCGGGCTATTTATTCCCTCCCCGGCGTGCTTCAGTCACCATTTCCCCGAGCTACCGACGTGCGCGACTGCTTTTTCCACTGCCATCGCCGCCGCTCGAGTTCCTGCTTGATCAAGCCGATCGCAGCTCCCTCTTTCCATTCCAAGGTCCCAGCAAGGTACTAGCAACCATCCTCCATCCTTCCCATTGATAGAAATCGATTGAAACCGAGTGATATCGGCTGTGCCGAAAGATCAAACTCGGAACTGGAAACCGCCGCACCTCGGGCTCTCGTGGACAGCCCAACCTGGGCGTTGTCACGCCCGAGCCAAGACACCCTTGGACGCGCAGGTGACCGGTGCTGCTCATCTCCGAGCCACAGCTCGAGTGGTTGCTCACCGGCGGCGAATTTCCACTTTTCCCCTTTCTGTGTGCAGAACGACCTTCGGGTACGATTCTGTTTAATTCGTGCTCTAGAAAGGATTAGAGGGCCTCAGGCCACTCCCACACGAGCTAGACACGGTGACGCACAAGTTGCCTTCACAACTCTGGGCCGGAGAACCTCTGTGCCCGGCGTAATTCAAGGTCTACTAATGGCGGAACGAACGGGGGGTATCGGGCGCACGGTGAGGACCTATTTCGGGCCTTCCCCGAGCTGCCCCGAGTTCATGTCGACCTTCTCTGAGGTCCACTGATGCTCCCCGACCGGTTTCTCAAGTAGCTGAGGCACTAGGGGCATCAGCCGACATGGCCGAAGTCGTTCCGATATGGCGGCTCGTCGCCGACCATGCTCCGGCCGTTGTCATGAGCAGCTGACCCTCGGATCATGTTCCCCAAGTAAAAGTAGGCAGGGGCGACCAGAATCAAGAAGTTTGGAGCGGTACAGCAGCCAGCGGCGAGCTCTCCGGCGAGGTCCCTCGGCGGCGGAGCGCGGGTGTCGCGAGGTTGAAGAAGGGGGTGGACCCCAGCTGTCAGCGGCCGATATTTTGAATCGGGATCCGGCTGCGGCCGGGATCGGGTGTGCTGGCGCGCAAAAGCCTTGTGGGCCGCGGTGTGCTGTCGCTTCGGCGTGCGACGCGTGTCCCCTGGGCCCACGCGCGAGTTTAAACTTTTCCCCGATTTTCAGATTTCCTTCAAACTTCAAATCCTTATAACTTTGGCTAGAAAGCTCCAAATTGAGTGAACCAAATTTTGCTGGATTCAGCTCTCTGAGTACTTTCCAGAAAATCAAGTTTCACTTCATGAAATTCCCTAATTCTCCAGAATTAATTCCTTAATATTTAAACTGTTAGGAATTTTAACTGGAGAATCCTTTGGCGGAAAATCCTGAAATTTTGCTGAGATGTTCACCAAAATATCATTGAGCTACCATAAAAATTTCAGATCCATTTGAGCTCATTTAGTCCACCTAATGGTGTGATTAGTAAAACTGTTCCAGAGAAAATAGAAAATGTTCAGAAACATTTTCAGGATTTTCTCTGAAATTGTTTAGCTCATATCTTTAGTTAGAGACTTCCAAATTAAGTGAGACCAACTCCATTAGGACCCTCTGAAAATCTAGTTTTCAGAAAGTCATAGTTTGTCTCATGAAAATCCCTAGAACACCCTAAGGGTTCCAATTAAGGTCAAGGACATAATTATTTGTGGAGGGCTCAAATGAGCTTTGCTGCAACTAAAACTTGACCAAGTCTTTGTTTAGGTTGTAACCAAGCCACAGTAGAAGTTTCACAGTCATTAGGTCTGTCTAGTAAGGGTTATAGACTTCACAACTTCAAAGTTAATACAAAGGCATTTAATTAATACATACATTGTTCTTATCATGTAGTCGCTAAGGTCGAGGAGGAACCCGAAGTCCTAGACTTCGTTACTCCGGAGGAACAGCTAGCCTACGACCAAGAGCAGCAAGGCAAGCCCCGGTTTGCATTAACCTTTTTACAAATTTTTATTGTTTTGAGCACATACTTGTTTCCTTTGTTCTGTGCATTAGAGTCTTGTTTGGAAATCCAACTGCATAGCCAAGAAAACCACGGGTTGGGTTTAGGATTGAAAACCCCGTTAGCCACTGCATTGCTAGGATAGAGTAGGATTCGGTACAAGTCGAGTAGTTGGAACTACTCGCGAGAATAGGCTAGAGGCACATTGCTCGGGTAGAGATAGCACATGAAACACATGGCAAGAAAATGAGACCGAGCGGAGAGTAAGGGCAGCAGGACTTTGGGGCCTGTGTGCTGTAGCTCCGCTTGTGTCGATTGAGGACCGAGCCGTGTGCGGGCCTGTTGAACAAGCTAGAACAGTACCGAAGACCTACCGGCTATATGGGAACCGGGAAACTGATGTAACTCGGGTAGCTGGGTGTTGAGGCATTGCCCGTCGTTCAGAGGGTAGGTTGAGAGCTCGAGGTGTAAATCAGCTGGCGGCACAGAGATGCGCGTGCAGGGACCTCTTGCTCGGGACGATGGGACCGGTTCAATATTTGGCTAACGGGTGAAAGGTAGTCGCGTACGGCGTCCGTGATGGTTGTTGTAGGCAACATCGAGTACGGGCGTACGTGACGGGTTGTTCGGGTAACCCTGCAGGTGTAAATCGATTATAATCGCCGTCCCTCGCGGTCAGTGAGTACCACTTGTTCACTGTACCGTGACGTAGAAAGAACAGGCTAGTTACATGTTAAAATGTTGCTGATTGAAAGTTGGATATTGATTGTTAATGATATGTTGTAGCTTAGTGCTAACTAAAGTTCTTTTCAACTTTGGGCAAAGTACATGAGAGAAATGCGTTTCTTGTTTGATTGCGGCTCTCTCATGTGCCTTAGCATAAAGTTCTCCACAACCTGCTGCTAAAACTTGAAAGTAAGGTTCTACTAATTAGGCGAGTCCTTGCAAATGATTTTTTACCTCATGCAACCCATCACCCTCATGTAGAAGTTCCATGTTTAGGTGAGACGGGTCAGACTTGCTGAGCCTTCGTGCTCACTGCTTGTGTTTGAAGCTTTTGCAGGGTTCTATGAGGAAGGGACTCCCGAAGAGGAGACGGAACCCCAGGAGGGGAACCCCATCGAGTGGGAGTCGTGCACGCCGCAGAGTTAGTGTGCGTGTGTGCTAGCAAGGACACGTTCGAGGGCTGAACGTGCACTTGATGCTTAGTCTACGCCCGCGAGTGTGGACTAAACTTATTTTGATGTAAACATGTTAATAAACTTGTTTATGTAATAAAGCTTCCGCTTCCGCTTTGTACCTTTGACGTGTGTTATACGGTGTTGTGCAACGCAGCACCCCTCAGCGTGATCCTGGCTCGACAGGACCAGTGGGGTCGTGTCAGGAATGTGGTAAGTCTCACTTACGTGGAGAGGAACAGATGCTTTACTCGGCAAAGCAACAAAGATCTACAAAACTAAGCTAAGAACTACGATCGTAAAGACAAAAGTAATTGAACGAAGTTTGATTTTGTTGATGCTTTTTTATTTCTTGGCAGAATGCAGCCTTTATATAGACTCGATACAAACCGGACGACTCCATCTTCCTAAATTTAAACTAAGACTGAAACTTATCTCTGAGACTCTATCTTATGTCTAAAACACGGACAAGTGTCGTCCAAATCCTTCTAGAACGATTCATCATGCTAACATAATATTTACAAAGTTTTTGGGTCTCCCCGAGAATGACTAATTCTTGTCCGGCCTTTGCATCTTGTGGTTTAGCCAGTTTAACTTGCGGCCACGAGGTAACTTGGTCTTCTCGGGTTGAACTCCCACCCGAGCGCTTGTATGGTGAGTTTCTATCTTGAGTTCCCAAGGTAGAATAGCTTCTCACCAGTGACCTCCAGTCTAAGGTAGGTTCTCTTGCCGAAGTCATCTGCACCTTGATTCTCCAAGATAAAAGGGCCCTTTCACCTTGTTTTCCGGCTCCTCCCATCTGCAAAACTCACAACAATTTTTCACTACCAACACTAGAGAGTTGGGCTCTTCGGGAAATTCAGGTACCAGGTGTTATAACCCGAAAATACTCAAAATATGATTGGGTTTTGCTAACTCGTAACCGAAAAATGATTTTGGGTATCGGTTTTCAGTTTTTTCAAGTTCGGGTTTGGGTGTTTCTGGGTTCCTACTTCATGTTTTATGACCACCACTAGGTAGGGGTGCCCAAAGATGGTGGGAGGCGTTGGTGGAGGCACTAAGGCATCGGTGTGCAGTAGCGGACTTAAAATTTTTATCAAAGGGTATGCAATAACAACAACAACAACAACAACAACAACAACAACAAAACGTTTGTCCCAAGCATGTTGGGGTAGAGTAGACATGAAACCCAACAATTTTATTATTATTATTATTTTAAATGAAGTAAAAGAGAGGAAGGTATATAAGAGTAACAAAAAACCTAAGATTTTGGCACATAAATTGCTACTTTCCATGCAGGCGTGTCATGAGCTAAATCTCTAGATACATTCCAATCTCTCAAATCTCATTTTACCACCTCCTCCCAAGTCAAACTTGGTCGTCCTCTACCCCTCCTAATATTCTCTCTACCTCTTAAAATCCCACTGTTAATTGTGCTCCTGGAGGTCTCCGCTGGATATGTCCAAACCACCTTAGTCGATGTTGGACTAACTTTTCTTCAATCGATGCCACCCTCACCCTATCACGAATTGCCTCATTCCTAATCCGGTCTCTTATTGTGTGCCCAAACATCCACCGTAGTATGCACATCTCCGAGACACTCATTTGTTAGATGTTGCCGTTTAGTTGGCCAACATTCCGCCCCATATAGCATCGCGGGTCTGATCACCATCCTATAGAACTTCCCTTTTAGCTTCTATGGGACCTTCCTATAACATAGGATTCCAGAGGCTTGTCGTCATTTCATCCACCCTACCTTGATCCTCTGGCAAACATCCTCATCAATATCGCCATTGTTTTGTAACATTGATCCTAAGTATTGAAAATAGTCCTTCCTAGGTACTATTTGTCCTTGTAGACTAACATTTCCCTCTTCATGACCAACACCACTAAAGTCACACCTCATATACTGGGTCTTGGTACTACTAAGTCTAAACCCCTTGGACTCTTAAGGTTTGTCTCCATAAATCTAATTTCCTATCAACACCATCCCTAGTTTCATCTACCAGCACTAAATGCATATTATAAAAATTAGAGGGAGTACCTCATATACTGGTTCAACCCTAACCCTCCCCTTCCTCACATTTTTTGCCACGAGGAATGCACATTCATGCCGCCTGCTGCGTGTTTGTTTTGGGAGGAATCGCCTCCTACGCCGTGTCCGGCGTGCCCGCTTGCCCTTTGACTCAGGGTGCGTCGACATGGCCATGTCCCAGCAAGATATAACTGTCATGTATGTTTCCTAGCTCAGTCCCGACAAATAACGACTGGTCCCTGACACCTTGTCCATGGGCCAAGGCCCTAGTGTATGCCATGGTTCACAGGTATACTCTATGGATGTGTTGTCAACTACAGTAGTGGAAGACCGACAACTGGTGGAAAATGTATCGGCATGTGATAAGGTGGCAATGGTGTGTAGGCCGATGGCTCTATGAGCCATTTGGGAAGTGAGAAGAGTGGTCTCTGTTGGTGAACAGATTTATGGAGTTGCCTGTTTTGTGATGAATCTCGGCATTAGTCACCAAAACTTAGATAAACTTGGAGTTTCTATGATAGAAACATGATAAGTCTAACTTTCGTGGAGAGAAACCGGATGTTTTACTCGAAAAAACACCAAAGAGCTATGAACTACATCTAAGAGCTATAAAAACTAAAGAACGAGTAAATAACGAAAGTAGTTTGATCGGGATTTGGTTTCATATATTCCTTATTCTTGACAGAAGGCTACCTTTATATAGCCTCCGTACAAAGCTTGACGACTCTATTTAGCCTAAGTTTAAACTTGGACTCTTTAATCTCGATCTTATCTCTAAGGCATGGATAATATCGTGCAGACTCTATCTAGTACGTTGACATGACAAAAACATAAGAATTCACATGGTTTGAATCCTCTTGAGAACTTCTAAGTCTTGCTTCAACCTTTGTTTCTTGTGTCTTGGCTTGTTTGTCTCTAGGCCGTGAGGAAAACTTGGTCTCTTGAACTAGGTTTCTCTCTGTGAAACACAAAACCACTTTTTGTCCCCAACAGTCACGAGGGCCTATAAGAAGCTCCTATATTTTCTTAATATGACTCCCACAATGCAATGTAATTTAAAGAGAGAAAAGTAGAAAGACAAAATAAATAGATAACATAAATTTTTATATCTTTAATAGAGTATGTATTTTTCTCACTGGCAGATAGGGCTGATAACGGGCCCAAAAAATTAACCAATGTGAGAAGTGTTGGATCAGATTAGAGTCGGGATAAATTATATTTATTTTCGACTTAACATTTAATAAGGGGCAAAATAAATTGTAAAAGAGTTCGTAGGCTAAAACCCATTAGCAGGCCTATTGACAGGTAGGTCATAGAGAAATACATATGAGAAGAGAGAATACTTATTTTTAGCTATCCTACCTCTTCGTACATAAAATATTATCACATTCTTTAGTTGAAGATTGATTGCGCTGCTACTCAAGACCTAAATTAAATTTGGTTGCTATTTGAGTTATCTTGGAGACAATCTTATGTGGTTAGGCTAATAGATGACTGAGGTTGACTTTGAGCTGGCGACAAAGAAAACTAAGGTGGATTGATGTCTGACGATGACAGAAAAGACAGGTAATTTTCATTAACTACGACCCTGTGGTCACGTCCGAATACGAGAAGAAATTTTGTAGCATTATCTCATGGGTTGATAAAAGGTTTGACATGACTAGCGAAGTGGTTTGGGTAGTGAGCCCAACATGTGTCATATGTTCATTGAATGCTGTGGCAGCTCTCTAGGATCACAGACTAGCCCCACATACCAACACTAGTCTTTTCTACGCACTTTGTCCTCACTCGTGCTCACCTGGGAAGACTCCCTGGTCGGTCACCCATCCCGAAATTTCTCCGGGCCAAGCACGCTTAACCCTGAAATCCTTTGCAGGTGGGCTTCCGGAAAAAAGGTATACCTCGATGGTATGAGTATTCTATCAATCCTATTAAGCCGGGAGCCAGTATATCACACAATGCACCCCCCTTAGAAGACCGACGTCCTCGTCATTCAACG
Organism: Neostapfia colusana; assembly: GCA_030760725.1. Lineage (NCBI taxonomy): Eukaryota > Viridiplantae > Streptophyta > Magnoliopsida > Poales > Poaceae > Neostapfia > Neostapfia colusana. The sequence continues at coordinate 46,037,877 of JASWHV010000002.1, read as the reverse complement.
CCAAGAAAGGAACGTCCCCTCTTAGCCACGTCCGTACGTTCAGTACTGGCATACGCATACCGTACGCCCTGTTAGCAGCATACGTACCATACCATGTCCCACACAGAGGACCCATGCATCATGCCTACGTACCCACGTCCCTGACTCGTACGCTACCGTATCATTCTCACTGACCCGTACGCACCTGTGAAACTGTGAGGGTCGGCTCTGATACCATTTGTGGAAGCTCTCTAGGATCATGGACTAGCCCCACATACTAACACTAGTCTTTTCTATGCACTTTGTCCTCACTCGTGCACACCCGCGAAGACATCCTGGTCGGTCACCCATCCCAAATTTCTCCGGGCCAAGCACGCTTAACCTTGGAATCCTTTCCAGGTGGGCTTCCAGAAAAGAAGGTATACCGTATGAGTATTCTATCAATCCTATTAAGTCGGGAGCCAGGATATCACAAATGGCCATTTTTTAGAGGAGATTTATATCTTCAAATGGGACCTTATATTAATTTATTTAATTTTTTTATTCTATTTGAACTATAGTATTCTTTAAAATTAATGCTACAGACATTATCATAAATAATATAGTAATTGCTCATAAAATATTGTCGAATGGTCACATCTCAGCATATGATATCTGCACGATTGTTGAATAATGTCTTAGAATTTCTTGAATTCAATCTTTCGAATCATTAACTAATTTTCTTCTAAAATGCATAATTATCCTTTAACAATTGTTGAATTAAGAGTTCATACATCTTGGGTTCAAATTCTCTGTGTTTTTCACAATATCATTTGAAGTTGAATAATTCATTTTAAATTGTTAATTTTGTTCTCAAATCATTGAGTCAATCCATTTCAAAATTTGCATCAATCTATCAAGATTAAAACCATAATTATGTGGAATAGTTATTACAACTACAAGAAGGAAAAGGTAAAAATAATTGTAGCACTATACCTCCTCCCTTATAATATGCATGTAGGATCTCCCATTTTAAGTAATTCGATAGCTAGGATACACTTAATTTAGTTTACTTCAAATTTTATACACATCAAACATGATTCTATAAAACATAAGCTATGTGCTCACACACATAATACATACCCCTATCACTACAAGAAACTAGATAACTAATAACGATGGCTAGAAACCGTCGTAAATAAGCGATATATCATCGTAAATAACTTAATCACGATGGTATTGGGTTATTTACGACAGTTTGCGGCCATCACAAGTCAAATGTCGTTATAACATAATTTACGACGACTACCGTCATCCTAGCCTGGTCGTCGTAACTACTGAAGTCATACCAGGTGGCACCCTCTGAAACTTATTTACGACGGCTTGGTCACGGTACTCGTAAACTATACAAGCTTATTTATGAAAGTTGGGCCCAATCCATCGTAAATAATATAGGCTTATTTACGACGGCCTGGTCCTAGCCGTCGTAAATAAGGGATTTCAATTCTTTGAAAAAAAAACTGCTAACCTGGCATGATGGCTAGCTCACAGGCAGATACATAACAGCATAAAAAGGATAACAAATAGTTCAAATAACAATAATATAAAATACAACACGCGACACTAAACGCTCCCATGTCCGCTACCTCCGGAGCCTAGAAAGTCGTCCTCGCATCGTGCTCTAGGTGCCGTGAGTTGTGATGATGGAGTCTGAGCCTTCATCGCTGATCCCTGTGATGTATAAGTGTAGTTAGACAAGTTTTAGCTTCAAAATGTATGTTTCACTAATTTTGCTTATGACGAGGTAGAATTGAGCAAGTCTGACTAAGTTTGGATATGCTTGGCTATGTTTTGCTAAAATATCCTAGATGTAGCTAAGCTTGCCGATGTGTGGCTATGTTTGACTAATTTTGACTCAGTTCGCTATGGTAATATAATTTATCTTGATTTTAAGAAGTGTTGCTTATCTGTGTCACTAAAGAAGGCATCTGTGGTTCCATTGGCAGCTGCCATGAGGCAATGGCAAATTTCTGCCCATGCTGATTGGCTAAGGATTGTGATAAAACATTAGCACATGAATAATAATAATAAAATGACATGAATGTTTAGTATTTTAAGTTGTTACCTGTATCGCCGCATGCATCTGTGCCAAGTAGTTAGATTGATACTCCTCCCTGGCCTTGCCAAGCGCTTCTTGCTTCTGGAGCTTCTCCTGTGTCATACGTAGCTCCTCCTAGACACTTTGGAGCTCCAGGTCCCTCTGCGACATCCGCCAGCTAGGTCTAGCGGATGAAGACTGCGATGAAAAGCCGCTCGATGGTCTTGCCTCCCTCGACTTAACCACTCCATCAAATGTGGCAAAACTACAAAAAAGATTAAGAGTAAGATTATATAGCTCAAATTGACAAAAAGAAAAAACAGCTATCATCTCACCGTCCAAGGCTTTTTCGCCACTGCTCGCATACACGGCATTGACGTTGATTGGTGCGTTTTGCCAATGGAATTCTTCGCCGTAAATCTTCACCGCCTCCTCCTCATACTTCTCCTATAAATACAAGAAAAATATGAAAACGTGTCAATGGCAATATTAGTTATAAATAACTTAAAGTATGTCGAAGACTCACCAGTCAAGCTATCACCAATGGAGTGCACAACTGGCCGGGCTGTGAATGGTCACTTCCCCTGTGATCTCTCTTCCACACCTGAACATCGCTCGGTTGTTTACCGAGATCGTTTTCTTGTGGATACGAGTTGGTAGCATAAATATATTATAAATATAGTTTCATAAATATTTTCCTTACCATTCGTTTAGCTAGATGTAAATGTCCATCAGGACCATATGTATGGCCTCCAGTAGACCGTCTGCAATGTTGGGCCCTCTTGGACTTGGCGACGAAGTCCGCGCTGGACCACAGAGTAAGCCTCCAGACGGTCCTCCAACCAAGAAATACCCACCTGCATGCATTTAGTAATTGATTTAAATAACGCTTACATTGGAAAATAAGAAAACCATATTTAAAACACTACTAGTTTACCTCCGCGTACTGCTCCTCCGTCAAGTACATGTTGTAGTCGTCTCTCAACGCCGATAGATCTTTCCTTTCATGCCTCTTCAAGTACTCGTTTATTGCTTGAATCTAGGCATAAGAGATCACTTGCGTAACAAGCTTCCTCACGTTCTCGTTAAGACGGCTCTCACATGCTCAACATCCGTTGGATCCGCCAAACGGAACCATCTCTACAAGAAGACAAAAATATAAATATTATAAAACATCCTAGTTATTGAAGAACTAAAATGTATTAAACATACTTACCCAGATGTCAGCCTAGACTGCTCCCTGAGCGGTCTCATACGTCAGGTTAGTAGCACGAACATAATCATCCCATGACTTGGCAGGGATACGCTCGTCACTGCTGCTAGGGACCTCACCAGGGTAGTGCAAAAGCATGAGGTTCCCTAAGACAGCGTTGACCTGTCTCTAATATCCTCTACCCGCGAAGGTAGTATCCTCCCATCCGCTAGAAGAACAATTGTGCATGAAACAGTGTTAGCACTACGTAATTTTCTAAAGCTACAACATAAGGGTTTCTTATCTATCGCCAACATGGCGAATAGTCGGCAGTGTTGCTTCGTCTCTAGGGACCGTAGGAGGAGCCACAAAATGGACTCTCCTAGTCCGTCGCTTTCTCTGCGCCTCCATGCCCTCAGACGACCCGTAAGGGTGGTCTGCCGACTGTGGCTCAGAAGGTGCCTTAGCCTCTGACTATAACTTTGAGTCATGCTGCAACACTATAAAAGTTTTAAGATATATAAATTCTAAACCTACACGCGTCACATGCGTAGCACAAGTGACACATACCGGTTGAAGACAGATGACGCATTGGCTACGTTACTCATTTTTTATTCATTCAATACCATCGTAAAAAACTTATTAGCTTATTTACGACGGTTTTTATGTCTGAGGAAAGAAAAAGAGAAAGAGAGGAAAAAGACAAGGAGATGGCTGTCAAATCTTGCCAGTGGACATATCGTGTACAACCCTGTGTTCCACTAAGCGCTTGGCGTCCTCACCGACACCTTTCGTCTCCGTGCCCGGCTCGACGGTTGTCCAAGCTACTAATCATTATCGTACTACTTGCAACAGCCCAGTCCGTAGCCGTCGTGAATACCATATTATACATGCTCTCACGACGATGTATATAGCTAACCGTCGTGAAGCAAATAATTAACATTTAATTTCTAATAAATAAGTTACTCAATGAGTTAAACTAATTTAACTATTTAATTATTCAAATAATTATAGCAATCAATCATTTATTTTAAATAATTAAATTAGTTTAATTGACGAATATAGGAAATTAAATAATAAACTAAACAAAACTAACTATATATTCAAATAAAATAAATAATTAACAATTTACCTAACTAAATAATAGACTAAGTAATTAAATACTAAATAATCACCTATAGTAATTAATTAACAAATCAAGTTACTAAATAATAGTTTACCTAATTTAACAACTACATATCACCAAAACAATACCAATCGATGAACTAATTATATTTTTCATCTAACTTACAATAAAAACTAAATACTAAACTAACTAAATTAGAAAATAAAACAAATATTTAACCATTATACTAACTAAGTAACATTTTAGCTAATTAAACAACTACATATCATCTAAAACAATACTAATTGATGAACTAATTACAATTTTCATCTAAATAACAATTCAGCTAATTTAACAAATAAATATCAACTAAAACAATACTAATTGATTAAACTAATTATATTTTCAATATAACTTAATTATGAACTAATTACACAAATAAAAAATTTACTTGATGTACGTGGTGGCTGCAGCGGTGAGGGCCGGCGACTGCGCTCGGCGGAGCGGCGCGAGGCGGCGTGGGAACGCGGGGGCGGTAGTGACGCTGGCCTGGCGGCGGTGCACGGCGGCGGCGGCACGTAGGGTTCGGCGGCGGTGCAGGGCCTCGGGCTCAGCGTATAAGGTCGTTATTTATGATGGCCAGCTCTTTACCGTCGTAAATAATGACCTACTTACGATGGCTAAATCTTAGCCGTTGTAAACAATGCGTTATTTAAGACGACAAGGACTGGCCGTTGTAATTAAACTTATTTTTGACGGTCAACCTAAAACCGTTATAAATATCTCTGGCCATCGTAATCATTGCTCTTTCCTGTAGTGTATAACGCGTACACGCGCTCTAGCTCTGTAAAAATGTAAAAGTCCAAAAAATGTGTATGAATAAAAACTAAGATTTGAGTTCATATGTGTGGCAAAGACATGAAAAATGGGACTTACTAAAACTTTTCTTCATGCAAAGTAATACATGGATGAGCATCCAAAATGAGGCTCACATCTTTATTTGAAAGTGTTGAACCAATAAGGATTTAAACACTCTTTGCATGCAAGTTTAAAATCAGATTTGAAATTCAAAGTTCACACGTGTGGTGGCCAAAACCTTTGAATAAACATGCAGCCATATAGTTGGAATTTGTAGGGAAAAGTTTGATCACAATCTTTCCATTTGTAGGGTGGGCTCAAAAAGAGTAAAGAGAAGAATTTGCAAACTTCAACCAAATTCAAATTTGGCAAGCAAATTCAAACTGAATTGGAAGGATTCAAATTCTAACCCACCCTTTAAAACTCAGAATTGTGGGAATTAAGAGGATCAGCTTGAGAAGATATTTGGGAGGTACATGTGGAGTGGGACCCACATGTCATAGAGCTAAAAAGGGTGCCTTGCACACTAAGTCTCAGCCTCGGTGGGCAATTCCACCGAACACCTGCCCGGGTGTGCCACCGAGAAGAGCCGGCGCCACCAGCTGCTTCCTGCCTCACGCGCTGGCGCCAAGGGCGGTCTCCTCGTGCCTCCACATGACCCTTACCGCCTCAGCCCGACCGAAGACCCGATTGCTTTCTCCTCCTCGCGAGCGCACGCGCGGAACCGAGTACCTCACCTCCATGCTCTCGGTCGATCGGGAAAACGGAGAAATGATCGCACCCCCTCCTTCCCGAGCGGCTAGACACCACCCCGAGCTCAAACTCCACTCCCCTGACGCCTAAACCATCGAGTTTCAGCCTATGTTCCCGTGATCAATGCCGTCCGCCGCGACCTAGCTCAAAGGCGGCGATCAGCCTCACGTGGACAGACCACTACAGGGGTTTTCAAGATCGGTCAAGCACGGCCACGGACGCGCGCTGGGTCGGTGCGGCTCTCAACCAAAGTTCCAGCCGTGCCATGAAGCATCGACGGTCAATTTCATGATTTTGTCCCGACAGCTTCACAGCTAGCGTCCGGTACAATTTCTACAAATTCCCCCTCTCCAATCCTTCTTAGGGTATCAAACTGGGCACCTAGACGCTGGACTAGCCGGCAATCAAAATCCCTTTAGCATCCATCGCACGAAAACGCCCAGAGCGACGGAATTCAAGCTCTACTAGGGGTGTTCATGGCGGACCCATTCGGTCGCACGATGACAACCTATTTGCAGGCACGTTCGAGCTACTTTGAAGTCGTGCCGAGCTTCCTAGAGGTGTGCTGGTGCTGTAGAGCTCGTCGGCACAGGCCTTGGCAGGCTGAGAACCTCGGGCGACGGTGCCGAATCATAACAGAGGCCGTTACACGTCGCCGGCCATTTTCCGGCCGCCGGCAGCCTAAACCGACCCCACAGTCGTGTTCCGCGGTGTCCCAAACTCCCTGGCGGCGAGTCCTAGCTCGTGCAGTGGTCGGCAGCAGCGATCCGGCGAGGGGGGATTTGCTCTGGCGAGGTAGCGGCGGCGCGCGCGGGAAATCGGTCGGGAGGTTGAAGAAAGCGTGGGCCCCATCTGTCAGCAGCAGAAAATTCAAACCCTCGACCAGTTGTGACTGGGATCCAGTGTGTTGGCGCGCTGGGAAGCGGTGGCCCCGGTGTGGCCCAATCCTGATTGGCTGGGATTTAAAACAGTGGGTCTAGCCGAATTTTTAGTAGGAAAACAATTCCAGGGTTGGCTCAAACTTTGGAAATTCATAGCTCCTGGTAGAAACCTCCAATTTAAGTGATTCCAATTGGGATGGATTCATCTCTCCGAGTTCTATCCAAATATGAACTCAGATTTGTATGAAAGTCAATATTATATTCTGGATAATTCTTGAAGGTTTTCTGAAAAAGAATTATTGAGGGAGTTTGGTTTGTCCAAAAATCCCCAAATTTTGCCAGAATATTCTCTAGCATAGTATTGACCTTCTAGCGAAATTTCAGATTATTTTAGTAGGAATTTGCCAAAAACAAACTGCTGTGCTCATAAGAGTCCAGAAACATTTTCAGAAAATGTTTCTCACTTCAAAAATCTATTCTGGGAAATCCCTAGCTCCTAAAAATCATAGGAAAATTTAGGCAAGCTCTCTGAGACATACTTGAAATTGTAGTTCACTTAATTGGGCATGAAAATGGACATTACTCCAGAATTAATTCTTTTGAGTAGAATTGCTTAAAGAATTGTTCTGGGAGAACTACTCAAGTAAAACGGCTGAATTTTGGACCAGATTACTTTCATGTGACCAACAACTCACCTATTAATTATCAGCTCAAGTTGAGACCTTGAACTTCCTGTTTTTATTCTCCATACTTATGTATATGTGGAAATACATGAGGGACATTATGAGAATTATGGAGAACACAATTTAACTCCACATTAGCTGCAATTTGGCAAGCTAAATCCCTAGGTAGTGTAGAACCTGCTGTAAAAGTTTTGAGGTCATTGAAGTTCTTGCTCTTCAGTTGCTTTCAAATCTTTTCAGCTCATCTATTATGTTCACTAGGGAAAGTGATTAGGGTATAGCTAAAACACTAAGATCAATTTAGTCATTTCTGTTTCTTTGCACAAAAGAGGCAAACCAAGCCATTCTTGGCCTTTCCACACAACTTCTGTTCTTAAGAATTCCATTCTATAACTTCTTTCCATTACATTCTATAAAACATGTGCATATGCATTTCAATAGGAACCACAACGAAGGGGATTCAAAGGAGCGATTCATTGAAGTGGATCAAGCTCCGGAGAACCAAGGGGTGGATCAGCAAGGATACTAACTACTTATATACGACTACCCCGCAAAACAGGCAAGCTCCGGTTTGCATTTAACAGCTATTAAGTTTTTATTTTGTATTCACCTTTGGTTAAGATTTGAACTGTGCATTAGGTCTAGTGTTTGATACTCCTCTTGCATAGCCAAATGACCCATGGAGTAGTGGGTAGGTGTCTTTCACCGTGTAGAACTGCCATGCTTAAGTAAGGTTCGGTAGAAGTCGAGTGGTGAGATGCTACTCGCAGGTTCAGGAACAACAGGGGCATACGGGATTGGTTCAAAATGAAGTAGCAAGTTAAAGTTGAGACCGGAAGGTTGTAGGGGCAGCAGGACATAGGGGCCTGGGTGCTATAGACCTGTCCATGTCGGTCAAGGACCGATCCGTATGCGGCCCTGTTGAACAAGTTTGAGTTGTGTACCGGACTCATGCTGTCTATATGGGACCCAGTAAACCGATATACCTCGGGAAGCTGGCGTTGGGACTTTTCGGGTCGCCTCAGGCGGACGGCCGGTGTGCACTATGTGGGGAACATTCTCATGACATCTCACGTCGGCAGGTGCACCATGAGAGTGGCTACTGTACGGGGTGACTTGATCGATTCAATGTGGTTGAAATGGGAGAAAGGTTGCCACGTACGACGTCAGTGATGGTTGCTGTAGGCAACGTCGAGTACGGGCGTACGTGTCATGTAGTCCGGGTGTTATTGATTCGAATCACCGTCGCTCGCGGAATGGACCGAGCATACTTGTTCTCACAGTCGTGACGTAGTAAGAACTTGCATGAGAAAGGAACTAATCATATTGATGTGAAGTATCATACTAGCTTTGTATTGGATCTTGAGGAATAGGCTAGTGCAAACTCGATTCTTTTATGCCATGAGCAATTTACATTGGGTAAAAGCGTTTCTTGTTTGATTGTGGACTCCCGTGGCATGCCCAGGGTTACTTAAAATGCTGCAATTAATACCTGAAAGTAAGGATTCACTTTTAGGCGAGTTTAATTATGCTTAAGCCATCCTATTTTAGGTTCATAACCTCACATAGAGTTTCATGTTTAGGGTGACGGTTAAGTCTTGCTGAGCGTTATGCTCACGGATGCTATCCGAGTTGTTTTGCAGGTATTTGACTTCATTCTTAAAAGAAGGGATGCCGATGAGACTCGGGGACCTCCGAGCGTTTACTCAAAGAGCATCCTCGCCACTGCAGATTGTTCTTTGTGTTGTTAGTAAAAGACAGTCCGCGGACTGGACTGTTTCTTTGTTGCTAAGATAGAGATGAATCGTGAGGGAGATAGTCTTCCACTGTAGCTTACTCTGATATAACTATTTGTAAAACATTCTTGTACACTTCCGCAAACTATTTATGTAATATGATGTGTTTTCATCGATCCGTGTGTTGTTGGGTGGCGCATATCACGGCACCACCCGACGAGGTCCTGTCCCTCATAGCGTGGTATCAGAGCTGTTACACATGGTATCAGAGCTGCGTTGCGAAAAGAGCAAGATTGAGCATCGTATTACGTTAAAAACTTAGGATATGGTGAGATAACGGTACTAGGCCCACATAAGGACTATTATTAGCATATAATGAAGGTGGCAACCTAACTTATTTGTTATGTCAGAAAATCATGCATCTTGAGGCGGTTTATATCTTGGGGGGTGTATGTAAGCGCTGTCCACCAGTGCGCACAAGCTGAAGGGTGGAGCCTCACGGGTGGCAGGTAACCCAAATCACTTTAGTATCCTCTACGACTCTTCATGTCGTTTGGGGTATTCGAGCAACGCCATTCCCTGGCGTGCTTTGGGCAAGTATGGGAGACCCCGTCACGTGGTCAGTAACGTGAACACGTAGCTCAAGGCGTGTTTGGCTTGAGAATACCTGGGCTAGTGATGACGGCCGGGTGTACGGACTGTATGGATACCGGGTTCGGTGTGCAGCCGGGCCTGATGATTGAGTGTGGCTTATGTAGGTGCTAACCACGAAAACCTTAGAGCGTGTAGAACACGTTTGCGAGTGACTGTTTTCACCTAATGATACGTATATGCCAGTGAAATCCGGTTAGGTTTTTCTTTGGTGAGGCAACGTAGTACCGTCATATGTCTTACGGTGCATCGTCACCGTACTACACTTAATAGTCTTCTCTCCTATGAAGAAATCATTCATGACTAACTCTCAAACTAAAAGTGGATGTTGGAAAGCACATGTTAGTTACTGAGCTCTTCATTTGGACTAAGCTTCAAAGAAGAGAGTTGCTAGGTTTCTTTTGATCTCAAAAACAGAGTGCTCTGTTCTGGCAGAAGTTTTGGTGGACATTGACAGAGCATATCTCTGAGTAGATTTACCCGATGGAGGTGTATGATACAGTTATGGAAAGGTTTTTAAGTGCTCTACAATTTCTCTGTAGACCTCCAGAGCAAAATCAGACGCCAACTTAGTTGAATGTCCAGTTGAATGCAAACTGTTCAGAAAACAGAACAGCTGCAACCTTCTCTGGATGTTTCTGTAAATTAGCCATAACATTCTGTAGAAAATTTCTCTAAGGGTCATATAATACACCGTTGGAAAGGTTATGAGAGTTGCAACAACTTTGAAGTTCATAGTTTGTTCAGAATTGTACTCCGTTTGTATGTAAAACTGTGATGAAAACAACCACATACAAAGGAGGTGCTGGCAAATTTTATACAGAAATTCTGTCAACTTTGAACAATCATAACTTTTGTTCCATAAACGATCTAGGGGCATATGAGTACTCGTTGAAAAGATACTGAAGTTAACTTTAACTTTGGTATTCAACTTGAGTTATGAAAATGCTAGTAACTGGATCAAATTCTGAGTACAGAAAGGTCTGTTCTGTACAGAATGAGGGACTGAATATGTTGGCTTTAGGAAGATGTGCAAACAGGAAATTTCGTTATGCTTTCATAAAGTCTTAGCATGTTCATGTTGTACATACTTTCACATACTGCTGAGATCAAGTTTTGACTCCCCACAAAAATTATCTTTTTGCAGTATGGTGTGTACTCATTCTCCGAGTAGGGCTGAAAGTTCTCGCCGAGACGGTGATAACTCGACTCCACCACGGGCACCGCCATCAACGGTATGGGCGGATGTCATGGCTCAGATGGTCGAGTCAAGTCAAGAGAACACAAGACTACTCCAAGCCTTGGTACAACAGGGCTTACTCCAACTTGCACAACAGGTCGTTCCACCTTGGAACGCCTATTTGGACTTCTTGGCGACACAACCCCCAAGTTTCACGGAAGCCAACGAACCAGTGGAAGCTGATCAGTGGCTTCGGGTTATGGGGTGCAAGTTTGGAGTGTTTGAGTGCGATGAATATCAGAAGACTTCGTTTGCAGCTCAACAGCTCCATGGAGCCGCCGGTAATTGGTGGTTCGCTTATCTTGCCACCGTTCTGGAAGGCCATCAAGTGGAATGGACGGAATTCCGTGAAGCATTCCGTGCTCGTCACATTCCTATGGGTTTTATCAAGGCCCAGCAGCAAGAATTAGGAACTTGAAGTAGGGGGACATGAGTGTCCTTGATTATGTCAAACGGTTTAACCTTTTGGCACAATATGCTCCTGCTTATGCGACGAGCGAAGCTGCAAGGTGTGACTATTTCTTTTATGGCCTCAGTGTCATATTAAAGGATAAGTTGGCTTTGTTCAATCAAGGCAGTTACACCGAGTTGATCAGTGCTGCTCTGCTGCAAGAACAAGCGACACTTGAGTGTAAAGCAGAGAAGAGGTACCGGGATGATGTGCAAGAAGACACACCAGTTGTTCCTCGTAAGTACCGTGTGGTGTATCACACACCATCCGATGAGATATGGCTAGCACCAGTAAGATCAACTCCATACAGATTTCCTGCTCAAGAATCTTGTCTTGAAGCAACACCATTGCCGCAGCAACGAGTGATACCTGTTGCATCATTGCTGCAGCCAAGTACATCAACTTCTCAACCACAAGTCAACGAAGAAGCAGGGAAACCCCCGTGTTCTTATTGCCACCGTTCTGGGCACTTTAGGCAAGAGTGCTGGGAGAAGTTGTTGAACACCAGACAGCCATCATCATCAGGTGGTATGCCGCCACCTGCTCAAGTTAATATAACAGCATTGCAATTCGGGAGTGTGCAACATCTTGCTATTGAGGATGTCCCGGAGGGAGCACCAGTGTTAGCAGGAATGTTTACTCTCAAATACGTGCCTGTGCTTGTACTTTTTTATTCCGGTGCAACGCACAATGTTATCAGCAAAACATGCGTGGATCAGCACCAATTATCCACCAATACTCCCAGGAGTTTTCTTATACGCTCACCGGGCGGAAATATCTCTGCCAATCAGATTGTCTCCCGAGCAACTTTATGTTTGGGCGGAAAAATGTACCCAACGTTGCTGATTATGTTGGATAGGCAGAAGATAGACATTATATTGGGGATGTCTTGGTTAAATCGTCACGGTGCCGTTCTCAATATCGGTAACCGGACTGTCCAGATTTACTCGGCGATTCATGGACAGCACACACTGTTTTTAGACAGCGAAGACCCAGATATGGTAGAGTCCTACCACACGGAAGCGCTTAAGCTTGAAGATATTCTGGTGGTACGTGATTATTCTGATGTATTTCCTGATGACTTACCGGGCATGCCGCCTGAACGGGACGTCGAGTTCAAGATTGAACTGGTGCCGGGAACGACGCCTATCTCACGAAGGCCTTACAAGATGGCACCTAACGAGCTAGCAGAGTTAAAAGAGCAACTGAATGAACTCACGAGCAAGGGGTTCATATGACCAAGTTCTTCACCTTGGGGTTGCTCTGCGCTGTTCGTTATGAAGAAGGACGAAACACTACGCTTATGTATTGATTACCGTCCTCTAAATGCTGTCACGATCAAGAATAAGTATCCTTTGCCCCGCATCGGCATCCTGTTCGATCAACTTTGTGGGTGCAAGGGTATTTTCGAAGATGGATCTTCGGTCGGGGTATCGTCAAATCAAGATCTGACCGGAGGACATACCAAAGACAGCTTTCTCGATGAGATACAGACTTTATGAGTACCTCATCATGTCATTTGGGTTAACCAATGCCCCGGCACACTTTATGTACTTGATGAATTCTGTATTCATGCCGGAGTTAGACAAGTTCGTCGTGGTATTCATTGACGACATATTGGTTTACTCCAAATATGAAGAAGAGCACGCTGAACATCTGCGTATCGTGCTACAACGGTTGCGGAGCACCAATTATATGCCAAGTTCAGCAAGAGCGAATTTTGGATTGATCAAGTGCCTTTTCTAGGCAATATTATTTCAGCAGAAGGTATTGTCGTGGACACCAGCAAGATTGAACAAGTGCTGAAGTGGGCATCTCCCAAATCAGTCCACGAGGTCCGAAGATTCCTAGGTTTAGCGGGATACTATCGGAGGTTCATTCCGAGCTTCTCAGAAATTGCTAAACCAATGACGGAGCTGCTGAAGAAGGGCACAAAATACATGTGGAATGCAGCATGTGAAGCCGCATTCAAAACTTTGGTGAAACATCTCACAACAGCTCCAGTTCTTGCTCAGCCGGACACGACGAAGCCATTTGATGTATACTGTGATGCATCTGGCATCGGTCTCGGCTGTGTTCTGATGCAAGAAGGGCGTGTAATCGCCTATGGGTCTCGTCAACTGCGAAACCACGAGCAGAATTACCCAACTCACGATCGTGAGCTTGCTGCAGTGGTGTTGGTGTTAAAGATGTGGAGGCATTATCTGCTTGGTAATCTTGTTCACCTCTACACCGACCATAAAAGCATGAAGTATATCTTCATGCAGAAGGAGCTGAATATGAGACAACGGAGATTGTTGGAGCTCATCAAAGATTATGAAATTGAGATCCACTATCATCTGGGAAAAGCAAACGTGGTTGCCGACGCGCTTAGTCGGAAAGCTCACGTTCACAACTTGGCGGCTGCTGAGTTGGAAGCTGAAGAACCAAGTCTCCAGGTTATTCCGTATGGCGCGCTTTATAATCTCGCACTCATTCCAACAATCCGTGAAGAGATTGTTGAGGCTCAAAGAAGAGACAAAGGTATGTCTCACATACGGAGAAGACTAGACAACGGAGAGGTGAAATGTTTCCGGAAGGATGAGAACGGTACAATATGGTTCAATGATCGTATAGTGGTACCGTGCAATATGAAACTCCGGATGAAGATCTTGGATGAAGCCCACCAGTGTAAGTTTTCCATTCATCCCGGAAGTAACAAGATGTACCAAGATTTGAAACAGAAATTTTGGTGGACGAGGATGAAGAGGGAAATTGCGAAGTACGTATCCGAGTGTGATACGTGTAGACGGGTCAAGGCTGATCATATGCGGAAAGTCGGACCACTACAACCTTTAAAGATACTGGCATGGAAGTGGGAGGATGTGAGTATGGATTTCATCGCTGGATTACCGCTCACATCCAGGAAACATGACTCGATATGGGTGATCATCGACCGGTTGACGAAGTCAGATCATTTCATACTGGTGAACACTCGTTATCGAGCAAGGCAATATGCGGAGCTATACATCTCCAGAATTATATGCTCACATGGTGTTCCGAAGACCATCATTTCAGATCGAGGTGCGTTGTTTGTTGCTCGTTTTTGGGAGCAGCTGCACGCCTCGTTGGGCAGCAAGCTCATTAGGAGCTCCGCATATCACCCTCAAACCAATGGACAAACTGAGAGGGTGAATCAAGTGCTTGAGGATATGTTGAGAGCGTGTGCCATCCACCATGTTAGGAATTGGGATGATCACCTACCGCTGGCGGAGTTTTCATACAACAACGGTTATCAAGCGAGTATTAAAATGGCACCGTATGAAGCTCTCTACGGCAGGAAGTATCGCACACCGCTGAATTGGTGTGAGTCCGGCGAAAGAGTTCTGTTTGGGATTGATCTTGTCAACGAAGCCGAAGACCGAGTTCGGTTGATACAAGAAAACTTGAAGGCTGCAAAATCCTGACAGAAGAGCTACGCTGATCAACGGCGTAGACCTTTGCATTTTGACGTCGGGGAGCACGTGTATCTTTGTGTATCTCCGATGAAGGGAATTCACCGGTTCGGTGTAAAGGGGAAACTCGTTCCTCGTTTTATTGATCCTTTTGCTATCACGGAGAAGTACGGACCCGTAGCCTACCGGCTGGAACTACCAGCAAGTCTAGCGGGTGTTCATGATGTATTTCATGTGTCACAGCTCCGGAAGTGCCTCAAATTCACCGCTGCTGTTCACACCGAGGAAATCGACGAATTGAAACCGGACCTGACCTACACCGAGCGACCGGTTCAGATTTTGGATGAAAAGACCCGGGTAACCCGGAACCGAACGATCAGATTTTTCAAAGTGCTGTGGAGTAATCATACCGCGGAAGAGGCGATGTGGGAAAGTGAAGATTACCTCCGCACCAACTATCCGGAACTTTTAGCTTTGTACAGTTTGTAATTACCTCTCCCGTCTTGTCCTTCCTTGTAATCTCGGGACGAGATTCTTTTAAGGGGGGGAGGAATGTAAAAGTCCCAAAAATGTGTATGAATAAAAACTAAGGTTTGATTTCATATGTGTGGCAAAGACATGAAAAATGGGACTTACTAAAACTTTTCTTCATGCAAAGTAATACATGGATGAGCATCCAAAATGAGGCTCATATCTTTATTTGAAAGTGTTGAACCAATAAGGATTTAAACACTCTTTGCATGCAAGTTAAAAAATCAGATTTGAAATTCAAAGTTCACACATGTGGTGGCCAAAAACTTTGAATAAACATGCAGCCATATAGTTGGAATTTGTAGGGAAAAGTTTGATCACAAACTTTCCATTTGTAGGGTGGGCTCAAAAAAGAGTAAAGAGAAGAATTTGCAAACTTCAACCAAATCCAAATTTGGCAAGCAAATTGAAACTGAATTGGAAGGATTCAAATTCTAACCCACCCTTTAAAACTCAGAATTGTGGGAATTAAGAGGATCAGATTGAGAAGATATTTGGGAGGTAGATGTGGAGTGGGACCCACATGTCATAGAGCTAAAAAGGGTGCCTTGCACACTAAGTGTCAGCCTCGGTGGGCAATTCCACCGAACAGCTGCCCGGGTGTGCCACCGAGAAGAGCCGGCGCCACCAGCTGCTTCCTGCCTCACGTGCTGGCGCCCAGGGCGGTCTCCTCGTGTCTCCACATGACCCTTACCGCCTCAGCACGAGCGAAGACCCGATTGCTTTCTCCTCGTCGTGAGCGCACATGCGGAACCGAGTACCTATCCTCCATGCTCTCGGTCGATCGGGAAAACGGAGAAACGATCGCACCCCCTCCTTGCCGAGTGGCTAGACACCACCCTGAGCTCAAACTCCACTCCCCCGACGCCTAAACCACCGAGTTTCGGCCTCTGTTGCCATGATCAACGCCGCCCGCCGCGACCTAGCTCAAAGGCGGCGATCAGCCTCACGTGGAGAAACCACTATGGGTCGTTGCTGCTCTCAACCAAAGTTCCAGCCGTGCCGTGAAGCATCGACGGTCAATTTCATGATTTTGTCCCGACAGCTTCACAGCGAGCGTCCGGTACAATTTCTACAAATTCCCCCTCCCCAATCCTTCTTAGGGTATCAAACTGGGCACCTAGACGCTGGACTAGCCGGCGATCAAAATCCCTTTAGCATCCATTGCATGAAAACACCTTAGAGCGACGGAATTCGAGCTCTACTAGGGGTATTCATGGCGGACCCATTCGGTCGCACGATGACAACCTATTTGCAGCCACGTTCGAGCTACTTTGAAGTCGTGCCGATCTTCCTAGAGGTGCGCTGGTGCTGTAGAGCTCGTCGGCACAGGCCTTGGCGGGCTGAGAACCTCGGGCGACGGTGCCGAATCACAACAGAGGCCGTTACACGTCGCCGGCCATTTTCCGGCCGCCGGCAGCCTAAACCGACCCCACAGTCGTGTTCCACGGTGTCCCAAACTCCCTGGCGGCGAGTCCTAGCTCGTGCGGTGGTCGGCAGCAGCGATCCCGCGAGGGGGGATTTGCTCCGGCGAGGTAGCGGCGGCGCGCGCGGGAAATCGGTCGGAAGGTTGAAGAAAGCGTGGGCCCCATCTGTCAGCAGCAGAAAATTCAAACCCACGATCAGTTGTGGCTGGGATCCAGTGTGTTGGCGTGCTGGGAAGCGGTGGCCCCAGTGTGGCCCAATCCTGATTGGCTGGGATTTAAAACAGTGGGTCCAGCCGAATTTTTAGTAGGAAAACAATTCCAGGGTTGGCTCAAACTTTGGAAATTCATAGCTCCTGGTAGAAACCTCCAATTTAAGTGATTCCAATTGGGAGAGATTGGAATGTATCCAGAGACTTAGCTCATTATAGGACCGCATGGAAAGTAGCAATTCATGTGCCAGAATCGTAGTCTTGTTTTTTTCTTTTTCTTTTTTTCTTTTTTCTTTTCTCTTTTCTTTTCCTTTTTTCTTATTTCTTTTCTCTTTTTCCTTTTTCTTTTTTTTCTTTTTTTCTTTTTTCTCTTTTTCTCTCTTTTCCTTGTTCTTATATCTCTTCCTCTCTTTTACTTTATTGATATTGGGTTTCATGTCTAGCCGACCCCAACAGGCTTGGATAAAGGCTAGGTTCTTGTTGTTGTTGTTGTTGGATAATTCTTTGAAGGTTTTATGAAAAAGAATTATTGAGGGAGTTTGGTTTGTCCAAAAATCCCCAAATTTTGCCAGAATATTCTTTAGCATAGTATTGACCTTCTAGCAAAAGTTCAGCTCATTTGAAGATCATTTGAGTAGGAATTTGCCAAAAACAAACTGCTGTGTTCATAAGAGTCCAGAAACATTTTCAGAAAATGTTTCTCATTTCAAAAACCTATTCTGGGAAATCCCTAGCCCCTAAAAATCATAGGAAAATTTAGGCAAGCTCTCTGAGACATACTTGAAATTGTAGTTCACTTAATTGGACATGAAAATGCACATTACTCTAGAATTAATTCTTTTGAGTAGAATTGCTTAAAGAATTGTTCTGGGAGAACTACTCAAGTAAAAGGGCTGAATTTTGGATCAGATTACTTTCATGTGACCAAGAACTCACCTATTAATTATCAGCTCAAGTTGAGCCCTTGAACTCCCTGTTTTTATTCTCCATACTTATGTATATGTGGAAATACATGAGAGACATTATGAGAATTATGGAGAACACAATTTAACTCCACATTAGCTGAAATTTGGCAAGCTAAATCCCTAGGTAGTGTACAACCTGCTGTAAAAGTTTTGAGGCCATTGAAGTTCTTGCTCTTCAGTTGCATTCAAATCTTTTTAGCTCATCTATTATGTTCATTAGGGAAAGTGATTAGGGTATAGCTAAAACACTAAGATCAATTTAGTCATTTCTGTTTCTTTGCACAACAGAGGCAAACCAAGCCATTCTTGGCCTTTCCACACAACTTCTGTTCTTAAGAATTCCATTCTATAACTTCTTTCCATTACATTCTATAAAACATGTGCATATGCATTTCAATAGGAACCACAACGAAGGGGATTCATAGGAGCGATTCATTGAAGTGGATCAAGCTCCGGAGAATCAAGGGGTGGATCAGCAAGGATACTAAATGCTTATATACGACTACCCCGCAAAACAGGCAAGCTCCGGTTTGCATTTAACAGCTATTAAGTTTTTATTTTGTATTCACCTTTGGTTAAGATTTGAACTGTGCATTAGGTCTAGTGTTTGATACTCCTCTTGCATAGCCAAATGACCCATGGAGTAGTGGGTAGGTGTCTTTCACCGTGTAGAACTGCCATGCTTAAGTAAGGTTCGGTAGAAGTCGAGTGGTGAGATGCTACTCGCAGGTTCAGGAACAACAGGGGCATACGGGATTGGTTCAAAATGAAGTAGCAAGTTAAAGTTGAGACCGGAAGGTTGTAGGGGCAGCAGGACATAGGGGCCTGGGTGCTATAGACCTATCCGTGTCGGTCAAGGACCGATCCGTATGCGGCCCTGTTGAACAAGTTTGAGTTGTGTACCGGACTCATGCTGGCTATATGGGTCCCAGTAAACCGATGTACCTCGGGAAGCTGTCGTTGGGACTTTTCGGGTCGCCTCAGGCGGACGGCCGGTGTGCAGTATGTGGGAAACATTCTCATGACATCTCACGTCAGCAGGTGCACCATGAGAGTGGCTACTGTACGGGGCGACTTGATCGATTCAACGGGGGTGAAACGGGAGAAAGGTTGCCGCGTACAACGTCAGTGATGGTTGCTGTAGGCAACGTCGAGTACGGGCGTACGTGTTGTGTAGTCTGGGTGTTATTTATTTGAATCACCGTCGCTTGCGGAATGGACCGAGCATACTTGTTCTCACAGTCGTGACGTAGTAAGAACTTGCATGAGAAAGGAACTAATCATATTGACGTGAAGTATCATACTAGCTTTGTATTGGATCTTTATGAATAGGCTAGTGCAAACTCGATTCTTTTATGCCATGAGCAATTTACATCAGGGAAAAGCGTTTCTTGTTTGATTGTGGACTCCCGATGTGGCGTGCCCAGGGTTACTTAAAATGCTGCAATTAATATCTGAAAGTAAGGATTCACTTTTAGGCGAGTTTAATTATGCTTAAGCCATCCTATTTTAGGTTCATAACCTCACATAGAGTTTTATGTTTAGGGTGACGGTTAAGTCTTGCTGAGCGTTATGCTCACGGATGCTATCCGAGTTGTTTTGCAGGTATTTGACTTCATGCTTAAAAGAAGGGATGCCGATGAGACTCGGGAACCTCTGAGCGTTTACTCAAAGAGCATCCTCGCCGCTGCAGATTGTTCTTCGTGTTGTTAGTAAGAGAC
Source organism: Neostapfia colusana (assembly GCA_030760725.1). NCBI lineage: Eukaryota > Viridiplantae > Streptophyta > Magnoliopsida > Poales > Poaceae > Neostapfia > Neostapfia colusana. Next base: position 46,017,984 of record JASWHV010000002.1, on the reverse strand, counting down.
AGTCCGCGGGCTGGACTGTTTCTTTGTTGCTAAGATAGAGATAAATCGTGAGAGAGATAGTCTTCCGCTGTAGCTTACTCTGATATAACTATTTGTAAAACATTCTTGTACGCTTCCGCAAACTATTTATGTAATATGATGTGTTTTCATCGACCCGTGTGCTGTTGGGTGCCGCATATCACGGCACCACCCGACGAGGTCCTGTCCCTCACAGCGTGGTATCAGAGCTGTTACAAAAAAATACTATAAAATATCAGAAATATGAATTTCCAAATTAACAAATTGATAACACATCACAAACTACTCCAATAATGTAATCATTATGTCGAGTCAAAAGCTCAAACCCACATGAATTCCATCAAAAGGAATGTTTCTAAGACAACATTGAAAGTATTTCATTATATCAATTGTCCTTTTTCTCTCAGTCCACGACAATACTAGCAACATTTTAATGTACTCACTCCTCACAAAGGCCCTTAATTGACAGTTCCTCTGCTAAAAAAAATCCTCTGCCACTATATGCTTCAGCACAATTCATCAATAAAAACCGCTTTTACTAGCTTATTTGTCTACTTTGACACGCCTCCACACCTATGTTTGATGGCTGAAATTCAGCTTGTTAGATGGCCATCTTTGGTCATGCTTGCCTTACAATTCACGTTCTTGCCTTACCATAGTGTCTGTACATTGTCTCTCTTTTGTCTCGACTGACAATGGTGCCAGGGCAGCAATTTTCTGTTTTTTTTAAAAAAAATTAAAAACATAACTTACGATGGCCTGTATACTGGCCGTCGTAAGGGAGCCTAAATAACTTACGATGGCTTGTAGCCATCGTAAGTTAGCCCAAATAACTTACAACGGCTGCTGTAGCCGTCGTAAGTTGTATGGCCCAGCCCACCACGTGGCCCAGGGGCTTACATACGACGGCTACGGGCCGCGTGACCGTTGTAAGTTACGTTATTTACGACAAAACCCTGACGTCGGCTAACAACCATCGTAATTAAACATAAATCATCGTAATTAAGATAATTACGACAGTTTACACCTTACTTACGATAACTTAGGCCGTCGTAAGTTTACCACATTCCTGTAGTGCACACATAGATACTAAAAAACAATCATACTCACACCTATTGATGAGGACACCAGTACAGTAGATACACCCATTCCTTCCATTTATATGAAAGGTTTAATCACAATAGCAAGAGCACGGCAACTAAATAATCAGATGAGCTCATCCCTAAGTTCTATCCATGTGAATGTAACAGCCCAAAATCCTGTTAAGAGGGGAATTTAAAATTTTTTGGACGTATTGCATGTGTTGCAAAAATTCAAATTCAAATTGGAATTCAAATTAAACTCAAAACAGAAATGAAAAAAAAAAGAAAAAGAAAAAATAAACCTTCCCGGCCAGTGGGCCGAAACTGACCAGCCGGCCCACCCAACCCCCGGGCCAGCACGCAGCCGTGCGCCCGCGCCCCCTCTCGCAGACAGGCGGGACCCACCTGTCATCCCCGACCTCCCGCTCGTCCGAACCTGGGACTCCCCCGCGCGCGCACCCGATCGAAACTAACCCGGAAAACCGCGCGTTCCCAGCCAAATTCTGGTTCCGGAGGACTCCAACTCGATCTAAACTAACACGCCGCCCTCCCCTGGCTATATAAACCCCGGCATCTCCCCGTTTTCCCCCACGATCCGCCGTTTTTCTCTCCGGTGAGAACCCGGGTTTCTCCGGCAAATTCTGCTCGATCTTCGCTCGGGATTTCTGATCTAACTCGCCGATCGTGTTCCACCGCCTCCGGGGAACCGCGCAGGTGCAGAAAACTCGGTGGTTTGCGCTTCAAACACAGCGCCGACGAGCCTCGCCGTGAATTCACCTCGGACCTCGTCGCCGACCGCCTTCCAGGACCTCCGAGCTCAAGAAAACCCCCGAGGTGAGATCCCCGACCTCCCCTCTATCGATCTATGCCATAAAATCACAGTTTTAGGAAGAATCGACGCAGATCCGAAACTCTCCGGCGAGATCGCCGCCTCCCGCCGCCGTGTGCCGCCGGGCAGCGCCGCCCGCGCTCGATCAGAGCGACGTGGCCGCTTGTGCGCCGTCTATTTTAAATCGCACGGTAGAATTTAAATCCCCGCGTACCGGTTCGATGTTATAATCTCAGCCGTCTGTTTTAAATCGGACGGTCCACGTCAGCCCCGTGTTATAAAGGCCGGGATTCTTACGCGCTACCCCCTGGGGTTCTCGGAAAATACGAGCTAGCCCCGGAAACCTCTGATCTAGCCCCTGGAACTTCAGAAATTCATGTAAATTCAATTAAAAATCAGTTTTAGCCTCTGGACTTAATAAAAATTAGCAAAATCCCTCTGTTATGTGTAGTTAGACCCCTGGAAATTCTTAAAATAATATAATAGGCCCTGTAGTGGGGTGAGTTTACCTTTCTAACCCTATGTGATATTAAATTTAGGAATTTGAATATATGTTTAGTATTTAAAATTTAAAAGATGGGACAAACACATTGTAAATTCAAATTAAAAACTTTCCTAGTACTTGGAAAACTTTGGAGTGAGATAAAAATAGATTTTTGGCTGAAATGAATCTGTTTAATTGATTATTGACATTTATTAGTAATAGGGACACATTTTTAAGTAGAGAGTAATTCTGAAAATTAGTAAAATAAATGTAAAATAGTTCACATCAGAAGAGAAGTTCAAAAATATATTATTTAATATTTTAGACCCAAAACCTATTCTGTTTAGATTAGGTGTCTTACTATTTTCATAATAAAGTGCACATTTAGGCATAGGAAATAAATCTGAAAATATAGAAAGCTAGGTATAAATAACTAGAAAATGATAAATGAAGTTTCCAAAATCCAAAGAATTCAGTTTAGGGTTGGTAGAAGGTCTGAAGACACATATGAAGTAGGAAAATACCTTTCATGCATACTTGGTAGCTAAAATGTGTATCAATTAAATATAAGGGATTTATTTAAATTAGAAATTCATATATAGTATGCCAACATGAATATGAATACAAAAATAGAAATCATATGTACATGTTTAAAAGTGCATGTAAGCCAAAATCAACACACATAGAGTAACCACAACACATAGAAATGAGAATGGCTTTCATAAATGTGAATGTGTGGCTTCTATGAAGTGGAAGTGTGAACTATGTCTTATGACTTGTTGTTTTCTTTTGCTATGTGTAATGGTATGAGTAGAACCTGCTCCAGAGCAAGTTCTTCCTTTCCAAGATCAGGACTACCCATTCCAAGAGCAGCAGGAAGGAGGCAAGTGTCCTTGACCACTTTGTTCCTATACTAGGATGTGTAGATAGAATTATTTGCATTGTCAATTGAAAATATGAAACCCATGCTAGGATGTTTCCCTAGAATTGCATTACCTTGTTTCGTTGTAGCTTGGGTTGGGATTCATTTTATCATGTCATTTATTATTATGCATATGCTTAGCCATGCTTAGAATGGGATATTTGGGATATGAGATCATCAGTTTATTATACCATACTCTTTAATGAGATATTGTGAGTTATGTAGAGGTAGGGATCAAGGCAAGTTGGATGTTTTGGTTGGTGTTGGGTGCACGAGACTCGGGTTTGTGTTCAATACTTGCCTGGATCCTAAGGACCGGTTCATGGAGCATGTAACCTGGCTTTACCGTGCCAACCACATGCTGAGATGGGGCAGCTTGGCCAATTAATTAGGTGTATCCCCGGCGTAGTATGGGTGTGTTGGATGGTGCGGGGAGTTGGTGTCAGCTGGACTACCTTATGAACCGCAAGGCTCAAGAGGGGGCCACTGCAGCAGGGTTGGAGCCTCTTGTATGCTGTTAGGTGTGAAACCTCAGTGGGCCCACGCTCGTCGGGAATCCCTTTGTAAAGGATTCGTAGTGATCTCCTGGCTACACACCTGGGAAGTGTGAATGTGGTTCGTAGCCGCTGGCATATTGGAGGTTCTTTTAGTCCACCCGGCAACGGGGGATGAAATCACTACATGTGGGTACAGTGGTACAAACTCTGCAGAGTCAAAACTGTCATGACAGTCGTGCTCATGGTCAAGAGCGGCTTGGACTTATTCATGATTAGAGGAGTGATGGTTTTGGAAGTTAAAGATGTTAAGCGGGGAGCTTAACATTGGAAATGATGTTATGGTTATTTGATTATGATGATGGGATGGGAGTTTGGGACCATTTTCACCTGTGTAGTAATGTAGGTGCTTAATAAGCTAAGGTGATAGGTATTAATTGCGTAGTGCTTTAACCATGAGTTCAACCTCTTCTTGTTCTAGCCCAGCATGACATAACTTTCCCACACTTGCTGAGTACCATCGGTACTCAACCTTGCATATTTGTTGGTTTATATTGCTGCTCAGGTCAAGATAATGAGGTGGTGTATAATTATCAAGACTTTGGAGCCAAAGAAGGTTTCTAGGTTCATGGAGTCCCCGGGGCAACGCCTGTGACGGAGCCCACAAGAATAATATTCCGCTGCTAGTTTATTTACTTGTGATGAACTTATTATTGTCCATCGAGACATTTGCTATGTAAGACTTATTTATATTCGACACCTGGCTTGTAATAAATGATGCTTCACTATTTGTCATCACATGTATAAGAAAATGATCCTGGCATACATGTGAGATTCACTTGGTTGTTCTTCGGAAAAACCGGGTGTGACAGAAGTGGTATCAGAGCCAAGGTTGTCCATAGGAACGTGGACCTAGGTAGATATGGACGTATTTAAGGACCCTATTTTCTTAAAAACTATTTTACAAGGTGTGGGTTGAAAAGTGTTATTCAAGGGGGTCACTTTCTTCACCTTACCCCAACTTTTATTCAAAACAGGATTTTTGTTTAAAATTTTATCTAACTTAAGTTTAAATGCTTTCTGTTTTAGATAGTTCGCATGATTCGCACCGCTCGCAAGTCCATCGGAGGGAGAGTTCCCGTAGTTGCTCTTGCCCAAAGAGAGGAGAGCCGTCCGGTGACGTACCTTTCCTACGGATTGGCAGTAGGAGGCTTGCTGCGCCGTCTTCGACGCATGCTCCAAGCCGCCGGCAATACGGGCAAGCTAATCATACACTATAGCTCCACCAGGACCATCCGTGAGAAGAGGGAAGAATGGAGTTCAGAGATGAGGATTATCCACAAAAATCAGCTGCTCAAGATCCACCGCTCTCCAGCTTGTCGAGCAACACAGGTCGATGTGGAAAAGGATGTCACCTAGGAGGCCATCACCTGCCAGAGTCACATCTATCGTCGACACCTGGACAGGACTGAGTACATGTATGTCCTCCAGCGTGAGAGTGGTACAACGGGGTATAAGTATCTGCCAGTGCAGCAAGGGACTTTCCATGAGCACATGGACTTGTGCTTGGAGGATGCTGCTATGCTCAGCACTCGACTGCAAGAGTGTCAGCAGGAGCTTCAGGATGTTCGTGACACCCTGAAGGAAACCGAGGCGTTGCTTCGAGCCTGCTTGAGGGCGAGAGAAAGAGGAGATGGGAATGAACTATGTGTCACCGTGAATGATACATGGACTCCTGACTCCCCAGATCGCCGGGCGATCAAGCATCGTCGCACTTCTCCACCAGCAGCTTCCCCACCCAAATCGGAGTCAGAAGGCAGCCGCAATAATGAGGAAGATCCCGAGGAGCCAGCTCAGTGATACGAGTAGTGTAGAGTCCTTCCCTTAGTCTAGCAGGATGTCGAGTAGTCGAGTCGTTATCTTAGTTAATGGTGTGCTAATGCTTGGTGTGTGACGTGAGTTATGGGAGCCATGAGCAATTGTCCACAGCCTCGTCTTCAGATTGTTTTGCTTTGGTGTGTGAACCCACATGAAATAATAGTGCATTTATTTTTGTGTGAGACATGAACCCTCAGAAAAGTATAACAAAGCCTCAACACTTCAAAGTACAAACAAGTGAAAGTAGTAAGATAATACGTAATGCTTTAAATTAACATTTGGTTGATCATGCTAGATGGACGGAAGAGGAAAAGATCGTGCTGCCAACCCTGCCAATAACAACGATGAGGCCTGCAACCCTCATCTTTCTGGGAGCCAAGACAGGGGTGGACGCCGTGAGGGAGTTGATCCCATCCACCAAATGCTTGAGAATCAAAATCAACTCATCCAGAACCTGACTCAAGTGGTGGCCAACTTGCATCAAGTTCCACCTCCACAAGCTGCACCACGCCAACCAAGGTTGAGTGAGTTTCTAGGAACTCAACCTCCAAAGTTTGCAAGTGCTGCTGAACCCCTGGAGGCAGATGATTGGCTAAAGACCACTGAGAGCAAGATGAGGATCATACAGTGCCAAGGGTATGAGAGGGTGCTGTTTGCCTCTCATCAATTGCATGGACCTGCTGCTGATTGGTGGACCGCCTACGTGGCCGCCTATCATGACTCTGAGAACATCACTTGGGAAGAGTTCAAGCGTAGCTTCCGCAACCATTACATACCAAGGGGTGAACTCAAAAACAAGAGGAAGGAGTTCTTGGGCTTGCAGCAAGGTAACATGACTGTGAGGGAATACCTCACTAAATTTACTCAACTCTCCCGTTATGCCCCACAGGACATAGAGACTGATGAGCAGAAACAGGATTGTTTCGTGGAAGGACTTACCGCAGAAATGCAGTGTGCAATGTCCTCCAACGAGTATGAAAGCTTCCAAAAGATGGTGGACAGAGCGTTTGTGGTAGAAAGGAAGCTGAAGGCCTTGGAAAATGAGAACAAGAGGAAGGCCGGATGGTCACATCAAGCCTCAGGGAGCAACACCCACCCACGTCTAATGCAGCAACCCGCAGGGCAGACGAACCGTGCTGTGGTACCCTACTCAGCACCAAGAGGGTACAACCCGAACTACAGGCCTCCGGCAGCACCAATACAGCCACAACGTCAGTTCGTACAGCAGCCTCGCCCTACGTATCAACCTCGACCAGCAGTGCAAGGACCCCCAAACCAACCCCAAGACAACAAAGGCCAGGCACCTAAGGTTGGGGTGCAATGTTTTAACTGTGGTGAAGTGGGGCACTACGCCCATAAGTGCCCAAAGAAGAAGCCCGCGCAGCCGCAATAGCAGAATGTAATGCGAGGACGGGTGAGCCACGTGACCATGGAGGAAGCGCAAGAGGCACCTGACATGGTAGTTGGTAAGTTTCCTGCCAATTTACACATTGCAACCCTGCTGTTTGACTCTGGTGCTACCCACTCGTTCATTGCTCAAGGGTTTGTTAAGAAGCATGATCTAGCAACAACACAAATGAACCATATGCTAGCAGTAAACTCTCCAGGTGGAGAAATAAGGACAAGACAAGTGTGTCCCAAGGTGAATCTAGACATTAATGGGGTAGTATTTACTGCCAACCTCATAGTGATAGATTCCCAAGGGATCGATATTATTTTGGGCATGGACTGGTTGACCAAACATAAGGGAATCATCCATTGTTCGACTAGAACGGTGGAACTAACGCACCCTAGTGGCACAAAAGTAAATTTTATAACAATACAAGAGCCTAGGAGGGACGTTAAATTAAATCAAGTTGAGGTGAAAGTGGAGGAGATCAGGATTATCAGGGAATATCCAGATGTTTTTCCGGAGGAGTTGCCAGGTATGCCTCCCGATCGTGAAGTGGAATTCGCGATTGAGCTCGTGCCTGGAACAGCTCCGATATACAAGAGACCTTATCGGATGGACTCTAAACAGGTGGAAGAACTCAAGGAACATTTAAGAGAGTTGACAGAGAAGGGGTACATTCGTCCTAGTTCCTCACTATGGGGAGCTCCAGTGATATTTGTGCCCAAGAAGGACGGAACCCAAAGGTTATGCGTAGACTACCGTGCCTTGAATGAGGTAACCATCAAGAACAAGTACCCATTACCCCGCATTGAAGACTTGTTTGATCAGTTGAGGGGAGCTTGTGTGTTCTCGAAAATTGATCTCAGGTCAGGATATCACCAACTTAAGATAAGGCAATCTGATATTCCCAAGACAGCTTTGGTATCTCGGTACGGACTGTATGAATACACTGTCATGCCTTTCGGGCTAACTAATGCCCCGGCATACTTCATGTATCTCATGAACAAGGTATTCATGGAATATCTGGACAAATTTGTGGTGGTTTTCATAGATGACATTCTCGTATTCTCCAAAGATGAAGAAGAACATGAGAAACATATAAGGTTGGTGCTGCAGAGGCTGAGAGAACACCAACTATATGCCAAGTTAAGCAAGTGTGAGTTTTGGCTGAAGAGGGTTCCCTTCTTAGAACATATAATCTCGGAGGGAGGAATCTCCGTGGATCCCACCAAAATTGAGGAAATACAGAAGTGGAAGACCCCTGAAAATGTCGGGGAAGTTGGAAGCTTCTTGGGATTGGCTGGATACTATCGACGGTTTATTGAGGGATTCTCTAAGATCTCGAGACCCCTCACCAAACTGTTGGAGAAGGGAATCACATTCACATGGACGCCGCAGTGCGAGACGAGTTTTCAGGAGTTAAAGAAAGATTGACAAACAGCCCCAGTGCTCGTTATGCCAGATATGCAGAAGAACTTTACAGTGTACTGCGATGCCTTTGGAAATGGGTTGGGATGTGTTCTCATGCAAGAAGGGCATGTCGTGGCTTATGCATCCCGGCAGCTCCTGAAGCACGAGAAGAACTATCCTACACATGACCTAGAACTAGCCGCAGTGGTACACGCGTTGAAAATTTGGCGGCACTACTTGATGGGGAACAGGAAAGAGATATATACGGATCATAAGAGTTTAAAGTACATTTTCACACAGCCAGATCTCAACCTTAGACAAAGGAGATGGTTAGAGCTAATCAATGACTTTGATGTGGGCATCAACTATCATCCTGGGAAAGCAAACGTCGTGGCAGATGCTTTAAGTCGGAAAGTGCAGGTCAATAAGTTGAGCTTGAAGGGCATGCATGCAGAATTGAAGGATGATGTTATAAGACTCAATCTATGCCTGGTGAATAGTGGTGAAGCCATCGCCATGGAAGTGGACTCCACCTTAGAGCGAGAAATACGCGAGGGTCAAAAGGATGAGAAGATACAAGAAATTAGGCAACTCATCAAGGAAAATAAAGCCCCTGGTTTTAGAGAGGATGAAGAAGGAACGGTGTGGCACGGGAAAAGAATCTGTGTGCCATAAGTAAAGAAGATCCGTGAATTGATTTTGAAGGAGGCTCATGATTTCGACTATTCCATTCATCCTGGGAGTACAAAGATGTACCAGGACCTCAAGAGCAGGTATTGGTGGTATGGCATGAAGCGAGATGTCGCGGAATATGTTGCCCTATGTGACACATGCCAGTTGGTCAAAGCAGAACATCAACGACCCGCGGGATTATTGCAACCACTCAAAGTGCCTGAATGGAAATGGGAAGAAATCGGCATGGATTTCATAGTGGGATTGCCTAGGACCCAATCAGGATATGATTCAATATGGGTCATCATCGACAGGCTAACCAAGGTAGCTCACTTCATCCCCGTGAAGGAAAGCTACAGCGGATCCAAATTGGCAGAATTGTACATGTCAAGGATCGTGTGTTACCATGGAGTGCCCAAGAAGATTGTGTCGGATCGAGGGACACAGTTCACCTCGAGGTTCTGGCAGAAGTTGCACGAAACCATGGGAACCCATCTGAACTTTAGTTCTGCCTATCATCCCCAAACTGACGGGCAGACGGAAAGAACCAATCAGATTCTTGAGGATATGCTGAGGGCGTGTGCACTCAAAAACAATCGGAGTTGGGACAAGAACTTACCGTATGCGGAATTCTCCTATAACAACAGCTATCAAGCTAGTATGAAGATGTCACCGTTTGAAGCTTTGTATGGGAGGAAGTGCAGAACTCCCCTGTTTTGGAACCAAACAGGGGAAAGTAAAGTGTTTGGTCCCGAAGTACTACAAGAAGCCGAGGCGAAAGTGAGGGAAATTCGCAACAACTTGAGGATAGCACAGACATGACAAAAGAGCTATGCCGGTGTACGGAGAAGAGAGCTCGTTTTCAACGTGGGAGACTATGTCTATCTCAAGGTGTCCCCTATCTGAGGACTTCGTCGGTTCAAGGTGAAAGAGAAGCTGTCACCTCGATACATCGGACCCTTTCAAGTTCTGGAGAGGAAAGACGAAGTGGCGTATCAACTAGAATTAGCGGCTCGCCTATCGGATGTGCACGATGTATTCCATGTGTCCCAGCTCAAGAAATGTCTGAGAACACCTGAAGAAGTGTTACCCATGAATGAGGTTGACGTAGCTGAGGATCTGTCTTATGCCGAGCAATCATACAAGATTTTGGAGACAATGGAATGCCTCACAAGAAATAAAAGAATCCGGATGTGCAAGGTGCAGTGGAAGCATCACTCGGAAGAGGAAGCCACCTGGGAGAGAGAAGATGAGCTTAAGGCACAATTTCTGGAATTGTTTTCTTAGAACCACCAATCTCGAGGACGAGATTTCTTTTAAGGGGGGGTAGAGTTGTAACACCCCAAAATCCTGTTAAGAGGGGAATTTAAAAAATTTTGGACGTATTGCATGTGTTGCAAAAATTGAAATTCAAACTGGACAAATTAAACTCAAAACAGAAATGAAAAAGAAAAAGAACAAAAATAAACCTTCCAGGCCAGTGGGCCGAAACCCACCAGCCGGCCCACCCAACCCCCGTGCCAGCCCGCAGCCTCGCGCCCGCGCCCCCTCTCGCAGACAGGCGGGATCCACCTGTCATCCCCGACCTCCCGCTCGTCCGAACCCGGGACTCCCCCACGCGCGCACCCAATCGAAACTAACCCGGAAAACCGCGCGTTTCCAGCCGAATTCTGGTTCCGGAGGACTCCAACTCGATCTAAACTAACACGCCGCCCTCCCCCGGCTATATAATTCTCGGCATCTCCCCGTTTTTCCCCCACGATCCGCCGTTTTTCTCTCCGGTGAGAACTCGGGTTTCTCCGGCAAATTCTGCTCGATCTTCGCTCGGGATTTCTGATCTAACTCGCCGATCGTGTTCCACCGCCTCCGGGGAACCGCACAGATGCAGAAAACTCGGTGGTTTGCGCTTCAAACACAGCGCCGACGAGCCTCGCCGTGAATTCACCTCGGACCTCGTCGCCGACCGCCTTCCAAGACCTCCGAGCTCAAGAAAACCCCCGAGGTGAGATCCCCGACCTCCCCTCTATCGATCTATGCCATAAAATCACAGTTTTAGGAAGAATTGACGCAGATCCGAAACTCTCCGGCGAGATCGCCGCCTCCCACCGCCGTGCGCCGCCGGGCAGTGCCCCCCGCGCTCGATCAGAGCGATGTGGCCGCTTGTGCGCCGTCTATTTTAAATCGCACGGTAGAATTTAAATCCCCGCGTACCGGTTCGATGTTATAATCTCAGCCGTCTGTTTTAAATGGGACGGTCCACGTCAGCACCGCGTTATAAAGGCCGGGATTCTTACGCGCTACCCCCTGGGGTTCTCAGAAAATACGAGCTAGCCCCGGAAACTTCTGATCTAGCCCCTGGAACTTCAGAAATTCATGTAAATTCAATTAAAAATCAGTTTTAGCCCCTGGACTTAATAAAAATTAGCAAAATCCCTCTGTTATGTGTAGTTAGACCCCTGGAAATTCTTAAAATAATATAATAGGCCCTGTAGTGGGGTGAGTTTACCTTTTTAACCCTATGTGATATTAAATTTAGGAATTTGAATATATGTTTAGTATTTAAAATTTAAAAGATGGGACAAATACATTGTAAATTCAAATTAAAAACTTTCCTAGTACTTGGAAAACTTTGGAGTGAGATAAAAATAGATTTTTGGGTGAAATGAATCTGTTTAATTGATTATTCACATTTATTAGTAATAGGGACACATTTTTAAGTAGAGAATAATTCTGAAAATTAGTAAAATAAATGTAAAATAGTTCACATCAGAAGAGAAGTTCAAAAATATATTATTTAATATTTTAGACCCAAAACCTATTCTGTTTAGATGAGGTGTCTTAATATTTTCATAATAAAGTGCACATTTAGGCTTAGGAAATAAATCTGAAAATATAGCAAGCTAGGTATAAATAACTAGAAAATGATAAATGAAGTTTCCAAAATCCAAAGAATTCAGTTTAGAGTTGGTAGAAGGTCTGAAGACACATATGAAGTAGGAAAATACCTTTCATGCATACTTGGTAGCTAAAATGTGTATCAATTAAATATAAGGGATTTATTTAAATTAGAAATTCATATATAGTATGCCAACATGAATATGAATACAAAAATAGAAATCATATGTACATGTTTAAAAGTGCATGTAAGCCAAAATCAACACACATAGAGTAACCACAACACATAGAAATGAGAATGGCTTTCATAAATGTGAATGTGTGGCTTGTATGAAGTGGAAGTGTGAACTATGTCTTATGACTTGTTGTTTTCTTTTGCTATGTGTGATGGTATGAGTAGAACCTGCTCCAGAGCAAGTTCTTCCTTTCCAAGATCAGGACTACCCATTCCAAGAGCAGCAGGAAGGAGGCAAGTGTCCTTGACCACTTTGTTCCTATACTAGGATGTGTAGATAGAATTATATGCATCGTCAATTGAAAATATGAAACCCATTCTAGGATGTTTCCCTAGAATTGCATTACCTTGTTTCCTTGTAGCTTGGGTTGGGATTCATTTTATCATGTCCTTTATTATGATGCATATGCTTAGCCATTCTTAGAATGGGATATTTGGGATATGAGATCATCAGTTTATTTTACCATACTCTTTAATGAGATATTGTGAGTTATGTAGAGGTAGGGATCAAGGCAAGTTGGGTGTTTTGGTTGGTGTTGGGTGCACGAGACTCGGGTTTGTGTTTAGTACTTGCCTGGATCCTAAGGACTGGTTCATGGAGCATGTAACCTGGCTTTACCGTGCCAACCACATGCTGAGATGGGGCAGCTTGGCCAATTAATTAGGTGTATCCCCGGCGTAGTATGGGTGTGTTGGATGGTGCGGGGAGTTGGTGTCAGCTGGACTACCTTATGAACCGCAAAGCTCAAGAGGGGGCCACTGCAGCGGGGTTGGAGCCTCTTGTATGCTGTTAGGTGTAAAACCTCAGTGGGCCCACGCTCGTCGGGAATCCCTTTGTAAAGGCTTCGTAGTGATCTCCTGGCTACACACCTGGGAAGTGTGAATGTGGTTCGTAGCCATTGGCATAATGGAGGTTCTTTTAGTCCACCCGGCAACGGGGGATGCAATCACTACATGTGGGTACAGTGGTACAAACTCTGCAGAGTCAAAACTGTCATGACAGCCGTGCTCATGGTCAAGAGTGGCTTGGACTTATTCATGATTAGAGGAGTGATGGTTTTGGAAGTTAAAGATGTTTAGCGGGTAGCTTAACATTGGAAATGATGTTATGGTTATTTGATTATGATGATGGGATGGGAGTTTGGGACCATTTCACCTGTGTAGTAATGTAGGTGCTTAATAAGCTAAGGTGATAGGTATTAATTGCATAGTGCTTTAACCATGAGTTCAACCTCTTCTTGTTCTAGCCCAGCATGACATAACTTTCCCACACTTGCTGAGTACCATCGGTACTCAACCTTGCATATTTGTTGGTTTATATTGCTGCTCAGGTCAAGATAATGAGGTAGTGTATAATGATTAAGACTTTGGACCCGAAGAAGGTTTCTAGGTTCATGGAGTCCCCCGAGCAACGCCTGTGACGGAGCCCACAAGAATAATATTCCGCTGCTAGTTTATTTACTTGTGATGAACTTATTATTGTCCGTCGAGACATTTGCTATGTAAGACTTATTTATATTCGACACCTGGCTTGTAATAAATGATGCTTCACTATTTGTCATCACATGTATGAGAAAATGATCCTGGCATACATGTGATATTCACTTGGTTGTTCTTCGAAAAAACCGGGTGTGACAGTGAAGTTGAGAATATATTACTACATAATTATTTAATTATGATTAGAAACCATAAAGAAGACCAATCAGCATTTAGTGGTGGCTTTGGAGGCATGGAGGGCTGGCAATGACGTTCACATCAAGTTGGAGGAGAAGTTCAACTCAAACTCGAGCCCATCTCGGAGGCTAGAAGTAGTCCACCTTAAAAAGGATACACAGAAAGCATACGGACTCCATTTTGGATGTTCTTTATATGCATGAAAAGAGGAGAAGATAAACTTTCTAATTGTACTCATCCCACATCCAAATTCCACCACACTTTACGGAAATCATTGAAACAATGTCTAGTTCAAAGTATGTCAAGGTGTTGCATCGCTGTATATTAGGCCATTGGACCTTGTATCGAGTACGAGTTTATTAGAGACGTGTCCATAGGTCTTGTGATTGAAACTTAGGTGATAACTACAGTATCCATCGGTCATATTTCGTGGGTTTTACTCAGATTAATTTGTTATACATAGTTTCGTCGCTCATCAGTTTTGATACCCTAACTTGAGAAAATTAAACTTTCTTCTTTGTTCTTGCTCGTGCTTGAGTGCACTTGCAGGGATTTGCCTTCTTGCGGTTGGTAACCAACAGAGTGGTGGTGTAGTGATTGTGGAGGCTCCGTTTTCTGCCTAGAGCCTCAGATCATAAACGTCGAGTTCTCCAGCCAAAGCGAGTTACCTTTTGAAATATCAGGCCTATCATACTCATAAAGTGATATCAAATTTTGAGATCTAGATGTGCTGAATACACTGGCAAAAGGTGTTTGATTGAGGTTCATGTAAAGTTTTGGCCATACACTTTGTGCTTTATGTGTGGTATGATATAGAACGTGTTAATTTTGTATTTAATGTGCAACAGAGAATGCTTGATTCTTATGGACTAAATTTTTGATGTGTTATGGTGGTTTGAATGTGAGAAACATGTTTGTGTGAGGCTGTTATGCAAAGTGCTGTCCTCTGGACTAACGAGAGTCAAGTTTCAAACTTGTGCTCGTAAAGAATGGTTGTTTGCTCATGTGCAGGTGTTTTTGAGGTCAAGACATGGCTGGTGATGGTGATCATTGAACTAAAATTAGGGAGAAGTTGAGGTTCAACAACCAAATTCTGGAGGGATTGTGGTTGAGGCGATCAAAGGTGTCACACAACATGTATGATCCAAGAACAATGTATAGGAGAGTGTTTAAACTGTGTCGAGTGGTGTCGCAAATGTGTGTGGAAGTCATGGGCACAAGTGCAGGGATGGCATGAGGTTGTGATGTGATTCCAACATGTTTATATGATTAAAAGTGATGGTCAAACGTGTTTGGAATGTGTGCACATGTGCAATGAGTGAATGGACGTGGCCAAGTGGTTTTAAGGCATGGTGAAGGTGTTTGAACGTGTGTGGAGGTTGGCACAAGTTTGTGGCGTGATTCTAGTACGTTAGGAAGTGGAAAAATTGGTTTAAGATAGGTTTGGACGTGAATCCAAGTTGGAGTCTGAATGGGTGGATTCGAACATGCCTTTTGTTAGGAAACCAGACTTTTTTGGCCAAAAAAACAGCTGATTCTAAGTTGGTTGCAATTCGGGCTGGAGAGTCCAAGTTAGAGTCGGATTTTGAGTTGTTTGTGTCCATAACTCTTGTGTCTACATTCAAAGTGTTTTTTATAAAAGGTTAATATTCTAATATATGTGCCAATAGATAGAGTCTAAATAGATTAGGAGGTCTACTAGTTGAACAAAACTACTTTAGAGGTGCTCTAGTTGGTTATGTTGGCCTAAGGGCTGTGGATATAAATAGAGAGGACTTGCCTACATGGGAGGAACCTCAACTGCTAGATTTAATGTGTTGTTCTTAGTACAATTTGTGGTTTGTGCTGAGCTTTCGTGTTGTGATCCTATGTTTCGTTTTCTTCAAGTTTTGTCCATTGGTTTCGCTCAGAATGACGTTGTTTCAATCTTTTGGCCATAACTTTCGTTCTACCTGTCCAGTTGACGTGATTCTTTTTGTGATAGATTCACAACTAAAATTTTCTATCACCTGTGAATATTCCAATATCACTGGAGTTATATTTTGCACTTCACATGAGTATTTTTGAAGCATTATAAATTGGATCATTGTTCGGGCAGATTGGACTGATCTTTGATCACATTTTTTATTATAACTTGAGTTTTTTTTACTTCACCTATCGACATGATTCTTGTTGAGTTGGTTTTCTAACTTATTTCTCTACTTTTCGTTAGTTTTGATAATGTTTGACGTTAGAGAATCTACTCGCACACATGAGTCCTTCATACATATCAGTTTTTGTTTGCGGGGTCAAATCATTCACTGAAATTTTTGCATCATCTATCATCCCCCTTCTGACAGCTCTCGTGTCTTTTGATACTACAAGTGGTAATTGGGCCAAGTTGCATTAATCTAACATTCTTTACTTATTTTTAGATTAAATTAAATGGATAGGTTTTCTGCAAGGTCGTATATGTTCGATGACATTGATTTACAGGTTTGGAAGGCTCGGATGGAGGCTTACATTCAGGCGCAACGCTTTGCCATGTGATAGAAAGCCTTTAAACCTTTCATTGTGCTGTTAAACAAAGATGTGACAGTCGTCAACATATAGTAAGTCGACGACAACTACAAAGTGTGCAATTTGATCATCCAAGTACTGACCCAAGGCGGCTTTGATTATATTGCCCACTTGAAGTTAGCATATGACGTGTGGAAAGCTTTTTGCGATTACCACAAACGTTCCAATACCATTAAGAAAGTATGACATATGTAAAAGGAGTACATGCGCTTCGAGATGAGCCCCAGTGAGTCGTTAGATGATTTATTCACACACTTTGACAAAATTCCCAGCTACTTGCATAGTGTCATTGTTTATTCGGATGCTATGAATGCTAGAAGATGAAAGTCACCTCTATATGTGATTCTACTGTCATGAGTAAACTTACTTTAGACGTTCTGTATTCTATGTTAAAAACTCATAAACTTGACATATAATCTCACATAAAACCCCCAAAAAGTCTCTTAAGTTTGTTTCACAATATGACATACCTAGCTGACGCGGTAACATACCACGGGTACCCAAGAAGCAGTCAACCGACCAGCCGCATGAAGACACGTGGCTCCATGGACCACGACCAGGGACGTGTGCTCGAGGGGACGCTATTGAAGACCAACCCATGGGACAGGATCGATGACCGACCTCCAAGTCTGGACGACGAGGCCGGAGGACAGAAGCGATCCGGGCTAGAGCCCGCACCGGGAGCAGGCGGAAGACTTAAATTTTGACGTGACGGAACGGTAGAAGAGATTTAAGACAGAGTGGGAGGCTACATGCGATTAGACAAGCATGACACTGGGCCATCATCACTACCCGTCCCGTCTCGCTCGGCGCGGGTGTACAGGGACAGACAGTAGACGTAGACCATAGACTAGACGGGAGCAGGTTTATTCATCGCGCATGTACCGCTTGGGCCATGTAAACCCCCGCCCCATTTATGAGTAGCCGGAGGGTAGATATAGGCGTTCGGGCTATAAAAGGGGAAGCCCGGAACCTCTCCTCATACGGCGAACACGGCTCACGCATACGCTTCCTTTCGTTCTGGCACGTGGGATAGACTCGCTTGTAACCCTGGTTCTTTGAACCACCTGAGATAATACAAGGCCGACAAACACCCCAGACTGGACGTAGGACACGTTGTCTGAACCAGTATAAATCTTTGTCTTTGTTAGCTAGACATCTAGACATAAAATGCGAAGCATTTAATTACTAACCGGTGGTAAAAACACTGACAGTTGGCACACCAGGTAGGGGGCCGCTTCGCGTTTTTTGTTCTTCTCTGTGATGGCTTTTGTGAACTCGAGCTTCCACACCGGCGAGAAGCTCCATTTTGGCAGCCTCGAGTTCATCACACCCACGACAACAGGCTTGAGGCCGGCATCATCTTCACGCCCTGCCAGTCCTTTTGTTTCGGAAGAATGGAGTTCATTGCCGACGGTAACGGCATTCTACGGCTGGTCGATGACACGACTACCAACATCATAAGCAACGCTCCCAAGGGAAGCTATGTGGGCGCGGTCGATGAGGCATCGCCATTATCTCTCTCAAAGGCTTTGGCCGGCTAAGACCATGCTACCATGGCCAAGTCCGACGAAGGCTGCTACTCTTCCCGCGAGTGCTACATCGCAGAAACTGGCAATGCCTCCCCAACCGCTCCACCTGTTGATACCCCACTTTCACCAGCACCCATGCACCAGGAGGCATAGCGTTGGGACCATGGGGGGGAGTTGATGGCTGTGGAGGAGCTGGCCGGGTGGCTTGAGACACGACATGCTGCTCTCGAGGCAGAGAGAATGTGGCTAAATACGGACCGAGGCACGCTGCAAGCATCGCGCAGTCGCTACCCCGGTTCTAGCGAAGCGCGAGCGCGCGGTCGCCATGTATGGGCATGTATTGTCGCCAGTCCACATGATCCTCCGTGTTTTGAGCGGCTAAGTCGAAACATGGCGGCCGCAGCAGCCATCGTGCGCAATCTCCGAGAGCCCGAAGAACGTATCAGAGCCTCCGCTCGCTGCTAGAGACGGCCACGGCTCAACACGCCGAGAGCTCTCTTGCTCGCAGGAGGGTAGGGTGACGTCCGTCCATACCGGATCCCGTGGGCATGCTCAGAGCATCGCGGCAACATCGCATGTCCGTGCACCAAACCGGGCCGAGAAGACAGGCTCGTCTAACCCCTCACGTAGGTCAACGTGTGAGCGTATGGGGTTATCCGACCAACAGAAGGACCTCGAGGCTCGTAGATGAGTCAAGGAGGGGGCGGCAGGTCAGCACCCTGAGCGCCGACGTCAGCCACGTCGGGGCAGGCAATGCGACGGCGGCGAGGAACGAAGCCTGAGTCTTGATGCCCCTGGGGCCCGAGCCTTCGGGAGGAAGATACATAACACACACTTCCCACCATGTTTCCGAGCCCCAGCCAATGTTACCATGTACAACGGAGAGTCAAACCCCAGTGTGTGGCTAGAAGACTGTCGTTTGGCCTGCAGAGCTGGTGGGGCTACGGGCGACCACTTCATCATCCAATACCTCCCATCTACTTGGCATACTCTGCCGACACTTGGTTTGAATACCTCCTGACAGACAATATCTAAAGCTGGGCGGAGCTAAAAGATACCATCATTGGCAACTTCCAGAGCACCTACATGTGCCCTGGGAACTCGTGACCTCAAGGCATGCTGACAGAAGCCCGGCAAAACCTTGAGACAGTACATCATGCACTTCTCCAAGAAGTGCAACGAGCTCCCCGACATCATAGATTCAGACATCATCGGAGCCTTCCTCTTCGGGACAACTTGCAAGTCCCTGGTGCACAAGCTCAGTTGCATTAAGCCAAGGACCACCAAGGAACTACTTGACTTCACCACCAACCATGCCTCGGGAGAAGAGGAGGTTGGGGCAATCTTTGACCAGGGGGCACCAAGGACGGCCGACGCATGGAGGGATGCCACGCCTCGTCCCAAGGATGAGAGGAGAAAAGGGTCGACACAGACAAATGACGACACCAAATGGAGGAAGACGCGGACCTGATTTCGACAGCCGAGCGCCGCGAAGGCAAAAGGCAGCCCAGATGCAGCACGATCACTTTGAGACACTGCTGGAAAAGCCGTGCACCAATCACACCTTCCCAGTCAGACTCACCCTCAAAGATTGCACCCTCCTCAAACGATTTTTTGGAAGGGAGCCGGGTCCCCCAAACAACAAAGGAAAAAAGACCATGCAGGTGGCCGCCGAACCCGAGGAGGGACACCCCTTCCCTGAGCCGACCGGTTGCCTCATGGTCTTTGGCGGTCCAGCACTCGTCAACTGACAGACGCCATCAAACAAGAGGAGGCAGATCGAGAAGTGCATCCTTAGGAAAAGGAAAAGCACGACATCCACCATTCGGTTTCCGCCCCCAAGAAAAAGGAGATCCCTATCCTAGACTCAATCCCAAGCACATCACTTCATCGCGTAGGCCAGAACTCCTGGCCTCGAATGGTTAAAGCTCGAACAAACTGAGTGATTCAAGTACCACATGGCACATCGACTAGCTCGGAGGCCACATGATATTCAGGGGCTACCCACCCACCAAGGGCGGAATGACCAAAATCGTTAAAGCATCTGTGAAGGCCTCTCCGAATGACTCTCCCACGATTCCAAGTCAAGGCGCATTGCTTGCCATTAGACCAAAGCACAGCGCAAGGAGGAAAACAGAAACACATCTCGCGAAAACACGTCGGTTCTTATATAAAGGAGGCCACGAAGGGATGAAACTTCCACATTACGAAAAAAGAGAGAGAGATACAAAGAGTCTAGCTCCGATCAGTGAATCCTAATACAGCATCCGGAATGACCACCGCAGCCATGGAGAGGGCGGCAGGCTTCACTCAATTGTTGATGACCTGAATATCCTCCTCGGAACGACCTGCTGCAAAGCCTTCCCCAAGGGACGGAAGGTTGACCCTATCGTAATGAGAGACAACCACGGCCGGGCTAGCTGCACTCCAAACTAGGCCCTGGCAGTCGCCACCTCGTCAAGGCACGCCTTCAACCAGGCAGGAAGCTTCGTCAGCTGCACGGCCAGAGGAGTGGCCGAGCTTCCAGGCGCAGCCTCGTCGGCAGTTTGACCCACGGCATGAAGGTCCTCAAGCCCCTTCTGGAGGGCTCCTACGACTTTGGCCGCATCGCCGAGCTGAGACGCCACCGCTCTAGGTGTCCACATGAGCCACGGACTCCGGAGCCCACAGCACAGCTTCGCAAACCTCCGCGCTGCCCTTGAGAGAAGCCTTCGCTCCTCGTCCTCAACAGAAACCCGGGCCGCCGCCTCACCAAGTCGACAGATCAGCCCTCGCGTCTTCCCCAGGGGTCCGATCACGGCATCACAGAGCACGTTTCTGGCCTTTTCAAGCCTGGTGAGCTCCGACTCCCAAGCTTGGACGAGATCCCTCATCATGACAAGGGAGCTCTACGCCTATGCAAGAAAGAAGCGTAATAAAAAGGTTTTAATAGCACGAGAAAGGCGCACGCAAAGAAGGATGGCCAGGAAAAGAACTTACGATCAAGCTCTAGAGCAACCCGGGTGAAGGCAACCTTGGCCTTCTCAACTTCACTCTGGGACGCCCTCACCGCACTGCCCGCTTTGGTGATCTCCCCAGCAAGATTCGCCTTGACGGCCGCCACGACCTCCTCTTTCTCCCGAAGTAGCCGGGAGGATTCTATATGGGCCGCGGCAGACGCAGCACCAGAATGGTACGCCTCTTCTCGGATGGACGTGGCCTTGGCTCGGGACTTCTCGGCCTCCTCCCTCCACCTTGCCGCCTCGCCCTCCATGATCCTTTGACGGCGAAGGGCCTCCTCAAGGAGCCGCTTCCACTCGGCCTCCCGATCGGCAAGGCTCTGTCCAGAAACAAGACCAAAAGCACGGTAACAAATGAATCTAGGGGCAACCCGCAAAGAAAGTAGTAACGGCGGGCCTTACGCTGATCGGAAGCATGTAGCGATTGAGCCTCTGAACCGCATCTAGAAGGCGGTCCTGCCTGAAGGTAAACTGCCCTACGGCTTCGGCAAGCCAAGAACTATGAAGGGGCACATCCCCCGCTCCTCCCGCTGCGGCGTAAGGATCAGCGCGTCGCCGATCCACCAAAGATACCGACCTCTCTAGAACGTGACTCGAAGCAGCAACCGGAGCCACTTCTCTCGAAGCCCCGGGCTCTGAGGCTCGGGGGTCAACGGTGGAAGGGGTCGGATCGATCGTACGTCATCGGCTTTTGCGATTCCTCCCAGAGCGGTGGCGCCTCGGGGGATGACTCCACGAGGGTGACCTCCACCTGCGTCACGGGGGCCTAGACATCAGGCGCCACAGGAGGCCCCATCGGAATACGGTCCATGAAAGACAGGTCGGCAGTCTTTTGGCTCTCTGCCTGGGCCTTTTGTTCTGCGGCCGAGGAGGGCCCAGCTTTAGCTGAACCTCCAGGAGCCTGTTCGGAAGGCACGGGAGGATCGCTCCATTCACCCGTCTGGGCCCTCTTCATGGCCGGGGCATTGCCGCCGGCCTTTTTACTCCACCGCTCCGTTAGAGTTGAGGAGTCGTCAGATCAGGAGGAGGGGACACCGACTCGGAGGGTGTGGAAGGGGTAGCCTCTCCGGCAGCCCTCGCGACTCCCATCACCCTCCGATGCTTCTCCATCCTTCTCTGGCAGCCAATGTGGCTGGCCTTGCGGTCGTTTTTTTTCTTCTTCAGGGCTGCATCGCGTGCAGCCCTCCCCTCCCTCTCTGCCTTGTCCTTGGGCAGCTTCAGCAGGCTGACGATGCCTCCAAGCCCCTAGATGGAACATCGCGGCATTAGATCGGCTTGGAGCATCATAAAGAGTTATGGTAAGATTGTGGGATGAAGGTCAGACGCTTACCCGAGTGGAAGGACGGTCCGCGGAAAGGGGGCGTGGGTGGCGTCCTCCGTCCTCCGCATCTTTTCCAGTGAGGCCGCGAAACCTCCACCGAACTTCAGAGTCAGGGATCTCCTACCCCGACCCCTGCGTAAAGTCGCCAAGCCCGGTGTACTGCCACATGGCATGAACACGGGCATGGAGAGGCTGGATCCTTTGTTTGAGGAAGGTCCACAGAATGACCTCTCCGGTCAGCCCCTCTGCCTGCAGCGCCTCGACCGCTCTAGGATGACGGTGACCATCGCCTGTCCTTCTCGGCAACCCCCCATCACAATTGCTCCCAGATGGCGGGCGGCTGACCCATAAAAGAAGAAAGCACCAGGCCGTCGTTACGGATGTAGAACCAGTCATGATGCAAGTTCTTCATGGACTTCGGGAACGTAAGGTCGAAGTATCACGGCTAGGCCCATCGAAGCTGGATGCAGGCGCCGCCAACCGTCGGAATTGGAGAGTCTGTGGAAGACGGCTGCACCCAGAAGAAACGCCTCCACAACTCGAAGTGGAGTTTGATCCCCAGGAAAGCCTCGCACAGAATGCAGAAGACGGCAGCATGGAGGACCCCTTTTGGCGTCAAGTGATGAAGCTCTAGGCTGTAGTAAAAGAGGGCGGCACAGAGGAACTTGTGCGCCGGAAGTCCAAGCCCATATAGGTGAAAGTCAACGAAGCTGACGATCTCGCCTTCATGTGGCTCGGGCACCGTCTCCCTAGACAGAATGTGAATCCGTTGGAGATCCCATGCCAAAAAGATCCCTCACTCGCCCAGGGAGGATAGACGGTCGACGGTAACACGAGACTTTATCCAATCTGACATGGTCGAGGACGAAGAAGAGGAAGAAGGAGAATCGCTCGTATTCTCCCTCAAACTTTTTGCTCTTTCTGACTGGCTTGCCTAAACTTGCAGGAATGCAGGAGCGTAGGAGGGATGGAGAAAGAGGGCTCAGCAGTAAAAGTAGGGACTTGCGCTCTGGGGGCAGTTTATGTAGTGGGCCCACAATGATAACGAGGAAGGGCACCGGGGCCCACGGACGCATCCACCCTGCAGTAATGCCACCAACTCGCAGAGAACATGCACACCTCCCAAAAAATTCAGGGACATGGTGCCCGCCATAACTCCACCCAGACAGGCCCGCCTCTTTGATATTTGCGACGATTTGGAGAGCCGTGTGCTGCTTCTTTTTCTCCTAACCATCCTTATCACCACGTCCCCTCGACTATCTTCGGTCCAACGTCGATGGGCCGCACGAATCAAAGGCCTAGGTAAGTAGGTAAGTTTTCATGGCCCACTTTTGAGGCTCAATCAAAGTTCTAGGTTCTAAGGTATACCTAACATTCTAGGTCAAAAGGACCATCTGGAAAGAACTTAAATGCCGACGCAATGGAAGGGCAGAAGAGATTTAAGATTGTTAGAGGCCACATGCGACAAGAAAAGCACGACGCCGGGCCATCATCACCACCCGTCCTGTCCCGCTCGACGCGGGTGTACAGGGACGGAAAGTAGACGTAGACTATAGACTAGACGGGAGCAGGTGTACTCATCACGCCTGTACCGCTTTAGTCCGGTTTAGGCGCTGACACATCATGTAAACCCCTGTCCCATTTTAGGAGCTGGCGGGTAGGTATAGGCGTCCAGGCTATAAAAAGGAGGGCCGGAACCTCCCCTCACATGGCGAACTCGGCTCACGCACACGCTCGACACTTAGGCTTCCCCTTTGTTTTCAAACGCCGGATAGCCTCGCTTGTAACCCCAGTTCCTCGAACCGCCTGAGCTAACACAAGGTCGACGAACACCCCAGACTGGATGTAGGACACGTTGTCTGAACTAGTATAAATCTTTGTCTTTGTTAGCTAGCCATCTAGACACAAAACGTAAAGCATTCGATTACTAACCGGTGGTAAAAACTCCGACACTAGCTTTAGCCTATTTTAATCATGTGGTACACTTGCTTTGCTGTCCTCTCTAAGCCTTAAACATATTGAGGAGTTCACAGAGGAGGACCTAGCAATTCTCTCAAATCAGTCTCAAAAGCGTTGCAAAACGTGAGAAGTAGGAGTAGAGAAAGAGGTGGATTTCAAAGATGCTTCTTATGTGCGGATTCAGGGCATTTTCATGCAAATTGCCCTATCCTTTCAATTTCTACTTCTTAGGATGAAAAGACAAAAAGGTTCAAACCCTACTCCCACAATAACAACAAGAAAATATAGGTTTTATAAACCGCAAAGTGGTGCACTATGTCCTCTCTGAATTTGAACAAATCAACATTAGTGATGTGGACACTAAAAGTGATGATGATGAGGACACTTCACCTAAAAACAACAGCAAGAAGCAAACATTGGTGAATTTATGTCTCATGGCAAGCAACTCATGCTCAATCATGGTTGAGGTTGGATTGAACAATGACAATGACGTGGTAAATCCCTCCTACAAAGAACTTTCTAATACTGTTTGTCGTGTTGGCACTCTTCTTGGGAAAAAGGACAAGAAACTTAGAAAGTATGATGCCAAAATTGACTCACTAGAATCTGAAATTGAATGTCTCAAATATTTGATTCCAAGTGATGATTCTTGTTCTTCTTGTGAGCTGATTTATTAACAATTTTCTTATGTAAGAAACGTGCATGCATCTTGTGACGCCCCTGTTCTGAGAAACCCCGGAACCGAGCTGATGCATATGTCTGCCCAGGATGTTCATCACACATACACATGTATTCCACAAACTGAATTCAGAATATATATATAACCATGAATGAATAGGGTTTTATTACATTGCCTCATGAATTTCTAACTCATTCTAACAGCGGAAGTCTATAATCTTGCAGCGGAAGTCTTCTAAACTATTGCGGAAGCAAACTAAACACGCAGCGGCTCCATCTCCTACTCCACAGGCAAGTTGACGATAGTTCACACGCCTAGTACTCCACATGGTCTTTGAAGTACTCCTCTCCTGTTGCTGATGATGAAGTAATAATGCAAGTTTGAGTACATGACGTACTCAGCAAGTGCGGGAAGATATGGTATGAAGCTTACAGCAAGGTAGGATTAAAAAGGCTCATTGCAGATAGCAAAGTTTATTTCACAAAACATGATAAAAACGGCAGCTAACTTTAAGTGAATATAATCCCAACATATATTCAATTATAACGTCAACATACCTCTTTCATGATTCACCACTTTTCATACCTCATCCGAACATTTATCTTTCTCAATGTTTCTTCATGAATACCATCTCATATTCATGATCATCTCATCTCATATTCAATGCCATCTCATAACCGAGACCAAAGCTCATTGTTTCGACTCAACAGTCCGAAACCTTCCTCATTACCAAGACTCAACAGTCTCAAAACCAAAACCTCAATGACCAAACCATAACCAAACCAATGACATCCCAATAACCAAACCGAACCATCCATCCTAATAACCATCCCATCTAATCATGTGAGTTGGCCAGGCACTTGTGACCGTAAGCTCGGCTATCATGATAGTTTAGACCCTGCAGAGTTTGCACCACTTTACCCACAAGTTTGTGATTTCGTCACCCATCGGAGACTGCAGAACCTCCATTATACCAGTACACAACCGTCAGTGTATGACCAAGAGATCAAAAAATAGCCTTTACAAAGGGGCTACTAGATGTATGGACTCACTAAGGTTTCACCAACAGGCTAGAATCTCCAATTCTCCCACCTACGGGCCCCCTCTTGTGCCATGCAGTTCCCAGGGCAGTCCTCTCTCGACTCCCATTCCCCGCGCCTTACACGGTCCATAACAATCTAGCACCTTACCTAATTAGTCAGCTAAGCCGCACCCATATTTGGCCTTCTGGTGGCACTGTTATCCTGGCATTCTACCACATCCACAAACCAAGCTTGCCTAGATCTCCCCCGATTCATGTTCATTATCATCAAGTTCTCATAATCATTATGAGTGCAGTAGCTAGACACATTCTATCGCTTCCCATATCTCGTGAACTCAGCGAAGCAAAAAAGCAAAACCCGACCATACCCGACTCATAAACTTCCCTGGCGTCAAGGGTGGTTAACAAAACTAGTAAACTCCTATAAAAGGGTTTCCCATCAAGTTGACTCAAGCATTCACAGTTTTCGCAAACAAAACAGTTTTCAAAACATGGGATCAATATGGTCAAGGGGCACTTGCCTTGTTCCTATGGTTTCTGTTGCTCTTGGATCTCGAAGTCTTGGTGTTGAAATCCTTCGTAGATAGCTCCCTGAGCTTGTCCTTCTACTCACAATCACGCATATACAAGATTTACAGAGATCAATCACCATGCACAAACTTTAATCAAGATGCAATGGTGCATATGCATGCTAATCCTATGGTGCTGTTTTTATTAGATCAGTTTGTACGTGTTCTTGCATGGCTTGCATGGGGTTTGCATGGGTTTTTACGATGAACAGAGGTGTAAAGATCAAGTGTGGACGTGGTGATGATCTGGACTCAAGATCTAGATCAGACCGATCAACACGTGATCTGTCCATGAAAAAGCTTCTGTTCGAGGGATCGAAGAAACAGATGCGAGGAAAACCGCGATGAGGTCGTAAGGTCGTTTAAATAAACAAAGGGGGAGGTGGGACCCAATTACCAGCCACACAAAGCAACTCAACCGACTGTTTTCCTCCTCCGGCGATCACCGCGCGCCAGCTCCCGGGCAGCCCGTCGCCCGAAGTTGTCCACCGAGCTGCTTCCCCCGATGTCGGTTCACACGCGTGGGCGTTCAAAGCGGCAGACGAGTTCCGGTTCCTTCCTCTCCACATTGCACTGCAACATTTCTAGCCCCCCCTGCTCGAGCGCACGGCTGCAGCCCGAGCTGCCCTTTGCCCTTTGTTCCTCAGCGCCAATCGTCTTTGGGCGACACCAGCACCTAGCTGAGCCACCTCCCAACTCCGCCGGAGCCTCCTCGGCGTTTTCCAACAGCCTCCAGCTCGTGACAGGCCCTCCATACCGGCGCCGAACCGTTCTGCTCCGAAGGAAAACAGAGCTCAACGTCGCCGCCGCGGTTCCCCGTCTACCAGCTGACTCCGACCTCCCCAGCACGAGAGAAACCACCCAGAGGTGCGTCACGAAGTCTAGTTTCTCATACCGATGCCTTTTGGTACTTTACCACCGCCCGCTAGCCAGAATTTGGAGATTTCTGATGATACACGTGGAAGATAGCTCGAGACCGTTTCAGGAAATTCTTTCCACACGCTGAATCATCGGGTCCCCGGCCCTAGACACAGCTACTAGATCCCCTAGCGCCTCCCCACGCTGAAGCACGGCGCAAACTATCCTCTCTGCGACCCTAGCGACGAGAATTCATCGCCGCCGGCTGAAACGGTTCGGTTCACCGTCGAGCTACACCTTGCAAGAGTTTTCACCCACTTTTGTGTGCAGGAACGTGCTGCTCACATCACCCTGATGCTTGCGGTGCTCTCCCCAACCAGAATACTCGCCTGCTACGCGAGAACGACGGCACCGGGGTGAGGTTTGCCGCTGCCACCGTCGGGGAGATATTTCCGGCCATTTAGCGCCGCCACCGAGCTCACCAGAGTGTTCCTCGTCGTATTTTGGGCACAGGCGGCGAGTATTGAGCCGTCTAAGGCACGGGGCAGCCGTTCCGGCGAGGCACCGTCGCTTCTCCGGCGAGGAGGCCGGCCGGGCGCGAGGTAGAAGAAGGTGGGGGCCTGCCCCACCTGTCAGTGGCACCGGGTAGGCGCCGGATCGGGGTGCGGCTCGGGATCTGCTGTGGCTGTGCGGGTTAAACACCATAGCCCCGGTGTTGCCGAAATCTCACTGGTCCGATTTAAAACAGTGGCCCAGCCCAATTATTTGAAGTTTCTATTAGGGAAATAATTCCACGAATTAGCTGATCTTTGCAAGCTCATAACTTTGTGTAGGCAACTCCAAAAAGGGTGAGACCAATTTTGTTGGAATCCTCATGAGGAGTACTTCAGACAGAGAAACCAATTTTAGGCTATGAAAATGCCCAGGAATTTCTGTAGAATTGTTTTTAGTAAATCTTTTGGGGATTTATTACAGGAGCAATTTTTTATGAAATATTCCCAAATTTGGGCAGCTAGTCCTTCTTATAGTTACTGATCTCCAGTAAAAATTTGGGCTTCATTGGAGTTCGTTTGCTAGGCTAAACTGCCTTCCCAAATTCAGCCTTTATTTGGAAATTCAGATTTAAACAGAAACTTTTCAGAACTCCTGTCCAAACTTCAAAAATTCATATATCTCTGATGGTAGCTCCAAAAATGGTGAAACAAATTTTGTTAGAACCATGGAGACTTACCCTAATCATATCTTCCACTATTAGCTATGTCAAAGCTCCTGATTTGGGCTCAAAATTCAGAGAAGCATTGTACTTGTAGGAATTTTAAAGACTACATTGTGCAATGACATGTCTCCAAATTTGGCTCAAATCATCCTTAGAGAGTCTAGTATCTACTGTAAAAATCCCAAAGCCAATTAAGGATCCTAAATAGCAATAGCTATGAATAGTAGTTCAATTCTTATAAATCCTTAATACTTATACATCTATTTTGCTACATTTCATTTAGTGACCGAAGTTGAGGACGCACCGGAGCCTTTGGACGTCCTGCCACCTGAAGTTGACTTCCCATCTAACTCGCAACCAGGCAAGCCCCGGTTTGCACTTAAGTACCTTTTATAAATCTTTTCATTTGTATCACTTATGTCTAGGTTGAAATGTATGCATTAGAGTTAGGGTGATTGAAACTCCACTTGCATAACCTTTTAAATCCTATGGAGGGTTGGGTAGTTTACAGACTCGATGAGTAGAGAATGCCTTGCTAATATGCTTAGGACCTTGGTAGAAGTCGAGTAGTTGGAATCTACTCGCGAGGTAAGGATTATCACACGGTTTGGTCAGAATAGAAAACGGCTTAAAAGTGGAGAAAATGAGATCCAGCAGGGGGGATAGGAAGCAGTGAGCGAAGGTCTCACGTGCGTAGCCCTGTTGGTGTCGATTGAGGACCGAGTCGTGTGCGGGCCTGCTGAACAAGTATCGAACAGTACCGGATGGCATACTGACATAAGCATGAAACCAATGTAAATGGTTAACCTGGGTGCTGAGGCTTACCCAACCGTAAATATGAATGGGTTGAGGGTAACAAGGTGTAAATCTGCCGGTGGGCACAGTCACGCTCCACGCGGGGACCTCCTGCCCGTTACGGATGGACCGGTTCGGTGTTTGGGTTGCCTTTGAAAGGTTGTTGCGTACAACAGAGTAGGAAGGGGTGTGGAATCACGCTTCTGAAAGTGGGTGTATGCAACGTGTTGTCCAGGTGTCTCCTGATTGCAATCACTGTCCCTTGCGGTTATTTGAGTACCGCTTGTTCACTGTTTCGTGACGTAGTAAGAAGTAAAGTAAGCCAGTTGAATGATAATATGCTGTGATGATATATTAATGTCTTGGAAACCATGTCTGCTGTAGATGTAGAGCTAATTAAGTTTACTTTCCACTTTGGGCATCACCACATCTGAGGAAAGCGTTTCTTATTTGATTGTGGACTTCCGATGTGAGGGCTGCCTAAGGCACATGAATTTGCTGCCATAAAACTGAAAGTAAGGATCAACTTATAGGCGTGTCTTTATTGCAAAGTCCTTTCCTACCTTACACATCCTTGCACGTAGAGTTCCATGCCTAGGGTTGACGATTAAGACTTGTTGAGCCATCGTGCTCATGGTTGCAATATTTGAGCTATGTGCAGGTGAGAGCTATGAGGAGGGTTCCGAGGACGAGGCGATGCCCCCGTCAGGGTACACGGCCGAGATGGAGCTCTGCACGCCGCCGTGATCTCCGGTTTCATGCTGCTATTGTGTAGCGTCCCCGGGCTGGACGGCTGCACTTTTGCATAGCTAGGATGAGAGGCCGTATATCTATATTACTTCTGCTGTATGAATAGGTTTTGTAAAAAGACTTCCACTGTTTTATATCAAATAAAAGTTTGTATGTTGTTCTTTATTCTTTTCGTGTGTGCTGTTGGGTGCCGCATGGTACGGCACCACCCTATGCGTTCCTGGAGTGGGTGAACCACGGGGTGGTCCCCACAGGCGTGGTATCAGAATCGCATTGGGAATAGCATGCTCAAAAAGAGTCTATTTTTAAAATGTAGAAGTAGTCGAGTGAGGATTAGTCATTAAGCCCACATAAGGTCTATGATAGTAGTAGATATTATGGTGGAAAAGCTAACTTATGTGTTATACATTCTGTAACGACACTCCGACGTTAGGTAAGAGGTAAGGTACGCCACCGTAGGCGGATCAATTACGGTAACTCGCCATACGAGTAATGGTATGGAAGGTTATACCGTGGCTTGGCACGGTAGTTAATATGAGTCTCTGGACCTCTCAATGGTTCTGAGAGCATATGAAAAAGCTGATCTCCAGCGTGATTTAGGCAAAAGTGAGAATACCTCATCGTGTGGTAAGCAACACGATAGTATGCAACTCTTGAACGTTCAATGTTCAAAGGGCCATACGCAGCGCTCGCCATCGGCGTGCCTCAACGGTCATGAGGCAGTAGGTGGTATCTGTTGGTTTGATAAAATTCCCAACCGTGATGACCCATTCGTGCTCTACTCGGGTTCCCCGTCGTGTGGTGTGAAAACATGACCATGTACCTTGAGACGTGGCTTGACTCAAGGACGATCCGTATGGCAATGATACGGACCGTATGTTTTTACTATTATATGGAACTGCCTGCAATGTTAAAAACCCTTGTGTGCACAATTATTGTGTGTTCTTCTGCAGGTACATTAACCACATTAGGGCATGACGTGTAGAAACCGTTTGTGAGTGACGTCTTTAGTTCCACCATTTGACACGTATAAGTCGGAATACCGGTTTAGGATTTTTCTTTATTGAGGAAACGTAGTACCGACTGCATAAAAGTTTATTTTCAAAGAAAAGAGTCACAATGAGGTTTAGGAATTCATTTAGGTGTTAGTAAACTCCTATATTGAACTAAGAGTCAATTGGGAGTATAGATTCAATCTCCAAAGCTTAGGAATAATCTCCCCTGTTTTTGGCAGAAATTTTTGCTGAACATGAACAGTGCATAACTTAAGATTAGTTGAACCAATGGAGGCGTGTAATACCATTATGGAAAGGTTTTGACGTCCTCTACAACTTTTCTTTAGAGATCCAGAACAAAATCTCTCTCCAAAGGGATGAAAATCTCAGATGAGTAGGTACTGTCCAGAAACAGGGCAGACCAAAATGCTCTCTGGAATTTTCTGTATTTCAACCACAATTTCCTGTCAAAAAATTTCTAAGGGTCAAGCAAGATACCGTTGGAAAGTACAGGAAATGTTCTACAACTTTCTTGTTGAACGCTAGTCCAGATTTTGCCTCTATGGTGGGCAAAACTGTTGGATTATTCAGGCTGGTCAGCTGGACCAGAAGCTGGACAGGGCACCATGTTGAAGTGTTTCAATCAAAACACTTAGTTTCACAACTCGAAGTCCAGTGGCTGTTGTAAAACAGCGAGTTGGAGTCGAAGGGTTTATGCATTTGACATATCACTTCGAGTTAGTACATGTTTGGGTCCAGTACAATAGCGAGGAATTACGCATGCTAACACACTTGACATCCCATGGTGACCCTGATGGTCGAAATGAACTTTTAACCCATAAAGTTCAATACTCTGGAACTCGATCGTGTGACACGGTCCAGGGATGTATATGTTGCATAAAGTTTATATTTTATCCATATGTGTGATTGTTATGCGCATTATTTATTCCATTCTCGCATTACTATTGTATAGAATGGATGAAATAAACCAACATGTGCTGATCGTTTGAATGGTATGATTGCAGAATGGTGTGGACACGTTCAACGCAAGAGGTGGGAGGTCCGAGTCAGGTTCGTGGTGATGAGTCTCCACCTCCAGAGCAAACCACGACGCAGCAGCAACTACCTCCTCCACCACCAGAACTTCCAAGAAACCTGGCGGAGGTTCTCGCCACAGTGCTCGGCTCGCGCGACAAGCAAACCGAGTTGCTGCAGATTCTAGTCCAGCAAAATGCGTCCCATCAGGGAGGACGCCAAGACAATGGGCAACGCCAGCCCCAACACAGTTCGTATTCGGAATTCATGGTGACCCATCCACCGGTCTTCACGGAGGCCGAGGAACCTTTGGAGGCGTACAGCTTTATCCGCACTCTGGAGGTGAAGTTCGGGCAGCTACGGTGCACCGAACATCAGAAGGCGCTGTATGCAGCGCAACAGCTTCAAGGAGAAGCCGGTACCTGGTGGGCGAACTACACCGCCTCCTTACCGGCTGCCATGCCGTCACATGGACGGAGTTCTGGGAGGCGTTCCACGCCTATCACATACCTCCCGGGGTCATGGAAATGAAGCTCCAGGAGTTTCTGGCGCTACGACAGGGCGAGAGGAGTGCTCACGAGTATTCCAGGTTATTCAACCGGCTGGCACAGTATGCGCCAGGGTTTGTGGGGACGGAAGACAACAAGCGCAACGCTTTCTTCCGGGGCCTGAATTCAAAGATGAAGGTCCATCTCGCCCAAAGCAATCGTGGCACATTCAACGACCTCGTTAATGCCGCAATTATACAAGAGAATGCTCAGCGCGAGCGCGGTTCTGATAAGAGGAAACGCAGCGCGCTGACGAGCAGCAGTGGTGGGACGCCACAGAAATACCGCGTGGTGTATCGCTCACCATCCGGTCAGAGATGGCAGCCACTGGCGCGACCACCTCAGTTTCGCGGTCAGCAATATAATGCACCAGGCTTCCGACCGACGTATCCACCACAGCAACAGCAGCAACAAAGGATGATCCCACGTGCGCCTCAGTTTCAACAGCACGCACCGGGATTTCGTCCTCAAGTCGGAGGGACCCCGACACCTTACACGTGCTTCACGTGTGGCCGTGTCGGGCATATTTCAAGAGTCTGCCCCGAGCCATGACAGGGCAGGGGTGCAGCAGTGTATCAGGGTGCTAATCAGCCCCGCAACCAGCCCAAGAAACCAGCACCAAAACCCGGCAACGTCCACCACTTAGCCATCGAAGACGTGCCGGAAGGCGAACCCGTCCTCGCGGGTACGTTCTCCTATTTAGATCATCCCGTAGTCATACTTTTTGACTCCGGTGCCACCCATAATTTCATAAGTCAGTCTTATGTTATTAAATATCAACTGCCTATCATTCCCACAAATAATTCATATTTGATATGTTCCCCGGGTGGGAAAATAACAGCTGATAGAATGGTCTATAGAGCACCATTACAGTTGGGTGGGAATCTATATCCGACTTCTCTGATCATGTTAGAGAGTCAAAAACTTGATGTCATTTTAGGAATGTCATGGCTACATCGCCATGTTGCTGTTCTTGACATCATTTCACGTGTGGTTCATCTCAATTTTCCACTTCATGAACCACATGTTCTTACTCTTGACCGATCGGTTCAAGAAACCCCAGCCACATATAACACGGAAGCCACAAAACTTGAGGATATTCGTGTGGTCCGTGAATACCCGGATGTCTTTCTAGATGATCTTCTGGGCATGCCACCCGAAAGAGATGTCGAGTAAAAGATTGAACTTGTACCTGGGATGACACCGATCTTACGAAGACCATACAAGATGGCTCCGAACGAGCTGGCTGAACTGAAGGATCAGCTCAACGATCTAATGAAGAAGGGTTTCATTCGACCGAGTTCCTCACCATGGGGATGCTCGGTGCTGTTTGTGAAGAAGAAGGATGAAACTTTGAGGTTGTGTGTGGACTACCGACATCTCAACGCCGTCACCATTAAGAATAAATATCCACTGCCCCGCATCGATATTCTCTTCGATCAACTTGTGAGTGCAAGTGTATTTTCAAAGATGGATCTTCGCTCAGGATATCATCAAATCAAGACCCGAGCGGAGGATATTCCAAAGACGGCCTTCTCAACGAGATATGGGTTGTATGAATACCTCGTCATGTCCTTTGGTCTCACCAAAGCCTCGGCACACTTCATGTATCTCATGAACTCAGTGTTCATGCCGGAGTTGGACAAGTTCGTGGTGGTGTTCATAGACGACATCTTGGTTTACTCCAAGTCTGAAGAAGAACACGCCAAACACTTGCATATCGTACTTCAATGATTAAGAGACCATAAGCTTTATCACAAGTTCAGCAAGTGCGAGTTTTGGATCAGCCAAGTGCCATTCCTTGGTCACATTATTTCTGCAGAAGGCATTGCAGTTGATCCAAGCAAAATCGAACAAGTGCTGAAATGGAAATCCCCCACATCAGTCCATGAAGTCAGAAGTTTCCTCGGGTTAGCAGGATATTACCGGAGATTCATACCGAACTTCTCCAAGCTTGCTAAGCCGATGACTGAATTGTTGAAGAAGGGGATCAAATATGTTTGGAGCAAAGCTTGTGAAGAAGCTTTCCAAGCAATAGTGAAGCATCTTACAACAGCCCCGGTTTTAGCTCAACCGGATACAACCAAGCCCTTCGACGTATATTGTGATGCGTCTGGTATCGGGCTTGGCTGTGTATTGATGCATGGAGGAAGAGTGTTCACCTATGGCTCACGTCAACTTCGTAACCACGAGCAGCACTATCCGACTCATGATCTTGAGCTCGCTGCTGTGGTATTGGCTTTAAAAATGTGGAGGCACTATTTGCTTCGGAATTTAGTGCACCTCTACACCGACCACAAAAGTCTGAAATATATATTCACTCAAAAGGAGTTGAATATGCGGCAACGGAGATGGTTAGAGTTGATCAAAGACTATGAGATCGAGATTCACTACCATCCCGGGAAGGCAAACGTGGTTGCCGACGCCTTGAGCCGCAAATCTCATGTCAACAATCTGTCCATCACCCCACTTGAAGAGGAGGAGCCGAGTCTGTACTTGGTTCCATATGGGGCATTGTATAATCTTGCTCTCGTCCCTACAATACGAAAGGAGATTATGGAAGCACAGAAGAAAGACGTGGGAATGTCGCACATTTGGAGAAGGATGAAGAATGGCGAAATGAAATGCTTCTGAAGAGATGATAACGGCACACTATGGTTTAAAGACCGTATAGTGGTACCCCGTGACATGAAGCTTCGGAGGAAAATCTTGGACGAAGCTCATTTGTCCAAGTATTCTATTCATCCGGGCAGCAACAAAATGTACCACGATCTGAAAACAAGGTTTTGGTGGACGCGGATGAAAAGAGAAATCGCAAAGCACGTATCCGAATGGGATACGTGTCGACGGGTGAAAGCCGACCATATGCGTAAAGCCAGACAGCTGCAACCGTCGAACGTTCCGGCGTGGAAGTGGTAGGATATCAGCATGGACTTCATAGTCGGATTACCTATCACGTCTCACAAACATGACTCGATTTGGGTGATAGTCGATCGACTAACCAAGTCGGCTCATTTCATTCCCGTACATACCAGTTACGTGGCCAAGCAATATGCGGAACTTTATATTGCAAGAATTTTATGCTTGCACGGTGTTCCCCGCTCCATTATTTCAGATCGCGGTGCGCTGTTCGTTTTTCAGTTTTGGGAACAGCTGCACGCGTCGTTGGAGACCAAACTGATCCGAAGCTCCGCGTATCACCCGCAGACGGATGGTCAAACCGAATGGGTGAACCAAGTGCTTGAAAACATGCTACGCGCTTGTGCCATCCACCACGGCAAAAATTGGGATGATCGTTTGCCGTTGGCGTAGTTTTCTTACAACAATGGCTATCAAGCTAGCATCAAGATGGCACCGTATGAAGCTCTCTACGGCCTGAAATGCCGCATACCTCTCAACTGGAGCGAGTCCGGCGAGCGAGTCATCTACGGCATTGAACTTGTGAATGAAGCTGAAGAACGGGTGCGAGTAATACAAGCCAACCTCAAGGCTGCTCAATCTCGTCAGAAAAGCTATGCGGATAAAAGACGCCGTCCTCTCCACTTCGACATCGGGGACCATGTTTATGTCCGTGTGTCTCCGATGAAGGGAGTTCGTCGTTTTGGAGTGAGGGGTAAACTTGCGCCATGGTTTATTGGTCCGTTTGCCGTCATTGAAAAATGCGGACCCGTGGCCTATCGCTTGGATTTACCGGCGTCGCTCACGGGTGTTCACAACGTCTTCCACATCTCTCAGCTGAGGAAGTGTCTCAAACCCTCCGCTGAAATCCGCACAGAAGACCTAGAAGTTCTCCAACCGGACCTCACGTACACGGAGTATCCAATCCGGATCATCGATGAAAAGACTCGTGCCACAAGAAACCGGACCTTATGGTTCTACAAGGTCTTGTGGAGTAACCATACCGCTGATGAGGCGACATGGGAAAGCGAGGATTATCTATGAACGTATTATCCGGACTTGCTATCATCATATACCCGGAAAGTTTTCCCCACTTTGCTTTTCCTTTGTTATCTCGGGACGAGATTCTTTTTAAGGGGGGAGGGATGTAAAATCCCCAAAAGTGGTAGCAAGAAAAGTCAGCTCATGTACACTTATGAAAAATGAGGGGAATTAAAACTTTGAATTTTAATGGTGTAAGTTCAAAGTGAGGGTTTAGACTGCCCAAAACTTCCAAATATGGGGATCTAAATGCACAGCTTCGATTTCCATAGTCCAAATATTTAACCTTCCAAATTTCAGCTCATTTGGAGGAGTTTTCATATTTGTTTGGGATTAAAAGGAAAAGCCCTCCAATTTGAATTTCAAATTCAGTTTCAAATGCCAATTCCCTCAATTTGAAAATTTGGGTTTCACAAATGTGTTCTCCACCTTTGAATGAGCAGCCATGCCAAAAATTGGAAATTTTGGGGCTGGTTTGCTATATTTTTGGGGCAATACAAAATGGAGAATTCAAACTCCTTTTCAAATTCAAATGATCAAACCCAATTCAAATTATACACCAGGATTCAAACCATTTGAATTCAGCAAATTCAAACCTTAACTTTGGGGTGAAGTATAGACTTTAATTTTGAGTTGCTGTATGGTAAATATCAGAGGAAATTTAAATAAACAAAGGGGGAGGTGGGACCCAATTGCCAGCCACACAAAGCAACTCAACCGACTGTTTTCCTCCTCCGGCGATCACCGCGCGCCAGCTCCCGGGCAGCCCGTCGCCCGACGTTGTCCACCGAGCTGCTTCCCCTGACGTCGGTTCACACGCGTGGGCGTTCAAAGCGGCAGCCGAGTGCTGGTTCCTTCTTCTCCACGTTGCACTGCAACATTTCTAGCCCCCCCCCCCCCTGCTCGAGCGCACGGCTGCAGCCCGAGCTGCCCTTTGCCCTCGGTTCCTCAGCGCCGATCGTCTTTGGGCGACACCAGCACCTAGCTGAGCCACCTACCAACTCTGCCGGAGTCTCCTCGGCGTTTTCCAACAGCCTCCAGCTCGTGACAGGCCCTCCATACCGGCGCCGAACCGTTCTGCTCCGAAGGAAAACAGAGCTCAACGTCGCCGCAGCGGTTACCCATCTACCAGCTGACTCCGACCTCCCCAGCGCGAGGGAAACCACCCAGAGGTGCGTCACGAAGTCTAGTTTCTCATACCGATGCCTTTTGGTACTTTACCACCGCCGGCTAGCCGGAATTTGGAGATTTCCGATGATACACGTGGAAGATAGCTCGAGACCGTTTTGGGAAATTCTTTCCACACGCTGAATCATCGGGTCCCCAGCCCTAGACACAGCTACTAGATCCCCTAGCGCCTCCCCACGCTGAAGCACGGCGCAAACTATCCTCTCTGCGACCCTAGCCACGAGAATTCATCACCCCCGGCTGAAACGGTTCGGTTCACCGTCGAGCTACACCTCGCACGAGTTTTCACCCACTTTTGTGTGCAAGAACGTGCTCCTCACATTACCCTGATGCTTGTGGTGCTCTCCCCAACCAGAATACTCGCCTGCTACGCGAGAACGACGGCGCCGGGGTGAGGTTTGCCGCTGCCACCGTCGGGGAGATATTTCTGGCCATTTAGCGCCGCCACCGAGCTCACCAGAGTGTTCCTCATCGGATTTTGGGCACAGGCGGCGAGGATTGAGCCATCTAAGGCACGGGGCAGCCGTTCCGGCGAGGAACTGTCGCTTCTCCGGCGAGGAGGCCGGCCGGGCGCGAGGTAGGAGAAGGTGGGGGCCTGCCCCACCTGTCAGTGGCACCGGGTAGGCGCCGGATCGGGGTGTGGCTCGGGATCTGCTGTGGCTGCGCGGGTTAAATACCGTAGCCCCGGTGTTGCCGAAATCTCACTGGTCCGATTTAAAACAGTAGGCCCAGCCCAATTATTTGAAGTTTCTATTAGGGAAATAATTCCAGGAATTAGCTGATCTTTGCAAGCTCATAACTTTGTGTAGACAACTCCAAAAAGGGTGAGACCAATTTTTTCGGAATCCTCATGAGGAGTACTTCACAGAGAAACCAATTTTAGGCTATGAAAATGCCCAAGAATTTCTGTAGAATTGTTTTTATTAAATCGTTTGGGGATTTATTACAGGAACAATTATTATGAAATATTCCCAAATTTGGGCAGCTAGTCCTTTTCATAGTTACTGATCTCCAGTAAAAATTTGGGCTTCATTGGAGTTCGTTTTCTAGGCAAAACTGCCTTCCCAAATTCAGCCTTTATTTGGAAATTCAAATTTAAACAGAAACTTTTCAGAACTCCTGTCCAAACTTCAAAAATTCATATCTCTCTGATGGTAGCTCCAAAAATGGTGAAACATATTTGTTTAGAACCATGGAGACTTACCCTAATCAGATATTCCACTATTATCTATGTCAAAGCTTATGATTTGGGCTCAAAATTCAGAGAAGCATTGTACTTGTAGGAATTTTAAAGACTACATTGTGCAATGACATGTCTCCAAATTTTGCTCAAATCATCCTTAGAGAGTCTAGTATCTACTGTAAAAATCCCAAAGCCAATTAAGGATCCTAAATAGCAATAGCTATGAATAGTAGTTCAATTCTTATAAATCCTTAATACTTATACATCTATTTTGCTACATTTCATTTAGTGACCGAAGTTGAGGACGCACCGGAGCCTTTGGACGTCCTGCCACCTGAAGTTGACTTCCCATCTAACACGCAACCAGGCAAGCCCCGGTTTGCACTTAAGTACCTTTTATAAAGCTTTTCATTTGTATCACTTATGTCTAGGTTGAAATGTATGCATTAGAGTTAGGGTGATTGAAACTCCACTTGCATAACCTTTTAAATCCTATGGAGGGTTGGGTAGTTTACAGACTCGACGAGTAGAGAATGCCTTGCTAATATGCTTAGGACCTCGGTAGAAGTCGAGTAGTTGGAATCTAATCGTGAGGTAAGGATTATCACACGGTTTGGTCAGAATAGAAAACGGCTTAAAAGTGGAGAAAATGAGACCCAGCAGGGGGGATAGGAAGCAGTGAGCGGAGGTCTCACGTGCGTAGCCCTGTTGGTGTTGATTGAGGACCGAGTCGTGTGCGGGCCTGCTGAACAAGTATCGAACAGTGCCGGATGGCATACTGACATAAGCAGGAAACCGATGTAAATGGTTAACCTGGGTGCCGAGGCTTACCCAACCGTAAATAGTTGTGGGTTGAGTGTAGCAAGGTGTAAATCTGCCGGTGGGCACAGTCACGCTCCACGCGGGGACCTCCTGCCCGTTACGGATGGACTGGTTCGGTGTTTGCGTTGCCTTTGAAAGGTTGTTGCATACAACAGAGTAGGAAGGCGTGTGGAATCACGCTTCTGAAAGTGGGTGTATGCAACGTGTTGTCCGGGTGTCTCCTGATTGCAATCACCATCCCTCGCGGTTATTTGAGTACCGCTTGTTCACTGTTTCGTGACGTAGTAAGAAGTAAAGTAAGCCAGTTTAATGATAATATGCTGTGATGATATATTAATGTTTTGGAAACCATGTCCGCTGTAGATGTAGAGCTAATTAAGTTTACTTTCCACTTTGGGCATCACCACATCGGAGGAATATGTTTCTTGTTTGATTGTGGACT
Source organism: Neostapfia colusana (assembly GCA_030760725.1). Lineage (NCBI taxonomy): Eukaryota > Viridiplantae > Streptophyta > Magnoliopsida > Poales > Poaceae > Neostapfia > Neostapfia colusana. Next base: position 45,977,567 of record JASWHV010000002.1, on the reverse strand, counting down.
TCCGATGTGAGGGCTGCCTAAGGCACATGAATTTGCTGCTATAAAACTGAAAGTAAGGATCAACTTATAGGCATGTCTTTATTGCAAAGTCCTTTCCTACCTTACACATCCTAGCACGTAGAGTTCCATGCCTAGGGTTGACGGTTAAGATTTGCTGAGCCATCATGCTCACGGTTGAAATATTTGAGCTGTGTGCAGGTGAGAGCTATGAGGAGGGTTCCGAGGACGAGGCGATGCCCCCGTCAGGGTACACGGCCGAGATGGAGCCCTGCACGCCGCCGTGATCTCCGGTTTCATGCTGCTAGTGTGTAGCGTCCCCGGGCTGGACGGCTGCACTTTTGCATAGCTAGGATGAGAGGCCATATATGTATATTACTTCCACTGTATGAATAGGTTTTGTAAAAAGACTTCCACTGTTTTATATCAAATAAAAGTTTGTATGTTGTTGTTTATTCTTTTCGTGTGTGCTGTTCGGTGCCGCATGGTACGGCACCACCCTATGCGATCCTGGAGTGGGTGAACCACGGGGTGGTCCCCACACTCCGAGAGTGCCACGTCAGTGCCAGACCTTCCCTCTCTTCGGAGGTGGCTCCAAGAGTGCCACGTGTCAGTGTCGGACTTCCCCTCTCTTCGGAGGTGGGCTCCGGAAGTGCCACATGTCCTAGAAGCACCGGATCTCCTTTCTGCTCAGAGATGAGCTCCAAAGTCGACACGTGTCCAACTGCGTCGGACCTCTTAAATGTTCTTCGTGTTCTTCCTCACTTTTCGAATACACCATGATATCGTCGATGAAAACCACGACGAACTTGTCCAAGTACTCCATGAAGACCATGTTCATGAGGTACATGAAATATGCGGGTGCATTCGTGTGACACCCTCAGTTTTGGTTTCTGCATATATTCATGTTTCATGAAGAGAAAACATTTTAAAGGAAGTAGCAACAGAGAAAGAATTAAAAAGATAGCCAAAACAGGGCCGAATCCAGTTCACAGAGAGCGCCGAAGACAACTTCCGCGGCCCGCTGGCCACGTGGCGTGTTCGGAGCTCATCCCTGCGAAGTGGGGAGAGGTCCGCCGCTAAACTGGCTACGTGGCAGGCTCGAGGCTCATCTCCGCAAAGGGGGAGAGGTCCGACCCTGTGGGACACGTGTTGCCCCCGGAGCTAGCCTCTGCGGAAGAAGCAAAGGCAGTTCCGCCGGACACATGTCACCTTCGGAGCTAGACACCGCGGAAATCATAGAACCCGTCGCGCGGGATACGTGTCGATCTCGGAGATCACCCCCGAGAAGCCTGGTTCTATTGGACACGTGTCGCCACCGGAGCTTATCTCCGGGAGGTCCATCACTGTTGGACACGTGTTTACCTCGGAGCTCGTCTCTGAGGAAAAAGGGAGTCCGGCGCTACTTGACGCGTGGCATTCACGGAGCTCACCTCCGAAGAGAGGGAGGTCCGAAATGGATACATGGCACACCCGGAGCCACCTCCGGAGAGAGGAAAGGTCCGGCACTGACACGTGGCGTGCGCGGAGCCACCTCCGAATAGAGAAGAGGTCCCGACCGCCAGGATACGTGGCACACGCGGAGCTCACCTCCGAAGGGGAGGGAGGTCTCGCTCGCTTGACACGCGGCACAACCGGAGCTCATCTCCGCGGAAAAGGGGAGACCAGGCCCCGGTGGACACGTGGAGATTCCGGAGCTCATCACCACGGAGGTAACGAGTTCTGGGGCGGTTTTTGAATTCTGTACACGTAGAAATATCGGTACGGAGAGGAAACCGACCTGAATTCCACAATGTTACTGCACCAAATCAACTAAAGATAAGTTGTTGAGATTCAATGATAATCTGAATAGAACTCTTACTCGAAGTCCAATCAGATTAGGACTCTTCTTCTCCCGATTATAAATAGAATCCAGAACCTCTGGCCGAAACCACAAACTTATTTTCCAACTCCTGAGCCGACGACTTAGAGCCCTAGCCCCAACTTGCCGAGTAAGCCATCGTCGGAGTTCAGTCGAGAAGGATCGCCGGAAGGGAGCCCAATGATCTGTCTGATCAGAGAAGGACCCCGAGACCAAGAAGAACGTAAGGTAGGTCTCCAATACTACCTTCCGACATCATCGCGTTTTCTTTGCATCTGTTCTTCGATTCCTTTCGAACAGAAGCTTTCTCATGGACAGATCACTTGTTGATCGGGTTGATCTAAAGACAAGGTCATCGCCATGTCCACATCTGATCCGAACACCTCTGTTCATCATAAAACCATGCAAGAACACGTACAAACCGACCTAATAAAACTAAACTGCATTATAGTATAGCATGCATATGCATCATCGCATCTAGTTAAAGTGTATGCATGATATTGATTGCTATAAATCTTGTATGTTCATGATCCTGTATAGAAGGACAAGCTCAGGGAGCTGTCTACGATGAGCTGCAACAACAAGGTTTCGAGATCCAAGAAGCAACCGGAACCACAAGAACAAGGCAAGTGCCCCTTGACCATATTGATCCTATGTTTTGGGAAAAACTGTTTTGTTTTGCGAAAAGGTGTGTGTGCTGAGTCAAACATGATGGGAAACCCTTTTATGGGAGTTTACTAGTTTTGGTTAAACCACCCTTGTCGCCTGGGAAGTTTATGAGTCGGGTATGGTTTTTACTTTTAAGCTTCGCTGAGTCCATGGGATTGGGAAGCGAGATAGATGTGTCTAGCTAACTGCACTCGTAATGATAATGAGAAACTGATGTTGTTAATGAACATGGATCAGAGGGAGATCTAGGCAAGACTGGGTTTGTGAATGAGGTAGCATGAGATGGTGGTTTACTTGCTGTAGATCTAAGGACCGGTTCATGCGAGCACATGCTAGGATAACAGTGCCACCACAAGGCCAAGTATGGGTGCAGCTTAGCTGACTAATTAGGTAAGTTGCTAGATTGTTATGCACCGTGGAAGGCGCGGGGAATGGGAGTCGAGTGAAGACTGCCCTGGGAACTCCATGGCACAAGAGGGGGCCCGTGGGTGGGAGAATTGGAGATTCTAGCCTGCCGGTGAAACCTTAGTGAGTCCATACATCTAGTAGCCCCTTTGTAAAGGCTATTTTGTGATCTCTTGGCCATACACCGACGGTTGTGTACTGGTATAATGGAGGTTCTGCAGTCGCCGACGGGTGACGAAATCACAAACTTGTGGGTAAAGAGGTGCAAACTCTGCAGAGTCTAAAACTATCATGATAGCCGAGCTTACGGTCACGAGCGCCTGGCCAACTTCCATGATTAGTTGGGATGGTGATTGGATATGGTTATTGGTATGGTTTGGTTTTGGTTTGGTTTTGGGACTATTGAGTCCGGGTGATAAGATGGGTTGCATGATTGTTGAGTCATGGCAACAAGGTTGGTCTCGGTGGGAGACGAAGTTGTTTACGAGATGAAATGGTAGCGAATACGAGATGGTATTCGTGAGTTGGTAGCGAATATGAGGAGGTATTCGTGAGCGTGAATGAGATTGATTAATGCTGGTTGTGACATGGAAGGTAATGAACATAATGGAGGTATGATTGGTATTTTACTACATGTTGGGATTACATTCACTTAACGATGAGTTGCTGTTTTATCGTGGATTTTGATAAATAACTTTGCTTTCTGCAATGAGCCTTTTTATACCTACCTTGTTGTAAGCTACATATCATATTTTTCCGCACTTGTTGAGTACATCATTGTACTCAAACTTGCATTATTATTTCATCATCAGCAACAGGAGAAGATTACTATGAAGACCAAGTGGAGCATTAGGCGCGTAATCTATTCTCAACCTTGCCTGTGGGGATGGAGTAGAAATGGAGCCGCTACTGCTTAGAATTGCTTCCACACTAGTTAGAAGACTTCCGCTGCATAGAAATAAGACTTCCGCTGTGAGCATGAGACCAAGACTCATGAAACATTGTAATAAACTCTGTTATTCGTGGTTATATATATATATTCTGAATTCAGTTTGTGGAACATATGTGTATGTGTGATGAAACATCCTGGGCACACATATGCATCAATTCTCGATTCCGTGGTTTTCCACAGAATTGAGGGCGTCACAATTCGTTAACCCAAATGACACGACGGTATATTCATACGAACCATACCGTGTTCAAAAGGCAGTCTTGGGTATGTCGGAGGGTTTAATCTTCAGCTGGAAGTATCCCGACCGAAGATCAATCTTAGAGAAAACTCGGGCACCTTTCATCTGGTCAAACAGGTCCTCTATACGGGGCAGAGGGTACTTGTTCTTGATCGTCACCTCATTGAGGGACCTATAGTCCATGCACATCCTTTAGGTCCCATCCTTATTATCTACGAAGAGCACGTGGACTCCCCACGGTGACGAGCTTGGGCGTATAAAACCCTTCTCTAGCTGCTCCTGAATTTGCTTCTTGAGCTCCACTAGTTCATTAACGGGCATCCTATACTGTCTCTTTGCTATGGGTGCAGTTCCGGGTACCAAGTCAATGGAAAACTCAATGTCCCGGTCAGGTGGCATACCTGGAAGTTCTTCCTGGAACACGTCCGAAAATTCTTGAACCACCGGAATGCTATCCAATGTTGCTTCTTCGACGAGGTTCAACATTGCCTTCTTGGTTGCTGGTTGGGCTGACTCGAACTCAATGCGCATACCGTGCTTGTTTGTCAACTGCACGCTCCTCTCAGCACATTGGATCACTCTGTTGTGCTTGCTTAACCAGTCCATTCCAAGTATTATATCAAGCCCTTGGGAATCCAAGACAATGAGGTTGGCAAGGAAGTCTACCACTTTTATTTTAAGGTTTACTTTCGGACATACTATATTAGTCCTCATCTCTTGTCACACCCGGTTTCTCCGAAGAACAACCGAGTGAATATCACATGTATGCCATGATCATTTTCTCATACATGTGATGATAAATAGTGAAGCATCATTTATTACAAGCCAGGTGTCGAATATAAATATGTCTTACAAAGCATACGTCTCGATGGACGATAATTAGTTCATAACATGTAAATAAAATAGCAGCGGAATATTATTTTTGTGGGCTCCGTCACAGGAGTTGCCCGGGGGACTCCATGAACCTAGAATCCTTCTTCGGGTCCGAAGTCTTGGTCATTGAACACCACATCCCCTTGACCTGAGCAGCAATTTAAACCAACAAATATGCAAGTTTGAGTACCGTTGGTACTCAGCAAGTGTGGGAAAGTTATGTCATGCATGGCCAGAACAAGGAGAGGTTGAACTCATGGTTAAAGCACTACGCAATTAATACCTATCACCTTAGCTTATTAAGCACCTACATTATTACACAGGTGAAATGGTCCCAATCTCCCAACCAGTTATCAGAATCAAATAACCATATTATCAATCCCAATGTTAAGCTCCCCGCTTAACATCCTCAACTTCCAAAGCCATCATCCTCTAATCATGAATAAGTCCAAGCCGCTCTTGACCGTGAGCACGGCTGTCATGACAGTTTTGACTCTGCAGAGTTTGCACCACTGTACCCACATGTAGTGTTTTCATCCCCCGTTGCCGGGTGGACTAAAAGAACCTCCATTATGCCAGTGGCCGCGAACCACATTCACACTTCCCAGGTGTGTAGCCAGGATATCACTACGAAGCCTTTACAAAGGGATTCCCAATGAGCATGGGCCCACTGAGGTTTCACCCCTAACAGCATACAAGAGGCTCCAACCTCGCTGCAGTGGCCCCCTCTTGAGCCTTGCGGTTCATATGGTAGTCCAGCTGACACCTATTCCCCACACCATCCAACACACCCATACTACGCCGGGGATACACCTAATTAATTGGCCAAGCTGCCCCATCTCAGCATGTGGTTGGCACGGTAAAGCCAGGTTACATGTTCCATGAACCGGTCCTTAGGATCCAGGCAAGTACTAAACACATACCCGAGTCTCGTGCACCCAGCACCAACAAAATCATCCAACTTGCCTCGATCCCTATCTCTATGTAACTCATAATATCTCATTCAAGAGTAAGGTAAATAAAATTGATGATCTCATATCCCAATTATCCCATTCTAAGCATGGCTAAGCATAAGCATATAAATGAATGACATGATAGAATAAATCCCAACCCAAGCTACAAGGAAACAAGGTAATGCAATTCTAGGGAAACTTGCTAGCATGGGTTTCATATTTCAATTGACAATGCAAATAATTCTATCTACACATCCTAGCATAGGATCAGAGTGGTCAAGGACACTTGCCTTCTTCCTGCTGCTCTGGGAATGGAAAGTCTTGGTCTTGGAAGGGGAGAACTTGCTCTGGAGCAGGTTCTACTCATGCCAATACACATAGCAAAAGAAAACAACAATCCATAAGACATAGTTCACACTTTCATTTCATACAAACCACACATACATACCTATGAAAGTCATTCTCATTTCTAAGTGTTGTGGTTACTCTACATGTACTGATTTTTGGCCGTCATGCACTTTTAAACATATGTATATGATTTCTAACTTCTGTATTCAGATTTCTATTTGCACACTATATATGAAGTTCCAATTTGAACAAATTCTTTATATTTAATTATTACACTTCTTAGCCACAAAGTTTGTATAAAAGGTATTTTCCTACTCCAAATAGGTTTTCAGATCTTCTACCAAATCCTAAACTGAAGTTTTGAGATTTGGAGACTTCATTTATCATTTTCTAATTATGCATACCTATTTTTCTATATTTTTCAGATTTATTTTCTATGCCTAAAAGTAAGTTTTAATATTAAATAGTATAACATGTCATCTAAACAGAATAGGTTCTGATCTAAAATATTAAATAATATATTTTTGAACTTCTCCTCTGATGTGAACTAATTTAAATTTATTTTTTCAGTTTTTAAAATTTTTTCCTAGCCTAAAAATGTGTTTCTAGAAGTAATAAATATGAACAACATTTAGACAGATTTCAATTCAGCCTAAAATCTATTTTTCTACTCATTCTAAAGTTTTCCAAGTGCTAGGAGAGTTTAGATTTGAATTTGAACATGTGTGTGCCTCACCTTTTAAATTTAAATCATAATCACATATTCAAATTTCTGAATTTAATATCATATAGAGTCAAAAAGGTAAATCCATCCTACTGCAGGGTCTAATTTGCTATTTCATAAATTTTCAGGGGTCTAACTACACATAACAGAGGGGTTTTCCTAATTTTTATTAAGTCCAGGGGCTAAAACTGATTTTTAAATGAATTTACACGAATTTCTGAAGTTCCAGGGGCTAGATCAGAAGTTTCCAGGGCTAGCTCGTGTTTTCCGAGATCCCCAGGGGGGTAGCGCGTAAGAATCCCGGCTTTTATAACGCGGGGCTGACGTGGACCGTCCGATTTAAAATAGACGGCTAAGATTAGATCGCCGAACCGGTACGCGTGGGTTTTATCTCTACCGTGCGATTTAAAATAGACGGCGCATAAGAGGCCACGTAGCTCCTGGCCGGAGTTCGGCCGCGCGCGCGGCGGCGCACGGCGGCAGAGGCGCGATCTCGTCGGCGAGGTCGCGGATCTTCATCTACAGACGCTAACACCCGCCCTTTTTGGTAGCAAACGACAGAGGGGAGGTAGGGGAGCTCACCTAGGCTAATTTCTTAGGCCTGAAAGACTTGGAACCCGGTCGGCGACGAGGACAGGCGGCGGCGGCTTGCGGTGCTCGTCGAAGTGGCCGTTGGGGCGGTGATCCCTTCGAGTTCTAGGGTCGTGACGCTTCACTGGGGTCTAGAGATGGCACACCGATGATTAGGATGGATCGGAACCGTGTAATTCGGAAGTTTCACAGACGAGCGGCGCGGTACTCACCGGCGAGCGTCGGGATGGTCGTTTCCAGCGGCGTTTCCCTCAGGGGTCGGCGTCTACAGCTTGTGCGCGGTGCTGCGGGGTCACGAGATCGGTTTGACAGAGGGAGACGGCGACGCTCTTGGGGAATTCCGAGCTCAACGGCAACGGCGCTCACCGGGAGAAAACTTCTCTTGCGAGGGGAGGGGCGCAGGGGTTTGTTGCGATCGAGCTGGCCGGTGCGAGGAATTCGGGGTCGGGTCGAGCGCGAAGAATCCGGGAGCGTCGGGTGTGATCGGCGCGAGGGAAAAGTCCGGGCCGTTGGGGGCGCGCGGGGAAGAAGATGACATGCGGGCCCCGCCTGTCAGTGAGAGTGAGAGAGAGGGGCGCGGGTTCGGGGCTGGCGCGGGGAGATTGGGCCGGCTGATGGGTTTCGGCCCACTAGCCGGTGGGGTTTTTCTTTTTCTTTTTTCTTTTTCTTTTTCTTTTCTGTTTTGATTTGAATTTGAATTCCAATTTAAATTTGAATTTGAATTTCTGCACCCCATGCAATACGTCCAAAAAATTTTAAATTCCCCTCTTTACAGGTTTTGGGGTGTTACATCTCTCCACCGGGAGAATTAACCAACATATTATATTTCAACTGTGATATGGGTAGATTATACTTGGCAACATACTTGGATGATATGAATGAATGCGATGCTCTGGAATCAAATAAAATGGTGGCTGGGTTGGAGTTGGCAAGGAACATACCAATCACGACGTCCTCAGCCTATTTTGCTTCCTCAGCAGAGACATGGTTCACGTTGCCACGAGCATAGTTCTGCTGTCCACGGTTACCTTGCGTAGCTCCTCCGTTCGGCCGTGGGTTCTGCTTTGGCGCGTTGCTTGGTTGTCCAGAAACTTTCCTCGGGCACTGACTTGCAAAGTGTCCTGTTTCTCCGCATGCAAAGCATGCCTTGTTGCCCAAGACAGCAGGGACATTGGGACGAGGGTGGTTTTGAGTATAAGCACCCATGTTTGGACGGGGTGCAGGAGGCAAAGGCACACGAGGTGCTTGCATAACGGGACGTTGCTGCAGTGGTTGATTAGGGCGAAAAGTAGAAGTAGATGAGCCATGCTGTGGTGCAGCTGGGGGCATGTACCAGGGACGTACATTGCTCCCTTGTGGCTGGTATGGCATCTTTCTTTTGCCCTCTTGCTCGATCTCTTGGATCTTGCTCTCAACCACTATGGCTTTGTCAACTAGCTTCTGGAAGCTCGCATAGTCATTGTTGAGGAGCTGAACCTGGATCTCATTGTTCGACCCTCTCATGAACAAGTACTACTTCCTTTGGTCGGAGTTGACATCTTTGGGGGTATACCTTGACAGTTGCGTCAACTTGTTGAGGTACTCATTCACGCTCTTCTTGCCTTGGCGGAGACTTTCAAACTCTTGCCTTTTGAGCATCATGACTCCCACAGGGAAGTAATGAGAGCGGAAACTCTCTTTGAATTCCTCCCAAGTGATAGTCTCCTGGTCGACGTGAGCGTTGCAAAGAGCGTCCCACCAGTCATCGGCTACTCCCATGAGTTGGTGCGATGCGAAGAGAACTTTCTTTCCATCATTGCACTGAACTATGGCAAGCTTCTTCTCCATGGACTTCAACCAATTGTCGGCCTCCATGGGATCATTAGCTTGTGCAAAGGTAAGGGGTCGAGTCCTCATGAACTCTCCCAATCGGTTGTGAGCCCGCGGTGGTGGTGGTGGTGGTGGCGGTGGTGCAGGAACGGGGTTATTATTGTTGCTTGCAGCTGACCCAAAGTTTGGATCATGGTTTGCATGAGCTGATTCTGCATAGCCATCAACCTTTCAAGGTTGTTTCCACCAGCCTCGGGGTTGACATTCTCAGGAACTTCGACGTGGTCATCCTCTTGGTTGCCACGGACGTTCCTCCTTTGTCGGCTGGCGTTTCCTCTCACCATCTGTGACAGAGAGTTGGATAGAATAGAAGTAGAAGTTTAGATGGATTCCCCCTAACTATATACATCAAGGGTATGAACTATATATCAACCTATATGAGGATGTGAACACATGCCGAAGCATCTCATATCTCTCTACTATGTGTGGATATGGACAACGCTGAAATGTCCCACAACTCACACTAAGCACACAATCACAAGCAATCATCACAAAAGTTTCACACAACTCCTATTCAAGCTTATTCAATGGGAGTCCTATGTGTTTTTAGGGTGATATCAATCTGTGACTTTGTCCTATAGTCAATGTCATTTGGGGTGATACCTAGGATACCAATCTGTGACTTCTCCTAGGCTTGCATCCTATGGTCAAGGGGTTCTGATGCCAATTTATGACTAGGCCTAGGCTTGTGTCCTATGTCAGCGTGGCTTCTAATACCAATCTGTGAATGCTATCTAGGCTTGCGACCTACAGTCATCGTGGCTTCTAATGCCAATATGTGACTAGGGGTGCCTCCTACAGTAAACGTGGTAGCTCTGATACCAATCTGTGATGCCCCTGTTCCGAGAAACCCTGGAACCAAGCTGATGCATATGTGTGCCTAGGATGTTCATCACACATACACATGTATTCCACAAACTGAATTCAGAATATATATATATATAACCACAAATGAATAGGGTTTTATTACATTGCATCATGAACTTCAAACTCATTCTAACAGCGGAAGTCTTTAACCTAGCAGTGGAAGTCTTCTAAACTATTGCGGAAGCAAACTAAACACGCAGCGGATCCATTTCCTACTCCACAAGCAAGTTGACGGTAGTTCACACGCCTAGTACTCCACATGGTCTTCGAAGTACTCCTCTCCTGTTGCTGATGATGAAGTAATAATGCAAGTTTGAGTACATGATGTACTCAGCAAGTGCGGGAAGATATGGTATGAAGCTTACAGCAAGGTAGGATTAAAAATGCTCATTGCAGATAGCAAAGTTTATTTCACAAAACATGATAAAAACGACAGCTAACTTTAAGTGAATATAATCCCAACATATATTCAATTATAACATCAACATACCTCTTTCATGATTCACCACTTTTCATACCTCATCCGAACATTTATCTTTCTCAACTTTTCTTCATGAATACCATCTCATATTCATGATCATCTCATCTCATATTCAATGCCATCTCATAACCGAGACCAAAGCTCATTGTTTCGACTCAACAGTCCGAAACCTTCCTCATTACCAAGACTCAACGGTCTCAAAACCAAAACCTCAATGACCAAACCATAACCAAACCAATGACATCCCAATAACCAAACCGAACCATCCATCCCAATAACCATCCCATCTAATCATGTGAGTTGGCCAGGCGCTTGTGACCGTAAGCTCGTCTATCATGATAGTTTTAGACCCTGCAGAGTTTGCACCACTTTACCCACAAGTTTGTGATTTCGTCACCCATCGGCGACTGCAGAACCTCCATTATAGCAGTACACAACCGTCGGTGTATGGCCAAGAGATCACAAAATAGCATTTACAAAGAGTCTACTAGATGTATGGACTCACTAAGGTTTCACCAGCAGGCTAGAATCTCCAATTCTCCCACCTACGGGCCCCCTCTTGTGCCATGCAGTTCCCAGGGCAGTCCTCTCTCGACTCCGATTCCCTGCGCCTTCCATGGTCCATAACAATCTAGCAACTTACCTAGTTAGTCAGCTAAGCCGCACCCATATTTGGCCTTGTGGTGGCACTGTTATCCTGGCGTGTGTTGGCATGAACCGGTCCTTAGATCTACGGCAAGTAAACCACCATCTCATTCTACGACATCCACAAACCAAGCTTGCCTAGATCTCCCCCGATTCATGTTCATTATCATCAAGTTCTCATTATAATTATGAGTGCAGTAGCTAGACACATTCTATCGCTTCCCATATCTCGTGGACTCAGCGAAGCAAAAAGCAAAACTCGACCATACCCGACTCATAAACTTCCCTGGCGTCAAGGGTGGTTAACAAAACTAGTAAACTCCTATAAAAGGGTTTTCCATCAAGTTGACTCAAGCATTCACAGTTTTCGCAAACAAAACAATTTTCAAAACATTGGATCAATATGGTCAAGGGGCACTTGCCTTGTTCCTGTGGTTCTTGTTGCTCTTGGATCTCGAAGTCTTGGTGTTGAAATCCTTCGTAGATAGCTCTCTGAGCTTGTCCTTCTACTCACAATCACACATATACAAGATTTACAAAGATCAATCATCATGCACAAACTTTACTCAAGATGCAATGGTGCATATGCATGCTAATCCTATGGTGTTATTTTTATTAGATCAGTTTGTACGTGTTCTTGCATGGCTTGCATGGGGTTTGCATGGGTTTTTACGATGAACAGAGGTGTAAAGATCAAGTGCGGACGTGGTGATGATCTGGACTCAAGATCTAGATCAGACTGATCAACACGTGATCTGTCCATGAAAAAGCTTCTGTTCGAAGGGATCGTAGAAACAGATGCGAAGAAAGCCGCGACGAGGTCGTAAGGTGGTAACGAAGACCTACCTTACTTCTCCTTGGTCTCAGGGTCTTCCTCCTAGCAAGACAGATCGTCGGGGCTCTCTTCCGGCGACGGCGAGCTCATCGGCGGTCTCCGGCGTCTGAACTCCGGTGAAGGGAATTAACTCGACGAGTTGGGAGCTAGGGCCTCTAAGTCGTCGATTTGGGAATAGATGGTACGACCAAGGGGTGTTTCGGGTTCTATTTATTACCGGAAAAAGAAGAGTCCTAATCTGATTGGATTTCAAATAAGAGTCCTATTTGATTTGTGTTTATATCCTAACAACTTATCTTCAATAGATTTGGTGCGGTATCAATCATAGAAGAAATCGTGTCGGTTTCCTCCCGTATCGGGTATGCCCACGCGTACAGAAGAAAAACCGCTTAAGATCTCGTCACCTCCGTGGTGATGAGCTCCGGAGGCTCCACGTGTCCAGCAGAGGCCATGCCTCCCTTTTCCGCAGAGACGGGCTCCAGTTGTGCCGCGTGTTAGGCGGGCGGGACCTCCCTCTTCCTCAGAGGCGAGCTCCGCGTACGCCACGTGTCAGGCGGGCAGGACCTTCCTCTTCCTCAGAGGCGAGCTCCGCGTACGCCACGTGTCAGTGCCGGACCTCCCCTCTCTTCGGAGGTGAGCTCCGAGAGTGCCACATCAGTGCCGGACCTTCCCTCTCTTCGGAGGTGGCTCCAAGAGTGCCACATGTCAGTGCCGGACCTCCCCTCTCTTCGGAGGTGGGCTCCGGAAGTGCCACGTGTCCTAGCAGCGCCGGATCTCCTTTCTGCTCAGAGATGAACTCCGAGGTCGACACGTGTCCAACTACGTTGGACCTCTCTTCTCCCCGGAGGTAAGATCTGAGAACGACACGTGTCAAGCTGTGTCGTATCTCCCGGAGGTGAGCTCCGAGGATGACACGTGTCCATCGAGACCTTCTCCTCGGAGGTGAGCTCAAAGGATGACACATGTTCAGTAGTGTCGGACCTCTCGGAGGTGAGCTCTGAGAGCGACACGTGTCCCGTGGTTTGGACCTCCCGCTTCTCCGCAGTGACTAGCTTCGAAGGCGACACGTGTCCTGCGGGGCCGTCCTGGCTCCTCTCACAGAGGCTAGCTCCGGGGGCAACATGTGTCCCACGGGGTCAGACCTCGCCCCTTCCGCAGAGGCAAGCTCCGAGCCTGCCACGTGGCCAGTTAGCGGCTGTAACACCCCAAAACCTGTAAAGAGGGGAATTTCAAAAATTTTGGACGTATTGCATGGGGTGCAGAAATTCAAATTTAAATTGGAATTCAAATTCAAATCAAAACAGAAAAGAAAAAGAAAAAGAAAAACCCCACCGGCCAGTGGGCCGAAACCCACCAGCCGACCCAATCTCCCCGCGCCAGCCCCGAACCCGCGCCCCTCTCTCTCACTCTCACTGACACGCGGGGCCCGCATGTCATCTTCTTCCCCGCGCGGCCCCAACGGCCCGGACTTTTCCCACGCGCCAATCACACCCGACGCTCCCAAATTCTTCGCGCTCGACCCGACCCCGAATTCCTCGCGCCGGCCAGCTCGATCGCAACAAACCCCCGCGCCCCCGGTCCAGATAAAAACCGATGAACCCGCCGCCCTCCCCTCGCACGAGCAGTTTTCTCCCGGTGAGCGCCGCCGCCGTTGAGCTCGGAATTCCCCAAGAGCATCGCTTTCTCCCTCTGTCAAACCGATCTCGTGACCCCGCAGCACCACGCACAAGCTGTAGACGCCGACCCCGGAGGGAAACGCCGCCGAAAACGACCATCCCGATGCTCGCTGGTGAGTACCGCCGCCGCTTGCCGGTGAAACTTTCGAATTACACGGTTCCGATCCATCCTAATCATCGGTGTGCCATCTCTAGACCCCAGTGAAGCGTCACGACCCTAGAACTCGAAGGGATCACCGCCCCAACGGCCACTTCGACGAGCACCGCAAGCCACCGCCGCCTGTCCTCGTCGCCGACCGGGTTCCGAGTCTTTCAGGCCTAAGAAATTAGCCTAGGTGAGCTCCCCTACCTCCCCTCTGTCGTTTGCTACCAAAAAGGGCGGGTGTTAGCGTCTGTAGATGAAGATCCGCAACCTCGCCGGCGAGATCGCGCCTCTACCGCCGTGCGCCGCCGCGAGCGCGGCCGAACCCTGACCAGGAGCTACATGGCCTCTTATGCGCCGTCTATTTTAAATCGCACGGTAGAGATAAAACCCACGCGTACCGGTTCGGCGATCTAATATGATCCGTCTATTTTAAATCGGACGGTCCACATCAGCCCCGGGTTATAAAAGCCAGGATTCTTACGCGCTACCCCCTGGGGATCTCGGAAAACACGAGCTTGCCCTGGAAACTTCTGATCTAGCCCCTGGAACTTCAGAAATTCGTGTAAATTCATTTAAAAATCAGTTTTAGCCCCTGGACTTAATAAAAATAAGGAAAATCCCTCTGTTATGTGTAGTTAGATCCCTGAAAATTTATGAAATAGCAAATTAGACCCTGCAGTAGGATGGATTTACCTTTTTGACTCTATATGATATTAAAGTCAGAAATTTGAATATGTGATTAGGATTTAAATTTAAAAGGTGAGGCACACACATGTGCAAATTCAAATCTAAACTCTCCTAGCACTTGGAAAACTTTAGAATGAGTTAAAAATAGATTTTAGGCTGAATTGAAATCTGTCTAAATGTTGTTCATATTTATTAGTTCTAGAAACACATTTTTAGGCTAGGAAATAATTCTAAAAACTGATAAAATAAATTTAAATTAGTTCACATCAGAGGAGAAGTTCAAAAATATATTATTTAATATTTTAGATCAGAACCTATTCTGTTTAGATGACATGTTCTACTATTTAATATTAAAACTCACTTTTAGGCATAGAAAATAAATCTGAAAAAATATAGGGAAATAGGTATGCATAATTAGAAAATGATAAATGAAGTCTCCAAATCCCAACACTTCGGTTTAGGATTTGGTAGAAGATCTGAAAACCTATCTGGAGTAGAAAAATACCTTTTATACAAACTTTGTGGCTAAGAAGTGTAATAATTAAATATAAAGAATTTGTTCAAATTGGAACTTCATATATAGTGTGCAAATAGAAATCTGAATACAGAAGTTAGAAATCATATACATATGTTTAAAAGTGCATGAAGGCCAAAAATCAATACATGTAGAGTAACCACAACACTTAGAAATGAGAATGACTTTCATAGGTATGTATGTGTGGTTTGTATGAAGTGAAAGTGTGAACTATGTCTTATGGATTGTTGTTTTCTTTTTCTATGTGTATTGGCATGAGTAGAACCTGCCCCAGAGCAAGTTCTCCCCTTCCAAGACCAAGATTTTCCATTCCCAGAGCAGCAGGAAGAAGGCAAGTGTCCTTGACCACTTTGATCCTATGCTAGGATGTGTAGATAGAATTATTTGCATTGTCAATTGAAATATGAAACCCATGCTAGCAAGTTTCCATAGAATTGCATTACCTTGTTTCCTTGTAGCTTGGGTTGGGATTTATTCTATCATGTCGTTCATTTATATGCTTATGCTTAGCCATGCTTAGAATGGGATAATTGGGATATGAGATCATCAATTTTATTTACCTTACTCTTGAATGAGATATTATGAGTTACGTAGAGATAGGGATCGAGGCAAGTTGGATGATTTGGTTGGTGCTGGGTGCACGAGACTCGGGTTTGTGTTTAGTATTTGCCTGGATCCTAAGGACCGGTTCATGGAGCATGTAACCATGCTTTACCGTGCCAACCACATGCTGAGATGGGGCAGCTTGGCCAATTAATTAGGTGTATCCCCGGCGTAGTATGGGTGTGTTGGATGGTGCGGGGAATAGGTGTCAGCTGGACTACCATATGAACCGCAAGGCTCAAGAGGGGGCCACTGCAGCGGGGTTGGAGCCTCTTGTATGCTGTTAGGGGTGAAACCTCAGTGGGCCCACGCTCGTCGGGAATCCCTTTGTAAAGGCTTCATAGTAATCTCCTGGCTACACACCTGGGAAGTGTGAATGTGGTTCATGGCCACTGGCATAATGGAGGTTTATTTAGTCCACCCAGCAACGGGGGATGAAATCACTACATGTGGGTACAGTGGTGCAAACTCTGCAGAGTCAAAACTGTCATGACAGCCGTGCTCACGGTCAAGAGCGGCTTGGACTTATTCATGATTAGAGGATGATGGCTTTGGAAGTTGAGGATGTTAAGCGGGGAGCTTAACATTGGGATTGATGATATGGTTATTTGATTCTGATGATGGGTTGGGAGATTGGGACCATTTCACCTGTGTAGTAATGTAGGTGCTTAATAAGCTATGGTGATAGGTATTAATTGCGTAGTGCTTTAACCATGAGTTCAACCTCTCCTTGTTCTGGCCATGCATGACATAACTTTCCCACACTTGCTGAGTACCAACGGTTCTCAAACTTGCATATTTGTTGGTTTAAATTGCTGCTCCGGTCAAGGGGATGATGTGGTGTTCAATAACCAAGACTTCGGACCCGAAGAAGGATTCTAGGTTCATGGAGTCCCCCGGGCAACTCCTGTGACGGAGCCTACAAGAATAATATTCCGCTGCTATTTTATTTACATGTTATGAAATTATTATCGTCCATCGAGACGTATGCTTTGTAAGACATATTTATATTCGACACCTGGCTTGTAATAAATGATGCTTCACTATTTCTCATCACATGTAAGAGAAAATGATCCTGGCATACATGTGATATTCACTCAGTTGTTCTTCGGAGAAACCGGGTGTGACAGCGGCGGACCTCTCCCCCTCCACGGGGATGAGCTCCAAACACGCCACGTGGCTAGCAGGCCGCGGGAAGTGTCTACAACGCTCCTCGGCGAACTGGAACTGGCGTTTTTAGCTATCTCTTTGACTCCTTCTCTGTTTCTACTTATTTAAAAATGTTTCTCTACATGAAATATGAATGCATGCATGATTACGAAATTGAGGGTGTTACACATCTACACTTTCTAAGCTTGAGCTAGAGGTAGAAAGAAACAAAAAGCTTGTTGTGATTGATAAAAAAATGTGATAGATGCTAGTTGTTCTATCAATGGCTTGCATTGTTCTAGCTGCTATGATTTGAATATCAAGTTGCATGATGCAAAAAACTAAAATATTTATTTTGAATGATGCTTTACACAAACATGAGATTCATCCTCAATTGCAAATTAAAAGCAAAAACTTAATGTGAAAATTGCCTATATCTATCCAATAAACTTAATGACATGCATAGGAGTCTAAAGCATTTTAGTAGTGGGAATAGGAACCTAAACTTGATTCTAAATTTCGTAAGTCTAGTGTGACGCCCTCAATTCTGTGGAAAACCACGGAACCGAGAACTGATGCATATGTGTGCCAAGGATATTCATCAAACATATACATATCATCCACAAACTGAATTTCAGAATATATATAACCACGAATAACAGGGTTTATTACAAAGTTTCATGAGTCTTGGACTCATGCTGGCAGCGGAAGTCTTATCTAAGCAGCGGAAGTCTAATTCTAGCAGCGGAAGTCTTCTAACTAGTGCGGAAGCAATCTAAGCAGCAGCAGCAGCTTCATCTCTATTCCATCCCCACAGGCAAGGTTGAGGACAGATTACACGCCTAAGGCTCCACTTGGTCTTCATGGTAATCTTCTCCTGTATCTGATGATGAATAATGCAAGTTTGAGTACAATGATGTACTCAGCAAGTGCGGGAAAATATGATATGTAGCTCACAACAAGGAAGGTATAAAAAGGCTCATTGCAGAAAGCAAAGTTATTTCTCAAAACCACGATAAAATAGCAACTTAACTTTAAATGAATGTAATCCCAACATGTATTAAAATACCAACATGCCTCCATTATGTTTCATCACTGTCCATGTCTCAACCAGACATTAATCAACTTTATCTTTGCTCACGAATACCTTCTTGTATTCGCTACCATCTCACGAATACCATCTCGTATTCGCTACCATCTCACGAATACCATCTTGTATTCGTTACCATTCAATTATGTCTCACACCGAAACCAATCTCGTTGCCATGACTCAACAGTCATGCAACCAAATCTTATCACCCGGACTCAACAGTCCCGAAAACCAAACCAAAACCAAACCAAAACCATCCAAAACCATCCCAAAATAACCATCCAACTAATCACGGAAGTTGGCCAGGCGCTCGTGACCGTAAACTCGGCTATCATGATAGTTTTAGACTCTGCAGTGTTTGCACCTCTTTACCCACAAGTTTGTGATTTCGTCACCCATTGGCGACTACAGAACCTCCATTATACCAGTACACAACCATCGGTGTATGGTCAAGAGATCACAAAATAGCCTTTACAAAGGGGTTACTAGATGTACGGACTCACTAAGGTTTCACCGACAGGCTAGAATCTCCAATTCTCCGACCCACGGGCCCCCTCTTGTGCCAATGCAGTTCCCAGGGCAGTCCTCACTCGACTCCCATTCCCCGCGCCTTCCACGGTCCATAACAATCTAGTAACTTACCTAATTACTCAGCTAAGCCGCACCCATACTTGGCCTTGTGGTGGCACTATTATCCTGGCATGGCTGGCATGAATCGGTCCTTAGATCTATGGCAAGTAAAACCACCATCTCATTCTACCTCATTCACAAACCCAAGCTTGCTTAGATCTCCCTCCGATCCATGTTCATTAACAACATCAATTTCTCATTATCATTACGAGTGCAGTTAGCTAGACACATCTATCTCGCTTCCCTTATCCCATGGACTCAGCGAAGCATAAAAGCAAAAACCATACCCAACTATAAACTTTCCCGTTGACAAGGGTGGTTTAACCAAAACTAGTAAACTCCTATGAAAGGGTTTCCCATCATGTTTGACTCAGCACACACACTTTTCACAACCAAAACAGTTTTCCAAAACATAGGATCAATATGGACAAGGGGCACTTGCCTTGTTCTTGCGGTTCCAGTTGCTCTTGGATCTCAAAACCTTGTTGTTGCAGCTCATCGTAGACAGCTCCCTGAGCTTGTCGTTCTATACGCGATCACGCACATACAAGATTCACAGCAATCAATAGTATGCACAAACTCTAATTAAGATGTGATGATGCATATGCATGCAAATCCTATGATGCAGTTTTTATTAGATCGGTTTGTACGATGAACAAAAGTGTTCGGATCAAATGTGGACATGGTGATGATCTTGACTTTAGATCAAACCGATCAACACGTGATCTGTCCACGAAAAAGCTTTTGTTCGAAAGGAATCGAAGAACAGATGCAAAGAAAACGTGATGATGTCGTAAGGTGGTATCGGAGACCTACCTTACATTCTCCTTGGTCTCGGGGTCCTTCTTCTAGCAAGACAAATCGTCGGGGCTCTCTTCCGGCGATTTCTGGCGACTGAACTCCGGCGAAGGGTCTGGTTCGGCGAGCTTGGGGCTAGGGATCTAAGTCATCGGCTCAGGAGTTGAAAAGAAGTTCGTGGTTGCGGCCAAAGGTTTTCGGTTCTATTTATAACCGGGAAGAGAAGAGTTCTAATCTGATTGTACTTCGAATAAGAGTCCCATTCAAACTGTTTTTGGATCTTAACAACTTATCTTTAGTTGATTAGGTGCGGTAGAAATGTGGAAATCATGTCGGTTTCCTCAGTACCAAGGATTCCCATGCGTACAGAAGAATACCGCTTCAGAATCGCATTACCTTAGCGGCGGTGAGCTCCGGAAGCTCCACGTGTCCTGCGGGAACCTGGGCTCCCTTTTCTGCAGAGACAAGCTCCGGTTGTGCCGCGTGTCATACGAGCGAGACCTCCCTCTTACTCAGAGGCGAGTTCCGCGTGCGCCACGCGTCCTGGCGGGTCGGGACCTCCCCTCTCAACAGAGGCGAGCTCCACGAACGCCACGTGTCCTAACAGCGCCAGACTTCCTTTCTTCTCAGAGACGAGCTCCGAGGTTGACATGTGTCCAACAGTGGCGGACCTCCCGGAGATGAGCTCCGGAGGTGACCCATGTCTAATAGTGTCGGACCTCCCGGAGGTGACACGTGTCCAATAGGACCGGACCTCTTGGAGGTGAGCTCCGAGAGCGACACGTGTCTGGCGGGGACGGACCTCTCAGAGGTGAGCTCCGAGAGCGACACGCGTCCCGCGCGGCTGGTCCTCTCTATTCCGCGGTGACTAGATCCGCAGCCGACACGTGTCCTTCGGGACTAGCCTCCCTCCTCTGCAGAGGCTAGCTCTGGGGGCAACACGTGTCCCACGGAGTCGGACCTCTCCCCATTTGTGGAGATGAGCTCCGAACACACCACGTGGCCAGCGAGCCCCGGGAGTTGTCTTCGGCGCTCTCTGTAAACTGGAATTTGCTCTTTTTGGCTAACTTTTTGATTCTTTCTCGGTTTCAACTTATTTTAGAAGTGTTTTTCTACATGAAACATGAATATATGCAGAACCGGGAAATGAGGGTGTCACAAATCTACCCCTTTAAATTGAATCTAGCCCTCAAGATTAGCCAATTGAGAATAGATGAGGGGATTTTGCCCTCTCGGCTGTTGATTGGGCTGACTCAAACTTGATATGAGTTTTATGGCTCGTTTGTCAATTGCACGCTTCTCTCAGCAAATTGGATTACTCTGTTGTGCTTGCTTAACCAATCCATTCCGAGTATTATGTCAAGCCCTTGGGAATCCAAGACAATGAGGTTGGGAAGGAAGTCTACCCCCCTTATTTTAAGGTTTACTTTCGGACATACTATATTAGTCCTCATCTCTCCACCGGTAGAATTAACCAACATAGTATATTTTAAATGTGATATGGGTAGATTATGCTTGACAACATACTTGGATGATATGAAAGAATGTGATGCCCCGGAATCAAATAGAATGGTGGCTGGGTTGGAGTTGGCAAGGAACATACCAATCACGGCGTCCTCAGTCTGTTGCGCTTCATCAGCAGAGACATGGTTCACGTTGCCACGAGCGTAGTTCTGCTGTCCACGGTTGCCTTGATTGGCTCCTCCATTCGGCCGTGGGTTCTGCTTGGGGACGTTACCTTGCTGTCCAGGACCTCTCCTCGGGCACCGGCTCGCAAAGTGTCCCGTCTCCCCGCATGCAAAGCATGCCCTGTTGCCCATGGCAGCAGGTACGTTGGGGCGGGGGTTTTGAGCAGGAGCACCCACGTTGGGACGGGGCGCTGGAGGCAAAGGCACACGAGGTTCTTCTGCAACAGGTCGTTGCTGTGGTGGCTGATTAGGGCGGTATGCAGGTGTGGTCGATCCATACTGCAGTGCAGCTGGGGGCATGTACTGAGGGCGTACATTGCTCCCTTGTGGCTGGTATGGCATCTTCCTCTTGCCCTCTCGCTCGATCTCTCAGATCTTGCTTTCAACCACGACAGCCTTGTCAACCAGCTTCTGGAACTAGCATAGTCGTTGTTGAGAAGTTGAACCTGGTTCTCATTGTTCAACCCTCTCATGAACAGGTACTGCTTCCTTGGGTCCGACTTGACATCTTCGGGGGCATACAGGGACAGTTGTATGAACTTGTTGAGGTACTCATTCACACTTTTCTGTCCTTGGCGGAGACCTTTGAACTCCCGTCTCTTGAGCATCATTACAACAGCAGGGATGTAATGAGATCAGAAACTCTCCTTGAACTCAGTCCAAGTGATCGTCTCCATGTCGACATGAGCGTTGCAAAGGGCACCCCACCAGTCAGCTGCAGCTCCCATGAGTTGGTGCGACGCAAAGAGAACTTTCTCTCTGTCGTTGCACTGAACTATGGCAAGCTTCTTCTCCATGGACTTCAACCAATCGTCGGCCTCCATGGGGTCATTAGCTTGAGCAAAGGTAGGTGGTCGAGTCCTCATGAACTCTCCCAGCCTGTTATGAGCCGGCGGTGGTGGTGGCGGTGGTGCCGGAACAGGGATGTTGTTGTTGGCCTGCAGTTGACCCAAAGTTTGGATCATGGTCTGCATAAGCTGATTCTGCATAGCCATCAACCGTTCCAGGTTGTTCTCGCCAGCTCTAGGGTTAACAGGAACTTCACCGTGGCCATCCTCTTCTTGGACGTTCCTCCCTTGACGGTCGGGTTTCTTCTCACCATCTTGAGAGAGAGTTGGATAGAATAGAGGTTTTAGAAGTTTAGATAGATCCCTCCCAACTATATGTATCAAGGTGGATGGACTGTATATATATCAACCCATATGAGGATGTGAACAAGTGCCGAAGCATCTCACACCTCTTTACTTATGTGCGGATATGGACAATGCTGAAACGTCCCACAACTCACACTAAGCACACAATCAAAAACAATCATCACAAGGCTCACACAACTCCTATTCAAGGCTTATTCAATGGGGGTCCTATAGGGTTTTAGGGTGATATCAATCTGTGACTTCACCCTATGTCAAGGTGGTTTGGGGTGATACCAATCTGTGATCCAACTATGGCTTCTCCTAGGCTTGCATCCTATGTCAAGGTGGTTCCCATGTCAATCTATGCATCCTAGGCTTGCATTCTATGGTCAGCATGGCTGCTAATACCAATCTGTTACTTGGGGTGCATCCTGGGGTCAATGTGGCTCTATAACCAATCTATGATCATTCCTAGCTTTGTGACCTACAGTAAACCGTGGTAGCTTGGTATCAATATGTGGATTATACCAATCTGTTACTAGGAATGGCAGCTCTAATTCTGTGACCTATCTGGCTATGTGATCTACGATCAACCCGTGGCAGGTTGATACCAATCTGTGTCTGATATCAATCTGTGTTTTCTATCTCATCTTGTGTGATCTATGATCAACCGTGGTAGGTTGATACCAATCTGTGGTTTCTATCTAGGTGTGTAATCTACCCTCAACCGTGGCTGTGATACCAATCTGTGACGCCCTCAATTCTGTGGAAAACCACGGAACCGAGAACTGATGCATATGTGTGCCCAGGATGTTCATCACACATATACATATCATCCACAAACTGAATTTCAGAATATATATAACCACGAATAACAGGGTTTATTACAAAGTTTCGTGAGTCTTGGACTCATGCTGACAGCGGAAGTCTTATCTAAGCCGCGGAAGTCTAATTCTAGCAGCGGAAGTCTTCTAACTAGTGCGGAAGCAATCTAAGCAGCAGCAACTTCATCTCTACTCCATCCCTACAGGCAAGGTTGAGGACAGATTACACGCCTAATGCTCCACGTGGTCTTCATAGTACTTCTCTCCAGTTGCTGATGATGAAGTAACAATGTAAGTTTGAGTACAATAATGTACTCAGAAAGTGCGGGAAAATATGATATGTAGCTCACAACAAGGAATGTATAAAAAGGCTCATTGCGGAAAGCAATGTTTATTTCTCAAAACATGATAAAAACAGCAACTCAGCTTTAAGTGATTATAATCCCAACATTAACATACCTCCATTATGATTCATCCTTTTCCATGTCCCAACCAGACATCAACTTTGCTCATGAATACCATCTTGTATTCACTACCATCTCATGAATACCATCAAGTATTCACTACCATTCATCTCATATTCAATTCCGTCTCATTCGAGACCCAAATCTCGTTGCCATGACTCAACAATCATGCAACCAATTTCATTACCCAGACTCAACAGTCCCGAAAACCAAATCCAATGACCAAACCATAACCAAAACCAAACCATCCAAAAACCATCCCATCTAATCATGGAAGTTGTCCAGGCGCTCGTGACTGTAAGCTCGGCTATCATGATAGTTTTACACTCTGCAGAGTTTGTACCACATCACCCACAAGTTTGTGATTTCGTCACCCGTCGGCGACTGCAGAACCTCCATTATACCAGTACACAACCATCGGTGTATGGCCAAGAGATCACAAAATAGCCTTTACAAAGGGGTTACTAGATTTATGGACTCACCAAGGTTTCACCGGCAGGCTAGAATCTCCAATTCTCCGACCCACGGGCCCCCTCTTTTGCCAATGCAGTTCCCAGGGAAGTCTTCACTCGACTCTCATTCCCCGCGCCTTCCACGGTCCATAACAATCTAGTAACTTACCTAATTACTCAGCTAAGTCGCACCCATACTTGGCCTTGTTGTGGCACTGTTATCCTGGCATGTGCTTGCATGAACCGGTCCTTAGATCTATGGCAAGTAACCACCATCTCATTCTCCTCATTCACAAACCCAGGCTTGCCTAGATCTCCCTCCGATTCATGATCATTAACAACATCAGTTTCTCATTATTCTTACGAGTGCAGTTAGCTAGACACATCTATCTCGCTTCCTGTATCCCATGGACTCAGCGAAGCATAAAAGCAAAAACCATACCCGACTCATAAACTTCCCTGGGGACAAGGGTGGTTTAACCAAAACTAGTAAGCTCCTATAAAAGGGTTTCCCATCAATTTGACTCAGCACATACACCTTTTTGCAAACAAAACAGGTTTCCAAAATATGGGATTAATATGGTCAAGGAGCACTTGCCTTGTTCTTGCGGTTCCTGTTGCTCTCGAATCTCGAAACCTTGTTGTTGCAGCTCGTCGTAGATAGCTCCCTGAGCTTGTCCTTGTATACGCGATCACGCACATACAAGATCCACAGCAATCAATATCATGCACAAACTCTACTTTAAGATGCAATGATGCATATGCATGCTAATCCTATGATGCACTTTAGTTTGTATGTGTTCTTGCATGGTTTGCATGGGTTTTACGATGAACGGAGGTGTACGGATCAAATGTGGACGTGGTGTTGATCTTGACTCAAGATATAGATCCGATCAACACATGATCTGTCCACGAAAAAGCTTCTGTTCGAAAGGATCGAAGAACAGATGCAAAGAAAACGCGATGATGTCGTAAGGTGGTATTGGAGACCTACCATACTCTCTTTGGGTCCTTCCTCCTAGCAATGGTAGTGAAACAGATCGTCGGCTCTCCTCCGGCGATGGCAATCGTCTCTGGGCTCGTCGGCGATCTCTCTGGTGGTCAAACTCCGGTGAAGGGGTTTACTCGGCGAGCTGGGGGCTAGGACTCTAAGTTGTCGGCTCAGGAGGTGGAAAAGAAGTTCGTGGTTGTGGCCAAAGGTTTTCGTTTCTATTTATAATCAGGAAGAGAAGAGTCCTAATCTGATCGGAATTTGAATAAGAGTCCTATTCAAATTGTTTTTAACTTATCTTAAATTGATTTGGTGCGGTAACATTGTGGAAATCGTGTCAATTTTCTCAGTACCGGGGATTCTCACGCGTACAGAAGAGAAACCGCTTTAGAATCGCGTCCTTACACGGTGATGAGCTCCGGAAGCCCTATGTGTCCAGCGGGACCTGGGCTTCCCTTTTCCACAGAGACGAGCTCCTTGTGCCGCGTGTCAGGCGGGCGAGACCTCCCTCTTCCTCAGAGGCGAGCTCCGCGTGCGCCACGCATCCTGGCGGGTGGGACCTCCCCTCTCAACAGAGGCAAGCTCCGCGTGCGCCACGTGTCTGGTGGGTCGGGACCTCCTCTCTCAACAGATGTGAGCTCCGTGAACGCCACGTGTGAGTTCCGGACCTCCCCCCTCTTCGGAGGTGGCTCCGGATGTGCCACGTGTCAGTGCCGGACCTCCCCTCTCTTCGGAGGTGAGCTCCGATAGTGCCACATGTCCTAACAGCGTCAGACTTCCTTTCTTCTCATAGAAGAGCTCTGAGGTTGGCACGTGTCCAATAGTGACGGACCTCCCGGAGATGAGCTCCGGAGGTGACACGTGTCCGATAGTGTAGGACCTCCCGGAGGTGAGCTCCGAGAGCGACACGTGTCTAGCGGGTCCGGACCTCTCGGAGGTGAGCTCCGAGAGCGACACGTGTCCCGCGTGGCTGATCCTCTCTTTTCCGCAATGAATAGCTCCAGGAACGACACGTGTCCTGCAGGACTGGCCTCGCTCCTTCCGCTGAGGCTAGCTCCGAGGGCAACACGTGTTCCACGGGGTCGGACCTCTCCCGCTTTGCGGGGATGAGCCCCTAGCCTGCCACGTAGCCAGTTTAGCGGCGGACCTATCACCCTTCGTGGAGATGAGCTCCGAAGGCGCCACGTGGCTAGCGAGCCGCGGGAGTTGTCTTCGGCGCTCTCGGTGAACTGGATTTGGCTCTTTTTGGCTATCTTTTTAATATTTTCTCTGTTTCTACTTATTTTAAAATGTTTTCCTACATGAAACATGTATACATGCAGAAACAAAAAATGAGGGTGTCACATGATCCTTCTATTTTATATGATTCTAATGGGTTGTACCATGGTTTAGTATGTAAAGAGACCTTGTTTTTACTATATGATGTGTCTATTGCATTGCTCACTGCTGTTACTAACTTTTAAAAGAGCTTAAGAATGTTGTTCCCTCTGAGATACCCTGAGCTGCCATCTATGAGGGGAATTGAGCATAAGATTGACATGATTCCAAGGGCAAGTTCGTCAAATTGTGCGGTGTACAGGAACAATCCTGAGAAGACTAAGTAAATTCAGAAGCAAGTTCAATATCTTTTGGACTATGGGTACATTCGTGAAAGCTTTAGTCCTTGTTCTTTTTGTTTCTAAGAAAGATGGTTGTTGGCACATGTGTGTTGATTGTAGAGCCATTAATAAAATAACAATTCGATATTGCTCTCCTATTTCTAGGATAGAGGACATGCACGTGTGTTGATTGTAGAGCCACTAATAACATCATAATCCAATATCACTATCCTATTCCTAGTATACAGGACATGTGTAACACCCCAAAATCCTGTCAAGAGGGGAATTTAAAAAAATTTGGACGTATTGCATGTGTGGCAAAAATTCAAATTCAAACTGGAATTCAAATTAAATTCAAAACAGAAATGAAAAGAAAAAGAAAAAAACAAATATTCCCGGCCAGTGGGCCGAAACCCACCAGCCGGCCCACCCAACCCCCGCGCCAGCCTGCAGCCGCGCGCCCGCACCCCCTCTCGCAGACAGGCGGGACCCACCTGTCATCCCTAACCCCCGCTCGTCCGAACCCGGGACTGTTTCCCCGCGCGCGCGATCTTAACCGACCGGATTTCCGCCGAATTCTGGTTCCGGAGGACTCCAACTCGATCTAAACTAACACGCCGCCCTCCCCCGTCTATAAAAACCCCGGCATCGTCCCGTTTTCCCCACGATCTGCCGTTTTTCTCTCCGGTGAGAACCCGAGCTTCTCCGGCGAATTCTGCTCGATCTACGCTTGGGAATTCTGATCTAACTCGCTGGTCTTGATCCACCGCCTCCGGGGAACCTCGCAGGTGCAGAAAACTCGGTGGTTTGCGGTTCAAACACAGCGCCGACGAGCCTCACCGTGAATTCACCTCGGACCTCGTCGCCGATCGCTTTCCAGGACCTCCGAGCTCAAGAAAACCCCCGGGGTGAGATCCCCGACCTCCCCTCCACCGATCTATGCCATAAAATCACAGTTTTAGGAAGAATTGACGAAGATCCGAAACTCTCCGGCGAGATCGCCGCCTCCCGCAGCCGTGCGCCGCCGGGCAGCACCGCCCGCGCTCGATCAGATCGACGTGGCCGCGTGTGCGCCGTTTATTTTAAATCGCACGGTAGAATTTAAATCCCTGCGTACCGGTTCGACGTTATAATCTCAGCCGTCTGTTTTAAATCGAACGGTCCACGTCAGCCCCGCGTTATAAAGGTCGGGATTCTTACGTGCGACCCCCTGGGGTTCTCGGAAAATACGAGCTAGCCCCGGAAACTTCAGATCTAGCCCCTGTAACTTCAGAAATTCATGTAAATTTAATTAAAAATCAGTTTTAGCCCCTGGACTTAATAAAAATTAGGAAAACCCTCTGTTATGTGTAGTTAGCCCCCTAGAAATTCTTAAAATAATATAATAGACCCTGTAGTGTGGTGAGTTTACCTTTTTAACCCTGTTTGATATTAAATTTAGGAATTTGAATATGTGGTTAGTATTTAAAATTTAAAAGATGGGACAAACATATTGTCAATTCAAATTAAAAACTTTCCTACTACATGGAAAACTTTGGAGTGAGATAAAAATAGATTTTTGGCTAAAATGAATCTGTCTAATTAATTATTCACATTTATTAGTTATAGGGACACATTTTTAAGTAGAGAATAATTCTGAAAATTAGTAAAATAAATGTAAAATAGTTTACATCAGAGGAGAAGTTCAAAAATATATTATTTAATATTTTAGACCCAAAACCTATTCTGTTTAGATGAGGTGTCTTACTATTTTCATAATAAAGTTCACATTTAGGCATAGGAAATAAATCTGAAAATATAACAAAATAGGTATGCATAACTATAAATGGATAAATGAAGTTTCCAAAATCCAAAGAATTTAGTTAGGATTGGTAGAATGTCTGAAGACATATTTGGAGTAGGAAAATGCCTTCCATGCACACTTGGTAGCTAAAAGGTGATTAATTGAATATAAGGAATTTATTTAAATTTGGAAACTCATATATAGTAGGCAAACATAAATATGAATACAAAAGTAGAAATCATATGCACATGTTTAAAAGTGCATGTAAGCCAAATCAACACACATAGAGTAACCATAACACATAGAAATGTGAATAGCTTTCATAAGTGTGAATGTGTGGTTTGTATGAAGTGGAAGTGTGAACTATGTCTTATGGATTGTTGTTTTCTTTTGTTATGTGTGATGGTATGAGTAGAACCTGCTCCAGAGCAAGTTCTTCCTTTCCAAGATCAGGACTACCCATTCCAAGAGCAGCAGGAAGAAGGCAAGTGTCCTTGACCACTTTGATCCTATACTAGGATGTGTAGATAGAATTATTTGCATTGTAAATTGAAAATATGAAACCCATGCTAGCAAGTTTCCCTAGAATTGCATTACCTTGTTTCCTTGTAGCTTGGGTTGGGATTTATTTTATCATGTCATGCATTATGCTTAGCCATACTTAGAATGGGATATTTGGGATATGAGATCATCAGTTTATTTTACCATACTCTTGAATGAGATATTGTGAGTTATGTAGAGGTAGGGATCAAGACAAGTTTGATGTTTTGGTTGGTGCTGGGTGCACGAGACTCGGGTTTGTGTTTAGTACTTGCCTGGATCCTAAGGACCGGTTCATGGAGCATGTAACCTAGTTTTACCGTGCCAACCACATGCTGAGATGGGGCAGCTTGGCCAATTAATTAGGTGTATCCCCGGCGTAGTATGGGTGTGTTGGATGGTGCGGGGAGTGGGTGTCAGCTGGACTACCTTATAAACCGGAAGGCTCAAGAGGGGGCCACTGCAGCAGGGTTGGAGCCTCTTGTATGCTGTTAGGGGTGAAATCTCAGTGGGCCCACGCTCGTCGGGAATCCCTTTGTAAAGGCTTCATAGTGATCTCCTGGCTACACACCTGGGAAGTGTGAATGTGGTTTGTGGCCACTGGCATAATGGAGGTTCCTTTAGTCCACCCGGCAACGGGGGATGAAATCACTACATGTGGGTACAGTGGTACAAACTCCGCAGAGTCAAAACTGTCATGACAGCCGTGCTCACGGTCAAGAGCGGCTTGGACTTATTCATGATTAGAGTATGATGGCCTTGGAGGGTGTGAATGTTAAGCGGGGAGCTTAACATTGGAAATGATGTTATGGTTATTTGATTATGATGATGGGATGGGAGATTGGGACTATTTCACCTGTGTAGTAATGTAGGTGCTTAATAAGCTAAGGTAATAGGTATTAATTGTGTAGTGCTTTAACCATGAGTTCAACCTCTCCTTGCTCTAGCCATGCATGACATTAACTTTCCCACACTTGCTGAGTAGCCACTGTACTCAAACTTGCATATTTGTTGGTTTAAATTGCTGCTCAGGTCAAGGGGATGATGTGGTGTTTAATGATCAAGATTTCGGACCCGAAGAAGGATTCTAGGTTCATGGAGTCCCCCGGGCAACGCCTGTGACGGAGCCCATGAGAATAATTATTCCGCTGCTAGTTTATTTACTTGTGATGAGCTTATTATTGTCCATCGAGACATTTGCTATGTAAGACTTATTTATATTCGACACCTGGCTTGTAATAAATGATGCTTCACTATTTGTCATCACATGTATGAGAAATGATCCTGGCATACATGTGATATTCGCTCGGTTGTTCTTCGGAAAAACCGGGTGTGACAACATGCTTGATGAATTGAGTAGTACTATGAACTTCACGAAAATGGACTTGCTAGTGATTACCATCAAATTAGAATGATATTAGGAGATAAATGGAAAACTGCATTTAAAACTAAGTTTAAACTTTATGAGTGGTTAGTCACGCCTGTTGGTTTAACTAATACACCTAGCACTTTTATGCGACTAATTAACGAGGTTTTACTTGCATTTATTAAAAATTATTGTGGTTTACTTTGATAATATCCTCATTTACAGCAAGTCATATGATGAACATCTTGAGCATTTGTGTGTTGTTTTTATTGTATTGTGAAATGCACGTTTGTTTAGTAATCTTGAGAAGTGTGTTTTTTTTGCACCAATCGAGTCTCGTTTCTTAGTTATGTTGTTTCTTCACTGGGCATTGAGGTGGATGCGGTCTGGCCAATTTTTATGACCGTCACACAGATACGTAGTTTTCTTGGTCTTGCATGTTTTTGTCAGTGCTTTGTGTGGGATTTCAGCACTATTGCAGCACCTCTCCACAAGTTGACATAGAAAGGAGTCCCTTTGAAATAGGTGAACAACAACAACAAGCTTTTGATGATCTCAAATCTAAAAGCACCGTTGCTACAACTTTATAGTTTTGACAAGATATTTGAAATAGAACATGATGCGAGAGGCATCGGCATTGGAGTTCTTATACAAGGAGGTAAACCCGTTTTAAGTTGTTCTACTTATGATAAGAAATTGTATGCCTTAGTGTGAGTCTTACAAGCTTAGTAAAATTATCTATGGGCTAATGGGTTTACCTTATATTCCGATTATGAATCTTTGAAATATATTAAGTGTCAAACAAATCTAACTAAGAGGTGCTAAATATATTGAATTCATAGAATCATTTCCATACATTATTAAGAATAATACAGGGAAGTAAAATGTTATTGCGGATACATCATAGAGAAGGAAGAACTTAAAATAAATAAGTGTGACAAGAGAGTCTCCTTTATTGTGCTAATTAGTTGTGTTCCAGCTAGCTTCGTTCTTCTCTTGCTTTTGCAGGAAGCACATGAAGGAGGTATGATGGGATATTTTGGAGTGAAGAAGACGGACAACATGCTGGTCACACACTTCTTTTGGTCAAAGATGAGTTGTGATGTTGAACCCTACGTGTAATGATACACTACTTGGGAACAGTACTAAGTCTCAACTTAATCGACATTGGCTTTAGATGCCTCTTCCTATTTCTCGTGTACCTTGGGAAGATATTTACATGGATTTTGTTTTGGTATTGACTAGGACTAAGAGGAAGAGGGATAGTGCTTTTGTGGTTGTCGATCCTTTCTATAAAATGGCATATTGTATACCTTGTCACAAGAGGGATAATACTTCTTGTATTGTTAATTTGTTTATGACAAAAATTGTCCTTTTATATGGAGTTCCAAATACTATTATTTCTGATCATGATGTAAAATTTTTATCATTTTTGAAGAACTTTGTGGTATAAATTAGGGACAAAATTATTGCACTCGACTACATGTCACCCGTAAATTGATGGAAAAATCAAAGTAGTTAATCATACTTTATTTACTATGTTGTAGGATGTTTTGGAAACAAATTTAAAGTTCTTGGAGGAGTATTTACAACATATCGAGTTTTCTTAAAACAATTCTATTCACTCTACTACAAAGGTAAATCCATTTCAGATAGTTTATGATTTTAATCCTTTGCCTCCTTCAAAAACAATAAAATTAGATGCTACTCAATGATATAAATTTATTCTTAAGATGCATGAAACTACAAAGAGAAATAGTGAAAATATAAATGAGAGGTATAGAATTGCTGGTAGTAAAGGTAGGAAAGAAGTAAAATTTGAACAGGGTGATTTGGTTTGGTTGCATTTGAGGAAAGATCGATTTCCTGACTTGAGAAAATCTTAACTCATGCCACGAGCTGCTGCACTTTTTAAGATTCTTGAAAATATTAATTATAATGCATGTAAGCTTGAGTTGCCTCCCAATTTTGAGCTTAGTATCACATTTAACATTGCAGATTTGAGACCATCCATAGTAGAGGAAGATGAGCTTGTGTCGATGACAACTCCAATTCAAGAGGGGAGGATAATCAGGACATCAATACGGTGGATACACACATTCCTTCCATTCATATGCAAGAGCACGACAACTAAATAATCAGCGGAACTCATTACTAAGTTCCTATCCATAGGAAATTGGGAGGAAGGCACGAGCCTTGAATGCGAAGCCTAACAGCACACTTCCTTCTTGACTTCGTCGACCCATGGCCCACGACGGGTCGTGGAGAACGTGGTGGCTCTGGAGCTCTTATCGACGCGCTTGGTGCCAGGGGTACACGTGGAAGCTCCGTACCTCACCTCAACAGGGAGGCTCGGGCCGGAGCATAGGGCACGTATCTACACCAGAGCTGTCCTCAGCTGGGAGGCAGCTCCGAGCCTGGGGACACGTGGTAGCTCCGGACCTCACCTCAGCGGGGAGGCTCGGACCGGAGCCCGGGGCATGTGTCAGCACCGGAGCTCTCCTCAGCGGGGAGGCGGCTCGGAGCCAGGGGACACGTGGCAGCCCCGGACCTCACCTCAGTGGGGAGGCTTAGGCTGGAGCCCAGGACACGCGTCAGCCCCAGTGCTGTCCTCTTCGGGGAGGTGGCTCGGAGCCAGGGGACACGTGGCAGCCTCGGACCTTACCTCAGCGGGGAGGCTCGGACCGGAGCCCAAGGCCCGTGTCAGCTCCGGAACTCAAGTGTACGTGTCAGCCCCAGGGCTGACCATGAGGCCAAGGGCATGTGGCTTACGCTGGGGCCCACCTCCGCAGGGAGGGGGCCCAGGTTTTCTTTTACCCACTACGTGGGGGTACCCGGTCTGCAGGGTACCGATTGTGGCCCTCGGGCCAATCTCGGGGGAGGCATTGAGCCCGCAGATGGGGCCCCTGTGACACCCTCAATTTTGATTTCTGCATGCATTCATATTTTATATAGAGAAAACATTTTAAAAGAAGTGGAAACATAAAAAGAATCAAAAGGATAGCCGAAAAGAACTAATTTCAGTTCACCGAGAAGCGCCGAAGACAATTCCCGTGGCCCGCTGGCCACGTGGCGCCTTCGGAGCTCATCCCCGTAAAAGGGGGAGAGGTCTGCTGCTAACTGGCTACGTGGCAGGCTCAGGGCTCGTCTCTGCGGATGGGGCGAGGTCCGACCCCGTGGGACACGTGTTGCCCCCGGAGCTGGCCTCTGCGGAGAAGCGAGGTCAGCCCGCAGGACACGTGTCGCCTTCGGAGCTAGTCACTGTGGAAAGAGAGGACCAGCCGCGCGGGACACGTGTCGCTCTTGGAGCTCTTCTCCGAGAGGTCCGACCCGCGGGACACGTGTCGCTCTCGGAGCTCACCTCCGGGGGTCCGACACTGTTGGACATGTGTCACCTCCGGAGCTCACCTCCGGGAGGTCCGACGCTGACAGAAATGTGTCAACCTCAGAGCTCGTCTCTGAGGAGAAAGGAAGTATGGCGCTGCTAGGACACGTGACATTCTCGGAGCCCACCTCCGAAGAAAGGGGAGGTCCGGCACTGACACGTGGCATACGCGGAACTCGCCTCTGGAGAGAGGGAGGTCCCACCCGCCAGGACGCATGGCGCACGCGGAGCTCGCCTCTGAGGAAGAGGGAGGTCTCTCCACCTGACACGCGGCACAACCGGAGCCTGCCTCTGTGGGAAAAGGGGGGCCCGGCCCCCGCAGGACACGTGGAGCCTCCGGATCTCATCACCGCGGAGGTAACGCAATTCTGAAGCACGGGAATACCGACACGAATCCCACGTTGCTACCGCACCAAATCAATTGAAGATAAGTTGTTAAGATTCAAAATCAATTTGAATAGGACTCTTATTCAAATTCCGATCAGAGGAGGACTCTTTGTTTACCGATTATAAATAGAACCCGAAACAACCCCTTGGTCGTAACATCTTTTCTAAGCCGACAACTTAGAAGCCCTAGCCCCCAAACTCGCCGAGCTAAACCCCTTCACCGGAGTTTGACCACCGGTGAGAATACCGACGAAGCCTAGACACGATCGCCATCGCCGGAGGAGAGCCGACGATCTGTTTTTCTGGAGGAAGGACCCGAAGGGAGTAAGGTAGGTCTCCAATAACACCTTACCACGTCAACACGGTTTTCTTTGCATCTATTCTTCGATCCTTTCGAAAACAGAAGCTTTTCCAAGTGGACAGATCACGTGTTGATCGGTTTGATCTAGATCTTGTGACGAGATCATCGCCACGTCCACAATTGATCTTTACACCTCTGTTCATCGTAAAACCCATGCAATCCATGCAAGAACACGTACAAACTAATCTAATAAAATAGCATCATAGGATTAGCATGCATATGCACCATTGCATCCTAAGTAAAGTTTGTGCATAATGATTGATTGCTATGAATCTTGTATGTGCGTGGCCGTAAATAGAAGGACAAGCTCAGGGAGCTATCTACGACGAGCCACAACACCAAGACTTCGAGATCCCAGAGCAACAGAAGCCGCAAGAACAAGGCAAGTGCCCCTTGACCATATTGATCCCATTTTTTTGAAACTGTCTTGTTTGCGAAAACGTGTGTGTGCTTGAGTCAACTTGATGGGAAACCCTTTCATAGGAGTTTACTAGTTTTTGTTAACCCCCCTTGTCGCCGGGACAGTTGATGAATCGGGTATGGTCGTTTTGCTTTTTGCTTCGCTAATCTACGGGTTATGGGAAGCGGTAGGATGTGTCTAGCTACTGCACTCATGAGAATATTGATAATGAGAACTTGATGTTAATGAACATTAATCGGAGGGAGATCTAGGCAAGCTTGGTTTTGTGGAAGTGGTAGAATGAGATGGTGGTTTACTTGCCGTAGATCTAAGGACCGGTTCATGCCAGCCATGACAGGATAACAATGCCACCACAAGGCCAAATATGGGTGTGGCTTAGCTGACTAATTAGGTAAGTTGCTAGATTGTTATAGACCGTGGAAGGTGCGGGGATGGGAGTCGAGTGAGGACTGCCCTGGGAACTGCATGGCACAAGAGGGGCCCGTAGGTGGGAGAATTGGATATTCTAGCCTGCTGGTGAAACCTTAGTGAGTCCGTACATCTAGTAGCCCCTTTGTAAAGGCTATTTTGTGATCTCTTGGCCATACACCGACGGTTGTGTACTGGTATAATGGAGGTTCTGCAGTCGCCGATGGGTGACAAAATTACAAACTTGTGGGTAAAGTTGTGCCACCTCTGAAGAGTCTAAAACTATCATGATAGCCGAGCTTACGGTCACAAGCGCCTGGACAACTCACATGATTAGATGGGATGGTTATTGGGATGGTATTTAGTTTGGTTATTGGTTTGGTCTTTGGATTTGGTTTTTGGGACTGTTGAGTCCGGGTAATGAGATTGGTTGCATGACTGTTGAGTCATGGTAATGAGCATTGGTCTCGGTACGAGACGGAATCGAATATGAGATGAGATGGTAGTGAATACAAGATGGTATTCATGAGCATGTGAAAAGTTGAGCAAGTTAAATTTCTAGTTGTGACATGAAAGAGGTGGAACATGATGGAGGTATGTTGATGTTTTAATTGAATAAGTGTTGGGATTACATTCATTTTAAGCTAGTTGCTGTTTCTATTCCGTTTTGTGCAATAAACTTTGCTTTCTGCAATGAGCCTTTTTATAACTACCTTGTTGTGAGCTACATATCATATTTTCCCGCACTTGCTGAGTACATCATGTACTCAAACTTGCATTATTACTTCATCATCAGCAACAGGAGAGGAGTACTATGAAGACCACGTGGTGTATTAGGCGTGTAATCTGCCCTCAACCTTGCCTGTGGAGTAGAGATGGAGCCGCTGCTGCTGCTTAGTTGCTTCCGCAATAGTTTAGAAGACTTCTGCTGCTAGAATAAAGACTTTCGCTGCTAGAATAAGACTTCCGCTGCTATGATAAGACTTCCGCTGCTAGAGTGAGTCTAAGACTCATGAGACATTGTAATAAACCCTGTTATTCGTGGTATTATTCTGAAATTCAGTTTGTGGATTATATGTGTATGTGTGATGAACATCCTGGGCACACATACACATCAGTCTCAGTTCTGAGAGGTTCCCTCTTAGAACAGGGGTGTCACAGATTGGTATCAGAGCCATGGGTTGAATGTAGGTTACACGCCTAGATAGAAGTCACAAATTGAAATTAGGGCTGCCATGCCTAGTCACAGATTGGTATAGATACCACGGTTGACTGTAGGTCACAGGTCTAGATAAGATCATAGATTGTACAATTCACAGATTGGTATCGAGCTACCACGATTGACTGTAGGTCACAATCCTAGATTGATCACAGATTGGTAGCTGAACCACGGTTCACCGTAGGACGCAAGCCTAGTCGCAGATTAGTATTAGGAGCCACGCTGAACATAGGAT
Organism: Neostapfia colusana; assembly: GCA_030760725.1. Lineage (NCBI taxonomy): Eukaryota > Viridiplantae > Streptophyta > Magnoliopsida > Poales > Poaceae > Neostapfia > Neostapfia colusana. The sequence continues at coordinate 45,940,691 of JASWHV010000002.1, read as the reverse complement.
GCAAGCCTAGGTTGAATGCATAGATTGGCATTAGTACCCCATTGACCATAGGACAAAGTCACAGATTGGTAGTCACAGATTGGTCACAGATTGATATCACCCCAAACCACATAGGACCTCAATTGAGTAAGCCTTGAATAGGAGTTGTGTGCTGAACTTTTGTGATGATTGTTGTGCTTGAGTGCTTAGTGTGAGTTATGGGACGTTTCAGAGTTGTCCATATCCACACATAGTAGAGAGATGTGAGATGCTTCGGCACATGTTCACATCCTCATATAGGACGATATATAGTCCATTCACCTTGATGCATATAGTTGGGAGGGATCACTCTAAACTTCTAACCTCTATTCTATCCAACTCCCTCACAGATGGTGAGAGGAAACGCCGTCTGTCAAGGGAGGAACATCCATGGCAACCAAGAGGATGACCACATTGAGTTTCCTGAGAATGACAATCCCGGAGCTGGTGCAAACAACCTAGAACGGTTGATGGCCATGCAGAACTAGCTTATGCAAACCATGATCCAAACTTTGGGTCAGCTGCAAGCCAACAACAATAACCTCATTCCTGCACCACCGCCACCACCGCCGGCTCACAACAGGTTGGGAGAGTTCATGAGGACTCGACCGCCTACTTTCTCACAAGCTAATGACCCCATGGAGGCCAATGATTGGTTGAAGTCCATGGAGAAGAAGCTTGCCATAGTTCAGTGCAATGACCGAGAGAAGGTTTTCTTCGCATCGCACCAACTCATGGGAGCTGCCGCTGATTGGTGGGATGCTCTCTGCAACGCTCATGTCGACCCGGAGACTATTACTTGGACTGAGTTCAAGGAGAGTTTCCGCTCTCATTACATCCCTGCTGGAGTAATGATGCTCAAAAGACAAGAGTTTGAAGGTCTCCGCCAAGGCAAGAAAAGCGTGAATGAGTACCTCAACAAGTTCACACAACTGCCATGGTATGCCCCTGAAGATGTCAACTCGGACCAACGGAAGCAGTACTTGTTCATGAGAGGGTTAAACAATGAGATCCAGGTTCAGCTCCTCAACAATGACTACGCGAGCTTCCAGAAACTTGTTGACAAAGCTATAGTGGTTGAGAGCAAGATCCGAGAGGTAGAGCAAGAGGGCAAGAGAAAGATTCCATACCAGCCACAAGGGAGCAACGTACGCCCCCGGTACATACCCCAGCTGCACCACAGTATGGATCATCCGCTCCTACTTTTCGCCCTAATCAGCCACCGCAACAACGTCCTATCGTGCAAGCACCTCGTGTGCCTTTGCCTTCTGCTCCCCGTTCAAACATGGGCGCTCCTGTTCAAAACCCCCGCCCCAACGTACCTGCTGTCGTGGGCAACAAGGCATGCTTTGCATGCGGAGAGACGGGACACTTTGTGAGCCAGTGCCCGAAGAGAGGTCCTGGACAACCAAGCAACGTGCCCAAGCAGAACCCACGACCGAACGGAGGAGCCAATCAAGTAAACTGTGACAACAGAACTACGCTCGTGGCAACGTGAACCATGTCTTTGCTGAGGAAGCGCAATAGGCTGAGGACGTCGTGATTGGTATGTTCCTTGCCAACTCCAACCCAGCCACCATTCTATTTGATTCCGGAGCATCACATTCATTCATATCATCCAAGTATGTTTCCAAGTATAATCTATCCATATCACACTTGAATTATACTATGTTGGTTAATTCTCCCGGTGGAGAGATGAGGACTAATATAGTATGTCCGAAAGTAAACCTTAAAATAAGGGGGGCAGACTTTCTTGCCAACCTCATTGTCTTGGATTCCCAAGGGCTTGCATAATACTCGGAATGGATTGGTTAAGCAAGCACAACGGAGTAATCCAATGTGCTGAGAGGAGCGTGCAGTTGACAAACAAGCACGGTACCCGTATTGAGTTCGAGTCAACCCAACCAACAATTGAGAAGGCAACATTGAACCACGTCGAAGGAGCAACATTGGAAAGCATTCCGGTGGTTCAAGAATTCTCGGACGTGTTCCCGGAAGAACTTCCAGGTATGCCACCTGACCGGGACATTGAGTTTTCCATTGACTTGGTACCCAGAACCGCACCTATAGCAAAGAGACCCTATAGGATGCCTGTCAACGAACTAGTGGAACTCAAGAAGCAAATTGAGGAGCAGCTGGAGAAGGGTTTTATACGCCCAAGCTCGTCACCATGGGGAGCCCCCGTGCTCTTTGTAGACAAGAAGGATCGCACCCAAAGGATGTGCGTGGACTATAGGTCTCTCAACGAGATGACGATCAAGAACAAGTACCCTCTGACATGTATCGAGGACCTGTTCAACCAAATGAAGGGAGCCCGAGTCTTTTCCAAGATTGATCTTCGGTCGGGATACTTCCAGCTGAAGATTAAGCCCTCCGACATACCCAAGACCGCCTTTTGAACACGGTATAGTTCGTATGAATATACCGTTATGTCTTTTGGGTTAACGAATGCACCCACATATTTCATGTACCTCATGAACAAGGTCTTCATGGAGTACTTGGACAAGTTCGTCATGGTTTTCATTGATGACATCATGGTGTATTCGAAAAGCAAGGAGGAACATGAAGAACACTTGAGATTGACATTGCAAAAGCTGCGAGAGCATCAATTATATGCCAAGCTCAGCATATGTCAATTTTGGCTAAAGGAGATATCGTTCCTAGGCCACATCATCTCCGAGGAAGGAGTATCGGTTGATCCCGGAAAAGTGAGAGATGTTCTGAAGTGGAACCAACCGCAAAACGTGAGAGATATTCGGAGTTTTCTTGGGATGGCTGGATACTACCGACGCTACATCAAGGACTTCTCCAAGATAGCAAAACCTATGTCGAAATTTCTAATGAAAGGAAAAGCCTTGCAATTGACACCAGCGTGCCAAGAAATCTTTGAGGAGCTCAAGAAAAGGCTAACCCCAGCACCGGTTCTAGTAGTACCGGACGTAAGCAAGAGCTTTGACATATATTGTGACGCATCCAGACAAGGGCTTGGATGTGTTCTCATGCAAGAAGGACAAGTGGTAGCCTATGCGTCGAGACAACTAAAGAAACACGAGCTGAATTACCCTACACATGACTTGGAGCTTGCAGCCGTGGTGCATGCAATGAAGATTTGGAGACATTATATCCTTGGCCACCGATGTGAGATCTATATGGATCACAAAAGCTTCAAGTACATATTCACCCAAATGGATTTGAATTTGAGGCAACGTCGATGGTTGGAGCTTATCAAGGATTATGATGTTGGAATCAACTATCACCCTGGAAAGGCCAATGTAGTAGCTGATGCATTGAGCAACAGATGGCCAAGCTACGTATGAGGAGATCAAGGAGATCAAGGAAAGGATCCGACAAGGCATAGAAAAGGACTTCAAGGAAGACGAGAAGGGTACGCTTTGGCTAGGAAAAAGGATTTGTGTGCCTAACGTGAAGCACATCCGTGACACGATATTAAAGGAGGCACATGACTCACCTTATTCAATACATCCTGGAAGTACCAAGATGTACAAGGACCTGAAAACTTATTATTGGTGGGATGGTATGAAAAGGGACATAACCAAATATGTTGCCTTATGCGACACATGCCAACGGGTGAAGGCCGAACATCAAAGACCTGCTGGACTGTTGCAACCCTTAAAGGTACCCGAATGGAAATGTGTAGGATCGAAGAGCACGTGAAAAGCTACCAGAGGGGGTGAATGGTAGATCAAAACTTTTCGCAGTGGAAACAACAAAAACCCCTCAGCAAAAATCAATCGGTTAAAGAAACCGTGTGTGCAAGTGTTTTCAAACGTGTTCAACCGTGACAAATCAAGTAGAGAGGTACATAATCAAGTCACGGATCTAATGCAACAAGAATCACTTGAAAACATGAAGTAAAACTTGAGATACGATCAAAACATTAAACGAAGATCAATCTGTTCTACCCGATATAAAACAGATCTGCAACACTGCAAAGAAACTCGTGTATCTCAAAAACTACAGATCCGAAGCTCGTGAAAATTTCAAAGATGATAGATAATTGAGTTGTGAAGACAACCCAAAAATAATCACGTCAATCGGATCTGTAAAACTCGAGTTATGAACGAAACTCCGAAGCAACGTCGGTCTGTCCAGAAACTCGGCGAGAAAGACTTGACGAAAACAAGTCGGACGAACAAGGCACAAAAGCTCATCGAAACTATGAACTTTATTCAATAGAAACACAAGAGGAATAGCCCAAAGTCGTGCACCCACGAGACTTGGCCCCCCTTGCTTATATAACCAGCCCTAAGGCCAACTCAACTCAAACTAGGACTCCTACTCCTACTTGGATTCAAACTGTAACTTTCCAATACTGCTCAAGACTCTTCTATACGCAGATAGAAGCAATCTTAAGACTTCCAAACACCTTAGGAATGTCCCAAACATTACTAAAATAACTCAAATTCGTGACCCAAACGAAATCCTATCATAACCAACTCAAAACTTTCCATATTTGAGTCAAACACGACTCAGCCGCAGCCTGAGTCCATAACCTAGTCGGTTGAACCTTTCCGACCAATTCTTTACGTCCACATCTCTTCATCACGCCTTGGAACAATGTTTCCACGTACATGCACTCCTTGCACACGTGCAAACACCTTCCAATGATGTACACGCAACCTTCATATGAACTGCCCTTGATCCAAACATGCTGTGCGACCTCCCGATCAACTCAACCACAGCTCCTCCCGAACTTGGTTGTTGGAACCTCATCTCCTCCCTGAGACTAGTCCAAGGATCCCGTCACCAGCCATGTGTTGAACTCAAGCAACACCTGCACATGAATAAACAACCAATTCTTCCGAGCACAAGTCCTCGACTTGACTCACGTTAGTTCGAAAACCACAACACCTTACATGAGCACGTCACATAAGCATGTTGCAAACCATATCAAATGATAACAGCCATAACCACCAAAACACACCAAAAACTTAGCAAATTAATACTAAGCAAACCTTCCCATAAAGCAAGTTTGAAACATTGCGAGTTAAAAGCAAAAACAAGACGCTGCAGTTCTACGAGTTGAACTTCACGGGAGCTCCCTAAAAACAAGCTCTGGACCTCACAGAAGCTCTCCGGACCTTGCAGGAGCTCTCCGGACCTTGCGTCGGACCTTGCCAACACTTGGCGGACCTAACAAAGAACTTGTCGGACCTTGCCACAGAAGAATGTTTTGGCAATATTCAAAACTTTGAATGTTAATGCTAACTTTTATCCTAATTGCCAATGTATTCAGCACACATAGGTCTCACAATCTCCCCCTTGATGAATGCATTGGCAACACCAATTAAAATCCGAACATTGGCTTATGAAAAGTTTTGAAAAGCTTTTTGTCTTTGAAAACTCATTTCTCCCCCTTTATTAATTTCTCCCCATTTTTTAAAATCAGAGAAGAAAGAAAGTGTATAACATATGCAAAATGTAAAAAAATCTCTCCTTATACATATTTCTCCCCCTTTGACAATGTATTCAGCAAGGTTCAAAAGAGAAATTTTTAAATGTTATGAGCATATTATAACATATACATACAAAACAAAGCTCATCCAAGTCATACTATCAGGTTACTTACACTATCACATCAATGAGATACATAAAGTAGTGTAAGCCATGCTAGAGATCAAATGTATTTTTCAGTTTAAGCAAGTCATGATCTCCCTTACTCAACTATTTCAAAACCTGAAAACATGACACTTGTTGCTGCATTTTTATTATTCATAATCATTTAAGGCACAAAGTTGATCATATGATATTTGCAAGAGATTATATGCCGCATCAGCCTTATTCTAACCAACCAAGCCAAGCCTATGTCATTTGACAATCAGAAGCTTAAGGACATGGTTTTAGTCATACACAATTCCTTCCAAGTTCATATCTTAGTGCAATGATAAGCAATCTCAAAAGAAGAAGTGCGATGCATGCATATTCTCTTGATCTTTTCTCAATTTTTTATTTGAAAACTCAACATGTGAGCTGATCACTTGATTAATTTTTTATGATTAAAAGCACTTGTGAGCACGCAACAAGTTCAAAACAGCAAGAAAGTTCGATCATGACCAGATTTAGTGTAAGTAATTATTCCAATTACTAGTCATGGCAAAAACTACAAAATGTATAACATGAGTAATATAGTAAGAACTTTCAGCCTGTAAAAGGAATCACAAAGTCATATATGTATGAAATACTATGCTAATATTATTTTAGTTTCAGATTCACACATAGACTTTCAAAGTTTCAAAAACTCCCCCTCAATTTAAGCCATGAGGATGCATAACCCCTATTTCACTACGAATGAAACAAAAACGAGTGAAATCCAAAGGTTTTGTAAAAATATCAGCCAATTGTTGTTCGGTATGGACATGGTGAAGCACAATGTTTCCTTTTTCAACATTATCACGAAGAAAGTGATACCTAATGTCAATGTGCTTAGTTCTAGAGTGTTTCACGGGGTTTTTAGCAATACAAATTGCACTAGTGTTATCACAAAACAGTAGAACACTATCTAAATCAACCCCATAGTCCTTAAGTGTTTGAACAATCCAAAGAATTTGTGAGCAAGCGCTAGCCGCAGCTACATATTCAGATTCGGCCGTGGATTGTGCAACTGAACTTTGTTTTCTAGAGGACCAAGCAACAAGTGAATTACCAAGAAAATGACAAGCACCCGAAGTACTTTTCCTATCAATCCTACAACTCCCAAAATCAGCATCCGAAAAAGCTTTCAAAGAAACGGTTGAGGAAGAAGGAAGAAAAATGCCAAATTCTTGAGTTCCATGTAGGTACCTGAGAATTCTTTTGATGGCTTGGAGATGTGAAGCACGTGGAGAAGCTTGAAAACGTGCACAAAGACATACGCTGAATTGTATGTCCGGTCTTGACGCCATGAGATACAAAAGTGATCCAATCATACTTCTGTATTCTTTTTATCGACCGGGTCACCATCTTCGTCAAGTTCAAGTGTTGTTGCTGTTCCCATTGGTATCCGAAGAGGCTTGCATTTTTCCATGTTGAAGCGCTTAAGAAGGTCCTTTGTATACTTAGTTTGATGCACAAAGTTCCTTCTTTTGTTTGCTTGATTTGCAGCCCCAAAAAGTATGTGAGTTCTCCCATCATACTCATCTCAAATTCTGAACTCATCATAGCTGAAAACTTGGACACGAGATCATGAGAAGCACAACCAAAGATAATATCATCCACATACACTTGAACGAATAATGAGTCATTGCCATGCTTAAGTACAAAGAGAGTTTTATCAACCTTGCCCATGGTAAATCCCTTTTCAAGTAAGAATGTTTTTAACCTATCATACCATGCTCTAGGGGCTTGTTTTAGACCGTACAAGGCTTTGGACAGTTTGTAAACATGATTAGGAAAATTTGGATTTTCAAAACCCGGTGGCTGCTTAACATAAACCTCCTCCTCTATGTAGCCATTAAGAAAAGCACTTTTAACATCCATTTGATATAACTTGAAACCTTTAGATGCAGCAAATGCTAATAAAATTCTTATAGCTTCTAATCTAGCAACAGGAGCAAATGTTTCATCAAAATCTAGACCTTCAATTTGAGTGAAACCTTGAGCAACCAACCTAGCTTTATTCCTAACCACAACCCCATCCTCACTTTGCTTATTTTTAAATACCCATTTAGTTCCAATTAATGTGTGACCTTGAGGTGGAGGTACAAGTTTCCAAACATTATTTCTTTCAAAATTTTCTAACTCTTCTTGCATGGCATTAATCCAAGATTCATTAGTGAGTGCGTGTGATATATCCTTGGGTTTAAAAGAAGAAACAAAAGCAGAATGAGCATGAGAGTTTGGATCGCAAAACCTGGACCGAGTGACTCGTTCATGCAAGCTTCCAATGATTTGTTGTGGAGTATGACTTTTGAGTACTCGGAGGGGAGTAGACACTTCACAAGCACCTTCTTCTTCATGTTCGGACCTTTGATTAGGAGATCTTGTTGATTGAGGAAGGTCCGAACCAGCAGTAGTGACTGTTGGTGCTGGTTGTGGTGTAAAATCAGCAGCTTGATCGTTATTTACTTCCGAGTTTTCGGGCAGCAGCAGCACTTCTTCATCTTCTTCAATAAAAATACTCTCCCCCTGCGGATATGGATCCGTACCTTCAATATCGGAGCTAGTACTTGGGCTAGCTTTATCAAAAGAAACCTCGCAAGTCTCCACAATTTTGTTAGTGTCAAGTAAAAGCACACGGTAGCCTCTAGTATGAGATGGATAACCAAGAAACATGCCATCAACAGATCTAGCTTCAAATTTATCAAGATTACCATGTTTCTTAACAAAGCATTTGCAACCAAAAACCCTAAAGTGTGTAACACTAGGCCTATGTCCAAACCGGAGCTCATATGGGGTTTTTCCAAGCTTAGCACGCAAGAAAACATGATTTGAGACATAACAAGCGGTTGCAATTGCATCAGCCCAAAATTTCCTAGGAGTTTGATATTCATCAAGCATAGTCCTAGCCATCTCAACTAAGGTCCTGTTTATTCTTTCTACGACACCATTTTGTTGTGGTACATAGGGTGAAGAGTATTGATGATCTATTCCATTTTCAGCACAAAAGTGATCAAAGGATTGGTTTTTAAATTCAGTTCCGTTATCACTTTTAATTGCTTTTAATGATCCTGGGTGATCAATAGATAATCTAAGAAATAAAGTTCTAAAATGACTAAAAGCTTCATTCTTAGATGCCATAAAATAAACCCAAGAATATCTGGAATAATCATCAACAATCACAAGCACATACCATTTACCTCCGAAGGATTGAACACGTGCCGGACCTACTGTGTCAAGATGTAAAAGTTGTCCCGGTTCAGCTGTCATGGTCATTGTGAGAGGAGCATGTGAACCTGCAACAAACTTAGCATGTCTACAAGAAGAGCACACAATATCATTGTCCTTTTTAAGCTTCGGCAGCCCACGTATGCGATCGAGAGCACTAACATGAGTGAGATGATCAAAGCCTATGTGACCAAGTCTACGATGCCAAAAATATAGATCCTTTGTATCATTAGCAACTAGACACCGATGCTTAGAAGTTGACAAATCAAAATCAGCTTTAAAAACTCTTCCAAACCTAGACATGTTAAACAAAAGCTCACCTTTTGAATCTACAACCTTGCAGCAATTTTTAGCAAAGCTAACCTCTAGATTTTCATCTAGCAATTGTGAAACCGAAAGCAAGTTGTATTTTAAATTTTTAACAAGTGCCACATCTTTCAAAGTGTAGAGATTGTTTACTCTAACCGAACCTTTAGCAATTATGGGAGTAGAAGAGTTATCGGCGAAAGTAACATTTTCTACACGTGACACAAAAGAGAGAGAGGAGAATCATTCTTTGTTACCGGTCATGTGGCGTGAGCAACCTGAATCCACAATCCAAATTTTCTCCTTCCTCAAATGTGAAACCTACACAGCAGCACAATACGTCGATGACTCAATACTGGGGTTAGTTAAAAGACTTTTAGGAATCCAGTACTGAGTCACACGACGTCCAGCATGAATAACACGCGAAAGCTGAGAAGGTACAGCAGGTTTATGAGCCAAACATCGAAAATTTTTGTTCCCAACTACTGACTTAGAAGATGTGTTATATGTAGCACAAAAAACAGTAGGTCCGGGAGCAAGTTTTTGACTCATTACAGCAGGTTGCAAGCTCCGAACATTCGGTCTAGCAGATTTTTCTTGGTTGTTATGTGATCTAGCAAGTATTCTTTGTTTCTTATCGTGTTTAGCTAGTCTATAACAAAAATCCATGACATGACCATCTCTACCACAGTAGGTACAATGAAAAATAACCTTATTATCATGTCTAGATGAGCAAGCAACACGTTTATTAGAACCCGAATGGGACAGTACTCCTGCAGATTTGAAAATCACCTCTTTTTGTCTAGGAGCTGTTTGAATCAAACCGCTTCCTAATGACTTTACAACATTAGTGGGTGTGCCTTAGCATGAGAATTAAAACCTAAACCAGTTTTATCATTACAAGACTTGGAAGAATTCAGCAGCAAGTTTAGGTTCTTATTTGCATTAGAAAACCGATCTAGTGTCCTATGCATGTCATCAAGTTTATTGGACAGATCAAAGCAGTTTTCACATGAAGTTTTTCCTTTTAGTTTGCAATTTGAACAATATTTAACTTCATGCACACGTAAAGCATTGTTCAAAATAGAAATCTCATTCATAGCATCATTTAGTTTCTTATTCAGATCATCACATGAAGAACAATGCAAATCAATTGTAGAACAACAAGCATTTTTCAAATTTTTATCATTAAGTGCAGCAAGCTCTTTGTTCTTTTCAATTTCAAGTTCAAGTTTATCAAGTGTAGAAGAAAGAGGATAATTGTTCATAAATCAAATCACATGAGGAACAAGAATCATCACTAGGAATCAAAGTTTTTATACGATTAATTTCAGATTCTAGTGATTCAATTTTAACAGCATTGTTCCTAAGTTTTTTATCCTTTTTCTTTAATATAACAGTGGCACGAGAAATAGCATCACACATTTCTTCGCAAGTGGGACATACCTCTTCATCGTCGCTGTTGTGTTCTGCCTCCTCGGAGCTTGAACTTGACTTGCTCGCCATGCAGCACATATTTGCCATAGCTTCTTCATCTTCATCACTACCGGTGTCCACATCACTTGAGCCGAAATCTTGAAGTACAGAGATCATACTATGCACTATGTTGCGCATTGATAAATCTTTCTTCTTCTTATTCTTTGCAAACGATTTCTTCGGCCTTGTTTGCTTTTCTTCACGTGAAGTCAGAACTGAAAGGTTAGGGCACTCCGTACGAAAATGTCCTGTCTTACCACATTCAAAACATCGTTGAGGTCCGGAGCTTCCTCTCCTTCTAGTTCTCACATTTTGCAATGCTTTTGAGAACCAAGTAGAGATGAGTGCAAGCTTCTCCTCTGGAAACTCTTCAATCTGTTCAAGGGTTAGAGAGGACAGCAAAGAGAGTGCACCACTAGATGATGATTGACTAGAACTAGACATGTCACATTGCAAAACAAATGCAATAGACTTGTTGGGGTTTTTACGTGAGATGATGTCAATTTCATGAGTTTTCAATTTAGAATAAAGCACGTCTAAAGTAAGACAACTCATGACAGTAGATTCACGAATAGATGTAACTTTCATCTCCCAAATTGACATATTTAATGCTCCTAACAATTGTCTAGCATTTTCAGCATCTGAAAAGTTAACATTGACACTACGCAAGTTGCTGAGAATTTTATTAAAGCGAGCAAAAAGGTCATCAATTGACTCACCGGGTTGCATCTCAAAACGCATGTATTCTTTCTTGAACATATCTTGCCTTACCTCCTTGATCGTATTGGATCCTTCGTGGTAGTCACAAAGAGCTTTCCAAACATCATATGCAGATCGGAGGTGTGCAACACGGTCGAAGTCGCTTTGAGTCAATCCTTGGATGATCAAGTTGCGAGCCTTGTTGTTGTTGTCAACATCTCTCATGTTTGCAGCCGTAACTTGATCGTTGGGTGGTACATCGAAGTTCCGGTAGACCTTTTCCCATACGGCGAAGCCTTGCGCCTGTATGTAGGCCTCCATCCACGCCTTCCAAACCTGAAAATCGATGCCATTGAACACACAAGGTTTTGCGGAGTACTTCTCCATGATGGTTAGTCAAAACACGTGCAAATCACAAAGATTAGAGCACCTTAGATCTGATACCAATTGTAGGATCGAAGAGCACGTGAAAAGCTACCAGAGGGGGGTGAATGGTAGATTGAAACTTTTCGCAGCGGAAACAACAAAAACCCCTCAGCAAAAATCAATCGGTTAAAGAAACCGTGTGTGCAAGTGTTTTCAAACGTGTTCAACCGTGACAAATCAAGTAGAGAGGCAGAAAATCAAGTCACGGAAGCAGTACTTGTTCATGAGAGGGTTGAACAATGAGATCCAGGTTCAGCTCCTCAACAATGACTACGCGAGCTTCTAGAAACTTGTTGACAAAGCTATAGTGGTTGAGAGCAAGATCCGAGAGATCGAGCAAGAGGGCAAGAGAAAGATTCCATACCAGCCACAAGGGAGCAACGTACGCCCCCGGTACATACCCCAGCTGCACCACAGTATGGATCATCCGCTCCTACTTTTCGCCCTAATCAGCCACCGCAACAACGTCCTGTCGTGCAAGCACCTCGTGTGCCTTTGCCTTCTGCTCCCCGTTCAAACATGGGCGCTCCTGTTCAAAACCCCCGCCCCAACGTACCTGCTGTCGTGGGCAACAAGGCATGCTTTGCATACGGAGAGACGGGACACTTTGCGAGCCAGTGCCCGAAGAGAGGTCCTGGACAACCAAGCAACGTGCCCAAGCAGAACCCACGACCGAACGGAGGAGCCAATCAAGGAAACCGTGGACAACAGAACTACGCTCGTGGCAATGTGAACCATGTCTCTGCTGAGGAAGCGCAATAGGCTGAGGACGTCGTGATTGGTATGTTCCTTGCCAACTCCAACCCAGCCACCATTCTATTTGATTCCGGAGCATCACATTCATTCATATCATCCAAGTATGTTGCCAAGTATAATCTACCCATATCACACTTGAATTATACTATGTTGGTTAATTCTCCCGGTGGAGAGATGAGGACTAATATAGTATGTCCGAAAGTAAACCTTAAAATAAGGGGGGTATGTAACACCCCAAATTTTGATTCAAAACCCTAAACCATGTTCAGAGGGGAATTTAAAAATTTTTGGACGTGTTGCATGTTTTGCAAAAATTCAAATTCAAACTGGAATTCAAATTAGACTTAAAACAGAAAAGAAATGGAAAAAGAAAAAGAGAAAACGGGAAAAAACCGGCCAGTGGGCCGAAACCCGCCAGCCGGCCCAGTTTCCCCGCGCCAGCCCGCAGCCGCGCGCCCGCGCTATCCCTCACAGACAGGTGGGACCCACCTGTCATCCCTAACCCCGCGACCCCAGACTCTCCCGCGCGCGCGCAATCTTAACCGATCGGAATACCGCGTCCCTCAGCCCGAATTCCGGTCCCAGAAGAATCAAACTCGATCACAACTGACCCACCGCCCTTCCCCGGCTATAAAAACCCCAGCCCCGATCGGTTTTTCCCACGCGATCGCCGATTTTTACTCCGGTGAGCACCGAGACTTCACCGGTGAATTCTGGCCGATCTAAGCTCGGAAACTCTGATCTAACTCGCTGGTCTTGATCCACCGCCTCCGGGGAGCTTTGCAGGTGCAGAAAACTCGGAGAATTACGGTGTAAACACAGCGCCGACGAGCTTCGCCGTGGTTTTGCCTCGTACCTCGCCGCCGATCACTTTCCAGGACCCCCGAACTCAAGAAAACCCCCGAGGTGAGATCCCCGACCTCCCCTCTACCGATCTATGCCATAAGATCACAGTTTTAGGCAGAATTCTCGAGGATCCGAAACTTTCCGGCGAGATCGCCGCTTCCCGCCGCCGTGCGCCGACGGCAGCGCCGCCCGCGCTCGATCAGAGCGACGTGGCCGCTTGTGCGCCGTTTATTTTAAATCGCACGGTAGACTTTAAAACCCCTCGTACCGGTTCGATGTTATAATCTCAGCCGTCGGTTTAAATCGGACGGTCCACGTCAGCCCCGCATTATAAAGACTGGAATTCTTACGTGCTACCCCCTGGGGTTCTCTGGAAATAAGAGCTAGCCCCGGAAACTTCTGATCTAGCCCCTGGAACTCCAGAAAATCATGTAAATTCATTTAAAAATCAGTTTTAGCCCCTGGACTTAATAAAAATTTGGTAAAACACCTCTGATAAGTGTAGCTAGACCCCTGGAAATTATGAAAATAATATTATAGACCCTGTAATGGGGAGAGTTCATTATTTTAGCCCTGTTTAGTATTTAATTTAGGAAAATGAATATGTAACTAGTGTTTAAAAATTAAAAAGTGGAACAAACATAATTGTCAAAATTAATTAAAAACTTTCTCAGTACTTAGAAAACCTTGGAGTGAGATAAAACTATATTTTGGGCTGAAATGAATCTGTTTCATTTATTATTCACATTTAATAGTATAGGGACACATTTTTAAGTAAAGAATAGCTATAGAAAAATAGGGAAAATAATTATGAAATAGTATACATCAGAAGCCAAGGTCAAAATATGTTATTAAATTATTTAGGACCAGAACCTAAAACTGTTTAGATGATGTGTATTACTAATTTCATAATAAAATACACAATTATGCATAGGAATATAAATCTGAAAATATAGCAACTAGTAAATGATAAATGGAGTTTTTAAAATCCAAAGAGTTCAGTTTAGGGTTGGTAGAAATTATGAAGGCACAAAGGGGGAAGAAAAATACTTTTCATACACACTTGGTAGTAAAGAGGTGTAGTAGTTGAATATAAGAAATTTATGGGAAACCCATATAAATAGTATGTAAGTATAAATGTGGACACAAAAGTAGGGATCATATACACATGGTTAAAAGTGCATGCAAGCCACAACTCAACACACATAAAGTAACCACAACACATATAATGGTAAAGAACTTTTATAAATGTGAATGTGTGGTTTGTATGAAGTAGAAGTGTGAACTATGTCTTATGATTGTTGTTTTTCTTTTGCTATGTGTGATGGTATGAAGTAGAACCTGTTCAAGAGCAAGTTATCCCTTTCCAAGATCAGGACTACCCATTTCAAGAGCAGCAAGAAGGAGGCAAGTGTCCTTGACCACTTTGATCCTATGCTAGGATGTGTAGATAGAATTATTTGCATTGTCAAATGAAATATGAAACCCATGCTAGGAAGTTTCCCTAGAATTGCATTGCCTTGTTTCCTTGTAGCTTCGGTTGGGATTTATTTTGGTCATGTCATTTATTTACATGAATATGCTTAGCCATGCTTAGAATGGGATATTTGGGATATGAGATCATCAGTTTATTTTACCATACTCTTGAATGAGCTATTGTGAGTTATGTAGAGGTAGGGATCAAGGCAAGTTGGATGATTTGGTTGGTGCTGGGTGCACGAGACTTGGGTTTGTGTTTAGTACTTGCCTGGATCCTAAGGACCGGTTCATGGAGCATGTAACCCGGCTTTACAGTGCCAACCACATGCTGAGATGGGGCAGCTTGGCCAATTAATTAGGTGTATCCCCGGCGTAGTATGGGTGTGTTGGATGGTGCGGGGAGTGGGTGTCAGCTGGACTACCATATGAACCGCAAGGCTCAAGAGGGGGCCACTGCAGCGCGGTTGGAGCCTCTTGTGTGCTGTTAGGGGTGAAACCTCAGTGGGCCCACGCTCGTTGGGAATCCCTTTGTAAAGGCTTCGTAGTGATCTCCTGGCTGCACACCTGGGAAGTGTGAATGTGGATCGTAGCCACTGGCATAATGGAGGTTCTTTTAGTCCACCCGGCAACGGGGGATGAAATCACTACATGTGGGTACAGTGGTACAAACTCTGCAGAGTCAAAACTGTCTTGACAGCCGTGCTCACGGTTAAGAGCGGCCTGGACTTATTCATGATTAGAGGAGTGAAGGTTTTTGGAAGTTGTGGATGTTAAGCGGGAAGCTTAACATTGGAAATGATGTTATGGTTATTAGATTATGATGATGGGATGGGAAATTGGGACCATTTCACTTGTGTAGTAATGTAGGTGCTTAATAAGCTAAGGTGATAGGTATTAATTGCGTAGTGCTTTAACCATGAGTTCAATCTCTCCTTGTTCTAGCCCTGCATGGTATAATTTTCCCACACTTGCTGAGTACCATTGGTACTTAACCTTGCATTTTTGTTGGTTTATATTGCTGCTCAGGTCAAGATAATGAGGTGGTGTATAATGACCAAGACTTTGGACCCGAAGAAGGTTTCTAGGTTCATGGAAGCCCCGGGCAACGCCTGTGATGGAGCCCTAAAGAATAATATTCCGCTGCTAGTTTATTTACTTGTGATGAACTTATTATTGTCCATCGAGACATTTACTATGTAAGACTTACTTATATTCGACACCTGGCTTGTAATAAATGATGCTTCACTATTTGTCATCACATGTATGAGAAAATGATCCTGGCATACATGTGATATTCACTTGGTTGTTCTTCGGAAAAACCGGGTGTGACAGAGGTGGTATCAAAGCCAAGGTTGCCCGTAGGAACGTGGACCTAGGTAGAAATGGACGTATTTAAGGGCCCTATTTTCTTAAAAACTATTTTCCAAGGTGTGGGTTGAAGAGTGTTATTAAAGGAGTCATTTTCTTCATCTTACCCCAAATTTTCATTCAAAATGGGATTTTTGTTTAAAAAGTTTATCTAACCTAATTTTTAAATTCTTTTTGTTTTAGATGGTTCGCATGATTCGCACTGCTCGCAAGTCCACGGGAGGGAGAGTTCCCGTAGTTGCCCTTGCCGAAAGAGAGGAGAGTCGTCCAGTGACGTACCTTTTCTACGGATTGGCAGTAGGAGACTTGTTGCGCCGACTTCGACGTATGCTCGAAGCCGCAGGCAATACGGGCAAGCTAATCATCCACTATAACTCCACCAGGACCATCCGTGAGAAGAGGGAAGAATGGAGTTCGGAGATGAGGATTATACACGAGAATCAGCTGCTTAAGATTCACCACTCTCCAGCTTGCCGAGCAACACAAGTTGACGCGGAGAAAGATGTCACCTGGGAGGCCATCACCTGCCAGAGTCACATCTATCGTCGCCACTTGGACAAAACTGAGTACATGTATGTCCTCCAACGTGAGAGTGGTACCACGGAGTACAAGTACCCACCGGTGCAGCAAGGGACTTCCCATGAGCACATGGACTTGTGTTTGGAGGATGCTGCTATGCTCAGCACTCGACTGCAGGAGTGTCAACAAGAACTTCAGGATGTCCGAGACACCCTGAAGGAAACGGAGGTGTTGCTGCGAGCTTGCTTAAAGGCGAGAGAAAGAGGAGATGGGAATGAACTGTGTGTCACTGTGAATGATACATGGACTCCTGACTCCCCGGATCGCCGAGCAATCAGGCGTCGCCGCACTTCTCCACCAGCAGCCTCCCCACCCAAAGCAGAGTCAGAAGGTAGCCGAAATGAGGAGGAAGATCCCGAGGAGCCAGCTCAAGAGGACGAGTAGTGTAGAGTCTTTCCCCTAGCTAACAAGAGGTCGAGTAGTCGAGTCGTTACGTAGTTAATGGTGTGATAATGCTTGGTGTGTGACGTGAGTTGTGGAAGCCATGAGCAATTGTCCACAGCCTCGTCTTCAGATTGTTTTGCTTTGGTGTGTGAACCCACAGGAAATAATAGTGCATTTATTTGGTGTGAGATATAAACCCTCGTAAAATTTTAACAAAGCCTCAACACTTCAAAGTACAAACAAGTGAAAGTAGTAAGATGATACTAAATGCTTTCAAATTAACATTGGTTGATTCTGCCAGATGGCCGGAAGAGGAAAAGGACGTGCTGCCAACCCCGCCAACAACAATGATGAGGCATGCAACCCTCATCTTTCTGGAGGCCAGGACCGGGGTGGTCGCCATGAAGAAGTTGATCCTCTCCACCAAATGCTGGAGAATCAAAATTAGCTCATCCAGAACTTGACTCAAGTGGTGGCCAACTTACATCAAGTTCCACCTCCACAAGCTGCACCACGCCAACCAAGGTTGAGTGAGTTTCTAGGAACCCAACCTCTAAAGTTTGCAAGTGCTGCTGAACCCCTGGAGGCAGATGATTGGCTGAAGACCATTGAAAGTAAGATGAGGATCATACAGTGCCAAGGGTATGAGAGTGTGCTGTTTGCCTCTCATCAATTGCATGGACCTGCTGCTGATTGGTGGACCGCCTACGTGGCCGCCCATCATGACCCTGAGAGCATCACTTGGGAAGAGTTCAAGCGTAGCTTCCGCAACCATTACATCCCAAGAGGTGAACTCAAAAACAAGAGGAAGGAGTTTTTGGGACTGCAGCAGGGAAACATGACGGTGAGGGAATACCTCACTAAATTCACTCAACTATCCCGTTATGCCCCACGGGACATAGAGACTGATGAGCAGAAACAAGATTGTTTCGTGGAAGGGCTTACCGCAGAAATGCAGTGTGCAATGTCCTCAAATGAGTATGAAAGCTTTCAAAAGATGGTGGACAGAGCATTTGTGGTGGAAAGGAAGCTAAAGGCCCTGGAAAATGAGAATAAGAGGAAGGCTGGGTGGTCACATCAAGCCTCAGGGAGCAACACCCGCCCACGTATGATGCAGCAACCTACGGGGCAGACGAGCCGTGCTGCGGTACCCTATTCAGCACCAAGAGGGTACAACCCAAACTACAGGCCTCCCGCAGTACCAGCACAGCCGCAACGTCAGTTTGCGCAGCAGCCTCGCGCCGCATATCCACCTCGACCAGCAGTACAAGGACCCCCAAACCAACCCCAAGACAACAAGGGCCAAGCATCTAAGATTGGGGTGCAATGTTTCAGCTGTGGTGAAGTGGGGCACTACGCCCATAAATGCCCAAAGAAGAAGCCTGCGCCGCCACAACAGCAGAATGTATTGAGAGGACGGGTGAACCATGTCACTATGGAGGAAGCACAAGAGGCACCCGACGTGGTAGTTGGTAAGTTTCCTGCCAAGTTACACCTTGCAACTCTGATGTTTGATTCTGGTGCTACCCACTCGTTCATTGCTCAAGGGTTTGTTAAGAAGCATGACCTAGCCACCACACAAATGAACCATATGCTAGCCGTAAACTCTCCAGGTGGAGAAATAAGGACAAGACAAGTGTGTCCCAAAGTGAGCCTAGACATTAATGGGGTAGTATTTACTGCTAACCTCATAGTGATAGATTCACAAGGGATAGATATTATTTTGGGTATCGATTGGTTGACCAAACATAAAGGAATCATCCATTGTTCGACCAGAATGGTGGAATTAACTCACCCCAGTGGCACCAGAATAAAGTTCATAACAATACACGAGCCTAGGAGGGACATCAAATTAAATCAAGTGGAGGTGAAAGTTGAGGAGATCAGGACTATCAGGGAATATCCGGATGTTTTTCCGGAGGAATTGCCAGGTATGCCTCCCGACCGTGACGTGGAATTCGCAATTGAGCTAGTACCGGGAACAGCCCCGATATACAAGAGACCTTATCGAATGGACTCCAAGCAGCTAGAAGAGCTCAAGGATCATTTGGGAGAATTGACGGAGAAGGGGTATATTCGCCCTAGTTCCTCACCATGGGGAGCTCCGGTGATATTTGTGCCCAAGAAAGACGGAACCCAAAGGTTATGCGTGGATTACCGTGCCTTGAATGAGGTAACCATCAAGAACAAGTACCCATTACCCTGCATTGAAGACTTGTTTGATCAGTTGAGGGGAGCTTGTGTGTTCTCAAAAATTGATCTCAGGTCGGGATACCACCAACTCAAGATAAGGCAATCAGATATTCCCAAGACAGCTTTCGTATCTCGGTACGGACTGTATGAATACACTGTCATGCCTTTCGGGCTAACCAATGCCCCGGCATATTTCATGTACCTCATGAACAAAGTATTCATGGAATATCTGGACAAATTTGTGGTGGTTTTCATAGATGATATTCTCGTCTTCTCCAAAGGTGAAGAAGAACATGAGAAACATCTAAGGTTGGTGTTACAGAGGCTGAGAGAACACCAACTATATGCCAAGTTGAGCAAGTGTGAGTTTTGGCTGAAGAGAGTTCCCTTTTTAGGACATATAATCTCGGAGGGAGGAATCTCCGTAGATCCCGCCAAAATCGAGGATATCCAGAAGTGGAAGACCCCTGAAAATGTCGGGGAAGTTCGAAGCTTTTTGGGATTGGCTGGATACTATCGACGGTTTATTGAGGGATTCTCCAAGATCTCGAGACCTCTCACCAAATTGTTGGAAAAGGGAATCACATTCAACTGGACGCCACAGTGTGATACAAGCTTTCAGGAGCTAAAGAAGAGATTGACAACAGCCCCAGTGTTGGTTATGCCAGATATGCAAAAGAATTTTACAGTGTACTGCGATGCCTCTGGAAATGGGTTGGGATGTGTTCTCATGCAAGAAGGACATGTCGTGGCATATGCATCCCGGCAGCTTCGGAAGCACGAGAAGAACTATCCTACACATGACCTAGAACTAGCTGCAGTGGTACACGCGTTGAAAATTTGGCGGCACTATTTGATGGGGAAGAGGACAGAGATATATACGGATCATAAGAGTTTGAAGTACATATTCACACAGCCAGATCTCAACCTCAGACAAAGGAGATGGTTAGAGCTAATCAATGACTTTGATGTAGGCATCAACTATCATCCCGGGAAAGCAAACGTCGTGGCCGATGCTTTGAGTCGGAAAGTGCAGGTCAGTAAGTTGAGCTTGAAGGACATGCCCGCAGAATTGAAGGACGAGGTTATAAGGCTCAATCTATGTCTAGTAAATAGTGGTGAAGCCATCGCCATGGAAGTGGACTCCACACTCGAGCAAGACATACGCGAGGGCCAAAAGAATGATGAGAAGATACAAGAGATCAGACAACTCATCAAGGAAAATAAAGCTCCTGGTTTTAGAGAGGATGAACAAGGAACGGTGTGGCACGGGAAAAGGATCTGTGTGCCAGAAGTAAAAGAGATCCGTGAATTAATTTTGAAGGAGGCTCACGATTCTGACTATTCCATTCATCCTGGGAGTACGAAGATGTACCAGGACCTCAAGAGCAGGTATTGGTGGTATGGCATGAAGCGAGATGTCGCGGAACATGTTGCCCTATGTGACACATGTCAGTTGGTGAAAGCCGAACATCAACGACCCGCGGGATTATTGCAACCACTCAAAGTGCCTGAATGGAAGTGGGAAGAAATCAGCATGGATTTTGTCGTGGGATTGCCTAGGACCCAATCCGGGTATGATTCAATATGGGTCATTATTGATAGGCTAACCAAGGTAGCTCATTTCATTCCTGTGAAAGAAAGCTACAGCGGATCCAAATTGGCAGAATTGTACATGTCAAGGATTGTGTGTTACCATGGAGTGGCAAAGAAGATAGTGTCGGACCGAGGGACACAGTTCACCTCGAGGTTTTGGCAGAAGTTGCATGAAACCATGGGAACCCATCTGAACTTCAGCTCTGCCTATCATCCCCAAACTGACGGGCAGACGGAGAGAACCAATCAGATCCTTGAAGATATGTTAAGGGCATGTGCACTCAAAAACAATAGGAGTTGGGACAAGAACTTACCGTATGCGGAGTTTTCCTATAACAATCAGCTTTGTATGGAAGGAAGTGCAGAACTCCCCTATTTTGGAACCAAACAGGAGAAAGTAAAGTGTTTGGTCCAGAAGTACTACAAGAAGCCGAGGCAAAGGTGAGGGAGATTCGCAACAACTTGAGGATAGCACAAACACGCCAAAAGAGCTATGCCGATGTACGAAGAAGAGAGCTCGTTTTCAACGTGGGAGACTATGTTTATCTCAAGGTGTCCCCTATCAGAGGACTTCGTCGGTTCAAGGTGAAAGGGAAGTTGTCACCTCGATACATCGGACCCTTTCAAGTTTTGGAAAGAAAAGGCGAAGTGGCGTACCAACTAGAGTTACCGGTTCATCTATCGGACGTGCACGACGTATTCCATGTGTCACAACTCAAGAAATGCCTGAGGACGCCTGAAGAGGTGTTACCCATGAATGAAGTGGATGTAGCTGAAGATTTGTATTATGCCGAGCAACCATACAAGATTTTGGAGACGATGGAATGCCTCACCAGAAACAAGAGAATCCGGATGTGCAAGGTGCAGTGGAAGCATCACTCAGAAGAGGAAGCCACCTGGGAACGGGAAGATGAGCTCAAGGCACAATTTCCGGAATTGTTTTCTTAGAAACACCAATCTCGAGGACGAGATTTCTTTTAAGGGGGGTAGAGCTGTAACACCCCAAATTTTGATTCAAAACCCTAAACCATGTTCAGAGGGGAATTTAAAAATTTTTGGACGTGTTGCATGTTTTGCAAAAATTCAAATTCAAACTGGAATTCAAATTAGACTCAAAACAGAAAAGAAATGGAAAAAGAAAAAGAGAAAACGGGAAAAAACCGGCCAGTGGGCCGAAACCCGCCAGCCGGCCCAGTTTCCCCGCGCCAGCCCGCAGCCGCGCGCCCGCGCTATCCCTCACAGACAGGTGGGACCCACCTATCATCCCTAACCCCGCGACCCCGGACTCTCCCGCGCGCGCGCAATCTTAACCGATCGGAATACCGCGTCCCTCAGCCCGAATTCCGGTCCCAGAAGAATCAAACTCGATCACAACTGACCCACCGCCCTTCCCCGGCTATAAAAACCCCAGCCCCGATCGGTTTTTCCCACGCGATCGCCGATTTTTACTCCGGTGAGCACCGAGACTTCACCGGTGAATTCTGGCCGATCTAAGCTCGGAAACTCTGATCTAACTCGCTGGCCTTGATCCACCGCCTCCGGGGAGCTTTGCAGGTGCAGAAAACTCGGAGAATTACGGTGTAAACACAGCGCCGACGAGCTTCGCCGTGGTTTTGCCTCGGACCTCGCCGCCGATCACTTTCCAGGACCCCCGAGCTCAAGAAAACCCCCGAGGTGAGATCCCCGACCTCCCCTCTACCGATCTATGCCATAAGATCACAGTTTTAGGCAGAATTCTCGAGGATCCGAAACTTTCTGGCGAGATCGCCGCTTCCCGCCGCCGTGCGCCGCCGGCAGCGCCGCCCGCGCTCGATCAGAGCGACGTGGCCGCTTGTGCGCCGTTTATTTTAAATCGCACGGTAGACTTTAAAACCCCGCGTACCGGTTCGATGTTATAATCTCAGCCGTCGGTTTAAAATCGGACGGTCCACATCAGCCCCGCATTATAAAGACTGGAATTCTTACGTGCTACCCCCTGGGGTTCTCTGGAAATAAGAGCTAGCCCCAGAAACTTCTGATCTAGCCCCTGGAACTCCAGAAAATCATGTAAATTCATTTAAAAATCAGTTTTAGCCCCTGGACTTAATAAAAATTTGGTAAAACACCTCTGATAAGTGTAGCTAGACCCCTGGAAATTATGAAAATAATATTATAGACCCTGTAATGGGGAGAGTTCATTATTTTAGCCCTGTTTAGTATTTAATTTAGGAAAATGAATATGTAACTAGTGTTTAAAAATTAAAAAGTGGGACAAACATAATTGTCAAAATTAATTAAAAACTTTCTTAGTACTTAGAAAACCTTGGAGTGAGATAAAACTATATTTTGGGATGAAATGAATCTGTTTCATTTATTATTCACATTTAATAGTATAGGGACACATTTTTAAGTAAAGAATAGCTATAGAAAAATAGGGAAAATAATTATGAAATAGTATACATCAGAAGCCAAGGTCAAAATATGTTATTAAATTATTTAGGACCAGAACCTAAAACTGTTTAGATGATGTGTATTACTAATTTCATAATAAAATACACAATTATGCACAGGAATATAAATCTGAAAATATAGCAACTAGTAAATGATAAATGGAGTTTTTAAAATCCAAAGAGTTCAGTTTAGGGTTGGTAGAAATTATGAAGGCACAAAGGGGGAAGAAAAATACTTTTCATACACACTTGGTAGTAAAGAGGTGTAGTAGTTGAATATAAGAAATTTATGGGAAACCCATATAAATAGTATGTAAGTATAAATGTGGACACAAAAGTAGGGATCATATACACATGGTTAAAAGTGCATGCAAGCCACAACTCAACACACATAAAGTAACCACAACACATATAATGGTAAAGAACTTTCATAAATGTGAATGTGTGGTTTGTATGAAGTAGAAGTGTGAACTATGTCTTATGATTGTTGTTTTTCTTTTGCTATGTGTGATGGTATGAAGTAGAACCTGTTCAAGAGCAAGTTATCCCTTTCCAAGATCAGGACTACCCATTTCAAGAGCAGCAAGAAGGAGGCAAGTGTCCTTGACCACTTTGATCCTATGCTAGGATGTGTAGATAGAATTATTTGCATTGTCAAATGAAATATGAAACCCATGCTAGGAAGTTTCCCTAGAATTGCATTGCCTTGTTTCCTTGTAGCTTGGGTTGGGATTTATTTTGGTCATGTCATTTATTTACATGAATATGCTTAGCCATGCTTAGAATGGGATATTTGGGATATGAGATCATCAGTTTATTTTACCATACTCTTGAATGAGCTATTGTGAGTCATGTAGAGGTAGGGATCAAGGCAAGTTGGATGATTTGGTTGGTGCTGGGTGCACGAGACTTGGGTTTGTGTTTAGTACTTGCCTGGATCCTAAGGACCGGTTCATGGAGCATGTAACCCGGCTTTACAGTGCCAACCACATGCTGAGATGGGGCAGCTTGGCCAATTAATTAGGTGTATCCCCGGCGTAGTATGGGTGTGTTGGATGGTGCGGGGAGTGGGTGTCAGCTGGACTACCATATGAACCGCAAGGCTCAAGAGGGGGCCACTGCAGCGGGGTTGGAGCCTCTTGTATGCTGTTAGGGGTGAAACCTCAGTGGGCCCACGCTCGTCGGGAATCCCTTTGTAAAGGCTTCGTAGTGATCTCCTGGCTGCACACTTGGGAAGTGTGAATGTGGATCGTAGCCACTGGCATAATGGAGGTTCTTTTAGTCCACCCGGCAACGGGGGATGAAATCACTACATGTGGGTACAGTGGTACAAACTCTGCAGAGTCAAAACTGTCTTGACAGCCGTGCTCACGGTTAAGAGCGGCCTGGACTTATTCATGATTAGAGGAGTGAAGGTTTTTGGAAGTTGTGGATGTTAAGCGGGGAGCTTAACATTGGAAATGATGTTATGGTTATTAGATTATGATGATGGGATGGGAAATTGGGACCATTTCACTTGTGTAGTAATGTAGGTGCTTAATAAGCTAAGGTGATAGGTATTAATTGCGTAGTGCTTTAACCATGAGTTCAATCTCTCCTTGTTCTAGCCCTGCATGGTATAATTTTCCCACACTTGCTGAGTACCATTGGTACTCAACCTTGCATTTTTGTTGGTTTATATTGCTGCTCAGGTCAAGATAATGAGGTGGTGTATAATGACCGACTTTGGACCCGAAGAAGGTTTCTAGGTTCATGGAAGCCCCGGGCAACGCCTGTGATGGAGCCCTAAAGAATAATATTCCGCTGCTAGTTTATTTACTTGTGATGAACTTATTATTGTCCATCGAGACATTTACTATGTAAGACTTACTTATATTCGACACCTGGCTTGTAATAAATGATGCTTCACTATTTGTCATCACATGTATGAGAAAATGATCCTGGCATACATGTGATATTCACTTGGTTGTTCTTCGGAAAAACCAGGTGTGACAGGGTAGACTTTCTTGCCAACCTCATTGTCTTGGATTTCCAAGGGCTTGCATAATACTCAGAATGGATTGGTTAAGCAAGCACAACGGAGTAATCCAATGTGCTGAGAGGAGCGTGCAGTTGACAAACAAGCACGGTACCCGTATTGAGTTCGAGTCAGCCCAACCAACAATCGAGAAGGCAACATTGAACCACGTCGAAGGAGCAACATTGGAAAGCATTCCGGTGGTTCAAGAATTCTCGGACGTGTTCCCGGAAGAACTTCCAGGTATGCCACCTGACCAGGACATTGAGTTTTCCATTGACTTGGTACCCGGAACAGCACCTATAGCAAAGAGACCCTATAGGATGCCCGTCAACGAACTAGTGGAACTCAAGAAGCAAATTGAGGAGCAGCTGGAGAAGGGTTTTATACGCCCAAGCTCGTCACCATGGGGAGCCCCCGTGCTCTTTGTAGACAAGAAGGATCGGACCCAAAGGATGTGCGTGGACTATAGGTCTCTCAACGAGGTGACGATCAAGAACAAGTACCCTCTGACACGTATAGAGGACCTGTTCGACCAAATGAAGGGAGCCCGAGTCTTTTCCAAGATTGATCTTCGGTCGGGATACTTCCAGCTGAAGATTAAGCCCTCCGACATACCCAAGACCGCCTTTTGAACACGGTATAGTTCGTATGAATATACCGTTATGTCTTTTGGGTTAACGAATGCACCCGCATATTTCATGTACCTCATGAACAAGGTTTTCATGGAGTACTTGGACAAGTTCGTCATGGTTTTCATTGACGACATCATGGTGTATTTGAAAAGCAAGGAGGAACATGAAGAACACTTGAAATTGACATTGCAAAAGCTGCGAGAGCATCAATTATATGCCAAGCTCAGCATATGTCAATTTTGGCTAAAGGAGATATCGTTCCTAGGCCACATCATCTCCGAGGAAGGAGTATCGGTTGATCCCGGAAAAGTGAGAGATGTTCTGAAGTGGAACCAACCGCAAAACGTGAGAGATATTCGGAGTTTTCTTGGGATGGCTGGATACTACCGATGCTACATCAAGGATTTCTCCAAGATAGCAAAACCTATGTCGAAATTTCTAATGAAAGGAAAAGCCTTCCAATGGACACCAGCGTGCCAAGAAATCTTTGAGGAGCTCAAGAAAAGGCTAACCCCAGCACCGGTTCTAGTAGTACCGGACGTAAGCAAGAGCTTTGACATATATTGTGACGCATCCAGACAAGGGCTTGGATGTGTGCTCATGCAAGAAGGACAAGTGGTAGCCTATGCGTCTAGACAACTAAAGAAACACGAGCTGAATTACCCTACACATGACTTGGAGCTTGCAGCCGTGGTGCATGCAATGAAGATTTGGAGACATTATATCCTTGGCCACCGATGTGAGATCTATACGGATCACAAAAGCTTCAAGTACATATTCACCCAAACGGATTTGAATTTGAGGCAACGTCGATGGTTGGAGCTTATCAAGGATTATGATGTTGGAATCAACTATCACCCCGGAAAGGCCAATGTAGTAGCCGATGCATTGAGCCGGAAGGGAGCATGTCACCAACTCACGGTTCGGGAGCTACTGCCCGAGCTGCGTAAGGAGTTCGAACAGTTACATCTCGGATTTTTGAACGATATAGAAGTGATGGAACTCCACTCGTCATTGGAACAAGAGATAACAGATGGCCAAGCTACGGATGAGGAGATCAAGGAGATCAAGGAAAGGATACGACAAGGCATAGAAAAGGACTTCAAGGAAGACGAGAAGGGTACGCTTTGGCTAGGAAAAAGGATTTGTGTGCCTAACGTGAAGCACATCCGTGACACGATATTAAAGGAGGCACATGACTCACCTTATTCAATACATCCCGGAAGTACCAAGATGTACAAGGACCTGAAAACTTGTTATTGGTGGGATGGTATGAAAAGGGACATAGCCGAATATGTTGCCTTATGTGACACATGCCAACGGGTGAAGGCCGAACATCAAAGACCCGCTGGACTGTTGCAACCCTTAAAGGTACCCGAATGGAAATGTGTAGGATTGAAGAGCACGTGAAAAGCTACCAGAGGGGGGTGAATGGTAGATTAAAACTTTTCGCAGCGGAAACAACAAAAAACCCTCAACAAAAATCAATCGGTTAAAGAAACTGTGTGTGCAAGTGTTTTCAAACGTGTTCAACCATGACAAATCAAGTAGAGAGGTAGAGAATCAATTCACGGATCTAATTCAACAAGAATCACTTGAAAACAAGAAGTAAAACTTGAGATACGATCAAAACATTAAACGAAGATCAATCTGTTCTACCCGATATAAAACAGATCTGCAACGCTGCAAAGAAACTCGTGTATCTCAAAAAATACAGATCCGAAGCTCGTGAAAATTTCACATATGATAGATAACTGAGTTATGAAGACAACAAAAAAAGAATCACATCAATCGGATCTGTAAAACTCGAGTTATGAATGAAACTCCGAAGCAACGTGGTCTGTCCAGAAACTCGGCGAGAAAGACTTGACGAAAAACAAGTCGGACGAACAAGGCACAAAAGCTCCTCGAAACTATGAACTTTATTCAATAGAAACACAAGAGGAACAGCCCAAAGTCGTGCACCCACGAGACTTGGCCCCCCTTGCTTATATAACCAGCCCTAAGGCCAACTCAACTCAAACTAGGAATCCTACTCCTA
This sequence comes from Neostapfia colusana, assembly GCA_030760725.1. NCBI lineage: Eukaryota > Viridiplantae > Streptophyta > Magnoliopsida > Poales > Poaceae > Neostapfia > Neostapfia colusana. The sequence goes on along the minus strand of JASWHV010000002.1, from coordinate 45,912,620 downwards.
CTTGGATTCAAACAGTAACTTTCCAATACTGCTCAAGACTCTTCTATACGCAGATAGAAGCAATCTTAAGACTTCCAAACACCTTAGGAACATCCCAAACATTCCTAAAATAACTAAAATTCGTGACCCAAACGAAATACTATCATAACCAACTCAAAACTTTCCATATTTGAGTCAAACACGACTCAGCCGCAGCCTGAGTCCATAACCTAGTCGGTTGAACCTTTCTGACCAATTCTTTATGTCCACATCTCTTCATTACGCCTTGGAACAATGTTGCCGCATATATGCACTCCTTGCACACGTGCAAACACCTTCCAACGACGTACACGCAACCTTCATATGCACTGCCCTTGATCCAAACATGCTGCACGACCTCCCGATCAACTCAACCACAGCTCCTCCCGAACTTGGTTGTTGGAACCTCATCTCCTCCCTGAGACTAGTCCAAGGATCCCGTCACCAGCCATGTCTTGAACTCAAGCAACACCTGCACATGAATAAACAACCAATTCTTCCTAGCACAAGTCCTCGACTTGACTCACGTTAGTTCGAAAACCACAACACCTTACATGAGCACGTCACATAAGCATGTTGCAAACCATATCAAATGATAACAGCCATAACCAACAAAACACACCAAAAACTTAGCAAATTAATACTAAGCAAACCTTCCCATAAAGCAAGTTTGAAACATTGCGAGTTAAAAGCAAAAACAAGACGCTGCAGTTCTACGAGTTGAACTTCACGGGAGCTCCCTAAAAACAAGCTTCGGACCTCACAGAAGCTCTCCGGTCCTTGCAGGAGCTCTCCGGACCTTGCGTCGGACCTTGCCAACACTTGGCGGACCTAACAAAGAACTTGTCGGACCTTGCCACAGAAGAATGTTTTGGCATATTCAAAACTTTGAATGTTAATGCTAACTTTTATCCTAATTGCCAATGTATTCAGCACACATAGGTCTCACAAAATGGGAAGACATTAGTATGGATTTCATCATCGGATTACCAGGTACTCGATCGGGTTACGACTCAATCTAGGTTATCGTGGACCGATTGACGAAAACCGCTCATTTTCTTCCTGTTAAAACCACGTACCGCGTGGCAGATCTAGCCGAGCTGTACATGGAGTAAATCGGTGCCGCCATGGAGTCCCAAAGAGGATAGTCTCAGATCGGGGTTCTCAGTTTACCTCTAGGTTTTGGAGGAAGCTGCATGAGGCTATGGGTACACGACTGGATTTTAGCTCCGCATACCGCCCGCAGACTGATGGACAAACCAAGAGGACAAACCAAATTTTGGAAGACATGTTGAGAGCTTGCGCCTTGAAACATGGGCGTAGTTAGGATAGGAGTTTGTCGTACGCTGAATTCTCCTATAACAACAGCTATCAAGCTATCTTGAAGATGTCGCCTTTCGAAGCATTGTACGGTAGACGGTGTAGAACGCCGTTGTTTTGGAACGAGACTGGAGAAAACCAAGTGTTTGGGCCCGAAGTGCTACAAGAAGCTGAGAACCAAGTCCAAACGATACGGGAGAACTTGAAGGTCGCTCAGTCACGCCAAAAGGGCTATGCGGACAATAGGCGAAGGAAGTTGACTTTTGAAGTAGGAGACTTCATATACCTTAAGGTATCGCCTCTCTGAGGCCAAAGACGTTTTAACGTCAAAGGCAAGCTAGCACCTCGCTACATCGGACCCTTTAAGATTTTGGACAAGCGAGGAGAAGTAGCCTATCAACTAGAGCTCCCAATGCACCTCTCCGACGTGCATGACGTGTTTCATGTATCCCAGCTGAGAGAAGTGCTTTAGAGTACCAGAAGAACAAGTACCGATGGATGAGCTTGAGCTTCAAGAGGATCTGACCTATGTAGAGCACCCTGTCCAAATTTTGGACGTGAAGGAAAGGGTCACGAGGAACAAAGTGATCTGTTGGTGCAAGGTACAATAGAGCTACACAGAAGTGAAGCCACATGAGAGCGTGAATAAGACATCAGGACAGAATTCCCTCATCTATTCTTCACTAGCGAATCTCAAGGGCGAGATTCAATTTAAGGGGGGTAGATTTGTGACACCCTCAATTTCGATTTCTGCATGCATTCATATTTTATATAGAGAAAACATTTTAAAAGAAGTGGAAACAGAAAAAGAATCAAAAGGATAGCCGAAAAGAACCAATTCCAGTTCATCGAGAAGCGCAGAAGATAATTCTCACGGCTCGCTGGCACGTGGCGCCTTCGGAGCTCATCCCCGCAAAAGGGGGAGAGGTTCACCGCTAACTGGCTAGGTGGCAGGCTCGGGGCTCATCTCTGCAGAAGGGGCGAGGTCCGACCCCGTGGGACACGTGTTGCCCCCAGAGCTAGCCTCTGCGGAGAAGCGAGGTCAGCCCATAAGACACGTGTCGCCTTCGGAGCTAGTCACTGCGGAAAGAGAGGACCAGCCGCGTGGGACACGTGTCGCTCTCGGAGCTCTTCTCCGAGAGGTCCGACCCGCGGGACACGTGTTGCTCTCGGAGCTCACCTCCGGGAGGTTCGACACTGTTGGACACGTGTCACCTCTGGATCTCACCTCCGGAAGGTCCGACGCTGACAGACACGTGTCAACCTCAGAGCTCGTCTCTGAGGAGAAAGGAAGTCTGGCGCTGCTAGGACACGTGACATTCTCGGAGCCCACCTCCGAAGAGAGGAGAGGTCTGGCACTGACACGTGGCATACACGGAACTCGCCTCTGGAGAGAGGGAGGTCCCGCCCGCCAGGACGCATGGCACACGCGGAGCTCGCCTCTGAGGAAGAGGGAGGTCTCACCGCCTGACACGCGGCACAACCGGAGCCTGCCTCTGCGGGAAAAGGGAGGCCCGGCCCCAACAGGACACGTGGAGCCTCCAGAGCTCATCACCGCGGAGGTAACGCGATTCTGAAGCGGTTTTTGCTTCTGTACGCACGGGAATACCGACACGGAAGGAAACCGACACGAATTCCACGTTGCTAGCGCACCAAATCAATTGAAGATAAGTTGTTAAGATTCAAAAACAATTTGAATAGGACTCTTATTCGAATTCCGATCAGAGGAGGACTCTTCGTTTCCCTATTATAAATAGGACCCGCAACAACCCCTTGGTCGTAACATCTTTTCTAAGCGGACAACATAGAATCCCTAGCCCCCAAACTCGCCGAGCTAAACCCCTTTGCCAGAGTTTGACCACCGGTGAGACCGCCGACGAAGCCCAGACACAATCGCCATCGCCGGAGGAGAGCCGACGATCTGTTTTTCTGGAGGAAGGACCCGAAGGGAGTAAGGTAGGTATCCAATACCACCTTATGACGTCATCGCCGTTTTTTTGCATCTGTTCTTTGATCCTTTCGAACAGAAGCTTTTCCAAGTGGACAGATCACGTGTTGATCAGTTTGATCTAGATCTTCTGATGAGATCATTGCCACGTCCACAATTGATCTTTACACCTCTGTTCATCGTAAAACCCATGCAAGCCATGCAAGAACACGTACAAACTGATCTAATAAAACAGCATCATAGGATTAGCATGCATATGCACCATTGCATCCTGAGTAAAGTTTGTGCATAATGATTGATTGCTATGAATCTTGTATGTGTGTGGTCGTAAATAGAAGGACAAGCTGAGGGAGCTATCTACGACGAGCCACAACACCAAGACTTTGAGATCCCAGAGCAACAGAAGCTGCAAGAACAAGGCAAGTGCCCCTTGACCATATTGATCCCATGTTTTTGAAACTGTTTTGTTTGCAAAAACGTGTGTGTGCTTGAGTCAACTTGATGGGAAACCCTTTCATAGGAGTTTACTAGTTTTTTTAACCACCCTTGTCGCCGTGATAGTTGATGAGTCGGGTATGGTCGTTTTGCTTTTTGCTTTGCTAACCTACGAGTTATGGGAAGCGATAGGATGTGTCTAGCTACTGCACTCATGAGAATATTGATAATGAGAACTTGATGTTAATGTTGAGCCCTCTTGCTGCCAAGTCGCTGAGTCCCCCCCTTACCATCGTCGGAGAAGAAGTATAAGTGCATCTAGGCATCCCTGTGGGTTTTGGATGATTGATGACGACAAATTAAGAGACTAATGAGCTAAGATGATCGTAAGCACAGGAAATTTCCAAGGCGGGCACCTAAACTCTCAAAAAAAGGAAAAAGATGAAGAACGGCGTCGAAGACTCGAAGAGTAGAAATTAGGGTTTCACTTGAGTCTTTAGTAGGCCAGCCGTGTAAAAGAAAGAGTGTGTGTGTCAAGTGCATTGAGATCATAGAAGGGAGCTCAAAGCGTTAGAAGTGTCAAATCCTTAGTGGAGAGAGGTAGAGAGGTAAAGTTGGGCAGGCCGGACTTGTCCGGGGGAAGAGGTCGTACTAGTCCGGAAGTCCTACGGCTTAGTCCGTTTTAGGGCAGACTAAGAGTTCCTGACTGAGATCGGACCTGTCCGTTTTGGACGGACTAGTCCGTTTCTCTCTAGGTGAGAGTGTTTTTGGGGCTAAGTTCTGGTAGACCGGACTTATCCTCCTGAGTGGTCGGACTAGTCCGGGCTAGCCAGAATTGTCCATTTTCACACGGACTAAGAGTTCCTGTGTGAGTTCGGGCTAGTCCGTTCTAAGGTGGACTAGTTCGTATGGGTGTGAGATGAGAGCTCCCACGGCTAAGTATTGGTGGACCGGACTTGTCAGCCTTTGTGGCCGGACTAGTCCGGGTCCTCCAGACTTGTCCGTTCTCACCCGGACAAATAGTTCCTGTGTGAGATCGGACTAGTCCGGTGTGAGGCGGACTAGTCCGGACTTTCGGTAGGTGGCAACGGTTGGCTTCGGGACTTCTATAAAAGGAGATGCCCCGACGTCATTTAAAAATATCTGGAATCCTAGCGCCGCCACAGCGATCCAAGAGCCCCCCTAATCCTTCTCTCTTGCCTACTTACCCTCTAGAGCCAATTCTTAAGTGAATTTGGGTGTGTGAGAAGAGGAGAAGGAAGAACTTCGCGTTTAGGCTCTTGGAGTGATCTGGTGCACTTGGTGTGATCTGTGGCTTGTGAGATCTGTGAAGTTTGTGGAAGTGATCAAGTGGGAGCCTCGGATTGTGAGCAGACCCAAAACTTTGTAAGTTCACCCTTGAGATAGTGAAGAACCGGGTTGGCCTCAGTGGCGACTTGGTGAGGAAAGGGTTGTTAGACCCGATCCTTTGTGGACTCCTCAACGGGAACGTAGATTCCTGAGTGGAATCGAACCTCGGGAAAAAATCATCAGTGTCTCTCTTGCATGTACATTTCTTTGAAGATCAAGATTGCTTAGGGTTTGTTTTAATCATTTCGCTATACATTGTCACACTCTTGCAATTAATTTCAATATTCTGTCACACTTGTCGTATAGAAGTGCTAGTTGTCTCATCCACATTTTGTTGAACTAAAATTTGGAGAAAAACCCTTAAAAATCAAGTTTTAGATCTTTCCGGCAGTTTGACCAGACTAGTTCGCCTCCAAGGCAGACTAGCCGGCCTTTTAGGCCTTTTCAGCAGGTTGATCAGAGTAGTCCGGCCCTGAGCCACACTAGTCCGGCTCCCGAGTTCTAATCTCGTTTAATTAAGTCATTTCAGGTATTTTAGCCTATTCACCCCCCTCTAGACAGTTTCAATTGGTATCAGAGCAGGTCTCTCCATCAAGAGTCTAACCACTCGGAGAGAAGATGGCCAGAGTGGAGGAATACGAGATTCCGTCAACATCACAAGGTGACAACACATATGACAAGAAAAAGGACATGGATGTGCTGCAAGACCACTCGAGTGACGATGAAGAAGTTCGCCAGCTCAAGGCACAACTTCGCGAGAAGCTAGGTCACTCAAGTAAAGAGAAGAAGAAGACGCAAGATCAAGAAAGGAGTGGTCAACCGGACTACTCCCAATATCCTTTCAACTATAAACAATTAACTTCCAACAATCACTACTTATCTATTCCTCTGGGCAAACCTCATCAATTCGATGGAAATGATTACTCAATGTGGAAGCATAATATGAAGATGCGTCTAATATCCTTAAACCCTATCTTGTGGCAAATTGTCTTAACAGGTGTCCATCTTCCAAGAAATGAAGAAGATGTTACCCCGGAGCAAGCCATTCTACTTCATCGCAATGCTCAAGAAGTTGGGGTGATCACCTCATCCTTGACTCGAGAAGAGTTCAACCGAGTCGATGGATTAGAGGTGGCCAAAGACATATGGGACACACTCAAGACAGCGCATGAAGGAAACCGAGTCATTAGGGAAGCCAAGATCGAGATGGTTGAAGGATGTAACACCCCAAAAATCTTGTTAAGACCCTAAATCATGTTAAGAGGGGAATTTAAAAATTTTTGGACGTGTTGCATGTTTTGCAACAATTTAAATTCAAACTGGAATTCAATTTAAACTCAAAACAGAAAAGAAATAGAAAAAGAAAAAAAAGAAAACAGAAAAAAACCGGCCAGTGGGCCGAAACCCACCAGCCGGCCCAACCAGCACCCACGCCAGCCCGCAGCCGCGCGCCCCCTCCCTCCCACTGACAGGCGCGGCCCGCCAATCTTCTTCTTCCTCGCGCCCGCGCCGCGATCGGCCGGGACTCTCTCACCCGAATCAAAACCGATCGGGAATTCTCGCGTATCCCAGCCGATTACCGGACCCCGAAGACTCCAGCTCGATCTAAACCAATCCGCCGCCCTCCCCCGTCTATAAAAACCCCGGCCTCGTTCTGTTTTTCCCACGCGATCCGCCGTTTTTACTCCGGTGAGAACCCGAGCCCCTCCGGCGAATTCTGGCCGATCTAACTCGCTGGTCTTGATCCACCGCCTCCGGGGAACCTTGCAGGTGCAGAAAACTCGGTGACTTGCGGTTCAAACACAGCGCCGACGAGTCTCGCCGTGAATTCATCTCGGAACTCGTCGCCGACCGCTTTTCAGGACCTCCGAGCTCAAGAAAACCCCCGAGGTGAGATCCCCGACCTCCCCTCCACCGATCTATGCCATAAAATCACAGTTCTAGGAAGAATTCTCGAAGATCCGAAAATCTCCGGCGAGATCGCCGCTTCCCGCCGCCGTGCGCCGCCGGGCAGCGCCGCCCGTGCTCGATCAGAGCGACGTGGCCGCTTGTGCGCCGTCTATTTTAAATCGCACGGTAGACTTTAAATCCCCGCGTACCGGTTCGGCGTTATAATCTCAGCCGTTTGTTTTAAATCAGACGGTCCACGTCAGCCCCGCGTTATAAAGACTAGAAATCTTACGTGCTACCCCCTGGGGTTCTCGGGAAATAAGAGCTAGCCCCGGAAACTTCTGATCTAGCCCCTGGAACTTCAGAAAATCATGTAAATTCATTTAAAAGTCAGTTTTAGCCCCTGGACTTAATAAAAATTAGGAAAAACTCCTCTGTTATGTATAGCTAGACCCCTGAAAAATTATTAAAATAATATTATAGACCCTGTAGTGGGGTGAGTTTACCTTTTTAGCCCTGTTTAATATTTAATTTAGGAAATTGAATATGTGGCTAGTGTTTAAAATTTAAAAAGTGCGACAAACATATTGTCAAAATTAAATTAAAAACTTTCTCAGTATTTAGAAAACTTTGGAGTGAGATAAAAATATATTTTGGGCTGAAATGAATCTGTTTAATTTATTATTCACATTTAGGGACACATTTTTAAGTAAAGAATAGTTCTGGAAAATAGGGAAAATAATTGTAAAATAGTTTACATCAGAGGAAAAGGTCAAAAATATATTAGTAAATATTTTAGATCAGAACCTATTCTGTTTAGATGATGTGTCTGGTTATTTTCATAATAAAGTTCACATTTAGGCATAGGAAATAAATCTGAAAATATAGCAACTAGCAAATGATAAATGGAGTTCTAAAATCCAAAGAATTCAGTTTAGGGTTGGTAGAAATTCTGATGACACATATGGAGAAGGAAAATACCTTTCATGCATACTTGGTAGCTAAAAGGTGTAGTAATTGAATATAAGGAATTTATTTAAATTGGAAACTCATATATATAGTGTGTAAGTATAAATGTGAACACAAAAGTAGGAATCATATACACATGATTAAAAGTGCATGCAAGCCACAAATCAACACACATAGAGTAACCACAACACATATAATGGTGAATGACTTTCATAAATATGAATGTGTGGTTTGTATGAAGTGGAAGTGTGAACTATGACTTATGGATTGTTGTTTTTCTTTTGCTATGTGTGATGGTATGATGTAGAACCTGCTCAAGAGCAAGTCATTCCTTTCCAAGATCAGGACTACCCATTTCAAGAGCAGCAGGAAGGAGGCAAGTGTCCTTGACCACTTTGATCCTATACTAGGATGTGTAGGTAGAATTATTTGCATTGTCAATTGAAATATGAAACCCATGCTAGGATGTTCCCCTAGAATTGCATTACCCTGTTTCCTTGTAGCTTGGCTTGGGATTTATTTTATCATGTCATTTATTATTATGCATATGCTTAGCCATGCTTAGAATGGGATATTTGGGATATGAGATCATCAGTTTATTTTACCATACTCTTGAATGAGATATTGTGAGTTATGTAGAGGTAGGGATCAAGGCAAGTTGGATGTTTTGGTTGTGTGCTGGGTGCACGAGACTCGGGTTTGTGTTTAGTACTTGCCTGGATCCTAAGGACCGGTTCATGGAGCATGTAACCTGGCTTTACCGTGCCAACCACATGCTGAGATGGGGCAGCTTGGCCAATTAATTAGGTGTATCCCCGGCGTAGTATGGGTGTATTGGATGGTGCGGGGAGTAGGTGTCAGCTGGACTACATATGAACCGCAAGGCTCAAGAGGGGGCCACTGCAGCGGGGTTGGAGCCTCTTGTATGCTGTTAGGGGTGAAACCTCAGTGGGCCCACGCTCGTCGGGAATCCCTTTGTAAAGGCTTCGTAGTGATCTCCTGGCTACACACCTGAGAAGTGTGAATGTGGTTCGTAGCCACTGGCATAATGGAGGTTCTTTTAGTCCACTCGGCAACGGGGGATGAAATCACTACATGTGGGTACAGTGGTGCAAACTCTGCAGAGTCAAAACTGTCATGACAGCCGTGCTCACGGTCAAGAGCGGCTTGGACTTATTCATGATTAGAGGATTGATGGTTTTGGAAGTTGTGGATGTTAAGCGGGTAGCTTAACATTGGAAAGGATGTTATGGTTATTGGATTATGATGATGGGATGGGAGATTGGGACCATTTCACCTGTGTAGTAATGTAGGTGCTTAATAAGCTAAGGTGATAGGTATTAATTGCGTAGTGCTTTAACCATGAGTTCAACCTCTCCTTGTTCTAGCCTTGCATGATATACTTTTCCCACACTTGCTGAGTACCATTGGTACTCAACCTTGCATATTTTGTTGGTTTATATTACTGCTCAGGTCAAGATAATGAGGTGGTGTATAATGACCAAGACTTTGGACCCGAAGAAGGTTTCTAGGTTCATGGAGACCCCCGGGCAACGCCTGTGACGGAGCCCTCAAGAATAATATTCCGCTGCTAGTTTATTTACTTGGGATGAACTTATTATTGTCCATCGAGACATTTGCTATGTAAGACTTATTTATATTCGACACCTGGCTTGTAATAAATGATGCTTCACTATTTGTCATCACATGTATGAGAAAATGATCCTGGCATACATGTGATATTCACTTAGTTGTTCTTCGGAAAAACCGGGTGTGACAGAAGTGGTATCAGAGCCAAGGTTGCCCATAGGAACGTGGACCTAGGTAGAAATGGACGTATTTAAGGGCCTTATTTTTCTTAAAAACTATTTTTACAAGGTGTGTGTTGAAAAGTGTTATTTAATGAGTCACTTTCTTCATCTTACCCCAATTTTCATTCAAAATAGGATTTTTGTTTAAAAAGTTTATCTAACCTAAGTTTAAATGCTTTTGTTTTAGATGGTTCGCATGATTCGCACCGCTCGCAAGTCCACAGGAGGGAGATTTCCCGTAGTTTCCCTTGCCGAAAGAGAGGAGAGCCGTCCGGTGATGTACCTTTCCTACGGATTGGCAGTAGGAGGCTTGTTGCGCCGTCTTCGACGTATGCTCGAAGCCGCCGGCAATACGGGCAAGATAATCATCCACTATAACTCCACCAGGACCATCCGTGAGAAGAAGGAGGAATGGAGTTCAGAGATGAGGTTATACACGAAAATCAGCTGCTTAAGATCCACCGCTCTCCAGCCTGTAGAGCGACACAGGTCGATGCGGAGAAGGATGTCACCTGGGAGGCCATCTCCTGCCAGAGTCACATCTATCGTCGACACCTGGACAGGACTGAGTACATGTATGTCCTCCAGCGTGAGAGTGGTACCACGGAGTATAAGTACCCGCCAGTGCAGCAAGGGACTTCCCATGAGCACATGGACTTGTGCTTGGAGGATGCTGCTATGCTCAGCACTCGACTGCAGGAGTGTCAGCAAGAGCTTCAGGATGTTCGGGACACCCTGAAGGAAACGGAGGCGTTGCTGCGAGCCTGCTTGAGGGCGAGAGAAAGAGGAGATGGGAATGAACTGTGTGTCACCGTGAAGGATACATGGACTCCTGACTCCCCAGATAGCCGAGCGATCAGGCGTCGTCGCACTTCTCCACCAGCAGCCTCCCCACCCAAAGCAGAGTCAGAAGGCAGCCGAAATGATGAGGAAGATCCCGAGGAGCCAGCTCAAGAAAACGAGTAGTGTAGAGTCCTTCCCTTAGTTAGCAAGATGTCGAATAGTCGAGTCGTTACGTTAAGTTAATGGTGTGTTAATGCTTGGTGTGTGACGTGAGTTGTGGAAGCCATGAGCAATTGTCCACAGCCTCGTCTTTAGATTGTTTTGCTTTGGTGTGTGAACCCACATGAAATAATATTGCATTTATTTTTGTGTTAGAAATGAACCCTCAGAAAAGTATAACAAAGCCTCAACACTTCAAAGTACAAACAAATGAAAGTAGTAAGATGATACTAAATGCTTTCAAATTAACATTGGTTGATTCTGCCAGATGGCCGGAAGAGGAAAAGGATGTGCTGCCAACCCCGCCAACAACAACGATGAGGCCTGCAACCCTCATCTTTCTAGAGGCCAGGACAGGGGTGGTCGCTGTGAAGGAGTTGATCCTCTCCACCAAATGTTGGAGAATCAAAATCAGCTCATCCAGAACTTGACTCAAGTGGTGGCCAACTTGCATCAAGTTCCACCTCCACAAGCTGCACCACGCCAACCAAGGTTGAGTGAGTTTCTAGGAACTCAACCTCCAAAGTTTGCAAGTGCTGCTGAACCTCCGGAGGCAGATGATTGGCTAAAGACCATTGAAAGCAAGATGAGGATCATACAGTGCCAAGGGTATGAGAGGGTGCTGTTTGCCTCTCATCAATTGCATGGACCTGCTGCTGATTGGTGGACTGCCTATGTGGCTGCCCATCACGACCCTGAGAACATCACTTGGGAAGAGTTCAAGCGTAGCTTCCGCAACCATTACATCCCAAGAGGTGAACTCAAAAACAAGAGGAAGGAGTTCTTGGGACTGCAGCAGGGAAAAATGACGGTGAGGGAATACCTCACTAAATTTACTCAACTATCCCGTTATGCCCCACGGGACATAGAGACTGATGAGCAGAAACAAGATTGTTTCATGGAAGGACTTACCGCAGAAATGCAGTGTGCAATGTCCACAAATGAGTATGAAAGCTTCCAAAAGATGGTGGACAGAGCGTTTGTGGTAGAAAGGAAGCTGAAGGCCTTGGAAAATGAGAATAAGAGGAAGGTCGGGTGGTCACATCAAGCCTCAGGGAGCAACACCCGCCCACGTCTGATGCAGCAACCTGCAGGGCAGAGGAACCGTGCTGCGGTACCCTACTCAGCACCAAGAGGGTACAACCCGAATCTCAGGCCTCCGGCAGCACCAGCACAGCCGCAACGTCAGTTTGTACAGCAGCCTCGCCCCGCATATCCACCTCGACCAGCAGTGCAAGGACCCCCAAACCAACCCCAAGACAACAAAGGCCAGGCACCTAAGGTTGGGGTGCAATGTTTTAGCTGTGGTGAAGTGGGGCACTACGCCCATAAGTGCCCAAATAAGAAGCCCACGCAGCCACAACAGCAGAATGTAATGAGAGGACGGGTGAACCACGTCACTATGGAGGAAGCACAAGAGGCACCCGACGTGGTAGTTAGTAAGTTTCCTGCCAATTTACACATTGCAACCCTGCTGTTTGATTCTGGTGCTACCCACTCGTTCATTGCTCAAGGGTTTGTTAAGAAGCATGATCTAGCAACAACACAAATGAACTATATGCTAGCAGTAAACTCTCCAGGTGGAGAAATAAGGACAAGACAAGTGTGTCCCAAGGTGAATCTAGACGTTAATGGGGTAGTGTTTACTGCTAACCTCATAGTGATAGATTCCCAAGGGATCGATATTATTTTGGGCATGGACTGGTTGACCAAACATAAGGGAATCATCCATTGTTCAACCAGAACGGTGGAACTAACGCACCCTAGTGGCACAAAAGTAAAGTTTATAACAATACAAGAGCCTAGGAGGGACGTTAAATTAAATCAAGTTGAGGTGAAAGTGGAGGAGATCCGAGTTATCAGGGAATATCCAGATGTTTTTCCGGAGGAGTTGCCAGGTATGCCTCCCGATCGTGAAGTGGAATTCGCAATTGAGCTAGTGCCTGGAACAGCCCCGATATACAAGAGACCTTATCGGATGGACTCCAAGCAGCTAGAAGAACTCAAGGATCATTTGAGAGAATTGACGGAGAAGGGGTATATTCGCCCTAGTTCCTCACCATGGGGAGCTCCAGTGATATTTGTGCCCAAAAAGGACAGAACCCAAAGGTTATGCGTTGATTACCGTGCCTTGAATGAAGTAACCATCAAGAACAAGTATCCATTACCCCGCGTTGAAGACTTGTTTGATCAGTTGAGTGGTGCTTGTGTGTTCTCAAAAATTGATCTCAGGTCGGGATACCACCAACTCAAGATAAGGCAATCTGATATTCCCAAGACAGCTTTCGTATCTCGGTACGGACTGTATGAATACACTGTCATGCCTTTCGGGCTAACTAATGCCCCGGCATACTTCATGTATCTCATGAACAAGGTATTCATGGAATATCCGGACAAATTTGTGGTGGTTTTCATAGATGACATTCTCGTCTTCTCCAAAGATGAAGAAGAACATGAGAAACATCTAAGGTTGGTGTTACAAAGGTTGAGAGAACACCAACTATATGCCAAGTTGAGCAAGTGTGAGTTTTGGCTGAAGAGAGTTCCCTTCTTAGGACATATAATCTCGGAGGGAGGAATCTCCGTGGATCCTGCCAAAATTGAGGATATACAGAAGTGGAGGACCCCTGAAAATGTCGGGGAAGTTCGAAGCTTCTTGGGATTGGCTGGATACTATCGACGGTTTATTGAGTGATTCTCCAAGATCTCGAGACCCCTCACCAAACTGTTGGAGAAGGGAATCACATTCACATGGACGCCACAGTGCGAGACGAGTTTTCAGGAGCTAAAGAAAAGATTGACAACAGCCCCAGTGTTGGTTATGTCAGATATGCAGAAGAATTTCACAGTGTACTACGATGCCTCTAGAAACGGGTTGGGATGTGTTCTCATGCAAGAAGGGCATGTCGTGGCATATGCATCCTGGCAGCTTCGGAAGCACAAGAAAAACTATCCTACACATGACCTAGAACTAGCCACAGTGGTACACGCGTTGAAAATTTGGCGACACTACTTGATGGGGAAGAGGACAGAGATATATACGGATCATAAGAGTTTGAAGTACATTTTCACACAGCCAGATCTCAACCTCAGACAAAGGAGATGGTTAGAGCTAATCAATGACTTTGATGTGGGCATCAACTATCATCCTAGGAAGGCAAACGTCGTGGCCGATGCTTTAAGTCGGAAAGTGCAGGTCAATAAGTTGAGCTTGAAGGACATGCCTGCAGAATTGAAGGACGAGGTTATAAGGCTCAATCTATGCCTGGTAAATAGTGGTGAAGCCATCGCCATGGAAGTGGACTCCACACTCGAGCGAGACATCCGTGAGGGTCAAAAGAATGACGAGAAGATACAAGAGATCAGACAACTCATCAAGGAAAATAAAGCTCCTGGTTTTAGAGAGGATGAACAAGGAACGGTGTGGCACGGGAAAAGAATCTGTGTGCCAGAAGTAAAGGAGATCCGTGAATTGATTTTGAAGGAGGCTCATGCTTCTGACTATTCCATTCATCCTGGGAGTACGAAAATGTACCAGGACCTCAAGAGCGGGTATTGGTGGTATGGCATGAAACGAGATGTCACGGAACATGTTGCCCTATGTGACACATGTCAGTTGGTGAAAGCAGAACATCAACGACCCGCGGGATTATTGCAACCACTCCAAGTGCCTGAATGGAAATGGGAAGAAATCGGCATGGATTTTATCGTGGGATTGCCTAGGACCCAATCAGGATATGATTCGATATGGGTCATCATTGACAGGCTAACCAAGGTAGCTCATTTTATTCCCGTGAAAGAAAGCTACACCGGATCCAAATTGGCAGAGTTGTACATGTCAAGGATCGTGTGTTACCATGGAGTGCCAAAGAAGATTGTGTCAGATCGAGGGACACAGTTCACCTCAAGGTTCTGGCAGAAGTTGCATAAAACCATGGGAACCCATCTGAACTTTAGTTCTGCCTATCATCCCCAAACTGATGGGCGGACGGAAAGAACCAATCAGATTCTTGAAGATATGCTGAGGGCATGTGCACTCAAAAACAATCTGAGTTGGGATAAGAACTTACCGTATGCGGAGTTTTCCTATAACAATAGCTATCAAGCTAGTATGAAGATGTCACTGTTTGAAGCCTTGTACGGGAGGAAGTGCAGAACTCCCCTATTTTGGAACCAAATGGGGGAAAGTAAAGTGTTTGGTCCAGAAGTACTACAAGAAGCCGAGGCGAAGGTGAGGGAAATTCGCAACAATTTGAGGATAGTACAGACACGCCAAAAGAGCTATGCCGATGTACGAAGAAGAGAGCTCGTTTTCAATGTGGGAGACTATGTCTATCTCAAGGTGTCCCCTATCCGAGGACTTCGTCGGTTCAAGGTGAAAGGGAAGTTATCACCTCGATACATCGGACCCTTTCAGATTCTAGAGAGGAAGGGTGAAGTGGCGTATCAATTAGAGTTACCGGCTCGTCTATCGGATGTGCACGATGTATTCCATGTGTCACAACTCAAGAAATGCCTGAGAACGCTTGAAGAGGTGTTACCCATGAATGAAGTGGACGTAGATGAGGATTTGTCTTATGCCGAGCAACCATACAAGATTTTGGAGACAATGGAACGCCTCACCAGAAATAAAAGAATCCGGATGTGCAAGGTGCAGTGGAAGCATCACTCAGAAGAGGAAGCCACCTGGGAGCGGGAAGATGAGCTCAAGGCACAATTTTCGGAATTGTTTTCTTAGAACCTCCAATCTCGAGGACGAGATTTCTTTTAAGGGGGGTAGAGTTGTAACACCCCAAAAATCCTGTTAAGACCCTAAATCATGTTAAGAGGGGAATTTAAAAATTTTTGGACGTGTTGCATGTTTTGCAACAATTTAAATTCAAACTGGAATTCAATTTAAAACTCAAAACAGAAAAGAAATAGAAAAAGAAAAAAAGAAAACAGAAAAAAACCGGCCAGTGGGCCGAAACCCACCAGCCGGCCCAACCAGCACCCGCGCCAGCCCGCAGCCACGCGCCCCTTTCCTCCCACTGACAGGCGGGGCCCGCCAGCCTTCTTCTTCCTCGCGCCCGCGCCGCGATCGGCCGGGACTCTCTCACCCGAATCAAAATCGATCGGGAATTCTCGCGTATCCCAGCCGATTACCAGACCCCGAAGACTCCAGCTCGATCTAAACCAACCCGCCGCCCTCCCCCATCTATAAAAACCCCGTCCTCGTTCTGTTTTTCCCACGCGATCTGCCGTTTTTACTCCGGTGAGAACCCGAGCCCCTCCGGCGAATTCTGGCCGATCTAAGCTCGGAAATTCCGATCTAACTCGCTAGTCTTGATCCACCGCCTCCAGGGAACCTTGCAGGTGCAGAAAACTCGGTGACTTGCGGTTCAAACACAGCGCCGACGAGCCTCGCCGTGAATTCATCTCGGACCTCGTCGCCGACCGCTTTTCAGGACCTCCGAGCTCAAGAAAACCCCCGAGGTGAGATCCCCGACCTCCCCTCCACCGATCTATGCCATAAAATCACAGTTCTAGGAAGAATTCTCGAAGATCCAAAAATCTCCGTCGAGATCGCCGCTTCCCGCCGCCGTGCGCCGCCGGGCAGCGCCGCCCGCGCTCGATCAGAGCGACGTGGCCGCTTGTGCGCCGTCTATTTTAAATCGCACGGTAGACTTTAAATCCCCGCGTACCGGTTCGGCGTTATAATCTAAGCCTTTTTTTTTAAATCGGACGGTCCACGTCAGCCCCGCGTTATAAAGACTGGAAATCTTACGTGCTACCCCCTAGGGTTCTCGGGAAATAAGAGCTAGCCCCGGAAACTTCTGATCTAGCCCCTAGAACTTCAGAAAATCATGTAAATTCATTTAAAAGTCAGTTTTAGCCCCTGGACTTAATAAAAATTAGGAAAAACTCCTCTGTTATGTATAGCTAGACCCCTGAAAATTGTTAAAATAATATTATAGACCCTGTAGTGGGGTGAGTTTACCTTTTTAGCCCTGTTTAATATTTAATTTAGGAAATTGAATATGTGGCTAGTGTTTAAAATTTAAAAAGTGGGACAAACATATTGTCAAAATTAAATTAAAAACTTTCTCAGTATTTAGAAAACTTTGGAGTGAGATAAAAATATATTTTGGGCTGAAATGAATCTGTTTAATTTATTATTCACATTTAGGGACACATTTTTAAGTAAAGAATAGTTCTGGAAAATAGGGAAAATAATTGTAAAATAGTTTACATCAGAGGAAAAGGTCAAAAATATATTAGTAAATATTTTAGATCAGAACCTATTCTGTTTAGATGATGTGTCTTGTTATTTTTATAATAAAGTTCACATTTAGGCATAGAAAATAAATCTGAAAATATAGCAACTAGCAAATGATAAATGGAGTTCTAAAAGCCAAAGAATTCAGTTTAGGGTTGGTAGAAATTCTGAAGACACATATGGAGAAGGAAAATACCTTTCATGCATACTTGGTAGCTAAAAGGTGTAGTAATTGAATATAAGGAATTTATTTAAATTGGAAACTCATATATATAGTGTGTAAGTATAAATGTGAACACAAAAGTAGGAATCATATACACATGATTAAAAGTGCATGCAAGCCACAAATCAACACACATAGAGTAAGAAGAAGAAAGATGGCAAGTCTCAAGAGAAGAAATTCTTCAAGAAGAAGAAGCCATCAGGACATGCTCACCTTGGGAAGGAATGGGACTCAAACGAAGACTCATCCTCCGAGGATGAAGAGAAAGTGGCAACACTTGCCATTGGAAGGAGCAAGCTCTTCTCAACAATTGAAGACTTCAAGTCTACATGTCTCATGTCTATGGAGGGAAGAAGAAAGGTTAAATCTAAACCATCCTCCTCTACCTCTTCACTTGATAGCTTTGATAGTAGTAGTGATAATGAATCCATGCTTAAGGATCTAAGCAGGAGCACCTTGAAAAAGATGAGATTGTTGTCGGAAGAAACCTTTGAGAAGGATGAACTCATCAACCGTCAAGAAGACATGCTCATCCTTGAAAAGGAGAGATGTCATGAGCTTGAAGAGCTCCTTGAGGTTGAAAGGTAAAGAAGCAAGGCACTTGAGGTGAACTCACTTTGAGCAAGGAAACTTGGTCAAATCTTGAAGACACAACTGTTGTGCTCAAGGATGAAATTGTTAACTTGACAAAAGTCAACAAGATCCTTGAAACACAAGTTGAGTCTCTCAAGATCGATGCACCTTCTTCCTCTATGATTTCACCCTCCTCAAAGAAATCTCCCGAAGCAACTCAAACTTGCAAGTGCTCAAACTTAATCCTAAAACTCAAAGATGAACTTAAGTTGGCACAAAACAAGCAGTCACCGAAAGGTGGTATCTTTAACAAGGAAAAAGTGGCATATGCACGAAGTGCATATACCAATGTAAGACCTCCACATGTCAAAGATGGTCTTGGCTATTCTCGGGAGTGGAGGCAACATGATAAAACTCCCAAGAAGCGAAAAGACTTGATTGTTTTTGTCAAGGGAGGTTCATCCAACAAAGAAAATGTAAAGAACGTTGCAAACTCATCTAACCTGCCTAAAAATAAACCTCATCCTTTGTTTCATGATTTTGATGCCTCATATGTTTTATTGAGAAACAAATTTGGAAAGATCTATGCTAGGTATGTTGGGCCACTCCACAAGAGTCCAAAACCTTGTGTGTGGGTGCCCAAGTGCCTCTTGACTAACATGAAAGGACCCAACCCCGCTTGGGTACCAAAAGGTAAGGCATAACTCTATTTTGTATGCATACTACTCCGGTGGATCAAAATGGGTGCTTGACAGTGGATGCACAAACCATATGACCGGAGAGAGAAGGATGTTTGTTGAATATGAGGAAAACGAAGATCCAAGTGAATGAATATATTTTGGGGACAATAGCCAAGGGAAAATCCTTGGCACCGATAAAATTGCTATCTCTCCCCATCATACTCTCTCAAATGTTTTGCATGTTGACTCCCTTGATTATAAACTTCTATCCATATCCCAACTATGTGATAATGGTTATAATCGTATTTTCACTAACGAGGGTGTGAGTGTCTTGAGAAGAATCAATGACTCAATCGCCTTTAAGGGCATGCTCAAGGGAAAGCTTTACCTTGTGCATTTTACCACGGATAAAGCTCAACTTGACATGTGCTTAATGGCAAAGACTAACATGGGATGGCTTTGGCATAGAAGGCTAGCCCATGTTGGGATGAGGAACTTGCAAAAACTTCTCAAGGGAGAACACATTCGAGGCTTGAAAAATGTTGTTTTTGATAAGGACAGGCCATGTAGTGCTTGTCAAGCCGGAAAGCAAGTTGGAGCTCAACATCCATCCAAAAATGTCATGACGACCACAGGACCCTTGGAGCTACTTCACATGGACCTTTTCGGCCCAATCGCCTACATAAGCATCGGCGGTAACAAATATGGTCTTGTTGTTGTAGATAATTATTCTCGTTTCACTTGGGTGTTCTTTCTGCATGACAAAGGAGAAACTCAAGGTGTGCTCAAGAAATTCTTGAGAAGAGCTCAAAATGAGTTCTCCTTAAGAATGAAGAACATAAGGAGTGATAATGGCACTGAGTTTAAGAACACTTAAGTGGAAGAATACTTGGATGAAGAAGGCATCAAGCATGAGTTTTCGGCCCCTTACTTCCCTCAACAAAATGTGGTTGCTGAGAGGAAGAATAGAACTCTCATTGAAATGGAAAGAACCATGCTTGATGAGTACAAGACGTCGCACCGGTTTTGGGCGGAAGCGGTTAACACCGCTTGCCATGCCATAAACCGGTTGTATCTTCATCGACTTTTGAAGAAGACGTATTACGAACTTCTAACCGGTAACAAACCAAACATCTCATATTTTCGTGTCTTTGGGAGCAAGTGTTATATTCTCAACAAGAGGCCTAGGACTTCAAAGTTTGCTTCAAAGTCCGATGAAGGTTCCTTGCTTGGTTATGACTCAAACACCTACGCCTATCGTGTTTTCAACAAAACTTCCGGAATTGTTGAAATAGCGAGAGATGTAGTGTTTGATGAGACAAATGGCTCCCAAGTGGAGTAAGTTGATCAAAGTGTGCTAGATAAAGAAGAGGCTCCACAAGAAGCACTTAAAATGATGGCACCTGGAGAAATTTTTCCTCAAGAACATCCTCAAGACTCAAATGATCATCCAACAAACAAAAATATGTCTCCCTCCCATGATCAAGCTCAAGATGAGCAAGGCCAACCTCAACAAGATCAAAACGATCAAAGTCAAGATAGAGTATTGGATCAAGGGGGAGACGAAGAAAAGAGTGACAATGAAGATGAAGATCAAAGAGTTCAACCACCTCATCCAAGAGTGCACCAAAGTGTTCAACGGGATCATCCCGTCTACAACATACAAGGAGATATCTCCAAAGGGGTGACCACTCGCTCTCGAATGGATAATTTTTGTAAACATTACTCTTTTGTTTCCTCTTTGGAGCCCCGCAAGTTAGAAGAAGCACTACAAGATCCAGATTGGGTGGTGGCAATGCAAGAGGAACTCAATAATTTTGAAAGAAATCAAGTGTGGGAACTTGTAAAGTGACCCAACGCAAATGTTGTGGGAACCAAGTGGGTATTCCGCAACAAGCAAGACGAGTATGGGGTTGTAACAAGAAACAAGGTAAGACTTGTTGCGAAGGGATATGCACAAGTAGAAGGTTTCGATTATGATGAAACTTTTGCTCCCGTAGCTAGGCTTGAATCAATTCGTATCTTGCTTGCTTTTGCAACTCACCATGATTTCAAGCTATACCAAATGGATGTGAAAAGCGCTTTCCTCAACGGTCCAATCAAGGAGGAAGTGTACGTGAAGCAACCACCCGGATTTGAGGACGATAAGTATCCTAACCATGTCTTTAAACTTCGGAAAGACCTCTATGGCCTCAAACAAGCTCCTAGAGCTTGGTATGAGTGTCTTAGAGATTTTCTTATTAAAAATGGTTTTAGGATAGGAAAAGCAGACTATACACTCTTCACTAAGCATTTTAACGATGATTTTATTTGTGTGCCAAATATATGTCGATGACATTATATTTGGTTCTACTAACAAAGCTTTTTGTGATGAGTTTTCAAAGATAATGACTGAAAGGTTCGAGATGTCAATGATGGGGGAATTGAAGTTCTTCCTAGGATTCCAAGTCAAACAACTCAAGGAAGGAACGTTCATAAGTCAAACCAAGTAAACTCAAGACATACTTAAGAGGTTCGACATGGACAAAGCCAAACCCATCAAGACTTCCATGGGAACCAACGGACATATTGACCTTAATGAAGATGGTCCAAGTGTGGACCAAAAGGTATTTCGTTCCATGATAGGCTCTTTACTTTACTTTGTGCATCTAGGCCCGACATAATGCTTAGTGTGTGTATGTGTGCACGGTTCCAAGCAGCTCCTAAGTAGTGCCACTTGACGGCCGTTAAGCGAATTCTTAGATATTTGTTTCACGCTCCTAACCTAGGACTTTGGTATCCCAAGAGATCCAAGTTCAATCTCATTGGATACTCCGATGCCGATTATGCCGGTTGTAAGGTAGATAGGAAGAGCATGTCAGGGACTTGTAAATTTCTTGGTAGGTCCTCGTTTCGTGGTCTTCAAAGAAACAAACCTCTATTGCCCTATCCACAGCCGAAGCGGAGTACGTCGCAGCCGGGAGTTGTTGTGCACAACTCCTATGGATACGACAAACTCTTAGGGACTATGGTTACATTTTGAGCCATATTCCACTCCTATGTGACAATGAGAGTGCTATAAAGATTGCTCACAATCCCGTGGAGCATTCTAGAACCAAACATATTGATATCCGTCACCATTTCCTGAGAGATCACTCTATCAAGGGAGATATCGTTATCTCTCATGTTAGGAGTGAAAAGCAATTGGCGGACATGTTCACAAAACCCCTTGATGAGAAACACTTTTGTGACCTAAGGAATGAACTGAATATCCTAGATTCTCGAAATGTTGCTTGAAGTGTGCACATCTGTTTGTTGCTTGTTTATAAACTTCAAAAACCGCATGTTTTCAACATACTACCCTAATCTCTCTTACTCTATGAAAACTATGTTCAAAAGGATCCTTTGTCAAATATGGTCACTGTTTGTTTGATGTATGCTTACTGACAATATTTGCCAAAGATATTTGCAAAAACTTATCCAAAAGGATCATATTCTTGAACTAAAACTCAAATTATATGAATTTCAGCTTGTAGCTAGACTAGTCCACCTATGAGGTCGGACAAGTCCGGCCACTAGAGAAGTCCGGCTCTGGTCCGTCAAACGAACTTGTCTGGACACCAAACCCAGACTAGTCCGGCCCCGCCAGACACATGTCGCCGCCGGAGCTCACCCCTATGGAAGGGATGAGGTCTCGGCCCCACCAGACACATGTCACCACCGGAGCTCACCCCTGTGAAAGGGATGAGGTCTGGCCCCCATGGGACAAGTGTCGCCACCGGAGCTCACCTTTGTGGAAGGGATGAGGTCCGGCCCCGCGGGACACGTGTCACCACCGGGGCTCACCTCTGTGGAAGGGATGAGGTCCGGCCCCGCGGGACACATGTCGCCACCGGAGCTCACTCCTGTCGAAGGGATGAGGTCCGGCCCCGCAGGACACGTGTCGCCACCGGAGCTCACCCCTGTGGAAGGGATGAGGTCCGGCCCCGCGGGACACGTGTCGCCACCGAAGCTCACCCCTGTGAAAGGGATGAGGTCCGGTCCCGCGGGACACGTGTCACCACCGGAGCTCGCCTCTGAGGAGAGGAAAGGCCCCGGCCCGCTGGACACGTGTCGCCACGGGAGCTCGCCTCCGAGAAGAGGAAAGGCCCCGGCCCGCTGGACACGTGTCACCACGGGAGCTCACCTCCAAGGGGAGGAGAGGCCCCGGCCTGCTGGACACGTGTCGCCATGGGAGCTCGCCTCTCAGGAGAGGGGAGGTCCGGCCCCACGGACATGTGGCATCCTCGAAGCTCGACTCTGAGGAGAGGGGAGGTCCGGCCCCGCCGGACACGTGGCACCCTCGTAGCTCGCCTCTGAGGAGAGGGGACGTCCGGCCCCACCGTACACGTGGCACCCTCGGAGCTCGCCTCTGTTGAGAGGGGAGGCCCGGCCCCGCTGGACACGTGGTGTCTTTGGAGCTCACCCTAGAAGTGGCCTCGTGGCAAGGTCGGACTTCGCAGCGGACATGTCCAAACCGCACTAGTCTGCCAGGGTAGGCCGGACAAGTCCGGCCACTAGAGAAGTTTGGCTCTGGTCCGCCAACCGGACTTGTCCGGACACTTAACCCGGTCTAGTCCGCTCACATCCTCTCTCAAGCCGGAAGCGCCCACAAATTGGCGATTTTCGCTTTCTTCCACCAAAAATCTTGTCCAATCCATGGATTGGAGACCTAAGGAGTGTGGAAACCCTTCCCCGGGCTTCGTTACTCAAGTTTCAACTCCAAAATTCATTACATTTGAATATTTCAAGAGGTATTCTTGACCTAACCAAAAATCCTTCCTTTTCTTCACTCTTAGGTCTTTTGATTAAAACCTCTTCACAAATTTGTTCCTAGTGTCGATGTGATCATAGCCTAGGAGTATTGCAACTTAATTCAAAGTTCTTGCAAAAAAATTGTTAGGGTTAGGGTTCTTTCTATATAACCTGGACTAGTCCAGTTTTGGGCGGACAAATCCGTTCTCGAGCAGACTAGTCCGGTCCTTTAACGGACAAGTCCGGTTTACACAGAACAAACTCAAACCTTAACCATTTTAATGAATTCTCTTGCAATATTCCACTTCCTTGACCTCTAATATCCTGTCTCGAAGGAAATATGTCGAACTCCGACCAAAGCTCTCCCCTTCCAAGTCCCATGGCCGAGGAGGCTCGACAAGCCCTTCATTGGCGCATTGCCGAAGAAAGGGCAGCAAAGGAGGCCCAAGTGGCTAAAGAAGTTGTCCGTCGAGAGGCAAGAACAAAGAAGAAGCATGATATCGACGAGGAGGCACAAATTTCCCAAGCCGTTGAAGAATCCTTGAAGGATCAACTGAGAAAGAAAAGGGTCGAATGTGAAGCCCAAAGCTCCCAAGCTGCTAGTGCCTCAGAGCCCAAGAGAAAGAGGTTGGTCACCTTGGGAGATAAAGAGAAGGAAAAGGAATCTGAGGGTAGGGTTCCTCGTGATCTAAAGAAGGGTAAGGCTCCACTTCCTGAGCAGCCCAAGAAAAAAAGGCAACTGCCAAAGCACCGACAAACAGAGCAAGAGGGATAAAAATCAGATAGAAAGGGCAACCGAAGCCCATCGGCCCTTTAAAGATGGCTGCCCCTGCTAGAGACCCAAACCGGCAGCCCAACAATCTAGCATTTGTATTCAAAGGAAAGGGGGCTGAAAAGGCGAGAAGGCTGAGGATGGATAAAGTCTATGACTATGAGAAGCACACAGCCGACCCTAGGTTTTGGTGTGACTTTCACTGCGATTACTACCGCTTGGTGTATCTAAAAATGAAGACCCCAATCACTCAAGCTCAATGGGTAGATTGGGACTACATGGCCAAAAGGGAGCACAAAGCTTCTGATGCAGTGATTGAAGCCGTAGAGCGCCATGGAATCAAGGAAATCATGAGCTTCAAGTATGACTGGAACATTGAGGTAATTGTGCAGTTCTACACCACTGTGTACTTCTCCACCTACGGTGACCGGAAAATCACCTGGATGACTCATGGAGAGCAATACTCAGTCACCTATGAGAGGTTTGCATAGATACTTGACCTCGAGGAGCACTTGAATCATGAGATTATCATTTCCAATCTCAAGGCAGTGGACAGGGATCAGCTTGACTATATGTATCCTAGTCATGTTCCCTATGAGGTCGGGCTTGCTAGGAACATCAAGCCGTTCTATAGCATCCTCAACCGGATTCTGAGGAGTACCATTGCCCCCATGGATGGAGATGCAGGGGTAATTCAAGGAAACTTAAGGCATCTCCTCCTCTTGATAGATGGTGAAGAGAAGTTCAACCTTGTTGAGCATATTTATGATGACATCTTCAACATCTCTCACACTCCCAACCGCTAATGCGATTATACACCGTACATCATGTGCCTAATTTAGAAGGTGTCGGGGATAATCTTTGTCAAGGATGTCACTCATCGACCTCTCCGTCCTCAGCTACCCCCCATTCTGCCAGAACCCTCAAGGAGAAAAAATGTCAACCTCCGTCTAGCTCAGCGGCCCCTTCTAGCTCAGCGGATCCCCCATCATCTCCTCCTCTGCAGTCCATGAGCGGATTTTTCAAGTGCTTCAACACACTTTTTGCCTCCTATAAGCGTGTGGAGGTCCAGACTCGACGCATGGAGAGGCGTCAGGAGAAGTACCTCAAGGATGTGTGTGACAAGCTTGAGGTACCCATGTCTCCCCCTGAGGAGAATGATGGGGAACTCACTCCATATCCAGAGTTCACTGCTGATGAGCTCGCCCAGTTCAGGGAAGATGGAAGCACTTCCAAGGCCATGCCTCCATCCACCACCGCCGACGAAGAAGAAGAAGAGGATACGGAGGCTACGGAGAGTGATGAAAATGGCGATGAATAAGAAGACGAAGAAGATAACGAGTAGACTTAGGCGTATCTTCCTCCCTCCTTTCCTTATTGGTGCCTTGATGCCAAAGGGGGAGAAACGTGAAAAGGATGTCCTATTTTTTATCATCTTCTAGTCTCGTAATATATCTTTTGGACATGACCCTTTTGTACATGGCTATATATGCTTTATGTTTTATGCATGCCTATCTTTTGTGTAACACTACGTGTTGGATTTTATGGATGTTTTATGCTTATTGTCTTATCACATTTTTAATTTTGAGCACAACACGTAGGCATCCCACCATAACATGTGAATGTATGCCAACTCTCCTCTTTTACTCTTGCATACATTCAGGGGGAGTTTTGCATACGTACACTTGTTATAAAAATAAATTTTTTACCTCTTATGTTGAAACTTAATGTGTTGTCATCAATCACCAAAAAGGGGGGGATTGTAAGTTCATCTAGGCATCCCCGTGGGTTTTGGATGATTGATGATGACAAATTAAGAGACTAATGAGCTGAGATGATCATAAGCACAGGACATTTCCAAGGCGGGCACCTAAACTCTCAAAAAAGGGAAAAAGATGAAGAACGGTGTCGAAGACTCGAAGAGTAGAAATTAGGGTTTCACTTGAGTCTTTAGTAGGCTAGCCGTGTAAAAGAAAGAGTATGTGTGTCAAGTGCATTGAGATCATAGAAGAGAGCTCAAAGCGTTAGAAGTGTCAAATCCTTAGTGGAGAGAGGTAGAGAGGTAAAGTTGGGCAGGCCGGACTAGTCCAGAAGTCCTACGGCTTAGTCCATTTTAGGGTGGACTAAGAGTTTCTGACTGAGATCGGACCTATCCAATTTGGACGGACTAGTCCGTTTCTCTCTAGGTGAGAGTGTTTTTGGGGCTAAGTCCTGGTAGACCGGACTTATCCGCCTGAGTGGCCGGACTAGTCCAGGCTAGCAGACTTGTCCGTTTTCACACGGACTAAGAGTTCCTGTGTGAGTTCGGGCTAGTCCGTTCTAAGGCGGACTAGTCCATATTGGTGTGAGATGAGAGCTCTCATGGCTAAGTCTTGGTGGACCGGACTTGTCCGCCTTTGTGTCCGGACTAGTCCGGGTCCTCCAGACTTGTCCGTTCTCACCTGGACAAATAGTTCCTGTGTGCGATCGGACTAGTCCGGACTTTCGGTAGGTGGCAACGGTTGGCTTCGGGACTTCTATAAAAGGAGATGCCTCGACGTCATTTAAAAATATCTAGAACCCTAGCGCCGCCACAGCGATCCAAGAGCCCCCCTAATCCTTCTCTCTTGCCTACTCACCCTCTACATCCAATTCTTAAGTGAATTTGGGTGTGAGAAGAGGAGAAGGAAGAACTTCACGTTTAGGCTCTTGGAGTGATCTCGTGCACTTGGTGTGATCTGTGGCTTGTGAGATCTGTGAAGTTTGTGGAAGTGATCAAGTGGGAGCCTCGGATTGTGAGCAGCCCCAAAACTTTGTAAGTTCACCCTTGATATAGTGAAGAACCGGGTTGGCCTTAGTGGCGACTTGGTGAGGAAAGGGTTGTTAGACCCGGTCCTTTGTGGACTCCTCAACAGGGACGTAGATTCCTGAGTGGAATCGAAACTCGGGAAAAATTCTCAGTGTCTCTCTTGCATGTACATTTCTTTGAAGATCAAGATTGCTTAGGGTTTGTTTTAATTATTTCGCTATACATCGTCACACTCTTGCGATTCATTTCAATATTCTGTCACACTTGTCGTATAGAAGTGCTAGTTGTCTCATCCACATTTTGTTAAACTAAAATTTGGAGAAAAACACTTAAAAATCAAGTTTTAGATCTTTCCGGCAGTTTGACCAGACTAGTCTGCCGCCAAGGCAGACTAGTCCGGCCTTTTAGGCCTTTTCCAGCAGGTTGATCGGACTAGTCCGCCCCTGAGCCAGACTAGTCCGGCTCCTGAGTTCTAATCTCGTTTAATTAAGTCATTTCAGGTATTTTAGCCTATTCACCCCCCCCCCCTCTAGGCAATTTCAAGAAGCCACCGACGTTCTGGCCTAGCCACAACCCCATAATTCTCCCTAGAAAATCTCCTGCTGCTGCCATTGCTAGGAGGGAGGCCCTGCCGCAAGGAAGAAGTGAGGTAGGTCTTCGTTACCCCTCTTACAATGTCGCCGCTGTTTCTGCGCACCGTTTTCTTCACCCCCTGCGAGCAGAAAAATTCTGCGTGTGGACAGACCATGTTTTGGTTGATATTTGACAGTGGGATTGATCTACAAAGTGGGTCAAGATCATCACCACGTCCACACTTGATCCCAGCAACCTTGATCATCATAAAACCCCATGAAAGCCTACTAAAACATGCAAGAACACGTACAAACTGATTTTATAAAACTGCACCATAGTAATTGCATTCATTCACCTCATTGCATCTTGAGTAAAGTTTGTGCATGAAAATTGATTGCTGGAAATTCTGTATGTGCGTGGTTGTGAGTAGAAGGACAAGCTCAAGAGGCCGTCTACAAGGAGCTACAGCACCAAGACTTCGAGACGCTTGAGCAACACGAACCACGGGAGCAAGGCAAGTGCCCCTTGACCAAATTGATTCTATGTTTTCGAAACTGTTTTGCTTCCGAAAACTCGTATGCTTGTGTCAACTTGATGGGACACCTTTTGATAGGAGTTTACTAGTTTTGTTAACCATCCTTGTCGCCGGGAAAGTTAATGAGTCGGGTATGGTAGTTTTTCCTTTTCGCTTTGCTTAACTTACTGGATACGGGAAGCTGAAATAAAACTTTTTAGCTACTGCACTCATGATACTAAATATGATGAGAACTTGATGATGTTAATGAGCATGGAATCGGGGAGATCTAGGCGAGCTTGATTCATGGATGTTGCTGAATTAGATGGTGGTTTACTTGCCGTGGATCTAAGGACCGGTTCATGCAAGCACATGCCAGTAAAACAGTGCCACCACAAGGGCAAATATGGGTGCGGCTTAGCTGACTAATTAGGTGTGTTGCTAGCTTGTTATAGACCGGTTGGATAGCGAGAGGAATGGGAGTCGAGAGGGACTGCCCTGGGAACTGCATGGCACAAGAGGGGGCCCGTGGGTGAGAGAATGGAGATTCGAGCCTGCCGGTGAAACATCAGTGGGTTCGTACATACTAGTAGCCCCTTTGTAAAAGCTATTTTGTGATCTCTTGGCCATACACTAATGGTTGTGTACTGGTACAATGGAGGTTCTTTCTAGTCGCTGACGGGTGACGAAATCACAAACTTCTGGGTAAAGTGGTGCCACCTCTGCAGAGTGTAAAACTATCATGATAGCCGTGCTTCCGGTTACAAGCATCTGGCTAACTTCCATGATTAGAGGCAAAACTTTGGATGTTTATTCGGTATGGTTATGGTATGGTCATTGGAATTGGTTTTGGGACTGTTTTGGGTCATGACAATGAATTTGGATTCGGTTATATGAAAATGAGATGGTTATGAATATTTATGAGTATGAGATGAACATGAGAAAGATTATTGGCTGGTTGAGACTTGATATATGGTGAAATATGATGAAGGAATGTTAATGATTAACTTGGTTATGATGGTATTTTAACTCACTTAGACTTAGTTGTTATTTTTACCATGTTTGTGAAATAAAATTTGCTTGCTGCAATGAACTTTTTTTATTACCTACCTTATTGTAAGCTACATGTCATACTTTTCCCGCACTTACTGAGTACGACATATACTCACCCTTGCATTCCCACATATACATCAGCTACAGAAGAAGAGTACTTCGAGGAACATGCGGAGTACTAGGCGTGCGCACTACCATCAACATGCCTGTGGAGTTGAAGTTAGAGCCTGCTGTCTTAGCCATTTTCCGCTGTCGTTTAGAGTCTTCCGCTGCTAAATAAGTTAGATATTCATGAGTGAGATATTGAGTCATTGTAATAAAGTACTTAAACATTATTTGTACATGGTTATATTCTGAATTTCAGTTTGTGGAATACATGTTTATGTGTGATGAACATCCTAGGCACACATATGCATTCACTTGGTTCATTTTCGGGACCGGGTATCCCAAATTGGTATCAGAGCCACGTTGACCGTAGGACACAAGCCTAGGTAGAATGGACACTCTAAAACACATAGGAACACCCCTCTAAACTGCTATTTTCAAAAATTTCTTGCTGCTGCACTTTACTTGTCAATTCAGCCACCGAAAAGTGCTATTTTCAGCCCCTCGTTATCTTTTCTTTTGGACAGCAACACTCTTGTCTTCTTGCTTCATAGCTTCTGAAGTTTTGGAGTTATTTTTTTCTTCTTCTCTAAAGTTTCCCATGTCTTATTTATAGATGCCGGTGACTAGGAGCACAGCACGCATAAGGACTCGTCCACCACCACTTGGGAGTGCACTTAACCCCATTGAGGTGCCCGATGGACAATATTGGGAGGAGGTGAAGATGGAACCCTATGAGAAAGATGAGATCAGTAGCTCTATGCATGAGGAAGAGGATCCGGAAGAGGTAGAACCAATCGAAGACGACATGGAAGACGATCCGCAAGAACAGCAGCATTGGTATGCACCTCAGGAGGAGTTTCACGCGGGCTTACACCCAGTGGAGCCTCATGAAGCTTTGTCGGAAGGAGATGGATCCGAAGAGGAGCCACCCCTACTGAGGCCGAGAATGAAGGTGATGAACAGGCCAACCGTTCAGTTCAAGAATTCTGGTCTGACGGGATGGAAGGAGGACACATATCCAAGGAGCTTAAAGAGTTCCTGGATTGCTGCAGCCTATACCCGGAATATCTTCTCACGAAAGTCCCTCGTCTTGGACACGAAGAGTGGACGGCTGAGGTAACCATCCTATCTAATGGTAGGGTTTTCACTCGGCACTTCACACCCACATGGAGATCTAAAAGGGCAGAAGCAATTGATGATGCTGCATGGGATGCACTCACGGGACTGTGCTACGCCTTCCGTGAGCAGCTTGAGAACACTACTTTTAGGCTGCACTCGTATCGGAAGAGTGGTACA
Organism: Neostapfia colusana; assembly: GCA_030760725.1. Lineage (NCBI taxonomy): Eukaryota > Viridiplantae > Streptophyta > Magnoliopsida > Poales > Poaceae > Neostapfia > Neostapfia colusana. The sequence goes on along the minus strand of JASWHV010000002.1, from coordinate 45,882,265 downwards.
AGGGAGATCATTGGACCCCATGGAGGAGCTCTTTCCAACCCACAAGCTGCTGATAAGTCTCAGAGGTTGCTCGTGGAGTTAGAAAACCGTTATGCAAGCGCACAAGAAGAGATCTGTTACCTCTGCAAGAAGCTGTACTTGCTGGAAAAACAAGAGAAGACGCGTGCCAACGCGGGAACAAATGGAGCACCAGCATCATCTATCCCTACATGGACTGCCGACTCACCATGGCGTGCTCCCATGTATGGACCAGCCCCATCACACGGCAAGAACAGCACCGGTTCACACGATTAAGTTTAGGTTTCCCATTGAATAAGCTGTAATAGGAACGTTTATATCACAGTAAGTCAAATAAGAGTGGTGTGCAGAAATTTTTATGATGATCGCTTGTGTTTGTGTGCTGGTGTGAGTTGTGGGACATTTCGGCGAATGTCCACATACATACATAGTGGAGAGATGTGAGATGCTTCGGCACGTGTTCACATCCTCATATAGGCTGAAATTAATAAAAGAAGTTGCTTAGTTCGTACACCTTGATGCATATAGTTGGGGGATCAATCTAAATTTCTATTTCCTACTCTACTCTCTCTCTCACAGATGGTGAGGGAAAACTCCAACCGCCAACGAAGGAACGCTCAACCACAGGAGGATGGCAATGTTGAAGTTCCTGAAAATGCCAACCCCGGGGCTGATGCAAGCAACCTTGAACGGTTGATGGTTATGCAGAACCAGCTCATGCAAACTATGATACAAATGTTGGGGCAGTTGCAGGCCAACAACAACAATAATCCTAACCCCGTTTATGCACCCCCAACGCCGCCACCGCAACCACCGCCGGCTCACAACAGATTGGGAGAGTTCATGAGGACTAGGCCGCCTACTTTTGCACAAGCCAATGATCCTATGGAGGCTGATGATTGGCTGAAGTCTATGGAAAAGAAGCTTGCTATTGTTCAGTGCAATGATCGGGAGAAAGTTATCTTTGCATCGCACCAATTTATGGGAGCAGCCGCTGATTGGTGCGACGCTCTTTGCAATGGTCATGTCAACCAGGAGACTATCACTTGGGCTGAATTCAAGTAGAGTTTCCACTCTCACTATGTCCCTGTAGGAGTCATGATGCTTAAAAGGCAGGAGTTTGAAGGTCTCTGGTAAGAGAGGAAGAGCGTGAATGAGTACCTCAACAAGTTCACGCAGCTGTCATGGTATGCTCCAGATGATGTCAACTCGGATCGCAGAAAGCAGTACTTGTTCATGACAGGATTGAACAATGAAATTCAAGCCCAACTGCTCAACAATGATTATGCAAACTTCCAAAAGATCATTGACAAAGCTGAAAACTTGCTATTGCTGGGATGGTATGAAAAGGGATATCGCTGAATATGTTTCCTTATGCGACACATGCCAACGGGTGAAGGCCGAACACCAAAGACCCGCTAGATTATTACAACCATTGAAAGTACCCGAGTGGAAGTGGGAAGACATCAGTATGGATTTCATAGTCGGATTGCCCCGAACTCAGTCCAGCTACGACTCTATTTGGGTTATCGTGGACCGATTGATGAAAACAGCCCACTTTATTCCTGTTAGGACTAGGTACACCGTGGCGCAATTAGCCGAGCTATACATGGAGCAAATTGTGTGTCATCATGGAGTTCCAAAGAGGATAGTTTCAGATCGAGGTTCTCAATTTACCTCTAGTTTATGGAAGAAGCTGCATGAATCCATGGGTACACGGTTGAATTTCAGCTCCGTATATCACCCGCAAGCCGACGGACAAAATGAGAGGACAAATCAGATTTTGGAAGACATGTTGAGAGGTTGCGTCTTGAAACATGGGCGTAGTTGGGATAAGAGCTTGCCGTATGCTCAATTCTCATACAACAATAGTTACCAAGCCAGCTTGAAGATGTCACCTTTCGAAGCGTTGTATGGTAGATGGTGTAGAACACCGCTGTTCTTGAAGAGACCGGAGAAATCCAAGTATTTGGACCCGAAGTGCTGCAAGACACCGAAAAACAAGTCCAAACAATACGTGAAAACTTGAAGGCCGCTCAGTCCCGACAAAAAGGCTATGAGGACAATAGGCGAAGGAATTTGACCTTCGAAGTTGGAGACTTCGTGTATGTCAAGGTGTCATCTATCCGAGGCCAACAACGGTTTAACGTCAAAGGCAAGCTAGCACCTCGCTACATCGGGCCATTCAAGATTCTGAGCAAGCGAGGAGAGGTAGCCTATCAACTAGAGCTGCCAACGCACCTCTCCGACGTGCATGACATATTTCACGTATCCCAGCTCAAAAAGTGCCTAAGAGTGCCGGAGGAACAAGTACCGATGGATGAGCTAGAACTTCAGGAGGATCTGACCTACGCAGAAAACCCCATCAAAATCTTGGACGTAAAGGAAAGGGTCACGAGGAACAAAGTAATCCGTGGGTGCAAGGTACAATTGAGCCATCACACGGAAGCCGAAGCTACGTGGGAGAGTGAGGAGGAACTCAAGACGGATTTCCCTCATCTTTCCTCCACTCTATCGAATCTCGAGGGCGAGATTCATTCTAAGGGGGTAGGTTTGTAAAATCCTCAAAATTACTACAATGCATTGCATACATTTTTCATGTAGAGAAGCATTTAAAAAGAGGAAGAAAATAAAGAGAGGAATATAGAAACAAATAAAATAATAAAAGGAAATAAACATGGAAAATAATGAAAATAAATATAAAAGAAATAAAAATAAAAGAAAATAGCCAAATTTGGCCACCCCTAATTTTTCCCCATAATTCCCCAAATTCCCCTCTCGCCTAATTTCCCTAATTTTCCCGATTTTCCCAAAATTCCCCTAGGTAATTTTTCCCCAAATTTGGGGGGGGGGGGGGATTTCCCCCCAATTTCAGCCGCCCCACTTAGGGGGGGGGATCCTAATGGGCTCCACCCCTTTGGTCGTAGCCCATTAGGGGGGAAACCCTAGCCGCCCCCCCCCCTTTTCTTTTTTGTGGGCTTTTATTTTCTCAATTAATCCTAGCCATTGGTAAAAAAAATAAATAATAAAATCCCAGCCCCTAGCTCCCACCTCATTTAAAATTAAATCTCAGCCCTTGGATAATTGAGTTGCTAAAATTCTAGCCTCCCTAGCTCTTCTCCCCTCTTATAAATAAAACCCTCCCCCCTAGCCGCCACCCCAAGTCCTCTTTTTGGCCGCCGCCCACTCTCCCACTGCTTCCAAGCTTGGTCGTCACCCTCTAGCAGGAGTTTGGCCGCCGTCGGAGCTCCCTCACGGCTTGCCGTCGCCAGAAAAAAAGCCCCTGATGTTCTGCCCTAGCCGCAGCCTCGTAATTCTCCATAGAAAACCTCTCGCTGCTGCCATTGCAAGGAAGGAGGTTCTGCCGCAAGTAAGAGAGGAGGAAGAAGTGAGGTAGGTCTTTGTTACCCCTCTTACCACGTCACCGCTGTTTCTATGCACCCGTTTCCTCCACCCCATGCGAGCAGAAATTTCTGCATGTGGACAGACCATGTTTTGGTCGATTTTTTTTACGGTGGAATTGATCTACAAAGTGTGTCAAAATCATAACCACGTCCAAACTTGATCCCAGCAGCCTAGTTCATCATAAAACCCCATCGAAGCCTACTAAAACATGCAATAACATGTGCAAACTGATTTTTATAAACTGCACCATAGGAATTGCATTCATCCACCTCATTCCATCTTGAGTAAAGTTTGTGCATGATAATTGATTGCTGTAAATATTGTATGTGTGTGATCATGAGTAGAAGGACACGCTCAAGAGGCCGTCTACGAGGAGCTACAGCACCAAGACTTCGAGACGCTTGAGCAACACGAACCGCGGGAGCAAGGCAAGTGCCCTTGACCATATTGATCCCATATTTTTGAAACTGTTTTGCTTGCGAAAACTTGTATGCATGTGTCAACTTGATGGGACACCCTTTAATAAAAGTTCACTAGTTTTGTTAACCATCCTTGTCGCTGGGAAAGTTGATGAGTCGGGTATGGTTGTTTTCCCTTTTGCTTCGCTTAATCTACGGGATACGGGCAGCTGAAATAAAACTTGTTAGCTACTGCTCTCATGAGATTAAAGATGATGAGAACTTGATGATGTTAATGAGCACGGAATCGGGGAGATCTAGTCAAGCTTGGTTCGTGGATGTTGCTGAATGAGATGGTGGTTTGCTTGCCGTAGATCTAAGGACCGGTTCATGCGAGCACATGCCAGGAAAACAGTGCCACCACAAGGACAAATATGGGTGCGGCTTAGCTGACTAATTAGGTGTGTTGCTAGCTTGTTATGGACCGTTGGATGGAGAAGGGAATGGGAGTTGATGTGGACTGCTCTGGGAACTGCATGGCACAAGAGGGGGCCCCTTGTGGGAGAATGGAGATTCGAGCCTGTCGGTGAAACCTCAGTGGGTCCTTACGTCCTAATAGCCCCTTTGTAAAGGCTATTTTGTGATCTCTTGGCAATACACCGATGGTTGTGTACTGGTATAATAGAGGTTTTCTCTAGTTGCCGACGGTGATGAAATCACGAACTTGTGGGTAAAGTGGTGTCACCTCTGCAGAGTGTAAAACTATCATGATAGACGTGCTTCCTGTTACAAGCACCTGGCCAACTTCCATGATTAGAGGCAAAACTTGGGATGGTTATTCGGGTATGGTTATTTGGATTGATTTTTGGGACTGTTTTGGGTCATGACAATGAATATTTTTTCGGTTCCATGAAAATTGGATGGTTATGAATATTTATAAGTATGAGATGAACTTGAGAAAGATTATTGGCTGGTTGAGGCTTGATAAATGGTGAATTATGATGAAGGAATGTTGATGAATTACTTGGTTATGTTGGGATTTTAACTCACCTAGAAATAGTTGCAGTTTTTACCATGTTTGTGAAATAAAATTTGCTTGCTGCAATGAACTTTTTTATTTCCTACCTTGTTGTAAGTTACATGTCATACTTTTCCCGCACTTGTTGAGTACGACTTGTACTCACCCTTGCATTCTCACAAACAATTCAGCTACAGGAGAAGAGTACTTTGAGGAACAGGTGGAGTACTAGGCGTGTGCACTACCTGTAAAAGTCCCAAAAACGAGATTGTAAGGAAACGGATGTTTGAACGTCATTATGTTTCGGGTTCATGGAAATGGGACTTACAAAAAACTTTCTTACATGGGATGGTATACGTGGGGTTCAACAACACGGGTTCAAGCATTCATTTGAATGTGTTGGACCAAGGTGGTGTTAAACTCATGTGTAAATTATACATGTGTTTGAGAAAGAATAAAAAGCAGGTCCTTAGACTCAAATTCTCACGTCAAATTGCCGCCAAATTTTTTAATACACATGGAACCGCATACCTTTGAAATTGAGGAGATTTATGGTGGCACCTTTCTAATTTTACGGTGAGCTAAAAAGGAGTGAATTATGCTCATGTTTGAATTTGTGCCGAATTTAAATTTGAGGGGCAAATTCAAACTGAACTTGTGAGGTTCAGATTAGGACCAAGAGTGATCAAGCATGGGCTAGGAGCAAACCAAAGTATTTCACCCAAATTCAAATGGGTCATCACAAAAGAGGCTTTCAAACTGTTGATTCAAAGTTTATATTTGTGGCAACCAAATGAAAAATTTGATTCCATATTTGAAATACTCAGCACCAAATTTGTGGGAATATAAATTTTTACCACAATTGGAAGTATTTTGGCTAAGCATTTGCAAGAGGACATATAAGGGCATTTGAATTCAAATTCGAATTTGGAAGAAGCTTGGCCACATGTCCAAATGAGTTCCAAAAATTTAGCTGCCCATATTTGAATTGGTCACCTGCCCAATTTGGAAGATCTTTTGGGGAGGAGCAGCGGTGGACCCCACTTGTCATTGATCCAATTAGACTTGCTCCCTAAGTCTTCTTTGTCTGTTCACTGGGGCCCAGCTGTCTGTGAGATGAGCCATGGGCTCTGTTTTGCCTCTCCCGAGCGTTTGACAGCAGCTTTGCAGCGGCGACAGCACACGCGCTCGATGCTTCCCGGCTGCTCCCACAATTGAACCGACTCGATTGCGAGCGACAAAATATCGCCCGGATGGCCACACCGCGTGGCAACGCTTCGCTCTCAGCTGCTCTCACTCTCTCTCTCATGGTTGCTTCCCGTACGCACACTTTTCGTCCGCTATCGTGCACTTCATCAGAGCAACGGCGCCCGGCTGTCTCGGTTGTTCTCACGTCGAACTGAGCTTGGTTCCCGCGTTGCCGGATCTTCTTCAACCTGCCCGAAGCAAGAACCAGGCGCTAGCTCCACGGGATCCCCGGCAACGAGCTCGATTTCCTCCACAGCGCCGGGTAAAGCCGCCGGCCACAAGAACACGTCGCCTGCTCGCCACAGTTCCTCTCCCACCGAGTTTCAAAAGCAAAAAGGTTTGCCAAGATCTCTTCTTGCGTCACCGCAACACTGGCAGCTTGTCACAAACCGTGCTCGCCGTAATTTGGTTTTTCCCGCCGATATGCGATATGAACCGCGAGGAGGAAATCGCAAAATTAGGGCGACACGGTGCACCACTCATCACCAAACCTAGAAACCCAGTTCTAGACGTCCGCGTGAGCTCAGAGGATCAAAAATCAATGAGAAACGCCGAGCAGAGCTACTGTTCTTCGAGTTTTCCGAACTTCGCCGGATTTTGACCTAGCCCGACGGTGAGGTCGTACCTCCGGCGAGTTTTCTCGAGATTAGCATGTAGTTCAGTGTTCTCCTCGGTGCAGTGGTGCTGTACGAGAAAACGACGAAGTGTTTGGTGCATCACAGCGCCCTAGCTACGTCGCCGGACTTGCCGCAGCCACGGTCATCGTCGCGCGTAGGTTTCCGGCCATCTTCTATCCGAGGTAAGGCCGGCAACGTGTTCTCCGCACGAGAATACGTATACGTAGTGGCAGTGAAAATCAGCGAGTTCGGAGCACGTGTCACACCTGGTTTCTCCGAAGAACAACCGAGTGAATATCACATGTATGCCAGGATCATTTTCTCATACATGTGATGACAAATAGTGAAGCATCATTTATTGCAAGCCAGGTGTCGAATATAAATAAGTCTTACATAGTAAATGTCTCGATGGACAATAATAAGTTCTTCACAAGTAAATAAACTAGTAGCGGAATATTATTCTTGAGGGCTCCGTCACAGGCGTTGCCCGGGGGTCTCCATGAACCTAGAAACCTTCTTCGGGTCCAAAGTCTTGGTCATTATATACCACCTCATTATCTTGACCTGAGCAGCAATATAAACCAACAAAATATGCAAGGTTGAGTACCAATGGTACTCAGCAAGTGTGGGAAAATTATATCATGCATGGCTAGAACAAGGAGAGGTTGAACTCATGGTTAAAGCACTACGCAATTAATACCTATCACCTTAGCTTATTAAGCACCTACATTACTACACAAGGAAAATGGTCCCAATCTCCCATCCCATCATCAAAATCCAATAACCATAACATCATTTCCAATGTTAAGCTTCCCGCTTAACATCCACAACTTCCAAAACCATCACTCCTCTAATCATGAATAAGTCCAAGCCGCTCTTGACCGTGAGCACGGCTGTCATGACAGTTTTGACTCTGCAGAGTTTGTACCACTGTACCCACATGTAGTTATTTCATCCCCCGTTGCCGGGTGGACTAAAAGAACCTCCATTATGCCAGTGGCTACGAACCACATTCACACTTCCCAGGTGTGTAACCAGGAGATCACTACGAAGCCTTTACAAAGGGATTCCCGACGAGCGTGGGCCCACTGAGGTTTCACCCCTAACAGCATACAAGAGGCTCCAACCCCGCTGCAGTGGCCCCCTCTTGAGCCTTGCGGTTCATATGGTAGTCCAGCTGACACCTACTCCCCGCACCATCCAACACACCCATACTACGCCGGGGATACACCTAATTAATTGGCCAAGCTGCCCCATCTCAGCATGTGGTTGGCACTGTAAAGCCAGGTTACATGCTCCATGAACCGGTCCTTAGGATCCAGGCAAGTACTAAACGCAAACCCGAGTCTCGTGCACCCAGTACACAACCAAAACATCCAACTTGCCTTGATCCCTACCTCTACATAACTCACAATATCTCATTCAAGAGTATGATAAAATAAACTGATGATCTCATGTCCCAAATATTCCATTCTAAGCATGGCTAAGCATATGCATAATAATAAATGACATGATAAAATAAATCCAAACCCAAGCTACAAGGAAAACAAGGTAATGCAATTCTATGGAAACTTCCTAGCGTGGGTTTCATATTTCATTTGACAATGCAAATAATTCTATCTACACATCCTAGCATAGGATCAAAGTGGTCAAGGACACTTGCCTCCTTCCTGCTGCTCTTGGAATGGGTAGTCCTGATCTTGGAAAGGAATAACTTTTGTGTTCACATTTATACTTACATACTATATATATGAGTTTCCAATTTAAATAAATTCCTTATATTCAATTACTACACCTTTTAGCTACCAAGTATGCATGAAATGTATTTTCCTTCTCCATATGTGCCTTCAGAATTTCTACCAACCCTAAACTGAATTCTTTGGATTTTAGAAACTCCATTTGTCATTTACTAGTTGCTATATTTTCAGATTTATTTTCCTATGCATAATTCTGTACTTTATAGTAATACACATCATCTAAACAGAATAGGTTCTGGTCCTAAATAATTTAATAACATATTTTGACCTTTGCCTCAGATGTAAATTATTTCACAATTATTTTCCCTATTTTCTAAAACTATTCATTACTTAAAAATGTGTCCCTAAATGTGAATAATAAATTAAACAGATTCAATTCAGCCCAAAATATGTTTTTATCTCATTCCAAAGTTTTCTAAATACTGAGAAAGTTTTTAATTTAATTATGACAATATGTTTGTCCCACTTTTTAGTTTTTAAACACTAGCCACATATTCAATTTCCTAATTAAAATACTAAACAGGGCTAAAAAGTTAAACTTACCCCACTACAGGGTCTATAATATTATTTTCAGAATTTCTAGGGGTCTAGCTACACTTATCAGAGGTGTTTTTCCTAATTTTTATTAAGTCCAGGGGCTAAAACTGATTTTTAAATGAATTTACATGATTTTCTGGAGTTCCAGGGGCCAGATCAGAAGTTTCCGGGGCTAGCTCTTATTTCCCGAGAACCCCAGGGGGTAGCACGAAGAATTCCAGTCTTTATAACGCGGGGCTGACGTGGACCGTCCGATTTTAAACCGACGGCTGAGATTATAACGCCGAACCGGTACGCGGGGGTTTAAACCCTACCGTGCGATTTAAAATAAACGGCGCACAAGCGGCCACGTCGCTCTGATCGAGTGTGGGCGGCGCTACCGGCGGCGCACGGCGGCGGGAAGCGGCGATCTCGCCGGAGACTTTCGGATCTTCGAGAATTCTTCCTAGAACTGTGATCTTATGGTATAGATCGGTAGAGGGGACGTCGGGGATCTCACCTCGGGGGTTTTCTTGAGCTCGGAGGTCCTGGAAGGTGATCGGCGACGAGGTCCGAGGCAAAACCACGGCGAAGCTCGTCGGCGCTGCGTTTACACCGCAAATCACCGAGTTTTCTGCACCTGCAACGTTCCCCGGAGGCGGTGGATCAAGACCAGCGAGTTAGATCGGAATTTCCGAGCTTAGATCGGCCAGAATTCACCGGAGAAGTCTCGGTTCTCACCGGAGGAAAAATCGGCGATCGTGGGGGAAAAACAGAACGAGGCCGGGGTTTTTATAGACGGGGGAGGGCGGTGGGTTTGTTTAGATCGAGTGGGAGTCCCCCGGAACCAGAATTCGGCCGGAAATACGGTCGGTTGCGATCGCGTGCGCGGGTGAACAGTCCGAGTTTCGGACGATCGGGGGTTAGGGATGACAGGTGGGTCCCACCTGTCTGAGAGAGAGAGCGCGGGCGCGCGGCTGCGGGCTGGCGCGGGGCAGGGTGGGTCGGCTGGTGGGTTTCGGCCCACTGGCCGGTTTTTTTCTGTTTTCCTTTTTCTTTTTCTATTTCTTTTCTGATTTGAGTTTAATTTGAATTCCAGTTTGAATTTGAATTTTTGCAAAACATGCAGCACGTCCAAAAATTTTTAAATCCCCCTCTTAACATGATTTAGGGTTTTGAATCAAAATTTTGGGGTGTTACAGCACGGGAACCCCCTCCCGGCAAGAGCTCCGGCGAGCTCGGCGGCGCGGGAGCGCGGTGGGGGTGGGGGGCGCTGGAGGTAGACGAAGACGGGGCTGGCCCACATGTCAGTCTCTGTTGCGGGGGAATTTGATCTTCTGTGGCACCGGATCAAATTGTGGCTGTGCGGGAATGACCCTGTGGCTCCGTGTGTCGACGCCTGAGAACGCGCCACGTAGCCCCGGGTCCCGCTGTCAGGGATTTGAACATTTCCCAGGTAATTTGAATTTCCAGAATGTCCCCAAATTTTAGAACCTCATAACTTTTGCTAGGAAGCTCCAAATTTAGTGATTCAAATTGGGTTGGATTCAGATTGAAAAAATCTATCAAAATATGCAACCCAATTTGTATGAAAATCATTATTAAATCCTGTAAAATTCTTTAAATCTTTTCAGCAAAAGAATTTTTGAAGGAGTTTGGTTCATCCAAAAACCCTCAAATGTTGCCAGAATATAATTTAGGATGTTAGTGAACTCCTGTAAAATGTTCAGCTCATTTTTGAGTTGATTTAGTTAGGATAATTCAGATTCTAAGTGGCTGTGTTCAAATGGATACAGAAACAATTTCAGAGAATTTCTAAAACTTGGAAATTCAATTCTGGGTAATTCTTAGCTCCAAAAATTCTAGGAAAATTCATGCATGCTCCCTGAGCTATGTTTGAAATTGTGGTTCATTTGAATTTCCATGAAAGTGCAATTTATTCAGAATTAATTCCTTTTGCCTAAATGCTTAGGGAATTATTCTGAGTGATCTACTCCTTGAAAAATTCTAAATTTTGGTCCAAATTACTTTCTTGTGACCAGGAACTCACAAGAACATTGGAGCTCTGGATCACCACTGTTCTTTTCAACCTCTTTAGATGAGTAGCACACAAGTGACGAAATGCACTTATCACTTGATCATGTTGCTTAACCAGACCCAAACCACTAGCACCATTGTCATTTTAAATTCTTAAACAGAGTTCCAGTTTTAAACTTGTCACTAGAACTTGATAGCAAAAGCTTTACAATTAAACACATATGCATATTCATAACTTGTAGCATATACGTGAAGACTTGTGAAGGAAGTGAAGTGGGATTTCAAAGACGCGGTGATCGAGTGATCAAGCCTCAAGTGGTCTTCACTAACTGAATAGATACTTAGTCACCTGCAAAACCAAGGCAAGCTCTGGTTTGCATTTAAGTTGTTTTATAAAGTTTTTACTTTGTTCACTACTATGAGTTAAAGTTTGTATGTGCATTAGCTCACGAATGTTTTATACTCCAAATGCATGACCAAAGCAATCCTCGAGTTAAGGGTAGAATAGTGTTTCCCCGCTGTAGAATATTGCCGTGCTAAATAGGGTATGACATCCTGTAGAAGTCGAGTAGTTGGAATCTACTCGCGAGCTATAGTTCGGGATCACACGGGTATGATTAAAAGAGGCAAACTAAAGTTTATGTTACCAAAGATGAGACCGGGCAGGAGGGTTAGGCAGCGACAAGACGAGGTCTTGGTCGAGTAGCTCTGCCTGTGTCGGTTAAGGACCGAAGCGTGTGCAGCCCCGCTGAGCATGTATTGAGTTGTGTACCGGATGCTTACTGCTATATGGGACCCAGGAAACCGATGTACCAGGTTAACTTGATTGTAGAGGCATATCACATCATCTCGTCAGACCTATGAGCCCGAGATGGCGCGACCGGTTCTACAGTCGGGTGTCCTGCGAAAGGTTGCCACATACGACGTAATGAAGGACGCTAGATTTGGGTCTTCAGAGGCGGGCGTATGTGTCGAGTTATCCAGGCAGTGTTTGATTCGAATCACCGTCCATCGCGGTTATGAGTACTGCTTGCTCACTGTGTTGTGACGTAGTAAGCAAGTTGTGTAATAATAGTTTGCAAGTTTTAAATGCTGTTATGATAATTTGAATTGCATGAAAACCATGGATGAAGTAGACATAGAGCAAATTAAAGTTATTTTCCACCTTAGCACAAGTAACATTGGAATGAAGTGTTTCTTGTTTGATTGTGGATTTCCAATGTTACTCGGCGCAAGGTCCGACTATGATGGCTAAAATCTGAAAGTTAAGGATGAACGTGTAGGCGAGTCTTTATGCAACTTATATGGTTATGTCTTAAGTTACCTTCATGTAGAGTTGCATGCTTTAGGAGAGACGGTTAAGTCTTGTTGAGCCTTTGTGCTCACTCTTGCTATATGAGTGGTTTTGCAGGTTAACATAGACTCTTATGAAGAGCCGGTGAGACTCGGAGATTTCCGAGTCATGTCACACATAGAGAACCCAGCCGCTGCAATGTCTTCGTGTTGCTAGCAAGAGGAGTTCGCGGGCTGGACCTCTTCTCCAGTGCTCATTAGTTATTCGACGTGAGCTGTTTATAGACTTCCGCTGTAGCTAATCTATGTAAATTATTTACAAAGAACATTTGTAAGCTTCCGCTTTTGATTTATGTAATACAGTTTTCCTTATATGTGTGCTGTTGGGTGCCGCATAGCACGGCACCACCCAATGCGATTCCTGGGCGAGTGACACGGCCCCGTGACACGGGTGCCGGGGTCCCCCTAACTACCATCAACATGCCTGTGGAGTTGAAGTTGGAGCCTCCTTTCTTAGCCATTTTCCGCTGTCGTTTATAGTCTTCCGCTGCAAGAATAAGTTAGATATTCATGAATGAGACAATGATTCATTGTAATAAGGTACTTGAACACTATTTGTGTGTGGTTATATTCTGAATTCAGTTTGTGTAAAGCTGTGTATGTGTGGTGAACATCCTGGGCACACATATGCATTCACTTGGTTCATTTTTGGAACCGGGTGTCACAGCTCGGTCTCGGGAGGAGCGGCTTGAGGCTTGCGAGGAGGTGCTGGAGGAAAATGAGGCTGCCATCGCGGCCCTCCAAAGGAATGCGACGAACCTCCAGGCTGAGGCCGAGAGCCTCTATGCCTCCGCCGATGCACGTCTCGCAGCCCTGACATTGCTCCGAGAGACATTCGTTCATCGGAAGGATTCGGCGGAGGCGAGGGAGAGGGAGCTCCTCGACCGTCTGGCTGCCTATGAGGTGGAGCAGATGGACCTGGAGGAGCAGCTTTAGGGCGTCCGCGACCGGGAGCTCGCCGCTGCATCCAGGGAGTCTGTCCTGGAGGAGCGGGTTACGCGGCTGGCCACCAAGGAGCAGGCCCTGGTTGCTCTGGAGCAGGGGCTAGCCACTCGGGAACAGGAGCTGGCGAGGAGGAGTTTGGCGGGGGAGCTAGCTTCTTCCGCCAAGGAGACCAAAGATCTCCGGGCTTCTCATGCCGCTGAGGCAGAGAAGGTCTGGGACTTCCTCGACCGCGCAGAGGCGGCTCTGGAACTTTTCAGCTTTGGCTCCTTGCGCCTCGGAGGGCCGGTCCAGGAGGTGAGCCAGGTGCTCCCTGCCCTAGACTCAGTCGAAGAGAAGCTCCTAACGCTGGAGAATGTCGTGGGGGAGCATCTTGAGGCTGAAGGCAAAGCTCTTACTCAGATGATGGCAGGGCATGTGCTCACTTGGCTTCGGAGCTGCGACCCCAGCATCTCCCTGGATCCTGTGGTGCAGGGCCACAGCGCAGAGCTGTCAGAGGCGGTGAAGGCTTTCGTGGAGGAGGTCGCCTGACTTGTAGCTGCTAGATTCCAGCGCGGATAGCTCCTAGGTCTCCCGCTTGCCTTGTATCCTCCTGTGTTTGCCGGAGCTCTGCTGTTATAGAAGACTTTTTGTTCCAAGTCTTATGCTGTCTTGAATTGTTGATGTAGACTTCGGACCCTTGGCAGCGCAACATTTCGGAATGACTTAGCTGATGTGGGTAGCTCCATGCCGATATCACGAGCTTGTTCCTATGGGTCCTTAGCAGCGTAAGAACCCAGATCGCTCCGACAGTGTGGCTACCACTCCTTCCGGGTCCTCAGCAGCATAAGGACCCGAGGGAAGTTCAGCCCTTGTCTTCAGCTTGCTGTAGCTGGCGCTCTGAGTCCTCTGCTCGCTGCTGCAGTGGTCCGACATCCTACCTACGTAGCTCACCGTGATGGCCCCCTGGTAGGTGTGGCCCTTGTGTTGGGGCGCTCCTACCACTGGATGAGGCAGGACGTCAGCATCGGGCCCCCTCGAAGGTCCGAAACACCAAGGACCTGTGCGGACCTGCATTCATGGCAGAAAGAAGGAGTAGTCGTGCTCTCTGGTCACTCTTCCTTGTTTGATCGCTTTGCTGTGGCTTACGGTCCTCAATCAAGCTGCGGGGCTTGGGTAATTCGATGGGGTCATCCGGCCTATGGATAAAGCCTTGCCCAGGGGTATGAGCCATCCGGTTCCCCGGTACCGAGCTATAGCGCTGGAGAGGCAGGGTACGCATGCTAGGGGTACGGAACCAGGCATAGAAGGCTACGCCCCTGGACCTCACACTGGCGTAAGCTTTTCAGGGGAGGGCCATTAGGCGCCAGGGCCCCCAGGCACTGAGACAACCAAAGGTCCCTAAGTTATGGTCAAGACTTTGCTCGGGGGTATGAGCCGTCCGGCTCCCCGGTACCGAGATGTAGCGCTGGAGAGGCAGGGTACACACGCTAGGGGTACGGAACCAGGCATAGCAGGCTACGCCCCTGGACCTCCCGCTGGCGTAAGATTTTCGGGGGAGGGACCATTCGGCGACATAGGTCCCCCAAGCAACGAGACAACCGCAGAACCCCAGGTACGCCACAGGTACTTGAAGCAAACCCGCCTGCATAAGGATAGTGCAGCCCTTCCTACGGTTGGACAAAAGGAAAAGTGACTGGCCACATGGCTAGAACGGTATGGAAAGAACGCACAAAAAGTATGGGGGCATTATTCGGGGTCCGGTTACTTCTCTTGTCCGTAGGCGTGTTCTTTCTGGCCCCCAAGTACTCAGTTGTAGCGCAGGGGAGGCAGTATGTGCACGCTAGGGGTACAGAACCAGGCATAGCAGGCTACACACCCTGGACCTCCCGCGGGTGTTAACATTTCAGCGAGGAGACCTTCTAGTGGCACGGGACCTAGGACAAGTGTGTAGGATAGGCTCCGGACATGCCGTTTACAGTTGATATGCATGAGCTAGCACAAACTGTAAATAAGGTATGCAGGGTAGGATAATTTTTTCTTATTTCTGGCTTCCTTCAGGTGATACGAGGAAACAGGCCGTGTAAGAAGGCAGCGACCCGCCCCGGATGACAAGAGTAGCAGGACCCCTCTGTGGCTTAGTTGTTCTAAGCGTTGTTCCTAGACACTATGACACCTTTACAAAGAAAGAGAAAAAGAAAAAATACCTTACCACTGCGCTTAGAGTAGAACTTAGAGAGGTGTTTTATGTTTTGAGGTCTGGGTAGAGGTACCCATGCTCTGTAGCTAGGCGGGTGCACCTGGGGCCGCATACTTGTGCTGGTCGGGAGGGACCCTCCAAGCTGGAGGAGGGTTTATCACCCCTCCTTGAGAAATTATTAGTCGAGGCACCAGGTGGCCATACCTTGGGATGTCTACTCTGTGCGTACCATTGTCGGAGCATTTTGCGGAGTAGCGCATTCTGAGCAGCCTCTAGCCACGTTGCCTCGTCGACGAGGTCGATTTCTTCACGCGGAAGCTGGTCTTGCGTGGCTTCGTCGTATGTCTAGACGGCGGGTGAGTCCTTGGTGTGTTCTGGAAGGAGGGTAGCCTCGACCCCCTACACCAGTGTAAGAGGGCTTTCCCTTGTCGCACGATGGGGGGGGACGCCTGGTTAGGCATGGAGCGTCTTGCGTTGCTCGCTGTCAGCGCTGGAGTCGGAGTCGGAGTGGTCATAGACGGCTTTCAACGCCCTCTCGGCATATTGATACTCCATATTCTGCTCAGCATTGGCCTCCAGTTTGGCCTATTGTTTGCCCTCCCGGTGGCGAGAAGGTGCACAGTCTTGGCACGGCCGCTATTGTTGCAGCTCACGGAAGCGTTCTGCAAGCTTCTGGATGTTGCGGCAGTCGTTAGCGTTGTGGCTGCCGGTGTTGTGCATCGGGCACCACTGGCGGCAGACGACGGTCGTGGGCGCTTGTCTGGGCGTGGGGATCATTCCCCACCAGCCGCTGCTAGAGCAGCAGTGGGTGCCCCGGCAAGAGGCTTGTTCCTGCCTCCGGTCTTGTTCTTCTTGCTGCTGCGCGGAGCAGAAGCCTCTCCGGCACTCCCCACCACGGAGGCAGATCGCGAGTGCGATCCTCGGCCTTCCGCCGTCCTGGCACTTTTGTCGGCTAGGCTGAAGAGCTCAAAGACGTCTTGCAGGAAGGCGATGACGATGGAGGCATTGGAGATGTGGGGCATGGTGTTCCTAACCTAGGAGAACCGCTGGATGAAGGATTGTAGCGACTCTCCATCACGCTGGCGCACGGCATGGAGGTCAAGCTCGGTGCCAGGGCACGTGTAGGAACTCCCGAAGTTGGCTGTGAATCTCCAGCACAACTTCTCCCAGGACGTGATGGATCCTGGGGGAAGGTTCATAAGGCATGACCGGGCTGTGCCGGTCAAAGCCATGGGGAAGTAGTTGGCCATAACGGTCCGATCCCCCCTGCAGCTAGAATGGAGGTGGAGTAGATCTGCAGGAACTCGGCGGGATTGACTGTCCCAACGCATTTTCCGGCGGGTGGGGCTGGAACTTGGGTGGCCAGGCCACCATAAGAACATGCGGGGCGAGCGCCATGCAGCCCCCTACTGCCCCTAAAGAGGCAAGGGTAGGCGTAGAGCGGCCCGCCGGTACGGCGCTCGGAGAGCGGTACACTCCTTCGAGGTTGCGACACCTCTCGCGGCGTTGTTCGATGGTGGTGCGACCATCTACGCTTGCGAGGCAACGGTTCAACTCGACTCTAAGGTCGGGTGTGGCCGTCGCGCGTGGGGCTGCCAACCCACGGGCCACCGTCGGCGTACGCGACTGGGCCAGCGAGGGTTCAGCCGGCTGTCTCTTGTAGGCAGGAGAGTTCATGGCAGCGGCAAAGAGATGGTCGACGTCATGCCGCCACTGCTCTGCCGCCTTGGGGTTGGCACCATCACCCAGTGGGTTGTGGAGCAGAGCGCGTGATGCAGCCAGCACGCTCTCCGGGCTCGGCCGTGGCGGTGTTGTCGCCACTGCCGGAGAAGAGGGTGACCGAGAGGAAGCGGTCACTGGCGGTGTGAGCACCGACGACGCATTGTCTGTGCGGTTGCCGGCCCGTCCCGACTTGGGCGCCATGGGCGCCTCAGGGGAACCAGTGTTCTTGTCGCTAGTTCGGCCGGATTTGGGTGTTCGAGACGCCGGTGGCACACCGATCGTATGACCGCCGGCCTTGCCAGACCTGCCCGCCATGGAGCGGGAGGTAGCCTCGTCGTCTCTCGTTTAGAGACGACGGCGAGCTGGGCGTGAAGGCTCACCATGAGAAGTGATGTTCACCATGGTCACGTGGAGAGCGCAGAAAGCCCCCCTACCTGGCGCGCCAAATGTTGGAGTGTGAGCTGTGACACTCCTCCCGGCTCACTTAGAAGCAACCCGCGAGGTTCTTTTTCTCCGGAGGGGGCTTGGCGCCCTACGCAACCTAGGCTCGACAGAGCGGATGAACACCGAGATTTACATGGTTCGGGCCACCGAAGCATAGTACCCTACGTCCACGGGAGTGCTTGTTCTATTGCTTGAGCGTGAGTGCTTTTGCGTTGTGGGATCTGAAATGCGAAAAACCGGGAACCCTCTACAGGGTGGTCACCCCGGTCCTTTTATAGTTCAAGGCCGAGGTGGTTACAATGAGGCTTGGGGCCCGACAGGTGGCCCCAGAGCTATGTGAATACTATACACGATCTAGGGCTTCGTTCTATGAGTAGAGTGACCGGCGGGAGAGTTAAGTCCCTCCGTCCGGCACGCTGAGCGCCCTTGACCGCATGTCAGGTGATGATGAAGACGTCGTCTTGTCGCCGCGTCTTCTCGCCCTGCTTGGGAGGCTTCGTGCCGTTGGGCGGCACTGTACCGCTGTCACGCCTTCGCCCTGTCTTGTCACCGTAATGGCGAACGGGCAGAGGACGGAGGCGTGCGCAACGCGCCATGCTTCTTGGGGAAGGCACGATCCTTGAATGCGAAGCCTAACAGCGCACTTCCTTCTTGACTTCGTCGACCCACGGTCCACGACGGATCGTGGGGCACGTGGCGGCTCTAGAGCTCTTATCGACGCGCTTGGTGCCAGAGGGCACGTGGCAGCTTCGGACCTCACCTCAACGGGGAGGTTTGGGCCGGAGCCCAGGGCATGTGTTTGCACCGGAGCTGTCCTCAGCGGGGAGGCGGCTCGGAGCCTGGGGACACGTGGTAGCTCCGGACCTCACCTCAGCGGGAGGCTCAGACCGGAGCCTGGGGTACGTGTCAGCACAGGAGCTCTCCTCAGCGGGGAGGCGGCTCGGAGCCAGGGGACACGTGGCAGCCCCGGACCTCACCTCAGCGGGGAGGCTTAGGCCGGAGCCCATGACATGTGTCAGCCTCGGTGCTGTCCTCTTCGGGGAGGTGGCTCGGAGCTAGGGACACGTGGCAGCCCCGGACCTTACCTCAGCGTGGAGGCTCAGACTGGAGCCAAGGCACATGTTAGCTTCAGAGATCAAGCGCACGTGTCATCCCCAGGGCTGACCATGGGGCTAAGGGCACGTGGCTTATGCTGGGGCCCACCTCAGCAGGGAGGCGGAACCCAGACTGTCTTTTATCCACTACGCGGGGTACCTAGTCTGCAGGGTACCGACACATACTTATCACCTATGAACACATGCACACGAAGTTGCCACATTCATCTCAATGTCAAGAGAGATGTTGCGGCTGAAAAAATAATTAGTCGTAAATACAATACCATGCGGAGTCACTTCGCTTACCAATTTGCCTTACAGATATATGATAAAAGTGATATCATCGTAGTCTTGTTTGAGTACTGACAGAACAGGCAAAAAAAATCAAGAACACAACACTGTGAGTAGCTTAGTTGGTTTGGTTCCATGGGATGAAGCCTGTCAATCTGGGCATAAATCTTCAACTCGACGCTGGTGCTTGCTTGTACATTTACAGTGATAACGTGCCCTTCAACAACAATACGTTTACAGTGAGTTTGTCCGTCTAAAAGCTACCAACCAAGGTAATGTGTGCACGCATTCGTATGAGTGAATGTGTGCACGCTCACACGATAGATCATAGATGATAACCAAATTTCCATAAGAATGTATGCTTGCCAAGATTTTTAGCACACTGGTCACTCTTGATACATACAAAGCCTTGATGAACAGCTTAATTTATCCAGACTAAGTTGATCAATAATGTTGTCGTTGCCACACAATGTCACATTAGATGTGGTGAAGTCGCACAGCAGTTGAGTATGTTTTGTCAAAATAAGAATGGTTGTACTATCAAGAATTACTGTTTCGCTACATAATTCAAGTATTTCTGAGATAATAAAGATGTCACCAGCAGTTGGATTTGTCGACATTAATACTGTAGAATACATACATAGTTCAATACAAAATGGGAAAGCCAACTTTCAACAGATTGAAAGCTGCCTTCAAATGCATGTTGCATAATCATTAGTTTATAACCAAAAAACGAGTTAGGATTTACAAAACAGCAACCCCAATCATCCTTAAACAACATGAACCGATGATCAAGAAGGGAGCTCACCAGACGTGCTAATAGTGCTGATAATGATCTCCTCTTCGGAACATCAGTGAGTATACTGATGACTGCAAACTCAATATGCTTCATTTCTTGGTCGGACTTATGTTGCTGAATTTTGGTAGTGCCACTAGTGTGTTCAATCGGGTAAAGCTCTCCAAGGACCTCTCGTCACCACTTAAATTGGAGTCACTCCCCTCATCTGCATCTTCTGGAATAACCTTTTTACTTTTGTGTCTGGAATTCCTTGACCGAGTTGACATGCTTGGACTCAATTCAACTCCCTTTCTAGTAACAGATGATCCTGAAAACTCATCAGCATTGGCATAGTTGTCGAGGAAAAGACAGATCACAGCACAATCATCAGTTTTGGAGGTTGGATATTTGAACTTCCAAGCCTGATTGGCTAAATCAACAACAGAACGAGCTGCAAAGGAACGATCAGAGCATGAACTAACAACATCCACCACTTCCTGGTTGGATAGGACATCCCACACCTGTTGGCATACAAGTATCACAGTATTTTCAGATCAAAAAGTTCTATTGTGAACCAAGCAATGAATGTTGGAGCAATTGTATCTTGATAATAGAAAATATCTCTTAGATCATGTGAATCTCACATAAAAATAGTGCTTCACATTTTTATTACCCCATCTGTAGCGAGGACAATAAATTCATCCTTCTCTGTGATTTCTCTATAGGTAACCTCAGGCACAGAGATTAGCCCAAAATCCTTTAGACAAAAATCACCAAAAGCTCGTGCCATTGCTAGCCCAGGTGAGTTGCAATTAGGAAGCCAAAGGCGAGCCACATCTGGTTCATCCTGATGAGCAAATACCCTTCCATTACATCGGTTTATCCTCCTTGACTCCCCTGCAAAATAATAAATGGTATTACATTAAGATTTTCACCATCATGTTCATAACACGTATTGTATTGATCAATACAACAGCAAAGAGATTACAGAAAGGACTCAACATCGAACAAGTATTAAACAGCTAGTTTCAGCAGATGATGAGTCCAAACAAAACACTTGCGCCACTGTAAACGAAATATCACATGGCGTACAAATAAATAAAAACAAGCGTCATAAATGTCCTAGCAGGTGCAATTATGTAATGGGTATGCAACATCAAGATAGGTTTACACAAGATATAAACGCTTAGATGTAATTAAAACTATATGCTGTGTATCTGCAGGTCTGACCTAGAGCTAGAGGAAGCAATGTACTGAAAATAATAGAAGTGTAAAATAGGTAGTGAAAAGACCATTCCTTTTACTTCAATTTTAAGAAAGTAAACTATCACTTTAATGGAACATTCTGGAGATCTGTGATCTCAACTCTAGAGTAAAATTAGGCGCTAGGCGGGCACCCTCCGTTCCTAGATGTCACCTAGGCGTTGTGTACTGTAGCAATGATGTGCTCTATTTTTTTAAAATACAGAAGTACATGCATATTTCTGCTGCCCTGGGCTGATTTTCCCTGGCCCAATTCCCCTCTACTCTCTCTTGCCCTCTCCCGCGAAGCACCTAGCTTTTCGCATGGCCCAGCCAGCCTTTCCCGTGACTCAGCCCAAGTTTGGACTCCATCCTCCACACACAGCCCAGCCCCGCGCCATGCCCTCGGTCTAGCTTCCTGGAGCCCACCCTGGTCCACAGCCACTCACGCGTTGCTAACCCTAACCGTGCCGGATCGAGCGCCGCCGCCGCCCTTAGCGTGCTTGCCTCGAACCCTAGCGCACTGCGCGTCGAGTCGCATCGATCCCTCCCCTATGCACCGCCTTTCTTCCACCCCTCAACCGCTCATGGCAATGACGTGCTCCTTCCGCTCTCTGGCACCGCCGAACCCATTACAGACGCCTGCCTGCCCCTAGGCGCTCAGCCCTCCTCACCTCCGCTTAGCCACCTAGGCTACATGGACGCACAGCGCTGAAGCGTGCCTGGGTGGCTGCCTAAGAGCGTCTTTTGGAACACTGCTCAACTCTATCCAGTAGTTAAACATACTAATGGTAATATACTTGGATTGAACTGAAAAGTTTCACATGGCAAGTCAGGTGCTCCAGGCAGTCTTTTTGAGGCGGCGCCTCAGGTGCTCCAGGCAGTCTTTTTGAGGCGTCGCCTAGGCGCCGCCTAGGCGTCCAGTCGGTCCGGGGGGGACGCCTGGCCTGCTCGCCTCGCCTGGAGCTGGCATGGCGCCCGCCCAGGACGCCCGGCCGACGCCTAGGCGCCTAGGCGTCGTTCCAGGCGGACGCCCAGGGCGCCTGGAGTTGCAAACCCTATTTTATAAAGCCCGGCCCACTTTTCTTTCTTTTCTTCCTCCACTCCATTCCAGCCGCCGCTCCTAGAGGCAGAAACCCGACCCGGACGCTGCCCCCCGGCCGCCGCCCCGACCCCTGGCCCAGGACGCCGTCGGCCCCGGCCGCCGCAGCCCCTGGCCGCCGCCCAGAGACCCCGAGGTCCCCGACCCGCAGAGCTGTCCCCCGGCCGCCGCCCGGAGCTCCCGAGTCCCGACCCCTGGACGCCGCCCGCCTCGAGCCCCCGACCTCCGACCACCGCCGTGCGGCCACTGAGTCCCTGACGCCTTTGGTCCGGCCCCTCACCCGACTCCATTGCTTCGGTAGGTCCCTGCTCCCTGCTGTGAAGTGTGAAGATGGTGTTTGAACTTTGAATTGATTAATTGGTGTGTGTGTGTGTGTGTTGCGGTGCTGCGAAGTAATAAATCAATTTTTACCTCTATTTAGGGATGGATCAATCAGTTGAGAGCCAACATGATGATGTGCAGCAGCAGCAGCAAACTGACGGTCCATCAAATGAATGATCCATCTAAGGATCCAAAGAGGAAGGCAAAGTCCAAAGATCCGGGGTGGAAATATGGTTTCTGGCCGGATTTAATAAACAAAGATTTGGTGCAATGTTGTCTTTGTGGGAAGCAAGTGCACTCCGGCATAAAGAGGTTAAAGCAACATCTAGCCGTTGGTTTTGGGGATGTTGAGAAGTGCCCAAAAACAACCACGGCAATAATGAGAGAGATGCAAGAATATATCAAGAAGACTGCAAGGTCCGTGAAGATTATTTTAGATGATGATATTGAG
The DNA here is from genome assembly GCA_030760725.1 of Neostapfia colusana. Taxonomy (NCBI): domain Eukaryota; kingdom Viridiplantae; phylum Streptophyta; class Magnoliopsida; order Poales; family Poaceae; genus Neostapfia; species Neostapfia colusana. Next base: position 45,859,332 of record JASWHV010000002.1, on the reverse strand, counting down.
GATGAGGAAGAAAGGGATGACGTTGAGGTTCAAAAGGGTACTAGAGATGCATCATCTCGAGCTTACTCTTGTCACTCTTCGGTTCCTAGCTCCGGGACAGCGGCTAAGAGAAAGCATGTTGCTCTTTGCTTCAAACCTGTTGCTAAACATAAAGAGGTGAAGGTTGTTTCATCAATGTTAAAGAAGACACCAGAAGAGGTGGTAGAAGAAAGACACTCAAAACAGTCATCTCAAACTTCTATAGAGCGATGCATGAGGACAAAGGAAGAATGGGAGACCACACATGAGCATGTCTCATATTTTTTTATGAGTGTGACATACCCTTTAATGCGGTAAATGCTAGGAGCTTTGAAATTATGTTGGAGTCTGTTGGACAGTTTGGTCATGGATACAAGCCTCCTTCTATACACCAATTAAGGGTGACACTACTTGCTAAGGCAAAAGCTAAGATTGAGGCTCGTGTCATGAAGCTTCAAGTTGAATGGAAAAAATATGGTTGCACCATAATGTGTGATGGATGGACTGATATGAGGAGGAGACACTTGATTACTTTTCTTGTTAACTGTCCAGAAGGTACATGCTTCATGAAATCTATAGATGCCTCTTCACAAATTGCCAATGCAAAAATGCTAGCAGCTTTGCTAGAGCAGAAGATTGTGAAGGTGGGTGTGGATAATGTGGTTCAAATAGTAACCGATAATGGTTCAAAATTCAAGTCAGCATGTAAAATCATTATGGACAAATATCGTACTATCTTCTGGACCCCTTGTGTTGCACATTGCTTGAATTTGATGCTGCAAGATATTGGTAACAACATAGCACCATTCAAGAAGGCTATCAATCAAGTCAAACTTGTCACAAACTTCATATACAGATACGGGAGGATTCTAGATGCTATGAGGCAAAAGACGAGGGGAAGAGATTTGGTGAGACCCGCAGCCACTAGTTTTGCCACTTCTTTCCTCACTTTGCAGTGTTTGTACAAGTTTAAGGATGCTTTGAGACAGCTATTTGTGAGCAAAGATTGGAGTAGATGCAAATTGTCTTCGACAGAGGCGGGAAAAAGGGTTTGTGATTGTTTGCTCTCTTTACAATTCTGGAATGCAGTGGAGGATTGTATAAGAGCATCACACCCTTTGTTAGTTGCATTAAGGATTGCTGATGGGGATGAGATCTCAGCCATGCCAGAGATGGCTGCAGCTATGGATCTTGCAAGAAACAAGATAAGTACCTCTTGCAGGCAAACCAGCTTTGCTTAAGAGAATAATGGACATTGTTGAGAAGAGATGGGTCCATAAGATGGAGCAAAAATTATATGGTGCTGCATTGTTTCTTAATCCAAACAAATTCTTTGACATAAGACAAAATGATGTTGAGTATGCTTCCAGACTCCGAATTCAATTCAATGATGTGCTTGAGAAGATGGTGCCTGACAATGATGATTTGCTTGCAAAGATAAGTGATCAAGTGGATGATTATGAGAAAATGAGGAGGAGTTTTGAAAAGCAACTTGCAATGAAACAACAAAAAACAAAGAATCCTTGTAAGTGTTTGTTCCATTCCATATTGTTATCATATTTCATTTCATAGACTTTAATAAGGAGCTAACATGGATACGATTACAGTGGATTGGTGGGATGCTTTTGGTGGCCTTAATAGGGAGCTCCAAAATCTTGCAAGGCGTATCTTAGTCCTTTGTTGCTCGGCATCCGGTTGTGAGCGTAATTGGAGCGTCTTTAAATTTGTAAGCAACTAAATTATAGTGTCTTTTATACTACATACATGAACTTTACTCATTTGATTTTTTTGTTTGTAATGCTTAGTTCCATACCGAGAGGCGAAACCGATGGAGCATCAAAGATTGAGTGATTTGGTGTACATCCAATACAACATGAAAATCATGGATAGATTTAGGAAGAGGCGTGAGGAAGGGAAAGGTTACAACCCTTTCATCTTAGAGGATTTCCAATGGGATAATGAATGGGTTCTGTCGAAGTGTGTAGCCGACACTTCCCCAGGACCTGCTCTAGACAGCCAGTGGAGGTTCTTTTTCGGAGGGGCTAGTCACTCGCGGAGAGCTTCAGCGTTAGGGACGATTGAGGGAGAAGCTTGACACGGGGATTTTTACGTGGTACAGGCCGCCGGAGCGTAAAACCCTACGTCCACGGTGAGCAGAGTTGCTCGCTGTATTGCTTGCTGCTCAGAACCGGAGTCCTGAGCTTGAGGGTATGAGATGTCGAATGGCTAGAGTGCGAGGGTGCGTAAGAGGCGAACCCTTGCTAACGTCGCCTACCCGAGCCTTTTATAGTCCAAGGCTCGTGCGGCTTACAAGGTGGGCCCGGGACCCGACAGGTGGTCCCGGGGAGATTGCCTGCCATCTACCGTATCTGCAGTTACGCCGATAGTTGTCTCTGGCGTAGGGTTCCGAGTCTTCGTTCTGCCGCCCTGCCCATGCCGCAAGCTAGTCGTAGTGGTTGATGATGGCAGGGGCGGCAGGGAATGTCTTGTCGCTGCATTTATTGGCGGGCAGGCTCTGACACGGCGCGCCAGTCTGCGATGTGACTGGGTGCAGCGGTACCAGACAGAGGCGTGCTCCGCGTCTCCGCGCCTTGGAAAGGCGCGGGTCTTGAATACCTTGTACGGCAAGGTATGGCGCGTCTTTACTCTTACTGCCTACCGCGCGGGGGCAGGCAGCGCTGCTCTGCTGGCCACGTGGCGGGCCTGGAGCTCTCCTCTAAGGAGAGGGAGGTCCGGCCCCGCGGGACACGTGGAGCCCTCGGAGCTCTCCCCGCGGAGGGGGAGGTCCGGCTTCTGCTGGCCACGTGGCGGGCCCGGAGCTCTCCTCTGAGGAGAGGGAGGTCCGGCCCCGCAGGACACGCGGAGCCTCCGGAGCTCTCCCCCCGGAGGGGGGAGGTCCGGCTCAATTGGCCACGTGGCGGGTCTGGAGCTCTCCTCTGAGGAGAGGGAGGTCCGGCCCCGCTGGACACATGGCGCCTTCGGAGCTCTCCCTGCGGAGGAGGGCGAGGTCCTTAGGCATTTCCCCCTGTGCGCGGGGGTACCCCGTATTGAGGGTACCGACTGTTAGACACTGTAATTAGGGGTGTGACACAGGGGTATATTAGTCATTAGAGAGGGATTAGGTTAGGGGTAGTTTAGTCTTTTCTCCCCTCCTAATCCCTCTATATAATCACACCTGTATCCCAGCTTTTCCATCATCTCAATACAATCATCATTAGCCCTCTTTCATGATATCATTAGCTAGGAATAATTAGGATTAGGGCTAACCCTAACCCTAATGGCCCAGCCGCCGCCGCAGCAGCCCTGGGCGCACGCCGCCGCCACTCCACCCTGGGCCACCGCTGCCAGAACCACCGCCGCCCCTGAGCCGCCGCCCGTCGCCGCCAGGGCACCGCCAGCCGCCGGATCGGGGCTGCGCACGCAGGGGGGGGCGCCGCCTCCTCTGGAGGACAGCGCGCGGAGGCCGCCGCTACCGCACCCTGGGCGCGGGGAGGCGCAGCCGCCACTCCACCATGGGCCGCCGTCGCCGCCACATCCGGATCCGGGGCCGCCGCGCCCTGGATCGTGGCGGCTCCGCCCAGATTCGAATCGCCCCCACCCGGATGGGGCCGCGCGCGCACGGGGGGCGTCACCTCCCCTGCCTGGGCCGCCGCCGCCCCTGGGGGTCCGCCGGCCCCCCTGGAGGGAGCGCCGCCCCCTGGCCTGCCTGGGCCGCCGCCGCCCCTGGGTGCTCCGCCGCCGCCCCTGGGGGGTCCGCCGGCCACACTGGAGGGGGCGCCGCCCTTTGGCCTGCTGAAACTGGAGGAACAACAGCCTCTGGAGGGGGCGCCGCCTTCTTAGGAGGTGCCGCAGCACCCAGGCCCCTCGCTGCTAGGTCTGCAGCCGCCCCCTTCTTCTCGAGAACCGGTTCAGCCGCCGGTGAACCCCTCGTCGGTACCTCCAGCAACCCCGCCACTGTTGTTACCTTCATGGCAGGTACCTCCGCGCTACGGGACGCCACCGGCCTCGACATCGACGGGAGCACCACGGCGATCCCGCCGATTCCGTTCCCAACCGCCGGTGCTACTGCAGAGAACACAGCTTCTTTCTACGGCACTGACACTGCGGAGACATCTGACATCGCCGCAGCACTGGCCGCCTCTCGCGAACGCGAGCGGGCACTCGCCCTTGCCCTAGAGCAGGAGCGTGCCTCCGTGGCATCACTATCTCACCAACTTGAGGAGAGTGCTCGCCGATCAACGAGTGTTGTCCATGAGCCTCCCTCGGACGCTGGTACGTACTCGACTTCACTTGTGGCCGCTCTTCATGCACAGGCCGCAGGGATTCAGAACATCCGGGCGCTCGTGCCGGTTGTTCTCAGTTTCGAGTCCACCTCATATGCCCGGTGGCGTGATATGGTGCTCCTCACGCTGAGGCGCTACTGCCTCGATGACCACGTCCTCCAGGACGAGTCTTCAGTACAGGTGTCCTGGATCAGCATGGACAGCCTGGTACTATCCTGGATCCTTGGCTCCCTGAAAGAGGAGCTACAAGACATCGTCAGGCAGCGCGGTGGCGGTACTGCTCGACAGGCCTGGCTAGTCCTCGAGCAACGGTTTCTAGGGAACCGCGCGACTCGAGCCCTCCACATCAGCACTCGGTTCCAGAACACTGTCCAGGGTGATCGTTCCATCTCCACCTACTGTCGGGAGATGAAGGGCATGGCGAATGCCCTACGTGACCTTGGTGAGCCGGTCACCGACAGCGCTCTTGTCCTTCGGGTCCTTCAGGGCCCGAACGAGCGCTATTGTCACCTACGGACATGGCTACTTCGACTGTAGCCACTACCTACCTTCGAGAAGGTATGGTCTGATCTTGAACTTGAAGAGATCACTACAGGAGGCTCTACTGGCTCTGGATCTACCACATCTTTCTATAGCTCCGGGCAGTCCCCTCGTCCACCCTTACCAGCGGCTGGTGGACCATCGTCACGTCCACCTTCTACTCCTACCAGTACAGGAGGTGGAAACCGTCGTCGCCGAGGAAAGAACGGCGGCCGTGGTGGCAGCAGTGCAGGCAGCACCCCCACGGCTTCGACTAGTGGTAGTAGTGGTGGTACCGGCCAGGGAGGTGCACCCTGGCCCACACCCTACAACCCGTGGACCGGCCAGATCTACATGTGGCCTGGACCGTCCGTGGGTTCTCAGCCTCCACGACCACCACGTCCTCAGCCGGCGTTCACGGCTACCCCCGGCTATAGTGGACCAGCCCACAGTGCTGGTGGGCCGACAGCTCAGGCCTATAGTGGGCCTGGATACTCTTCTGACGGACAGTCAGCCCCGACCTACGGAGGCACTGACTACCCTGTTGGGAACTCGGAGCAATCGGCACCCCTTCAGGAGCCACCGTCGACGTGGGATCGACAGTCGCTTGCTTCCTCCTTCAGCACCATGCACCTTACTCCACCTGGTGCCGACTGGGTAGTTGATTCCGGAGCATCATATCATACCACTCCTAATTCCGGTATACTCTCTTCCACCCATCCTCCCAATCCCTCTTTTCCTTCATCTATCGTTGTTGGAAATGGGTCCGTTCTTCCGGTCACCTCAGTAGGTGATTCCGGTCTTCCGGGTACTTTCCAGCTTAAAAACATTCTTGTTGCTCCGGATATCATTCAGAACTTACTTTCTGTTCGCCGTTTTACCACTGACAACAATGTTTTCATTGAATTTGATCCTTTTGCTCTGTGAAGGATCTTTCCACCCGGTGACCTCTTTTCCGATGTGATAGCTCGGGGCCCCTATACACACTTCGGCTTCCTACTTCCGCTGCATCACCGCCATTTGCTTTGACTACGACAGCTACATCTACCATCTGGCATCGTCGGCTTGGCCACCATGGTGCAGATGCTATGTCAAAGCTGTCCAGTAGCTCAGTTATCTCGTGTTCTAGAGGTACACATGACTCCCTGTGTCATGCCTGTCAGCTTGGTCGCCATATTGCCTCCCTTTTCCCACATCTGTGACTCATGTTGAGCACTCATTCGATCTTATACATTGTGATTTGTGGACATCTCCCATTTCCAGTATATCGGGCTTTAATTACTATTTGGTGATAATTGATGATTTTTCTCACTTCTCCTGGACTTTTCCATTACGATTGAAGTCTGAGACTTTCGTCACTCTTTCTCACTTCTTCGTTTAGATTTCTACTCAATTTGGGCGTACCATTCGAGCTGTCCAGTGCGATAACGGACGTGAGTTTGATAACTCTGCGTTTCGTAATTTTCTCTCCGCACATGGGGTACAGCTACGCATGTCTTGTCCGTATACCTCTCCTCAAAACAGCAAGGCAGAGCGCATGATTCGCACCATTAATGATGTCATACGCTCCCTGATGTTCCAGCCATCTATTCCAGCCCGATACTGGGTGGAGGCTCTTCATACTGCCACACTTCTAATCAATCGTCTTCCCACCAAGGCGATTCGTGCCTCCACCCCCTACTTTGCTCTATATGGCACTAATCCTCTTTATGATCACCTTCAAGTTTTCGGATGCGCTTGTTACCCTAATCTTTCCGCCACCACCCCACATAAGCTTACGCCCCGCTCGACATGGTGTGTTTTTCTCGGGTATTCCCTTGATCATAAGGGTTACCGATGCTTAGATCTCACTACCCACCGTCTTTTGATCTCTCGGCACGTCGTCTTCGACGAGTCATCTTTTCCCTTTCCACCACCTCTTCTGGTTCCACCACAGAGCTGGACTCCCTTTTTCCTACTGACCCCGAGGCTGCCTCCCAGTTGCCTTGGCATATTTCTTCTGCGGGATCGACACGAGCTACGTCTCAGATGCCCTCGACACCGATTGCTGCACCTCGTGTGGCATTGATGTCTCAGGCGTCACCCGCTGCACCCCGTGTGGCATCGACGCCTCCGACGTCACCTGCTGCGCCACGCGCGGCCTCGGCTTTCCCGACACCATCTACTGTACCCCAGGTGCCCCCGGCGACACCAGTTGTACCACGTACGGCACCAGCGGCATCACCAGCTACCTCCCCGATGTCACCTGCAGCGAGCACGACGCCACCAGCCGCGCCACGCGCGGCACCGACGACGTCTTCTCGTTTTGCTGACCCCACACTTGTCTACCAGCGACGAGCACGGGGAGAGGCTCCTGCTCCGGCGACGCCACGCGCGGCATCGAGACCCACTCTCGTCTACCCACGACGAGAGAAGATGGTTGTACCCGAGCGGCCGGTGTACAATCCCCCTCTACTTCACAGGGATCCTGGTCACGTCCACCCGATGGTGACTCGACGTGCGTCCGGGAGTCTTCGACCAGTGGAGCGGTTCGATAGTGCCGCTTTCTCGTCGACGACATCTCCACCGACCGAGCCTTCTTCGATCTCGCTCATACCTACTTCCGTGCGTAACGCCCTCGCCGACCCTAACTGGTGCCGCGCTATGGAGGAGGAGTATGAGGTCTTGCTTGCCAACCGGACCTGGGACCTGGTTCCCCATCCTGGTCGTGGCAATGTTGTCTGTTAGACACTGTAATTAGGGGTATGGCACAGGGGTATATTAGTCATTAGAGAGGGATTAGGGTTAGGGGTAGTTTAGCCTTTTCTCCCCTCCTAATCCCTCTATATAATCACACCTGTACCTCAGCTTTTGAATCATCTCAATACAATTATCATTATCCTTCTTTCATGGTATCATTAGCTAGGAATAATCAGGATTAGGGCTAACCCTAATCCTAATGGGCCAGCCGCCGCAGCCCTGGGCGCACGCCGCCGCCACCCCACCCTGGGCCAGAACCACCGCCGCCCCCGAGCAGCCGCCCGCCGCCGCCCCTGAGCAGCCGCCCGCCGCCGCCCCTGGTGCGCCGCCCGCCGCCGCCAGGGCGCCGCCAGCCGCCGGATCTGGGCTGCGCACGCAGGGGGGGGCGCCGCCTCCTCTGGAGGACAGCGCGCGGAGGCCGGAGCCGCCGCCACCCCACCCTGGGCGCGGGGAGGGGCCGCCGCCACCTCCGGATCCGGGGCCGCGGCGCCCTGGATCGGGGCGGCCCCGCCCGGATTCGGGCCGCCCCCACCCGGATTGGGGCCGTGCGCGCACGGGGGGGGGGGGGGGGGGGGGGGGGGCGTCACCGCCCCTGTCTGGGCCGCCGCCGCCCCTGGGTGCTCCGCCCCTGGGGGGTCCGCCGGCCCCCCTGGAGGGAGCGCCGCCCCCTGGCTTGCCTGGGCCGCCAACGCCCCTGGGGGCTCCGCATCCGCCCCTGGGGGGTCCGCCAGCCCCACTGGAAGGGGCGCCACCCTCTGGACTGCTGAAACTGGAGGAACAGCAGCTTCTGGAGGGGGCGCCGCCTTCCTAGGAGGAGCCACAGCCCCCAGGCCCCTCGCTGCTGGTTCTGCAGCCGCCCACTCCTTCTCGAGAACCGGTCCAGCCGCCGGTGAACCCCTTGTCGGTACCTCCAGAAACCCCGCCACCGCTGTTACCTTCATGGCAGGTACCTCCGCGCTACGGGACGCCACCGGCCTCGACATTGACGGGAGCACCACGGCGATCCCGCCGATTCCGTTCCCAGCTGCCGGTACTACTATGGAGAACACAGCTTCTTCCTACGGCACCGACACTGCGGAGACATCTGACATCGCCGAAGCACTGGCCGCCTCTCGCGAGCGCGAGCGGGCACTCGCCCTTGCCCTAGAGCAGGAGCGTGCCTCCGTGGCATCACTATCCCACCAACTTGAGGAGAGTGCTCGCCGATCAACGAGTGCTATCCATGAGCCTCCCTCGGACGCTGGTACGTACTCGACTTCGCTTGTGGCCGCTCTTCATGCACAGGCCGCAGGGATTCAGAACATCCGGACGCTCGTGCCGGTTATTCTCAGTTCCGAGTTCACCTCATATGCCCGGTGGCGTGATATGGTGCTCCTCACGCTGAGGCGCTACTGCCTCGATGACCACGTCCTCCAGGATGAGTCTTCAGTACAGGTGTCCTGGATCAGCATGGACAGCCTGGTACTATCCTGGATCCTTGGCTCCCTGACAGAGGAGCTACAGGACATCGTCAGGCAGCGCGGTGGCGGTACTGCTCGGCAGGCCTGGCTAGTACTTGAGCAACGGTTTCTAGGGAACCGTGCGACTCGAGCCCTCCACATAAGCACTCGGTTCCAGAACACCGTCCAGGGAGATCGTTCCATCTCCACCTATTGTCGGGAGATGAAGGGCATGGCGGATGCCCTACGTGACCTTGGTGAGCCGGTCACTGACAGCGCTCTTGTCCTTCGGGTCCTTCAGGGCCTAAACGAGCGCTATTGTCACCTACGGACATGGCTACTTCGACTGGAGCCACTACCTACCTTCGAGAAGGTATGATCTGATCTTGAACTTGAAGAGATCACTGCATGAGGCTCTACTGGCTCTGGATCTGCTACAGCTTTCTATGGCTCCGGGCAGTCCCCGCGTCCACCCTTACCAGCAGCTGGTGGATCGCCGTCACGTCCACCTTCTACTCCTACCAGTACAGGAGGTGGAAACCGTCGTCGCCGAGGAAAGAACGGCGGCCGTGGTGGCAGCAGTGCAGGCAGCACCCCCACGGCTTCGACTACTGGAAGTAGTGGTGGTACCGGCCAGGGAGGTGCACCCTGGCCCACACCCTACAACCCGTGGACTGGCCAGATCTACATGTGGCCTGGACCGTCCCCAGGTTCTCAGCCTCCACGACCACCGCGTCCTCAGCCGGCGTTTGCGGCTACCCCCGGCTACAGTGGACCAGCCCACAGTGCCGGTAGGCCGACAGCTCAGGCCTATAGTGGGCCTGGCTACTCTTCAGGCGGGCAGTCAGCCCCGACCTACGGAGGCACTGACTACCCTGTTGGGAACTCGGAGCCATCGGCACCCCTTCAGGAGCCACCGTCGACGTGGGATCGACAGTCGCTTGCTTCCTCTTTCAGCACCATGCACCTTACACCACCTGGTGCCGACTGGGTAGTTGATTCCGGAGCATCATACCATACCACTCCTAATTCCGGTATACTCTCTTCCACCCATCCTCCCAATCCCTCTTTTCCTTCATCTATCGTTGTTGGAAATGGGTCCGTTCTTCCGGTCACCTCAGTAGGTGATTCCGGTCTTCCGGGTACTTTCCAACTTAAAAACATTCTTGTTGCTCCGGATATCATTCAGAACTTACTTTCTGTTCGCCGTTTTACCACTGACAACAATGTTTCCATTGAATTTGATCCTTTTGGTTTGTCTGTGAAGGATCTTTCCACCCGGCGACCTCTTTTCCGATGTGATAGCTCGGGGCCCCTATACACACTTCGGCTTCCTACTTCCGCTGCATCACCGCCATTTGCTTTGACTACGACAGCTTCATCTACCATCTGGCATCGCCGGCTTTGCCACCCTGGTGCAGATGCTATGTCGAAACTGTCCAGTAGCTCAGTTATCTCGTGTTCTAGGGGTACACATGACTCTCTATGTCATGCCTGTCAACTTGGTCGCCATATTCGCCTCCCTTTTCCCACATCTGTGACTCATGTTGAGCACTCATTCGATCTTATACATTGTGATTTGTGGACTTCTCCCATCTCCAGTATATCGGGCTTTAATTACTATTTGGTGATAATTGATGATTTTTCTCACTTCTCCTGGACTTTTCCATTACGATTGAAGTCTGAAACTTTCGTCACTCTTTCTCACTTCTTCGTTTGGATTTCTACTCAATTCGGGCGTACCATTCGAGCTGTCCAGTGCGATAACGGACGAGAGTTTGATAACTCTGCGTTTCGTAATTTTCTCTCCGCACATGGGGTACAACTACGCATGTCTTGTCCGTATACCTCTCCTCAAAACGGCAAGGCAGAGCGCATGATTCGCACCATTAATGATGTCATACGCTCTCTGATGTTCCAGGCATCTATTCCAGCCCGATACTGGGTGGAGGCTCTTCATACCGCCACACTTCTGATCAATCGTCTTCCCACCAAAGCGATTCGTGCCTCCACCCCCTACTTTGCTCTATATGGCACCAATCCTCTTTATGATCACCTTCGAGTTTTCGGATGCGCTTGCTACCCTAATCTTTCCGCCACCGCCCCACATAAGCTTGCGCCCCGCTCGACACGGTGTGTTTTTCTCGGGTATTCCCTTGATCATAAGGGTTACCGATGCTTAGATCTCACTACCCACCGTCTTTTGATCTCTCGGCACGTCGTCTTCGACGAGTCATCTTTTCCTTTTTCCACCACCTCTTCTGATTCCACCACAGAGCTGGACTCTCTTTTTCCTACTGACCCCGAGGCTGCCTCCCAATTGCCTTGGCCTATTTCTTCTGCAGGATCGACACGAGCTACATCCCAGACGCCCTCGACACCGATTGCTGCACCTCGTGTGGCATCGATGTCTCAGGCGTCACCCGCTGCACCCCGTGTGGCATCGACGCCTCCGACGTCACCTGCTGCGCCACACGCGGCCTCGGCTTCCCCGACACCATCTACTGTACCCCAGGAGCCCTCGGCGTCTCCAGCTGTACCACGTACGGCACCAACGGCACCACCAGCGAGTACGACGCCACCAGCCGCGCCATGCGCGGCACCAACGACGTCTTCTCGCTTTGCTGACCCCGCACTTGTCTACCAGCGACGAGCGCGGGGAGAGGCTCCTGCTCCGACGACGCCACGCGCGACATCGAGACCCACTCTCGTCTATCCACGACGAGAGAAGATGGTTGTACCCGACCGGCCGGTATACAACCCCCCTCTACTTCACAGGGATCCTGGTCACGTCCACCCGATGGTGACTCGATGTGCATCCGGGAGTCTTCGACCAGTGGAGCGGTTCGATAGTACCGCTTTCTCGTCGACGACGACTCCACCGACCGAGCCTTCTTCGATCTCGCCCATACCTACTTCCGTGCGTAGCGCCCTCGCCGACCCTAACTGGCGCCGCGCTATGGAGGAAGAGTATGAGGCCTTGCTTGCCAACCGGACCTGGGACCTGGTTCCCCGTCCGGGCCGTGGCAATGTTGTCACAGGCAAGTGGATATTCACGCATAAGAAGAAGGCGGATGGCACCTTGGAGAGATACAAAGCTCGTTGGGTACTCCGGGGCTTCACTCAGCGCCCTGGAGTTGACTACGACGAGACTTTCAGCCCGGTGGTGAAGCCGGCGACAGTTCGTACCGTATTGTCGCTAGCTCTCTCACGTTCTTGGCCTGTCCACCAGTTGGACGTCAAGAACGCATTCCTCCACGGTACACTGACCGAGACGGTGTACTGCAGTCAGCCGGCAGGATTTGTAGATTCAGCTCACCCAGACATGGTCTGTAAGCTGAACAAATCGCTGTACGGACTGAAGCAGGCACCGCGAGCCTGGTACAGCCGATTCGCCTCTTTCTTGGTCTCACTAGGGTTTGTTGAAGCTAAGTCGGACACTTCGCTGTTTGTCTATCGACGGGGCAGTGACACAGCTTACCTCTTACTGTACGTCGATGACATTGTACTAACAGCATCCAGTCCGACTCTGCTTCAGCGAACCATTTCTGCCTTACAGCAGGAATTCGCTATGAAGGACCTAGGCCGTCTCCACCACTTCCTGGGTATTACGGTGGAGGACGACCAGGCGGCCTATTCCTTCACCAGCGACAGTACTGTCTGGATATCCTTCAGCGGGCAAGCATGGCTGACTGCAAGCCGTGCTCCACTCCAGTGGATACTCAGGCGAAGCTCTCCGCCACCGACGGGACACCCGTCTCTGACCCCACTTCTTACAGGAGTCTTGCAGGTGCTCTCCAGTACCTAACCTTCACCAGGCCGGATATCTCATATGCGGTTCAGCAGGTGTGCCTCCACATGCATGACCCGAGGGAACCGCATCTCACCGCTGTCAAGCGGATTCTTCGGTACCTACGAGGCACCCTCGACTACGGCCTCCTTCTTCGACGTGACACGGCCTCCGAGCTGGTCGTGTACACAGACGCTGACTGGGCAGGCTGCCCGGACACACGACGCTCTACTTCTGGATACGCCGTCTTCCTGGGCGGCAACCTTGTCTCCTGGTCCTCGAAGCGACAGCCCGTAGTGTCGCGCTCGAGTGCAGAGGCGGAGTATCGCGCCGTGGCTAACGGCGTAGCTGAGGCCTCCTGGCTTCAGCAGCTACTTCAGGAGCTCCACACTCCCGTTATCAAAAGCACCCTCATCTACTGCGACAACGTCAGCGCCATGTACCTCTCCACCAACCCGGTCCAGCATCAGCGCACGAAGCATGTGGAGATTGACCTTCATTTTGTTCGTGAGCGGGTAGCACGGGGCGAGGTTCGGGTACACCATGTCCCGACGACGACGCAGTTCGCCGACATCTTCACGAAGGGCCTCCCGTCATCGTTGTTCTCCGAGTTTCGGTCCAGTCTCAACATCTGCAGCGGCTAGATGTTGTGACTGCGGGGGGGTGTTAGACACTGTAATTAGGGGTATGGCACAGGGGTATATTAGTCATTAGAGAGGGATTAGGGTTAGGGGTAGTTTAGTCTTTTCTCCCCTCCTAATCCCTCTATATAATGACACCTGTACCTCAGCTTTTGAATCATCTCAATACAATTATCATTATCCTTCTTTCAACAGGCAAGTGGGTATTTACGCATAAGAAGAAGGCGGATGGCACCTTGGAGAGATACAAGGCTCGTTGGGTACTCCGGGGCTTCACTCAGCGCCCTGGAGTTGACTACGACGAGACTTTCAGCCCGGTGGTGAAGCCGGCGACAGTTCGTACCGTATTGTCGCTAGCTCTCTCACGTTCTTGGCCTGTCCACCAGTTGGACGTCAAGAACGCATTCCTCCACGGTACACTGACCGAGACGGTGTACTGCAGTCAGCCGGCAGGATTTGTAGATTCAGCTCACCCAGACATGGTCTGTAAGCTGAACAAATCGCTGTACGGACTGAAGCAGGCACCGCGAGCCTGGTACAGCCGATTCGCCTCTTTCTTGGTCTCACTAGGGTTTGTTGAAGCTAAGTCGGACACTTCGCTGTTTGTCTATCGACGGGGCAGTGACACAGCTTACCTCTTACTGTACGTCGATGACATTGTACTAACAGCATCCAGTCCGACTCTGCTTCAGCGAACCATTTCTGCCTTACAGCAGGAATTCGCTATGAAGGACCTGGGCCGTCTCCACCACTTCCTGGGTATTACGGTCGAGGACCGACCAGGCGGCCTATTCCTTCACCAGCGACAGTACTGTCTGGATATCCTTCAGCGGGCAAGCATGGCTGACTGCAAGCCGTGCTCCACTCCAGTGGATACTCAGGCGAAGCTCTCCGCCACCGACGGGACACCCGTCTCTGACCCCACTTCTTACAGGAGTCTTGCAGGTGCTCTCCAGTACCTAACCTTCACCAGGCCGGATATCTCATATGCGGTTCAGCAGGTGTGCCTCCACATGCATGACCCGAGGGAACCGCATCTCACCGCTGTCAAGCGGATTCTTCGGTACCTACGAGGCACCCTCGACTACGGCCTCCTTCTTCGACGTGACACGGCCTCCGAGCTGGTCGTGTACACAGACGCTGACTGGGCAGGCTGCCCGGACACACGACGCTCTACTTCTGGATACGCCGTCTTCCTGGGCGGCAACCTTGTCTCCTGGTCCTCGAAGCGACAGCCCGTAGTGTCGCGCTCGAGTGCAGAGGCGGAGTATCGCGCCGTGGCTAACGGCGTAGCTGAGGCCTCCTGGCTTCAGCAGCTACTTCAGGAGCTCCACACTCCCGTCATCAAAAGCACCCTCATCTACTGCGACAACGTCAGCGCCATGTACCTCTCCACCAACCCGGTCCAGCATCAGCGCACGAAGCATGTGGAGATTGACCTTCATTTTGTTCGTGAGCGGGTAGCACGGGGCGAGGTTCGGGTACGCCATGTCCCGACGACGACGCAGTTCGCCGACATCTTCACGAAGGGTCTCCCGTCATCGTTGTTCTCCGAGTTTCGGTCCAGTCTCAACATCTGCAGCGGCTAGATGTTGTGACTGCGGGGGGGTGTTAGACACTGTAATTAGGGGTATGGCACAGGGGTATATTAGTCATTAGAGAGGGATTAGGGTTAGGGGTAGTTTAGTCTTTTCTCCCCTCCTAATCCCTCTATATAATCACACCTGTACCTCAGCTTTTGAATCATCTCAATACAATTATCATTATCCTTCTTTCAACAGGCAAGTGGGTATTTACGCATAAGAAGAAGGCGGATGGCACCTTGGAGAGATACAAGGCTCGTTGGGTACTCTGGGGCTTCACTCAGTGCCCTGGAGTTGACTACGACGAGACTTTCACCCCGGTGGTGAAGCCGGCGACAGTTCGTACCGTACTGTCGCTAGCTCTCTCACGTTCTTGGCCTGTCCACCAGTTGGATGTCAAGAACGCCTTCCTCCACGGTACATTGACCGAGACGGTGTACTGCAGTCAGCCGGCAGGATTTGTAGATTCAGCTCACCCAGACATGGTCTGTAAGCTGAACAAATCCCTGTACGGACTGAAGCAGGCACCGCGACCCTGGTACAGCCGGTTCGCCTATTTCTTGGTCTCACAGGGGTTTGTTGAAGCTAAGTCGGACACTTCGCTGTTTGTCTATCGACGGGATAGTGACACAGCTTACCTCTTACTGTACGTCGATGACATTGTACTAACAGCATCTAGTCCGACTCTGCTTTAGAACCATTTCTGCCTTACAGCAAGAGTTCGCTATGAAGCACCTGGGCCGTCTCCACCAATTCCTGGGTATTACGGTCGAGGACCGACCAGGCGGCCTATTCCTTCACCAGCGACAATACTGTCTGGATATCCTCCAGCGAGCATGGTTGATTGCAAGCCGTGCTCCACTCCAGTGGATACTCAGGGAAGCTCTCCGCCACCGACGGGACACCCGTCTCTGACCCCACTTCTTACAGGAGCCTTGTAGGTGTTCTCCAGTACCTCACCTTCACCAGGCCGGATATCTCATATGCGGTCCAGCAGGTATGCCTCCACATGCATGACCCGAGGGAACCGCATCTCACCGATGTCAAGCGGATTCTTCAGTACCTACGAGGCACCCTCAAATACGGCCTCCTTCTTCGGCGTGACACGGCCTCCGAGCTGGTTGTGTACACAGACGCTGACTGGGCAGGTTGCCCGGACACACGACGCTCTACTTCTGGGTACGCCGTCTTCCTGGGCGACAACCTTGTCTCCTGGTCCTCGAAGCGACAGCCCGTAGTGTCGCGCTCGAGTGCTGAGGCGGAGTATCGCGCCGTGGCTAACGGCGTAGCTGAGGCCTCCTGGCTTCAGCAGCTACTTCAGGAGCTCCACACTCCCGTCATCAAGAGCACCCTCATCTACTGCGACAACGTCAGCGCCATGTACCTCTCCACCAGCCCGGTCCAGCATCAGCGCACGAAGCATGTGGAGATCGACCTTCATTTTGTTCATGAGCGGGTTGCACGCGGCGGGGTTCGAGTACACCATGTCCCGACGACGACGCAGTTCGCCGACATCTTCACGAAGGGCCTCCCGTCGTCGCTGTTCTTCGAGTTTCGGTCCAGTCTCAACATCTGCAGCGGCTAGATGTTGTGACTGCGGGGGGGTGTTAGACACTGTAATTAGGGGTGTGACACAGGGGTATATTAGTCATTAGAGAGGGATTAGGGTTAGGGGTAGTTTAGTCTTTTCTCCCCTCCTAATCCCTCTATATAATCACACATGTACCCCAGCTTTTCCATCATCTCAATACAATCATCTTAGCCCTCTTTCACCGACAGTGGCCCCCGGGCCCATCTCGGGGGAGATACAGAGCCCGAGGTGGGGCCTTCGTCTCTTCCATTCCGCGCACCTTCTCTAAGTCCCGCATTGACCGTTGTCGGAGTACGAACAGTCGCGGGATCGTGGGAGCGTGTGCCCACTTGATGGTTGCTTTTATTGCGGCCGTTCCCAAGGCTGCCACTTCTGCACGTCGCAGCGCTTTTTTCGGGAACCGTCGAAGCGTCTTGCCGGCTCGTCTCCTTGGGAGACTGACTTCTTGGCCCACCACTTCAGTTGGACGACTTGGGTCCACTTGTCATCGACGCTTGGTCTTGGAACCGAAGCGGTTGCCCAAGCGGCGTATTCGAAGAGTTTCGAATCGCTTTGAATCGCACCTGGGAAGTTTAAAAGGGGGTCTTACCCGCATCACGACTTCCCTTCGCACTTCCCAACGCTTGCACCTTCCTTGAGTTCTTGCGCCTTTGTCTTCCCTGTTCTTGAGCTTTCTCCTGACATGGCTTCCAATCCGCCTCCGGAGAAGAAGCGCGCTCGGTCTCCTCCGGCGGCGGCGTTTGCGCCGAGTCAGGGATCCAGGGCGCCTGCGCACCCTGCTTCTGGAGATGGCGCCCCGTCCGGTGGCGACCCCAAGAGGCCTCGGGCTCATCATCCCGACGGGACTCCTCTTGAGCGACGACGGGCTGAAAGTTCCCGGGCGTCGCGTCCTCCCTCCTCAGGCGGTGGAGCCTCGAGGGAAAGTGTTGGTGCGTCGATGCCCATGGGCGAGCCAAGAGCTCAGGCGCCCCGGGCTTCAGGAGTCGGGCCGGCGTCCAGGGGGGCTTCAGAAGCATCCCCTGCCCCGCCAGCCCGGGCGACTGCGGAGCAGCCGTCGGCGGCGACGGCGGGCTCTAGTGGATCTACCCCGGCTCGGAAGCCGGGGTTCAGAGCTCGTTGGAGCGTTCGTGTCTCTCGGTAAGCGACGCCTACCGAATTCTAGAGCCTGTGTTGTCTTCTTCTTTTCTTAACTCAGGAGTTTCCCATGTTTGTAGGGACTCCCCGAGTGCCGGTAACGCTCCCGTTTCCCGGCCATCCCCGACTGACGGGTGATCCGCGCCGCAGCGCTTGGAAGCCGAGACGGTCGCCGCGGCCCCCAAGCCAGCACAAGTTTCTTCTGCGCCGGTCAGCCCGGCTCCTGTGGCAGCGGCGACTCCTCCCACTCGTCCCTCTTCACCGGCTAGGGAGTCGGCTGTCGGTGAGGGTTCAGCGGGACCGGCTGTCGAAGTCCCACCTCCTGTTGCCGGAGCGGGATGAACTGCCACGGGCCTTACGGTGGGCAGCGAACCAGGGCGCAATGGGAGCGAGCCCATCCCAGCGCTGGCTTCTCCTGATCGGCGCCTTATCCCGGTTGCCAGAGCGTTGACTTCTCCCGAAGACGACGTGATGGAGGAGGTCGGGGGCGCCGCTCCGGCCTCTGTCGCCCGTTGCCCCTGGCAGACGCCCTCGTGCTCGCCCAGACGAGCGTCCGGCAGGTCTTGGCCGCGCTCGGTCGCGAGCGGGAGGAGCAGGTAGGTGAGAGGGATCGCCTCCTCACCTGGGGGCGCCTTTTTAGGGAGCGGACCGAGGAGGTCAAGGGGGAGCTCGACTCCAGGCGGGCGTCGCTCAATGTCATGGAGGCGCTCCTCGACCGTCAGAAGAGGGCCGTCGACCGTCTGGACTCCGAGACGCGGCGGCTCCACAAGGAGGCCCTCGAGGCGCATGCCCGGGCCGAGAACTTCTCTGCCTTGGAGGAGGTGCGGCAGAGGCTTGCGCGCCGTTGCGGATCAGGAGCACTCCATGGCGGCCGAGGCAGAGAAAGTTGCCCCGCGGCTGGCGGCGGGCGACGGCGACCTGCGAGCCCGGGCTACGGAGCTAGAGACCCGGAAGGAAGACCTTGCCACGAGGGAGGAGCAGGTCTCCCGGGAGCGCCAGGCGATCCTGGATCGGGAGCTGGCAGCCGACTTCCGGGCTTCAGAGTTGGAGCGGCTTGCCCAGACTCTCCACCTTCGGGAAAGCTCTCTGGCAGCCAAGGAGAAGGAATTCTCCGAGGGGAGCCTCGACGCCTTGCTGGCAGCCCGCGGCGAGGTAGAGGAGCTCTTGGCCTCGCGGTCCTCCGAGGCCCGTGCGGTCTCGAGCTTCGTCGACCAGGCAGGGTCCGCCCTGGTCCCCCTTGGCTTCAGTCCGGTGAAGACAGCTACCCCTGCGCTGAAGGTGGCCGAGGTGATCCCCGCGCTCGAGTCTATCGGCGCCAAGCTGAGCAGGCTAGATGCGGTGGTCGCCGGCGAGCTCGAGGCAGAGGGACGGGGCCTGGCCATGGAGGTTGCCACGCACGTGTTGGCATGCTTCCGGAGCCGGGATCCTTCCTTCTCACTAGAGCCAGCGAGACAGGGCCCCGCCGCGGAGCGGGAGGAAACCGCCAGGGCTGAAGTCGAGGACGTGGCTGTCCTTGTAGCCTCTAGGTTCTGGCGCGAGCCAGGGGAACCCTAGGACTTGTATCTTTTCCCCTCTTTTTTTTTTATTGAGTCTGTAGTCCAGCTCATGGAGCCTTGAATGAATAGACTCTTGTTACTTTCTGTGTCTGTGTGCTTTTGTCTTCTTCTTGGCTTGGCCTGGCCGAGTCCTTAACTCCGCAAGGTACCCAGAGGTCTTCACCAATCTTGAAGCCCTGCACAGACACCTTCCCCGGGTCCTTATTGTGTTAAGGGCCCCGGAGGTCTCCGGAACTCGCCCCGTGCGAACGGGGAGGTCCGGGTCTGCCGACCACGTGGCGGGCCCGGAGCTCTCCTTTGAGAAGACGGAGGTCCAGCCCCTGCTGGACACGTGGGGCTTTCGGGGCTCACCCCCGCGGAGGGGGCGAGGCTTGGCTCTGTCGGCCACGTGGCGGGCCCGGAGCTCCTCCGGAGGAGAGGGGAGCTCCGGCCCCGCTGGACACGTGGGGCCTTCGGGGCTCGCCCCTGCAGAATGGGCGAAACCCGGATCCTCCGGTTTTGCACTGGAGTAGTCGATGGCTCTTTCTCCCCCCTTCATGCGGTCCCCGTAGCTAAAACCTGGAGATCCTGCACAGAGGTAGAAGAAGCGTTGTCGAAGTGTTCGGTCGACACTTCCCCCGGGCCTGCACTGGGCAGCCCGCGGAGGTTCTTTTTTCGGAGGGGCTAGTTCCTAGCGGAGAGCTTGCGTAGATGGACGAGTTAGTGAGAGCTTGACACGGGGAGTTTTACGTGGTTCAGGCCGCCGGAGCGTAAAACCCTACGTCCACGGCGAGCTATGGAGCTCGTTGTATTGCTTGCTGCTCAGGGCCGGGGGCCTGAGCTTGGGGGTGAGTTACAGCTCGAGAGTGTATGGCTAGCGTATGAGTTGCAAAATGCGAACCCTTGCTATCGACGCCTACCCGAGCCTTTTATAGTCCAAGACTCGGGTGGCTTACAAGGGGAGTCGGGACCCGACAGGTGGTCCCGGGAAGATTGTCTATTATCTACCGTATCTGTAGTTACGCCGGTCGCTGCCTCTGGTTGAAGGCTTCTGAGTCTTCATCTTGCCGCCCTGCCCATGCCGCACGCTAGTCGTAGTGGTTGATGACGGCGCAGGCGGCATGGGATGTCTTGTCGCAGCGTTTATTAGCTGGCAGGTTCTGACACCGCGCGCCAGTCTGTGATGCGACTGGGCGCAACGGCACCTGACAGACGCGTGCTCCGCGTTTTCGCGTCTTGGGAAGACGCGGGCCTTGAATACCTTGTACGGGCAAGGTGTGGGGTGCCTTTACGCCCGCTGCCTACCGCTCGGGAGCAGGCGGCACCGTTCTTCCCGCCACGTGGTTGGTCCGGAGCCCTTCTCTGAGGCGGGAAGGGTCCGGCCTGCGGGGCACGTGGAGCCTCCGGACCTCTCCCCGCGGAGGGGGAGGTCCAGCTCCTGTATGCCACGTGGCGGGCCCGGAGCTCTCCTCTGCGGAGAGGGAGGTCCGGCCCCGCTGGACGCGTGGCATCTTCGGACCTCTCTCACGCGGGAGGGGGGGGGAGGTCCGGCTTCTGTATGCCACGTGGCGGGCCCGGAGCTTTCCTCTGAGGAGAGGGAGGTCCGGCCCCGCCGGACGCGTGGCGCCTTCGGAGCTCTCCCTGCGGAGAAGGGCGAGTACCTTAGGCATTTTACCCTGTGCGCGGGGGTACCCCATATCTCAGGTACCGACAGTGTCCCCCGGGCCCATCTCGGGGGAGATAGCGAGCCCGAGGTGGGACCTCCGTCTCTTCCGATCCGCGCACTTTCTCTAAGTCCCGAATTGACCGCTGCCGGAGCAGGAACGGCCACGGGATCGTGAGAGCGTGTGCTCACTTGATGATTGCTTTTACTGCGGCGGTTCCCAAGACTGCCACTCCTGCACGTTGCGGCGCTTTCTTCGGGAACCGCCGAAGTGCCTTGCCGGCTGATCTTCTTAGGATACTGACTCCTTGACCCCACCGCTTCAGTTAAGCGGCTTGGGCCCACCCGTCATTGGCACTCGGTCTAGGAACCGAAGCGGTTGCGGGTGCGGGGTATTCGAAGAGTTCCGAATCGCTTGGAACTGCACCGGGAAGTTTTTAGAGGGGGTCTTACCCACATTGCAGCTTCTCTTCGCACTTCTCTGCGTTTCTTCTCGGACTCTTGTGCTTTTGCTCTCTTGCCTTTGAGTTCTCCCTTGCCATGGCTTCCAACCCGCTGCCAGAGAAGAAACGCGCTCGATCTCCTCCAGCAACGGCGTTGGTGCCAAGTCGGGGTTCTGGGGTGCCTGACACTCCCTCCGGTGGCGACTCGAAGAGGCCCCGGGCTGATGCGCTTGGGGAAGCCTCTGGGGCGTCCCCTGTTCCGCCAGTCCAAGCGACTGCGGAGCGGCCGTCGGAGACGGTAGCGGGCTCTGGAAATCCTACCCCGGCTCGGAAGTCGGGGTTCAGAGCCCGCTGGAGTGTCCGCGCTTCCCGGCCTTCCCCGTCTTGCGGGGAATCTGTGCCGATGCGCTCGGAGCCAGGGGCAACTGCCGCGGCCCCCAGGCCAGCGCGGACTTCTCCTGTTCCGGTGTGCCCGGACTCCGCGGCGGCGTCGTCTCTTCCTGCCGAGACGGCCACCGCGGCCCCCGAGCCAGCACAGGTTGATCCTGCACTAGGTGGCCTGGCTTCTTCTCCAGCACCGCCTTCCCCGGCTCGTCCCTCTCCTCAGGTCAAGGAGCCAGAAGCTGAAAAGAGCCCGGCTGGCCTGGCTGCCAGAGCCGCGGAGCCAGCTTCTCCTGATCGGCGTCTCGTCTCGGCTGCTGGTGCGTCGGCTCTTCCTGAGGACGAGGTAATGGAGGAGGTCGGGGGGACTGCCCCAGCCTCTGTTGCTCCATTGCCTCTGGCGGACGCCTTCGCGCTTGCCGAGTCGAGCGTCCGGCAGGTCTTGGCTGCGCTAGGGCGCGAGCGGGAGGAGTATACGGTTGAACGGGACCGCCTCCTCATCTGGGGGAACCTTTTGCGGGAGAGGACCGCGAAGGTTAAGAGCGAGCTTGACTCCAGGCGGGAGTTGCTCGACTTAGGGAAGCGCTCGTCGACCGGATGAAGCGGGCTGTTGACCGCATGGACACCCAGTCGCGGCGGATCAACAGGGAGGCCCTGGAGGCACACGCCCGGGCCGAAGAGAGCCTCTCTGCTGCTGTGAAAATACGGCAGCGGTTGGAGCGCCGTGAACTCGCCGTTGAGGAGCGGGAGCGTTCCGTGGCAGCTGAGGCAGAGAGGGTCGCCGCGCAGCTGGCCGCGGGCGAGGATGACCTCCGAGCTCGGATGGAGGAGCTGGAGGTTCTGAAGGCAGACCTTGACTTGAGGGAGGAACAGGTCTCCCATGATCGTCGGGCGGTCTTGGACCGGGAGTTGACTGCCGGCTTCAAGGCCGCTGAGTTGGAGCGGCTAGCCAAGACTCTCCACCTTCGGGAGAGTTCCTTGGCGGCCAAGGAGAAGGAATTCTCCGAAAGGAACCTGGAGGTTCTGCAGGCGGCCCGTCGCGAGGTGGAGGAGCTCTCAGCCTTGCGGTCCTCCGAGGCTCTTGCGGTCTTAAGCTTCGTGGATCGAGCGGGGTCCGCCCTGATCCCTCTTGGCTTCAGTCCGGTGAGGGCCGCAACTCCCGCATTGAAGGTGGCAGAGGTGATCCCTGCGTTGGAGTCGATCGGCGCCAAGCTGGACAGACTCGACTCGGTGATTGCCAGCGAGCTTGAGGCCGAGGGCCGCGGCTTAGCTTTAGAGGTCGCCTCGCATGTGCTGGCATGCTTCAAGAGCCGCGACCCCTCTTTTTCGCTAGAGCCAGCGAGAGAGGGCCCAGCCGCGGAGCGGTAGGAAGCTGCTAGGGCTGAAGTCGAGGATGTGGCCGCCCTTGTAGCCGCAAGGTTCCGGCGAGAACCGGGAGGTCCTTAGGACTCGTTTCTCCCTTTTTTTTTATCGAGTCTGTAGTCCAGCTCATGGAGCCTTGCTTAATTTGACTCTCTTGGATACTTGTGTCTGTGATGCTTTTTCCCTCCTTCTTGGCTTTGCCTGGCTGAGTCCTTAGCTCCGCAAGGTACTCAGAGGCCATTTCCAATCTCGGAGCTTCGCACAGACACCCTCCACGGGTCCTAACCGTGTTAGGGGCCCCCGGAGGTCTCCGAACCTCGCCCTATGGGGGGCTCCAAATCTGCCTGCCACGTGGCGGGTCCGGAGCTCCTCCTCAAGAGACGGGAGCTCCGGTCATGTTGGACACGTAGGGCTTTCGGAGCCCTCCCGCTGAGGGGGGAGGTCCGTTTCCTGCCTGCCACGTGGCGAGCCCGGAGCCCTCCTCAAGGAAGGAGAGAGTTCCGGGCCCGCTGGACACGTGGGGCCCCCCGGGCCCCGCCCCTGCTGGAGGGGCAGGTCCCGGTCCTTTCAGTCCCAGGCCGGAGTATCTGGTAGCTCCTTTCCCCCCGCTTCATGCAGTCCCTGTTGCCGTAACCTGAAGGTCCTGCACACAGGCAGAGGAAACGTAATTCTCCTCGGGGGGTCCTCCCCTCCCGTCTCCTAGTCTTATCCGTCTTATGGTCCTGACCCGCTATACGGGGCTTGGGCAATTCTGTGCACGAGGCGCCAGAGCTCCGGCTCCCTCCGAGGTCCGGGTACGGCCGTCCGATCCCTAGTACCGGGCCATGCGCTGGGGAAGCAGAGTGCACGCGCTTTGGGTTCATGACCACGCAAAGCGGACGTACTCCCCTGGACCTCCGGAGAGCAGGATGCGCATGCTTTGGGCTCTGGGCCGGCTAAGCTGGATACGCACCCTGGACCCCCCATGCACAACGCTGGCCTTTCCTGGAGGTGACCAACTGGCACCGCAACACCTGACTGGGGGAGGCCCGAGAGACTCACTCGGCCATCGGCAGGTTCCTCAAGCGCAGCCGCCTTCGGTAGGATAGCAAATGCCGACTATGGATGAGCGCAGGAGGGGGAGCTAGATGTACGATGAACATACAGAGATAGTGTGATCATAAAAATTAATGCATAATTTAAATGAGCGCATGAGAGAGAGCTAAGTAGAACAGGTCTCTGTATTCGTGCCCATAGGTGGAATTCTGGTTGTACATGGGGGCAATGTTCCGCCTCGTCTACAAGGGAAGCAAGACTCTACGCGCTTAGGGTCGGAACCAGGCTAAACTGGACGTAGTCCTGTACCGTCCCTTGAGACTTAGCTACCCCAAGCTCTGTTCCTAAATTCTATGGGGTCTATTACAGAAGTGAATAACCCTGTTCTACTGATGCTCAGTAAGTAGGACTTACAGTGTTGCTTCATGGCAAGGATTTTTTGGGAATGGATCCCACTCTCGGTTGAAAGGCATGTGTACCTGGGGCGGCAGCTTTCATGATTCGGAAGGGATCTTCCCTGCTGGGGGAGAGCTTATGGGTCCTTCTTGGAATATAGCGTGCCGCTTCACCAGGTTGCCCTCTTGCGGGCCCCCGTCGCGTTTGGTTCTTTGGCGGCAGTGTTTAGAGCATTAGCCGAGACCGTGCGTTGTGGGGTGTTCCCTGCAAGCCGAGTCTTGTCGAGGTTGTTATCTTCACGCTGGATCAGGTCCTGCGCGGCTTCTCTCGAGGGCCCCCGGGGAGTTCTCCCCTTCTGGCTAAGGCCTTCAAGGGGTAGGTGAACCCGGGCTCGCCTTGGATGACCTAAGGCGTCTCCCCCTTCTGGCAAGGCCTTCAAGGGGTTGACGGACCTTAGGCGGCCCCCGAGAGGTATGTTCGAGGCACGGAGGCGTGCCGTAGCTGGCTAACGCCCTGGCCCGTCACCATCTCACCGTCATGCACTGTCTTTATGACACGCTGAGGCTCCTGGAACCCCACCTGGTGGGCAGCGGTGACTGGGGCATCGGCCTTCTGTTTGCCATCCCTCTGAGGGTAGGGCGGTGCTTCAGCCCTCTGCTGTCTTCCGTTGCGGAAGCGCTCCGCGAGCCTCTGGATCTCCCAGTACTCGGCAGCAGTATGGTTGCAGGTGCCATGCACGGGGCATAGCCCGCCTTGGCCACTGTCTGGGGCCGGTGATTGCCGCTGCCTCTTGTCAGGGCGTGGCCCCCGAGCTCCGCTGGTTGTCGCAGCTGCGGCGACGGGGGCCGTGAATGGTGACTTCATCTTTCCACTCCCCCGGTTCTTGGTCTTCTTGCCACCCCCATAGGCAGCAGCACCGGACCCGGGCTGCCCTCCTGACTCGGAGGTCGGCAGAGCGTGCCAGTTCCGCCCTTCAGCCGCTCTGGCGCACTAGTCCGCCAGGCTAAAGAGCTCCGAGACGTCGCGGACCTCTCTGGTCGCGAGCTTCTCAAGCATTTTCTCGTCCCGGACACCCTATCGGAACGCCACCACCACAGAGGCGCTTTGGATATGTGGGATGGTGTTGCGCACCTGAGAGAACCGCTGGATGAAAGAGCGCAGCGACTCCCCAGGTTGTTGTTTGACGGCGTGGAGGTCGAGCTCCGTGCCGGGACGGGTGTAGGAGCTGCCGAAGTTGGCGACGAACTGCCGGCAGAGCTCACCCCTGGACCCCTGAGGTAGATTCATGAGCAAGGACCGGGTTGGGCCGGTCAAGGCGACGGGGAAGTAGTTGGCCATGACAGCCTCGTCGCCTCCTGCAGCAAGTACGGCGGTGGAGTAGATCTAGAGGAACTCCGCTGGGTTGACGCTACCGTCGTACTTCTCGGGCAAGTGCGGGCGAAACTTGCGCGGCCACCTTGCGAAGCGAAGGTGGGGTGCAAGGGCCGCACATCCTGCACCTGCTGCTGCAGGTACTGGCGCTGCGAACATGTGGTTCGCACCTGGCACCGCGTATCCCGGCATGGGCAAGGCTGCACCATAGACCGGGGCCGCTACTTGCGGCGCATATGGTGGTGGCATATGTTGCGCAGCATATGCCTGAGGCGGGGCTCGCATGGCGAAGGCCTGCCCTTCTGGTTGTGTCGAGGCCGACGACATGCTGTCGCCTGCCTCATGGTTGCGACGCCTTTCTCGACGTCGCTCGAGGTACACCCGGGCGTCCTGCCCCAAGTGGCACCGTTCCAGTTCCCTTCACAGGTCCGTCGACAGGAGCCTGGAGGAGCTGAAATCCGCCGTTAGCCCGTCAACCGTGGGTGTGCGCGTCAGCGACACAGCCGGTTGCCCTGGGCGCCGTCCTCGCCGAAACCTAGGATTCGCGGCGGCGACGACGAGGCGGTCCACCTCGCGGACCCATTGCTGGGTCGCTGAATGGGGCGCATCCCCCGCAGGTGGGTTGCGCAACAGCGCTCTTGCTGCAGCTAGCGCACCTCCATGGTGTACGCTCAGCGCTGCAGAAGACCTCACACTGCTCGGGGCCTGCATAGCCGGAGTCGGCGTTGCCGGAGTCGGCTGCTGGCTACCCGCTTGTTCCGACACACTCCGTCCTGAGTGTGTCGACATGTACTCCCCAGTGGTCACGGTCCGCCGTGAACGCGGGGGAGGAGAGTTTGCCGCTGAAGGAAGCTTGGTCATCTTCGTCGGCGAAAACTCGTCGCGCTAGGGGAAAAGCCCCCTTCCTGGCGCGCCAAATGTCGAAGTGTTCGGTCGACACTTCCCCCGGGCCTGCACTGGGCAGCCCGCGGAGGTTCTTTTTTCGGAGGGGCTAGTTCCTAGCGGAGAGCTTGCGCAGATGGATGAGTTAGTGAGAGCTTGACACGGGGAGTTTTACGTGGTTCAGGCCGCCGGAGCGTAAAACCCTACGTCCACGGCGAGCTATGGAGCTCGCTGTATTGCTTGCTGCTCAGGGCCGGGGGCCTGAGCTTGGGGGTGAGTTACAGCTCGAGAGTGTATGGCTAGCGTATGAGTTGCAAAATGCGAACCCTTGCTATCGACGCCTACCCGAGCCTTTTATAGTCCAAGACTCGGGTGGCTTACATGGGGAGCCGGGACCCGACAGGTGGTCCCGGGAAGATTGTCTATTATCTACCGTATTTGTAGTTACGCCGGTCGCTGCCTCTGGTTGAAGGCTTCTGAGTCTTCATCTTGCCGCCCTGCCCATGCCGCACGCTAGTCGTAGTGGTTGATGACGGCGCAGGCGGCATGGGATGTCTTGTCGCAGCGTTTATTAGCTGGCAGGTTCTGACACCGCGCGCCAGTCTGTGATGCGACTGGGCGCAACGGCACCTGACAGACGCGTGCTCCGCGTTTCCGCGTCTTGGGAAGACGCGGGCCTTGAATATCTTGTACGGGCAAGGTGTGGGGCGCCTTTACGCCCGCTGCCTACCGCTCGGGAGCAGGCGGCACCGTTCTTCCCGCCACGTGGCGGGTCCGGAGCCCTTCTCTGAGGCGGGAAGGGTCCGGCCTGCGGGGCACGTGGAGCCTCCGGACCTCTCCCCGCGGAGGGGGAGGTCCAGCTCCTGTATGCCACGTGGCGGGCCCGGAGCTCTCCTCTGCGGAGAGGGAGGTCCGGCCCCGCTGGACGCGTGGCGTCTTCGGACCTCTCTCCCGCGAGGGGGAGGTCCGGCTTCTGTATGCAACGTGGCGGGCCCGGAGCTTTCCTCTGAGGAGAGGGAGGTCCGGCCCCGCCGGACGCGTGGCGCCTTCGGAGCTCTACCTGCGGAGAAGGGCGAGTACCTTAGGCATTTTACCCTGTGCGCGGGGGTACCCCATATCTCAGGTACCGACAAGCGTAATTCTCCTCGGGTGGTTCTCCCCTCCCCGCCTCTTAGTCTTGTTTGGCTTACGGTCCTAGTCCGGAATACGGGGCTTGGGCAATTCTGTGCGCAAGGGCCGGGGCACCGGCTCCCTCCGAGGTCAGGGTACGACCGTCCGGCCCCTAGTATCGGACCGTACGCCGGGGAAGCAGAGTGCACAGGCTTTGGGTACGGAACCAGGCAAAGCGGCTGTACTCCCCTGGACCTCCAAAGGGCAGGGCGCGCACGCTTTGGGTCGGAACCGGCAAAGCAGGCTACGCACCCTGGACCCCCCATGCACAGCGCAGGCCTTTCCTGGAGGTGACCAACTGGCACCGCAACACCTGACTGGGGGAGGCCCGAAAGGCCCCCTGGCCATCGGCAGGTGCCTCAAGCGCAACCGCTTTCGATAGGATAGCAAATGCTGACTATGGATAAGAGCGGGAAAGGGGAGCTAAATGTACGGTGAGCATACATAGAAAGCGCGGTCATAGAAATTAATGCGTAATTTAAATAAGCACATAAGTGGGAGCGTGGTAGAACAGGTTTCTGTGTAAATGCCCATAGGAGGAAGACAGGCTGAACATGGAGGCAACTGTTAGACACTGTGATTATGTGTGTGTCACAGGGGCATATTAGTCATTAGTGAGGGATTAGGGTTAGGGGTAGTTTAGTCCTTTTTCCCCTCCTAATCCCTCTATATAATCAGACCTGTACCTCAGTACTATTATCCATCTAATACAGCCACCATTAGCCCTCTAATATGGTATCAGCTAGGAACTAATTAGGATTAGGGCCTAACCCTAATCCTAATGACCCAGGCCCAGCCGCCGCCGCTGCAGCGGCTCTGCGCCGCCGCCGCCCCGCGTGCCTGCGCAGCAGGCCTCGCCGGCGCGCCAGCCGCCGGAGCCGCCGCCGCTGAGGCAACACGCGCCTGCGCCGCCGCCGCCCCGTGTGCCTGCGCTGCAGGCCTCGCCGCCGCCGCCGCCGCTGAGGCAATGCAGGCCTGCGCTGCCGCGCCGCCTGCTGCTGTTGCTGCCGCTGGTGCGCAGCCCGGCCACGCCGCCGCACCATCTAATGGGGCCGCCGCCTCTGCCGCAGGCGCACCCCCAGCCCGCGCCGTTGTGTCCTGGGGCGCCGCCGCCGGATCCGCGCCCGGGCTGCCCGATCTCGGGCAGAGCCGGCGCGCGCCCGGATTCGGGTTCGCTGGGGTTGCTGGTGTGCACCCCAGCCACGCCGCTGCGCCGTTTGATAGGGCCACCGCCGCGCCGCCACCCTGGGCCGCCGCCGCACTGCCACCCTGGGCCGCCGTCGGCGCCGCGCCATTGCCCGGGGCCGCCCCGCTGCCACCACGCGCCGTCGGCGCTCCTGCAGCCCCAGCACTGCCACCCCTCGAATCGCTGCTGCCTGGCCCGCCGTCGTCACCTCTGCAGCGCCCCACGATGGCGCCGCTACCTGGCCCGCAGCAGCTGCAGCCGCCCAGTGGGCCGCTGTTGCCTCTGCGGTGCCCCACGACGGTGCCGCTGCCTGGCCCGCAGCAGCTGCAGCCGCCCCTTGGGCTGCCGGTCCTGCAGTCCCCCACGACGGCGCCGCCTGGCCTGCTGCCGCCCTGGGAAGTGCCTCTCGGCCGCCATCGGCTGATGTACCTGGATCGGCTATTGCCTACTCTGTTGGCACCACCATCGAGGGTCCGAGCGCGTTGTCTTCCTTCCCGGCGCCGCCACCGCCGGGGCATGTCGCGACCCGTTCTACACCGTCGATCTACCGGCAGGGTCTCTCACGCCGTGTGGCCCTGACTGGGTGGTGGACTCCGGTGCCTCGTACCACACCACCCCTGACGTCGGTATCCTCTCCTCTACCCGCCCTTCCCGTCCCTCTGATCCTTCATCTATCGTTGTTGGGAATGGGTCGACTCTTCCAGTCACCTCAGTAGGTGACTCGGGTTCGCCGGATTCGTTTCAGCTACGTGATGTTCTTGTTGCCCCTGACATCATTCAGCATCTTCTTTCTGTTCGTCGTTTTACTACTGACAATCATGTTTCCCTTGAGTTTGATCCTTATGGTGTAACTGTGAAGGATCTTACTACTCGACGCTTTCTTTTTCGTTGTGATAGTACGGGTCCCCTGTACACGATGCGTCTTCCTGCTTCCGCTCCGCCTCTTGCCCTGACTACGACAGCATCTTCGACCATTTGGCATCGTCGGCTTGGCCACCCCGGTGTTGATGCTATGTCGAAGTTGTCTGGTAGTTCAGCGATTTCGTGTACTCGGGGTACTCATGAGTCTCTTTGCCATGCTTGTCAGTTGGGTCGCCATGTTCGACTTCCTTTTCCACACTCTATCACTCGTGTCGAGCACACATTTGATTTGATTCATTGTGATCTTTGGACTTCACCTGTTCTTAGTGTCTCTGGATGCAAGTATTACTTGGTGGTCGTGGATGATTTTTCGCACTATTCGTGGACTTTTTCCTTGCGACAGAAGTCTGATACTTTCGGTACTCTTTCTCACTTCTTCGCTTGGGTGTCCACCCAGTTTGGGCGCACGATTCGTGCGGTCCAGTGCGACAACGGGCGCGAGTTTGACAACTCTACGTTCCGTGACTTTCTGCTTTCTCGCGGTGTTCAGTTACGCATGTCATGTCCGTACACTTCCCCCCAGAACGGCAAGGCTGAGCGCATGATTCGGACCACCAACGATGTCATGCGCTCCCTGATGTTTCAGGCTTCTACCCCTGCTCGCTACTGGGCGGAGGCGCTTCACACTGCCACCTACCTCATTAATCGCCTTCCTACTAAGGCGATTAGTGCTCCCACCCCTCACTTCGCTTTGTTCGGCACCCACCCTCTTTACGACCATCTTCGGGTCTTCGGGTGCGCTTGCTACCCTAACCTCTCTGCCACAGCTCCCCATAAGCTTGCGCCTCGCTCGACTCAGTGTGTTTTCCTTGGGTACTCCCCTGACCATAAGGGGTACAGGTGCCTTGACCCCACCACCCGTCGTATCTTGATCTCCCGACACGTCGTCTTCGACGAGTCTTCCTTTCCCTTTTCCACCCCGTCCTATGGCCCCGTCGCTGAGTTGGATTCCCTCTTCTCTACTGACCCCGAGGCCGCTCCTGTACAGCGACCTTGTCGGTTACCTCTTGCAGGTTACCCACCCGCTACGCCACGCACGACTTCGGCGTCTTCCACGCCACCTGTTGTGCCTTACGTGGCCCCGGCGTCCCTGACGCCACTTGTTGCGCCACGCGCGGCACCGGCGTCCCTGACGCCACCGGCTGCGCCACGCGCGGCACCGACGTCCCTGACGCCACCGGCAGCGCCACGCGCGGCCTCGGCGTCCCTGACGCCACCGGCAGCGCCACGCGCGGCCTCGGCGCCCCCGACGTCACCCACTGCACCACGCGCGGCCCCGGTGTCCCCGACGACGCCTGCTGCGCCAAGCGCGGCCTCTGCGTCCCCGACGTCGACTACTGCGCCACACACGGCCTCAGCTTCCCCGACATCACCTGTAGCAAGCCCGACGTCACCAGGCGCACCAGGAGCAGCACCGACGACGACTTCTCGCTTTGCCGACCCCGTACTTGCCTACCAGCGACGAGCACGGGGGGGCGGCCCTACTCCAGCTGCACCACGTGTGGCCCCGAGACGAGAGAAGGTCGTTGTACCCGAGCGCCCGGTGTACAACCCTCCTCTTCTCCACAGAGATCCTGGTCACGTCCACCCGATGGTGACTCGACGTGCATCCGGGAGTCTTCGTCCAATTGAGCGCTTCACCGGAGCTGCCTTCTCGTCGACGACTTCTCCACCGACCGACTCTTCTTCGATATCACCCATACCTACTTCCGTGCGTAGCGCCCTCGCCGACCCTCACTGGCGCCGCGCTATGGAGGAAGAGTATGAGGCTCTGCTTGCCAACCGGACCTGGGACCTGGTTCCCCGTCCTGGTCGTGGCAATGTTGTCACAGGCAAGTGGGTTTTCACGCACAAGAAGAAGGCAGACGGTACCTTGGAGAGGTACAAGGCTCGGTGGGTACTCCGGGGTTTCACTCAGCGCCCTGGAGTCGACTACGACGAGACCTTCAGCCCGGTGGTAAAGCCGGCGACGGTTCGTACCGTTCTGTCGCTAGCTCTCTCACGTTCTTGGCCTGTCCACCAGTTGGACGTCAAGAATGCCTTCCTCCACGGTACACTGACCGAGACGGTGTACTGCAGTCAGCCGGCAGGGTTTGTTGATTCAGCTCACCCAGACATGGTCTGTAAGCTGAACAAATCCCTATACGGACTGAAGCAGGCACCGCGAGCCTGGTATAGCCGGTTCGCCTCCTTCTTGGTCTCACAGGGGTTCGTCGTGTTAGTAGCTGAATTCTTACTCTCATTGAAAGAGAGGATGACACTAGGAGTTGGGGCAATTTTCTTGTCTATTTCTCACACAATGCCATGCCAACCCAAGGGGTTGAGGCTACATATTTATAGCTGCCATGGCAGCCAAGCATATGCACAAAGATGCTAGTCTAAGATGCTTAGATGCTGTCCATGGCTGACACTAAGATGCTGTCCTAGTGTCCTTAATATGCTGTCCTAGTGTCCTTAGATGCTGTCCTAATTGGGGCCACAAAGACCAAAGGACTAGAGTACAACAAAGACCAAGGACTAAAGTGCAACAAACTAAAGGACTAGGGTACAAGGGACTAGGGGACCAAAGACCAAAGGACTACAAGACTTATTCCAGCATTCTCCCCCTAAGTCTTGTACGTCGTCTTCTGAGAGGGTTGGACCATCCCGATCTTGGTGCGAAGTTCAATGAACTTGAGCCTCCCAAGGGGCTTCGTGAGCAGGTCCGCAAGCTGGTCATTGGTGTTGATGTAGTTCGCCTTGATGCTCCCTTCCTCCAAGCATTGTCGGATGAAGTGGTACCTCACCCGGATGTGCTTGCTCCGTTCATGGAAAACGGGATTCTTTGCCAGGGCCAGAGCGGACACGTTGTCCACCCTGAGTTCGACCACTCCAGTGTCTCTGCTGAGGAGATCACCAAGCAGTCGACTAAGCCAGAGCGCCTGAGTCGAAGCGGTGGAGGCCGCTATGTACTCGGCCTCGCAGCTGGACAGGGCCACCACCTGTTGCTTGACCGACTGCCAGCTAACGAGGCACTTGCCGAAGAAGAAGAGGATCCCGCTGGTGCTCTTGCTGGTGTCGATGTCGCCGGCGTGGTCGCTATCGCTGTACCCGACAAGGTGTGCCTCCCCAGGACACCTCGGGTAGTGGAGGCCGTGATCGAGAGTCCCCGCAACATAGCGGATGATCCTCTTCACAGCCTGCTGGTGATCCGTCGTCGGTCGTTGCAGGAACCGACTAACGTAGCCGACGGAGAATGCCAAGTCCGGCCGTGTGTGGGTGAGGTAGCGAAGGCTCCCCACAAGACGCCGGTACTGCGTAGCGTCCACCTCCTCCGCCGTGCTGTCGCGGCTCAGCTTCAGCCTCTCCTCCATCGGAGTGAGAGCTGGGTTGCAGTTTGTGAGCCCAGCTAGCTCAACAATGCGCTTGGCGTAGGCGGTTTGTCGAAGTGTGATCCCGGAGTCGGCCTGGTGCACCTCAATCCCAAGGTAGAAGGAGAGAGATCCCAGGTCACTCATCTGGAAGGTGGCTTTCATCTCTTCCTTGAACGCTGCCACCTCCGCATCCTTGGTGCCGGTGATCACCAAGTCGTCGACGTAGACACCCACCAGTAGGGTGTTTCCTTCATTGCCTCGCCGGTAGATGGCTGCCGCGTGCGGGCATTGCCCGAAGCCCATCCTCTTGAGCGTGGAATCCAACTTGGCATTCCACGCCCTTGGTGCCTGACGCAAGCCATAAAGGGCCTTGCGCAGGCGCAACACCTTGCCCTCCTTGCCGGGGACCACAAACCCCGGCGGCTGGTGTACGTAGACCTCCTCCTTCAAGTCGCCGTTGAGGAACGCCGACTTGACGTCCATGTGCTGGACACGCCAGCCTTCTTGGGCAGCAAGTGCAAGAAGGAGTCGCACGGATTCCATCCGTGCCACGGGGGCAAAAGCATCGTCGAAGTCGATCCCCTCCTGCTGCACGAAGCCGCGTGCTACCAAGCGAGCCTTGTGCTTGACGATGGCGCCGGCTTCATCCCTCTTCAACTTGAACACCCACTTAAGGGTGATCGCACGGTGACCACGAGGGAGATCAGCAAGCTCCCAAGTGCGGTTCGTCTCAACCGCGTCCATCTCCGACTGCATCGCAGCACGCCATGCCGCGTGTTTCTCGGCCTCCGCAAAAGACCGAGGCTCGCCGTCATCGCACGCAAGGTGCAACTGCGCCTCCAGATCTTGATCATCCAGATCGTGAGGGGCCAGTCCCGGCACCGGCTGGTTGCCGAGAATGTTCTCCATCTTGCGATACCGCAACGGCTCGCCGTCGTAGCACCCGTCGAGGCGCTCCTCGTCGTGGGAGAGCGGAGTAACAAACTCCACTGGGCCGTGCTCGACACAAGCTGGGGACGGAGTGGGCGTGCCCGGAGGAGTGGCCGTCGGTGCTGGAGTGCGTGGGGTCGCCGGCTGAGGTGGAGGTGGACGGTCGGGGGTTGGGGTAGACACGCTCGGTGGAGAAGAGTTGCCTACTCCCCCAACTCCCTTGAAGTGGACGTAGTCGACGATGAAGTCGTCGTGCGTCGAGGTCGAACCGTCGTCCACCGCCTTGTCCCATGCCCATCCTCGCACTTCGTTGAACACAACGTCGCGCGTCGTGCGCACACGTTGTGTCTCTGGGTCGAGAATGCGGTAGGCCTTCGAGCCCTCCGCGTAGCCGATGAACACCCCCGGAGTGCTCCTGTCGTCGAGCTTGCTGATGTGGCCAAGCTCCTTGGCAAACGCGAGGCAGCCGAAGACCCGTAGATGAGAGACCGCCGGCTTGCGCACATACCAAGCCTCGTACGGCGTCCTGCCGTTGAGAGCCTTGGTGGGCGAGCGGTTGAGGATGTAGACAGCCGTCACCACCGCCTCTCCCCAGAAGATAGTCGGCATTCCCCTCTGCTTGAGGAGGGCCCGAGCCATCCCCACAACCGTCTGGTTGCGCCGCTCGACGACGCCGTTCTGCTGCGGGCTGTAGGGCGCGGAGTAGTGGCGCCGAACACCCTCATCCGCGCAATACGACGCGAATTCAGCCGCCGTGAATTCGCCGCCGTTGTCGGTGCGTAGCACACGCAGCTTGCGGCCGCACTCCGCCTCCGCAATGGCCTGCGCGCGCCTGATGGCGTTCGCAGCCTCTCCCTTGCTGCCAAGGATCACGACCCACATGTAGCGGGAGAGGTCGTCGACGAGCAGCAGGAAGTAGCGTCGTCCTCCCGGTGTAGCTGGTGTCACCGGGCCACACAAGTCCCCGTGAACGAGCTCGAGCCGTTCCTTAGCTCGAAAGCTCGACTGCTGGGGAAAAGGAAGCCGCCTCTGCTTCGTCAATACGCAGACGTCGCAGAGCTGCTCCACGTGGTCAAGGCATGGCATGCCTCGCACCATCTCCTTGGCACTGAGCTGCTTTAGGGCCTCGAAGTGAAGATGCCCAAAGCGCTCGTGCCACTGCCATGCCTCGTCGTCCCGACGAGTGGCAAGGCAGACAGGCTGTGCTACCTGCACGTGAAGGACATAGAGTCGATTGGTGCCTCTAGTCACCTTGGCAAGAAGGCGACGATGGCGATCCCAAATCCTCATGACTCCGTCCTTAATCTCCACGCGCGAACCGTTCTCATCCAGCTGTCCCAAGCTGATGATGGAGTTTCTCAATGCGGGGATGTAGTAGACTCCGACGAGCAGCCTGTGCTCACCAGACTCGGCGGTGAGGATGACGGAGCCAACACCCTTGATCTCCACGCCGGAGGCGTCACCAAACTTGACAGAGCCTCGGACATTGGAGTCAAGCTCAACGAAGAATTCCCGTCGACCGGTCATGTGATGGGTGGCGCCGGTGTCGAGGCACCACCCGTCAGTCTTGTCGTTGCTGGAGCCGTCGCCGAGGAAAGCGTGTGCTTTTGGCTCATCAAGATGAAGGAGAGCCGCTGCGGTCGATGCCACTAGAGGTGGCTTGATGCTTCCGTGTGCCAGAAGCAAAGCTGGCTCCTCCTCTACCTGTGCCACGTGGGCCTCCTTCTCCACTTGTGCCACGTGGGCCTGGCCACGTCGTGGCTGTCGACACTCCCTGGCCCAATGACCAAGCTTGCCACAGTTGTGGCAGGTGTCGTCTCGTGTCGGCTTGTGGTTGCCGACGGTGCCGCCCTGGGCGCCTCCGCGGGCGCCACCCTCGGTACGTCCGCGTGCCCCGGCCTGGGTACCTCCACGCCCCTTGCGCGACTTGCCGCGCTTGCGGCCGTCTGTCGAGGAAGAGGACTCCCCCTTCTTCCGGTCACCCTGGCCAGCCTCCCACTGCTCGCGAGTGAGATGAAGCTTCCCGCCAATGGTGACAGGCCCCGAGAGAGGTTGTGGTTCGTCGTTGTCGACGACCTTGAGGCGACCTATCGCCTCTTCAATCG
Organism: Neostapfia colusana; assembly: GCA_030760725.1. Classification (NCBI taxonomy): domain Eukaryota; kingdom Viridiplantae; phylum Streptophyta; class Magnoliopsida; order Poales; family Poaceae; genus Neostapfia; species Neostapfia colusana. Next base: position 45,822,862 of record JASWHV010000002.1, on the reverse strand, counting down.
ACATCGTGGAGAGGTCCAGCAGAGACTCGATCGAGCGAGCGATCTGCTTGTACTTCTCGGGGATGCACCGAAGGAGCTTCTCGACAGCTCTCTCTTCGTTGTAGGTGTCGTCGCCGAACTGCACCAACTTCTGCAACAAAGTGTTGAGACGGAGCGCAAAGTCATCAACGTCCTCACCTGGCTTAAAGGCCAGGTTCTCCCACTCCTTGCGAAGCGCCTGCAGTGTGGACTTGCGGGCGCGGTCGCTGCCGATGCGTGCTGCAGCGATGGCATCCCATGCCTCCTTAGCAGTCCGCTTCTTGGAAAGCGAGAACTGCATCTCGGGCGGGACTGCAGCAATGAGGGCATCCAACGCCCGTCGATCCTCGTAGTAGTCGACGTCGCCGTACTGAACTGCTTCCCACATGTGTCGCACCTGGAGCCGTACCCTCATCACCGCGGCCCACTCGACGTAGTTGGTCTTGGTGAGGGTAGGCCACCCACCGCCGGGACCGACATCCCTGACAATGGCCTGGACCCCGTGGTGTCCATGGTACCTGTCGGGAGAGGGAGAACCGCGCCGCCTGTAATGGACGCGTTCTCCGTCGACCCAGCCGCCGCCGCCGGGAGCGCCACCGGCGCGTCCGCGCCCGTCTGGGCTGCGGTTGTCGCGCCCATGGGGGCGCGCGGCTGCTAGCTGCACCTCTCGTGCTCGCGCCGCCTCCCTCACCGGCCTGAGCTCATCGTCGACGCCGCCGTCGACAGAGCCGCTGGAGCTACTGCCGCGCAGAGCCTCCAGCTCCGCTGCCGCCGCACGCGCTACAGCCGCCGCCGCCGCTGCTTCCACTTCCGCCCTTGCTGCTGCCAGTTCCGCCGCCGCCAACCTTGCCGCCATTGCCGCCGTCGCCGCAGTCTCTGCCGCCGCTCGCTCGCGCTCCTCTGCCGCGGCGACCTCCGTCTGCCGCGCGCTCGAGGCGACCGAGCGCTGAGACTGTCCGTCGGACATGGCGCACTAGTGGGGAAGGGCTGCTGTATGTGGAAGACAAGCTGCTGCTCGTCTGTGCAGGAGAGGAATGAGCTGGAACAGCAGGTGTTCCTGCTGCCGGTTGCGGACGGAGAGAGGTGCGGGAAGGGGATGAGCAGGAGATATTTAAGCTACAGGATAGAACGGCTCTGATACCAAGTGTTAGTAGCTGAATTCTTACTCTCATTGAAAGAGAGGATGACACTAGGAGTTGGGGCAATTTTCTTGTCTATTTCTCACACAATGCCATGCCAACCCAAGGGGTTGAGGCTACATATTTATAGCTGCCATGGCAGCCAAGCATATGCCACAAAGATGCTAGTCTAAGATGCTTAGATGCTGTCCATGGCTGACACTAAGATGCTGTCCTAGTGTCCTTAATATGCTGTCCTAGTGTCCTTAGATGCTGTCCTAATTGGGGCCACAAAGACCAAAGGACTAGAGTACAACAAAGACCAAGGACTAAAGTGCAACAAACTAAAGGACTAGGGTACAAGGGACTAGGGGACCAAAGACCAAAGGACTACAAGACTTATTCCAGCACGTCGAAGCTAAGTCGGACACTTCGCTGTTTGTCTATCGACGTGGCAGTGACACTGCTTACCTCCTACTGTACGTCGATGACATTGTACTAACAGCGTCTAGTCCGGCTCTGCTTCGGCGCACCATTTCTGCTTTACAGCAGGAGTTCGCTATGAAGGACCTGGGCCGTCTTCACCACTTCCTGGGCATTGCGGTCGAGGACCGACCAGGCGGCTTATTCCTTCACCAGCGACAGTACTGCCTGGATATTCTCCAGCGAGCGGGCATGACTGAGTGCAAGCATTGCTCCACTCCAGTGGATACTCAGGCGAAGCTCTCCGCTACCGGCGGGACACCCGTCTCTGACCCCACTACTTACAGGAGTCTTGCAGGTGCTCTTCAGTACCTCACCTTCACCAGGCCGGATATCTCGTATGCAGTTCAGCAGGTGTGCCTCCACATGCATGACCCGAGGGAGCCGCACCTCACCGCTGTGAAGCGGATTCTTCGGTACCTACGAGGTACTCTTGACTACGGCCTCCTCCTTCGACGTGACACGGCCTCCGAGCTGGTCGTGTACACCGATGCTGATTGGGCAGGCTGCCCGGACACACGACGTTCTACTTCTGGGTACGCCGTCTTCCTGGGCGATAACCTCGTCTCCTGGTCCTCGAAGCGACAGCCCGTGGTGTCGCGTTCGAGTGCTGAGGCGGAGTATCGCGCCGTGGCTAACGGCGTAGCTGAGGCCTCCTGGCTCCAGCAGTTGCTTCAGGAGCTCCACACTTCCGTCGCCAGGAGCACCCTCATCTACTGCGACAACGTCAGCGCCGTGTACCTCTCCACCAACCCGGTCCAGCATCAGCGCACGAAACATGTGGAGATCGACCTCCACTTTGTTCGTGAGCGGGTTGCACGCGGCGAGATTCGGGTACACCATGTCCCAACGACGACGCAGTTCGCCGACATCTTCACGAAGGGTCTCCCGTCGTCGCTGTTCTCCGAGTTTCGGTCCAGTCTCAACATCTGCAGTGGCTAGATGTTATGACTGCGGGGGGGTGTTAGACACTGTGATTATGTGTGTGTCACAGGGGCATATTAGTCATTAGTGAGGGATTAGGGTTAGGGGTAGTTTAGTCCTTTTCCCCCTCCTAATCCCTCTATATAATCAGACCTGTACCTCAGTACTATTATCCATCTAATACAGCCACCATTAGCCCTCTAATAGCAACGACCCGCCCCATTAAGAAGGGAAGCAAGACTCTACGCGCTTGGGGTCGGAACCAGGCCAAACTGGACGTAGTCCTGGACCGTCCCCTGAGGCTTAGCTGCTCCTAGCGTTGTTCCTGGAGCCTATGGGATCTATTACAGAAAGGTAAAGGCATGTTCTACTAATGCTCAGGAGGTAGAACTTACTGTGATGTTCCATGCTCCAAGGGTTCGGGAGCGGATCCCATCCTTGGTGGAAAGGCGTATGTACCTAGGACGGCAACTTTCGTGACTCGGAAGGGACCTTCCTGGCTGGGGGAGAGTTTATAGGTCCTTCGCGGGAAAGTGTGCGCCGCGGCTCCAGGTCGCCTTCTTGTAGCTCCCAGACGCGCTTGGTCCTTTGGCGGTAGTGTCGGAGCACCAGCCGGGGCCGTGCGTTGTGGGGTGTTGCCTGCAATCGTGCCTCGCCGACGAGGTCGATATCTTCACGCTGGAGCGGGTCCTGCGCGGCTTCTCCCGGGAGCCCCGGGGTACTTTCCCCTATTGGCTCAGGCCGACAAGAGGTAGGAGGACCCGGACTCTTCTTGGGAGACCCAGGATGTCTTCCTCAATTGGCTCAGGCCGACAGGAGGTTGACGGATCCTGGGCGGCCCCCAGGAGGTGAGGTCGAGGCACAGAGACGTGCACTCGGGTAGAGCTGGCCCGGTTCTGCACCGCCGGGGCTGGTGCTTGGGCTGTTGCAACTGCTTGGAGCTTCTCCAAGGCTGATACCGCAGCAGTGCAGTCTCCACAGATCTTTCGGGGCAGCCGTAGTCGGTTACCGCCCTGATTCGTCGTCGCTGGAGCTGGAGTCCTCACCGTCTTTATGGCGCGCTGAGGCTCCTGAAACCCCACCTGGTGGCCAACGTTGTTTGGGGTGTCGACCTTCTGCTTGCCCTCCCTTTGACGGAAGGGAGGGGCATCAGCTCGCAGCTGCTTCCCTTTGCGGAAGCGCTCCGCGAGCTTCTGAATCTCCCGGCACTCGGCAGCAGTATGGTAACTGGTGCCGTGCACGGGGCATGGCTCGCCTTGGTCACCATCTGGAGCTGGTGACTGTCGCTGCCTTTTGTCGGGGCGTGGCCCTTGAGCTCCACTGGGTGCTGCTGCTGCAGCAACGGGAGCCGCGGTCGGTGGCTTCATCTTGCCACCGCCCCGGTTCTTGATCTTCTTGCCGCTTCCATGGGAAGCAGCGCCAGATCCGGGCTGTCCTCCTGACTCGGAGGCTGGCAGTGAGTGCCAGTTTCGCCCTTCTGCTGCCCTGGCGCACTTGTCCACCAGGCTGAAGAGCTCTGAGACATCGCGAACCTCTCTGGTCGCGAGCTTCTCAAGCATCTTCTTGTCCCGTACACCCTGCCGGAACGCCACCACCACTGAACCATTTTGGATATGCGGGATGGTGTTCCGTACCTGGGAGAACCGCTGGATGAAGGAGCGCAGCGTCTCTCCAGGTTGTTGTTGGATGGCGTGGAGGTCAAGCTCCGTGCCAGGCCGGGTGTAGGAGCTGCCGAAGTTAGCAGTGAACTGTCGGCAGAGCTCTCCCCAGGAGGTTATGGAACCTTTGGGGAGGTTCATGAGCCACAACCGGGTTGGGCCGGTCAAGTCGACGAGGAAGTAGTTGGCCATGACGGCCTCGTCCCCTCCTGCAGCAAGGATGGCGGTGGAGTAGATCTGGAGGAACTCCGCCAGGTTGACACTGCCATCGTACTTCTCGGGCAGGTGAGGCCGAAACTTGCGCGGCCACCTCGCGAAGCGAAGGTGTGGCGCTAGGGCCGCACATCCCGCTCCTGTTGCTGCAGGCGTTGGCGCCGCGAACGCTTGGTTCGTTGCTGGCACTGTGTACCACGGTATGGGCAAGACTACGCCATAGACCGGGGGCACCATTTGCAGGGCATATGGCTGGGGCATATGCTGCGTGGCGTATGCCTAGGGCAGAAATCGCGTGGCGAACGTCTGCGCCTCAGGCTGGGTTGAGGCAGTCGACATGCTGTCGCCGGCCTCCTGGTTGCGACGCCTTTCTCGTCGTCGCTCAATGAACACTCGGGCATCTTTGCCCAAGTGGCATCGTTCCAGCTCCGTCCTCAGGTCCGCCGATGGGAGCCTGGTGGAGCGGGAATCTGCCGTCTGCCCGTCAACCGTTGGCGTGCGCGTCAACGACACAGCCGGTTGGCCGGGACGTCGTCCCCGCCGAAGTCGAGGGTTTGCGGCGGCGACGACGAGACGGTCTACATCGCGAATCCACTGCTGGGTCGCTGACTGAGGCGCGTCCCCAGCAGGTGGATTGCGCAGTAGCGCTCTTGTTGCAGCTAGTGCGCCCCCGTGGGAGACGCTCAGCGCTGCAGAGGATCTCACGCTCGCTGGAGCCTGCGCTGCCGGGGTCGGCTGCTGGCTTCCAGCTTGCGCCGACACACTCCGTCCAGAGTGTGTCGAGACGTAGTCCCCACTAGTCACCGTTCGTCGTAAACATGGGCGGGGAGAGCTTGCCGCTGAAGGAAGCTTCGTCATCTTCGCCGACAGAAGCTCGCCGCGCAAGGGAAAAGCCCCCTACCTGGCGCGCCAAATGTCGAAGTGTGTAGCCGACACTTCCCCCGGGCCTGCTCTGGGCAGCCCGCGGAGGTTCTTTTTCGGAGGGGCTAGTCACTCGCGGAGAGCTTCAGCGTTAGGGACGATTGAGGGAGAAGCTTGACACGGGGATTTTTACGTGGTTCAGGCCGCCGGAGCGTAAAACCCTACGTCCACGTTGAGCAGAGTTACTCGTTGTATTGCTTGCTGCTCAGAACTGGAGTCCTGAGCTTGAGGGTATGAGATGTCGAATGGCTAGAGTGCGAGGGTGCGTAAGATGCGAACCCTTGCTAACGTCGCCTACCCGAGCCTTTTATAGTCCAAGGCTCGTGCGGCTTACAAGGTGGGCCCGGGACCCGACAGGTGGTCCCGGGGAGATTGCCTGCCATCTACCTTATCTGCAGTTACGCCGGTAGTTGTCTCTGGCGTAGACTTCCGAGTCTTCGTTCTACCGCCCTGCCATGCCGCAAGCTAGTCGTAGTGGTTGATGATGGCAGAGGCGGCAGGGGATGTCTTGTCGCTGCGTTTATTGACGGGCAGGCTCTGACACGGCGCGCCAGTCTGCGATGTGACTGGGCGCAACGGCACCTGACAGAGGCGTGCTCCGCGTCTCCGCGCCTTAATACCTTGTACGGGCAAGGTATGGCGCGTCTTTATTCTTGCTGCCTACTGCGCGGGGGCAGACAGCGCTACTCTGCTGGCCACATGGCGGGCCCGGAGCTCTCCTCTGAGGAGAGGGAGGTCCGGCCCCCGCGGGACACGTGGAGCCCTCGAAGCTCTCCCCGCGGAGGGGGGGGTCCCGCTTCTGCTGGCCATGTGGCGGGCCCGGAGCTCTCCTCTGAGGAGAGGGAGGTCCGGCCCAGCAGGACACGCGGAGCCTCCGGAGCTCTCCCCGTGGAGGGGGGAGGACCGGCTCAGTTGGTCACGTGGCGGGTCCGGAGCTCTCCTCTGAGGAGAGGGAGGTCCGGCCCCGCTGGACACATGGCGCCTTCGGAGCTCTCCCTGCGGCGGAGGGCGAGGTCCTTAGGCATTTCCCCCTGTGCGCGGGGTTACCCCGTATCGAGGGTACCGACAGGTTCAAATGAATAATGATGAAGTTCATGTCGGGGAAGATCTTCTATGGTCTCATGTTGATGAAGCCATTGGTGCATCGCGTTCACTTGAAGGACGTCATTTGCCAAGACCCACCGCAACATATAAACGTCGGCGCTTTATAGCTTCAACCTCAAGGTCCTCTACTAATGATGAAGAAGACCAAAGTTTGGGAGAGGAGGAAGATATTGATCAAGATAATGTGTTTGTGTCCGATGATTTAGAGATTGAGGATGATTTTGGTCAACCACCACCACTTCCTTCTAGTGATAGCTCCGAAGGCGCCCCAAATGATATTGAGCTTGATATTGACTAGATGATGTCTCATGGAGTCATAGTTATGGACTTATGGTTGAACTTGTCATGGTTATTTTTATCTATGTTGAACTCGCTGGACTTGGATATGGATTTATGTACCTATGTTGAACTTGTTGGCTTGTTGTCTATGTTGAACTTGTTGGCTTGTTGAACTATATGTCTGGTCTTAGTGTTCTTAGTGTTCTACACTTAGCCAAAAATGCCACACTGAACTGGTCGCCTGGCGGACGCCTAGGCGTCCAGTCGCCAGTTCACAACCCTGGCTCCAGGAGGGTTAATCATGATTATAAAGCATGTTAATCACAGTAAACTGATGCACATGAATGAACCCTAAGTTCTACTTCATTTAAATAACTTTAAAGATAGTTTACAAATTTTATCTCCGGAGGTGGGGGGAAAACCATTGATCTAAATGCTTATCCACTTTTTCTATCATTTCAAATATTTTATGAGATTTAGGATACATGTGGACTAATTCACAAGTTTGAAAATAAAGGTTGTTGATGCCTGAAGCAAAAAGAAAAAAAGGAAAACCATATAACAAGCTTCTAATGGTTAACACTTTCTCACATTATGAAATCCATTACCTTTGTACATATTTATTCATTGATGTTTGCGGCCAAAAAAAGTAAAAGGAAGAGATATAACAAGCTTGTAACGGTTAAACGTTCTCACTTTATGAAACATGTTATTGTTGTGTATATTTGTTGTAAAAGAACAAGGAGGCTCTACTTCACAAGCAATAAAAAAAGAAATGTTTCAGCCCAATATCATCACACTGTCACCAATCAGTCAGTCACACAAGCTAGCCACAGCTCAATAGAATAAAGACTATGCTATACAAACTAAGGAAATGAAACAGGGAGTTACTTGGATGATCAGGTTTCAGGTCAACTGTCAACTGATGAGGAACCAAGAGACCATTTTGATTTCTGGTGCCCAATACGGCTCTAGAGTCGCCTAGATTTCCAACAACAAGATCCTGACCCTGAAATATGACAGGCATAGCTTTAAATTGTTCCACATAGAATTCAAAATAGTAATAACAAATTCATATGCTACAAGGCCATGGATAACCATTCACAGTACCTGCTTGATTAAAGTAACTGCAGTAGTTCCACTGCAAATGCTATCAATGTTTCGTTGTAATTTAAGTTCCTTATCCGTTACTCTAAAAGCCTTTCGAAATGAATCCTTCATTGAGTTGAAGAATTCACGATGTTCTTCTTTCCGTCCAGCCATGGGAGACTTATCCGCTGCATCTGCATATAGAGATGAAGTCTCTTCCAGAAGAAAGCCGTCTGAATTGCTCATTGGGCTCTCCCCATAATCCTCATATATCAAATCACGCAGCTTTGAAGGAAGGATATCTCTAACTTTCCTCGCAACGAGATGGCCATGTGGGCCATGGCCGTCAAAAACACCACAGAAAACTGTGTCTGCTCTTCCATTAAAATTCTGTACATAATGATAACACATTGGTGTTACCAAGGAGTTACAATTATAAATAAAGATAAGATAAATATAAAACCGTAATATTCAAAGGAGGCAAACATCATTATGCATTTGAAGGCATGTCAAAGATAGGCAGATAATGAGATAACAAAAAGGCAAATTCCCAATATACTATATTTTGTTGGACTGCATGGAAAGTAGCAATTCATGTGCTAGAATCTATGTTTTTTGTTTCTCTTAGATCCCTTCCTCTCTTTTACTTTATTTTTTTAGAAAAAATAAAAATAAAATCATTGGGTTTCATGTCTAGCCTACCCAACGTGCTTGAGACAAAGGCTTTGTTGTTGTTGTTGTTGTTATTTTTGTTGGTGTGTGCAACTTTTGTGATATTCTACGCAGGAACGTAATTAGATGGTGGTGCTTTATTGTCTGCAAGATTTCCATTTTTAGTACATTCTCCATTAATCAACAACGACAACAACAAAGCCTTTGTCCAAGCACGTTGGGGTAGGCTTCAAATAATTCAGAGGCCAGAAAGCATACAAAATAATACTGTATGTCTGTATATGAGATAACTGTTAAACTAAGAGACATCAAATAATGAAACAAAAAAGGTTTATCATATCAAACAGACCAATGCTGCAGAATTCACTGTGATAATAGTGATTTTTTGAATGAAACTGGGGGGGGGGGGGGGCTAGAGATTATAACATATCGAAAATAGAAAGTAGCCAAAGTTGTTACGTACAGAAACAAACAAAAAAGAGAAAGGAAAATATATCATAACAGAAAAATAAACTAACCCATGCAGGACTAGCTTTTTTGAGCCAAAAAAATGAACCGACTGATCATGCAGTGTTTATTCTATTGAAATGTTGATGGTCCAACATACCAAAATCTTAAGTGTTCATTCTAATTCAATAGAATGTACCTCATTAATGCCGTGTTTGGTGTGACTCCAGAGCTTTAACTCTGGTTCAGAGCTGATTAGAGCGAGCCAAACACCCCAACTCTAGAAAATGTTGGAGCAGCCCAACAACATAGAGTTGGTGGAGCTGTAGTTCATTTTCATAGAGTATCTCATTTGCAACTCTAGAATCCATCAATATGAACCTAGAGTGGAGTTGGGGAGTAACTACCCGAAACTGCCAACTAATTACACAAAAAACATTTCGTTATTCTGCCTCCTAAATACTTCTTTTCCTTTCTTCCCCACCGCAAGCTCGCACTACCGCACAGGATCCTCTCCCTCCACCCCCTCCCGATGCCGTCCACAAACAACCTCAACTCCACGCTGTGGGGGCTCGCTGTCTCCCCGCACACTGAGCGGTCCCTCCTCCTCCTCCTCACGGCCTGCACCGCATTGCACAGCCGCGCCCACACCTCGACACGCTCTGACTTTCCTTCGCACTCAAGGTCACCGCCCTGTGCTCCGACGTTGCCACCACAGTCCATCTCCACAAGCTCGTCCTCTGCCTTGGCGTGGCTGCCAACGTCCACCTGATGACTATGTTGCTTGACTCCTACGCCAAGTGCGGCAACCAAGGGGAAGCCGCACCTGCAGGACCACATCTACCTCATCTTCCTGCCACCGCACGTCCGCCGCCTACTCGTCGTTGTCAAGTTCCTCAGCGGCGCCTTTGGCAGCATCGTAACCGAGGCCACCTACGTTCAATTTTGTTCATTTTGTTCAACGTTGGTTCGATCAGAGCCGTGGTGGCTGATTGCGCAGTTGGTCTGCAGCTACCTCCTAGAGCTACAGATGTGAGAGGGACTCCTCTTGGTGTGCGTGTTGTACAACGTCACCTTCAACCACGAGACCGCCACGCGGGAGGTCTTCAAGAGGTTCCACACTAGCTACAACTCGCTCGTTGTGTCGGGGCTCCCGGAGACCGGCATCAGCACACTGGACGCTGCAGAGCTGTCGTTCTACTCGGTTGGCCACAGGTGATTTGGGCCTGAAATGCCGCACACCACTTGTTCGATTTGCCGTAGAGGAAGGATCAGGTTCTGTTTTGTGACTTTCGTCAAGAATTGTGTCATACCTCCTTAACTACTCTGATGATTTGCAGCAACAGCGCACTGCTTCAGTTGTTGGTGGGGAGCTACTTCTCAGAAAGGATACCAAAGGTTCGCTTGTAGATAATAGAGCTACATGAGTTTCTGTTTGTTGGATGGTTGCCAGTTGTGGAGAATGAGTAGAAAATATTTTCTTCTTTGAGCTCCCAAACTACCAGTACTTCTAGCTGGCACAAGAAATCAAACGAATGCAATTGTATACAAGGATCAGTAGAAGATTCAGAACTTTCTTGATAGCTGTGGCCAAGAGATAATCTGTGTAGTTTAAGTCTAGTGTTTTGGTATTTTTCAGTCTGAATAAAACTGTCATTAGTGACAGTACCGGTTAGCCGGCTATTAGAGCTGGTCATCAGCTATCCCTAGTCTGTAGGAAGTTAGCCGTTTTTGTGCTAGGTCAACAGGGTTTGTTCCTGTATTCCAGGGTGGTTACATCAGCCCTGAACTGATATAAATAAAGAGAGCTGAGTCTCTGATTAGCTGCGCAGTTAAAGCAGCATCAAACTCTCTAGTACTTCAGAAATTCAGAGAGGAAAGGAGAGTGATTTAGCTGATTTGCCAACAATTGGATTCAGAGCTCCAGGTTCTGGTCCGTGGCGATGTCGGCTCCCCCGCGTGCTTCCCAGTCGCCACCCAGGCGTCGGCCGCAGACTCCATCACCCATCCGCCGTCGAGGACGGCAAGGCCGTCAGATAAGCCCAGTCCCTGCGCGGGTTGTTCGTAAAGTGAGCGGGCAATTCCCGCTGCTCACGAAGACCAATTACACCGATTGGTCAGCGATGATGCTGGTGATGCTTCGTGCACGCGGACTGTGGGGCGCCATAAGCATCGGCACCGACGACGAGATGGAGGGCCAGATGGCCATGGAGGCGCTGCTCTGCGGTGTTCCGCTGGAGATGGCATCGACACTAGCAGCGAAGCCCTCTGCTAGAGCCGCCTGGGAGCACCTGGAGACGTCGCGGCTCGGGTCCGATCGCGCAAGGATGGCGGCGGCACAGCGTGTCAGGAGGCAGTACGATAATGTTGCATTCCTCGACGGCGAATCACTTGACAACTTCGCGCTGCGACTTGCGAAGATGGTCCAGGAGCTAGAGATACTCGACGACCCGGAGGATCCCAAGAAGGTCGTCGCCAAATACCTCCGGGTGGTTCCGAAAAGGTACGCGCACGTCGCCGTTGCAATTGAGTCGGTCCTCGACATCTCAGCAATGTCAATCGAGGAAATCATCGGCCGCCTTCGTGCTGTCGAAGGCCGCGTCGGTCAGGAGGAGGAATTGACCTCCGGAGGCAAATTGTTGCTCACTGAGGAGCAATGGCAAGCGCGGTACAAGGAGAAGCAGACTGGGTCCAAATCAGGACCCGGAAAATCTGGATCAAGAAACCGGAAGCCCGGTCAGAGGAAGAAGAAGAATGCCGATGACACTTGCCACAATTGCGGTAAGAAAGGTCATTGGGCGCGGATTGTCGTGCTCCACGAAAGGAGCAGGCGAATCTCGCCCGCAAGGAGGAGGATGAGGCACTTCTGATGGCGCACGACACAGAGATTGTTGAAGACTCTGTCACGCCACCACCGCCAAGCAGCCTTCACCTATCCAAGCCAGAGGCTCACGTATTCCTTGGCTCCGATGGAAGTGGTGCTCAAGAAGAAGGATGGTACCTGGATACCGGTGCGACGAGTCACATGACCGGGAGGACAGAGGCCTTCTCCGAGCTCGATCGATCGGTAGAGGGGACAGTAAGGTTTGGTGACGGATCCCCGGTCAAAATCAGAGGAAGGGGAGTGGTGAATTTCACGGCCAAGACCGGAGAATTGATCAAGCTCACCACGGTGCTCCTAATTCCCTGTCTCAAGAATAGCATCCTGTCACTGGGTCAGTTAGATCGCAATGGATGCAAAGTTCATATTGAATAGGGGGTGTTGCGGATGTGGGATCGCCAGAGCCGTCTTCTCGCCAAGGTCTGCAGAGGTACGAACCATCTTTATGTTTTGAAGACAAGTGTTTCCCAGAGCGTTTATCTTGCAGCACAACACGAAGAAGAAGATCAGCGCCGCTGGCACATTCGCTATGGCCACATTGGGCATGAAGCAATGCGCCATCTGAGTCGCCACGAGATGGTCAGAGGCCTTCCAGAGTTCGGGGAGCGGCGGGAAGGTGTTTGCGACGTGTGCCTGGTCACCAAGCAGCGTCGTACACCGTTCCCCACTCAGTCCAAGTACAGGGCTCCGGCGGCGCTCGACTTGGTTCATGGTGATCTCTATGGACCAATCACTCCGGTGACACTAGGTGGTCGGCGCTTCTTCTTGTTGCTCGTCGACGACGCCACACGCTACATGTGGATCAAACTGATCGTGGCCAAGAACGACGCAGCGATGGAGATCAAGAAGATCAAGGCGGAGGCCGAGCTGGAGGTGGGGCAACCTCTGCGTATGTTGCGGACGGACAATGGTGGCGAGTTCACGGCGAAGGAATTCGCCAACTACAGCGCCAACGAGGGGGTGCAGAGGCAATTCACTGCCCCTTACTCGCCGCAACAAAACGGTGTAGTTGAACGTCGGAATAAGACAGTACTCGGTATGGCTCGAGCATTACTGAAGGAAAGGAAAATGCCGGCGAGGTTTTGGGGTGAAGCGGTGACCACTGTTGTGTTCATCCTAAACCGTGCACCAACAAGGGCATTAGACGGCCAAACGCCATTTGAGGCCTACCACAGGAGGAAGCCTTCAGTCAGCTTCTTCAAAGTTTTCGGATGTTTGGGTTTTGTCAAGAACACCAAGCCCGGAGGGAGAAAACTAGATGATCGGAGTTGTCCAATGGTATTCATCGGCTACGTCAAGGGAGCAAAAGTGTTCAAGATGCTTGATCCAAGGTCCGGTAAGATTGTAATTTCCCGTGATGTTGTATTTGATGAGAACAGGGGATGGAATTGGAGTCAAGCCGCCGGCGACGCAGAGAGAGTGGACCAAGAATTCTTGGTCCAGTTCTACTCAATCTGCCCGCTCATTGAGGAAGACAGAGTTGAAAATGGACCACAAGGGGGTGCATCTCCTCCGCAGCCCGCGCAAGGAACTCCACCGTCACCTGCAGCAACTCCACCTCCACCGATAGCACAGCCACTGCCGGAAATCGTGTCACCATTGGCTGATGATGAAGATCGGCTGGATGCCTACCATGATGAGACTCCAATTCGCCATCGGCGGATGGACAACATCATCACAGGTGATGAGCCAAACCCTGGACAAGCACGTCGGGTCGTGCCACAAAGGGGGAGACCTCAACAAGTCCATGAACAACTCAAGCTGGTTGCCAAAGATGCAGAACCAGAAACCTATGAAGAGGCTGAGAAGGATCCCGCCTGGAGAGCTGCGATGAAAGATGAAATTGCATCAATTGAAGACAATCAGAAATGGAAATTGACTGAATTGTCGGTTGGACACTGAGCAATCGGTCTCAAGTGGATCTACAAGCTAAAAAGGGATGATTCCGGTGCAGTGGTCAAGCACAAGGCCCGCCTCGTCGCAAAGGGATATGTGCAGCAAGCCGGAATCGACTTTGAGGAGGTTTTTGCTCTAGTGGCGTGCATGGAATCAGTGAGACTGGTTTCTGGCGCTCGCTGCCGATGAAGCTTGGGAGGTCCATCACATGGACGTAAAGACTGCCTTTCTCAACGGAGAATTGGTGGAAGAGGTCTATGTTCGACAACCACAGGGCTTCATCGTCGCCGGCAAGGAAGACTGTCGGTACCTGAGATATGGGGTACCCCCGCGCACAGGGTAAAATGCCTAAGGTGCTCGCCCTTCTCCGCAGGGAGAGCTCCGAAGGCGCCACGCGTCCGGCGGGGACGGACCTCCCTCTCCTCAGAGGAGAGCTCCGGGCCCGCCACGTGGCATACAGAAGCCGGACCTCCCCCTCCGCGGGAGAGAGGTCCGAAGACGCCACGCGTCCAGCGGGGCCGGACCTCCCTCTCCGCAGAGGAGACCTCCGGGCCCGCCACGTGGAATACAGAAGCCGGACCTCCCCCTCCGCAGGGAGAGGTCCGGAGGCTCCACGTGCCCCGCAGGCCGGACCCTTCTCTCCTCAGAGAAGGGCTCCGGACCCGCCACGTGGCCAGAAAAACGGTGTTGCCCGCCCCCGAGCGGTAGGCAGCGGGCGTAAAGGCGCCCCACACCTTGCCCGTACAAGGTATTCAAGGCCCGCGTCTTCCCAAGACGCGGAAACGCGGAGCACGCGTCTGTCAGGTGCCGTTGCGCCCAGTCGCATCACAGACTGGCGCGCGGTGTCAGAACCTGCCAGCTAATAAACGCTGCGACAAGACATCCCATGCCGCCTGCGCCGTCAACAACCACTACGACTAGCGTGCGGCATGGGCAGGGCGGCAAGATGAAGACTCAGAAGCCTTCGACCAGAGGCAACTACCGGCGTAACTACAGATACGGTAGATAATAGACAATCTTCCCGGGACCACCTGTCGGGTCCCGGCACCTCTTGTAAGCTGCCCGAGTCCTGGACTATAAAAGGCTCGGGTAGGCGTCGATAGCAAGGTTCGCATTTTGCAACTCATACGCTAGCCATACACTCTCAAGCTGTAACTCACCCCCAAGCTCAGGCCCCCGGCCCTGAGCAGCAAGCAATACAGCGAGCTCCATAGCTCGCCGTGGACGTAGGGTTTTACGCTCCGGCGGCCTGAACCACGTAAAACTCTCCGTGTCAAGCTCTCACTAACTCGTCCATCTGCGCAAGCTCTCCGCTAGGAACTAGCCCCTCCGAAAAAAGAACCTCCGCGGGCTGCCCAGTGCAGGCCCGGGGGAAGTGTCGACCGAACACTTCGACAAAGACAAAGTCCTTCATCTACGGCAAGCCCTCTACAGTCTTCGTCAAGCGCCGCGAGCTTGGTACGCCAAGCTCGATGGCACTCTCCGAGAATTGGGGTTCCGGCAAAGTGATCATGAGCCCGCCATCTACTGCATAGGGGTAAAACACGGCCGTCTCATCGTCGGAGTCTATGTCGACGACCTAATCATCACCGGTGCGGCGCCAGAAGTGATTACTCACTTCAAGGAAGAAATGAAGAAGCAGTTCAAAATGGCGGATCTCGGGTTGCTGACTGTTAGACACTGTAATTAGGGGTGTATCACAGGGGTATATTAGTCATTAGAGAGGGATTAGGATTAGGGGTAGTTTAGTCTTTTCTCCCCTCCTAATCCCTCTATATAATCACACCTGTACCCCAGCTTTTCCATCATCTCAATACAATCATCATTAGCTAGGAATAATTAGGATTAGGGCTAAACCTAATCCTAATGGCCCAGCCGCCGCCGCAGCAGCCCTGGGCGCACGCCGCCGCCGCCCCACCTTGGGCCGCCGCCGCCAGAGCCACCGCCGCCCCTGAGCCGCCGCCGCCCCTGGTGCGCCGCCAGCCGCTGGATCGGGGCCGCGCACGCAGGGGGGGCGCCGCCTCCTCTAGAGGACAGCGCGCGCAGGCAGGGGCCGCCGCCACCCCACCATGGGCCGCCGCGCCGCCACATCCGGATCCGGGGCCGCCGCGCCCTGGATCGGGGCGGCTCCGCCCGGATTCGGGCCGCCCCCACCCGGATGGGGGCCGCGCGTGCACCGGGGGGGCGCCATCTCCCCTGGAAGGGCCGCCGCCGCCCCTAGGGGGTCCGCTGGCCTCCCTGGAGGGGCCGCCGCCCTCTGGTCTGCCGAAACTGGAGGCACAGCAGCCTTTGGAGGGGCCGCCGCCTCCTTAGGAGGTGTCGCAGCCCCCAGGCCCCTCGCTGCTGGAGGTGCAGCCGCCCCCTCCTTCTCGAGATCGGTCCAGCCGCCGGTGAACCCCTCGTCGGTACCACCAGCAACCCCGCCACTGCTGTCACCTTCATGGCAGGTACCTCCGTGCTACGGGACTCGACCGGCCTCGACATCGACGGAAGCATCACGGCAATCCCGCCGATTCCATTCCCAGCCGCCGGTGCTACTGCTGAGAACACAGCTTCTTCCTACGGCACCGACACTGCGGAGACCTCCGACATCGCCACAGCACTGGCTGCCTCTCGCGAACGCGAGCGGGCACTCGCCCTTGCCCTAGAGCAGGAGCGTGCCTCCGTGGCATCACTATCCCACCAACTCGAGGAGAGTGCTCGTCGATCGACGAGTGCTGTCCACAAGCCTTCCTCGGACGCTGGTACGTACTAGACTTCGCTTGTGGCCGCTCTTCATGCACAGGCCGCAGGGATTCAGAACATCCGGACGCTCGTGCCGGTTGTTCTCAGCTCCGAGTCCACCTCATATGCCCGGTGGCGTGATATGGTGCTCCTCACGCTGAGGCGCTACTGCCTCGATGACCACGTCCTCCAGGACGAGTCTTCAGTACAGGTGTCCTGGATCAGCATGGACAGCCTGGTACTATCCTGGATCCTTGGCTCCCTGACAGATGAGCTACAGGACATCGTCAGGCAGCGTGGTGGAGGTACTGCTCGACGGTCTGGCTAGTCCTCGAGCAACGGTTTCTAGAGAACCGCGCGACTCGAGCCCTCCACATCAGCACTCGGTTCCAGAACACCGTCCAGGGTGATCGTTCCATCTCCACCTACTGTCGGGAGATGAAGGGCATGGCGGATGCCCTACGTGACCTTGGTGAGCCGGTCACCGACAGCGCTCTTGTTCTTCGGGTCCTTCAGGGCCTGAACGAGCGCTATTGTCACCTACGGACGTGGCTACTTCGACTGGAACGACTACCTACCTTCGAGAAGGTATGATCTGATCTTGAACTTGAAGAGATCACTACAGGAGGATCTACTGGCTCTGGATCTGCTACAGCTTTCTATGGCTCCGGGCAGTCCCCTCGTCCACCCTTACCAGCGGCTGGTGGACCACCGTCACGTCCACCTTCTACTCCTACCAGTACAGGAGGTGGAAACCGTCGTCGCCGAGGAAAGAACGGCGGCCGTGGTGGCAGCAGTGCAGGCAGCACCCCCACGGCTTCGACTACTGGTGGTAGTGGTGGTACTGGCCAGGGAGGTGCACCCTAGCCCACACCCTACAACCCGTGGACTAGCCAGATCTACATGTGGCATGGGCCGTCCCCGGGTTCTCAGCCTCCACGACCACCACGTCATCAGTTGGCGTTCACGGCTACCCCCAGCTACAGTGGACCAGCCCACAGTGCTGGTGGGCCGACAGCTCAGGCCTATAGTGGGCCTGGATACTCTTCTAGCGGACAGTCAGCCCCGACCTACGGAGGCACTGACTACCCCGTTGGGAACTCGGAGCCATCGGCACCTCTTCACGAGCCACCGTCGACGTGGGATCGACAGTCGCTTGCCTCCTCCTTCAGCACCATGCACCTTACTCCACCTGGTGCCGACTGGGTAGTTGATTCCAGAGCATCATATCATACCACTCCTAATTCCGGTATACTATCTTCCATCCATCCTCCCAATCCCTCTTTTCCTTCATCTATCGTTGTTGGGAATGGGTCCGTTCTTCCGGTCACCTCAGTAGGTGATTCCGGTATTCCGAGTACTTTCCAGCTTAAAAACATTCTTGTCGCTTCGGATATCATTCAGAACTTACTTTTTGTTCGCCGTTTTACCACTGACAACAATGTTTCCATTGAATTTGATCCTTTTGGTTTGTCTGTGAAGGATCTTTCCACCCGGCGACCTCTTTTCCGATGTGACAGCTCGGGGCCCCTATACACACTTCGGCTTCCTACTTCCGCTGCATCACCGCCATTTGCTTTGACTGCGACAGCTTCATCGACCATCTGGCATCGCCGGCTTGGCCACCCTGGTGCAGATGCTACTTGGCCACCCTGGTGCAGATGCTATGTCAAAGTTGTCCAGTAGCTCAGTTATCTCGTGTTCTAGGGGTACACATGACTCCCTATGTCATGCCTGTCAGCTTGGTCGCCATATTCGCCTCCCTTTTCCCACATCTGTGACTCATGTTGAGCACCCATTCGATCTTATACATTGTGATTTGTGGACATCTCCCATTTTCAGTATATCGGGCTTTAATTATTATTTGGTGAAATTGATGATTTTTCTCACTTCTCCTGGACTTTTCCATTATGATTGAAGTCTGAGACTTTCGTCACTCTTTCTCACTTCTTCTTTTGGATTTCTACTCAGTTTGGGCGTACCATTCGAGCTGTCCAGTGCGATAACGGACGCGAGTTTGATAACTCTGCGTTTCATAATTTTCTTTCCGCACATGGGGTACAACTACGCATGTCTTGTCCGTATACCTCTCCTCAAAACGGCAAGGCAGAGCGCATGATTCGCACCATCAATGATGTCATACGCTCCCTGATGTTCCAGGCATCTATTCCAGCCTGATACTGGGTGGAGGCTCTTCATACTGCCACACTTCTGATCAATCGTCTTCCCACCAAGGCGATTCGTGCCTCCACCCCCTACTTTGCTCTATATGGCATTGATCCTCTTTATGATCACCTTCGAGTTTTCGGATGTGCTTGCTACCCTAATCTTTCCGCCACCGCCCCACATAAGCTTGCGCCCTGCTCGACACGGTGTGTTTTTCTCGGGTATTCCCTTGATCATAAGGGTTACCGATGCTTAGATCTCACTACCCAGCGTCTTTTGATCTCTCGGCACGTCATCTTCGACGAGTCATCTTTTCCTTTTTCCACCACCTCTTCTGATTCCACCACAGAGTTGGACTCTCTTTTTCCTACTGACCCGTGGTTGCCTCCCAGTTGCCTTGGCCTATTTCTTCTGCAGGATCGACACGAGCTACGTAATGCCCTCGACACCGATTGTTGCACCTCGTGTGGCATCGACGTCTCAGGCGTCACCCGCTGCACCCCGTGTGGCATCGACACCTCCGACGTCATCTGCTGCGCCACGTGCGGCCTCGGCTTCCCCGACGCCACCTACTGTACCTCAGGTGCCCCCGGCGTCACCAGCTGTACCACGTACGGCACCAGCGGCATCACCAGTTGCCTCCCCGACGTCACCTACAGCGAGCACGACGCCACCAGCCGCGCCACGCGCGGCACCGACGACGACTTCTCGTTTTGCTGACCCCGCACTTGTCTACCAGCGACGAGCGCGGGGAGAGGCTCCTGCTCCAGCGACGCCACACGGGGCCTCGAGACCCACTCTTGTCTACCCACGACGAGAGAAGATGGTTGTACCCGAGCGGCCGGTGTACAACCCCCCTCTACTTCACAGGGATCCGGGTCACGTCCACCCGATGGTGACTCGACGTGCGTCCGGGAGTCTTCTGCCAGTGGAGCGGTTCGATGGTGTCGCTTTCTCGTCAACGACATCTCCACCGACCGAGCCTTCTTCGATCTCGCCCATACCTAGTTCCGTGCTTAGCGCCCTCGCCGACCCTAACTGGCGCCGCGCTATGGAGGAAGAGTATGAGGCCCTGCTTGCCAACAGGACCTGGGACTTGGTTCCCCGTCTTGGTCGTGGCAATGTTGTCACGGGCAAGTGGGTTTTCACGCATAAGAAGAAGGCGGATGGCACCTTGGAGAGATACAAGGCTCATTGGGTACTCCGGGGTTTCACTCAGCGCCCTAGAGTCGACTACGACGAGACTTTCAGCCCGGTGGTGAAGCCGGCGACAGTTCGTACCGTACTGTCACTAGCTCTCTCACGTTCTTGGCCTGTGCACCAGCTGGACGTCAAGAACGTCTTCCTCCACGGTACACTGACCGAGACGGTGTACTGCAGTCAGCCGGCGGGATTTGTAGATTCAGCTCACCCAGACATGGTCTGTAAGCTGAACAAATCCCTGTACGGACTGAAGCAGGCACCGCGAGCCTGGTACAGCCGGTTCGCCTCTTTCTTGGTTTCACAGGGGATACTCAGGCGAAGCTCTCCGCTACCGACGGGACACCCGTCTCTGACCCCACTACTTACAGGAGTCTTGCAGGTGCTCTTCAGTACCTCACCTTCACCAGGCCAGATATCTCGTATGCAGTTCAGCAGGTGTGCCTCCACATGCATGACCCGAGGAAGCCGCACCTCACCGCTGTGAAGCGGATTCTTCGGTACCTAAGAGGTACTCTCGACTACGGCCTGCTCCTTTGACGTGACACGGCCTCCGAGTTGGTCGTGTACACCTATGCTGACTGGGCAGGCTGTCCGGACACACGACGTTCTACTTCTGGGTACGCCGTCTTCCTGGGCGGTAACCTCGTCTCCTGGTCCTCGAAGCGACAGCCCGTGGTGTCACGTTCGAGTGCTGAGGCGGAGTATCGCGTCGTGGCTAACGGCGTAGCCGAGGCCTCCTGGCTCCAGCAGCTGCTTCAGGAGCTTCACACTTCCGTCGCTAGGAGCACCCTCATCTACTGCGACAACGTCAGCGCCGTGTACCTCTCCACCAACCCGGTCCAGCATCAGCGCACGAAACATGTGGAGATCGACCTCCACTTTGTTCGTGAGCGGGTTGCACGCGGCGAGATTTAGGTACACCATGTCCCGACGACGACGCAGTTCGCCGACATCTTCACGAAGGGCCTCCCGTCGTCGCTGTTCTCCGAGTTCCGGTCCAGTCTCAACATCTGCAGTGGCTAGATGTTGTGACTGCGGGGGGGGGGGGGGGGGGGGGGGTGGTGGTTAGACACTGTGATTATGTGTGTGTCACAGGGGCATATTAGTCATTAGTGAGGGATTAGGGTTAAGGGTAGTTTAGTCCTTTTTCCCCTCCTAATCCCTCTATATAATCAAACATGTATCTCAGTATTATTATCCATCTAATACAGCCACCATTAGCCCTCTAATAGTTACATCAGCCCTGAACTGATTAAATAAAGAGAGTTGAGTCTCTGATTAGCTGCGTAGTTAAGCAGCATCAAACTCTCTAGTACTTCAGAAATTCAGAGAGAGGAAAGGAGAGCGACTTAGCTGATTTGCCAACAATCTGTACCTATATGCAAGGGATTACTGTTTAATGTGTCCGTGTGACCAAAGAGTTGATATTTAATATCTACATTTGAGCCATTGCATTGAAGAATTCAAGCCACAATGGCACCAAATGAGTAAATAATGTTTTTTCATATATTTATGAAGTAAACTTTATTTTGGGATAATAAAATCATTTCTAGTGATTTGGATGAAGACTATGGTCTTGTAATATAGTAGTATTTTATTATTATTACATGGTTGAACATTTCATCTTTCTTCATGGAATTCTAGTCCGCGGCTAAAAATAGTTATGGTGTTGATAAGAAATTAGAGTTATGAAGACAAACCTTAGAGTCCAAGGGGTTTAGACTTAGTAGGACCAAGACCGAGTATATGATGTGTGATTTTAGTGGTGTTCGTCGTGAAGAGGGAAATGTTAGTCTATAAGAACAAATAGTACCTAGGAGAGACTCTTTTCGATACTTAGGATCAATGTTACAAAGTATTAGAGGGATAAATCTGGACTGAATGGGATGAATACATCATGAGGGTACAGGGTCCATTATATAGAGGGATTAGGTGAGGGAAAATGACTAAATCACCCCTAACCCTAATCCCTCACTAATGACTAATATGCCCTGTGACACACACATAATCACAGTGTCTAACACCCCCCCCCCCCGCAGTTACAACATCTAGCCACTGCAGATGTTGAGACTGGACCGAAACTCGGAGAACAGCGACGACGGGAGGCCCTTCGTGAAGATGTCAGCGAACTGCGTCGTCGTCGGGACATGGTGTATCCGAATCTCGCCGCGTGCAACCCGCTCACGAACAAAGTGGAGGTCGATCTCCACATGTTTTGTGCGTGATGTTGGACCGGGTTGGTGGAGAGGTACACGGCGCTGACGTTGTCGCAGTAGATGAGGGTGCTCCTGGCGACGGAAGTGTGGAGCTCCTGAAGCAACTGCTGGAGCCAGGAGGCCTCAGCTACGCCGTTAGCCACGGCGCGATACTCCGCCTCAGCACTCGAACGCGACACCACGGGCTGTCGCTTCGAGGACCAGGAGACGAGGTTACCGCCCAGGAAGACGGCATACCCAGAAGTAGAACGTCGTGTGTCCGGGCAGCCAACCCAGTCAGCATCGGTGTACACGACCAGCTCGGAGGCCGTGTCACGTCGAAGGAGGAGGCCGTAGTCGAGAGTACCTCGTAGGTACCGAAGAATCCGCTTCACAGCGGTGAGGTGCGGCTCCCTCGGGTCATGCATATGGAGGCACACCTGCTGAACTGCATACGAGATATCCGGCCTCGTGAAGGTGAGGTACTGAAGAGCACCTGCAAGACTCCTGTAAGTAGTGGGGTCAGAGACGGGTGTCCCGTCGGTAGCGGAGAGCTTCGCCTGAGTATCCACTGGAGTGGAGCAAGGCTTGCACTCGGTCATGCTCGCTCGCTGGAGGATATCCAGGCAGTACTGTCGCTGGTGAAGGAATAAGCCGCTTGGTCGGTCCTCGACCGCAATGCCCAGGAAGTGGTGAAGACGGCCCAGGTCCTTCATAGCGAACTCCTGCTGTAAAGCAGAAATGGTGCGCCGAAGCAGAGCCGGACTAGACGCTGTTAGTACAATGTCATCGACGTATAGTAGGAGGTAGGCAGTGTCACTGCCACGTCGATAGACAAACAGCGAAGTGTCCGACTTAGCTTCGACGAACCCCTGTGAGACCAAGAAGGAGGCGAACCGGCTATACCAGGCTCGTGGTGCCTGCTTCAGTCCGTATAGGGATTTGTTCAGCTTACAGACCATGTCTGGGTGAGCTGAATCAACAAACCCTGCCGGCTGACTGCAGTACACCGTCTCGGTCAGTGTACCGTGGAGGAAGGCATTCTTGACGTTCAACTGGTGGACAGGCCAAGAACGTGAGAGAGCCAGCGACAGAACGGTACGAACCGTCGCCGGCTTTACCACCGGGCTGAAGGTCTCGTCGTAGTCGACTCCAGGGCGCTGAGTGAAACCCCGGAGTACCCACCGAGCCTTGTACCTCTCCAAGGTACCGTCCGCCTTCTTCTTGTGCGTGAACACCCACTTGCCCGTGACAACATTGCCACGACCAGGACGAGGAACCAGGTCCCAGGTCCGGTTGGCAAGCAGAGCCTCATACTCTTCCTCCATAGCGCGGCGCCAGTGAGGGTCGGCGAGGGCGCTACGCACGGAAGTAGGTATGGGTGATATCGAAGAAGAGTCGGTCGGTGGAGAAGTAGTCGACGAGAAGGCAGCTCCGGTGAAGCGCTCAACTGGACGAAGACACCCGGATGCACGTCGAGTCACCATGGGGTGGACGTGACCAGGATCCCTGTGGAGAAGAGGAGGGTTGTACACCGGGCGCTCGGGTACAACGACCTTCTCTCGTCTCGGGGCCACACGTGGTGCAGCTGGAGTAGGGCCGCCCCCCCGTGCTCGTCGCTGGTAGGCAAGGACGGGGTCAGCGAAGCGAGAAGTCGTCGTCGGTGCTGCTCCTGGTGCGTCTGGTGACGTCGGGCTTGCTGCAGGGGATGTCGGGGAAGCTGAGGCCGTGCGTGGCGCAGTAGTCGACGTCGGGGACGCAGAGGCCGCGCTTGGCGCAGCAGGCGTCGTCGGGGACACCGGGGCCGCGCGTGCTGCAGTGGGTGACGTCGGGGGCGCCGAGGCCGCGCGTGGCGCAGCCGGTGGCGTCAGGGACGTCGGTGCCGCGCGTGGCGCACCCGGTGGCGTCAGGGACGCCGGTGCCGCGCGTGGCGCAGCAAGTGGCGTCAGGGACGCCGGGGCCACGTAAGGCACAACAGGTGGCGTGGAAGACGCCGAAGTCATGCGTGGCGTAGCGGGTGGGTAACCTGCAAGAGGTAACCGACAAGGTCGCTGTACAGGAGCGGCCTCGGGGTCAGTAGAGAAGAGGGAATCCAACTCAGTGACGGAGTCAGAGGACGGGGTGGAAAAGGGAAAGGAAGACTCGTCGAAGACGACGTGTCGGGAGATCAAGATACGACAGGTGGTGGGGTCAAGGCACCTGTACCCTTTATGGTCAGGGGAGTACCCAAGGAAAACACACTGAGTCGAACGAGGCGCAAGCTTATGGGGAGCTGTGGCAGAGAGGTTCGGGTAGCAAGCGCACCCGAAGACCCGAAGATGGTCGTAAAGAGGGTGGGTGCCGAACAAAGCGAAGTGAGGGGTGGGAGCACTAATCGCCTTAGTAGGAAGGCGATTAATGAGGTAGGTGGCAGTGTGAAGCGCCTCCGCCCAGTAGCGAGCAGGGGTAGAAGCCTGAAACATCAGGGAGCGCATGACATCATTGGTGGTACGAATCATGCGCTCAGCCTTGCCGTTCTGGGGGGGAGTGTACGGACATGACATGCGTAACTGAACACCGCGAGAAAGCAGAAAGTCACGGAACGTAGAGTTGTCAAACTCGCGCCCGTTGTCGCACTGGACCGCACGAATCGTGTGCCCAAACTGGGTGGACACCCAAGCGAAGAAGTGAGAAAGAGTACCGAAAGTATCAGACTTCTGTCGCAAGGAAAAAGTCCACGAATAGTGCGAAAAATCATCCACGACCACCAAGTAATACTTGCATAGAGACACTAAGAACAGGTGAAGTCCAAAGATCACAATGAATCAAATCGAATGTGTGCTCGACACGAGTGACAGAGTGGGGAAAAGGAAGTCGAACATGGCGACCCAACTGACAAGCATGGCAAAGAGACTCATGAGTACCCCGAGTACACGAAATTGCTGAACTACCAGACAACTTCGACATAGCATCAACACCGGGGTGGCCAAGCCGACGATGCCAAATGGTCGAAGATGCTGTCGTAGTCAGGGCAAGAGGCGGAGCGGAAGCAGGAAGACGCATCGTGTACAGGGGACCCGTACTATCACAGCGAAAAAGAAAGCGTCGAGTAGTAAGATCCTTCACAGTTACACCATAAGGATCAAACTCAAGGGAAACATGGTTGTCAGTAGTAAAACGACGAACGGAAAGAAGATGTTGAATGATGTCAGGGGCAACAAGAACATCACGTAGCTGAAACGAATCCGGCGAACCCGAGTCACCTACTGAGGTGACTGGGAGAGTCGACCCATTCCCAACAACGATAGATGAAGAATCAGAGGGACGGGAAGGGCGGGTAGAGGAGAGGATACCGACGTCAGGGGTGGTGTGGTAGGAGGCACCGGAGTCTACCACCCAGTCAGGGCCAGACGGCGTGAGACCCCGCAGGTAGACCAACGGTGTTGAACGGGTCGCGACATGCCCCGGCGGTGGTGGCGCCGGGAAGGAAGACAACACGCGTGGACCCTCGACGGTCGTGCCAAGCGAGTAGGCAACAGCCGATCCAGGTACACCAGTCGATGTCGGCCGAGGAGCACCTCCCAGAGCGGCGTCTGGATGGGCGGTGGGGGCCAGATGTGGCTGTGCGGTGGCCCAGGGTGGTGATGCGGCGGCATCTGGCCAGGGGGCAGTGGCGGCCGCGCCAGCCCTCCCCGAGGCGGCGGCGGGCAGCGCGACTGGGGCGCTGGCGGCGGCGGCGCCAGCGGCCCGGCGCGCAGATCTGGCGGCAGCCCAGGGCGCTGCGGCCCAGGGCGCAGCTGCGCGGGCTGGAGACGCGCCAGCGGCGGCGGCGGCTGCGCCAGGCGGCGCGAAAGCGTGGGCGAGGGGCGCAGCTGTGGCGGTCCCAGCGGGCGGCGCGACTGGGGTGCTGGCGGCGGCGGCGCTAGCGGCGGGCCCGGCCC
Organism: Neostapfia colusana; assembly: GCA_030760725.1. Classification (NCBI taxonomy): domain Eukaryota; kingdom Viridiplantae; phylum Streptophyta; class Magnoliopsida; order Poales; family Poaceae; genus Neostapfia; species Neostapfia colusana. Next base: position 45,796,951 of record JASWHV010000002.1, on the reverse strand, counting down.
TGGGCGCCGCGGCGTGGTTGGGAGCAGCGGAGGCGAATGGGGCGGCGGCAGCAGCAGCCACCGCGGGCGGCACGGCTGCGCGGAGGCGTGGCGCCTCGGCGGCGGCTGCTGCTCCTGCGGGCGGCGCGCCGGCGAAGGCGGCGGCTGCAGCGGCGGCGGCTAGGCAGGGCCGCTGCAGCGGCGGCGCAGGGCCGCTGTAGCGGCGGCGCTGTGGAGGGGTTGTGGCGGCAGCGGCTGCACAGCCATCAGGGGAAGAGGATTAGGGCTTAACCCTAATGGGATACCATATTAGAGGATTACCTAGCTGATACCATATTAGAGGGATAAATCTGGATTGAATGGGATGAATACATCATGAGGGTACAGGGTCCATTATATAGAGGGATTAGGTGAGGGGAAATGACTAAATCACCCCTAACCCTAATCCCTCACTAATGACTAATATGCCCCTGTGACACACACATAATCACAGTGTCTAACACAAAGTAATAGCGATATTGATTAGAATGTTTGCCACAGGATCAAAGTAGGGTGGATGAAATGACGACAAGGCTTGGAATCCTATATGATAGGAAGGTCCCATATAAGCTAAAAGGGAAGTTCTATAGGACGGTGATCGTACCCGCGATGCTATATAGGACAGAATGTTGACCAACTAAACGGCAACATGACCAACAAATGATTGTCGCGGAGATGCGCATGCTACGGTGGATGTGTGCGCACACAAGAAGAGACCGGATTAAGAACAAGATGATTCGTGATAGGGTGGGGGTGGCAACAATTGAAGAAAAGTTAGTCCAACATCGACTAAGCTGGTTTGGACATATCAGGAGACCTCCAAAAGCATCGGTTAACAGTGGGATTTTAAGAGGTAGAGAAAATATTAGGAGGGATAGAGGACGACCAAGGTTGACTTGGGAGAAGGCGGTAAAACGAGACTTGAGAGATTGGAATGTATCTAGAGACTTAGCTCATGATAGAATTGTATGAAAAGTAGCAATTCATGTGCCAGAATCTTAGTTTTTTTGTTACTCTTATATCTCTTCCTTTCTTTTATTTCATTTAAAAAATAACAAAAAATTGTTGAGTTTCATGTCTAGCCTACCCAACATGCTTGGGACAAAGGCTTTGTTGTTGTTGACTAAAAATAGTTATATACATTTCATTATCCTCAATAAACATACCTAACACAAGGGCGAGAATGTCATTTCACGCTTAAAATCCTTTTTTGAGCTGACAACCTTCTAGCAAAACACTACCAAAATAAGCAAAACAGTGAGTTTTGAAGCAGAGTTGCTCTATTGTGGAGGAGAGCGGCGGGAAACTCCCTAAGAGTCCCTATTTGTTCCAAACAAACATCGGTTCTCGACGATTCAATCATGAACAATTAGAGCAGAAAATGAAAGGCAAACGCATTAGTAAACAGAAAGGGATATCTCAGGAGAGGAGAGCAGGTATACGTACCTCCCAGACGACCATGGCATCCTGGTTCGTGCCCTTCCTCCCCTGCCGCGTGAACAGGCAGGCCGCATTGCCCACCCCGTTACCGGCGATCCTGCCGAGCGCCTCCTCCACCCTCCTCCTGCCCTCTCCAGCTTTCCCGCCAGGCCCCGCCGGCGCCACGACGGCGGGCCGCTGCTCCGCCGTCAGGCACGACCCCATCGACAGGGCCCGCACCACATCCTGCAGGCATTCTAGGCATCCGCCCCCTCCCCAGGATGGAGCCGCCGCCGTCGCCACAGCTGCCGCCGTTGTGCCGCGCCCGTCGATCACAGACCACCGGCAAAACCACCCTCACCCAAATGTGGCCCAAGATCACCTTCCCACGACCACGGCACCGTCCAAGATCCGATCTTTGGGACAGCGGTGGCGCCCTCCGATCCTGAACGCGTCACAGGCCGACCAGCGCGGGCGCGAGACACGTCAAGGGCGGTGGGTAGGCGAAGAAAAAGGGAAAAAGGACAGTTGGGAGCCGAACAAGAATAGGGAGAATCCGACGGCGAAAGCGGGGTGGAAAATAGCGAGGTAACAAGTGGCCATGCGCGCTTTGGGCGGCGGCCGAGCAAACGGCGGCTCGATCCATCTCCCTTGGGCGGCGCAGACGTATGGGCATCCCGACCGCGTCTGGACCCATTCGGCTGGCGTTGTTTTGGTTTGTGTTTACGGTACACCTACGGGGATAATTGTTCTAGTCGTCTGAAATGTCATGCTATTCCATGATCTCGTGTTTTCCGATTAATTAAGAGTGTTTATTGATCAAGGTGAAATAAAGTCAGGAGAGTATTACAATCTTTGAAGCTATACCTGCTCCAGGGACGATGAAAGCATGACCAGGAACTATCCGCACTGCAGCAAAGCCACAGTCGGCCAAATGACTCAATATGCTTGTTGACATAGCTGATGCACTATTTTGGACCTGCTTGTTTGGTAACTAGTTTTAGATATTTTATTTATTTATCACTCAATCTAGAAGCCTCTATCAGCTTGCCGGTGTTGTTACATACCTTTCTCTTTTTTTTCTGCCACTGGTCATGCAAATTGATTTATTCCATGTCATTTCCATTGTAGAAAATGATTTGTTTTTTTTTCTGACTTTGGCCGCCTTCAAATTTCTGACCTTAATACCCCTCCCTAGGGAGTCAATTACTATTTTAGAACTCTAATTAAGCAGATTCGACGAAATAACACTTAACCTGTGGGTTTCGTTAAAATGACATTTTTAACATTGACACTCCATTAAAATAGAATTACAGTTTAAACTTCTTTTAACAATTTTTATTTTCTTTTCTTATTTTTAGAGCACCTGAATTGACCAAATTACCCCAAATCTATTTCACGACCTTGAGCTTACTCGCGCACCTTCCTCTGACTGGATCTGATGCTTCCATGGAGTTCTTGTCGTGGATATGCCTAAAGTTGCTTAGCGCGGTGCAGAAAGGCTTGAGTGCACGGGGAGCACCTGCACTGGTGTTGTGAATATGCCTAGAGGGGTGAATAGACTTTTTGAATTTCTAAAACACATCACTCAAAAGTGTTAAACTCCAGAGTCCGAACTAGTCCGGTGTCACTACGGACTAGTCCGTGGTTTAATAGTACAATGATCAAGGTTGAACCTTTTTATGTTTTTTCGAATTTGTCGCAGTGGAAAGTATGCAACTATTTTAGTAACTTTAACTATTATTTATGAGAACTGAATACCACGTGAATCACAAGAATAATCAAAATCACAAAGTTAAACCCTAACTAGTGATGATATTGAAAAGTATAAATTAAGAGCACACAAGACAAAAAAAATTACTGAGGTTCAATCCCACGCAAGGGATCTACGTCCTCGTTGAGGAGCTCACACAGAGTCGGGTCTTAACGAACCCTTCCCTCGTCAAGTCACCAGCAAGGCAGACTTGATCTCCACTATTAACCAGGGTAATCATTAAGTTTATGGGGCTTCCTCACAAGTTGAGGGCTCCCATAAGTTTACAAATGAATGGAAGATCAACACACTCAAAAATTATACAGTAATCAACAGGAGTGTATGAGAGAAATCAAACCAAGAGCTCAATGAAGATGAAATCTTCCCTCTCCCTTTTCAATCTCCCAAATCCCAGGAACTCGATCTTTAGGGCTTTAGAATGTGTGGAGAGGAGTGTTATTGTGCTCTTAGATGCTGTGGCGGCGCTAGGGTTCGTATCTACTAAAAATGAGTCGGGGTCCCTTTTTATAGAGGTCTCGATATGTTTCCGTTGGGGTCTGAGAAGTCCGGACTAGTCCTTTGTCAACACTGGACTAGTCCGGTGTTCTCTTTCAAATTGTGTCCTGCTGCCAGTTAGGTTTAAACGGGTTAAACCCTAATCATACGGATTCGTCCGTATGACATTGGACAAGTTACACGGAGAGTGCTTGTTTGTTTAAATACGGACTAGTCTGTGGTGCACGGACTAGTCCGATGTCACATTGAGAAGGGTAGGCTGTTGGAAATCGGATAAGTCTGGCCATAGCGTACTAGTCCATTATCACCCGGACTAGTCCGATGTCACACAGAGAGGTTTTCTCCATGGCATATCGGACATGTCTGCGTACACCGGACTAGTCCGTTCTTGATCGGACTAGTCCATTATTTTGGACTATGTGTTTTTCTCACTCACCCTTCCCGCACTAACTTGAGATTACCATTGAGCTCTTAGAGGTGTCTCGCACACACCCTATACTTAAACTATGAGCCTAGGTTTTCTCCTTTATTTGGGTCTTTTCATTCATAATTCTTCCTTTTCTCATCAAATCCACATTTTTCCATTTTTGTATCATTCTCCTTTTTCTTCATGTGACCTGGTCTCACTTAGCAAGTTTGATTAGCTCTTCGCTTGTTTGTCATCGATCATCCAAAACCCACACAGAGATGCCTAGATGCACTTACAATCTCCTCCTTTTTAGTGATTGATGACAACCAAGTAAAGTTTAAACATTTGAGAGTAAATGAATTCAATTTTCATAAATTATACACATATGAGTAGTAATATGCATGACATATAGATGAATCCTCATATGTGTATTCTTTATGGTGGGGTGCCTAGCGATGTGAGTATAAACATACAAAGTGTTTTAAGAGTAATACTCATGAGAGCACCACATTATGAAAAGAACATGAATAACCAAGTGTGGAACAAGAGATAATATAATGCCTTACATAATCTTACATGAAACATCATTACATAGTCTTAGTCATAAATGCATTACAATTTTTGAAAATAGTCCATGACCAACAAAAGACTAGGGTAACGACTATGAACTCTGCCTTGATATCTCCTGTCACACTCGATTTCTCCAAAGAACAACCGAGTGAATATCACATGTATGCCAGGATCATTTTCTCATACATGTGATGACAAATAGTGAAGCATCAATTATTACAAGCCAGGTGTCGAATATAAATATGTCTTACAAAGCATACGTTTCGATGGACGATAATAAGTTCATAACATGTAAATAAAATAGCAGCGGAATATTATTCTTGTGGGCTCCATCACAGGAGTTGCCCGGGGGACTCCACGAACCTAGAATCCTTCTTCGGGTCCGAAGTCTTGGTTATTGAACACCACATCATCCCCTTGACCTGAGCAGCAATTTAAACCAACAAATATGCAAGTTTGAGTACCATTGGTACTCAGCAAGTGTGGGAAAGTTATGTCATGCATGGCTAGAGCAAGGAGAGATTGACTCATGGTTAAATCACTATGCAATTAATACCTATTACCTTAGCTTACTAAGCACCTACATTACTACACAGGTGAAATGGTTCCAATCTCCCAACCCATCATCAAGTAACCATAATCATCATATCCAATGTTAAGCTCCCCGCTTATCATCCTCAACTTCCAAATCCATCATCCTCTAATCATGAATAAGTCCAAGCCGCTCTTGATCGTGAGCACGGCTGTCATGATAGTTTTGACTCTACAGAGTTTGCACCACTGTACCCACATGTAGTGATTTCATCCCCCATTGCTGGGTGGACTAAAAGAACCTCCATTATGCCAGTGGCCACGAACCACATTCACACATCCCAGGTGTGTAGCCAGGAGATCACTACGAAGCCTTTACAAAGGGATTCCCGACGAGTGTGGGCCCACTGAGGTTTCACCCCTAACAGCATACAAGAGGCTCCAACCCCGCTGCAGTGGCTTCCTCTTGAGCCTTGCGGTTCATATGGTAGTCCAGCTGACACCTATTCCCCGCACCATCCAACACACCCATACTACGCCGGGGATACACCTAATTAATTGGCCAAGCTGCCCCATCTCAGCATGTGGTTGGCACGGTAAAACCAGGTTACATGCTCCATGAACCGGTCCTTAGGATCCAGGCAAGTACTAAACACAAACCCGAGTCTCGTGCACCCAGCACCAACCAAATCATCCAACTTGCCTCGATCCCTACCTCTAGATAACTCATAATATCTCATTCAAGAGTAAGGTAAATAAATTGATGATCTTATATCCCAATTATCCCATTCTAAGCATGGCTAAGCATAAGCATATAAATAAATGACATGATAAAATAAATCGCAACCCAAGATACAAGGAAACAAGGTAATGCAATTCTAGGGAAACTTCCTAGCATGGGTTTCATATTTCAATTGACAATGCAAATAATTCTATCTACACATCCTAGCATAGGATCAAAGTGGTCAAGGACACTTGCCTTCTTCCTGATGCTCTGGGAATGGAAAGTCTTGGTCTTGGAAGGGGAGAACTTGCTCTGAGGCAGGTTCTATTCATGCCAATACACATAGCAAAAGAAAACAACAATCCATAAGATATAGTTCACACTTTCACTTCATACAAACCACACATACATACTTATGAAAGTCATTCACATTTCTAAGTGTTGTGGTTACTCTACATGTGTTGATTTTTGGCCTACATTCACCTTTAAACATATGTATATTATTTCTAACTTCTATGTTCAGATTTCTATTTGCACACTATATATGAATTTCCAATTTGAACAAATTCTTTATATTTAATTAATATACTTCTTAGCTATCAAGTTTGCATGAAAGGTCATTCCCTACTCCAAATAGGTTTTCAGATCTTATACCAAATCCTAAACTGAAGTTTTTGGATTTGGAGACTTCATTTATCCTTTTCTAATTATGTGTACTTATTTTCCTATATTTTCAGATTTATTTTCTATGCCTAAAAGTGAACTTTATTATGAAAATAGTAACACACATCATCTAAACAGAGTACGTTCTGATCTAAAATGTTCCATAATATATCTTTAAACTTCCTCTCTGATGTGGAACAAATTAAATTTATTTTACTAGTTTTTAAAATTATTTCCTAGCCTAAAATGTGTTTCTAGAACTAATAAATATGAATATTATTTAGACAGAATTCATCTCAGCCTAAAAATCTATTTTTAACTCATTCTAAAGTTTTCTAAGTGCTAGGAGAATTTAAATTTGAATTTGCACATGTGTTTGCCTTACCTTTTAAATTTAAATACTAGTCACATATTTAAATTTCTGAATTTAATATCATATAGGGTCAAAAAGGTAAATCCACCGGGTCTAATTTGCTATTTCATAAATTTCCAGGGGTCTAACTACACATAACAGAGGGGTTTTCCTAATTTTTATTAAGTCCAGAGGCTAAAACTGATTTTTAAATGAATTTACACGAATTTCTGAAGTTCCAGGGGCTAGATCAGAAGTTTCCGGGGCTAGCTCGTGTTTTCCGAGATCCCCAGGGGGAAGCGCGTAAGAATCCCAACCTTTATAACGCGGGGCTGATGTGGACCGTCCGATTTCAAATAGACGGCTGAGATTATAACGCGAAGCGGTATGGGTTAGATCTAATAAGAACCGCACGATTTCAAATGGACGGGCCTCAGGGGGCCACGTCACCCTGGCTGTGCGCGGTGGCGGGAGGCGGCGATCTCGCCGGATATCTTCGGATTTTCGTCTATACCTCCTAAAACTTGGATTTCATGGCTTAGAACGGTAGAGGGGAGGTCGGGGATCTCACCTCGGGGTTTTTCTTGAACTCGGAGGCCCTGGAAGGCGGTCGGCGGCGAGGTCCGAGATGATATAGTGGCGGTGCTCGCCGGAGCTGCGTCTAGGGTGCAAAACACCGGGTTTTCTTCACCTGCGTGACTCCTCGGAGGTGGTGGAACATGATCGGCGCGTTAGATCAGATAACCCGAGCAAGGATCGAAACAAAACGGTGATCGAAGCTTCGGTTCTCACCGGAGAGAAAAGTGGAGCGCGCTAGGGATTTCGGCGAGTTTCTTTGCAGGAATTTCACGGGGGGAGGCGGCGGAGGATCGACTCGGTTAAATAGAAGCGTCCGGGGCCGAAGATCAGGCTGTTGGCACGGTTTTTCGGAGGTGGATTGGATTTGGGTGCGAGAAGAGTCCCAGGGTCGGCTGGGCGCGCGGGAGGTGAGGGATGACACGCGGGCCCCGCGTGTCAGTGAGAGGAAGAGAGGGCGCGCGGTTGTGGGCTGGCGCGAGGGAATAGTGGGCCGGCTGGCAGGTTTCGACCCACTGGTCGGCTTCGGTTTTCTTTTTCTTTTTCCTTTTCTTTTCTTTTATTATTTGAATTTGAATTCCAGTTCAAATTTGAATTTCTACACCACATGCGATACGTCAAAAATTTTTAAATTCCCCTCTCAGCAGATTTTGGGGTGTTACAGCTCTACCCCCCTTAAAAGAAATCTCGTCCTCGAGATTGGTGGTTCTTAGGAAAACAATTCCGGAAACTGTGCCTTAAGCCCATCTTCTCGCTCCCATATGGCTTCCTCTTCCGAGTGATGCTTCCACTGCACTTTGCACATCCGGATTCTTTTATTTCTCGTGAGGCGTTCCATTGTCTCCAAAACCTTGACCGGTTGCTCAGCATAAGACAGATTCTCTCCTACGTCAACCTCATTCATAGGTAACATCTCTTCAGGCGTTCTTAGACATTTCTTTAGCTGTGACACATGGAATACGTCATGCACATTCGATAGGCGAGCCGTTAGTTCCAGTTGATATGCCACTTCGCCTTTCCTCTCCAGAACCTGAAAGGGTCCGATGTATCGAGGTGATAACTTCCCTTTCACCTTGAACCGACAAAGTTCTCGGATAGGGGACACCTTGAGATAGACATAGTCCCCCACGTTGAAAATAAGCTCTCTTCTCCGTACATCGGCATAACTCTTTTGTCGGGTCTGTGCTATCCTCAAGTTGTTGTGGATTTCCCTCACTTTCGCCTCGGCTTCTTATAGTACCTCGGGCCCAAACACTTTACTTTCCCCCGTTTGGTTCCAAAATAGGGGAGTTCTGCACTTCCTCCCATACAAAGCCTCAAATGGTGACATCTTCATACTAGCCTGATAACTGTTGTTATAGGAGAACTCCGCATATGGTAAGTTCTTATCCCAACTCCTATTGTTCTTGAGCGCACACGCTCTCAACATATCCTCAAGGATCTGATTGGTTCTTTCCATCTACCCGTCAGTCTAGGGGTGATAGGCAGAACTAAAATTTAGATGTGTTCCCATGGTTTCATGTAACTTCTGCCAGAACCTTGAGGTGAACTGTATCCCTCGATCTGACACTATCTTCTTTGGCACTCCATGGAAACACACGATCCTTGACATGTACAATTCTGCCAATTTGGATCCACTGTAGCTTTATTTCACGGGGATGAAATGAGCTACCTTGGTTAGCCTGTCGATGATGACCCATATCGAATCATATCCCGATTGGGTCCTGGGTAGTCCCACTATGAAGTCCATACCTGTTTCTTCCTATTTCCATTCAGGTACTTTGAGTGGTTGCAAAAATCCCGCGGGTCGTTGATGTTCTTCTTTCACCAACTGACATGTGTCACATAGGGCAACATGTTCTGCGACATCTCGCTTCATGCCATACCACCAATATTTGCTCTTGAGGTCAGGATACATCTTTGTACTTCTAGGATGAATGGAATAGTCGGAATCATGAGCCTCCTTCAAAATCAATTCACGGATCTCCTTCACTTCAGGCACACAGATTCTTTTCCCGTGCCACACCGTACCTTATTCATCCTCTCTGAAACCAGGGGCTTTATTATCCTTGATGAGTTCTCTGATTTCTTGTATCTTCTCATCAGTCTTTTGACCGTTGCGTATATCTTGCTCTAATGTGGAGTCCACTTCCATGGCAATGGCTTCACCACTATTCACCAGACATAAATTGAGTTTTATAACCTCTTCCTTCGATTCTGCAGGCATGTCCTTCAAGCTCAACCTATTGACCTGCACCTTCTGGCTTAAAGCATCTGCCACGACGTTCGCTTTCCCAGGATGATAGTTGATGCCCACATCAAAGTCGTGGATTAGCTCTAACCATCTCCTTTGTCTGAGGTTGAGATCTGGCTGTGTGAAAATATACTTTAAGCTCTTATGATCCGTATATATCTCTGTCCTCTTCCCCATCAAGTAGTGACGCCAAATCTTCAACGCGTGTACCACTGCGGCTAGCTCTAGGTCATGTGTAGGATAGTTCTTCTCGTGTTTTCGGAGCTGCCAGGACGCGTAGGCCACGACATGCCCCTCTTGCATGAGAACACATCCCAACCTGTGTCCAGATGCATCGCAGTACACCGAAAAATTCTTCTGCATATCTGGCATAACTAGCACTGGGGCTGTTGTCAATCTTTTCTTCAATTCTTGAAAACTCGTCTCGCACTGCGGTGTCCATGTGAATGTGATTCCCTTCTCTAACAATTTGGTGAGGGGTCTCGAAATCTTGGAGAATCCCTCAATAAACCGTCGATAATACCCAGCCAATTCTAAGGAGCTTCGAACTTCCCCGACATTCTCAGGGGTCCTCCACTTCTGTACATCCTCGATCTTGGCAGGATCTACGGAGATTCCTCCCACCGAGATTATATGTCCTAAGAAGGGAACTCTCTTCAACCAAAATTCACACTTGCTCAGCTTGGCATATAGTTGGTGTTCTCTCAGCTTTTGCAACACCAACCTTAAATGCCTCTCATGTTCTTCTTCATCTTTGGAAAAGACAAGAATGTCATCAATGAGAACCACCACAAATTTGTCCAGATATTCCATGAACTGGTCCTTAGGATCCAGGCAAGTACTAAACACAAACCCGAGTCTCGTGCACCCAGCACCAACCAAATCATCCAACCTGCCTCGATCCCTACCTCTACATAACTCATAATATCTCATTCAAGAGTAAGGTAAATAAATTGATGATCTCATATCCCAATTATCCCATTCTAAGCATGGCTAAGCATAAGCATATAAATAAATGACATGATAAAATAAATACCAACCCAAGCTACAAGGAAACAAGGTAATGCAATTCTAGGGAAACTTCCTAGCATGGGTTTCATATTTCAATTGACAATGCAAATAATTCTATCTACACATCCTAGCATAGGATCAAAGTGGTCAAGGACACTTGCCTTCTTCCTGCTGCTCTAGGAATGGAAAGTCTTGGTCTTGGAAGGGGAAAACTTGCTCTGAGGCAGGTTCTATTCATGCCAATACACATAGCAAAAGAAAACAACAATCCATAAGACATAGTTCACACTTTCACTTCATACAAACCACACATACATACCTATGAAAGTCATTCACATTTCTAAGTGTTGTGGTTACTCTACATGTGTTGATTTTTGGCCTACATTCACCTTTAATCATATGTATATTATTTCTAACTTCTATGTTCAGATTTCTATTTGCACACTATATATGAATTTCCAATTTGAACAAATTCTTTATATTTAATTAATATACTTCTTAGCTACCAAGTTTGCATGAAAGGTAATTCCCTACTCCAAATAGGTTTTCAGATCTTCTACCAAATCCTAAACTGAAGTTTTTGGATTTGGAGACTTCATTTATCCTTTTCTAATTATGTGTACTTATTTTCCTATATTTTCAGATTTATTTTCTATGCCTAAAAGTGAACTTTATTATGAAAATAGTAAGACACATCATCTAAAAAGAGTAGGTTCTGATCTAAAATGTTCCATAATATATCTTTGAACTTCCTCTCTGATGTGGAACAAATTAAATTTATTTTACTAGTTTTTAAAATTATTTCCTAGCCTAAAATGTGTTTCTAGAACTAATAAATATGAATATCATTTAGACAGAATTCATCTCAGCCTAAAAATCTATCTTTAACTCATTCTAAAGTTTTCCAAGTGCTAGGAGAATTTAAATTTGAATTTGCACATGTGTTTGCCTTACCTTTTAAATTTAAATCCTAGTCACATATTTAAATTTCTGAATTTAATATCATATAGGGTCAAAAAGGTAAATCCACCCTACTGCAGGGTCTAATTTGCTATTTCATAAATTTCCAGGGGTCTAACTACACATAACAGAGGGGTTTTCCTAATTTTTATTAAGTCCAGGGGCTAAAACTGATTTTTAAATGAATTTACACGAATTTCTGAAGTTCCAGGGGCTAGATTAGAAGTTTCCGGGGCTAGCTCGTGTTTTCCAAGATCCCCAGGGGGTAGCGCGTAAGAATCCTGGCCTTTATAACGCGGGGCTGATGTGGACCGTCCGATTTAAAATAGACGGCTGAGATTATAACGCGAAGCGGTACGGGTTAGATCTAATAAGAACCGCACGATTTAAAATGGACGGGCCTCAGGGGGCCACGTCGCCCTGGCCGTGCGCGGGCGGTGCTGCCCGGCGGCGCGCGGCGGCGGGAGGCGGGCGATCTCGCCGGATATCTTCGGATTTTCGTCTATACCTCCTAAAACTTGGATTTCATGGCTTAGAACGGTAGAGGGGAGGTCGGGGATCTCACCTCGGGGTTTTTCTTGAACTCGGAGGCCCTAGAAGGCGGTCGGCGGCGAGATCCGAGATGAAATAGCGGCGGTGCTCGCCGGAGCTGCGTCTAGGGTGCAAAACACCAGTTTTTCTTCACCTGCGTGACTCCCTGGAGGCGGTGGAACATGATCGGCGCGTTAGATCAGAAAACCCGAGCAAGGATCGAAAGAAAACGGTGATCGAAGCTTCGGTTCTCACCGGAGAGAAAAGTGGAGCGCGCTGTAGATTTCGGCGAGTTTCTTTGCAGGAATTTCACGGGGGGAGGCGGCAGAGAATTGACTCGGTTAAATAGCAGGGTCCGGGGCCAAAGATCGGGCTGTTCGCGCAGTTTTTCGGAGGTGGTTTGGGTTCGGGTGCGAGAAGAGTCCCGGGGTCGGCCGGGCGCGCGGGAGGTGATGGATGACACGCGGGCCCCGCGTGTCAGTGAGAGGAAGAGAGGGCGCGCGGTTGTGGGCTGGCGCGAGGGAATAGTGGGTCGGCTGGCGGGTTTCGGTCCACTGGCCGGCTGAGGTTTTCTTTTTCCTTTTCTTTTCTGTTTTGATTTGAATTTGAATTCCAGTTTAAATTTGAATTTCTGCACCACATGCAATACGTCCAAGAAATTTTAAATTCCCCTCTTTAGCAGATTTTGGGGTGTTACATCTCCCCCTTTGGCATCAAGACACCAAAAAGGGGGAAAGTAGGGGACGACTACTCATCATCTCCATCATCTTGCTCACTAGCTACACTTTGGGTTTTCTCGCTATCTTGCTCTTCATCATCATCATGATCATTATCTTCATCTCTAGTTTAGCGAGGAGCTCGTGAGCGAGTAGAGGAGCCGATCCCAAAGTAAGCAAGCTCCTCGTCGGTCAATTTTAGAATCTCCGTGTAGTCCTCATCGGAGTCCTCAGAGATTTCTGGAGAGCCAATAGGAGATATCTCTAATTTTTGGCATATGGTTGCGACATTCTCCTTCATGAAGCGGGCATGACGCTTCCTAGCATGACTCTCCTCACGTTGCTTCACTTCTACTTTTCAGCAAGAGGCAAAAATGGATTGGAGCATCTTCAGTATCCCTCCAGTGGAGCCTCTAGAAGAAGACGGAGCCTCTGTGTCTCCATGGACTTGAGATGATCGCTGCCTCATAGTGGAGGAAGGTGGAGGTGGAGCTGAAGGCACCTGAGGTCGAAGCCTTAGATGCTTGACATCTTTGACGAACTCCAAACCCGTGACTTGCTCAATCATGCACATGATGTATTGGGCATAGCCACAGGAGCGGTTTGGAGTATGAGCGATGTTGTAGATATCTTTGTAGATATAGTCAAAGATGTTGAATTTCTCCGTCCCGCTGATAATTTGCATCAGGTTGCGGAGATATACTTGAATGCTTCCCACATCACCATCCTTGGAGGCAATGGTCTTCCTCAGCACATGATTCAGCACCACAAACAACGGCTTCATGTTATTGGTTGACGCGGGCTTGTATGGATAGTAGCCATCATAGAGAAAATCGAGCTCATTCTTGTTAAGTGGCCTGGTGTTGTGAACAGTGAGGTCATTTTCCAAAGTATCTTCTAAATCTAGACACTTGGCAAATTCCCCATATGAAATTATATATTGTTTGCCATGTGTCATCCAAGTAACTCATGGCATTCTACTGTGAGAAATAACATGTGGAGTAGAATTGAGCAATGACTTCATTGTTCTAATCATATTTGATGGCCATGAGATCCTTCAAACCATGGAGCTCCACAACAGCTAGGACTTGATCAAAAGCCTCAATATGTTTCTCTCCCATGTAATCCCAATCATTCGATTGATTCTTTACTACAGGATTCTTTATTTGAGATATACGATTCTGTAATAGTCACAATGCAAGTCACTCTAGAACCGTGGATCTGCTGTCGTTTTCTCATAATCATACACGTTCTCGATCCGGTACTTTCTCATAGTACGGGCGAGCATTGTTGTTGCTCACCCAATCTGCCACGCTTCAAGAGGTCGAGCCAGATCGTGGCGGCCGCAGCAGCCATGGTGCGCAATCTCCCGGAGCTCGAAGAGCCGGAGGCGCGACGCGCGTATCAGATCCTCCGTTCACTACTAGAGAGGACCATGGCCCAACACGTCGAGAGTTCTCTTGCTCGCAGGAGAATGGCGTCCGTCCGCCCTGGATCCAGCGGGCACGCTCAAAGCACCGCTGCGACATTGCATGTTTGTGCACCAAGCTGGGCCGAGAAGATTGGCTCGTATAATCCTTCATGTTGCTCGATGCGCGAGTGCGCGGGGTTACCCGACCTGCGAAGGGTCCTCGAGGCTCGTAGAAGAGTCAGGGGGAAGCGGCGGAGCAGTACCCTATACGCGACATCAGCCATGTCGAGGCGGGCACTACGATGATGGTGAAGACCGAAGCCTGAGCCCCGACACTCCTGGGCCTCGGGACTTCGGATGGAAGATAAGAAATGCACACTGATGAGGACAACACAACAGCGGATACACACATTGAACTACAAGGACCAATGACAAGAGCACGAGCATGATTACTAAATCAGCAAGTGAAATCGTTCCCAACTTTCTTTGCATATAAGTTTGAGAATAGATTTCTATGTGATGATTTAATTGTTATCAGAAACATTGGATAAGATCATCAAGTGAAGGGTGGAGGACTTCAAAACATGGAGAACCAGCTGGGACGTCCACAAGTTGATGGAGATAGTTTACAACTCGGACTCGAGTTCAACTCGGAATCCAGGAACAATCCACCTTAAAACGGACGCACAGGATGCATACGGACTCCGATCTCGACGTTCTACATATGCACGGAAAGAGGAGGAGATAAGGTTTCCAATGGCTCTGGTCCCATAGTAATAAGTCGAACCCAGATTTCTGTCCAGTGCTGCGCCACCGTATCGGGCTTTTGGGCCTTGTATCCCGTATGAGTCTATTAGGGACGCGTCTCAGGGTCTCTTAACAGAACCCTAATCTTTAAATACTGTAGGTGCTGACCATAATCCGTGAGTTTTGCTTAGATAAATAGTTTCGCTGTTCTACAGTTTGTGAGACCCCAACTTCGTGATTTTT
The DNA here is from genome assembly GCA_030760725.1 of Neostapfia colusana. Lineage (NCBI taxonomy): Eukaryota > Viridiplantae > Streptophyta > Magnoliopsida > Poales > Poaceae > Neostapfia > Neostapfia colusana. The sequence continues at coordinate 45,781,547 of JASWHV010000002.1, read as the reverse complement.
AGATTGCGTCTTCTACGTTCTTGCTTATGTTCTCGGTTGCACTTGCAGGGATTAACCTTCTTGGCAAGGTCAAGCGTGTGCTGCATGATTGATAACCAACAGAGCAGTGGTGTAGTGCTTGCAGGGATATTCGAGCTGCTCGAGTGTCGCGGATCATCAACGCCGAGTTCTCCACTTTAATCAATCTACCTTTTAGAAGATCGGGCCTAACCTTCTCATCAATTGGTATCAGATTTCTAGGTTGCCCATGAGGTATCTTTGTTTACCATTATATTAGTTTTGTTTTTAATACCTAGAGTCCATAGAAAAGCCACAAAAAAATTACCGCTTCCTAGCCTATAGTGCTGTAGTTTTCGTTTTTTCGGTTTGCATTGTTGAGTTTATATTCGTATGGTCGAGTATTGTTGTTGGTTTAGCTTTATATTTTGGATCCTAGTTATTGTGTTTTGCCCGTGTTTTCTTTCTGTTCAACACCTATTCCACAGTCCCTAAACAACAAGCCAATCCACCACGTTCATCGGTTTACCCTAGCTAGCCGCCTTGCGTGAACTCCCGCATCGCCAGCCCTAGATTAGGTGACAAACCTTTGTGCCAATCATCCTTGATTCATCACAAACCATCCTATAAGTCGCTGTGCAAATTTCCGATCATTTTCATATCCTATTACGAGATCTGTTCTAAAACCGATTTAGAATCAACATGCAAAAACTGTAACTCGGACAGACTACCTTAAAACGGCCATAACTTTCGCATACGAACTCGAAATCGGGTGACTTTTTTTTTAAATTGATCTACACAAAATTTCACGTTCGATTCTTCCCGGCTTCGACTTTGCCAGGTTCAGTGAAATTAGATTGGCTAAAATCCCCTCGGAAGATAGCCTTTTTGTCCACCAAAGTTCCAGCACGAGTTCTAAAGAATCTTCTTGTTTTTTTATAGGCCACATAATACGTCTAATTGAGCTGAAAATTTATGTGCTTCTGATATTTGTGATCCTGAGTATATAAAAAATATCAAAAAATATTACAAAAAAGAAAAAAGATTGTGAAGAGCACGCATATTAAAGCAATTGGCCTAGTCTATACACTTGTGGTGTTGTGGTTGTTGGTCATATCATTCTTCTTTCTTTTGCCTTGCTACTTCCTTGTGTTGTGCTAGGCCTAGAATACTTGCTTAACCAGCAACAGTTTCCTACATTGAATATTTATCCAACTTTGTTTAGTTGTTAACTCATTAGCCACCATACTTTGCCACTCAAACTCCACCTTTCTCTTGAGTAGAGCAGGTATCTTTGCAATCATACCACGCTTCATTGGTTTATCTCACCTTTCACACCATCTGCTGTATTGGTAAGAACACTTATAAGAGCGTGGTAAGACGCTTGAGATAGAGCCCACCTTCCACATTGCCACTGCCCTTTCTAGTTGATAAGGATAACACTTTTTTTGTTGTTGTTTTTGTTTCACCACTAACCATGTGAGGGAACAACGACGAGGAGAACAACAACAAGGAGAGTGAGTGTGTTTTACATGCAGAGCTTCGTGACATGATGCAGACAACAGAGAATACACTAGCGAACTTGACTCGCCAAGTCGTCGACCTTGCTGTTCGAATGGATAATATGGAGGCACGATTGCCTTCCGTTGAATCACGTGACGATGATTCTTTCGACGTGGAACACTTTGATGATCATCCACGACATCCATTTGAGCGTCAAGGTATGGGAGGTAATAAATGTTACAATTACAATGACCGTTATAAAAATTATAATCGCCCTCCTGATGATCCTTTTGCTAAAGTGAAATTTACTATACCCTCTTTTTTTGGTGCTTATGAGGCTGAGGCTTATCTTGATTGGAAGATGATAGTAGAGCAAAAATGTAATGCCCATCTTGTTCCTGAACAACATAGGGTTCGTCAAGCCACTAGTGAGTTTAAGGATTTTGCTATCATATGGTGGAATGAACTTTTTAAAACTAGGACTGATCCTCCAACATGGGAGATATTAAAAGATGCTATACGTGTTCGAGTTGTTCCTCCTTCTTTTCAGCGCGACCTTTGAAAAAAATTTCAACGCTTGAACCAAGGTAAAATGTTCGTAGAGGAGTATTATCAAGAATTACAGAAAGATATGTTACGCTGTGGGGTAGTAGAGGACATGGATGATAAAATAGCTCATTTTTATAAGGGGTTGAGACGTGAGATTCAGGACATTGTTGATTACAAGAAATATGATACTGTTAGATTGTTTCAGCTTGCTATGTTTGCAGAAAAAGAATTGCAAGGATGCCAACAACAGTAACATCGCACAAGGAGCACCTTCACACCGCGTTCAACATCTACACCACCCAAAACAGCACCATCTTCGAGTTTTTGTGCAGCCACTACACCATCCAATGGCGGCCAACGATCAACACCTGCTGCTGCACCTCCTTGCGTGCAGAAAGGTGGCAAGATGACACCATTCAAGCCTACGTCTTCAACACCTTGTACGAGTCGCACTTCCGACATCAAGTGTCATCGCTGTCAGGGACTTGGTCACATGATCAAAGATTGCCCAAGCAAGCGAGCATACATAGCACGCAACGATGGCGGGGATGATAGTACGTCAGATGATGAAGATGAATATTCTGTTGCTACTAACATTGCAGGCATAAATGATGACCAATATAGCTCTGACGAAGAGGTACTTGGTACAGCAGCGACGGAGAAGTATAGGAGCATCATTGTGCAGCGTGCTTTGAGCTTCAAAGTGGTGGCCGACGACAAGCTACAATGACACAATCTCTTTCACATGTTTCTCGTCATCAAGGATTGTCGCGTACACACTATAAATTGATGGGGCAGCTGCAATAACTTGGTGAACATGGATGTCATCAACAATCTAGGATTGATAACAAGAGCACACCCTCATCCATACCACATTCAATAGTTCAACAACAGCGGTAAAATTCGGGTAACTCAAACAGCAAGAATACATTTTTCGATTGGTTCTTACAATGATTTTGCTGATTTTGATGTTGTGCCTATGGATGCTTGTTCTCTTTTATTGGGTCGTCCTTGGGAATTTGATAGGGATGCTATTCATCATGGTAGAACCAATAAATATACTCTCATGCATAAAGAAAAGAAAATCACTTTGCTTCCAATGACTCCTGCTGAAATTATGCGTTTTGAGAAGAGTAAAATTAACGATGATAAAGCAACAAAACTAAAATCTGAAAAACAACAAGTCATTAAGTTAAAATCACCTTCATTGCTCACAATTAAATCTGATCTTGCTGATTTATTTGATGCTAAGGGGATGTGCTATGCCTTAGTATGCAAAGAAGTCATGTTTTCACTTCATGAATTGTCTATTGCATTGCCCTCTGCTGTTGCTAACCTTTTGCAAGAGTTTGAGGATGTGTTTCCCTCTGAGATACCCTCTGGGCTGCCACCTGTGAGGGGAATTGAAGACAAGATCGGTTTGATTCCTGGAGCAAGTTTGCCAAATTGTGCGGCGTACAGGGCGAATCCGGAGGAGACTAAGGAAATTCAGCGACAAGTTCAAGATCTCTTGGACCGCGGGTACATTCGTGAAAGCCTTAGCCCTTGTTCCGTTCCTGTTCTTTTGGTTCCTAAGAAAGATGGTAGTTGGCGCACATGTGTTGATTGTCGAGTGATTAATAACATCATCATTCAACATCGTTATTCTATTCCTCGCTTAGATGACATGTTTGATAAACTGAGTGGTGCTATCATTTTTATAAAAATTGACTTGCGTAGTGGTTACCACTAAATAAGAATGGCATTAGGAGATGAATGGAAAACTGCATTTAAAACCAAGTTTAGCCTTTATGAGTGGTTAGTCATGCTTTTTGGTTTAACTAATGCACCTAGCACTTTCATGCGATCAATGAATGAGGTTTTACGTGCTTTTATTAGAAAATTTGTGGTGATTTACTTTGATAATATCCTCATTTACAGCAAATCATATGACGAACATCTCTCACATTTACGTGCTGATTTTCTGTTTTGAGAGATGCACGCTTGTTTGGTAACATCGAAAAGTGCGTCTTTTGCACAAATTGAGTATTGTTTCTTGGCTATGTCGTTTCTTCACAGGGAATTGAGATGGATGAGGCAAAATTTTATAATCACTACCTGGCCAACTCCAACAACCGTCACGCAGGTGCGTAGTTTTCTTGGTCTTGCAGGTTTTTATCGTCGCTTTGTGCGTGATTTCAGAACCATTGCAGCACCTCTCCACGAGCTAACTGAGAAAGGAGTTCCGTTTCAATGGGGCGAACAACAGCAACAAGCTTTTGATACTCTCAAATCAAAGCTTACAAAAGCACCATTGCTGCAACTTCCTGATTTTGACAAGACCTTTGAGCTCAAATGCGATGCAAGCGGCATTGGTATTGGAGGCGTTCTCATACAAGGAGGTAAACCCGTTGCTTTCTTTAGTGAAAAACTGCATGGTCCTTCTCTAAATTATTCTACTTATGATAAGAAATTGTATGCATTAGTGCGAGTTTTACAAACTTGACAATATTATCTTTGGTCTAAGGAGTTTGTCATACATGCTGATCATGAATTTTTGAAGTATATTAAGTGTCAAACCAATCTGAATAAACGACATGCTAAATGGATTGAGTTTATAGATTCGTTTCCATACATCATTAAGCTTAAGAACGGGAAAGAAAATGTCACTGCCGATGCATTATCTAGATGATATACCGTGCTGTCCCAACTTGATCACAAAATCTTTGGTTTGGAAACAATAAAAGCATTAGACCCTACTGATTTGGACTTCAAAGATTCTTTTGAAAATTGTAGAGAAGGAAGAACATGGAATAAATATGTGCTGTGAGATGGTCTCCTCTATTGTGCTAACAAGCTATGCATTCCAGCTAGCTCCGTTCGTCTATTGCTTTTGCAGGAATCACATGGAGGAGGTTTGATGGGATATTTTTGAGTGAAGAAAACTGAGGACGTGCTGTCCACACACTTTTTTTGGCCGAATATGAGGCGTGATGTCGAGCGCTACGTGTCACGATGCACTACTTGCAATAAAGCTAAGTCTCGCCTTAACCCATATGGTCTTTATATGCCTCTTCCAGTTCCTAGTGCACCTTGGGAGGATATTTCTATGGACTTTGTTTTGGGATTGTCTAGGGCTAAGAGGGGGAGGGATATTATTTTTGGAGTTGTTGATCGTTTCTCTACAATGGCGCACTTTATACTATATGATAAGAACGATAATGCTTCACACATTGCTGATTTGTTTATGAATGAAATTGTTTGTTTACATGGTGCGCCAAATACCATTGTTTCTGATCGTGATGCAGATTTTTTAAGTCATTTTGGAGAACCTTGTGGTATAAGTTAGGCACCAAGTTGCTGTTTTCAACTACATGTCACTCACAAATGGATGGACAAACTGAGGTAGTTAATCGTACTTTATCCACTATGTTGCGAGCTGTCTTGAAAACAAATTTAAAGTTGTGAGAGGAGTGTTTACCACATATAGAATTTGCTTACAACAGATCCGTTCACTCCACGATGAAGGTAAGTCCATTCCAGATAGTGTATGGTTTCAATACTCATGCTCCTATTGATTTACTACCTTTACCTTCTTCTGAAACTATAAATTTGGATACTCACAACGACCTGAATTCATTCTTAAGATGCATGGGAAATACAAAGAAAAATATAGAAAGGATGAATGAGAAGTATATGATTGCAGGTAGTAGAGGTAGAAAGGAAGTAAAACTTGAACCGGAGATTTTGTGTGGTTACATTTGAGAAAAGAGCGATTTCCTGAGTCGAGAAAATCTAAAATTAGGTCACGTGCTGCTGGCCCTTTTAAAATTGTTGAAAAGATTAATAATAATGCATAGAAACTTGATTTGCCTCCCGATTTCGGAGTTAGTCCCACATTTAACATTTCAAGCAACAAAAATCTCACTGGGTGGTAGATGCACACATTGCAGACGCGCGCGCTGTCCTCGTCGCCGCGGCCCGGCCGCCATGAGAAAAGCCACCGGGTTGATTAAGATCTAGAGAAGGGCAATAGGTCAGCAGCGCCGCTCCCTCTCCCGGTTCGCCACCGGCCGTGGTCTCTCTGCATTTTCATCGCCTGAGGGCGAATCCGTTCCCTGTGGCGGATCTGGAAGGCGGAGGAGGGAGAGTGCACTCAGGGAGTGAGCTCCCGCTCGGCGTCTCCCCTCTCTCCCCCGCTCCAGCGAGCTTAAAGCTGTGTTCTTTGGGAGGCTTTGGACGGTAAGTTGGGCATCTCCAGAGGGGAAGGGAACTCGCCGGGTGTCGCCGATTCGAGCGATTGAGCATCTTGTCGGCAATTGCTTCTGGCCTGCGCATCCTGCCAAGGTTAGTTCTTCTGGATCGAGACTCTTGAGACAAATTGTGACTGTATTAAGGTACATTCGTGCACCTTGTCTTCTATTTTCTCCATTACATCAAGATTATGGCGTCATAGGCTATGGTTAAAACACGGTAGTTATCGACGTCAGATTAAAATTCACAATTTAGCATTGCAGATAAACATCAATGCCTCTCAAGAAACAGGAATCAAGGGCTCGACGGCTAACTCTGGCACCAGCGCCAGTGGGATCAACAACACAAGGTCAGGCGGATCCGTTAAGCAAAGAAAAACTAGCAAGAGCAGTTGAAGTGGCAATTGCGGCTACAGCAGGAATCAAACGAATCCATGGTTTTGAAATTCGGATGAAAAATAACTGCTTCTTCCCATTGACGAGTTGTGGAATCAATGAACAATATCAATGGATCGAACCACAACCATCGCTGAAACTACAGTTCAATGGAGAGGTGCAGAGGGGATCAGTACCAGGTGCCAGTTTCCTAGAGAGTGAGTTTTGCGGGATTATGACGACAAATTTGGAACAGATGAGTATTCCCAAATTCAAAAATGTTGTTACCTCAATTGATAGGCCCAGAACAGGCAGCCCAGTTAAATTCACACCTGGATCGGCTATGCCTTACCGGCCTGTACAGGGCCTGATGGCTTTATCTACACGATCAGGCTTATCAACAGCTTAAACGAGAGCTCCTCACGTTATCCCTAAACTGCCATAAGCATCGTCCTACGCCGACATTGCAAAATATCGCACGATAGACAACAATGGTGGCAAGTATCCGGGGCAAGGAGAGGGGGCTATCTCATTAACAGGTACCAAAAAATACCACGTTTTCATCCCGGTTATGCTGGAGACAACAGAGGCGGCAGGGGTGCTGTACGTGGTCCATTACATGCTAGAAGATTCGGTAGTAGATTTATGGGGAGTAGGGGAAGGTACTTCAGAGATGAGGGTGTTGATGGCAGGGGTCAGAACATAAATCATCCCAGTGCTCATGGGAATTCATCCTCTCATATATCAAGTCAGAGGCATGGCGCCGGTTCAACAAGTGCTACACAGGGAGACACTGTCCCAGTTCAACTTAATCCCCCGATGCATGCAGCTGCTCTGTTACATCAAGCTTTTGCTTCAGTGTCAGGAAGTACAAATCTTGCTGAGATGAAAGACAGTGTTGATCAGGGTGAGAAACAAGAATTAAAATCCACATCCAAAACGGAGCAGATCAATGTCTTGTCAAAGCCAAATGCAACAGAAGTACCAGAATCGTCAAGGAAGATCAACAAGGATAGCATTGGCAGCCGGCCTGTAACACCCCAAAAATCTTGTTAAGACCCTAAATCATGTTGAGAGGGGAATTTAAAAAATTTTGGACGTGTTGCATGTTTTGCAACAATTTAAATTCAAACTGGAATTTAATTTAAATTCAAAACAGAAAAGAAATAGAAAAAGAAAAAAAAACAGAAAAAAACCGGCCAGTGGGCCGAAACCCACCAGCCGGCCCAACCAGCAACCGCGCCAGCCCGCAGCCGCGCGCGCCTCTTCCTTCCACTGACAGGCGGGGCCCGCCAGCCCTTCTTCTACCTCGCGCCAGCGCCGGGATTCTCTCACCCGGATCAAAACCGACCCGGATTCCTGCGCAGCCCCGCCGAATTCCGATCGTAGGCGACGCAAACTCGATCTAAACCACCCCGCCGCCCTCCCCCGTCTATAAAAACCCTGACCTCGTTCTGTTTTTCCCACGCGATCCGCCGAATTTACTCCGGTGAGAAACCGAGCCTTCTCCGGCGAATTCTGGCCGATCTAAGCTCGGAAATTCCGATCTAACTCGCTGGTCTTGATCCACCGCCTCCGGGGAACCCTGCAGGTGCAGAAAACTCGGTGACTTGCGGTTCAAACACAGCGCCGACGAGCTTCGCCGTGGTTTCAATTCGGGCCTCGTCGCGGACCGCCTTCCAGGACCTCCGAGCTCAAGAAAACCCCCGAGGTGAGATCCCCGACCTCCCCTCTACCGATCTATGCCATAAGATCACCGTTCTAGGAAGAATTCTCAAAGATCCGAAAGTCTCCGGCGAGATCACCGCTTCCCGCCGCCGTGCGCCGCCGGGCAGCGCCGCCCGCGCTCGATCAGAGCGACGTTGCCGCTTGTGCGCCGTCTATTTTAAATCGCACGGTAGACTTTAAATCCCCTCGTACCGGTTCGGCGTTATAATCTCAGCCGTTTGTTTTAAATCGGACGGTCCACGTCAGCCCCGCGTTATAAAGACTGGAAATCTTACGTGCTACCCCCTGGGGTTCTCGGGAAATAAGAGCTAGCCCCAGAAACTTCTGATCTAGCCCCTGGAACTTCAGAAAATCATGTAAATTCATTTAAAAATCAGTTTTAGCCCCTGGACTTAATAAAAATTAGGAAAAACTCCTCTGTTATGTATAGCTAGACCCCTGAAAATTGTTAAAATAATATTATAGACCCTATAGTGGAGTAAGTTTACCTTTTTAACCCTGTTTAATATTTAATTTAGGAAATTGAATATGTGGCTAGTGTTTAAAATTTTAAAAGTGGGACAAACATATTGTTAAAATTAAATTAAAAAAACTTTCTCAGTATTTAGAAAACTTTGGAGTGAGATAAAAATATATTTTGGGATGAAATGAATCTGTTTAATTTATTATTCACATTTAGGGACACATTTTAAGTAAAGAATAGTTCTGTAAAATAGGGAAAATAATTGTAAAATAGTTTACATCAGAGGAAAAGGTCAAAAATATATTAGCAAATATTTTAGATCAGAACCTATTCTGTTTAGATGATGTGTCTTGTTATTTTTATAATAAAGTTCACATTTAGGCATAGGAAATAAATCTAAAAATATAACAAATAGTAAATGATAAATGGAGTTCTAAAATCCAAAGAATTCAGTTTAGTGTTGGTAAAAATTATGAAGACACATATGGAGAAGGAAAATACCTTTCATGCATACTAGGTAGCTAAAAGGTGTAGTAATTGAATATAAGGAATTTATTTAAATTGAAAACTCATATATATATATAGTATGTAAGTATAAATGTGAACACAAAAGTAGGAATCATATACATATGATTAAAAGTGCATGCAAGCCACAAATCAACACACATAGAGTAACCACAACATATATAATGATGAATGATTTTCATAAATATGAATGTGTGGTTTGTATGAAGTGGAAGTGTGAACTATGTCTTATGGATTGTTGTTTTTCTTTTGCTATGTGTGATGGTATGATGTAGAACCTGCTCAAGAGCAAGTTATTCCTTTCCAAGATCAGGACTACCCATTTCAAGAGCAGCAGGAAGGAGGCAAGCGTCCTTGACCACTTTGATCCTATGCTAGGATGTGTAGATATAATTATTTGCATTGTCAAATGAAATATGAAACCCATGCTAGGAAGTTTCCCTAGAATTGCATTACCTTGTTTCCTTGTAGCTTGGGTTGGGATTTATTTTATCATGTCACTTATTATTATGCATATGCTTAGCCATGCTTAGAATGGAATATTTGGGATATGAGATCATCAGTTTATTTTACCATACTCTTGAATGAGATATTGTGAGTCATGTAGAGGTAGGGATCAAGGAAAGTTGGATTTTTTGGTTGTGTGCTGGGTGCACGAGACTCGGGTTTGTGTTTAGTACTTGTCTGGATCCTAAGGACCGGTTCATGGAGCATGTAACCTGGCTTTACCGTGCCAACCACATGCTGAGATGAGGCAGCTTGGCCAATTAATTAGGTGTATCCCCGGCGTAGTATGGGTGTGTTGGATGGTGCGGGGAATAGGTGTCAGCTGGACTACCATATGAACCGCAAGGCTCAAGAGGGGGCCACTGCAGCGGGGTTGGAGCCTCTTGTATGCTGTTAGGGGTGAAACCTCACTGGGCCCACGCTCGTAGGGAATCCCTTTGTAAAGGCTTCGTAGTGATGTCCTGGCTACACACCTGGGAAGTGTGAATGTGGTTCGTAGCCACTGGCATAATGGAGGTTCTTTTAGTCCACCCGGCAACGGGGGATGAAATCACTACATGTGGGTACAGTGGTACAAACTCTGCAGAGTCAAAACTGTCATGATAGCCGTGCTCACGGTCAAGAGCGGCTTGGACTTATTCATGATTAGAGGAGTGATGGTTTTGGAAGTTGTGGATGTTAAGCGGGGAGCTTAACATTGGAAACGATGTTATGGTTATTTGATTATGATGATGGGAGATTGGGACCATTTCACCTGTGTAGTAATGTAGGTGCTCAATAAGCTAAGGTGATAGGTATCAATTGCGTAGTGCTTTAACCATGAGTTCAACCTCCCCTTGTTCTAGCCATGCATGACATAACTTTCCCACACTTGGCGAGTGCCATCGGTACTCAACCTTGCATATTTTGTTGGTTTATATTGCTGCTCAGGTCAAGATAATGAGGTGGTGTATAATGACCAAGACTTTGGACCCGAAGAAGGTTTCTAGGTTCATGGAGACCCCCGGCAACGCCTGTGAAGGAGCCCACAAGAATAATATTTCGCTGCTAGTTTATTTACTTGTGATGAACTTATTATTGTCCATCGAGACATTTGCTATGTAAGACTTATTTATATTCGACACCTAGCTTGTAATAAATGATGCTTCACTATTTTTCATCACATGTATGAGAAAATGATCCTGGCATACATGTGATATTCACTCGGTTGTTCTTCGGAGAAACCGGGTGTGACAGAAGTGGTATCATAGCCAAGGTTGCCCGTAGGAACGTGGACCTAGGTAGAAATGGACGTATTTAAGGGCCCTATTTTCTCAAAAACTCTTTTACAAGGTGTGTATTGAAAAGTGTTATTTAATGAGTCACTTTCTTCATCTTACCCCAACTTTCCTTCAAAATAGGATTTTTGTTTAAAAGTTTATCTAAGCTAAGTTTAAATGCTTTCTGTTTTAGATGGTTCGCATGATTCGCACCGCTCGCAAGTCCACAGGAGGGAGAGTTCCCGTAGTTGCCCTTGCCGAAAGAGAGGAGAGCCGTCCGGTGACGTACCTTTCCTACGGATTGGCAGTAGGAGGCTTGTTGCGCCGTCTTCGACGTATGCTCGAAGCCGCTGGCAATACGGACAAGCTAATCATCCACTATAACTCCACCAGGACCATCCGTGAGAAAAGGGAAGAATGGAGTTCAGAAATGAGGATTATACACGAAAATCGGCTGCTTAAGATCCACCGCTCTCCAGCTTGTAGAGCGACAGAGGTCGATGCGGAGAAGGATGTCACCTGGGAGGCCATCACCTGCTAGAGTCACATCTATCGTCGCCACCTGGACAGGACTGAGTACATGTATGTCCTCCAGCGTGAGAGTGGTACCACGGAATACAAGTACCCGCCAGTGCAGCAAGGGACTTCCCATGAGCACATGGACTTGTGCTTGGAGGATGCTGCTATGCTCAGCACTCGACTGCAGGAGTGTCAGCAAGAGCTTCAGGATGTCCGGGACACCCTGAAGGAAACGGAGGCGTTGCTGCGAGCCTGCTTAAGGGCGAGAGAAAGAGGAGATGGGAATGAACTGTGTCTCACCGTGAATGATACATGGACTCCTGACTCCCCGGATCGCCGAGCGATCAGGCGTCATCGCACTTCTCCACTAGCAGCCTCCCCACCCAAAGTAGAGTCAGAAGGCAGCCGAAATGATGAGGAAGATCCCGAGGAGCCCGCTCAAGAAAACGAGTAGTGTAGAGTCCTTCCCTTAGTTAGCAAGATGTCGAATAGTCGAGTCGTTACGTTAAGTTAATGGTGTGTTAATGCTTGGTGTGTGACGTGAGTTGTGGAAGCCATGAGCAATTGTCCAGAGCCTCATCTTTAGATTGTTTTGCTTTGGTGTGTGAACCCACATGAAATAATATTGCATTTATTTTTGTGTAAGAAATGAACCCTCAGAAAAGTATAACAAAGCCTCGACACTTCAAAGTAAAAACAAATGAAAGTAGTAAGATGATACTAAATGCTTTCAAATTAACATTGGTTGATTCTACCAGATGGCCGGAAGAGGAAAAGGACGTGCTGCCAACCCCGCCAACAGCAACGATGAGGCATGCAACCCTCATCTTTCTAGAGGCCAGGACCGGGGTGGTCGCCGTGAAGGAGTTGATCCCCTCCACCAAATGCTGGAGAATCATAATCAGCTCAACCAGAACTTGACTCAAGTGGTGGCCAACTTGCATCAAGTACCACCTCCACAAGCTGCACCATGCCAACCAAGGTTGAGTGAGTTTCTAGGAACTCAACCTCCTAAGTTTGCAAGTGCTGCTGAACCTCTGGAGGCAGATGATTGGCTTAAGACCGTTGAGAGCAAGATGAGGATCATACAGTGCCAAGGGTATGAGAGGGTGTTGTTTGCCTCTCATCAATTGCATGGACCTGCTGCTGATTGGTGGACCGCCTACGTGGCTGCCCATCATGACCCTGAGAACATCACTTGGGAAGAGTTCAAGCGTAGCTTCCGCAACCAACATCCCAAGAGGTGAACTCAAAAACAAGAGGAAGGAGTTTTTGGGACTGCAGCAGGGAAACATGACGGTGAGGGAATACCTCACTAAATTTACTCAACTATCCCGTTATGCCCCACGGGACATAGAGACTGATGAGCAGAAACAAGACTGTTTCGTGGAGGGACTTACCGTAGAAATGCAGTGTGCGATGTCCTCAAATGAGTATGAAAGCTTCCAAAAGATGGTGGACAGAGCATTTGTGGTGGAAAGGAAGCTGAAGGCCTTGGAAAATGAGAACAAGAGAAAGGCCGGGTGGTCACATCAAGCCTCAGGGAGCAACACCCGCCCACGTCTGATGCAGCAACCTACAGGGCAGATGAACCGTGCTGCGGTACCCTACTCAGCACCAAGAGGGTACAACCCGAACTACAGGCCTCCCGCAGCACCAGCACAGCCACAACGTCAGTTTGTACAGCAGCCTCGCCCCGCATATCCACCTCGACCAGCAGTGCAAGGACCCCCAAACCAACCCCAAGACAACAAAGGCCAGTCACCTAAGGTTGGGGTGCAATGTTTTAGCTGTGATGAAGTGGGGCACTATGCCCATAAGTGCCCAAAGAAGAAGCCCACGCAGCCACAACAACAGAATGTAATGAGAGGACGGGTGAACCACGTCACTATGGAGGAAGCAGAAGAGGCACCCGACGTGGTAGTTGGTAAGTTTCCTGCCAATTTACACCTTGCAACCCTGCTGTTTGATTCTGGTGCTACCCACTCGTTCATTGCTCAAGGGTTTGTTAAGAAGCATGACCTAGCAACAACACAAATGAACCATATGCTAGCCGTAAACTCTCCAGGTGGAGAAATAAGGACAAGACAAGTGTGTCCCAAAGTGAACCTAGACATTAATGGGGTGGTATTTACTGCTAACCTCATAGTGATAGATTCACAAGGTATAGATATTATCTTGGGTATGGATTGGTTGACAAAACATAAAGGAATCATCCATTGTTTGACCAGAACGGTGGAACTAACTCACCCTAGTGGCACAAGAGTAAAGTTCATAACAATACACGAGCCTAGGAGGGACATTAAATTAAATCAAGTTGAGGTGAAAGTTGAGGAAATCAGGACCATCAGGGAATATCCAGATGTTTTTCTAGAGGATTTGCCAGGTATGCCTCCCGATCGTGAAGTGGAATTCGCAATTGAGCTAGTACGTGGAACAACCCCGATATACAAGAGACCTTATCGGATGGACTGCAAGCAGCTAGAAGAACTCAAGGATCATTTGAGAGAATTGACAGAGAAGGGGTATATTCGCCCTAGTTCCTCACCATGGGGAGCTCCGGTGATATTTGTGCCCAAAAATGACGGAACCCAAAGGTTATGCGTGGATTACCGTGCCTTGAATGAGGTAACCATCAAGAACAAGTACCCACTACCCCGCATTTAAGACTTGTTTGATCAGTTGAGGGGCGCTTGTGTGTTCTCGAAAATTGATCTCAGGTCGGGATACCACCAACTCAAGATAAGGCAATCTAATATTCCCAAGACAGCTTTCGTATCTCGGTACGGACTGTATGAATACACTGTCATGCCTTTCGGGCTAACTAATGCCCCGACATACTTCATTGTCACACCCGGTTTCTCCGAAGAACAACCGAGTGAATATCACATGTATGCCAGGATCATTTTCTCATACATGTGATGACAAATAGTGAAGCATCATTTATTACAAGCGAGGTGTCGAATATAAATAAGTCTTACATAGTAAATGTCTAGATTGACAATAATAAGTTCATCACAAGTAAATAAACTAGCAGCGGAATATTATTCTTGAGGGCTCCATCACAGGTGTTGCCCGGGGGTCTCCATGAACCTAGAAGCCTTCTTCGGGTCCAAAGTCTTGGTCATTATACACTACCTCATTATCTTGACCTGAGCAGCAATATAAACCAACAAATATGCAAGGTTGAGTACCGATGGTACTCAGCAAGTGTGGGAAAGTTATGTCATGCATGGCTAGAACAAGGGGAGGTGGAACTCATGGTTAAAGCACTACGCAATTAATACCTACCACCTTAGCTTATTAAGCACCTACATTACTACACAGGTGAAATGGTCCCAATCTCCCATCCCATCATCATAATCAAATAACCATATCATAATTTCCAATGTTAAGCTCCCCGCTTAACATCCACAACTTCCAAAAACCATCACTCCTCTATTCATGAATAAGTCCAAGCCGCTCTTGACCGTGAGCACGACTGTCATGACAGTTTTGACTCTGCAGAGTTTGTACCACTGTACCCACATGTAGTGATTTCATCCCCCGTTGCCGGGTGGACTAAAAGAACCTCCATTATGCCAGTGGCTACGAACCACATTCACACTTCCCAGGTGTGTAGCCAGGAGATCACTACGAAGCCTTTACAAAGGGATTCCCGACGAGCGTGGGCCCACTGAGGTTTCACCCCTAACAGCATACAAGAGGCTCAACCCCGCTGCAGTGGCCCCCTCTTGAGCCTTGCGGTTCATATGGTAGTCCAGCTGACACCTACTCCCCGCACCATCCAACACACCCATACTACGCCGGGGATACACCTAATTAATTGGCCAAGCTGCCCCATCTCAGCATGTGGTTGGCACTGTAAAGCCAGGTTACATGCTCCATGAACCGGTCCTTAGGATCCAGGCAAGTACTAAACACAAACCCGAGTCTCGTGCACCCAGCACACAACCAAAACATCCAACTTGCCTTGATCCCTACCTCTACATAACTCACAATATCTCATTCAAGAGTATGGTAAAATAAACTGATGATCTCATATCCCAAATATCCCATTCTAAGCATGGCTAAGCATATGCATAATAATAAATGACATGATAAAATAAATCCCAACCCAAGCTACAAGGAAACAAGGTAATACAATTCTAGGGAAACTTCCTAGCATGGGTTTCATATTTCAATTGACAATGCAAATAATTCTAGCTACACATCCTAGCATAGGATCAAAGTGGTCAAGGACACTTGCCTCCTTCCTGCTGCTCTTGGAAATGGTAGTCCTGATCTTGGAAAGGAATAACTTGCTCTTGAGCAGGTTCTACATCATACCATCACACATAGCAAAAGAAAAACAACAATCCATAAGACATAGTTCACACTTCCACTTCATACAAACCACACATTCACATTTATGAAAGTCATTCACCATTATATGTGTTGTGGTTACTCTATGTGTGTTGATTTGTGTCTTGCATACACTTTTAATCATATGTATATAATTCCTACTTTTGTATTCACATTTATGCTTGCATACTATATATATGAGTTTCCAATTTAAATAAATTCCTTATATTCAATTACTACACCTTTTACCTACCAAGTATGCATGAAAGGTATTTTCCTTCTCCATATGTGTCTTCATAATTTCTACCAACCCTAAACTGAATCCTTTGAATTTTAGAACTCCATTTATCATTTACTAGTTGCTATATTTTCAGATTTATTTCCTATGCCTAAATGTGAACTTTATTATGAAAATAACAAGACACATCATCTAAACAGAATAGGTTCTGATCTAAAATATTTACTAATATATTTTTTGACATTTTCCTCTGATGTAGACTATTTTACAATTATTTTCCCTATTTTCCAGAACTATTCTTTACTTAAAAATGTGTCCCTAAATGTGAATAATAAATTAAACAGATTCATTTCAGCCCAAAATATATTTTTATCTCACTCCAAAGTTTTCTAAATACTGAAAAAGTTTTTAATTTAATTTTGACAATATGTTTGTCCCACTTTTTAATTTTTAAACACTAGCCCCATATTCAATTTCCTAAATTAAATACTAAACAGGGTTAAGAAGGTAAACTCACCCCCCTACAGGGTTTATAATATTATTTTCAGAATTTCCTGAGGTCTAGCTACACTTATCAGAGGAGTTTTTCCTAATTTTTATTAAGTCCATAGGCTAAAATTGATTTTTAAACGAATTTACATGATTTTCTGAAGTTCCAGGGGCTAGATCAGAAGTTTCCGGGGCTAACTCTTATTTCCCGAGAACCCCAGGAGGTAGCACGTAAGATTTCTAGTCTTTATAACGCGGGGCTGACGTGGACCGTCCGATTTTAAACCGACGGCCGAGATTATAACATCGAACCGGTACGCGGGGATTTAAACCCTACCGTGCGATTTAAAATAACCGGCGCACAAGCGGCCACGTCGCTCTGATCGAGCGCGGGCGGCGCTGCCGGCAGCGCACGGCGGCGGGAAGCGGCGATGTCGCCGGAGACTTTCGGATCTTCGAGAATTCTTCCTAGAACTGTGATCTTATGGCATAGATCGGTGGAGGAGAGGTCGGGAATCTCACCTTGGGGGTTTTCTTGAGCTCGGAGGTCCTGGAAGGTGATCGGCGACGAGGTCCGAGGTGAAACCACGACGAGGCTCGTCGGCGCTGTGTTTACACCGCAAGTCACCGAGTTTTCTGCACCTGCAAGGTTCCCAGGAGGCGGTGGATCAAGACCAGCGAGTTAGATCGGAATTTCCGAGCGTAGATCGGCCAAAATTCGCCGGAGAAGTCTCGGTTCTCACCGGAGGAAAATCGGCGGATCGCGTGGGAAAAACAGAACGAGGCCGGGGTTTTTATAGACGGGGGAGGGCGGCTGGGTGGTTTAGATCGAGTTTGCGTCGCCCCCGAATAGAATTCGGCTGGAATACTCGAGACTTCCCGATCGATTTCGATTCGGGTGAGAGAGTCCGGCGCTGGCGCGAGGTAGACGATGATCTGGTGGGCCCCGCCTATCAGTGGGGGAAAGCGGCGCGCGCGGCTGCGGGCTGGCGCGGGCGCTGGTTGGGCCGGCTGGTGGGTTTCGGCCCACTGGCCGGTTTTTTCTTCTGTTTTCTCTTTTTCTTTTTCTATTTCTTTTCTGATTTGAGTTTAATTTGAATTCCAGTTTGAATTTAAATTTTTGCAAAACATGCAACACGTCCAAAAATTTTTAAATTCCCCTCTTAACATGATTTACGGTCTTAACAATATTTTTGGGGTGTTACAGCTCTACCCCCCTTAAAAGAAATCTCGTCCTCGAGATTGGTGTTTCTAAGAAAACAATTCCGGAAATTGTGCCTTGAGCCCATCTTCCCGCTCCCAGGTGGCTTCCTCTTCTGAGTGATGCTTCCACTGCACTTTGCACATCCGGATTCTTTTATTTCTGGTGAGGCATTCCATTGTCTCCAAAATCTTGTATGGTTGCTCGGCATAAGACAAATCCTCAGCTACATCCACTACATTCATGGGTAACACCTCTTCAGGCGTTCTCAGGCATTTCTTGAGTTGTGACACATGGAACACATCGTGCACATCCGATAGACGAGCCGGTAACTCTAGTTGATACGCCACTTCGCCTTTCCTTTCCAGAACTTGAAAGGGTCCGATGTATCGAGGTGACAACTTTCCTTTCACCTTGAACCGACGAAGTCCTCTTATAGGGGACACCTTGAGGTAGACATAGTCCCCCACATTGAAAACGAGCTCTCTTCTTCGTACATCGGCATAGCTCTTTTGGCGTGTCTGTGCTATCCTCAAGTTATTGCGAATTTCCCTCACCTTCGCCTCAGCTTCTTGTAGTACTTCTGGACCAAATACTTTACTTTCCCCTGTTTGGTTCCAAAATAGGGGAGTTCTGCACTTCCTCCCGTACAAAGCTTCAAACAGTGACATCTTCATACTAGCTTGATAGCTGTTGTTATAGGAAAACTCCGCATACGGTAAGTTCTTGTCCCAACTCCGATTGTTTTTGAGTGCACATGCCCTCAGCATATCTTCAAGGATCTGATTGGTTCTCTCCGTCTGCCCGTCGGTTTGGGGATGATAGGCAGAACTAAAGTTCAGATGGGTTCCCATGGTTTCGTGCAACTTCTGCCAGAACCTTGAGGTGAACTGTGTCCCTCGATCCGACACAATCTTCTTTGGCACTCCATGGTAACACACGATCCTTGACATGTACAACTCTGCCAATTTGGATCCGCTGTAGCTTTCCTTCACGGGGATGAAGTGAGCTACCTTGGTTAGCCTATCAATGATGACCCATATTGAATCATATCCTGATTGGGTCCTAGGCAATCCCACGATGAAATCCATGCTGATTTCTTCCCATTTCCGTTAGTGGTTGCAATAATCCCGCAGGTCGTTGATGTTCTGCTTTCACCAACTGACATGTATCACATAGAGCAACATGTTCCGCGACATCTCGCTTCATGCCATACCACCAATACCTGCTCTTGAGGTCCTGGTACATTTTCGTACTCCCAGGATGAATGGAATAGTCAGAATCATGAGCCTCCTTCAAAATCAATTCGCGGATCTTCTTTACTTCTGGCACACAGATTCTTTTCCCGTGCCACACTGTTCCTTGTTCATCCTCTCTGAAACCAGGGGCTTTATTTTCCTTGATGAGTTGCCTGATTTCTTGTATCTTCTCATCATTCTTTTGACCCTCGCGTATGTCTCGCTCTAGTGTGGAGTCCACTTCCATGGTGATGGCTTCACCACTATTTACTAGGCATAGATTGAGCCTCATAACCTCGCCCTTCAATTCTGCAGGCATGTCCTTCAAGCTCAACTTATTGACCTGCACTTTCCGACTCAAAGCATCGACCACGACGTTTGCTTTCCCGGGATGATAGTTGATGCCCACATCAAAGTCATTGATTAGCTCTAACCATCTCCTTTGTCTGAGGTTGAGATCTGGCTGTGTGAAAATGTACTTCAAACTCTTATGATCCGTATATATCTCGGTCCTCTTCCCCATCAAATAGTGCCGCCAAATTTTCAACGCGTGTACCACTGCGGCTAGTTCTAAGTCATGTGTAGGATAGTTTTTCTCGTGCTTCCGAAGCTGCCGAGATGCATATGCCACAACATGCCCTTCTTGCATGAGAACACATCCCAACCCATTTCCAGAGGCATCGCAGTACACTGTGAAATTCTTCTGCATATCTGGCATAACCAACACTGGGGCTGTTGTCAATCTCTTCTTTAGCTCCTGAAAACTCGTCTCGCACTGTGGCGTCCAGGTGAATGTGATTTCCTTCTCCAACAGTTTGGTGAGAGGTCTCGAGATCTTGGAGAATCCCTCAATAAACCGTCGATAGTATCCAGCCAATCCCAAAAAGCTTCGAACTTCACCGACATTTTCAGGGGTCTTCCACTTCTGTATATCCTCGATTTCGGCGGGATCTACGGAGATTCCTCCCTCCGAGATTATATGTCCTAAGAAGGGAACTCTCTTCAGCCAAAACTCACACTTGCTCAATTTGGCATATAGTTGTTGTTCTCTTAGCCTCTGCAACACCAACCTTAGATGTTTCTCATGTTCTTCTTTATCTTTGGAGAACACGAGAATGTCATCTATGAAAACCACCACAAATTTGTCCAGATATTCCATGAATACCTTGTTCATGAGATACATGAAGTATGCCGGGGCATTAGTCAGCCCGAAAGGCATGACGGTGTATTCATACAGTCCGTACCAAGATACGAAAGCTGTCTTGGGAATATCAGATTGCCTTATCTTGAGTTGGTGGTAGCCCGACCTGAGATCAATTTTCGAGAACACACAAGCGCCTCTCAACTGATCAAACAAGTTTTCAATGCGGGGTAATGGGTACTTGTTCTTGATGGTTACCTCATTCAAAGCACGGTAATCCACACATAACCTTTGGGTTTCGTCCTTCTTGGGCACAAATATCACCGGAGCTCCCCATGGTGAGGAACTAGGACGAATATACCCCTTCTCCGTCAATTCCCTTAAATGATCCTTGAGTTCTTCCAGCTGCTTGGAGTCCATCCGATAAGGTCTTTTGTAAATCGGGGCTGTTCCAGGTACTAGCTCAATTGCAAATTCCACTTCACGATCGGAAGTCATACCTGGCAACTCCTCCGAAAAAACATCTGGATATTCCCTGATGGTCCTGATTTTCTCAACTTTCACCTCAACTTGATTTAATTTAATGTCCCTCCTAGGCTCGTGTATTGTTATGAACTTTACTCTTGTGCCACTAGGGTGAGTTAGTTCCACCGTTCTGGTCGAACAATGGATGATTCCTTTATGTTTGGTCAACCAATCCATACCAAAAATAATATCTATCCCTTGTGAATCTATCACTATGAGGTTAGCAGTAAATACTACCCCATTAATGTCTAGGTTCACTTTGGGACACACTTGTCTTGTCCTTATTTCTCCACCTGGAGATTTTACGGCTAGCATATGGTTCATTTGTGTTGTTGCTAGGTCATACTTCTTAACAAACCCTTGAGCAATGAATGAATGGGTAGCACCAGAATCAAACAGCAGGGTTACAAGGTGTAAATTGGCAGGAAACTTACCAACTACCACGTCGGGTGCCTCTTGCGCTTCCTCCATAGTGACGTGGTTCACCCGTCCTCGCATCACATTCTACTGTTGTGGCTGTGCGGGCTTCTTCTTTGGGCATTTATGGGCGTAGTGCCCCACTTCACCGCAGCTAAAACATTGCACCCCAACCTTAGGTGCCTGGCCTTTGCTGTCTTGGGGTTGGTTTGGGGGGGGGTCCCTGTACTGCTGGTCGAGGTGGATACGCGGGGCGAGGCTGCTGTACAAACTGACGTTGTGGCTGCGCTGGTGCTACGGGAGGCCTGTAGTTCGGGTTGTACCCTCTTGGTGCTGAGTAGGGTACCGCATCACGGTTCGTCTGCCCTGCAGGTGGCTGCATCAGACGTGGGCGGGTGTTGCTCCCTGAGGCTTGATGTGACCACCCGACCTTCCTCTTATTCTCATTTTCCAAGGCCTTCATCTTCCTTTCTACCACAAACGCTCTGTCCATCATCTTTTGGAAGCTTTCATACTCATTTGAGGACATTGCACACTGCATTTCTGCGGTAAGTCCTTCCACGAAACAATCTTGTTTCTGCTCATCAGTCTCTATGTCCCGTGGGGCATAACGGGATAGTTGAGTAAATTTAGTGAGGTATTCCCTCACCGTCATGTTTCCCTGCTGCAGTCCCAAAAACTCCTTCCTCTTGTTTTTGAGTTCACCTCTTGGGATGTAATGGTTGCGGAAGCTACGCTTGAACTCTTCCCAAGTGATGTTCTCAGGGTCATGATGGGCGGCCACGTAGGCGGTCCACCAATCAGCAGCAGGTCCATGCAATTGATGAGAGGCAAACATCACCCTCTCATACCCTTGGCACTATATGATCCTCATCTTACTTTCAATGGTTTTCAGCCAATCATCTGCCTCCAGAGGTTCAACAACACTTGCAAACTTTGGAGGTTGAGTTCCTAGAAACTCACTCAACCTTGGTTGGCGTGGTGCAGCTTGTGGAGGTGGAACTTGATGCAAGTTGGCCACCACTTGAGTCAAGTTCTGGATGAGCTGATTTTGATTCTCCAACATTTGGTGGAGGGGATCAACTCCTTCACAGCGACCACCCCGGTCCTGGCCTCCAGAAAGATGAGGGTTGCATGCCTCATCGTTGTTGTTGGCGGGGTTGGCAGCACGTCCTTTTCCTCTTCCGGCCATCTGGCAGAATCAACCAATGTTAATTTGAAAGCATTTAGTATCATCTTACTACTTTCATTTGTTTGTACTTTTGAAGTGTTGAGGCTTTGTTATACTTTTCTGAGGGTTTATTTCTCACACAACAATAGATGCAATATTATTTCATGTGGGTTCACTCACCAAAGCAAAACAATCTAAAGACGAGGCTGTGGACAATTGCTCATGGCTTCCACAACTCACGTCACACACCAAGCATTAACACACCATCAACTTAACGTAACGACTCGACTATTCGACATCTTGCTAACTAAGGGAAAGACTCTACACTACTCGTTTCCTTGTGCTGGCTCCTCGGTATCTTCCTCATCATATCGGCTTCCTTCTGACTCTGCTTTGGGTGGGGAGGCTGCTGGTGGAGAAGTGCGACATCTTGCTGAGTGAAAATGGGAAGAAATCGGTATGGATTTCTTAGTGGGATTGCCTAGGACCCAATCAGGATATGATTCGATATGGGTCATCATTGACAGGCTAACCAAGGTAGCTCATTTCATCCCCGTGAAAGAAAGCTACAGCGGATCCAAATTAGCAGAGTTGTACATGTCAAGGATCGTGTGTTACCATGGAGTGCCAAAGAAGATAGTGTCGGATCGAGGGGCACAGTTCACCTCAAGGTTCTGGCAGAAGTTGCATGAAACCATGGGAACCCATCTGAATTTTAGCTCTGCCTATCATCCCCAAACTGACGGGCAGACGGAGAGAACCAATCAAATCCTTGAAGATATGCTGAGGGCATGTGCACTCAAAAACAATCTGAGTTGGGACAAGAACTTACCGTATGCGGAGTTTTCCTATAACAACAGCTATCAAGCTAGTATGAAGATGTCACCGTTTGAAGCCTTGTACGGGAGGAAGTGCAGAACTCCCCTATTTTGGAACCAAACGGGGGAAAGTAAAGTGTTTGGTCCAGAAGTACTACAAGAAGCCGAGGTGAAGGTGAGGGAAATTCGCAACAATTTGAGGATAGCACAGACACGCCAAAAGAGCTATGCCGATGTACGAAGAAGAAAGCTCGTTTTCAACGTGGGAGACTATGTCTATCTCAAGGTGCCCCCTATCAGAGGACTTCGTCGGTTCAAGGTGAAAGGGAAGTTGTCACCTCGATACATCGGACCCTTTCAAGTTCTGGAAAGGAAAGGCGAAGTGGCGTATCAACTAGAGTTACCGGCTCGTCTATCGGATGTGCACGATGTATTCCATGTGTCACAACTCAAGAAATGCCTGAGGACGCCTGAAGAGGTGTTACCCATGAATGAAGTAGAGGTAGCTGAGGATTTGTCTTATACCGAGCAACCATACAAGATTTTAGAGACAATGGAACGCCTTACCAGAAATAAAAGAATCCGGATGTGCAAGGTGCAATGGAAGCATCACTCGGAAGAAGAAGCCACCTAGGAACGGGAAGATGAACTTAAGGCCCAATTTCCGGAATTTTTTTCTTAGAACCACCAATCTCGAGGACGAGATTTCTTTTAAGGGGGTAGAGCTGTAACACCACAAAAATCTTGTTAAGACCCTAAATCATGTTGAGAGGGGAATTTAAAATTTTTTGGATGTGTTGCATGTTTTGCAACAATTTAAATTCAAACTGGAATTCAATTTAAATTCAAAATAGAAAAGAAATAGAAAAAGAAAAAAAGAAAACAGAAAAAAACCGGCTAGTGGGCCGAAACCCACCAGCCGGCCCAACCAGCAACCGCGCCAGCCCGCAGCCGCACGCGCCTCTTCCTCCCACTGACAGGAGGGGCCCGCCAGCCCTTCTTCTACCTCGCGCCTGCGCCTGGATTCTCTCACCCCGTATCAAAACCGACCCGGATTCCTGTGCATCCCCGCCGAATTCCGTTCGTAGGCGACGCAAACTCGATCTAAACCACCCCACCGCCCTTCCCCGTCTATAAAAACCCCGACCTCGTTCTGTTTTTCCCACGCGATCTGCCGATTTTACTCCGGTGAGAAACCGAGCCTTCTCCGGCGAATTCTGGCCGATCTAAGCTCGGAAATTCCGATCTAACTCGCTGGTCTTGATCCACCGCCTCCGGGGAACCCTGCAGGTGCAGAAAACTCGGTGACTTGCGGTTCAAACATAGCGCCGACGAGCTTCGCCGTGGTTTCAATTCGGACCTCGTCGCCGACCGCCTACCAGGACCTCCGAGCTCAAGAAAACCCCCGAGGTGAGATCCCGGACCTCCCCTCTACCGATCTATGCCATAAGATCACCGTTCTAGGAAGAATTCTCGAAGATCCGAAAGTCTCCGGCGAGATCACCGCTTCCCGCCGCCGTGCGCCGCCGGGCAGCGCCGCCCGCGCTCGATCAGAGCGACGTGGCCGCTTGTGCGCCGTCTATTTTAAATCGCACGGTAGACTTTAAATCCCCGCGTACCGGTTCGGCGTTATAATCTCAGCCGTTTGTTTTAAATCGGACGGTCCATGTCAGCCCCGTGTTATAAAGACTGGAAATCTTACGTGCTACCCCCTGGGGTTCTCGGGAAATAAGAGCTAGCCCCGAAAACTTCTGATCTAGCCCCTGGAACTTCAGAAAATCATGTAAATTCATTTAAAAATCAGTTTTAGCCCCTGGACTTAATAAAAATTAGGAAAAACTCCTCTGTTATGTATAGCTAGACCCCTGAAAATTGTTAAAATAATATTATAGACCCTATAGTGGGGTAAGTTTACCTTTTTAGCCCTGTTTAATATTTGATTTAGGAAATTGAATATGTGGCTAGTGTTTAAAATTTAAAAAGTGGGACAAACATATTGTCAAAATTAAATTTAAAAAACTTTCTCAGTATTTAGAAAACTTTGGAGTGAGATAAAAATATATTTTGGGCTGAAATGAATCTGTTTAATTTATTATTCACATTTAGGGACACATTTTTAAGTAAAGAATAGTTCTGGAAAATAGGGAAAATAATTGTAAAATAGTTTACATCAGAGGAAAAGGTCAAAAATATATTAGCAAATATTTTAGATCAGAACCTATTCTGTTTAGATGACGTGTCTTGTTATTTTTATAATAAAGTTCACATTTAGGCATAGGAAATAAATCTGAAAATATAGCAAATAGTAAATGATAAATGGAGTTCTAAAATCCAAAGAATTTAGTTTAGGGTTGGTAGAAATTATGAAGACACATATGGAGATGGAAAATACCTTTCATGCATACTAGGTAGCTAAAAGGTGTAGTAATTGAATATAAGGAATTTATTTAAATTGGAAACTCATATATATATAGTATGTAAGTATAAATGTGAACACAAAAGTAGGAATCATATACATATGATTAAAAGTGCATGCAAGCCACAAATCAACACACATAGAGTAACCACAACACATATAATGGTGAATGATTTTCATAAATATGAATGTGTGGTTTGTATGAAGTGGAAGTGTAAACTATGTCTTATGGATTGTTGTTTTTCTTTTGCTGTGTGTGATGGTATGATGTAGAACCTGCTCAAGAGCAAGTTATTCCTTTCCAAGATCAGGACTACCCATTTCAAGAGCAGCAGGAAGGAGGCAAGCGTCCTTGACCACTTTGATCCTATGCTAGGATGTGTAGATATAATTATTTGCATTGTCAAATGAAATATGAAACCCATGCTAGGAAGTTTCCCTAGAATTGCATTACCTTGTTTCCTTGTAGCTTGGGTTGGGATTTATTTTATCATGTCACTTATTATTATGCATATGCTTAGCCATGCTTAGAATGGGATATTTGGGATATGAGATCATCAGTTTATTTTACCATACTCTTGAATGAGATATTGTGAGTCATGTAGAGGTAGGGATCAAGGCAAGTTGGATGTTTTGGTTGTGTGCTGGGTGCACGAGACTCGGGTTTGTGTTTAGTACTTGCCTGGATCCTAAGGACCGGATCATGGAGCATGTAACCTGGCTTTACCGTGCCAACCACATGCTGAGATGGGGCAGCTTGGCCAATTAATTAGGTGTATCCCCGGCGTAGTATGGGTGTGTTGGATGGTGCGGGGAATAGGTGTCAGCTAGACTGCCATATGAACCGCAAGGCTCAAGAGGGGGCCACTGCAGCGGGGTTGTAGCCTTTTGTATGCTGTTAGGGTGAAACCTCAGTGGGCCCACGCTCGTCGGGAATCCCTTTGTAAAGGCTTCGTAGTGATCTCCTTGCTACACACCTGGGAAGTGTGAATGTGGTTCGTAGCCACTGGCATAATGGAGGTTCTTTTAGTCCACCCGGCAACGGGGGATGAAATCACTACATGTGGGTACAGTGGTACAAACTCTGCAGAGTCAAAACTGTCATGACAGCCGTGCTCACGGTCAAGAGCGGCTTGGACTTATTCATGATTAGAGGAGTGATGGTTTTGGAAGTTGTGGATGTTAAGCGGGGAGCTTAACATTGGAAACGATGTTATGGTTATTTGATTATGATGATGGGAGATTGGGACCATTTCACCTGTGTAGTAATGTAGGTGCTTAATAAGCTAAGGTGATAGGTATCAATTGCATAGTGCTTTAACCATGAGTTCAACCTCCCCTTTTTCTAGCCATGCATGACATAACTTTCCCACACTTGCTGAGTACCATCGGTACTCAACCTTGCATATTTTGTTGGTTTATATTGCTGCTCAGGTCAAGATAGTGAGGTGGTGTATAATGACCAAGACTTTGGACCCGAAGAAGGTTTCTAGGTTCATGGAGACCCCCGGGCAACGCCTGTGAAGGAGCCCACAAGAATAATATTTCGCTGCTAGTTTATTTACTTGTGATGAACTTATTATTGTCCATCGAGACATTTGCTATGTAAGACTTATTTATATTCGACACCTGGCTTGTAATAAATGATGCTTCACTACTTGTCATCACATGTATGAGAAAATGATCCTGGCATACATGTGATATTCACTCGGTTGTTCTTCGGAGAAACCGGGTGTGACACGGCCTTATTGTCACAGATGTTATACCAAGGGGCACACCTTTGATGAATGCACAAGGGTCCTATATTGTGAAATATGTAATTGTAATCAGCATATCAAGATCAGATGTCCGATATACCAGGCTGCTAAACAAAACGCAGCAATTTGTGGATTTGCTGTTGATGGACTAGGTTTTTTTCACATTCCATTAACCATGTCTCAGAAAAATAAAGTGGATTCTAAAGCAGCGGTAATTCGGGTAATTGATGGGCCAATCTCAGCAGCCAACATGGTAGCTGAACTAGAGAGATTGATCCCTCCAAGGTGGAAGTGGAATGTTGAAGAGGTAGAAAGGAATACATTCAAAATGATGATTCCATCCCGGTGGAACTAAAGAGAATGGTTGAGTGGGGGACAGCTCATACAGGAATAAGAAATGCAAAGTTAAAGATAGAAGAGAAAGGAGGAGGTGCAGGAGCTAAAGCTAAGCTTCCAAAGGTATGGATCCAGTGTTCCGGTCTTCCTAAGGAATTAAGAGAGTTTTACATTTTATGGACATTGGGTTCACTAATGGGAGTCGCTGTAGATGTTGACATGATATTCACAAGGAAACATGGGATAGGTCATATTCAGGCTCTTGTCCTTGATCCAAACCTGATACTCTACTCAGTCAATGTTGTTATAGGAGAATTCCTATATGATCTTAAATTTAGGGTGGAAAATGGTGAGGAGGGAGGAATACCAGAAACTATGGATATGGATAATATGTATGATGACGATGACCTGTTAGAGGAAGATGAGGGGGAAATGCAGGAAAAGATAAAACAGTACATTGTAATTCAAAAGCCAATGGTGACTCTGGGTCAGATGTTAATGTTAAAGATTCTGAAAATGGGCGACAACATGCCCACATACCTCTTGGGAATGCTCTGCTTGGACAGCTCAATAAAACTGAAGCTGATAAAACCAACAGAGCTGATGGAGATACAATAGCCACACATACTCTAATGGAGCAACAATCAAATGTACCAGTATCCCAGATGATGTCTGATCTGAGTTTAGGAAACATTGGGCTAACTCTCAGTCACATAAATGATGAAGAAACTGATGTCATAAGGACAACGACTGCAGTGGCGGCTATTCCTAAGGCATCACTTATTGTTGCAACATCCAGGCGTAACAAGCGCAGGGCTTCTACCATCGAAGAATCCTCGATGGAAAAAGCGTAGGTAATAAAAGCCAACCGAAATGAAGGTACTTTTCAGGGTCACGTACTGGTGTCGTACATGGGCGCCATTACAAAAGCATGAAGAAAAGATCAAGTTGCTGACCGAAGCTTGCTGTTCATTGGAAGTATCAGATTTGAAAGTTTTTACCCGGTTTGGTTGGAACTCTAGATATAGGATATCTTTACAATAATATTGGCGATGGATATTCATGTCGGTATGTTGGTTCACTCTTGTAATGTCATGAGGACATGTTCCAATTGTAATAAAGTGGCCGTAACCTCTGCGTGAGGGAAAGGTTGGGTTTATCCCATTATCTAAATTTTTTTAACATTTTCAGATTTGCAGCCATATTTAGGAGAAGAAGATGAACTTGAGTCGAGGAGGACTCCGATTCAATAGGGGGAGGATGATGAGGACATCACAACAGCGGATACACATATTGAACTACAAGGACTAATGGCAAGAGCACGAGCACGATTACTAAATCAGCAGGTGAACTCGTTCCTAACTTCCTTTGCATATAAGTTTGAGAATAGATTGCTATGTGATGATTTAATTGTTATCAGGAACATTGGAGAAGATCATAAAGTGAAGAGTGGAGGACATCGGAATGTGGAGAACCAGCTGGGATGTCCACAAGTTGATGGAGATAGTTTACAACTCGGACTCAAGTTCAACTCGGAATCCAAAAATAGCCACCTTAAAATGGACGCCCAGTGTGCATACAGACTCCGTTTTCGACATTCTATATATGCACGAAAATAGGAGGAGATAAAATTTCCAATGGCTCTAGTCCCATATCAAACTTCTCCAGAGTCATCGGGAATCGTCAAAATAAGTCGAACCCAGATTTCTGTCCGGTGCTGTGCCACCGTATCGGCCTTTTGGGCCTTGTATCCCGTATGAGTCCATTAGGGATGTGTCTCAGGGTCTGTTGACAGAACCCTAGCCTTTAAATACTGTAGATGCCGGCCATAATCCGTAGGTTTTGCTTAGATAAACAGTTTCACCGTTCTACGATTTGTGAGACCCCAACTTCGTGATTTTCAGATTGCGTCTTCTACGTTCTTGCTTGTGTCCTCGGTTGCACTTGCAGGGATTAGCCTTCTTGGTGAGGTCAAGCGTGTGCTGCATGGTTGATAACCAACGGAGCAGTGGTGTAGTGATTGCAGGGATATTCGAGCTGCTCGAGTGCCGCGGATCATCAATGTCGAGTTCTCCACTTCAATCGACCTACCTTTCGGAAGATCGGGCCTAACCTTCTCATCACACACTTCCTGTTACGCTTCCGCGCTCCGACCAACATCACCAAGTACGACAGAGAATCAAACCCCAACGTGTGGCTAGAATATTACCGTTTGGCATGCAGAGCTAGTGGGGCGGCAGATGACCGTTTCATCATCCAATACCTCCCCATCTACTTGGCAGACTCCACTCAGGCTTGGCTTGAATACCTCCCGACATACAACATCCGAAGCTGGGCAGAGCTAAACGACACTTTAGTCGGCAACTTCCAAGGTACCTACATGCGTCCTAGAAATTCATGGGATCTCAAGGCGTGCCGGTAGGAGCAGGGTGAAACCTTGGGACAATACATCAGGCGCTTCTCCAATAAATGCAACAAGCTTCCTGACATCATCGACGTGGACATCATTGGAGCGTTCCTTTTTGGGAAGAGCTATAAGTCCTTGGTGCACAAGCTCGGCTGCTGCATCAAGCCGAGGACCACCAAGGAGTTACTCAACATCGCCACCAACCACGCCTTAGGAGAAGAGGCGGTCGGGGCGATCTTCTACCAAGCAACGCCGAGAATGCTCGACGCGAGGAAAGACACCGCACCTCATTAGAAGAATGAAAGGAGGAAGAGGGTCGGACGACAAACGGCAACACCAAATTGAGGCAGGCCCAGATCTGGTCGCAATAGCCGAACTTCGCGAAGGCAAGAGGCCGACCCAGACACATGCCAACCACTTCGAGAAACTGCCGGAAAATCCATGCACCAATCACACCTTCCCGGTCAGACACACCCTCAAGGATTACACCCTCCTCAAATGTTTTTTGAGAAAAGAGTCGGGTCCCCCCCCGAACAATAGAGGCAATAACCCCATGCAGGCGGTCGCCGAGCCCAGGGAGGAGCATGCCTTCCCCGAGGCGACCGGCTACCTCATGATCTTCGGCGGCCCGACACTCATCGACTGAGAGTTAAAATCAAACAAGGGGAGGCGGATTGAGGAGCGCAGCCTTAGGCGAAGGAAAAGCACGATATCCGCCATTCAGCTTCCATTCTGAAGAATAAAGCAGATCCCTCTCCTCAGACTCAAGCCCGGGTACGTCGTCTCACTACATAGGCCGGTACTCCCGAACTCGAGCAGTTGAGGCTCGGATGGGCTGTGTGATTCAAGTACCACTTGGCGTACCGACTAGCTCGGACGCCACACACCACTGGGGGGCTACCCACCCACCAGGAGTGGAATCACTGAAACCATTAAGACATTTGTAAGGTCTTTTCCAAACGCTTCTTCCACACTTTCGAGTTGAGGTGCGTTGCTTGCTATTAGACCAAAGCGTGGTGCAAGGAAGAAAACGGATGTGCACATCGTGAAAAGCTTGTTTTTTTCTGTATATAAGGGGTCACGAAGTGCTAGAACATCCATATTACAAGGTAAAAAGAAAAAGGAAAAAGATACAAGGAGTCTAGCTCCTATCAACATGTTCTAAGATGGAGTCTAGCGTAACCACCTCAGCTAGGGAGAAGGCGGCAGGCTTGACCCGGGCATCAATGGCTTTAAGGTCTTCTTTGGAGCGGCCGATATCGAAGCCCTCTCTGATGACCGAGAGGTCGACCCCGTCGTAGTGGGAGACAACCACAACTAAGGCAAATTGTGCCCAAGCTGAGCCTCGGTGGTTGCCACTTGGTCCAAACACGCCCTAGGCCGTGCCGGAAGATGCTTCAACTACACGTCAAGAGGGGCAGCCAAACTCCCAGGCACCGAGTTGTTGGCAACCTCACCCGCGGCATGAAGGTCTTCAAGCTTCTTCCACAGGGTTCCCAGGGCCTTGACCGCTCCACTGAGCCAGGACGCCACTGCTCCAGACGTCACTAGAGACGTAGACTCAGGAGCCCCTAGCACGGCTTCGCAGACCTCCATGCCCGCATTCATGAGGAGTCGTTGCTCTTTCTCTTTGGCGGAGGCCCGAACCATGGCTTCACCAAAACAACAGATTAGCCCCCGTGACTTCCCAGGCCTGATCACGAGTTCTCAGAGCTCAACCTTGGCCTTCTCAAGCCTCGCGAGCTTCGCTTCCAGTGCAGTGACCTGATCCTTTGCCTGACGAGAGAACTCTTCGCCACTGCCAGAGGGAAACAAAATAGAAGGCTTAGCAATAAAGAAGAGACAAGCGTGGCAAAAGCCCGGTGAAAGGACTACAAAAATTGATCTCCTAGGCGAAGGCTTCCTTAGCAGCCCGAATGGACTCATCCGCCCGAGCCTTGACCCTCTCGACCTCGTCCAGAGAGGCCCTCGCCGTGGCACGTGCCCTGGTGATCTCCTCGGCGGACCCCGCCATGGTCGCCACCACAACCTCCTCTTTGACACGAATCGCCGGGAGGTCTCCTCTCAGGCGGCAGCGACCACCTCATGAAGTCGACCCACATCCTCCTACGCGGTGGCAATCACGGTACGGAGGCGGTCTGCTTCCTCCCGGGAGGCCGTGGCCTCGGCCCGGGCCCTTTTGGCATCCTCTCTCCACCTCACCTCCTCAGGACTCTGGCGGCCAAGGGATCCCTCGAGGAGTCGTTCCCGCTCGGACCCTCGCCCAGAAGGACTCTGCCAAAAGGGAATCCTAGACACAGTCATGAATGAGCCCCAGGGTGACCTGTGAAGAAGGGAGTCGGAAAAACAAGAGTTACCTTGCTCAATGGCATGCCATGGTTGAGCCTCTAGAGCACGTCTGTGAGACAATCTTGACCAGAATCAAACAGCTCTACAGCTTTCGCAAGCCGAGAACTTAAGAAGGAAGCGTCGTCCTCCCGGCCCGCCGCGCCGCTAGAGTTGAAGGGTCCCCGGTATGCAGGAAGAAGCCTCGGTCCCTCCAGGGCTTGGCTCGGAGCAACGGTAGGGGGCCGCTTCTCCTAAGGCCTCGGGCTACGTAGCCTGGGAATCGATAACAACCAGGGGAGGAGCCACCACTGCCGCGAGATCCTCTTCCATCTCCCTACCTCGAGATCTCCTGCGTATTAGCGGCACCTCCGGAGATGACTCCACCTCCGCCTCGGTAGCGGCCAGCCCGGTGGCGACCGGGATCGGTGGAGGTTGCTCGGACGCCCCCATGATGGTCGGGAGGAAGGGCACCTCCTCCACCATCGGCTCCACACCTCCTACAGACGACAGAGCGGGATTAAAGGAAGAACCGCCAGAGGCCAGAGGTCGGAGGTGGTGAAGCTCCTTGCTAGGCCAGGACGCCTGACTGGTACGCCCAGCGGCAAGCAACGGGGAAAGGAATAAAAAAGCGAAGACGTAGAGGGCCCGAACAATGAAGGAAGAGCAAAGACTGAGGAACAAAACTCTTCGACCGTGGTTGGATCGAGGGAACGACTGCCGGGGAGCCAACACTCGGGAGGATGGCCAGGGTCGCAGGACGGGCAGCGGATGACTGACCCTCCGCCCGACCCACCGAACCCTCAGCGGTCGAGCCCCCAACCTCGGTCTGAGGCACAGGGGCCCAGGCTTCGAGCGCTAACGGGCCCCCACCAGAGTGCAATCCGTGGAGGACCGGGCGACGTGCCATCTGTCCGGGCCTTCGGGTTCGTGTCCATGGAAGTCCCAGTCTTGATTGAACCTCCGAAAGTGCGAGGGGGGAGGTAAGGGAGATCCGCTGCCCTTGCCAGCCATGCCTTCTTCATGACTGGAGTGTTGTCGCCGACCTTCCTCTTCCACCGCTCCGCAATCATTGAAGAGTTGTCCGACCCAGAGGAGGGGGATGCCGAATCGGAAGGTGTGGAGGGGGTAGCCTGCCCCGCGGCCCTTGCGGCCCGCACCACCCTCAGGTGTTCTTCCAGCCTCCTTTGGCGACGAAGACGGCTGACCTTGCGATCGTCTTTCCTCTCCTTCAGGGCAGCATCGTGCGCAGCCCCCCTCCCTTTCCGCCTTGTCCTCTGGGTAGCTTTGGCAAGCTAACTAGGCCACCAAACCACTGAACAAAACGTCACGACATAAGATTGGGACGGAGCGCCCAAGAAGAACCGCGATAAGATTATAGCTTGAAGGACGAACGCTTTCCCGGTAGAGGGATGATCTGCGGAGAGGGGAGGCGGGTGACATCCGCTGTTCTCAATTTGGGATGAAAATTGGTTGTGAATTTTTCAGGTCGGAGGAGCCAGAAAACAAGGTGGAAAGGGCCTTTTATCTCAAGAATTCTCAAGGTGCAGAAGACTTCAGCGAGAGAACTTACCCGAGACTAGAGGAACGCTTGCGGGAAGCCTTTTTTTACCTTGGAAACTCAATATACAAGCACCCGGTTGGAAGTTCGGCCCGAGAAGACCAAGTTATCTCACGGGCCGAAGTTAAACCAGCTAAACCACAAGATACAATGGACAAGTAGGACTTAGCCATTCTAAGGGGAACTAAAAAATATTGTAAATATTAGATAAGTGTCGTGTCAGCATTCTAGAAGGTTTTTGCATGACATTCGGCCGTGCTTTAGAGATAGGTTGAGTCTAGTTTAAACCTAGGAGATCGAATCTTTCAGTTTGTATCAAGTCTATAGAGGCAGCTCTCTGCTGAACAATCAATCAAGTCGATCAATACAAAACTTCTTTTGTCTACTTTTCTTTCATGTTCTCGTAGTTTGTAGCTTAGTTTTGTAGCTCTTTATTTCTTTGTGGAGAAAAGCATCCGTCCTTCTTCACGTAAGAAAGATTTATCACATTCCTGATCTCAGGAACCTTGCATCTATCCAAGTTTCAGTGACTAACGCTGAAATTTGCTCTAGTATAGGTGATTTTGATCATCTGTTGGTGACTCCTTCATCTGTTCCACGAACAGAATTGGTGACTCCGCTAGGGAGACACGTCATTCGCATCGACCAAATGCATCTACTCCATGATCGGCACGCTCTTGTACCGATCGCAACCGGGAAGATCATGGCTGATGCGTCTAGGAGGAAGACCAATGGCAAAGCCTTCGACTTGAGCAACGCCATCGACATTCAACTTGAAGACTTCTTGCTGGAAGACCGGGAATGCATCGTAGAGGAGCTGGAGCGGGATATCCAGGAGGAGAAGATGGCACGGATGCAAACCAAGCTTTCTTGTTTCCAGAAGACGCGAGGAGGCATCGTACAGAAGGCCAACACGCGCGAGGCGACAACACGGAAGGTAAGCGCACCGATATCACTCGAAGAACTTGTTCAACTTGTAGATGTATCGGTTGCCACGAAGTACAACTCGAATCTAGAGCATATGGCATCATCGGTAGTGGACAAACTCAAGAATTCTTCCAACACGTTCAAAACCGACGTGGAACATACGATAGATCAGAACCTTCATCGCCAGATATGATCTATCATGCAGCAAGTGTAAGACGAGGCAGTAGGCAAACATGTAGAAGCTAACGCGAGTAGTGCAGCATGGAACATTGCCAACACTTCATAACCTTGCTTGCCACCCACGCACGCGCAAGCCAGGCAGCCTACCGTGAATGTGCAGCAGCCATACTACCAAACAGTGGCATATGGACCTGCTGTTCTATCCATAGGGAGTGGTGTACCGCTCGGGCTAGTACCCAATGCGTACTTTCCCCCGTTACCTCAACAAGTTGCACCGGGCAACTTGTGTAACACCCCAAAACCTGCTAAAGAGGGGAATTTAAAAATTTTTGGACGTATTGCATGTGGTGCAGAAAATCAAATTCAAACTGGAATTCAAATTCAAATCAAAACAGAAAAGAAAAGGAAAAAGAAAAAGAAAAAGAAAAACCCCAACCAGCAAGTGGGCCGAAACCCGCCAGCCGACCCAATCCCCCGCGCCAGCCCGAACCCGCGCCCCCCTCTCTCCCTCTCACTGACACACGGGGCCCACGTGTCATCCCTCACCTCCCGCGCGCCCGCCCAACCCCGGACTCTTCCCTCGCGCCCGATCAAAACAAAGCCCGGAACCCATGCGCCCAGCCCCGATTTCCGGTCCTGGACGCCCCCAACTCGATCTCAACAGACCGGCGCCCTCCCTCGTCTATTTAAACGCCGAAATCCACCCCTTTTTCCTCCCCGATCGGCCATTTTTCTCTCCGGTGAGAACCGATCATCCCCCACCGAAAAACCTTCGGATCTCTTCGCTTTTCGTTGGACTAACGAGCTTGCCGTGCTCCACCGCCTCCTGGGAGCCCTGCAGGTGAAGGAAGCGACAAGTTTCGCGCCCTAGCATCGGTTCCGACGGGCACCGAGGGGCAGCTTCAACCATCATCATCGCAGAGCCAAATTCCGACCTCCCCAAGCCCGAGAAACCCCTAGGTGAGCTCCCCTACCCCTCCGCAGTCGATCCGTGTGAAAAACTGCAAGTTTTAACGTATAGCGGCAAGGAACCGAAGCTGTGCCGGCGAGATCACCGCCCCCGCCGCCGTACGCCGCCGCGCGCGCGGGATGGCTCCGGCCAGGGCGACGTGGCCCCTTGAGGGCCGTCTATTTAAAATTGCACGGTAAAAATAAAACCGACGCGTACCGGTTCGGCGATCTAATCTGAGCCGTCTGTTTTAAATCGGACGGTCCACATCAGCCCCGTGTTATAAAGGCCAGGATTCTTACGCGCTAC
Organism: Neostapfia colusana; assembly: GCA_030760725.1. Classification (NCBI taxonomy): domain Eukaryota; kingdom Viridiplantae; phylum Streptophyta; class Magnoliopsida; order Poales; family Poaceae; genus Neostapfia; species Neostapfia colusana. The sequence continues at coordinate 45,745,141 of JASWHV010000002.1, read as the reverse complement.
CACCTGGGGATCTCGGAAAACACGAGCTAGCCCTGGAAACTTCTGATCTAGCCCCTGGAACTTTAGAAATTCATGTAAATTCATTTAAAAATCAGTTTTAGCCCCTGGACTTAATAAAAATTAGGAAAACCCCTCTGTTATGTGTAGTTAGACCCTTGGAAATTTATGAAATAGTAAATTAAACCCTGCAGTAGGGTGGATTTACCTTTTTGACCCTATATGATATTAAATTCAGAAATTTGAATATGTGACTAGTATTTAAATCTAAAGGATATGGCAAACACATGTGCAAATTCAAATTTAAACTCTCCTAGCACTTGGAAAACTTTAGAATGAGTTAAAAGTAGATTTTAGGCTGAAATGAAATCTGACTAAGTGTTACTTATTTTTATTTTCTCTAGAGACACATTTTAGGCTAGAAAATAATTCTAAAAAACTAGTAAAATAAATTTAATTTGTTCCACATCAGAGAGGAAGTTCAAAAATATATATTGAACCATTTAGATCAGAACCTATTCTGTTTAGATGATGTGTCTTACTATTTTTATAATAAAGTTCACTTTTAGGCATAGAAAATAAATCTGAAAATATAAGAAAATAGGTATGCATAATTAGAAAATATAAATGAAGTATCCAAATCCAAAAACTTCAGTTTAGGATTTGGCAGAAGATCTGAAAACCTATTTGGAGTAGGAAATTACCTTTCATGCAAACTTGGTAGCTAAGAAGTGTATTAATTAAATATAAAGAATTTGTTCAAATTGGAAATTCATATATAGTGTGCAAACAGAAATCTGAATACAAAAGTTAGAAATCATATACATATGTTTAAAAGTGAATGTAGGCCAAAAATCAACACATGCAGAGTAACCACAACACTTAGAAATGTGAATGACTTTCATAGGTATGTATGTGTGGTTTGCATGAAGTGAAAGTGTGAACCGTGTCTTATGGATTGTTGTTTTCTTTTGCTATGTGTATGGCATGAGTAGAACCTGCCCCAGAACAAGTTCTCCCCTTCCAAGACCAAGACTTTCCATTTCCAGAGCAGCAGGAAGAAGGCAAGTGTCCTTGACCACTTTCCATTTCCAGAGCAGCAAGAACTTACCGTATTCAAATTCAAACTGGAATTCAAATTAAACTCAAATCAGAAAAGAAATAGAAAAAGAAAAAGAGAAAACAGAAAAAAAACCGGCCAGTGGGCCGAAACCCACCAGCCGGCCCACCCAGCAACCGCGCCAGCCCGCAGCCGCGCGCGCTGTTTCCTTCCGCTGACAGGTGGGACCTGCCAGCTCGTCTTCTACCTCGCGCCCGCGCCGGACTCCCTCTCACCCGAAATCAAAACCGATCGGGATTTCCGTGAATCCCAGCCGAATTCCGCTCGGGGGCGACGCAAACTCGATCTAAACCACCTCGCCGCCCTCCCCCGTCTATAAAAACCCCGGCCTCGTTCTGTTATTCCTAGGCGATCGGCCGATTTTCCTACGGTGAGAACCGAGACTTCTCCGGCGAATTCTGGCCGATCTAAGCTCGGAAATTCCGATCTAACTCGCTGGTCTTGATCCACCGCCTCCGGGGAACCTTGCAGGTGCAGAAAACTCGGTGACTTGCGGTGTAAACACAGCGCCGATGAGCCTCGCCGTGGTTTCACCTCGGACCTCGTCGCCGATCACTTTCCAGGACCTCCGAGCTCAAGAAAACCCCCGAGGTGAGATCCCTGACCTCCCCTCTACCGATCTATGCCATAAAATCACAGTTCTAGGAAGAATTCTCGAAGATCCGAAAGTTTCCGGCGAGATCGCCGCCTCCCGCCGCCGTGCGCCACCGGCAGCGCCGCCCGCGCTCGATCAGAGCGATGTGGCCGCTTGTGCGCCGTTTTTTTTAAATCGCACGGTAGGGTTTAAATCCCCGCGTACCTGTTCGATGTTATAATCTCGGCCGTCGGTTTAAAATCGGACGGTCCACGTCAGCCCCGCGTTATAAAAGACTGGAAATCTTACGTGCTACCCCCCTGAGGTTCTCGGGAAATAAGAGCTAGCCCCGGAAACTTCTGATCTAGCCCCTGGAACTTCAGAAAATCATGTAAATTCATTTAAAAATCAGTTTTAGCCCCTGGACTTAATAAAAATTAGGAAAAACACCTCTGTTATGAGTAGCTAGACCCCTGAAAATTCTTAAAATAATATTATAGACCCTGTAGTGGGGTAAGTTTACCTTTTTAGCCCTGTTTAATATTTAATTTGGGAAATTGAATATGTGGCTAGTGTTTAAAATTTAAAAAGTGGAACAAATATATTGTCAAAATTAAATTAAAAACTTTCTCAGTACTTAGAAAACTTTGGAGTGAGATAAAAATAGATTTTTGGGCTGAAATGAATCTGTTTAATTTATTATTCACATTTATTAGTTATAGGGACACATTTTTAAGTAAAGAATTGTTCTGGAAAATAGGGAAAATAATTGTAAAATAGTTTACATGAGAGGCAAAGGTCAAAAATATATTAGTAAATATTTTAGATCAGAACCCATTCTGTTTAGATGATGTATTTTATTATTTTCATAATAAAGCTCACATTTAGGCATAAGAAATAAATCTGAAAATATAGCAACTAGTAAATGAATAAATGGAGTTTCTAAAATCCAAAGAATTCAGTTTAGGGTTGGTAGAAATTCTGAAGGCACATATGGAGAAGAAAAATACCTTTCATACATACTTGGTAGTAAAAAGGTGTAGTAGTTGAATATAAGGAATTTATTTAAATTGGAAACTCATATATATATAGTAGGTAAGTATGAATGTGAACACAAAAGTAGGAATCATATACACATGATTAAAAGTGCATGAAAGCCACAAATCAACACACATAGAGTAACCGCAACACATATAATGGTGAATGACTTCCATAGATATGAATGTGTGGTTTGTATGAAGTGGAAGTGTGAACTATGTCTTATGGATTGTTATTTTTCTTTTGCTATGTGTGATGGTATGAAGTAGAACCTGCTCAAGAGCAATTTATTCCTTTCCAAGATCAGGACTACCCATTTCAAGAGCAGCAAGAAGGAGGCAAGTATCCTTGACCACTTTGATCCAATACTAGGATGTGTAGATACAAATATTTGCATTGTCAATTGAAAATATGAAACCCATGCTAGGATGTTTCCCTAGAATTGCATTACCTTGTTTCCTTGTAGCTTGGGTTGGGATTTATTTTATCATGTCATTTATTATTATGCATATGCTTAGCCATGCTTAGAATGGGATATTTGGCATATGAGATCATCAGTTTATTTTACCATACTCTTGAATGAGATATTGTGAGTTATGTAGAGGTAGGGATCAAGGCAAGTTGGATGTTTTGGTTGTGTGCTGGGTGCACGAGACCTGGGTTTGTGTTTAGTACTTGCCTGGATCCTAAGGACCGGTTCATGGAGCATGTAACCTGGCTTTACAATGCCAACCACATGCTGAGATGGGGCAGCTTGGCCAATTAATTAGGTGTATCCCCGGCGTAGTATGGGTGTGTTGAATGGTGCGGGGAATAGGTGTCAGCTGGACTACCATATGAATCGCAAGGCTCAAGAGGGGGCCACTGCAGTGGGGTTGGAGCCTCTTGTATGCTGTTAGGGGTGAAACCTCAGTGGGCCCACGCTCGTCGGGAATCCCTTTGTAAAGGCTTCGTAGTGATCTCCTGGCTACACACCTGGGAAGTGTGAATGTTGTTCGTAGCCACTGGTATAATGGAGGTTCTTTTAGTCCACCCGGCAACGGGGGATGAAATCACTACATGTGGGTACAGTGGTGCAAACTCTGCAGAGTCAAAACTGTCATGACAGCCGTGCTCACGGTCAAGAGCGGCTTTGACTTATTCATGATTAGAGGATTGATGGTTTTGGAAGTTTTGGATGTTAAGCGGGGAGCTTAACATTGAAAATGATGTTATGGTTATTTGGTTATGATGATGGGATGGGAGATTGGGACTATTTCACCTGTGTAGTAATGTAGGTGCTTAATAAGCTAAGGTGGTAGGTATTAATTGCGTAGTGCTTTAACCATGAGTTCAACCTCTCCTTGTTCTAGCCATGCATGACATAACTTTCCCACACTTGCTGAGTACCATCGGTACTCAACCTTGCATATTTGTTGGTCTATATTGCTGCTCAGGTCAAGATAATGAGGTGGTGTATAATGACCAAGACTTTGGACCCGAAGAAGGTTTCTAGGTTCATGGAGACCCCCGGGCAACGCCTGTGACGGAGCCTTCAAGAATAATATTCCGCTGCTAGTTTATTTACTTGTGATGAACTTATTATTGTCCATCGAGACATTTGCTATGTAAGACTTATTTATATTCGACACCTGGCTTGTAATAAATGATGCTTCACTATTTGTCATCACATGTATGAGAAAATGATCCTGGCATACATGTGATATTCACTTGGTTGTTCTTCGGAAAAACCGGGTGTGACAGAGGTGGTATCAGAGCCAAGGTTGCCCATAGGAACGTGGACCTAGGTAGAAATGGAAGTATTTAAGGGCCCTATTTTCTTAAAAACTATTTTACAAGGTGTGTGTTGAAAAGTGTTATTTAATGAGTCACTTTCTTCATCTTACCCCAACTTTCATTCAAAATAGGATTTTTGTTTGAGAGTTTATCTAACCTAATTTTAAATTCTTTTTGTTTTAGATGGTTCGCATGATTCGTACCGCTCACAAGTCCACAGGAGGGAGAGTTCTTGTAGTTGCCCTTGCCGAGAGAGAGGAGAGCCGTCTGGTGACGTACCTTTCCTACGGATTGGCAGTAGGAGGCTTATTGCGCCGTCTTCGGCGTATGCTCGAAGCCACCGGCAATACGGGCAAGCTAATCATCCACTATAACTCCACCAGGACCATCCGTGAGAAGAGGGAAGAATGGAGTTCAGAGATGAGGATTATACACGAAAATCAGCTGCTCAAGATTCACCACTCTCCAGCTTGTAGAGCGATACAGGTCGATGCGAAGAAAGATGTCACCTGGGAGGCCATCACCTGCCAGAGTCACATCTATCGTTGCCACCTGGACAAGACTGAGTACATGTATGTCCTCCAGCGTGAGAGTGGTACCACGGAATACAAGTACCCGCCAGTGCAGCAAGGGACTTCTCATGAGCACATGGACTTGTGCTTGGAGGATGCTGCTATGCTCAGCACTCGACTGCAGGAATGTCAGCAAGAGCTTCAGGATGTTCGGGACACCCTGAAGGAAACGAAGGCGTTGCTGCGAGCCTGCTTGAGGGCGAGGGAAAGAGGAGATGGGAATGAACAGTGTGTCACCATGAATGATACATGGACTCCTGACTCCCCGGATCGTCGAGCGATCAGGCGTCGTCGCACTTCTCCACCAGCAGCCTCCCCACCCAAAGCAGAGTCAGAAGGCACCCGAAATGATGAGGAAGATCCCGAGGAGCCAGCTCAAGAAAATGAGTAGTTTAGAATCCTTCCCTTAGTTAGCAAGATGTCGAATAGTCGAGTCGTTAAGTCAAGTTAATGGTGTGATAATGCTTGGTGTGTGACGTGAGTTGTGGAAGCCATGAGCAATTGTCCACAGCCTCGTCTTTAGATTGTTTTGCTTTGGTGTGTGAACCCACATGAAAAAATATTGCATTTATTTTTGTGTGAAAAGTGAACCCTTAGAGAAGTATAACAAAGTCTCAACACTTCAAAGTACAAACAAATGAAAGTAGTAAGATGATACTAAATGCTTTCAAATTAACATTGGTTGATTTTGCCAGATGGCCGAAAGAGGAAAAGGACGTGCTGGCAACCCCGCCAACAACAACGATGAGGCATGCAACCCTCATCTTTCTGGAGGCCAGGACCGGGGTGGTCGCCGTGAAGGAGTTGATCCCCTCCACCAAATGCTGGAGAATCAGAATCAGCTCATCCAGAACTTGACTCAAGTGGTGGCCAACTTGCATCAAGTTCCACCTCCACAAGCTGCACCACGCCAACCAAGGTTGAGTGAGTTTCTAGGAACTCAACCTCCAAAGTTTGCAAGTGCTGCTGAACCTCTGGAGGCAGATGATTGGCTGAAGACCATTGAAAGTAAGATGAGGATCATACAGTGCCAAGGGTATGAGAGGGTGCTGTTTGCCTCTCATCAATTGCATGGACCTGCTGCTGATTGGTGGACCGCCTACGTGGCCGCCCATCATGACCCTGAGAACATCACTTGGGAAGAGTTCAAGCGTAGCTTCCGCAACCATTACATCCCAAGGGGTGAACTCAAAAACAAGAGGAAGGAGTTTTTGAGACTGCAGCAGGGGAACATGACGGTGAGAGAATACCTCACTAAATTTACTCAACTATCCCGTTATGCCCCACGGGACATAGAGACTGATGAGCAGAAACAACATTGTTTCGTGGAGGGACTTACCGCAGAGATGCAGTGTGCAATGTCCTCAAATGAGTATGAAAGCTTCCAAAATGAACCATATGCTAGCCGTAAACTCTCCAGGTGGAGAAATAAGGACAAGACAAGTGTGTCCCAAGGTGAATCTAGACATTAATGGGGTAGTGTTTACAGCTAACCTCATAGTGATAGATTCACAAGGGATAGATATTATTTTGGGTATGGATTGGTTGACCAAACATAAAGGAATCATCCATTGTTCGACCAGAACGGTGGAACTAACTCACCCTAGTGGCACAAGAGTAAAGTTCATAACAATACACGAGCCTAGGAGGGACATTAAATTAAATCAAGTTGAGGTGAAAGTTGAGGAAATCAGGACCATCAGGGAATATCCAGATGTTTTTCCGGAGGAGTTGCCAGGTATGCCTCCCGATCGTGAAGTGGAATTCGCAATTGAGCTAGTACCTGGAACAGCCCCGATTTACAAAAGACCTTATCGGATGGACTCCAAGCAGCTGGAAGAACTCAAGGATCATTTGAGAGAACTGACGGAGAAGGGGTATATTCGCCCTAGTTCCTCACCTTGGGGAGATCCGGTGATATTTGTGCCCAAGAAGGACGGAACCCAAAGGTTATGTGTGGATTACCGTGCTTTGAATGAGGTAACCATCAAGAACTAGTACCCATTACCCCGCATTGAAGACTTGTTTGATCAGTTGAGAGGCGCTTGTTTGTTCTCGAAAATTGATCTCAGGTCGGGCTACCACCAACTCAAGATAAGGCAATCTGATATTCCCAAGACAACTTTCGTATCTCGGTACGGACTGTATGAATACACCGTCATGCCTTTCGGGCTAACTAATGCCCCGGCATACTTCATGTATCTCATGAACAAGGTATTCATGGAATATCTGGACAAATTTGTGATGGTTTTCATAGATGACATTCTCGTCTTCTCCAAAGATGAAGAAGAACATGAGAAACATCTAAGGTTGGTGTTGCAGAGGCTAAGAGAACACCAACTATATGCCAAGTTGAGCAAGTGTGAGTTTTGGCTGAAGAGAGTTCCCTTCTTATGACATATAATCTCGGAAGGAGGAATCTCCGTAGATCCCGCCAAAATTGAGGATATACAGAAGTGGAAGACCCCTGAAAATGTCGGGGAAGTTCGAAGCTTCTTGGGATTGGCTGGATACTATCGACGGTTTATCGAGGGATTCTCTAAGATCTCGAGACCCCTCACCAAACTGTTGGAGAAGGGAATCACATTCACATGGAGGCCACAGTGCGAGACGAGTTTTCAGGAGCTAAAGAAAAGATTGACAACAACCCCAGTGTTGGTTATGCCAGATATGCAGAAAAACTTTACGGTGTACTGCGATGCCCTTGGAAATGGGTTGGGATGTGTTCCCATGCAAGAAGGGCATGTCGTGGCTTATGCATCCCGGCAGCTTCGGAAGCACGAGAAAAACTATCCTACACATGACCTAGAACTAGCCGCAGTGGTACACGCGTTGAAAATTTGGTGACACTATTTCATGGGGAAGAGGACAGAGATATATACGGATCATAAGAGTTTGAAGTACATTTTCACACAGCCAGATCTCAACCTCAGACAAAGGAGATGGTTAGAGCAAATCAATGACTTTGATGTAGACATCAACTATCATCTTGGGAAAGCAAACGTCGTGGCCGATGCTTTGAGTCGGAAAGTGCAGGTGAATAAGTTGAGCTTGGAGGACATGCCTACAGAATTGAAGGATGAGGTTATAAGGCTCAATCTATGCCTGGTAAATAGTAGTGAAGCCATCGCCATGGAAGTGGATTCCACACTCGAGCGAGACATACGCGAGGGTCAAAAGAATGACGAGAAGATACAAGAGATCAGACAACTCATCAAGGAAAGTAAAGCTCCTGGTTTCAGAGAGGATGAACAAGGAACGGTGTGGTACGGGAAAAGAATCTGTGTGCCAGAAGTAAAGGAGATCCGTGAATTGATTTTGAAGGAGGCTCATGATTCTGACTATTCCATTCATCCTGGGAGTACGAAGATGTACCAGGACCTCAAGGGCAGGTATTGGTGGTATGGCATGAAGCGAGATGCCGCGGAACATGTTGCTCTATGTGACACATGTCAGTTGGTGAAAGCAGAACATCAACGACCCGCGGGATTATTGCAACAACTGAAAGTGCCTGAATGGAAATGGGAAGAAATCAGCATGGATTTCATCGTGGGATTGCCTAGGACCCAATCAGGATATGATTCGATATGGGTCATCATTGATAGGCTAACCAAGGTAGCTCACTTCATCCCCGTGAAGGAAAGCTACAGCGGATCCAAGTTGGCAGAGTTGTACATGTCAAGGATCGTGTGTTACCATGGAGAGCCAAAGAAGATTGTGTCGGATCGAGGGACACAGTTCATCTCAAGGTTCTGGCAGAAGTTGCACGAAACCATGGGAACCCATCTGAACTTTAGTTCTGCCTATCATCCCCAAACTGATGGGCAGACGGAAAGGACCAATCAGATTCTTGAAGATATGCTGAGGGCGTGTGCACTCAAAAACAATCGGAGTTGGGACAAGAACTTACCGTATGCGGAGTTTTCCTATAACAACAGCTATCAAGCTAGTATGAAGATGTCACCGTTTGAAGCTTTGTGCGGGAGGAAGTGCAGAACTCCCCTATTTTGGAACCAAACAGGGGAAAGTAAAGTGTTTGGTCCAGAAGTACTACAAGAAGCCGAGGCGAAGGTGAGGGAAATTCGCAACAACTTGAGGATAGCACAGACACGCCAAAAGAGTTATGCCGATGTACAAAGAAGAGAGCTCGTTTTCAACGTGGGAGACTATGTCTATCTCAAGGTGTCCCCTATCAGAGGACTTCGTCGGTTCAAGGTGAAAGGGAAGTTGTCACCTCGATACATCAGACCCTTTCAAGTTCTGGAAAGGAAAGGCGAAGTGGCGTATCAACTAGAGTTACCGGCTCGTCTATCGAATGTGCACGATGTATTCCATGTGTCACAACTCAAGAAATGCCTGAGGACGCCTGAAGAGGTGTTACCCATGAATGAAGTGAACGTAGCTGAGGATTTGTCATATGCCGTGCAACCATACAAGATTTTGGAGACAATGGAACGCCTCACCAGAAATAAAAGAATCCGGATGTGCAAGGTGCAGTGGAAGCATCACTCAGAAGAGGAAGCCACCTGGGAACGGGAAGATGAGCACAAGGCACAATTTTTGGACGTGTTGCATGTTTTGCAAAAATTCAAATTCAAACTGGAATTCAAATTAAACTCAAATCAGAAAAGAAATAGAAAAAGAAAAAGAGAAAACAGAAAAAAACCGGCCAGTGGGCCGAAACCCACCAGCCGGCCCACCCAGCAACCGCGCCAGCCCGCAGCCGCGCGCGCTGTTTCCTTCTGCTGACAGGTGGGACCCGCCAGCTCGTCTTCTACCTCGCGCCCGCGCCGGACTCCCTCTCACCCGAAATCAAAACCGATCGGGATTTCCGCGAATCCCAGCCGAATTCCGCTCGGGGGTGATGCAAACTCGATCTAAACCACCTCGCCGCCCTCCCCCGTCTATAAAAACCCCGACCTCGTTCTGTTTTTCCCACCCGATCGGCCGATTTTCCTCCGGTGAGAACCGAGACTTCTCCGGCGAATTCTGGCCGATCTAAGCTCGGAAATTCTGATCTAACTCGCTGGTCTTGATCCACCGCCTCCGGGGAACCTTGCAGGTGCAGAAAACTCGGTGACTTGCGGTGCCTGGATCCTAAGGACCGGTTCATGGAGCATGTAACCTGGCTTTACAGTGCCAACCACATGCTGAGATGGGGCAGCTTGGCCAATTAATTAGGTGTATCCCCGGCGTAGTATGGGTGTGTTGAATGGTGCGGGGAATAGGTGTCAGCTGGACTACCATATGAACCGCAAGGCTCAAGAAGGGGCCACTGCAGCGGGGTTGGAGCCTCTTGTATGCTGTTAGGGGTGAAACCTCAGTGGGCCCACGCTCGTCGGGAATCCTTTTGTAAAGGCTTCATAGTGATCTCCTGGCTACACACCTGGGAAGTGTGAATGTGGTTCGTAGCCACTGGCATAATGGAGGTTCTTTTAGTCCACCCGACAACGGGGGATGAAATCACTACATGTGGGTACAGTGGTGCAAACTCTGCAGAGTCAAAACTGTCATGACAGCCGTGCTCACGGTCAAGAGCGGCTTGGACTTATTCATGATTAGAGGATTGATGGTTTTGGAAGTTTTGGATGTTAAGCGGGGAGCTTAACATTGAAAATGATGTTATGATTATTTGGTTATGATGATGGGATGGGAGATTGGGACTATTTCACCTGTGTAGTAATGTAGGTGCTTAATAAGCTAAGGTGGTAGGTATTAATTGCGTAGTGCTTTAACCATGAGTTCAACCTCTCCTTGTTCTAGCCATGCATGACATAACTTTCCCACACTTGCTGAGTACCATCGGTACTCAACCTTGCATATCTGTTGGTCTATATTGCTGCTCAGGTCAAGATAATGAGGTGGTGTATAATGACCAAGACTTTGGACCCAAAGAATGTTTCTAGGTTCATGGAGACCCCCGGGCAACGCCTGTGACGGAGCCCTCAAGAATAATATTCCGCTGCTAGTTTATTTACTTGTGATGAACTTATTATTGTCCATCGAGACATTTGCTATGTAAGACTTATTTATATTCGACACCTGGCTTGTAATAAATGATGCTTCACTATTTGTCATCACATGTATGAGAAAATGATCCTGGCATACATGTGATATTCACTTGGTTGTTCTTCAGAAAAACCGGGTGTGACAACTACCGGCTCGCCTATCGGATGTGCACGATGTATTCCATGTGTCACAGCTCAAGAAATGTCTAAGAACACCTGAAGAGATGTTACGCATGAATGAAGTTGACGTACGAGAGGATCTGTCTTATGCCAAGCAACCGGTCAAGGTTTTGGAGACAATGAAACGCCTTACAAGGAATAAGAGAATCTGGATGTGCAAAGTACAGTGGAAGCATCACTTGGAAGAGGAAGCCACATGGGAGCGAGAAGACGAGCTTAAGGTACAATTTCCGGAATTGTTTTCCTAGAACCCCCAATCTCGAGGACGAGATTTCTTTTAAGGGGGGTAGAGCTGTAACACCCCAAAACCTGCTAAAGAGGGGAATTCAAAAATTTTTGGACGTATTGCATGTGGTGCAGAAATTCAAATTCAAACTGGAATTCAAATTCAAATCAAAACAGAAAAGAAAAGGAAAAAGAAAAAGAAAAGGAAAAACCCCAACCGGCCAGTGGGCCGAAACCCGCGAGCCGGCCTAATCCCCCGCGCCAGCCCGAACCCGCGCCCCCCTCTCTCCCTCTCACTAACACGCGGGGCCCGCGTGTCATCCCTCACCTCCCGCGCGCCCGCCCGACCCTAGACTCTTCCCTCGCGCCCGATCAAAACAAACCCCAGAACCCACGCGCCCAGCCTAGATTTCCGGTCCCGGACGCCCCCAACTCGATCTCAACAGACCACCGCCCTGCCTCGTCTATTTAAACGCCAAAATCCGCCCATTTTTCCTCCCCGATCGGCCGTTTTTCTCTCCGGTGAGAACCGATCATCCCCCACCGAAAAACCTTTGGATCTCTTCGTTTTTCGTTGGACTAACGAGCTCGCCGTGCTCCACCACCTCCAGGGAGCCCTGCAGGTGAAGGAAGCGACAAGTTTCGCGCCCTAGCATCGGTTCCGACGAGCACCGAGGAGCAGCTTCAACCATCGTCGTCGCAGAGCCGAATTCCGACCTCCCCAAGCCCGAGAAACCCCAAGGTGAGCTCCCCTACCCCTCCGCAGTCGATCCGTGTGAAAAACTGCAAGTTTTAACGTATAGCGGCAAGGAACCGAAGCTGCGCCGGCGAGATCGCCGCCCCCGCCGCCGCACGCCGCGGCGCGTGCGGGCTGGCTCCGGGCAGGGCGACGTGGCCCCTTGAGGGCCGTCTATTTTAAATCGCACGGTAAAAATAAAACCGACGCGTACCGGTTCGACGATCTAATCTGAGCCGTCTATTTTAAATCGGACGGTCCACATCAGCCCCGCGTTATAAAGGCCGGAATTCTTACGCGCTACCCCCTGGGGATCTCGAAAAACATGAGCTAGCCCCGGAAACTTCTGATCTAGCCCCTGGAACTTCAGAAATTCGTGTAAATTCATTTAAAAATCAGTTTTAGCCCCTGGACTTAATAAAAATTAGGAAAACCCCTCTGTTATGTGTAGTTAGACCCCTGGAAATTTATGAAATAGTAAATTAAACCCTGCAATAGGGTGAATTTACCTTTTTGACCCTATATGATGTTAAATCCAGAAATTTGAATATGTAACTAGGATTTAAATCTAAAGGATAAGGCAAACACATGTGCAAATTCAAATTTAAACTCTCCTAGCACTTGGAAAACTTTAGAATGAGTTAAAAGTAGATTTTAGGCTGAAATGAAATCTGCCTAAGTGTTACTTATTTTTATTTTCTCTAGAGACATATTTTAGGCTAGGAAATAACTCTAAAAAACTAGTAAAATAAATTTAATCTGTTCCACGTCAGAGATGAAGTTCAAAAATATACTATTGAACATTTTAGATCAGAACCTATTCTGTTTAGATGATGTGTCTTACTATTTTTTAATAAAGTTCACTTTTAGGCATAGAAAATAAATCTGAAAATATAGGAAAATAGGTATGCATAATTAGAAAATGATAAATGAAGTCTCCAAATCCAAAAACTTCAGTTTAGGATTTGGCATAAGATCTGAAAACCTATTTGGAGTAGGAAATTACCTTTCATGCAAACTTGGTGGCCAAGAAGTGTATTAATTAAATATAAAGAATTTGTTCAAATTGGAAATTCATATATAGTGTGCAAACAGAAATCTGAATACAAAAGTTAGAAATCATATACATATGTTTAAAAGTGAATGTAGGCCAAAAATCAACACATGTAGAGTAACCACAACACTTAGAAATGTGAATGACTTTCATAGGTATGTATGTGTGGTTTGCATGAAGTGAAAGTGTGAACTATGTCTTATGGATTGTTGTTTTCTTTTGCCATGTGTATGGCATGAGTAGAACCTACCCCAGAGCAAGTTCTCCCCTTCCAAGCCAAAGACTTTCCATTCCCAGAGCAGCAGGAAGAAGGCAAGTTCCTTGACCACTTTGATCCTATACTAGGATGTGCAGATAGAATCATTTGCATTGTCAATTGAAATATGAAACCCATGCTAGGAAGTTTCCCTAGAATTGCATTACCTTGTTTCCTTGTAGCTTGGGTTGGGATTTATTTTATCATGTCATTTATTTATATGCTTATGCTTAGCCATGCTTAGAATGGGATAATTGGGATATGAGATCATCAATTTACTTACCTTACTCTTAAATGAGATATTATGAGTTATGTAGAGGTAGGGATCGAGGCAAGTTGGATGATTTGGTTGGTGCTGGGTGCATGAGACTCGGGTTTGTGTTTAGTACTTGCCTGGATCCTAAGGACCGGTTCATGGAGCATGTAACCTGGCTTTACCGTGCCAACCACATGCTGAGATGGGGCAGCTTGGCCAATTAATTAGGTGTATCCCCGGCGTAGTATGGGTGTGTTGGATGGTGCGGGGAGTAGGTGTCAGCTGGACTACCATATGAACCGCAAGGCTCAAGAAGGGCTACTGCAGCGGGGTTGGAGCCTCTTGTATGCTGTAGGGGTGAAACCTCAGTGGGCCCATGCTCGTCGGGAATCCCTTTGTAAAGGCTTTGTAGTGATCTCCTGGCTACACACCTGGGAAGTGTGAATGTGGTTCGCGGCCACTGGCATAATAGAGGTTCTTTTAGTCCACCTGGCAATGGGGGATGAAATCACTACATGTGGGTACAGTGGTGCAAACTCTGCAGAGTCAAAACTGTCATGACAGCCGTGCTCACGGTCAAGAGCGGCTTGGACTTATTCATGATTAGAGGATGATGAATTGGGAAGTTGTGGATGTTAAGCGGGAAGCTTAACATTGGAGATGAGACTATGTTTATTTGATAATGATGATGGGTTGAGGGATTGGGATCCATTTCACCTGTGTAGTAATGTAGGTGCTTAATAAGCTAAGGTGATAGGTATTAATTGTGTAGTGCTTTAACCATGAGTTCAACCTCTCCTTGCTCTAGCCATGCATGACATAACTTTCCCACACTTGCTGAGTACCCACAGTACTCAAACTTGCTTTTCTGTTGATTTATATTGCTGCTCAGGTCAAGAGAATGATGTGGTGTTTAATGACCAATACTTTGGTCCCGAGGAAGGATTCTAGGTTCACGGAGTCCCCCGGGCAACGCCTGTGACGGAGCCCACAAGATTTATATTCCGCTGCTGTTTTATTTACATGTTACGAACTTATTATCATCCATCGAGACGTATGCTATGTAAGACTTATTTATATTCGACACCTGGCTTGTAATAAATGATGCTTCACTATTTGTCATAACATGTATGAGAGAATGATCCTGGCATACATGTGGTATTCACTCGGTGGTTCTTCGGAGAAACCGGGTGTGACAACTTGCTTCAACTCCCATGCCACAGAACAATGCACCACACGAAGAACTTAGAGATCAAGTGGCTAGAACACTTAGAGAACTCGGGGTAGCAGCCAGAACAACCATTAGAAACTACCGAAGGTCTTACCCCGACCACTATGATAATGTCCTGTATCCTAGAGGCTTTAGGGTGCCGGATTTCACTAAGTTTAGTGGGGAGAACTAAAAAACTACTCAAGAACACATTGGCCAATTCTTGATCCAGTGCAATGATATAGGTGTGAAAACCCATTTTAGAAGGTTGGTTTAGCACCAAAAAGGTGGAGGAAAATACAAAATTTTAAACTCTTTTGCAACTAGTCATACACATATGATACTAGTGTAAATTCAAGTCTGAGCTTGGCACTTGGTTCCAAATAATTCAAATAGCCCTCATGCAAAATTCCCTAATTTTGGAAGCATGTTTGCTATTTCATTCTAGGGTGACATCAAACGCCAATGGAATTTAAGTTTGAATTTGGAATTTGAACCAAACTTGATCAAATGCAGAATTGAATTCCACAATTGAATTCTACACATTTGATTTTGCTTCCCCACAAACATATAGAATTTTTGGACAGAGTTTGGTGGCAGAATTAAAAGACCAGAAACAGTAGGGGGCAGAAGAGAGGATGAAATATGGGACCCCATTGTCAGGCACTCGCCGAGCACGTCGGTTCCAGTTTCGCTCCTACTGCTGCCACCGCGATGAAGCCTGCGAGTCACCGCGACACCTCTGTCTTGGTGCTGAAGCTACCGCCTCCCTGCGCGTTTGCACTTAAGCCGAGCGCAGCAGCTCTTTTGCCATTCCTACTCGCCCGGTGAAGAAAAACGCGTGCTCCTCCTCTGTTCTTGCCGCCGGACAAAAATTGCCGCTTTTCTGCTCTCCACGCGCTAGACTGAGCGTTTCTCCGGTTGAGCAGGATCACCGACTGTACGGGGTGCAACTGCCGAGCCTAGGAGCAGCCGTGTTCCGTCTCTGGGCCCGATCACCTCCATCTTCTCCCGAGCTGCCGCAAGAACTGAAGGCCGTCTACACTGCAATTTGGTTCTGAGGTGAAATCATAGTCTAATCGTGTTATCTTGATATTTCTACACAACCTAGCGCAGCTCCTCGACGAAGAACCATCGGAAACTGTCGAGAAAATGAGCTGTAATCCGAGTTTTCCCGGCCGCCGATGTGCAACCCTAGCCGCACTGTCGAGCTACCATTTGCGATGGTTTCTACCCGTTCTAGGATGCAAAAACGTGATCCTCATATCACCCTGGTGCTCGTGGTGCCCTCCCCACCCGGAATACCCTTCTCCCGAGCGAGAACGACGACACCGTGGTGAAGTTTGCCGCTGCCGCCGTCGGGGAGGTATCTCCGGCCACCTAGAGTCTCCACCGACCCCACCATGTCGTTCCTCATCGAATTTTAGGCACAGGCGGCTAAGCACGGGCCGTTTAGAGCACTGGGAAGCGTCGCCAGTGAGTCGCTGCCGCTGCTCTGGCGAGGGAGCCGCCCAGGCAGGAGGAAGACGACGGAGGGGCGTGGCCCACCTGTCTGCGTCTCATCTCCTGCGTAGGATCCGGATGTGGCACGGGATCGGGTATGACTGCACGGGTTAACCCCGTGGCCCCGGGTGTTGCCGCAATATCACTGGTCCAATTTAAAACAGTGGGCCCGTGTGGGATTATTTGATGTTTTCTGTTAGCAAACAATTCCAGAAATTATTCCTTCTTCTAAATTCAATTACGCCTAGTAGATTTGCTCCAAAAATTCCAAATAAATTCTGGTAGAATTCTCATGGTCCAAACTTTGCAATGGTGCAATGTGCTAAACATGAAAGTCCCGGTATTTCTGTAATTAATTCCTTTAAGCTAATTGTTTGGGAAATTAATTACCACTGTTCTGGTAATGGGAAAATTCCCAATTTTGGTCAGAACACTCATTCAAATACCCTTTACCGTCAGTAAAGATTTCAAGTTCATTGAACTCCATTTACTAGGCCAAACTGTGTTCGAATTTTCAGTCTTCATTGAAAATTCCAAAATAAACAGAAACCATTTCAGCTTTTCCCACCAACTTCAAAAATCCATTTCTCCCTGTAGACTGCTCGAAAAATTATGAAACCAATTTTACTAGAACCAGGGAGACCTTATCTAATTATATCTTTCACTGTTAGCTATGCCAAAGCTTCAAATTTGAGATTAAAATTGAGAGAAGCCAATTACTTGTTGGAGGGTTAGAAACAACAAACTTCCATGAAACTTTCTCATTTTTGGCTCAGATCCTCCTCATGACCTCTAGTCTCCACTGGAAAAATCCCATAGCCAATTAAGAATAATTAGTAGCAGTAACTATCTGTACAAGCTTGCTTCTTATAAATAATTATCACTCATACGTATATTTTGTTGCAAATCATATAGTGACCGAAATCGAGGACGCTCCGGAGGCCTTGGACATCATACCTCCATAAGCTAATTTCCCCTCTGACTCGCAACCAGGCCAGCCCCAGTTTGCATTTATTTACTTTTACAAAGTTTTGCTTTGTATCACTCATGTCTAGGATGAGATGTTTGCATTAGAGTTAAGGGGATTGAAACTCCACTTGCATGACCTCCAATCCTAGTGAGTGTTGGGTGGTCTACAGCTCGATGAGTAGAAAATGCCGTGCTAATGTTCTTAGGATCTCGGTAGAAGTCGAGTAGTTGGAATCTACTCGCGAGATAGTATCACACGGGATAGAATGAATCAAAGAATGTCTTATGAATATGAAATTGAGATCCAGCAAGGGATAGGATGCACCGACACGAGGTCTCACGTGCGTAACCCTATTGGTGTCAGTTGAGGACCGAGCCGTGTGTGGCCCTGCTGGACATGTTTGAATAGTACCAGATGCATACTGACTATATGGGAACCAATAAACCGATGTAATTGGTTAACCTGGGTGCCGAGACTTACCCAACCATTTTATAGGAGTGAGTTGAGGGTAGCAAGGTGTAATCTGCCGGCGGGCACAGACACGCTCCGCTCGGGGACCTCCTGCCCGTTACGGATGGACCGTTTCGATATTTGGGTTTCCTTTGAAAGGTTGCCGCATACAACAGAGTAGTAAGGCGTAAAGCACTACACTTCTGAAAATGGGTGTATGTGACGTGCTATCCGGGTATTCATTGATTGCAATCACCGTCCCTCACAGTTATTTGAGTACAAGCTTGTTCACTGCGCCGTGACGTAGTAATTATTGAAAGAGGCCAGAAGAATATGATGCATTGAATTATTATTGTACTACAACCATGTAAGCTATAGATATAGAGCTCACTAAATTTATATTCCACTTTGGGCAAAACCACATTGGGAGGAAGCGTTTCTTGTTTGATTGTGGAATTCCGATGTGGGGGCTGCTCAAGGCATATGAACTTGCTGCCATAAAACTGAAAGCAAGGATTTACATGGCGAGTTCTTTATCGCAATATCATTCCTATGTTAAGAATCCCTGCATGTAGAGTTTCATGTTTAGGAGTGTCGGATACGTCTTGCTGATACATCATGCTCATGGTTGCTATATTAAGATGTTGCAGGTGAGACATATGAGGAAGTGTCCGAGGACGAGGCGATGCCCCTGTCGGGGTACCCGGCCGAGTGGGAGCCCTGCACGCCGTCGTGATCTCCGGACATGTGCTGCTAGTGTGTACCGTCCCCGGGCTGGACGGCTGCACTTTTGCATAGCTAGGCTGAGAGTTTAGCTATGAGTAAGACTTCCTCTGTATAAGTTCTGTAAAAGACTTTCGCTGTTTTATATCAATAAAAGTTTGTATGTTTCTCATATTCTTTTCGATGTGTGCTGTTGGGTGCCGCATCCCACGGCACCACCCTCTGCGATCTTGGAATGGGAGGAACTGGTCCCCCACAATAGGTTTGCCCTTGTGTGCTGTTGGGTGCCGCATCGCACGTACACCGGATTAGATTGTTCCCCTTGTCCCTAACCGGCACAGCTTTTAGTTGGTTTACATCATCAACAACAACAACAACAACAACAACCAAGCCTTTATCCCAAGCCTGTTGGGGTCGGCTAGACATGAAACCCAATATCAATGAAGTAAAAGAGAGGAATAGATATAAGAACAAGGAAAAAAGAAAAAAGGAAAAAAGGAAAAAAAGGAAAAAAAGGAAAAAAAGAAAAACAAAGAAAAAAAGAAAAAAAGAGAGAAAAGAGAAAAGAGAAAAGAAAAAAAAGAACAAGAGAAAAGAAAAAAGAAAAAACAAGACTACGATTCTGGCACATGAATTGCTACTTTCCATGCGGTCCTATCATGAGCTAAGTCTCTGGATACATTCCAATCTCTCAAATCTCGTTTTACCGCCTCCTCCCAGGTCAACCTTGGTCGTCCTATACCCCTCCTAATATTTTCTCTACCTCTTAAAATCCCACTGTTAACCGGTGCTTCTGGAGGTCTCCGTTGGATATGTCCAAACCACCTCAGCCGATGTTGGACTAACTTCTCTTCAATCGGCGCCACCCCTACCTTATCACGAATCGCCTCATTCTTTATTCGGTCTCTTCTCGTGTGCCCACACATCCACCGTAGCATGCGCATCTCTACGACACTCATTTGTTGGACATGTTGCCATTTAGTTGGCCAACATTCCGCCCCATAGAGCATCGCGGGTCTGATCACCGTCCTATAGAACTTCCCTTTTAGCTTTTGTGGCACTTTCCTATCACATAGGATTCCAGAGGCTTGTCGCCATTTCGTCCACCCTACCTTGATCCTGTGGCAAACATCGTCATCAATATCGCCATTGCTTTGTAACATTGATCCTAAGTATCGGAAAGAGTCCCTTCTAGGTACTATTTGTCCTTGTAGACTAACATTTCCCTCTTCACGACCAACACCACTAAAGTCACACCTCATATACTCGGTTTTGGTCCTACTAAGTCTAAACCCCTTGGATTCTAAGGTTTGTCTCCATAACTCTAATTTCTTATCAACACCATCTCTAGTTTCATCTACCAGCACTACATCATCAGCAAAGAGCATGCACCAAGGGAATATCCCCTTGTATATCCTTCGACACCTCATCCATCACCAAGGAAAAGATGTATGGGCTCAAAGATGATCCTTGATGTAGTCCTACCGTGATAGGAAATACATCAGTCTCACTATCACTTACGCACACACCTGTCCTAACATTATTGTACATATCCTTGATAAGGGTAATATACTTTGTTGGAATTTTATGCTTCTCTAGTGCCCACCACATAACTAACCTTGGTATCTTGTCGTACGCCTTCTCCAAGTCGATGAACACCATATGCAAGTCCTTCTTATGCTCCCTATATCTCTCCATAAGCTGACGAAGCAAGAAAATCGCCTCCATTGTAGACCTCCCAGGCATAAAACCAAACTGGTTTTTAGTGACATTGGTCACTTTCCTCAGGCGGTGTTCAATCACTCTCTCCCAAAGCTTCATAGTATGACTCATAAGCTTAATACCTCGATAATTAGTACAACTTTGAATATCTCCTTTATTTTTGAAGATAGGTACTAATATACTTTTCCTCCATTCTTCAGGCATCTTGTTTGACCGAAAAATGTGGTTGAATAGCTTTGTGAGCCATACTATTGCCACGTCCCCAAGACATCTCCACACCTCAATAGGGACATCGTCAAGGCCGAGGGCCTTTCCTCCTTTCATCCTTTTTAAGGCCTCCTTAACTTCAAACTCTTGTATCCTCCGCATGAACCACCTGTTGGAGTCATCAAAGGAGTCATCCAACTCAACCATAGTGCTCCTATTCCCATCATTGAATAGCCCCATTAAAGTAATCACGCCATCTATTCTTAATCTCTTCATCCTTCACTAGAATGCGGCCAGTCTCATCTTTGATGCATTTAACTTGAGTGAGATCCCTCATCTTTCTCTCGCGGATTTTTGCTACCTTGTATATGTCATTTTCACCTTCTTTTGTCTCTAGTCTCTCATATAACTTATCATAGGCCTGTCCTCTTGCCTTACTCACAACCCGCCTTGCATTCTTCTTAGCCTCTTTGTACTTAAGCATGTTGCTTGCGCTTCTATCATTATGCCAACTCTTGTAACACTCCTTCTTCTCCTTAATGGCCTTTTGCACATCCTCAATCCACCACCAAGTGTCTTTATCTACAAGTTTCTTTCCCTTTGTCACACCGAACACCTCACTAGCTACCTTCCTAATGCAAGTTGCCATCTTCATCCACATACTATCTGCATCTCCATTTTCTGCCCAGGGTCCTTCTGTGATCACCCTATTTTTAAAGGATCATTGGTGGACCTAGCATCACACCAACACCCAAGCACAAGATACAAGGGCTGGTTGAACGTGCATGACCGCGACAACCCAAGACTTCAACCGGCCAGACCAAGATGGCTCCAAAATGGCTCAGCAGATTAGGATGTGAAGCCAGGGGGGATGAAGCAAGACGTGATTAAGAGAGTGGCTCCGGGAACAAAGCCAAAACCCCAATGGTGTCCCACAGGGCTCAACAAAACTCAAAAGAGGCGTGTCCAATGGCAGAGGGCTCTGGAACTTGCTGAGAAGAGGAAGGAAGAGTAGAGGGATCATTGGTTCAACCAAGCACGACCAATGATAACTAAGAAGACCTGGAAGGAGAATACGATTGCCCAAGAAGAAGCTGAAAACGAATCGAACATCTCGGAAACGGAAGAAACCCAGGTTGAGGTAAATATGGTGTTTCATTTGCCATCTGAATTCTGCCTTCTAGAAGTTGAGGTGGCCTAGCTTGATCTAGGAGCTAAGAACATGGTTTTTGAGAAACAAGAGCAGATAGGCCAGCACATGAAACCCCTTTACATCCAAGGACACGTCGATGGAACACCAGTTGGACGAATGTTGGTTGATGGGGGAGCAGGGGTCAACATAATGCCTGTATCCATGTTTTAGAAGCTTGGATACCAAGACAGTGACCTCATCAAGACTAACACAACTTTGAGTGGGTTTGTTGGAGACCCAACCAAAGGCAAGGGGGTGTTGTTTGTGGAACTCACAATTGGAAGTAAGACAATGCCGACAACTTTCTTTGCTGTTAACGTAAGGAGTCGATACAACTTGCTCCTTGGACAAGATTGGATTCATGCCAATGGATGTGTTCCATACACACTCCACCAATGTCTTGTCCAATGGGTTGGTGACAAGGTAGAAGTAGTTGAGGCTGATAATTTGGCTTGTATAGCAATGGCCGAGTCATTTGATCTTCAACATGAGGATATTAAGTGTCTCACAGGTCGGGACTTAACCGACTATGACTTTGTGAGCGTAGGCAGGGACGGGTTTGTGCCTATATGTGTAAATCTGACCGATTTCACTCGGCTCAACAACGTAACATGATAATGCAAGATAAACGAGGTCATTTACCTGGGCTACAGGAGAAAACCGAGCGATATCGTTTAGGCAAGAACGATATGGGTGACTTGGTAGAGGACCTCAACGACATAGGGAAGCTCGGGTAAGGGTTTTTCTTGGTGGACGAACTAGAGGATATAAACCTCGGATGTTCCGAGAAGCAAGAGGTAAGACAACTTGACGAATATGTGGATTTTTTTGCATGGGAATACACCGAGATGCCAGGCCTCAACAGAGACCTTGTGGAGCACAAGCTGCCGATCAAGCCAGGATTTAGACCTCACAAGCAACCATCCAGACGATTCAACCTGTCCATACATGACAAGATCAAGGAAGAAGTGAATCGTTTACTCCAAGCTAAGTTCAATCCGCCCTGCAGGTATGCCAAATGGATGTCAAACATAGTCCCGGTAGAGAAGAAAAACACAGGAAAGTTGAGAATATGCATAGACTTCCAAGACCTCAACCGAGTTACACCCAAGGATGAGTACCCCATGCCTATTACAGACGTGTTGATAAACAATGCTTCAAAGCACAAGATGAATCCTCTCAAGTGTGCGTTTGTCGTGTCGGCTAGACGTTTCTTGGCTTTATCGTGCATGAACACGACATAGAGGTCGACCCCAAGAAAGATGAAGCTATCAGAAGGATTATTGCAAACTTGGCTGGAAAGATCTGGACCTTCATGCCTCTTTTGAAATTCAAGCATGAGCAGGAGTTTACTTGGGGGCAGAGCGGAAGGAGGCTTTCAAGAATATCAAAGAGTACTTGATGAAGCCATTGGTCTTACGTGCACTGCAGATGAGGCAGCCCTTCCGGTTCTATGTAGCTGCCCAAAGCCAAGTTATTTGGGGCCGTTTTAACTCAGGAAAGCCAAGGTAAAGAACATTCTATGGCTTGCTTGAGCAGCCAACTTCTAGATGCCGAAACCAGGTATGCCTTTGTTGAGAAACATTGTTTATCTCCGTATTATGCTTGTTACAAGTTTCAACATTATCCCCTTCCCAGTACGTGCTTTGTGACATGTCAACGCGATATTGCCAAGCACATGTTGCAACAGTCGATCTTGAGTGCCATGATAGGTAAATGGGTGTACTCATTGGTGGAATATGACTTGGTGTTTAGGCCTCTCCAGAGCATGAAAGGCCAGGTTGTAGCAAACTTCATCATGGAGCACAATGTGCAAAACTCGAGGAGGAGTGCATGGTTGAGGTATGTCCTTGGAAGCTATTCTTTGATGGATCAGTTTGCGACAGGGGTCAAAGGATCGAGTACATGTTGGTTTCACCAACATGTGTAGTGTACGAGTTCTCCGTTCGGCTAAGTTTCGTGTGCACCAACAACAAAGCCGAATACGAGGCAATGCTGAATGGCGAGCATTTGGCTGACATGGGTATCAAAGACGTCGAGACCTTTGGTGATTCCAAGCTTGTCATCCAGCTGGTTAGTGATGAAAGCCAATGTTATGATGGAACTTTGAATGATTACCGAGAACGATGTCTAGATATCATCAAGACTTTGTGACGGGGTTCTTGACTTCGATCCCCTAGGGAGAAGCAGGGAGACATCCCACGAAGGACGATGAAGGAGTAGGCCCGAGTCTAAGCTAGAGAGAAGGCAGAGCGAAGGAGTAGGCCCGAGCCTGAGCTAGAGAGAAGGCAGAGCAAATAGGACAGGCAGCCTGGGACTGAACCCTAGGCGAGCCGCAAGACTTGCCCCTAGGACGTATACAAAGGAAAGGCATCGAAAGGAAGGCATGATCCCGACCTCGGGTATGAGAGAAGCAAGTGGCCTTCAATGCGGAGCAGGCGCCGCCCTGGCCAAGTGGGAGGACACTCGAGTGCCTTCCCTAGCCACGACATTGAGTGCCCGTCACCTTCAATTGAACCAAAGAGGAGTGGAACGCGGGGCGCGTGTGCACCTCAGTATGGGCTACCTCGACGATGGGACAGGAGTAGGTGTAGCGGCAGGCTACGAATATGGCGGCTCCATCGAGTGCCCTGTCCGGCATACGACAGGGCAAGCTGTCCGTGTACCCACGACTTGCTTCTCTTTTGTAATATGGAGGGAGACAAGAGAGAAAGAGAGAGAGTATAAATAGAGGTGCCTGTCGACATGAGGAGGACAGGCTCTTGCACTTGTAAGAACCACCCCTATTCTTGAGTAAGAACAAGCGAGACACCTCGGCGGGATGTAGGGCACCTTGCCCAAACAACAAGGATAAGTCCATTGTGTTCTTAGCTAGGCCACCTTGAGGTAGAATGCGCGACACTTTCGATTACTAGTCGGAAATCCAAACGCCGATAATTGGCATGCTAGGTAGGGGGACTTCCGCTCGTTCTGTTTCTCTACCACCACGATGGCTTCTCCTTGATCGACTCTCGCACCCGGTGTGACAATTTCCTTTGGCGACTTTGAGTTCATCGCCACGGTAGGCGATGAGGAGGGATCATACTTCGCCCTCACCCACCAGGCCCTCCACTTCGGAAGCCTGGACTTCTTCACCAGCAGCTTTGGCACCCTTTAGATCTCCACCGACTTAAGTTCCACGCACGATGCTCCGACATCATTCTTTGCGGGGGTGATAAAAAACGCCTTGAAGTGCCTTCACCACATTCTGGAGTACAACCCCAGATCCAACGACGACACCAAAGATGGTGAGCACCCTTCCCCCGAGTACCACGTCGCCAAGACGGCCAATGCCTCCCAGCTGGGAACGCCAACTAGCATGAGTCCACGAGGCGGCCTCGAGCCATCAGAGGCACGGCACTGCGAGCCGGCCGACCAGCTCGCAGAGCGACACGCCTTCTCAAGAACCTACTTGGTGCAGCCTGGCCCAAGTTCGGGTTGGAATGCGGCATGCCTCCGTGCCCGATAGGTCCAAGGCAACATCATCAACGATGGCCGACCTCCGCACTTTCAAAGGGCCAGACAAAATGTGGTGGCCGCCGCCGCTATACTGCACGGTGTGCCAAAGCCCATCGACCACTAAGCCCGGAGGGCTCACCAGGACCTCCAGGCACTTTTGGCCTCAGCCGCCACCTAGCGGGCTGAAAGTTCCTTCGCCTGAGCCCGAGGGTCCACAGCCTCGAGCCAAAGCCGAAGGCTTGCTAGGTGCGGAACGAACCACTCCGGAACCCACACGCCAAGCCAAGCAACCTTACCTGAAAGGGCCGGCTCATCAACCCTCTCGCGCACTCTATACACAAACATGTGTGGGGCATGTGACCTTCGCCGGACTCTTGAAGCCAGGCGGCAAACCTAGGAGGGCCCTACGGACTCACCTTCCACCTCAAGGCCCCGACGGCCTTGCTGGGCTAGCTACCCCATCCAAGGAAGAGGATTAAGACCGAGTCTCAAAGCCTTCAGAAAGAGGATACACAGTGCCCCCTTCCCACAAAGCTTATGGGCCCCGACCAGCATCGGAAAGTTGATGGGGAGACCAACCTCGGCGTATGGTTGGAGGACTACCACGTCGCCTGCCAGGCTGGTGGAGCGGAGGATGATGACTTCATCATCCAATACCTCCCCATCTACCTAACCGAGCCAGCACACGCATGGCTCGAATACGTTCCACCTGACAGCATCCAAAACTGGGCCGAGCTCCGGGAGGCATTCGTCAGCAACTTTCAAGGGACCTATTCGTGTCCCGGCAACTCTGGGACCTCAAGGGGAATCGGGGGATAGCCGCAGGGCCCCAGCAGGGACGACCAAGGGTTATGACCGACCGCTGGAGGTTCATCCATTGTGGCTATCTAGTAAAGCCAAGTACTAACAATTTTTTCCTTTTCTTGTTTTTAGTTGTGCAGGTACGAAGCCAACTAGTGTTCACATCCTAATCGGTCGGCGAGATCGATCAGGGGCTCTGGGGCTACTGACAGGGTTCTCGACTCCGACCACCTGGGCAGAAGCGGGGAGACATCCCACAAAGGACGATGAAGGAGTAGGCCGAAGCCCGAGCTAGGGAGAAGGCGGAGCGAATAGGACAGGGAGCCCGGGACCGACCCCTGGGCAATCCGTGAGACTTGCTGCTAGGGTGGATACAAAGGAAAGACCTTGAAAGGAAGGCTCAAGCCTGACCGCGGGTAGGAGAGAAGCAGGTGGCCTTCAATGCGGAGCAGGCGCCGCCCCATCCATGTGGGAGGACACTCGAGTGCCATCCCTGTCAACAACATTGAATGGCCGCCACCTCCGACGGAACAGAAGAGGATTGGAACGTGGGGCGCGCATGTGCCTCGGTATGGGCTACCCCGACGATGAGACAAGAGCAGGTGTAGCGGCATACTATGAATACGGCGGCTCCATCAAGTGCCCTGTCTGGCGTATGACAGGGCAAGCCGTCCTTGTACCCACGACACTACTACAAAAACAATTATCACAGGTGCCTCATTTTTTAGACCTAGGCAGTCCATAAAAAAATGCGCCTGTGATGTCGAATGAATTAATAGTCTCTTGTGATGAATAAACATCACAGACAGCTCGCAACGGCAAACCGCTTGTGTAAACATATCAATTTTGACAGGCGGACCGTGCAGTAGGAGCCGCCTGCAATATTGGCCATTAATACAGGCGGCTGAAGTGACTGGGAGTAGGAGTCGCCTGCAATATTGGCCATTAAACTGAGGGGAACACACCTTTGAATTCAATTTGAAGCCGCATTAATACAGGCGGCTGAAGCGACTGGGAGTAGGGCCGCCTGTAATATTGAAAATTAATATCGAGGGGAACACGCCTTTGACATCAATTCAAAGCCACCAAACGTCACGTCCTGGTATACATCAACCACATTTAGCATCAAATAAAAAGACAACAAACAATTTGATAATCGATAACAAATATTCATCATCAAACAAACATTCATTAAAAATTAATTTTTAGAAACAACAAAAGAAAACAACAGACAGTCGCCTAGTCCTCCAGTGGCGGAGGAACCCCACACTTGTCGGCGATCACCTCCACCAACTTCCTGCTTCCTTCCACCCCTAGCACCTCACCGACCGTCTCCCGTATCGCGTCAAGACGACTGGCCACTGCGCTTAACCCGAAGAGGTAGTGGGCTATGGTGTCAATTCCGGTACATTCTGGAAGGCGAGCAAGACCCTAAAGCTCCATGGCATCAGATGTACTGTTAAATACATCCTTCGACATCTGCCGACACAACGGTGATAGGTCGTCGTCCGCCTGTGCCCTTAGGGCAACCAAAATCTGCTCTAGGAAAGTGACTTTCCTAAGCAGGTGCACTCTCTCTTCCGCCCAGGAAGGCGGCGTAGGTGCGGTTGGAGCCGGTAACGAAGGTGCGGTTGGAGCAGGGGATGGAGCCGCGGTTGGAGCCGGGGACGGAGGTGCGGTTCGGGCCAGGGACGGAGGCGCGGCGAGTGGAGAGCATGGTCGGGAGCGCTTTGTCGGTGGTGCCATTGAGACTAGGGCTATGGTGCAGCGAGGAAGACGAAGACTAGAGGGAAGAGGAAGACTGTGATGGTGGTGCAGTCTGCAGAGAAGGGGAAGGCGCAAGTTATAATGGTGCAGAGAAGGAGACGTCGGATCGCTTCAAATTCTGTGCGCAAATGACAACGACCGCACGATACAGGTGAACCGTGGAGTAGGAGCTGCTTGCAATATTGGCCATTAATACAGGCGGCTGAAGCAACCGGGCGTGCGCGCCTTACCTTTTCGGTTACCGCGCGTGAGGGGAACGCGCGCAGTACATGCATCCTTAGAGTTACACAGGCATATAATCTTATGTTACAAACCGCATGTGATAAACATTCTTCACAGACGGACAGTCGTAGGTAAAGAACCGCTTGCGAAAATGGAGTTATCACAGGTGGATACTCTTTACGTTATAAATCGCCTGTGATAAAGATTCTTACAGGCGGCTAGTCGTAGGTATAGAACCGCCTGCGAAAATTGTAGCACGCACGATTCAACAAAAGTTTTAGCAACAAAATATGTCTCACATGGTAGGATGCATTACAGGGCCCTAAAATGTCAAGTTGCGCAAATGCAGTATCTCTTGCACTGTTGAAGTCTACGACCAACTCAAAGTCAATGATTCCATGTATGATTTTTTTTAATTTTTTAAAGCATTCCAACATGTCAAAATTCAAATATTAAAAGTGAAAAATTGTCAAATTAAATTATTAAAGCTTCATTACAATATTGCAAATATATAATATATATCATACATTTTTTCCAGCATTGACATCTTCTCGCGTATAGGGTTTTGCAATCCTTTTTAATGCTTCTTTCTACGCGCTTGATGTTGTCTGGATCAGTGAAAAGGTACATATCTTCATATTGATTATATTCCTCTTCATCATCTCCCAGATTCTCAACCCTAACAATATTTTGCTTTCCAGAAACAACTACATGCATCTTCTCAGCTCTTGGATACATAAAAAACTTGTGCAACACGATTCGCTAGAACCCACTTTGTTCAAGTCTACCAGTGTCAGCCCGTAGTTGTCCACTTTCACAGCATTAGGATGTTTGACCCATTGGCACTTAAACATTGGCATTTGCATTCTTTCGCCATAATCAAGTTCCCATATTTCCTCTATGAACCTGAAGTATGTGGTCTTCTGCCTTTGTGGATCATAAGCCTCTATACGAACACCACTATCTTGTGCAACACTCTTACCGTATTTTTCCTTAGTGTAAAATGTGTAACCATTGATGTCATATGCTTGCCATGATGTCACCAAAGCAGATGGGCCTGGGGCTAACTTCTTTATTGTTGCCTCTTCATCAGAGTCTCCGTATGGTATATTTTTGTACATTAACCATTCAGTCAAACATCTTCTGTGCTCTTTCATGATCCAGTCCTCCGTTCGGCCTTGGTTTTTTCTGCGAAGCTCAATTTTGTGTTCCTCGATGTACGACTCAGCTATTGCGAGCTGTTGTATTACACCAAAATGTGCATAGTGTACTAATTTGTAATCCTGAAAGATAAAATTTTTCTTACCAACTTTGCCTCTCCCACATAGTCTACCCTCATGTACTGGTATAGGCACACCTACCGGCTTTCTATCTTTGATGTAATCAGCGCAACCCTCAATCACTTCTTCAGTAGTGTATCCTTCCATAATTGAACCCTCTAGGTGAGTATGGTTCCACACATAACCCTTTAATACTCCTAAATATCTCTCCAATGGAAACATATGATGTAAACATAGCGGCCCCAATGATTTTATCTGATAAACAAGATGTATGATTAGGTGTACTTCCATATCAAAAAAAGATGGTGGGAAACACATCTCAAGATTGCACATAGTCTCGACGATGTACGTTTTCAAATAGTCTAAGTGTTCTCAGACTATCACCTTTTGTGATACTACATTGAATAAGTAACACAAACATGTGATGACAACTTTTACATGCTTAGGTTTGATGACCCTTAATTCAATGGCAAGGAACACTATTATCATCATGTGACGTTCGTGAAAATTATAGCCGAATAAAGATAAGTATTTCATCAAGACTAGTTTGCGGATATTGGATGAGAAACTCATGGGCACTCTGATCCCACGTAAGCATTCGCAAATTGCCTTTTTCTCCTGTAGTGTCAAGTTGTATCTGGCTGGGGGAAGCTAATGCTTCCCGTTGGCCTTTTCTACCGGGTGAAGCTCTAGTCTCGTATCAAGATTTACTAGGTTCATACGTGATTTTAATCCGTCCTTTATTTTTCTCGACATGTCCAGCAAGGTTCCAATGATGCTGTCAAACACATTCTTTATAATGTGCATCAAATCAATACCACGGCAAATTTCTAGGTTCTTCCAGTACGAAATATACTTGAAAAAATTGATTGTTTCTTGAAAGCCGTGTCAGTTGTATGACCCGAAGATGTAGTTTCTCTTTGTTCCTTTACATTTTTTTGCCCTTACCGAAAGCAACCTGAATGTTCTTGACCACTTCGAACACAAGTTTTCCAGTGTAAGATTTTGGTGCAGTATCTTTTTTTATTGTGTTATCAAATTATTCTTTCATCTTCCTATACTCGTGTGTATCTATCAAGAACCTCCAGTGTCTCATGTACACTATCTTTCTGGATGAAGTGAGGTACAGAAATGCAGTTCCATCCACGCACCTTACACAATCTTTCTTCCCTTTCATTTGTCCCGATAATGTAAACAGTCCAGCACGGTAACAAATATCATTGCTCTTAGCGTGAAATACTCCCGCTTGTACTCATCCCATGTACGTACCCCTTCATTCCACATTTTTGCCATATCTTCTATTAGAGGTTCCAAGAACACATCAATTTCAATGACGGGTTGTTTTGGACCTTGTACAAGAATACATAACAAAATATATTTCCTTTTGTGACACATCCATGTCGGTAGGTTGTACATTGTTAAGACCACAGGCCATGTGCTATGCATGCTCCTTTTTTCACCAAACGGATTCATTCCGTGTGTACCCAAGACAAACCTTACATTTCTAATTTCCTTTGCAAACTCTGGATACTGAATATCAAAATTTTTCCACTGGGTTGCATCACCAAGGTGTCGAATTTGTTTTTCATTCTTCCTGCGCTGCTCGGAATGCCAACGCATAAGTTCAACCTCCCTAGGGTTTGAGAACAAACGCTTCAAGTGATCAATTAGTGGAAGGTACCACATCAACAAGGCAGGATTTTTCTCTTATTCTTCCCGCCTGCATCGTCAGAAGTATCGTCATCGTCACCTTCAGGGCCAATAACATTCTTCTTATTCTTCAGGGTCTTATTCATGTTGGTAACCTACATGTGATTGTAGTCCTTCTTGTATCTACTGACACTGTAGATGGGGCATCTAGTAGCGAGCTCGGGCTCTTTGCAATATAGAATACAATGGTTCACACAAGCGTGTATCTTTGTCACACCTAGTGACATCGAACAAAGAAGTTTCTTGGCTTTATAAGTGCTTCTGGGCAGTTTATTAGGATTTGGAAGAATTTTTGCCAAAAGATTCAAAAGATTAGAGAAACTACAATTGGACCATCGTGTGTGGCTTTCAACTTTAGTAGTTCTAGGACTGCACGCAATGTAGTAAACTCTTTATCACAACCCTTTGATTCATCATATAAGAGCTCCGTCGCTGCATTCTACAATGTCTCTATTTTACTTAAACCTTTACTTGCAACCATAGAAATCAATAGATGTGGTTCGATGTGACGAGACATCTCCTCACAATAAAACCCATCATCATCATCATCATCATCATCACCATCATCATCCTGATTGTCACTACCATAATCGATATGAGCATTATCGTCATCAGAACCTCTCTCATCATCTTTATCCACCTCATGTGTATCCAACTCACCATGCTCTGTCCATATTGTGTAGTTTTTTTTGAAACCCCTTTTCACCAAATGTGATTGGATTACTATAGTACCTATCAAAGCAATCTTATTTTCACAGTCGATACCTGGACATAATGTCATCTATCTTTTGCATCTTCGCATGTCTCTTGGACGCTTCAATAAAGGTTGCAACATTTTAAATTTACATAACATCAGGTCTTGGCATGTGATACATCCAGGCTTGGCGGTCCATCTTCTGTGTCAAACCGTAAAAATAAAATATGATAGTAACCATTTCTTGAATGCAAGTGAAGGCTGAAAGTTGAACACAAGGTTAATAAAGCTAGCGTACAGTGGTGGCACTTGGAGGTGGGGACAACGACGTGCGCGTGCTTGGAGGCAAGGGCGACGACGGCGATGTGGGCTCGACAGCGAGAGAGATGGCAGCGGCGGAGAGGGGCAAGTATTTTTTTTGGCAGCCTGACAGCGTCGATGTGAAATCTCATTAGTTAGGTTTTTGCGATGCGCGAGCGGTGCTTTATATAGTTGTTAATTATCACAGCGGGTTTTAAGGTGGTCCATTAAAAACCGCCTGCGGTAATTGCCTCTTCATAGGTCTGTTTTTCAGTTTCTTCTTGCTTTGCTTTATTTTTTATTTAGATTCCATTGTAAATACTCAAACATGTATAGATTCTGCAAATTAAGTCCGAACTCGATGATTCTTTTTCCTATATTCTTCAAAAATTAGTATATACCAGATGGAACAAAAAGTTTAAAACTTATATAGGTAACCTTGTTATGTTTTGGTAAATATAGAATTAATTTATATGCACATATTATTCTGATTTTCATATCTCCTAAAAAATGGATCTTCCACTGAAAGTTGGTTTGTATGAACATATTGTCTGATTTATACATGTATGAATTTAGTTAATTTTTTAAAGAATCCAACATGTAAAAATTTAAATTATCCATCATTCTAATGAAATGCTCATATACATATGAGGCATTCTTCAAATTTTGAACACACATTAATTCAAACAATTTTGTAAAAATCTAAAAAAATCATAGAGGTTGGTATGATGGCTAAAACATCCCATAGAAAAATGCGCTCACAGAATCATTATATTATGCAAGATACAAAAATGACAAATAACCTATTTATTTGTTTTTCATGTTCTAACCAATTTCAAAAGTTTTTCCAAGTGAAATTTAATGGGCACCTATAATACCAAATCATATTACAAGAACTTGGAATTTTGGCTTTTACAAGCCCCCTTATTTTGATAAGAATGTTAATTAATACTAAACTTAGTAAACATTTTCACAGACGGTTCTATATTAAAAACCGTCTGTGATAATACATCTTCGCAGGCGGTGTTTAATTCATCTTCGAGGAGGAGGAGGGTCGCACGCCGGTCACACTTCTCTGTACTACCCTACCGGTCGCAATTAAGTTCTCTGCAGCTCTTTCTCCTCGGGCCGCTCGTCACCCTTTATCAACAATGGAAGACGCACTTTTATCTTGCCTGTCTCTTCACCACTGGCCGCAATTAAGTTCTCTGGACCTCCTCCTCCTCAGGCAGCGCATTTCCCTTCCGTCCAACTCTAGCAGCTCTCTCTTTGAACCCTTAGCGATCGACCAACTCTAGTGCGACAGCCGCCTGCCGTCCACTGTTCGCCATCACCGTCATCGTTGTGCCATAACTACTCCCTCCTATTCTACGTCGTCGTCATCGTCGTTCATGGCTGGGAACTTTGTTAACGATTTGGCGCGTGGCCGACTCAAGGAGGAGTGCTTGGCGTGGCGCAAGAACACCCCCATGTATGTACATATGGCACACCAGTCGCTCTGTAGTTTTGCTTTTCCGTCTTGTTTGTTTTTGGTATTTTCAACTCATGGCTCGCCATTTGCGTCACTTGTTGCCCAATTTCTCTGCGTAGGTTTCTCTGCGAAGCCTAAGTCGGGAGACTTAATGAAGTGACAGTGCATCGTCCCCGGTAAAGAAGGGGTAAGTCATGATGAATAAGCACAATCCAGTATAACCATCGTCCCATTATTAATTGTTTCCTTTGTAGACTGACTAGGAAGGTGGTTACTACCCTCTGACAATCTCCTTCTCAGGGGGCTATCCCTTGGTACCTCCGAGATGCGCCTTTCCATCTGGTTTCTTCCACCCGAATGTCCATCACTCAGGATTTCTCTGCCTTGGGGTTCTTGATCAAGAGATTATAAGATAGACTTATTTTGCTCAAGTAATTAGTAATTTTTTCTGAACTTATTTGAAGTGGTTTCTTATGTTGCTTAAATTGATATTTCATAGCGGTGGTGTCCTAGTATTAATGTCAGACTTTTACTACTTGAAGTTCAGCTTTTGCTTCATCAGTCAAATGCACGCGATGTTGAAAATGATTGCTATAATCTACTTATCAAGGTTAGTAACTTTGTTTTAGTGAGCGACCTAGGTTATATATCATTCCGCATTTGACATTTGTCAATTTAAAGAATGTCAATGTTATTTTCAGGATCCAGAGGAATATAAGAGACATGTTTGGGAGCAAGCTTGACGGTACAGTTTAAATCGATCGATGGGAGCTTCATAGGAATATAAGTTTGAAATGTATAGTTTAGAGGGCATGCAATGTGTATAAACTATGAAATGTTCATTGAGTTGCAAATGTTTATCTCTAAATTACAACGTGATTGTGGTTCTATATTTTCATTGTGGCAACGATGCACATTTATTATCTCTACATGAGAAATGGTAATGAACAAATATACTAGAAAGAAAATAATTTGAACATTTTTCACAGGCGATGTTTAATTAAGAGCCGCCTGTGAAATCTGCACCTACATAAGGCCGATCGGGCGGTTCTAAATTACAATTTATCTCTGCGCGCGAAGTGACAACAAACAAATATACTAGAAAGAACATAATTTAAACATTTTTCACATGCGGTATTTAACTAAGAGTCGTCTGTGAAATCTGCGATTTTCACAAGCGGTGTTTAACTAAGAGCCGCCTGTGAAATCTGCGCCTATATAAGGCCGCTCAGGCGTTTCTAAATTACAATTTACAAACCGCCTGCACTAATACATCTTCACAAGCGGTGTTTAACGAAGAGTCGCTTGTGAAAATCTGCACCTATATAAGGCCGCTCGGTCTCCTCAAAAAAACCCAATCTTGGAGATTTCACTTAGACGCTTTCAGGACGCCAAAACTTTCCTTTGCCACCAAAACCCTCGCCGCCGAGCTTTGTGATCGCCGTCCACACTGCCGAGCTTCGTCCTCATCGTCCTCACCGCCGAGCTTCGTGTCACACCCGGTTTCTCCGAAGAACAACCGAGTGAATAGCACATGTATGCCAGGATCATTTTCTCATATACGTGATGACAAATAGTGAAGCATCATTTATTACAAGCCAGGTGTCGAATATAAATAAGTCTTACATAGCATACGTCTCGATGGACGATAAATAGTTCATGACACGTAAATAAAGTAGCAGCGGAATATTATTCTTGTGGGCTCCGTCACAGGCGTTGCCCGGGGGACTCCATGAACCTATAATCCTTCTTCGGGTCCGAAGTCTTGGTCATTGAACACCACATCATCCCCTTGACCTGGGCAGCAATTTAAACCAACAAATATGCAAGTTTGAGTACCGTTGGTACTCAGCAAGTGTGGGAAAGTTATGTCATGCATGGCTAGAGCAAGGAGAGGTTGAACTCATGGTTAAAGCACTACGCAATTAATACCTATCACCTTAGCTTATTAAGCACCTACATTACTACATAGGTGAAATGGTCCCAATCTCCCAACCCATCATCAAAATCAAATAACCATAACATCATTTCCAATGTTAAGCTCACCGCTTAACATCCACAACTTTCAAATTCATCATCCTCTAATCATGAATAAGTCCAAGCCGCTCTTGACCGTGAGCACGGCTGTCATGACAGTTTTGACTCTGCAGAGTTTGCACCACTGTACCCACATGTAGTGATTTCATCCCCCGTTGTCGGGTGGACTAAAAGAACCTCCATTATGCTAGTGGCCGCGAACCACATTCACACTTCCCAGGTGTGTAGCCAGGAGATCACTACGAAGCCTTTACAAAGGGATTCCCGACGAGCGTGGGCCCACTAAGGTTTCACCCCTAACAGCATACAAGAGGCTCCAACCCCGCTGCAGTGGCCCCCTCTTGAGCCTTGCGGTTCATATGGTAGTCCAGCTGACACCTATTCCCCGCACCATCCAACACACCCATACTACGCTGGGGATACACCTAATTAATTGGCCAAGCTGCCCCATCTCAGCATGTGGTTGGCACGGTAAAGCCAGGTTACATGCTCCATGAACCGGTCCTTAGGATCCAGGCAAGTACTAAACACAAACCCGAGTCTCGTGCACCCAGCACCAACCAAATCATCCAACTTGCCTCGATCCCTATCTCTACATAACTCATAATATCTCATTCAAGAGCAAGGTAAATAAGTTGATGATCTCATATCCCACATATCCCATTCTAAGCATGGCTAAGAATAAGCATATAAATAAATGACATGATAAAATAAATCCCAACCCAAGCTACAAGGAAGCAAGGTAATGCAATTCTAGGGAAACTTCCTAGCATGGGTTTTATATTTTAATTGACAATGCAAATAATTCTATCTACACATCCTAGCATAGGATCAAAGTGGTCAAGGACACTTGCCTTCTTCCTGCTGCTCTGGGAATCGAAAGTCTTGGTCTTGGAAGGGGAGAACTTGCTCTGGGGCAGGTTCTACTAATGCCAATACACATAGCAAAAGAAAACAACAATCCATAAGACATAGTTCACACTTTCACTTCATACAAACCACACATACATACCTATGAAAGTCATTCACATTTCTAAGTGTTGTGGTTACTCTACATGTGTTGAATTTTGACCTACATGCACTTTTAACATATGTATATGATTTCTAGCTTTTGTATTCAGATTTCTGTTTGCACACTATATATGAATTTCCAATTTGAACAAATTCTTTATATTTAATTAATACACTTCTTAGCTACCAAGTTTGCATGAAAGGTAATTCCCTACTCCAAATAGGTTTTCAGATCTTCTACCAAATCCTAAACTGAAGTTTTTGGATTTGGAGACTTCATTTATCATTTTCTAATTATGCATACCTATTTTCCTATATTTTTCAGATTTATTTTCTATGCCTAAAAGTGAGTTTTAATATTAAATAGTAGGACATATCATCTAAACAGAATAGGTTCTGATCTAAAATATTAAATAATATATTTTTGAACTTCTCTTCTGATGTGAACTAATTTAAATTTATTTTATCAGTTTTTAGAATTATTTCCTAGCCTAAAAATGTGTTTCTAGAACTAATAAATATGAACAACATTTAGACAGATTTCATTTCAGCCAAAAATCTATTTTTAACTCATTCTAAAGTTTTCCAAGTGCCAGGAGAGTTTAAATTTGAATTTGCACATGTGTTTGCCTTACCTTTTAAATTTAAATCCTAGTCACATATTAAAATTTCTAAATTTAATATCATATAGGGTCAAAAAGGTAAATCCTCCCTACTGCAGGGTCTAATTTGCTATTTCATAAATTTCCAGGGGTCTAACTACACATAACAGAGGGGTTTTCCTAATTTTTATTAAGTCCAGGGGCTAAAACTGATTTTTAAATGAATTTACACGAATTTCTGAAGTTCCACGGGCTAGATCAGAAGTTTCCGGGGCTAGCTCGTGTTTTCCGAGATCCCCAAGGGGTAGCGTGTAAGAATCCCGGCTTTTATAATGCGGGGCTGACGTGGACCGTCCGATTTAAAATAGACGGCTCAGATTAGATCGCTGAACCGGTACGCGCGGGTTTTGATTCTACCGTGCGATTTAAAATAGACGGCCCTCAAGGGGCCACGTCGCCCTGGCCGCAGCCAGCCCGCGCTGCCCGGCGGCGCGCGGCGGCGGGAGGCGGCGATCTCGCCGGAGATCTTCGGGTTTTTGTCTATATTTCCTAAAACTTGGATTTCATGGCATAGAACGGTAGAGGGGAGGTCAGGGATCTCAACTCGGGGTTTTTCTTGAGCTCGGAGGCCCTGGAAGGTGGTTGGCGGCGAGGTCCGAGATGAAATAGCGGCGGTGCTCGCCGGAGCTGCGTCTAGGGTCAAAACACCGGGTTTTCTTCACCTGCGTGACTCCCTGGAGGCGGTGGAACATGATCGGCGCGTTAGATCAGAAAATCCGAGCAAGGATCAAAAGAAAACGGTGATCGAAGCTTCGGTTGTCACCGGAGAGAAAAGTGGAGCGCGCGGGGGAATTCAGCGAGTTTCTTTGCGGGAATTTCACAAGGGGAGGCGGCGGAGGATCGGCTTGGTTAAATAGCAGCGTCCGGGGCCGAAGATCAGGCTGGTGGCGCGGTTTTTCGGAGGTGGTTTGGATTCGGGTGCGAGAGAGGAGTCCGGGTCGGTTGGGCACGCGGGAGGTGAGGGATGACACGCGGTCCCTGCGTGTCAGTGAGAGGGAGAGAGGGCGCGCGGTCATGGGCTGGCGCGGGGGGGGGGGGGGAATAGTGGGCCGGCTGGCGGGTTTCGGCCCACTGGCCGGTTGGGTTTTTTTTCTTTTTCCTTTTCTTTTCTGTTCTGATTTGAATTTGAATTCCAGTTTGAATTTGAATTTCTGCACCACATGCAATATGTCCAAAATTTTTTAAATTCCCTCCTTTTGCAGATTTTGGGGTGTTACACTTCGTCACCGTTGCCGTCTATGTACATCCGCCTCTTTCTTCTCTTCTCTCCCTCCTCACTTCTCTATCCCCCGCGCCGCCTCCTTCCCTTCCCCCTCCCCATGCCGCCTCCCTCCTCGCCCTCGCCGCTGACCTAGTGTCGTCTTCGCCCTCGCCGCCACCTCCCTCCTTCCTTTTCTGCCCCCTCTGGCACCATCGCTGTCGCACCCCCACGCCTCCTCCTCCTTCCCGGCATCTACACCCACCGTGCACTGGCCCCTCCCCACTGTCCCACAACACCAGCGCTCTCCCACTACGCCGAACTTTCCCTTTTAGATTGTTTAGATTACTTGTTTAGAGACCTTCAAAATTGCTTAGATTAATTGTTTAGATTTTGTTTAAAGGTGGACCAGAGAGCAAATTATTTAGAGAGCAAATTAATTGTTTACATCAGAAAGCAAAGCAAATTTAGCTCAATTGTTTCTTTTAAATTTTCTGTGTATGTTCATACCAGTACCAATTAGTTGTTTAGAATAGTTGTGTTAAAGGAGTTAGTCTTGTTGTGCTAACAGATAGTCCATGTTGTCTTTGTAATCACTGAGTACTATGACAGGGATACATGTTGTCTTTGTAAATTCACCATGTTCACTCTATTTTATATATTAGGATGTGATTTTACATATTAGGATGTCTTTGTAATCACTGAGTACTATAACAAGAAACCCCTTCTGTTGCTTTTCAAGTTCTAACATGGAAAGCCCTAAGAAGACTGGTGCTGGTAGTAACAATGAAGCCGACAATGTGGAGTTTAGTGACTCCAGCAGTTCAGGCTCGTATCACAGTCTATCAGATCCTTTTTCAAATATAAAAATTAAAAACACTTCAGAGGATCTCGACCCGGAATAGGATCCTGCCGGCGAGGTATGGATCACGAATCTTAACTCCAGCAGTTTAAGTTAGTGTTGATTGTCAAGTATATGAAGCCTTATAGTTCTTTTCTACCTAGCTTAATTGCCAAGACAACGAGGTGACTTCGGCTCCTAAAACCGCAGAAGGTTCTCCAATGGTTGAATCCTCAAATTCAGTCAAGCAAAAACGAAGGCAACGAGGTCCCAATAAGGGTCCATTGAACTGCATCATATACATAACAAGTGTTGGTCCAGGTGGGCTTCCCCAAGAACCACTCGATTCAGTTACAAAGTACCGAAATGCATGCGGTTGTCTTGTTAGAGAGCTCGTGCTGATCACAACCAAGAATTGGAGAAAATTCCCTGAGGCGGACAAGAATGAGTTGTGAGAGAAGTTAAAGAAATAATTCAAGTTCCCAAAAGGCATGGAAGAAGCTGTAAAGAAAGCAACATTGGTCTCTTGAGGCAAGAAGTTTTGTGGCTGGAAGAGTGAAATGAATGCTTATGTTAAGGACAATAAGGTCCCTAGTCCGAAGAAGATGGGAAAAATCACACAAGCTCAGTGGCAAGAATTTGTTCGTCAAAAGACCACACCTAAGGCTAAATCACTAAGTGAATCTAGGTCAGAGCTTGCCAAAAAGAACAAATACCATCATCGCTTGGGGTCTACCGAATATGCCCTCAAAGTTGAGAAATGGAATAAATGTGACACCCTCAATTTCAATTTCTGCATGTATTCATAGTTTATGTAGAAAACCATTTTTTTTAAATAAATAGAAACAGAAAAGAAAAAAAGATAGCCAAAAAGAGCCAAATCCAATCCACAGAGAGTGCCGAAGACAATTCCCGCGGCCCACTGGACACATGGCGCCTTCGGAGCTCATCCCCGCAAAGGGGGAGAGGTCCGCTGCAAAACTGGCTACATGGCAGGCTCAGGGCTCGTCTCTGTGGAAGGGGCGAGGTCTGACCCCGTGGGACACGTGTCGCTCCAGGAGTTAGCCTCTGCGGAAGGAGCGAGGCCAGTTCCGCAGGACATGTGTTGTCACTAGAGCTAGTCACCGCGGAAAAGAGAGGACCAGCCGCGCGGGACACATGTCGCTCTTGGAACTTACTTCCGAGAGGTCCGACCCACGGGACATGTGTCGCTCTCGGAGCACACCTCCGAGAGGTCCGGTCCTATTGGTCACGTGTCACCTCCGGAGCTCGCCTCCGGGAGGTTCGACACTACCGGACACGTGTCACCTCCGGAGTTCATCTCCGGGAGGTCCGTCACTATAGGGCACGTGTCAACCTCGGAGCTCGTCTCTGAGGAGAAAGGAAGTCTGGCGCTGCAAGGACACGTGTCACTATCGGAGCCCACACCCGAAGAGAGGGGAGGTCCCGACCCACCAGACACGTGGCGCACGCGGAGCTCGCCTCTGGAGAGAGGGAGGTCCCGCCCACCAGGATGCGTGGCACACACGGAGCTCGCCTCTGAGGAAGAGGGAGGTCTCGCATGCCTGACACGCGGCACAACTAGAGCTCGCCCCTGAGGAAAAGGGAAGCCCAGGCCCTCGCAGGACACGTGGAGCCTTCGGAGATTATCCCTATAGAAGGACACGATTCTGAAGCGGTTTTCCTCTGTACGTGAGTACCCGTTACTGAGGAAACCAACACGAACTCTTCTACGTTGATACTGCAACCAAATCAATTGAAGATAAGTTGTTAAGATTCAAAAACAATTTGAATAGGACTCTTATTCGAATTTCGATCAGAGTAGGACTCTTCGTTTCCCGATTATAAATAGAACCCGAAAACCCCCCTTGGTCGTAACATCTTTTCTAAGCCGACAACTTAGAATCCCTAGCCCCCAAACTCGCCGAGCTAAACCTCTTCGCCGGAGTTTGACCACCGGTGAGACCGCCGACAAGCCCGTACCATGATCTCCATCGTCGGAGGAGAGCCAACGATTTGTTTTTGCTAGAAGAAGGACCCGAAGGAAGCAAGGTAGGTTTCCAATACCACCTTACGACATCATCGCGGTTTTCTTTCCATCTGTTCTTCGATCCTTTCGAACAGAAGCTTTTGTTGTGGACAGATCACGTGTTGATTGGTTTGATCTAATGTCAAGATAATCGCCACATCCACAATTGATCTTTACACCTCTGTTCATCGTAAAACCCATGCAAGCCGTGCAAGAACACGTACAAACCGATCCAGTAAAAACTGCATCATAGGATTAGCATGCATATGCATCATGGCATCTTGATTAAAGGTTGTGCATTATAATTGATTGCTGTGAACCTTGTATATGCGTGATCGTAATTAGAAGGACAAGCTCAGGGAGCTACCTACGAAGGACTATAGCACCAGAACATCGAGACACAAGAGCAACCCGAGCCGCAAGAACAAGGCAAGTGCCCCTTAACCATATTGATCTTATGTTTTTAAAAAAAACTGTTTTGTTTGCGAAAAGGTGTGTGTGTGACACCCTCAATTCTGTAGAAAAATAAACCACGGAACCAAGTACTGATGCATATGTGTGCCCAAGATGTTCATCACACATATACACATCATCCACAAACTGAATTCAAAATATATATAACCACGAATAACAGAGTTTATTACAAGGTTTCATGAGTCTTGGACTCATGCTCACAGCGGAAGTACAGTTAGCTAGACACATCTATCTCGCTTCCCATATACCATGGACTCAGCGAAGCATAAAAGTAAAAACCATACCCGACTCATAACTTCCCTGGCGACAAGGGTGGTTTAACCAAAACTAGTAAACTCCTATAAAAGGGTTTCCCATCATTTTTGACTCAGCGCACACACCTTTTCGCAAAACAAAACAGTTTTTCCAAAACATAGGATCAATATGGTCAAGGGGCACTTGCCTTGTTCTTGCGGTTCCGGTTGCTCTTGGATCTCAAAACCTTGTTGTGGCAGCTCGTCGTAAACGGCTCCCTGAGCTTGTCCTTCTATGCACGATCACACACATACAAGATTCACAACAATCAATATCATGCACAAACTTTAACTAGATGCGATGATACATATGCAGGCTATCCTATGATCAGTTTTCATTAGATAAGTTTGTACGTGTTCTTGCATGGTTTGCATGGGTTTTATGATGAACACGGGTGTTCGGATCAAATGTATACGTCGCGATGATCTTGACTCTAGATCAGACCGATCAACACGTGATCTGTCTACGAAAAGCTTCTGTTTGAAAGGAATCGAAGAACAGATGCAAAGAAAACACGACAATATCGTAAGTTGGTATTGGAGACCTACCTTATGTTCTTCTTAGTCTCGAGGTCCTTCTCTTAGCAAGACAGATTGTAGGGGCTCTCTTCCGGCGATCTTCCTCGACTGAACTCCGGCGAAGGGTTTATTCGATAAGCTGCGCTAGGGCTCTAAGTCGTCGTCTCAGGAGGTGGAAAAGAAGTTCGTGGTTTCGCCAAAGGTTCTGGGTTCTATTTATAATTGGGAAGAAAGAGTTCAAATCTAATTGGACTT
Source organism: Neostapfia colusana (assembly GCA_030760725.1). Classification (NCBI taxonomy): domain Eukaryota; kingdom Viridiplantae; phylum Streptophyta; class Magnoliopsida; order Poales; family Poaceae; genus Neostapfia; species Neostapfia colusana. Next base: position 45,702,310 of record JASWHV010000002.1, on the reverse strand, counting down.
CGAATAAGAGTCCTATTCAAATTGTCGTTGAATCTTAACAACTTATCTTTAGCTGATTTGGTACGGTAACATTGTAGAATTCATGTCGATTTCCTCCCGTACCGGTATTCCCATGCGTACGGAAGCAAAAACCGCTCCAGAATTCGTTACCTCCGCGGTGATGAGCTCCGGAAGCTCCACGTGTCCACCGGGGCCTGGTCTCCCCTTTTCCTCAGAGACGAGCTACGGTTGTGATGTGTGTCAAGCGAGCGAGACCTCCCTCTCCTTCGGAGGTGAGCTCCGCGTGCGCCACGTATCCTGGCGGTCGGGACCTCCTTTCTATTCGAAGGTGGCTCCGCGCACGCCACATGTTAGTGCCGGACCTTCCCTCTCTTCTCAGAGACGAGCTCCGAGGTTGACACGTGTCCAACAGTGACGGACCTCTCGGAGGTGAGCTCTGAGATCGACACGTATCCTTCGCGACTGGTCCTCTGATTTCCACGGTTACTAGCTCCAAAAGTGACACGTGTCCTGCGGGCTGGCCTCGCTTCTCCGCAGAGGCTAGCTCTGGGGGCAACACGTGTCCCACGGGGTCGTACCTCTCCCCCTTTTGCGGGGATGAGCCCCGAGCCTGCCACGTAGCCGGTTTAGCGGTGGACCTCTCCTCATTTGCGGAGATGAACTCCGAAGGCGCCATGTGGCCAGCGGGCCGCGGGAGTTGTCTTCGGTGCTCTTGGTGAACTAGATTTTGCTCTTTTTGGCTATCTTTTTGATTCTTTCTCTGTTCCCACTTCTTTAAAAATGTTTTCTCTACATGAAACATGAATACATGCATAAACAAAAATGAGGGTGTCACAAATCTACCCCCCTTAAATTGAATCTCGCCCTCGAGATTCGTTAGTAGAGAATAGATGAGGGAATTCTGCCTTGATGTCTTCTTCACGCTCCCATGTGGCTTCAGCTTCGGTGTGATGGCTCCATTGTACCTTGCACCATCGGATCACTTTGTTCCTTGTGACCCTTTCCGTTACGTACAAAATTCGGACAGGGTGCTCCCCATAAGTCAGGTCCTCTTGAAGTTCAAGCTCTTCCATTGGTACTTGCTCCTCTAGTACTCTCAAACACTTCTTGAGCTGGGATACATGAAACAAGTCATGTACGTCGGAGAGATATGTTGGGAGCTCTAGTTGATAGGCTACTTCTCCTCGCTTGTCCAGAATCTTAAATGGTCCGATGTAGCGAGGTGCTAGCTTGCCTTTGACGTTGAAACATCGTTGGCCTCGGATAGGCGATACCTTAAGGTATACGAAGTCTCCCACTTCGAAAGTCAACTTCCTTCGCCTATTGTCCGCATAGCCTTTCTGTCGTGACTGAGCAGCCTTTAAGTTCTCCCGTATCGTTTGGACTTGCTTTTCAGCTTCCTGCAGTACTTCGGGTCCAAACACCTGGTTCTCTCCAGTTTCGTTCCAAAACAGCGGTGTTCTACACCGTCTACCGTACAATGCTTCGAAAGGCGACATCTTCAAGCTAGCTTGATAGCTGTTGTTATAGGAGAATTCGGCGTACGGTAAACTCCTATCCCAACTACGCCCATGTTTCAAGGCGCAAGCTCTCAACATGTTCTCCAAAATTTGGTTTGTCCTTTTGGTTTGTCCATCGGTTTGTGGGTGATAGGCGGAGCTAAAATCCAGTCGTGTACCCATAGCTTTCTGCAGCTTCCTCCAAAATCTAGAGGTAAACTGAGAACCAAGATCTGAGACTATCCTCTTCGGGACTCCATGACGGCACATGATCTGCTCCATGTACAACTCGGATAATTGTGCAACATTGTACTTGGCCCTTACAGGGAGAAAATGGGCTGTTTTCGTCAATCGGTCCATGATAACCCAGATGGAGTCATAACCCGACTGAGTACGTGGCAATCCGACGATGTAATCCATACTGATGTCCTCCCACTTCCACTCGGGTACCTTCAAGGGTTGCAACAATCCAGCGGGTCTTTGATGTTCGGCCTTCACCCGTTGGCATGTGTCGCATAGGGCAACATATTCGGCTATGTCCCTTTTCATACCATCCCACCAATAACAAGTCTTCAAGTCCTTGTACATTTTGGTACTTCCGGGATGTATGGAATAAGGTGAATCATGTGCCTCTTTTAATATCATGTCGCGGATGTGCTTTACGTTAGGCACACAAAACCTTTTTCCTAGCCAAAGCGTACCCTTTTCATCTTCTTTGAAATCCTTCTCTTATCTCTTGGCCGTTGCTTGGCCATCTCTTATCTCTTGCTCCAATGAAAAGTGGATTTCCATCACTTCCATGTTGTTCAAGAATCCGAGGTGTAACCGTTCGAACTCCTTACGTAGTTCGGGTGGTAGCTCCCGAACCGTGAGTTGGTGACATGCTCCCTTCCGGCTCAATGCATCGGCTACTACATTGGCCCTCCCAGGGTGGTAGTTGATTCCAACATCGTAATCCTTGATGAGTTCCAACCATCGATGTTGCCTCAAATTCAAGTCCGTTTGTGTAAACATGTACTTGAGGCTTTTATGATCCGTATAGATCTCACATCGGTGACCAAGGATATAATGTCTCCAAATCTTCAATGCATGCACTACTGCTGCTAGCTCCAAGTCATGTGTAGGATAATTAAGCTCATGCTTCTTTAATTGTCGTGAGGCATAGGCTACCACTTGTCCTTCTTGCATGAGCACACATCCGAGCCCTTGTCTGGATGCGTCACAATATATGTCAAAGATCTTGCTTACGTACGGCAATACCAAAACCGGCGCTGTGGTTAGCCTTCTCTTAAGTTCCTCAAAGCTCTCTTGGCACGCTGATGTCCACTGGAACGCTTTTCCTTTCGTTAGCAACTCCGTCATAGATTTTGCTATCTTAGAGAAGTCCTTGATGAAGCGTTGGTAGTATCCAGTGTAACACCCCAAAACCTGCTAAAGAGGGGAATTTAAAAATTTTTGGACGTATTGCATGTGGTGAAGCAATTCAAATTCAAACTGGAATTCAAATTTAAATCAAAACAGAAAAGGAAAAGGAAAAAGAAAAAGAGAAACGGCTAGTGGGCCGAAACCCACCTCAGCCGGCTCAAAACCCGCGGCTGCCTTCCCCCTCCCCCTCTCTCCCTAACGCGTGGGGCCCACATGTCATATCCCTCCCCGCGTGCCCAACCGCCACGCGACTTCCACGCCGATCGCTGCTGCCACGCTGATTTTCTTGCTCCGGAGCCACGATCTCCAGCTCATGCACTGCGGCACATCTAAACCAACCCCCGCCGCCCTCCCTCGCCCATTTAAACGCTGAAATCCGCCCCTTTTTCCTCCCCAATCGGCCATTTTTCTTCCGGGTGAGAATCGAAGCTTCCACCGCCGTTTTCCTTCGATCCTCGTTCGGATTTCCTGATCTAACGGGCTTTTCATGTTCCACCGCCGCCGGGGAGTCTTGCAGGTGAAGGAAACCCGGTGTTTTGCGCTCTAGATACAGCTCCGGTGAGCACCGCCGCGTTTTCCCCTCGGACCTCATCGCCGACCGCCTTCTAGGGCCTCCGAGCTCAAGAAAAACCCCGAGGTGAGATCCCCCACCTCCCCTCTTCCGTTCTATGCCAAGAAAATCCAAGTTTTAGGGAGTATAGACGAAAACCCGAAGTTCTCCGGCGAGATCGCCGCCTCCCACCGCCGCACGCCGCCGGGCAGCGCCGCCTGCACACGGCCAGGGCGACGTGGCCCCCTGAGGCCCGTCCATTTTAAATCGTGCGGTCCCGAATAGATCTAACCCATACCGCTTCGCGTTATAATCTCAGCCGTCTATTTTAAATCCAACGGCCCATGTCAGCCCCGCGTTATAAAGGCCGAGAATCTTACGCGCTACCCCCTGGGGATCTCGGAAAACACGAGCTAGCCCCGGAAACTTCTGATCTAGCCCCTGGACCTTCAGAAATTCATGTAAATTCATTTAAAAATCAGTTTTAGCCCCTGGACTTAATAAAAATTAGGAAAAACCTCTCTGTTTTGTGTAAGTAGGCCCCTGAAAATTTAGGAAATAGTAAATTAGACCCTGCAGTAGGGTGGGTTTGCACTTCAGACCCTATAGGATATTAAATTCAGAAATTTGGAACATGTGATTAGGATTTAAATTCAAATGGTGATGCAAACACATGTGCAAATACAAATTTAAATTTTCCTAGCACTTGGAAAACCTTTAGAATGAGTTAAAAACTGATTTTAGACTGAAATGAGATCTGACTAAGTGCTGCCTACTTTTATTATTTCTGGAAATACATTTTTAGGCTAGGAAATAATTTTGAAAATGGGTAAAACAAATTTAATTTGATCCCCACCAGAGGGGAAGTTCAAAAATATTTCATTGAACATTTTAGATCAGAACCTATTCTGTTTAGGTGATATGTCTTACTATTTTAATATTAAAGTTCCCTTTTAGGCATAGAAAATAAATCTGAAAATATAGGAAAATAGGTATGCATAATTAGAAAATGTTAAATGAGGTCTCCAAATCCAAAAACTTCAATTTAGGATTTTGTAGAAGATCTGAAAACCTATTTGGAGTAGGAAATTATCTTTCATGCAAACTTTGTGGCTAAGAAGTGTATTAATTAAATATAGAGAATTTGTTCAAATTGGAAATTCATATATAGTGTGCAATTAGAAATCTGAATACATAAGTTAGAAATAATATATATGTTTAAAAGTGCATGTAGGCCTAAAATAAACACATCTAGGGTAACCACAACACTTAAAAATGTGAATGACTTTAATATGTATGTATGTATGTATGTATGTGTGGTTTGCATGAGTGGAAGTGTTAACTATGGCTTATGGAATGTTGTTTTCTTTTGCTATGTGTGTATTGGCATGAGTAGAACCAGCCCCAGAGCAAGTTCTCACCTTTCAAGGTCAAGACTTTCCATTCCCAGAGCAGCAGGAAGAAGGCAAGTGTCCTTGACCACTTTGATCCTATACTAGGATGTGTAGTTAGAATTTAATTGCATTGTCAATTTGAAATATGATACCCAAGCTAGGAGGTTTCCCTAGATTTTCATTATCTTATTTCCTTGTAGCCTGGGTTGGGATTTATTTTATTATGTCATTTATTTATATACTTATGCTTAGCCATGCTTAGAATGGGATAAGTGGGATAAGAGATCATCAACTTGTTTACCTTACTCTTGAATGAGATATTATGAGTTATGTAGACGTAGGGATCGGGGCAAGTTGGATGATTTGGTTGGTGCTGTGTGCACGAGACTCGGGTTTGTGTTTAGTGCTTGCCTGGATCCTAAGGACCGGTTCATGGAGCATGTAACCTGGCTTTACAGTGCCAACCACATGCTGAGATGGGGCAGCTTGGCCAATTAATTAGGTGTATCTCCGGCATAGTATGGGTGTTTGGATGGTGCGGGGAATAGGTGTCAGCTGGACTACCATATGAACCGCAAGGCTCAAGAGGGGGCCACTGCAGCGGGGTTGGAGCCTCTTGTATGCTGTTAGGGGTGAAACCTCAGTCGGCCCACGCTCGTCGGGAATCCCTTTGTAAAGGCCTCGTAGTGATCTCCTGGCTACACACCTCGGAAGTGTGAACGTGGTTCGCAGCCACTGGCATAATGGAGGTTCTTTTAGTCCACCCTGCAACGGAAGATGAAATCACTACATGTGGGTACAGTGGTGCAAACTCTGCAGAGTCAAAACTGTCATAACAGCCGTGCTCACGGTCAAGAGCGGCTTGGACTTATTCATGATTAGAGGATGATGAATTTGGAAGTTGAGGATGTTAAGCGGGGAGCTTAACATTGGAAATGATGTCATGGTCACTTGATTTTGATGATGGGTTTGGAGATTGGGACCATTTCACCTATGTAGTAATGTAGGTGCTTAATAAGCTAAGGTGATAGGTATTAATTGCGTAGTGCTTTAACCATGAGTTCAACCTCTCCTTGCTCTAGCCATGCATGACATAACTTTCCCCCACTTGCTGAGTACCAACGGTACTCAAGCTTGCTTTTCTGTTGGTTTAAATTGCTGCTTAGGTCAAGGGGATGATGTGGTGTTCAATGACCAAGACTTCGGACCCGAAGAAGGATTTTAGGTTCACGGAGTCCCCTGGGCAACGCCTGTGACGGAGCCCACAAGATTTATATTCTGCTGCTGTTTTATTTACATGTTATGAACATATTATCGTCCATTGAGACGTATGCTATGTAAGACTTATTTATATTCGAACACTTGGCTTGTAATATAATGATGCTTCACTGTTTGTCGTCACATGAATGAGAAAATGATCCTGGCATACATGTGATATTCACTCGGTTGCTCTTTGGAGAAACCGGGTGTGACATCCAGCCATTCCAAGAAAACTCCGAATATCCCTAACGTTTTGCGGTTGGTTCCACTTCAGAACATCTCCCACTTTTATGGGTTCAACCGATACTCCTTCCTTGGAGATAATGTGGCCTAGAAACGATATCTCCTTTAGCCAAAATTGACACTTGTTAAGCTTGGCATACAATTGATGCTCACGCATTTTCTGCAAGATCAATCTCAAATGTTCTTCATGCTCCTCCTCACTTTTGGAATACACCATAATGTCGTCGATAAAAACTACGACGAACTTATCCAAGTACTCCATGAAAACCTTGTTCATAAGGTACATGAAGTATGCGGGTGCATTTGTTAACCCAAAAGACATGACGGTATATTCATACGAACCATACCGTGTTCAAAAGGCAGTCTTGGGTATATCGGAGGGCTTAATCTTCAGCTGGAAGTATCCCGACCGAAGATCAATCTTAGAGAACACTCGGGCTCCTTTCATTTGGTCGAATAGGTCCTCTATACGGGGCAGAGGGTATTTATTGTCACCTCACTGAGAGACCTATAGTCCACACACATCCATTGGGTCCCATCCTTCTTGTCTACGAAGAGCACGGGAGCTCCCCATGGTGACGAGCTTGGACGTATAAAACCCTTCTCCAACTGCTCCTGAATTTGCTTCTTGAGTTCCATTAGTTCATTGGTGAGCATCCTATAGGGTCTCTTTGCTATGGGTGCAGTTCCGGGTACCAAATCAATGGCAAACTCAATGTCCCAGTCAGGTGGCATACCTAGAAGCTCTTCCGGGAACACGTCTGAGAATTCTTGAACCACTGGAATGCTGTCCAATGTTGCTCCTTTGACGTGGTTCAAAATTGCCTTCTTGGTTGTTTGTTGGGCTGACTCAAACTCGATACGGATGCCGTGCTTGTTTGTCAACTGCACGCTCCTCTCAGCACATTCCGAGTATTATGTCAAGCCCTTGGGAATCCAAGACAATGAGGTCGGCAAGGAAGTCTACCCCCCTTATTTTAAGGCTTACTTTCGGACATACTATATTAGTCCTCATCTCTCCACCGGGAGAATTAACCAACATAGTACAACTCAAGTGTGATATGGGTAGATTATGCTTGGCAACATACTTGGATGATATGAAGGAATGTGATGCTCCAGAATCAAATAAGATGGTAGCTGGATTGGAGTTGGCAAAGAACATACCAAATACGACGTCCTCAGCCTGTTGTGCTTCCTCAGCAGAGACATGGTTCACGTTGCCGCGAGCATAGTTCTGCTGTCCATGGTTCCCTTGATTGTCCCCTCCGTTCGGCCGTGGGTTCTGCTTGGGCACGTTGCCTTGCTGTCTAGGACCTCTCCTCGGGCACTGGCTCATGAAGTGTCCTGTTTCCCCGCATGCAAAGCATGCCCTGTTGCCCATAGCAGCAGGTACGTTGGGGGCGGGGGTTTTGAACAGGAGCGCCCATGTTGGGTCGGAGCACAGGAGGCAAGGGCACATGAGGTTCTTGTGCAACGGGTCATTGCTGTGGTGGCTGACTAGGGCAGTATGCAGGAGCGGTCGATCCATACTGTGGTGCGGCTGGGGGCATGTACCGAGGTCGTACGTTGCTCCCTTGGGGCTGGTATGGCATCTTCCTCTTGCACTCTCGCTTGATCTCTCGGATCTTGCTTTCAACCACTATAGCCTTGTCAACTAGCTTCTGGAAGCTCGCGTAGTCATTGTTGAGGAGCTGAACCTAGATCTCATTGTTCAACCCTCTCATGAACAGATATTGCTTCCTCTGGTCTGAGTTGACATCTTCGGGGGCATACCGGGACAGTTGTGTGAACTTGTTGAGATACTGATTCACGCTTCTCTGTCCTTGGCGGAAACCTTCAAACTCCTGTCTCTTGAGCATCATTACACCAGCAGGGATGTAATGAGAGTGGAAACTCTCCTTGAACTCAGTCCAAGTGGTCGTCTCCGGGTCGACATGAGCGTTGCATAGGGCATCCCACCAGTCAGCGGCAGCTCCCATGAGTTGGTGCGACACAAAAAGAACCTTCTCTCGATCATTGCACTGCACTATGGCAAGATTCTTCTCCATGGATTTGAACCAGTCATCGGCCTCCATGGGGTCGTTAGCTTGATCAAAGGTAGGTGGTCGAGTCCTCATGAACTCTCCCAGTCTGTTATGAGCCGGCGGTGGTGGTGACGGTGGTGCCGGAACGGGGTTGTTGTTGTTGGCCTGCAACTGACCCAAAGTTTGGATCATGGTTTGCATAAGTTGGTTCTACATGGCCATTAACCGTTCCAGGTTGTTGTCACCAGCTCCGGGGTTAACACGAACTTCATCGTGGCCATCCCCTTGGTTGTCACGGACGTTCCTTCGGCCGGCGTTTCCTCTCACCATCTGTGAGAGAGAACAAAATAGAATAGAAGCTTAGAAGTTTAGATGGATCCCCCTAACTATATGCATCAAGGTGGATTGGACTATATATGTCAGCCCATATGAGGATGTGAACAAGTGCCGAGGCATCTCACACCTCTTTCTACTTATGTGTGGATACGGACAATGCTTTGAGACGTCCCACAACTCACACTAAGCACACAATGACAAACAATCATCATAAGGGCTCATACAACTCCTAGTCAAGGCTTGTTCAATGGGGGTCCTATATGGCTTAGGGTGTTGCCAATCTGTGATCCAACTATGGCCTTACCTAGGCTTGTATCCTATGTCAAGGTAGTTTCAAGGCCAATCTATGCATCCTAGAATTGCATCCTATGGTCAGCGTGGCTTAGCTACCAACCCGTGTCTGATACCAATCTGTGGTCTATCTAAGCGTGTAACCTACCGTCAACCCGCGACTCTGATACCAATCTGTGACGCCCTCAATTTTGTGGAAAAAAACCACGGAACCGAGAACTGATGCATATGTGTGCCCAGGAGGTTCATCACACATATACACATCATCTACAAACTGAATTCAGAATATATATAACCACGAATAACAGAGTTTATTACAAGGTTTCATCAATCTTGGACTCATGCTCACAGCGGAAGTCTTAATCTAACAGTGGAAGTCTTTATTTCTATTCAGCGGAAGTTTTCTAACTAGTGTGGAAGCAATCTAAACAGCAGCGGCTCCATCTCTACTTCATCCCCACAGGCAAGGTTGAGGACAGATTACACGCCTAATGCTCCACTTGGTCTTCATAGTAATCTTCTCCTGTTGTTGATGATGAAATAATAATGCAAGTTTGAGTACAATGATGTACTCAGCAAGTGCGGGAAAATATGATATGTAGCTCACAACAAGGTAGGTATAAAAAGGCTCATTGCAGGAAGCAAAGTTATTTATCAAAACCACAATAAAACAGCAACTTGACTTTAAGTGATCGTAATCCCAACATGTATTAAAATGCCAACATACCTCCGTTAAGTTCATTACCTTCCATGTCCCAACCGGACATTAATCAACATCATTCTTTCTCATGAATACCTTCTCGTATTCGCTACCATCTCACGAATACCATCTCGTATTTGCTACCATTCTATTTTATAAACAATATCGTCTCACACCGAGACCAATCTTGTTGTCGTGACTCAACAGTCATGCAACTAATCTTATCACCCGGACTCAACAGTCCCGAAAACCAAACCAAAACCAAACCATCCAAAACCATAACCAATAACCATAGCCAATAACCATCCCAACTAATCATGGAAGTTGGCCAGGCGCTCGTGACCGTAAGCTCAGCTATCATGATAGTTTTAGACTCTGCAGAGTTTGCACCTCTTTACCCACAAGTTTGTGATTTCGTCACCCGTCGGCGACTGCAGAACCTCCATTATACCAGTACACAACCGTCGGTGTATGGCCAAGAGATCACAAAATATCCTTTACAAAGGGGCTACTAGATGTATGGACTCACTAAGGTTTCACCGGCAGGCTAGAATCTCCAATTCTCCCACCCACGGGCCCCCTCTTGTGCCATGCAGTTCCCAGGGCAGTCCTCACTCGGCTCCCATTCCCCGCGCCTTCCACGGTCCATAACAATCTAGCAACTTACCTAACTACTCAGCTAAGCCGCACCCATACCTGGCCTTGTGGTGGCACTGTTATCCTGGCATGTGCTCACATGAACCGGTCCTTAGATCTACGACAAGTAAACCACCATCTCTTTCTACCTCATTCACAAACCCAGGCTTGCCTAGATCTTCCTCCGATCCATGTTCATTAACAACATCAGTTCCTCATTATCATTACGAGTGCAGTTAGCTAGACACATCTATCTCGCTTCCCATATCCCATGGATTCAGCGAAGCATAAAAGTAAAAACCATACCCGACTCATAACTTCCCTGGAGACAAGGGTGGTTTAACCAAAACTAGTAAACTCTTATAAAATGGTTTCCCATCATTTTTGACTCAGCACACACACCTTTTCGCAAAACAAAACAGTTTTTCCAAAACATAGGATCAATATGGTCAAGGGGCACTTGCCTTGTTCTTGCGGTTCCGGTTGCTCTTGGATCTCGAAACCTTGTTGTGGCAGCTCGTCATAAACGGCTCCCTGAGCTTGTCCTCCTATACGCGATCACGCACATACAAGATTCACAACAATCAATATCATGCACAAACTTTAACTAGATGCGATGACGCATATGCAGGCTATCCTATGATCAGTTTTCATTAGATCAGTTTGTACGTGTTCTTGCATGGTTTGCATGGGTTTTGTGACACCCTCATTTCTGGTTTCTGCATGTATTCATGTTTCATGTAGAGAAAACATTTTAAAAGAAGTGGGAACAGAGAAAATATAAAAAATATAGCCAAAAAGAGCCGAATCCAGTTCACAGAGAGCGCCGAAGACAACTCCCGCGGCCCGTTGGCCACGTGGCGTGTTCGGAGCTCATCCCTGCGAAAGTGGGAAGAGGTCCACCGCTAAACTGGCTACGTGGCAGGCTCGGGGCTCATCTCCCCAAAGGGGGAGAGGTCCGACCCTGTGGGACACGTGTTGCCCCAGAGCTAGCCTCTGCGGAGAAGCAAGGCCAGCCGCAAGACACGTGTCACCTTCGGAGCTAGTCACCGCAGAAATCAGAGGACCAGTCGCGCAGGATACGTGTCGATCTCGGAGCTCACCTCCGAGAGGTCCGGTTCTGTTGGACACGTGTCACCACCGGAGCTTATCTCCAGGAGGTCTGACACTGTTGGACACGTGTCAACCTTGGAGCTCGTCTATGAGCAAAGAAGGAGTCTGGCGCTGTTAGGATACGTGGCACACCCGGAGCCACCTCCAAAGAGAGGGAAGGTCCGGCACTGACATGTGGCGTGCGCAGAGCCACCTCTGAATAGAGAGGAGGTCCCGACCACCAGGATACGTGGCGCACGTGGAGCTCACCTCCGAAGGAGAGGGAGGTCTCGCTCGCTTGACACGCGGCACAACCGGAGCTCGTCTTTTGGAAATGGAGGAGACCAAGCCCCGATGGACACGTGGAGCTTCCGGAGCTCATCACCGCGGAGGTAACAAGTTCTGGAGCGGTTTTGGATTCTGTACGTGTGGAAATACCAGTACGGAGAGGAAACCGACATGAACTCCACAATGTTGCCGCATCAAATCAACTACAAATAAGTTGTTAAGATTCAGCGACAATTTGAATAGGACTCTTATTCGAAATACAATCAGATTAGGACTCTTCTTCTCCTGATTATAAATAAAACCCAGAACCCTTGGCCAAAACCACGAACTTCTTTTCCAACTCCTGAGCCGACGACGTAGAGCCCTAGCCTCAGCTCGCCGAGTAAACCCTTCGCCGGAGTTCAGTCGAGGAAGATCGCCGGAAGAAAGCCCCAACGATCTGTCCTGCTAAGAGAAGGACCCCAAGACCAGAAGAACGTAAGGTAGGTCTTCAATACTGCCTTACAACATCATCGCGTTTTCTTTGCATCTGTTCTTCGATTCCTTTCGAACAGAAGCTTTTCGTGGACAGATCACGTGTTGATCGGTCTGATCTAGAGTCAAGATCGTCGCCATGTCCACATTTGATCCGAACACCCCTGTTCTTCATAAAACCCATGCAAACCATGCAAGAACACGTACAAACTGATCTAATAAAAACTGATCATAGGATAGCATGCATATGCATCATCGCATCTAGTTAAAGATATGCATGATATTGATTGCTGTGGATCTTGTATGTGCGTGATCCTGTATAGAAGGACAAGCTCAGGGATCTGTCTACGACGAGCTGCAACAACAAGGTTTCGAGATCCAAGAGCAACCGGAACCACAAGAACAAGGCAAGTGCCCCTTGACCATATTGATCCTATGTTTTTCAAAACTGTTTTGTTTTGCGAAAAGGTGTGTGTGTGTGTGCTGAGTCAAACATGATGGGAAACCCTTTTATAGGAGTTTACTAGTTTTGGTTAAACCACCCATGTCACCAGGGAAGTTTATGAGTCGGGTATGGTTTTTACTTTTATGCTTCACTGAGTCCATGGGATTTGGAAGCGAGATAGGTGTGTCTAGCTAACTGCACTCGTAACGTTAATGAGAAACTGATGTTGTTAATGAACATGGACCGGAGGGAGATCTAGGCAAGACTGGGTTTGTGAATGAGGTAGCATGAAATGGTGGTTTACTTGCCGTAGATCTAAGGACCGGTTCATGCGAGCACATGCCAGGATAACAGTGCCACCACAAGGCCAAATATGGGTGCGGCTTAGCTGAGTAATTAGGTAAGTTGCTAGATTGTTATGGACTGTGGAAGGCGCGGGGAATGGGAGTCGAGTGAGGACTGCCCTGGGAACTGCATGGCACAAGAGGGGGCCCGTGGGTGGGAGAATTGGAGATTCTAGCCTGCCGGTGAAACCTTAGTGAGTCCATACATCTAGTAACCCCTTTGTAAAGGCTATTTTGTGATCTCTTGGCCACGGCTGTGATGTGGACATCACTCCTGCAGATATACACAACACTCACATGGTATACATGCAAGGTCCAATTACTAGAGCTCGAGCACGACAATTGAATTTAGAGGTGAGCTCGTTCCTGAACAATTCTTTATATGTGAATTTTGAGAGTATGTTGCTACCTAATGGATTAATTATGATTAGGAACCATGGAGAGGACATGGAGATACATGGAGAGAGGTTTGGAGGCGTGGAGGACCAGAAAATACGCCAACAAGAAGTTAGAGACCGAGCCCAACTCAAACTCGAGTCCAACTCGGGCCCAGGAGCAGTCCACCTTAAAATGGATGCACAGGAGGCATACGCACTCCGTTTTTGACGTTCTACATATGCACGGAAAGCTGAGAGGATAAACTTTCCAATGGAGCTGGCCCCACGTCAAAATTTCCTCGGAGTCGACGGGAAATTTCGAAACAATATAAAGTTTAAAGCCTGTTAGGGTGTTGCATCACCTAGTTGGGCCATTGGGCCTTGTATCGAGTCCAAGTCTATTATGTACGTGTCTTAGGGTTAGGTCACGACCCCAGCACCCCCCTGTTCGTCCTCCACCTCCTTTCTACCCCCTAGCCACCGTCACAAACAGCTGGGTTTTGCTTAGATTATTCTGTCAAGAACAGTTTCGCCGTTCATCGGTTTGTGAGACCCCAACTTGAGTGCTTCATATCTTTCAGCAATTTGGTTGCATTCTTTCTTGTTCTTGCTTGTGTTCTTTGATTCGCAGGCAAGGATTAGCCTTCTTGGCGAGGTCAACAGCGCAATATCGGTTGATAATCTGAGGAGACGTGGTGCTGCGATTGCAGGGTTCAGAACGTGTTGTTCGGAAGCCGGATCGATTTGTGTCAAGTCTCCACCAAATCGAGAGTTATCAGAACCTTTCGGAAGATCGGGACCCCTGTACACATCAAGTGGTAATCAGAGCTTTAGGTGCACCGTCAGGTTCGCCTTCCCCTAGTTTTGTTTATCTTGAACTCGTCCCATCGTCCACGAGAAAGCCAAAAAAAATTATAGTCATAGGTTTCCCCATCTCAGACCAGGTTTAGCCTTTTGCACAATTCTGTTTTGGAGTCCATAGTGTTGAATTTGTGTCCTAGTTCGTGTTTTGTTGCTGGTTTAATCGTGTTTTGTTCCTACTTTGTTATTCCATCCGCTGCATTCCATCGAAACCCTAGCTGCCACAATCGTTATCAAATCGATCACCATAACTATTCATTGTGCTAGGGTTATCCTTGTTCTTCAGTTTTCATCACATATTACGTGAGTTTATCCTCCTTTATATACGCACACCATCCCACACGTTGTCACCATCATATCCAATTTTTTTCTCACCATCGTTTCCAATTCAGCTCCACCAAAAACATAATCTTGTGGTGCTGTCTTAAAACAGCTATAACCTTGGCATTGGGTTAAATTACATTGCCCAGATTCACTTTCGAAGATTGATTATTTGTCATCTAAAGGCTCAACAATAATCATAAAGAAACATATTGAATTTCTGTTGTCCACGTCTTCTTTTTTTAAGTGAGCTGAAAATTTGTGCGACGTGTATATTAGTGCTCCTGATTTCACAGCAGATATAAAAAAATCAAAGAAAAAATATAGAAAAGAAAATTTGTGAAGAGGAGCACAGATATCAAAACTTGGGTGTGTTATTTTGCCTTGTGGTGCAATTGTTCCTGCTCAATTATTGTCGTTATTATTCATACTTCTTGCTGTCTTGTTCATAACATCCGGGATAAGACACGAGTAGGCCAGCAACTAGGACGAGTGTTTGGACATCTATTCAACATTACTATCTGTTATTGAATTGTGTGCTACTCACATATATTTGGCCATCCATACTCCACATTCATCCTTTCAAACAGCACAAGTTTTTGACCCTTGCAATCGCTGAATCACGTCGTCCAGGTATCCTTTGCCTTGTTGTGGTAAGAAACTTGTAAGAGCTTGGTAAGACTTGACCCATTGCTTTGTGAGTTCCACCATCATTGCGTAGTAGTTAATAGGGATAATCTTGTTGTTTTCCATATTATTCTTTCTAACAATGTCAGATCATATTGATCCTACGGAGTGTGTTTTGAAAAGTGAGATGAAGGGTTACATAGAACAAATGATGAAGTCTGTCAAGGAAGCAATCGCACAAGGGGTAAAAGATTATCTTGCTGAACAGAGAATACCCTGAACAGAGAATACCCCACACCCTTGAGAGGTTGGACAAACGCTTAAGCTCGCTAGTTGGAAGGATTGATGATATGGAGACACACCTACCATTCAGCCATGATGCTACCCACCACAACAACTTTGAAGAAGAAGAAGACATGTTGTGTGATGTCAATGGAGAGGTGGATACACGTGCTGTGCAGAATGTACATCTACGTCAACGCCTTCGTCAAAACACTCATGGTATGGTAGGAAACAACATGCGTGGTAACAATAACCGCCCTCTTGATGACCCTTTTGCTAAAGTTAAATTTTCCATACCTTCATTTTCTGGTGCTTATGATGCTGAGGCATATCTTGATTGGGAAATGACGGTTGAGCAGAAATTTAATTCCCACCTTGTTCCTGAACAACATAGAGTTCGACAAGCCACTAGTGAGTTTAAGGATTTTGCTATAATATGGTGGAATGAACTAGGTAACACACGCTTACAACCTGATACATGGGAACGTTTAAAAGAAGCTATGCGTAATAGTTTTGCTCCTCCATCCTACCAACGTGATTTACGAAAGAAATTGCAGCGCTTAGAGCAGGGAAATAATTCTGTCCAAGATTATTATGCGGAGCTTCAAAAGGGTATGATACGATGTGGGGTAGTAGAGGACACTGAAGATAAAATTTATCGTTTCTATGGGGGGTTGAGACGTGAGATACAGAATATTGTTGATTATAAGAAATTTAATACTGTCAACCCGTTGTTCCAGCTTGCTATGCTTGCAGAAAAGGAGTTACAGGGTCGTCAACAAAAGAACAAGAGCAGCCGCGGTGCCTCCTACACTCCACGCACGACAACATCTTCGGGGGCGTCCAAGTCATTCTGTTTTGATGCCCTTTCACCAAAACCAGCAGCCAAGCTTCCTTCTGGCAGCAGCAACGTTTCAGCAGCACCGAAACCACCACCTGCACGACCTGCGGATTCGGGTAAAAATTTTATGCAGGTACCCGCCAAAAGTGCTTCATCCGTTGCTTCAACAGGACGCACTTCCGGCATTCAGTGCCACCGCTGCCATGGTCTTGGTCATGTGCAAAAAGATTGTCCTAGTCAGTGGGCATACGTGGCTACAGAAGAGGGAGGATACATCAGCACCTCCGATGTCGAAGACAACAATAATGATGAAGCTGCCACGGACAATGATGAGGGACATGTTTTTGGTAGTGAAGACACATCAGCCTACATGAACATCATTGTGCAGCAGGTGCTGAACATAAAGGTACAACAACTTGATAGATTACAACGCCATAATTTGTTCCCGATTTTCTTTGTCATCAAGAACCGGCGAGCATGTGTCATCATTAATGGAGGAAGCTGCAACAACTTGGTGAGTTCTGAATTGGTCAAGAAGCTTAGCTTGAATACACGACCACACCCACATCCGTACTATATTCAATGGTTGAATGATTCTGGAAGAGCTAAGGTAACACAAACTTGCAGAATTTCGTTTTCCATTGGTACATATGTTGATTCCGTTGATTGTGATGTGGTACCCATGCAAGCGTTTTCACTTTTATTGGGTCGACCTTGGGAACATGATAAGGATGCTTTGCACCATGGTAGAAGTAATAAATATACTTTTATGCATAAAGGAAAGAAAATTACTTTGATACCTTTGACTCCTGCTGAAATTGCACAAGCTGATAGGGAGAGAGCTGGAATTTCTAGTAGTTCTAAATCATAAAATCAACAAGTCATTAATTCTGTGTTACCACCAAATAATGAGAGATCTACACCTAGTTCTAAGACTGAGGGAATTAAATTGAAGGGTCGTGTAATGCTTGCTACAAAATTAGACCTTGCTAAAATTTCTGATCATGATATTTGCTGTGCATTGGTGTGCAAACAAGTTTTGTTCTCCATTGATGATATTGCTAGGTCTTTGCCTCCAGCAGTTACTAACTTGTTGCAAGAGTATGAGGATATTTTTCCAGCTGAGATACCCCCTGGACTTCCACCTTTGAGAGGGATTGAACATCAAATTGATTTGATTCCAGGTGCAATTTTGCCAAACCATGCTACATATAGGACCAACCCCGAGGAGACTAAGGAAATTCAGCGGCAAATCCAAGACCTTTTGGACCGTGGGTATGTACGTGATAGCCTTAGTCCTTGTGCTGTTCCTGTACTTTTGGTTTCTAAGAAAGATGGTACTTGGCGTATGTGTGTTGATTGTAGAGCCATTAACAATATTACTATAAGGTATCGTCATCCTATTCCTAGGCTAGACGACATGCTTGATGAGTTGTGTGGTTCTATAATTTTCACTAAAATTGACTTGCGTAGTGGTTACCACCAAATAAGAATGAAATTGGGAGATGAATGGAAAACATCTTTCAAAACCAAATTTGGGTTGTATGAGTGGTTAGTAATGCATTTTGGTTTAACTAATGCACCAAGTACATTCATGCGTTTGATGAATGAGGTTTTGAGAGCTTTTATTGGAAAATTTATGATGGTTTACTTTGATGATATCTTGATTTGTAGCTAGTCACTGGATGAACATATGGATCATTTACGTGCTGTTTTTAATGCTTTGAGAGATGCACGTTTATTTGGTAACCTTGAGAAGTGCATCTTTTGTACGAATCGAGTTTCCTTTCTTGGCTAAGTTGTGACTCCACAGGGAATTGAGGTGGATGAGATGAAAATTCAAGCGATCAAGAGCTGGCCAATACCTCAAGCCATCACACAGGTAAGGAGTTTTCTTGGTCTTGCAGGTTTCTACCGACGTTTCGTCAAGGATTTTAGCACTATTGCTGCCCCATTGCATGAGTTGACTAAGAAAGGTGTGGTGTTCCATTGGGGGAAAGCACAAGAGGAGTCCTTTGACACCATGAAGGACAAGCTTACACACGCACCATTGCTGCAACTTCCTGATTTTAGTAAGACTTTTGAACTTGAATGTGATGCTAGTGGAGTTGGCATTGGTGGTGTCTTACTGCAAGGTGGTAAACCGGTTGCATACTTTAGTGAAAAACTTAATGGTCCTGTCCTGAATTACTTCACATATGATAAAGAATTTTATGCTCTCGTACGATGCTTAGAGACATGGCGACATTATTTATGGCCTAAAGAATTTGTTGTTCATTCTGATTATGAATCGCTAAAGCATATTCGTTCTCAAAATAATCTGAATCGTACACATGCAAAATGGATTGAATTTATTGAGTCTTTTCCTTATGTCATTAAACATAAGAAAGGGAAGGACAATTTGATCGGTGATGCATTGTCTAGACGATATAATATGCTGTCCCAACTTGATTGTCGAATTTTTGGACTTGAATCAATTAAAGAACAATATGCTCTTGATGCCGATTTTAAAGATGTGTTGCTGCATTGTAGAAAAGGTCATACCTGGAATAAATTTGTACTGGATGATGGATTCTTGTTTAGAGCTAACCGCCTATGCATTCCAGTTGGTTCCATTCGTCTTTTGTTATTACAGGAGGCACATAGTGGAGGTTTAATGGGCCATTTTGGCGCAAAGAAGACGGAGGATATTCTAGCCACACATTTCTTTTGGCCAAAGATGAGGAGAGATGTAGAGCGGTTTGTGACTCGCTGCACCACATGTCAGAAAGCTAAGTCCTGTTTGAATCCACATGGTTTATACATGCCTATTCCCACTCCTTCCATTCCTTGGGCGGATATCTCTATGGACTTTGTTTTGGGATTGCCTAGGACTAAGAGGGGGAGGGAGAACATTTTTTTGTGGTGGATCGTTTTTCTAAGATGGCACATTTTATACCGTGTCAGAAAAGTGATGTCAGAAAAGTGATGATGCTGTACATATTGCCGACCTTTTTTTCAAATAGATTGTTCGCTTGCATGGTATGCCTTCTACTATTGTTTTAGATCATGATGCTAAATTTTTGAGTCACTTTTGGCGCACCCTATGGAACAAGTGGGGTACAAAACTGTTGTTCTCTACAACATGTCACCCACAAACTGATGGGCAAACAGAAGTAGTGAACCGCACTTTGGGCACCATGTTGAGAGCTGTTTTGAAGAAAAATTTAAAGATGTGGGAAGAATGTTTGCCACATGTGGAGTCTGCATATAATCGGGCAACACATTCTACCACCAAGGTAAGTCCTTTTCGGGTAGTGTATGGATTCAATCCTTGTGCTCCTATTGATATCTTGCCTTTATCTACTAGTGAGAGAACTCATAATGATGCAAAGGAACGTGCTTATTTTATTTTGAAAATTCATGAGACCACTAAACACAATATTGAAAAGATGAATGAAAAATATAGAATTGCTGGTAGTAAAGGTAGGCAGGAAGTTAGACTTGAACCGGGTGATTTAGTTTGGTTACACTTGAGAAAAGATAGATTTCCAGAACTGAGAAATTCTAAATTGATGCCTAGAGCTGATGGTCCGTTTAAAATACTTGAGAAGATTAATGATAATGCATATAAACTTGATTTGCCTCCCGAGTTTTGGGTTAGTCCCACCTTTAACATTTCAGATTTGAGGCCATATTTGGGAGAAGAAGATGAGCTTGAGTCGAGGACGACTCCAATGCAAGAGGGGGAGGATGATGTGGACATCACTCCTGCAGATATACACAACACTCACATGGTAGACATGCAAGGTCCAATTACTAGAGCTCGAGCACGACAATTGAATTTAGAGGTGAGCTTGTTCCTGAACAATTCTTTATATGTGAATTTTGAGAGTATGTTGCTACCTAATAGATTAATTATGATTAGGAACCATGGAGATACATGGAGATGGGTTTGGAGGCGTGGAGGACCAGAAAATACGCCAACAAGAAGTTAGAGACCGAGCCCAACTCAAACTCGAGTCCAACTCGGGCCCAGGAGATGTCCACCTTAAAATGGATGCACAGGAGGCATACGGACTCCGTTTTTGACGTTCTACATATGCACGGAAAGCTGAGAGGATAAACTTTCAAATGGAACTGGCCCCACATCAAAATGCCCTGGGAGTTGACGGGAAACTTTGAAACAATATAAAGTTTAGAGTCTGTCAGGGTGTTGCATCACCTAGTTGGGCCATTGGGCCTTGTATCGAGTCCAAGTCCATTATGTACGTGTCTTAGGGTTAGGTCACGACCCCAGCACCCCCCTGGTCGTCCTCCACCTCCTTTATACCCCCTAGCCACCGTCACAAACAGCTGGGTTTTGCTTAGATTATTCTGTCAAGAACAGTTTCGCCATTCATCGGTTTCTGAGACCCCAACTTGAGTGCTTCATATCTTTCAGAAATTTGGTTGCATTCTTTCTTGTTCTTGCTTGTGTTCTTCGATTCGTAGGCTAGGATTAGCCTTCTTGGCGAGGTCAACCGTGCAATATCGGTTGATAACCTGAGGAGACGTGGTGCTGCGATTCCAGGGTTCAGAACATGTTTTTCGGAAGCCGGATTGATTTGTGTCAAGTCTCCACCAAATCTATAGTTATCAGAACCTTTCGGAAGATCGGGACCCCTGTACACATCAGGTTGTGTACTGGTATAATGGAGGTTCTGCAGTCACCGACAGGTGACTTAATCACAAACTTGTGGGTAAAGAGGTGCAAACTCTGCAGAGTCTTAAAACTATTATGATAGCCGAGCTTACGGTCACGAGCGCCTGGCCAACTTCCATGATTAGTTGGGATGGTTATTGGTTATGGTTTTGGAAGGTTTGGTTTTTGGTTTACAGGACTGTTGAGTCCGGGTGATAAGATGAGTTGTATGACTGTTGAGTCATGACAACGAGGTTGGTCTCAGTGGGAGACGAAGTTGTTTACGAGATGAAATGGTAGCGAATACGAGATGGTATTCGCGAGATGGTAGCGAATACGAGGAGGTATTCGTGAGCAAGAATGAGGTTGATTGATGTCTGGATGGGACATGTAAGGTAATGAACATGACGGAGGTATGATTGGTATTTTAATACATGTTGGGATTACATTCACTTAAAGATAAGTTGCTGTTTTATCATGGTTTTGATAAATAATTTTTCTTTCTGCAATGAGCCTTTTTATAACTACCTTGTTGTGAGCTACATATCATATTTTTCCCGCATTTGCTGAGTACATCATTGTACTCAAACTTGCATTATTATTTTATCATCAGCAACAGGAGAAGATTACTATGAAGACCAAGTGGAGCATTAAGCGTGTAATATGTTCTCAACCTTGCCTGTGCGGATGGAGTAGAGATGGAGCCGCTACTGCTTAGATTGCTTCCGCACTAGTTAGAAGACTTCCGTTGTTAGATTAAGACTTCCACTGTGAGCATGAGTCCAAGACTCATGAGACATTGTAATAAACTCTGTTATTCGTGGTTGTATATATTCTAAATTCTGTTTGTGGAACATATGTGTATGTATGATGAACATCCTGGGCACACATATGCATCAGTTCTTGGTTCCGTGGTTTTCCACAGAATTGAGGGCGTCACAGGTTTTATGATGAACAGGGGTGTTCGGATCAAATATTGACGTGGCGATGATCTTGACTCTAGATCAGACCGATCAACACGTGATCTGTCCACGAAAAGATTCTGTTTGAAAGGAATCGAAGAACAGATGCAAAGAAAACGTGACGATGTCGTAAGGTGGTATTGGAGACCTACCTTATGTTCTTCTTAGTCTTGAGGTCCTTCTATTTGCAAGACAGATCGTAGGGGCTCTCTTCCGGCGATCTTCCTTGACTGAACTCCGGCGAAAGGTTTATTCGGCGAGCTGGGCTAGGGCTCTAAGTCATCGTCTCAGGAGGTGGAAAAGAAGTTCGTGGTTTCGCCAAAGGTTCTGGGTTCTATTTATAATCGGGAAGAAAGAGTTCTAATCTGATTGGACTTTGAATAAGAGTCCTATTCAAATTGTTGTTGAATCTTAACAACTTATCTTTAGCTGATTTGGTGCGGTAACATTGTGGAATTCATGTCGGTTTCCTCCTGTACCGGTATTCCCACGCGTACGGAAGCCAAAACCGCTCCAGAATTCGTTACCTCCGCGGTGATGAGCTCCGGAAGCTCCACGTGTCCACCAGGGCCTGGTCTCCCCTTTTCCGCAGAGACGAGCTCAAGCGAGCGAGACCTCCCTCTCCTTCGGAGGTGAGCTCCAAGTGTGCCACGTATCCTGGCGGTCGGGACCTCCTCTCTATTCGGAGGTGGCTCCGCGCATGCCACGTGTTAGTGCCGGACCTTCCCTCTCTTCTCAGAGACGAGCTCTGAGGTTGACACGTGTCCAACAGTGACGGACCTCTCGGAGGTGAGCTCCGAGATCGACACGTATCCTTCGCGACTGGTCCTCTGATTTCTGCGGTGACTAGCTCCGAAAGTGACACGTGTCCTGCGGGCTGCCCTCGCTTCTCCGAAGAGGCTAGCTCTAGGGGCAACACGTGTCCCACGGGGTCGGACCTCTCCCCCTTTTACGGGGATGAGCCCCGAGCCTGCCACGTAGCCAGTTTGGCGGTGGACCTCTCCTCGTTTGCGGAGATGAGCTCCGAAGGCGCCACATGGCCAGCGGGCCGCGGGAGTTGTCTTCGGTGCTCTTGGTGAACTGGATTTTGCTCTTTTTGGCTATCTTTTTGATTCTTTCTCTGTTCCCACTTCTTTAAAAATGTTTTCTCTACATGGAACATGAATACATGCAGAAACAAAAAATGAGGGTGTCACAGTGTGCTTGAGTCAACATGACGGGAAACCCTTTCATAGGAGTTTACTAGTTTTGTTAACCACCCTTGTCACCGGGAAAGTTAATGAGTCGGGTATGGTTTTTGCTTTTATGCTTCACCGAGTCCATGGGATATGGGAAGCGAGATAGATGTGTCTAGCTAACTGCACTCGTATGAATAATGAGAAATGGATATTGTTAATGAACATGAATCCGAGGGAGATCTAGGAAAGCTTGGTTTTGTGGATGAGGTAGAATGAGATGGTGGTTACTTGCCGTAGATCTAAGGACCGGTTCATACCAGCCATGCCAGGATAACAGTGCCACCACAAGGCCAAATATGGGTGCGGCTTAGCTGACTAATTAGGTAAGTTGCTAGATTGTTATGGACCGTGGAAGGCGTGGGGAATGGGAGTCGAGTGAGGACTGCCCCGGGAACTGCATGGCACAAGAGGGGGCCCGTGGGTGGGAGAATTGGAGATTCTAGCCTGCCAGTGAAACCTTAGTGAGTCCATACATTTAGCAACCCCTTTGTAAAGGCTATTTTGTGATCTCTTGACCATACACCGACGGTTGTGTACTAGTATAATGGAGGTTCTGCAGTCGCCGACGGGTAACAAAACCACAAACTTGTGGGTAAAGTGGTGCCACCTCTGCAGAGTGTAAAACTATCATGATAGCCGAGCTTACAGTCACGAGTGTCTGGACAACTCACATGATTAGATGGGATGGTTTTTGGGATAGTTTTTGGTTTGGTCTTTGGATTTGGTTTTCGGGACTGTTGAGTCCGGGTAATGAGATTGGTTGCATGACTTTTGAGTCATGGCAACGAGATTTGGTCTCGGAATGAGACGGAATTGAATATGAGATAAAATGGTAGTGAATACGCAATGGTATTCATGAGATGATAGTGAAAACGAGATGGTATTCACGAGCTTCAGAAAGTTGAGAAAGATAAATGTCTGGAAGAGACATGAAAGTGATGGAACATGATGGAGGTATGTTGGTGTTTAAATACATGTTGGGATTACATTCACTTAAAGCTGAGTTTCTGTTTTTATTGTGTTTGAGAAATAAACTTTTCTTTTTGCAATGAGCCTTTTTATACCTGCCTTGTTGTAAGCTACATGTCATACTTCCCGCACTTGCTGAGTACGTCATGTACTCAAACTTGCATTATTACTTCATCATCAGCAACAGGAGATGAGTACTATGAAGACCAAGTGGATCATGAGGCGTGTAATCTGTCCTCAACCTTGCCTGTGGAGTAGAGGTGGAGCCGCTGCTGCTGCTTAGTTGCTTCCGCATTAGTTTAGAAGACTTCCGCTGCTAGATTTAGACATCTGCTGTTAGAATGAGTCTAAGACTCATGAAACATTGTAATAAACTCTGTTATTTGTGGTTATATATATTCTGAATTCAGTTTGTGGAACATATGTATATGTGTGATGAACATCCTGGGCACACATATGCATCAGTCTCAGTTCTGAGAGGTTCTCTCTCAGAACAGGGGCGTCACAATAAAATATTAGAGGAAACTGACAGTAAGGGCAATCCTGACCCGCTACAAGGATGCGATGAGAGAACTAAGTGGTGGGTCTTAGCTCGGTATGGTTTGACCAGCGGGGGCAGACTTGAAAAGCCCGACTCTGTGAACCAAGTAGAGCAAAAAATGAAAGAAGTAATTGAAAAGCAACAGAAGAGTCTCTTCAATCCGAAGAGGGAGAATGACCAACTTACGGCTATCCTAGGCAACCCTAAACACGGTGGACGGGTTCGAGCAATATCTTCTTAGATGTCCTAGAGAGATGGTTTCCCGAATGATAAAGAGTTATATAGAAGACGTGACAAGTTCAAGAAGACAATTGAAGATGCGATTGATCAAAAGGTCAAGGAATATGTGAAAGAAAGAATAGATGAACTTATAAAATCGGGACAATTAACACCACAGAATAGAGCGATGGTTCCCGTGGCAAGGGAGCATTTGATATCTCCAACTTCCTACCCTAGCAGCGTAGGTTCTGTGCCAGGCTCAGGTCAATCCATAAGTTACTTGTCGATGATATTGTTAAGGACACATCTTTTCATCTTCTTATCCTGATCGGCAGAGCAGGGAACAAAACAAAACAAAACAGGTTTCCACTGCTGTGGCAAAGCCGAATCTTGTCTTCAACGGCAATTCACTTCCGTTGTATTATATCATGGTGCAAGTTCTTCAGATCATTGATAATGATTATGAGAATTATGAAATAGACCACATCACACTTGAGGGGATCATGACTCTGGGGTAGGCTGTCAACCAGTTAGTCCTTTGGCGTCGACGCGATATCATGTTGTTGGACGATGAGCCGAGGTCTAGCCCTGTCGTATCTCGAAAGACTACAGCCCCGTTTTCTTCGCCGAAAGTCCAGGAAGATCCACTCCCGCTATGTCCCAACAATGATGATAGTAACCTTGCTAGTAAAGATAACCAAGAGCAACCGGTTGAGCAACAGCTTGAAGCAGTACAAGAGCAAGCTGCTGGTAGTAAAGAGCAGTCAGTTGAACATGAGCCAGCATTAGAAAATATTGAGGAGTGGGAAAAAGACGATGTGAAATATACTCGGGAGACGGCTTTCGCTAAACAAGGAGTTCCGGTATACAAGATTCAGGACGTTCCTCCTGAATATGAGAATGGGAAGCCGTTCATGACATCGGCACAACTTAGCAAACAACCTTTTTCTCGCTCAGAAGAATGCACGAGTGGTACATCACTGCCAGCACAAATCTGACATTTGTTATGTCACATTTTGTGTGCCAAAAGAAGCTTTCTGGAGCATTGGAGAAGATAAACAACCCCTTCTCTTTGAAGATCTGCAGAGCCTTTTCTATCGAGGCATGCTCGAAATCAACCTTCTACTCGTCTGGTGCTTGTAAGTGTCTCTAATATTTCATATTTGGTTTTCTTACTACAGGCATACACATGTCATGAGATTATAACAATTCCGGACTTATTCAATAGGATGCAATACATGGATAATGAAAAACTGAACTCCAAGACAGGTATCCCTGACCCTACAGGGATTGCAAAGTCGAATTTCAACTTCCAGGTGCAACGGTACTCAGAACAGTACAAGCGCATGAAATTTTTTTTGAAAAATCAATCACAATCCAAAAGAAGGATAAAAGGCAAAAGTTGCAGCCTACATAGGACATGCCATGTTTAATTTTGTTGGAGATGGCAAGGACCGCGTAAAGGCTCCGTACCACTTCGAGTAAGTTTGACACATGGCATGGAAATAGCAATTATTGCTAATTTTTAACTTAACACGTGTGTTTGTACCTGTGCAGTAAACACTACATAATGATCTTCAACAAGCCAGCGCAGGGTTCGACAACGGTCTTGGACTCAGCCGATTACTCAAAAGATACTTACAAAGCTTTCCTTGACATTTTGAGAAGGTACGGTTATTCAATACTTTTAATATACACGCATATATATAGGTTGGCAACTCTTATATGATATTCCATGTATGACAGCGCTTTGCGGTTTTACGCAAAAAAACATGGCAGTCAGGGACCTCCTAATAAGGATGTATTGCATATATCAACATATTATCCTTGTCCCAAGCAGCCTTCTAGGAGTGTCTTATCACTACAGGAAACGCGATGATTTGCGACGGCTAGGATTATTTGCGACGGCCGACCATCGCGAACAAATCAAATTGCGACGGCTTACCCGAGGCCGTCGCAAAAAAAAGAAGCCGTCGCAAAGAGGCTTCAGTTTGCGACGGCTCCGACTTCAGCCGTCACAAATAGATATTGATTTGCGACGACCAGACCTGGGGACGTCGCAAATTAATAAACCGTCGCAAATAAATGTCTATTTGCGACAGCCAGGAAAACGGTCATCGCAAGTTAAATACATTTGCGACGGCTAACCCAAAGGCCGTCGCAATTAATGGAGCCGTCGCAAGTTATGGTGATATAACCGGCCGAACTCCTTCCCGACTCACGTCACTTCCACCGCCGCCACCACGCCTGCCTCCCCGCTGCGCCCGCCGCCTCCCGTCGCGCCCGTCCGCCTGCCGCGCCACCGCGCCCCACCCCCCGCCTCCCGGCGGCTCCCGCGCCCGGCCGCCTGTCGCCTCCTGGGTCTGGCGCCCGGCCACCCGCCGCCTCCCTGCTCCGGCGCCCGGCCACCCGCCGCCTCCCTGCTCCGGCGCCCAGCCGCCCCCTCCCTCCCGGCTCCCGCGCCCGGCCGCCCCCGCCTCACGCCTCCGGCGCCCTGCGCCTCTCGGTAACCTATGTTCATGCATTTTTTAAATTTTTTTCTGGTTGTTAGTTAGATTTAGTTAGAGTAGAGTTAATTGAATATTGTTTTAGAGTAATTTGTAATTAATTTGGCAATTAAATTATTTTTTAGTTGGTTTATAGTTTTGTAGTTGTAGTTTAAGTTGACAATTAACTAGGGTGTTTATAGTTTCAGTTGGTAATTAGTTTGATTTGCGGCAAAAGGCGGCGCGGCCCGGGGCGCGGCGGGCCGGTCGTCCCTAGTTAATTGCGACGACCGGCCCGCCGCGCCGCCTTCCGCCGTGCGCGCCTCCCGCCACACACGCCTCCTCGCCTTCTCCCCCCGTGCCCCCCGCCTCCCGCCGCTATGCCCCGCCGCCCCCGCCTCCCGCCACCGCGCGCGGCCTCCCCCGCCTCCCGCCGCTGCGCCCCGCCGTGCCCGCCTCCCGTCGCCGCCGCACCCGCCTCCTGCCACCGCCGCGTCGCCTTCCGCTGCGCGCGCCTCTCGCCACACGCGCCTCCCGCCTCTCGCCTCCTCCCTCCCACCGCCCCCGCCTCCTGTCGCCGCGCCCCGCCGCCCCTGCCTCCCGCCACCGCGCCCCGCCTCCCCCGCTTCCCACCTCCCGCCGCTGCGCCCCGCCACGCCCACCTCCCGTCGCCGCCATCGCCGCCTCTCGATAATCTCCTCCATGTACATGCATTTGGTAATTAGATTGTTTTTATAGTTAGTTAGGTAATTAGGGTGTTTATAGTTTAATTTGGTAATTAGATTGATCTGCGATGACCAGACTTAGGGCCGTCGCAAAGTAAATAATCGTCGAAATAAAGTCCTATTTGTGACGGCCAAAGAAAAAGCCGTCGCAAGTAAAATAAATTGCGACGGCCAAAGAAAAAGCCGTTGCAAGTAAAATAAATTGCGACGGCCAACCCTAAATGGGATATACCCGACCCTGACTCACACACCCCGAGGCCGCTCACGACTACGCGGCGGCGGCCCCGGTGAGCGGTAACCGTTGCAAATAAAGTTTCCAAGCCATAATTGGCGACGGTAACCGTCGTTCGTCCCCAATATGTCATTATTTATGACAAGCTACCGCGCTTGGATGGCGGGCCCTGACGGGTGGTTTTCTCCCGTTCATTTCTCCTCTTTCGTTATTTCCTCGCCTCCTCCCTTGTTGTTGGACAGTTGACCCCAAAGCTTGAAGAACTGCACCATTTTTGGGGGGTGCAGTGTAAAACAAGCGAGGTTATGCTGCCAAAATTTTGTTGGGCTTTAGGTATTGTGTCTCGTCAGAAGCAGGATAAATCCTGCATATATTAACGATAATTTCTTCGGCTTTAAACTCCAGAGTCAAACATGGGTGAAGACCGCAGTTGGATGTATACTGGCTGGAAGAGCAAAACTGGTGGTCACTCGGATGAGTGGTACATCAAGTTAGATAAATTCTTGGATCGAGCATTTTTATTGTCAACTTATGATAAGGTGCGGTGCCCATGTACAAAATGCCTGAACACCAAGTTTTTGAGCAGATTGGAACTATCATTTCACTTATGTCAAAACGGTTTCACACCAAGTTATGAGGTGTGGACCTTCCACGGCGAGACTAAACCTCGAGACATAGTAGAAGTGGATGAGGATGAGATGCTAGAAGCTCTGGAAGTGGAGGGTCCTCTTACAAAGGAGGCAGACGATTTTTCGAGGAGCTCAAGAAATCACAACAGCCGTTGCATGAACACACGGATGTGACCGTCCTTGCTTTTTTGACCAGATTTATGGAAATTAAGTCTAAGTATTTTTTTCTATCAAGTGCTACAATGATATAATGAAAATGATATGTGATATCCTTCCACAACCTCACAAAGCGCATAAAGATATGTATCAGTCGAAGATCCGGATATCTGGTCTTGGTATGAATTATGAGAAAATCGATGTGTACCCAGACAACTGCATGCTATTCTGGAAAGAGCACGCCAACGAGAACATGTGCTTGAAATGTGGTAAACCGAGGTATGTCGAAGTTGTTAATGACGATGGCAATAATGTGATGACAGATGTCGCACATAAGCAGCTTCGTTACTTACCTGTGACACCTCGGTTGAAGCGATTGTTTCTTTCAAAAAGAACTGCTAGACACATGAGATGGCACAAAGAAGGTAAACATGAGAACAAAAAATTCTTGACACATCCGTCCGACGGTGATGCATGGAAGGCGCTAGACCGTTTCGATCCTGAATTTTCTCGTGATGCGAGAAATGTTCGCATCGAGTTAGCGACAGACGGATTCTCACCGGTCATTACAAACGCCGCGCCATACTCCTGTTGGCCCGTATTTGTCATTCCCTACAACCTGCCACCGGCTTTGTGTATGAAGAACGAGTTCATGTTCCTCAGCCTCATTGTACCTGGACCTGATCATCCTGGGTCACGTCTCAACATGATGTTGAAACCGCTGATGGAAGAATTGAAAGAGTTGTGGACAGGAGTCGAAGGGTACGACAGTTACAAGAAGCAGACATTCAACCTTCGAGCTGCTTATTTGTGGTCTGTCCATGATTTGCCGACATACGGCATGTTTTCCGGATGGAGCACTCGTGGTCATTTGAAACAGGATGGCGTGAAAGAAGAGTAAGAAGATGGAGGCGACGAGGGGGTTCTTCCCCTCTAGAGCTGAGGATGCTTTTGCTGGTACCTCGTCGACCGGGAGCAGACGCTCTCAGCTGCTGGGGTACGTTCGGAGCAGCTCTAGGACTTCGTCACAGCAGTCCACACAGGTAAATTTCAGTATTCTTTGACGAATTCTTCAAATTAAATTTCCAATTAAACTTACTTATGAATCATTTGAATGTTGTAGTCCTCACCGACTGACTCAGTGGCTACGGCGCCAGTTGAGCTTGGCTACCGTTCGGTGAGCCAGCCCTCGGCCAGCCAGCCCTTGGCTGACGAGCCTTCTGTTCCAGAGACGTCTGTTCCTGAGCCTTCTGTTCCTGAGCCTTCTGGGTCACCAGACGTGGTGCCCCAGCAGACGCGGAGGACGAGGAGGACTCACTTTGTCAGTCCTCCTGTGGTCCCTTCACAGAGGTTCGTGATTCGTCCGGTCGGAGACAGGTAATAAAATCGTAGTGTTAAATTCTGGTTTCTTTTTGTTACTTAAGTAATGAATTAATAAATGTCTTGCAGCGCTTGGTACGACACGTCTTTCACCGGTGAGAGACAACACAGACCGGTGAACGGTGTCCTCGGGTCCTTAGTGCATTTGCACTATCCCGGGGTCATCGACGGGGTGCCTGCTACTTCCTGGGAGGATTACGCATGCACCCATCACCAGGAGCACGGCAACGTTCAGGAGGTCGTATGGGCTGATTTTATGGTAAGTATGTTAAATAAAGTTCCTAAGTTTTAACTCTGAAACTCTTTTAATGTACATCTCTTTCAATATTTATCACAAGAAAGGTATATTTTAGAGGACCCGGGCGACCCTCGCATGTTGGAGGATGCGAGGAAAGTGTTTCACGTCAACGCTGCGAAGGCGGTTCGGCAAGCTTTGTCGAACGCTCGTAGTCAAGTTATCAACGAGCACTTGAAGGCAAACCAGCACCACGTGCTACACTTCCGGCAGGAGAGCGAGAGGCACCTGACGGAGGAAGAGTATGCACAGGTATGTGGTGTGTAGTAAATATTTTTTCTGAGCATGGAGCAAATACATCGATGATATTTTTAACAATCTACAACTATGTGCAGGGCCACGTGAGCTGGTTATAGGGTCGGTCCGATGCATACCGGGCCCTTTGTCGGTACTGGGCTAGCGATGAGTTCAAGGCTAAGTCCCAGAGGGCTCGAGGGTGCAGAGGGGTCGAGGTGAAGCACAAACACGGTTAAGATAACCACTTGTGTTTAGATAAACGCATGGTAAGTGTATCTAACTTATGTTTATGTATTCATAATATATGTTCGTACTAACACGTATTGATAGGAGCGCGAGACGGGGGTGCCGCCGACTCCTGCTGAGATCTGGAAGAGAGGTCACAGGGACCCTTCTCAGCCCAAGGGGTGCAGTCAGGCCGCAGCCGAGCAGTTGGTAAGTATAGAAATCATTCATAGTAAATATAACTATATGGATTGATGAACTTACACGGTTTTCTTGTTTTTCAGGCTAGGTACGGGGAGGAGGCTAGGAGGATACACGGCGCAGATTTCGATTGGGAACATGAACCAATCAATCCTCAAGCCGCGTATGCATCCGGAGGTGGAAAAGCCCACGGAAGGTGAGTTCATAAGTCATTTTATCGTTTTCAATTCAAAATATTAAAGATATTTCAATTCCATATTACTGATTTTGTTTTTATAGGCTCGCCATATTCGACGGAGTTTTGGACCCGTGGGCAGCGAGACCTGCGAGAGGCAGCTCCACACAGTCCTCGTCGGCGGGCCCGAGTCGCCATGTCTCGCAGGTGGAGACTCTCACCCGTCAGGTCCAGGAGAGTCGCGAGCAGTTTCAGTCGGACCTGGAGGCGCAGAGGGCGGCGATGGAGGGAGGCCACCTTCTCCTACCAGCGAGCCTGCATGGAGCAGATGCAACAGACGATGGAGATGCAGCGACAGGCGATGAAGGTAAGCTAAAGTAATTTAAATTAAGCACATTCTTAATAATATGTAATAACCTGCAACTTTTGCAACCACAGAGTTTCTTTCAAGGATGCGATGTCCAGGGGTTGCACCTCCAGCTTCCTCCACTGCCACTGCCGATTCCACAGCCGGAACTGGAGCTACCGCCGCCGGTGCATGTTTCTCCGTGTGTTCAGGTAATAAAAAACGTTCTTACTTAGTCTTAATTCATAAAATATAGTCTTACTTTCATGCCAAACAAATTGTAGTCTTACTTAGGTATTGTAGTCTTACTTAGTCTTACATAATCAAACATATAGCAAATCTAACTCAAATTAAATAAACTAAGTTCAATATGATCAATTCTAGCTTGTTTAATCAATTCTAGTCAAAAACAAAGTTCTAAACAAATTAATATGTCCAACAACTTCTATGTGTTGCAGGGATCGGCGACGGATGCTCAAACTCTATCGCCGTCTATACCGGCGCCAGGACTGACGCGCGGCGAGGATATTGGCGGCTCTGGAGGAAGTGGACGCTAGCGGAGAGCCTCTCTTCCTTATTGTTCTATTCTTGTGATGAGATGTGAGATTATTGTGTTGTGATCGATGGAGATGTTGTATGTCTATTGTTACTGCTGCTGTTATGTCTATTGTTCTATGTCTTGTGTTTCTGGCCATCGAGCCGGGCAGAATGTTCAGTTTTTAAAAAAATAAAAAACATTATTTGCGACGGCTTTTTATACAGTACCGTCGCAAATAAGTGTGCAGCTGTCGCAAATTAACCTACGTAATTTGCGACAGCCACCGCCGGCCGTCGCAAATTAATTACTTACTTGCGACGGCCACCGCTGGCCGTCGCAAATTGTCGAGTCGGGCCCATCGGCTGGGCCCGGGCTCTTGTTTGCGACAGCCGGTCTAAGCCGTCGCAAACAAGTTTATTTGCTACGGCGGCCGTCGCAAATAAAGTTAATTACGACAAAAAATAAGCGACAGCCAGAAACCGTCGCAAATAAGTAAAGCCGTCGCAATTTGATTATTTGTGACGGTTTTACACTTATTTGCGACAGTCCTGGCCGTCGCAAATCATCGGGATTCCTGTAGTGTATGCGGGTATTATGTATGCGAGCGTCTTCGGACCGCCTGCGAATATAGAGTGAATCGTGAGGATGTAAGTTATCCTTAATGTCAATATTGTATTTTCTTACTTTTGAGTTTCATTTTCATTGTAACTAGCATATTTTAATACTATTATGTTATAGTTGTCACCAACACATTCTAAAACTTGTTATGTGTTTCATTGCAGCACACAAAGAATGTGGATGAAGAATGACCGATTTCTAGAGATATGCCTGGTGGAGGAGCCGAGAAGATTGCGAGTGAATTGTGTCACTTCATGCGCCGCGAAATTTTCCACCGAAAAGGGTAGTTCTTCAATGACGCATGTGTAATAGCTGATGTGCCAGAACTTTGCCAGTATACTGAGCATCAATTTTATTTTTAGTGAAAAACTTGTAAACTATGAATTGAGATGTATTGTACTTACATATATGTATATGAGATAACTTTTTGGTGATATTGTGTCGATGATGCTTGTCAGAATATATTCTTCTACTGTCTGTGAATGTGCATATAAAATTACGTGGAAATTAGAAATAATAGCATGTAGTACCTAACAAACTGCCTGTGATAATATAATTTCACAGACAACTTATCGTAGGTAACGAGCCGTCTGTGACAAATAGTTTCATAGGCGCCTAGTCGTAGTTAAAGAACTGCCTACGATAATAGAGTTACAGAGGCGGCTAGTCGTAGGTAAAGAACCGCCTGCGATAATAGAGTTACACAGGAAGATAATCTTACGTTACAATCTGCCTGTGATAAACATTCTTCACAGGCGGCTAGTTGTAGGTAAAGAACCACCTGCAAAAATGGAGTTAGCATAGGCAGATACTCTTACGTTACAAACCGCCTGTGATAAAGATTCTTCATAGGCGGCTCGTCGTAGGTATAGAACCGCCTGCGATAATTGAGTTATCACAAACGGATACTCTTACGTTACAAACCGCCCGTGATAAAGGTTCTTCACAGGCGGATTCATGAAAGTTAAGACCGCCTGTGATAACTTTTTTCACAGGTGTTTTAAGTATCCTCATGTGAAAATTACTGATTATCATAGGCTCTTCGTTTCAGGAGGCCATGGGAGAAGTGCACGAAGGTCTTTGTGGCACGCATCAGTATGCCCACAAGATGAAGTGGATGCTCAAACGAGCTGATTTCTATTAGCCAACAATGCAGGAGGATTGTTTCAGGTATTACAAAGGATATGCGGCTTGCTAGAGGTTCGAAGATACCCAACAAGCACCAGCTAGCATGCTTCATCCCATTGTGGAGCCTTGGACTTTCCCAGGATGGGGTCTAGACTTCATTGGGGAGATACATCTAGCGTCTTCGAAGAAACACCGCTTTGTATTAATTGCCACGGACTACTTCACTAAGTGGACAGAAGCTGTGCCACTCAAGAACAACACGTATAAAGAGGTAACTAGTTTTGTCCTTGAGCATATTATCTATAAATTCGGTGTTCCACATACTCTAACCATAGACCAAGTAGGAGCCTTCCTATCCTCTCAATTCAGGGAGATTGGCGAATCCTTTAAGATAAAATTGTTAAATTCTTCTCCATATTATGCTCAAACTAACGGACAAGCTGAGACTAGTAACAAGATACTCATCAAGCTCATAAAAAAAGAAGATCAGGGAGAACCCTAGGCGATGGAATGAGACTGTAACACCCCAAATTTTTATTCAAAACCCAAAACCATGTTCAGAGGGGAATTTAAAAATTTTTGGACGTGTTGCATGTTTTGCAAAAATTCAAATTCAAACTGGAATTCAAATTAGACTCAAAACAGAAAAGAAATGGAAAAAGAAAAAGAAAAACGGGAAAAAAACCGGCCAGTGGGCCGAAACCCGCCAGCCGGCCCAGCTTTCCCCGCGCAGCCCGCCCCCGCGCGCGCCGCGCTGCCTCTCACCGACGGGTGGGACCCACATGTCATCCCTAACCCTGAGCCCCCGCGACCCCGGACTTTTCCCCGAGCGCGCGCGATCGCAACCGACCGGAAACCGCGTCCCGTCGCCCGAATTCTGGTCCCAGAAGAATCCAACTCGATCACAACTGACCCACCGCCCTCCCCCGGCTATAAAAACCTCCGATCCGATCAGTTTTTCCCACGCGATCGCCGATTTTCACTCCGGTGAGCACCGAGACTTCGCCGGTGAATTCTGGCGGATCTAAGCTCGGAAACTCTGATCTAACTCGCTGGTCTTGATCCACCGCCTCCGGGGAACTTTGCAGGTGCAGAAAACCCAAAGACTTACGGTGTAAACCCAGCGCCGACGAGCTTCGCCGTGGTTTTGCCCCGGACCTCGCCGCCGAGCACTTTCCAGGACCCCCGAGCTCGAGAAAACCCCCGAGGTGAGATCCCTGACCTCCCCTCTACCGATCTAGGCCATAAGATCACAGTTTTAGGCAGAATTCTCGAAGATCCGAAACTTTCCGGCGAGATCGCCGCTTCCCACCGCCGTGCGCCGCCGGCAGCGCCGCCCGCGCTCGATCAGAGCGATGTGGCCGCTTGTGCGCCGTTTATTTTAAATCGCACGGTAGACTTTAAAACCCCGCGTACCGGTTCGATGTTATAATCTCAGCCGTCGGTTTAATATCGGACGGTCCACGTCAGCCCCGCGTTATAAAGACTGGAATTCTTACGTGCTACCCCCTAGGGTTCTCTGGAATTGAGAGCTAGCCCCGGAAACTTCAGATCTAGCCCCTGGAACTCCAGAAAATCATGTACATTCATTCAAAAATCAGTTTTAGCCCCTGGACTTAATAAAAATTAAGAAAAACACCTCTGATAAGTGTAGCTAGACCCCTGGAAATTATGAAAATAATATTATAGACCCTGTAATGGGGTGAGTTTACTTTTTAACCTTGTTTAGTATTTAATTTAGAAAATTGAATATGTAACTAGTGTTTAAAAATTAAAAAGGGGGACAAACATAATTGTCAAAAATTAATTAAAAACTTTCTCAGTACTTAGAAAACTTTGGAGTGAGATAAAAATATATTTTTGGGCTGAAATAAATCTGTTTCATCTATTATTCACATTTAATTAGTATAGGGACACATGTTTAAGTAAATAATAGTTATAGAAAAATAGGGAAAATAATTATGAAATAGTCTACATCAGAAGCCAAGGTCAAAATATGTTATTAAATTATTTAGGACCAGAACCTATACTGTTTAGGTGATGTATATTACTAATTTCATAATAAAATACACAATTATGCATAGGAATATAAATCTGAAAATATAGCAACTAGTAAATGATAAATGGAGTTTCTAAAATACAAAGGGTTCAGTTTAAGTGTGGTAGAAATTCTGAAGGCACATATGGAGAAGAAAAATACTTTTCATACACATTTGGTAGTAAAAAGGTGAAGTAGTTGAATATAAGAAATTTATTGGAAACCCATATAAATAGTATGTAAGTATAAAGGTGGGCACAAAAGTAGGAATCATATACACATGGTTAAAAGTGCATGCAAGCCACAACTTAACACACATAAAGTAACCCCAACACATATAATGGTAAAGAACTTTTATAAATGTGAATGTGTGGTTTGTATAAAGTAGAAGTGTGAACTACGTCTTATGATTGTTGTTTTTCTTTTGCTATGTGTGATGATATGAAGTAGAACCTGCTCAAGAGCAAGTTATTCCTTTCCAAGATCAGGACTACCAATTTCAAGAGCAGCAAGAAGGAGGCAAGTGTCCTTGACCACTTTGATCCTATGCTAGGATATGTAGATAGAATTATTTGCATTGTCAAATGAAATATGAAACCCATGCTAGGAAAGTTTCCCTAGATTTGCATTACCTTGTTTCCTTGTAGCTTGGGTTGGGATTTATTTTACTATGTCATTTATTTACATGCATATGCTTAGCCATGCTTAGAATGGGATATTTGGGACATGAGATCATCAGTTTATATTACCATACTCTTGAATGAGACATTGTGAGTTATGTAGAGGTAGGGATCAAGGCAAGTTGGATGTTTTGGTTGTGTGCTGGGTGCACGAGACTTGGGTTTGTGTTTAGTACTTGCCTGGATCCTAAGGACCGGTTCATGGAGCATGTAACCCGGCTTTACAGTGCCAACCACATGCTGAGATGGGGCAGCTTGGCCAATTAATTAGGTGTATCCCCGGCGTAGTATGGGTGTGTTGGATGGTGCGGGGAGTAGGTGTCAGCTGGACTACCATATGAACCGCAAGGCTCAAGAGGGGGCCACTGCAGCGGGGTTGGAGCCTCTTGTATGCTGTTAGGGGTGAAACCTCAGTGGGCCCACGCTCGTCGGGAATCCCTTTGTAAAGGCTTTGTAGTGATCTCCTGGCTGCACACCTGGGAAGTGTGAATGTGGATCGTAGCCACTGGCATAATGGAGGTTCTTTTAGTCCACCCGGCAACGGGGGATGAAATCACTACTTGTGGGTACAGTGGTACAAACTCTGCAGAGTCAAAACTGTCTTGACAGCCGTGCTCACGGTTAAGAGCGGCCTGGACTTATTCATGATTAGAGGAGTGAAGGTTTTTGGGAGTTGTGGATGTTAAGCGGGGAGCTTAACATTGGAAATGATGTTATGGTTATTTGGTTATGATGATGGGATGGGAGATTGGGACCATTTCACCTGTGTAGTAATGTAGGTGCTTAATAAGCTAAGGTGATAGGTATTAATTGCGTAGTGCTTTAACCATGAGTTCAACCTCTCCTTGTTCTAGCCATGCATGATATAATTTTCCCACACTTGCTGAGTACCATTGGTACTCAACCTTGCATATTTGTTGGTTTATATTGCTGCTCAGGTCAAGATAATGTGGTGGTGTATAATGACCAAGACTTTGGACCCGAGGAAGGATTTTAGGTTCATGAAGACCCCCGGGCAACGCCTGTGATGGAGCCCTAAAGAATAATATTCCGCTGCTAGTTTATTTACTTGTGATGAAGCATTTGTGTCCATTGAGACATTTGCGATGTAAGACTTATTTATATTCGACACCTGGCTTGTAATAAATGATGCTTCACTATTTGTCATCACATGTATGAGAAAATGATCCTGGCATACATGTGATATTCACTTGGTTGTTTCCTTCGGAAAAACCGGGTGTGACAGAGGTGGTATCAGAGCCAAGGTTGCCCGTAGGAACGTGGACCTAGGTAGAAATGGACGTATTTAAGGGCCCTATTTTCTTACAAACTATTTTCCAAAGTGTGGGTTGAAGAGTGTTATTAAAGGAGTCATTTTCTTCATCTTACCCCAACTTTCATTCAAAATAGGATTTTTGTTTGAGAAATTTATCTAACCTAATTTTAAATTCTTTTGTTTTTAGATGGTTCGCATGATTCGCACCGCTCGTAAGTCCACAGGAGGGAGAGTTCCCGTAGTTGCCCTTGCCGAAAGAGAGGAGAGTCGTCCAGTGACGTACCTTTCCTACGGATTGGCAGTAGGAGATTTGTTGCGCCGTCTTCGGCGTATGCTCGAAGCCGCCGGCAATACGGGCAAGCTAATCATCCACTACAACTCCACCAGGACCATCCGTGAGAAGAGGGAAGAATGGAGTTCGGAGATGAGGATTATACACGAGAATCAGCTGCTTAAGATTCACCACTCTCCAGCTTGTCGAGCAACACAAGTTGACGCGGAGAAAGATGTCACCTGGGAGGCCATCACCTGCCAGAGTCACATCTATCATCGCCACTTGGACAAAACTGAATACATGTATGTCCTCCAACGTGAGAGTGGTACCACGGAGTACAAGTACCCACCGGTGCAGCAAGGGACTTCCCATGAGCACATGGACTTGTGCTTGGAGGATGCTGCTATGCTCAGCACTCGACTACAGGAGTGTCAACAAGAGCTTCAGGATGTCCGAGACACCCTGAAGGAAACGGAGGCGTTGCTGCGAGCTTGCTTAAAGGCGAGAGAAAGAGGAGATGGGAATGAGCTGTGTGTCACCGTGAGTGATCCATGGACTCCTGACTCCCCG
This sequence comes from Neostapfia colusana, assembly GCA_030760725.1. Lineage (NCBI taxonomy): Eukaryota > Viridiplantae > Streptophyta > Magnoliopsida > Poales > Poaceae > Neostapfia > Neostapfia colusana. The sequence goes on along the minus strand of JASWHV010000002.1, from coordinate 45,663,199 downwards.
GATCGCCGAGCAATCAGGGGTCGTCGCACTTCTCCACCAGCAGCCTCCCCACCCAAAGCAGAGTCAGAAGGTAGCCGAAATGAGGAGGAAGATCCCGAGGAGCCAGCTCAAGAGGACGAGTAGTGTAGAGTCTTTCCCCTAGCTAGCATAGATAATGCTTGGTGTGTGACGTGAGTAGTTACGTAGTTAATGGTGTGATAATGCTTGGTGTGTGACGTGAGTTGTGGAAGCCATGAGCAATTGTCCACAGCCTCGTCTTCAGATTGTTTTGCTTTGGTGTGTGAACCCACAGGAAATAATAGTGCATTTATTTGGTGTGAGATATAAACCCTCGTAAAATTTCAACAAAGCCTCAACACCTTAAAGTACCAACAAACGAAAGTAGTAAGATGATACTAAATGGTATCAAATTAACATTTGTTGATTCTGCCAGATGGCCGGAAGAGGAAAAGGACGTGCTGCCAACCCCGCCAACAACAATGATGAGGCATGCAACCCTCATCTTTCTGGAGGCCAGGACCGGGGTGGTCGCCGTGAAGAAATTGATCCTCTCCACCAAATGCTGGAGAATCAAAATCAGCTCATCCAGAGCTTGACTCAAGTGGTGGCCAACTTGCATCAAGTTCCACCTCCACAAGCTGCACCCCGCCAACCAAGGTTGAGTGAGTTTCTAGGAACTCAACCTCCAAAGTTTGCAAGTGCTGCTGAACCTCTGGAGGCAGATGATTGGCTGAAGACTATTGAAAGTAAGATGAGGATCATACAGTGCCAAGGGTATGAGAGGGTGCTGTTTGCCTCTCATCAATTGCATGGACCTGCTGCTGATTGGTGGACCGCCTACGTGGCCGCCCATCATGACCCTGAGAACATCACTTGGGAAGAGTTCAAGCGTAGCTTCCGCAACCATTACATCCCAAGAGGTGAACTCAAAAACAAGAGGAAGGAATTTTTGGGACTGCAGCAGGGAAACATGACTGTGAGGGAATACCTCACTAAATTTACTCAACTATCCCGTTATGCTCCACGAGACATAGAGACTGATGAGCAGAAACAAGATTGTTTCGTGGAAGGACTTACCGCAGAGATGCAGTGTGCAATGTCCTCAAATGAGTATGAAAGCTTTCAAAAGATGGTGGACAGAGCATTTGTGGTGGAAAGGAAGCTAAAGGCCTTGGAAAATGAGAATAAGAGGAAGGCGGGATGGTCACATCAGGCCTCAGGGAGCAACACCCGCCCACGTATGATGCAGCAACCTACGGGGCAGACGAGCCGTGCTGCGGTACCCTATTCAGCACCAAGAGGGTACAACCCAAACTACAGGCCACCCACAGCACCAGCACAGCCGCCACGTCAGTTTGTGCAGCAGCCTCGCCCCGCATATCCACCTCGACCAGCAGTGCAAGGACCCCCAAACCAACCCCAGGACAACAAAGGCCAGGCGTCTAAGATTGGGGTGCAATGTTTCAGCTGTGGCGAAGTGGGGCACTACGCCCACAAATGCCCAAAGAAGAAGCCTGCGCCGCCACAACAGCAGAATGTAGGGAGAGGACGGGTGAACCATGTCACCATGGAGGAAGCACAAGAGGCACCCGACGTGGTAGTTGGTAAGTTTCCTGCCAATTTACACCTTGCAACTCTGCTGTTTGATTCTGGTGCTACCACTCGTTCATTGCTCAAGGGTTTGTTAAGAAGCATGACCTAGCAACCACACAAATGAACCATATGTTAGCCGTAAACTCTCCAGGTGGAGAAATAAGGACAAGACAAGTGTGTCCCAAAGTGAGCCTAGACATTAATGGGGTAGTATTTACTGCTAACATCATAGTGATAGATTCACAAGGGATAGATATTATTTTGGGTATGGATTGGTTGACCAAACATAAAGGAATCATCCATTGTTCGACCAGAACGGTGGAACTAACTCACCCCAGTGGTACCAAAGTAAAGTTCATAACGATACACGAGCCTAGGAGGGACATTAAATTAAATCAAGTGGAGGTGAAAGTTGAGGAAATCAGGACTATCAGGGAATATCCAGATGTTTTCCCGGAGGAATTGCCAGGCATGCCTCCCGACCGTGACGTGGAATTCGCAATTGAGCTAGTACCGGGAACAGCCCCGATATACAAGAGACCTTATCGAATGGACTCCAAGCAGTTAGAAGAGCTCAAGGATCATTTGAGAGAATTGACGGAGAAGGGGTATATTCGCCCTAGTTCCTCACCATGGGGAGCTCCGGTGATATTTGTGCCTAAGAAAGACGGAACCCAAAGGTTATGCGTGGATTACCGTGCCTTGAATGAGGTAACCGTCAAGAACAAATACCCATTGCCCCGCATTGAAGACTTGTTTGATCAGTTGAGGGGAGCTTGTGTGTTCTCGAAAATTGATCTCAGGTCGGGATACCACCAACTCAAGATAAGGCAATCTGATATTCCCAAGACAGCTTTCGTATCTCGGTACGCACTGTATGAATACACTGTCATGCCTTTCGGGCTAACCAATGCCCCGACATATTTCATGTACCTCATGAACAAGGTATTCATGGAATATCTGGACAAATTTGTGGTGGTTTTCATAGATGATATTCTCGTCTTCTCCAAAGATGAAGAAGAACATGAGAAACATCTAAGGTTGGTGTTGCAGAGGTTGAGGGAACACCAACTATATGCCAAGTTGAGTAAGTGTGAGTTTTGGCTGAAAAGAGTTCCCTTTTTAGGACATATAATCTCGGAGGGAGGAATCTCCGTAGATCCCGCCAAAATCGAGGATATCCAGAAATGGAAGACCCCTGAAAGTGTCGGGGAAGTTCGAAGCTTTTTGGGATTGGCTGGATACTATCGACGGTTTATTGAGGGATTCTCCAAGATCTCGAGACCTCTCACCAAACTGTTGGAAAAGGGAATCACATTCACCTGGACGCCACAGTGCGATACGAGCTTTCAGGAGCTAAAGAAGAGATTGACAACAGCCCCAGTGTTGGTTATGCTAGATATGCAGAAGAATTTCATAGTGTACTGCGATGCCTCTGGAAATGGGTTGGGATGTGTTCTCATGCAAGAAGGACATGTCGTGGCTTATGCATCCCGGCAGCTTCGGAAGCACGAGAAGAACTATCCTACACATGACCTCGAACTAGCCGCAGTGGTACACGCGTTGAAAATTTGGCGGCACTATTTGATGGGGAAGAGGACAGAAATATATGCGGATCATAAGAGTTTGAAGTACATATTCACACAGCCAGATCTCAACCTCAGACAAAGGAGATGGCTAGAGCTAATCAATGACTTTGATGTGGGCATCAACTATCATCCCGGAAAAGCAAACGTCGTGGCCGATGCTTTGAGTCGGAAAGTGCAGGTCAATAAGTTGAGCTTGAAGGACATGCCCGCAGAATTGAAGGACGAGGTTATAAGGCTCAATCTATGTCTAGTAAATAGTGGTGAAGCCATCGCCATGGAAGTGGACTCCACACTCGAGCAAGACATACGCGAGGGCCAAAAGAATGATGGGAAGATACAAGAGATCAGACAGCTCATCAAGGAAAATAAAGCTCCTGGTTTTAGAGAGGATGAACAAGGAACGGTGTGGCACGGGAGAAGAATCTGTGTGCCAGAAGTAAAGGAGATCCGTGAATTGATTTTAAAGGAGGCTCATGATTCCGACTATTCCATTCATCCTGGGAGTACGAAGATGTACCAGGACCTCAAAGGCAGGTATTGGTGGTATGGCATGAAGCGAGATGTCGCGGAACATGTTGCCCTATGTGACACATGTCAGTTGGTGAAAGCAGAACATCAACGACCCGCGGGATTGCTGCAACCACTCAAAGTGCCTGAATGGAAGTGGGAAGAAATCAGCATGGATTTTGTCGTGGGATTGCCTAGGACCCAATCCGGGTATGATTCAATATGGGTTATTATTGATAGGCTAACCAAGTTAGCTCATTTCATTCCTGTGAAAGAAAGCTACAGCGGATCCAAATTGGCAGAATTGTACATGTCAAGGATCGTGTGTTACCATGGAGTGCCAAAGAAGATAGTGTCGGACCGAGGGACACAGTTCACCTCGAGGTTTTGGCAAAAGTTGCATGAAACCATGGGAACCCATCTGAATTTCAGCTCTGCCTATCATCCCCAAACTGACGGGCAGACGGAGAGAACCAATCAGATCCTTGAAGATATGTTAAGGGCATGTGCACTCAAAAACAATAGGAGTTGGGACAAGAACTTACCGTATGCGGAGTTTTCCTATAACAACAGCTATCAAGCTAGTATGAAGATGTCACCGTTTGAAGCTTTGTATGGAAGGAAGTGCAGAACTCCCCTATTTTGGAACCAAACAGGAGAAAGTAAAGTGTTTGGTCCAGAAGTGCTACAAGAAGCCGAAGCGAAGGTGAGGGAGATTCGCAACAACTTGAGGATAGCACAAGCACGCCAGAAGAGTTATGCTGATGTACGAAGAAGAGAGCTCGTTTTCAACGTGGGAGACTATGTTTATCTCAAGGTGTCCCCTATCAGAGGACTTCGTCGGTTCAAGGTGAAAGGGAAGTTGTCACCTCGATACATCGGACCCTTCTAGGTTTTGGAAAGGAAAGGCGAAGTGGCGTACCAACTAGAGCTACCGGTTCATCTATCGGATGTGCACGATGTATTCCATGTGTCACAACTCAAGAAATGTCTGAGGACGCCTGAGGAGGTGTTACCCATGAATGAAGTGGATGTAGCTGAAGATTTGTCTTATGCCGAGCAACCATACAAGATTTTGGAGACAATGGAACGCCTCACCAGAAACAAGAGAATCCGGATGTGCAAGGTGCAGTGGAAGCATCACTCAGAAGAGGAAGCTACCTGGGAAAGGGAAGATGAGCTCAAGGCACAATTTCCGGAATTGTTTTCTTAGAAACACCAATCTCGAGGACGAGATTTCTTTTAAGGGGGGTAGAGCTGTAACACCCCAAATTTTTATTCAAAACCCAAAACCATGTTCAGAGGGGAATTTAAAAATTTTTGGACGTGTTGCATGTTTTGCAAAAATTCAAATTCAAACTGGAATTCAAATTAGACTCAAAACAGAAAAGAAATGGAAAAAGAAAAAGAAAAACGGGAAAAAAACCGGCCAGTGGGCCGAAACCCGCCAGCCGGCCCAGCTTTCCCCGCGCAGCCCGCCCCCGCGCGCGCCGCGCTGCCTCTCACCGACGGGTGGGACCCACATGTCATCCCTAACCCTGAGCCCCCGCGACCCCGGACTTTTCCCCGAGCGCGCGCGATCGCAACCGACCGGAAACCGCGTCCTGTCGCCCGAATTCTGGTCCCAGAAGAATCCAACTCGATCACAACTGACCCACCACCCTCCCCCGGCTATAAAAACCTCCGATCCGATCAGTTTTTCCCACGCGATCGCCGATTTTCACTCCGGTGAGCACCGAGACTTCGCCGGTTAATTCTGGCCGATCTAAGCTCGGAAACTCTGATCTAACTCGCTTGTCTTGATCCACCGCCTCCGGGGAACTTTGCAGGTGCAGAAAACCCGAAGACTTACGGTGTAAACCCAGCGCCGACGAGCTTCGCCGTGGTTTTGCCCCGGACCTCGCCGCCGAGCACTTTCCAGGACCCCCGAGCTCGAGAAAACCCCCGAGGTGAGATCCCTGACCTCCCCTCTACCGATCTAGGCCATAAGATCACAGTTTTAGGCAGAATTCTCGAGGATCCGAAACTTTCCGGCGAGATCGCCGCTTCCCGCCGCCGTGCGCCGCCGGCAGCGCCGCCCGCGCTCGATCAGAGCGACGTGGCCGCTTGTGCGCCGTTTATTTTAAATCGCACGGTAGACTTTAAAACCCCGCGTACCGGTTCGATGTTATAATCTCAGCCGTCGGTTTAATATCGGACGGTCCACGTCAGTCCCGCGTTATAAAGACTGGAATTCTTACGTGCTACCCCCTGGGGTTCTCTGGAATTGAGAGCTAGCCCCGGAAACTTCAGATCTAGCCCCTGGAACTCCAGAAAATCATGTAAATTCATTCAAAAATCAGTTTTAGCCCCTGGACTTAATAAAAATTAAGAAAAACACCTCTGATAAGTGTAGCTAGACCCCTGGAAATTATGAAAATAATATTATAGACCCTATAATGGGGTGAGTTTACTTTTTAACCTTGTTTAGTATTTAATTTAGAAAATTGAATATGTAACTAGTGTTTAAAAATTAAAAAGGGGGACAAACATAATTGTCAAAAATTAATTAAAAACTTTCTCAGTACTTAGAAAACTTTGGAGTGAGATAAAAATATATTTTTGGGCTGAAATAAATCTGTTTCATCTATTATTCACATTTAATTAGTATAGGGACACATGTTTAAGTAAATAATAGTTATAGAAAAATAGGGAAAATAATTATGAAATAGTCTACATCAGAAGCCAAGGTCAAAATATGTTATTAAATTATTTAGGACCAGAACCTATACTGTTTAGGTGATGTATATTACTAATTTCATAATAAAATACACAATTATGCATAGGAATATAAATCTGAAAATATAGCAACTAGTAAATGATAAATGGAGTTTCTAAAATACAAAGGGTTCAGTTTAAGTGTGGTAGAAATTCTGAAGGCACATATGGAGAAGAAAAATACTTTTCATACACATTTGGTAGTAAAAAGGTGAAGTAGTTGAATATAAGAAATTTATTGGAAACCCATATAAATAGTATGTAAGTATAAAGGTGGGCACAAAAGTAGGAATCATATACACATGGTTAAAAGTGCATGCAAGCCACAACTTAACACACATAAAGTAACCCCAACACATATAATGGTAAAGAACTTTTATAAATGTGAATGTGTGGTTTGTATAAAGTAGAAGTGTGAACTACGTCTTATGATTGTTGTTTTTCTTTTGCTATGTGTGATGATATGAAGTAGAACCTGCTCAAGAGCAAGTTATTCCTTTCCAAGATCAGGACTACCAATTTCAAGAGCAGCAAGAAGGAGGCAAGTGTCCTTGACCACTTTGATCCTATGCTAGGATATGTAGATAGAATTATTTGCATTGTCAAATGAAATATGAAACCCATGCTAGGAAAGTTTCCCTAGATTTGCATTACCTTGTTTCCTTGTAGCTTGGGTTGGGATTTATTTTACTATGTCATTTATTTACATGCATATGCTTAGCCATGCTTAGAATGGGATATTTGGGACATGAGATCATCAGTTTATATTACCATACTCTTGAATGAGACATTGTGAGTTATGTAGAGGTAGGGATCAAGGCAAGTTGGATGTTTTGGTTGTGTGCTGGGTGCACGAGACTTGGGTTTGTGTTTAGTACTTGCCTGGATCCTAAGGCCCGGTTCATGGAGCATGTAACCCGGCTTTACAGTGCCAACCACATGCTGAGATGGGGCAGCTTGGCCAATTAATTAGGTGTATCCCCGGCGTAGTATGGGTGTGTTTGGATGGTGCGGGGAGTAGGTGTCAGCTGGACTACCATATGAACCGCAAGGCTCAAGAGGGGGCCACTGCAGCGGGGTTGGAGCCTCTTGTATGCTGTTAGGGGTGAAACCTCAGTGGGCCCACGCTCGTCGGGAATCCCTTTGTAAAGGCTTTGTAGTGATCTCCTGGCTGCACACCTGGGAAGTGTGAATGTGGATCGTAGCCACTGGCATAATGGAGGTTCTTTTAGTCCACCCGGCAACGGGGGATGAAATCACTACTTGTGGGTACAGTGGTACAAACTCTGCAGAGTCAAAACTGTCTTGACAGCCGTGCTCACGGTTAAGAGCGGCCTGGACTTATTCATGATTAGAGGAGTGAAGGTTTTTGGGAGTTGTGGATGTTAAGCAGGGAGCTTAACATTGGGAATGATGTTATGGTTATTTGGTTAGGATGATGGGATGGGAGATTGGGACCATTTCACCTGTGTAGTAATGTAGGTGCTTAATAAGCTAAGGTGATAGGTATTAATTGCGTAGTGCTTTAACCATGAGTTCAACCTCTCCTTGTTCTAGCCATGCATGATATAATTTTCCCACACTTGCTGAGTACCATTGGTACTCAACCTTGCATATTTGTTGGTTTATATTGCTGCTCAGGTCAAGATAATGTGGTGGTGTATAATGACCAAGACTTTGGACCCGAGGAAGGATTTTAGGTTCATGAAGACCCCCGGGCAACGCCTGTGATGGAGCCCTAAAGAATAATATTCCGCTGCTAGTTTATTTACTTGTGATGAAGCATTTGTGTCCATTGAGACATTTGCGATGTAAGACTTATTTATATTCGACACCTGGCTTGTAATAAATGATGCTTCACTATTTGTCATCACATGTATGAGAAAATGATCCTGGCATACATGTGATATTCACTTGGTTGTTTCCTTCGGAAAAACCGGGTGTGACAGAGACGATGAATGAAGCCTTATGGGCTCATAGAGTGTCAAGACACGGTGCCACCAAAGTTACCCCTTTTGAGCTTGTGTATGGACAAGAAGCCATGTTATCTGTGGAGATTAAGATGAAAGCATGTGATGTGGACATCACTTCTGCAGATATACACAACACTCACATGGTAGACATGCAAGGTCCAATTACTAGAGATCGAGCACGACAATTGAATTTAGAGGTGAGCTCGTTCCTGAACAATTCTTTATATGTGAATTTTGAGAGTATGTTGCTACCTAATGGATTAATTATGATTAGGAACCATGGAGAGGACATGGAGGTACATGGAGAGGGGTTTGGAGGTGTGAAGGACCAGAAAATACGCCAACAAGAAGTTAGAGACCGAGCCCAACTCAAACTCGAGTCCAACTCGGGCCCAGGAGCAGTCCACCTTAAAATGGATGCACAGGAGGCATACGGACTCCGTTTTGACGTTCTACATATGCACGGAAAGCTGAGAGGATAAACTTTCCAATGGAACTGGCCCCACGTCAAAATTCCCTCGGAGTCGAAGGGAAACTTCGAAACAATATAAAGTTTAGAGTCTGTCAGCGTGTTGCATCACCTAGTTGGGCCATTGGGCCTTGTATCGAGTCCAAGTCCATTATGTACGTGTCTTAGGGTTAGGTCACGACCCAAGCACCCCCCTGGTCATCCTCCACCTCCTTTATACCCCCTAGCCGCCGTCACAAACAGCTGGGTTTTGCTTAGTTACAATCTGTCATTGAACAGTGTCACCAATCATCGGTTTTGAGACCTCAAATTCGTGATCAATTCAGTTTTGATTGCAATTTCTCTGTTCTTGCTTCTGTTCTTGATTGCGCTTGCAGGGATAAGCCTTCGTGGCGAGGTCATTCGTGTAGCATGGGTGATAACCAACGGAGCAGTGGTGTAGTGATTGCAGGGTTTCGTTCGTTCGGAGCCTTGGATCATCAACGTCGAGATCTCCACCCAATCAAGTTTACCCTACCTCTCGGAAGATCGGGACTCATCCTCCTATCAATTGGTATCAGATTTCCAGGTTCACCATGAGGTATACTTGTGTGCCCTTTAGATTTATTTTGTTTCAGTCCTATCGTCCACAAAAAACCACAAAAAAAATTTTAGTTTCCCTGACCTACAACCCCCGCTCAACCTTTTGCACAATTTAGTTTCGGAGTCCGTAGTTCTGAGTTTGTGTCCTAGGTTGAGTCTGGTTGCTGGTTTAGATTTGTTTTGTTTCAGTTTTGTTTCTTCCATCCGCTGCCATCTACAAAAAACCAATCTACAAAAAAATTCCATCCACCGATTCGTCTCTGTTGCAGTTTTCCACCACCACCAAAACCTGATTCGGGGTATCCTCCTTAAAACGGGCATAACTTTTCGCTCGTAACTCCGATTGAGGAAGATGCCATACCAGCCACAAGGGAGCAATGTGCGTCCCCTTTTCATGCCCCCAGCTGCACCACAATATGGCTCGTCCGCTTCTACTTCCCGCCCTGCAAACCCACCTCGCCCTAATCAGCCACCGCAGCAACGTCCTGTTATGCAAGCACCTCGTATGCCTTTGCCTACTGCACCCCGTCCCAACATGGGCGCCTATGCTCAAAACCAGCCTCGCCCCAACATTCCTACTGTTTTGGGCAACAAAGCATGTTTTTCATGCGGAGAGGCAGGACACTTTGCAAGTCAATGCCCAAAGAAAGGCCTTGGACAGCCAAGCAATGCGCCCAAGCAGAACCCACGGCCGAACGGAGGAGCTAATCAAGGTAACCATGGGCAGCAGAACTACGCTTGTGGCAACATGAATCGTGTCTCCGCTGAGGAAGCACAACAAGCTGAGGACATCGTGATTAGTATGTTCCTTGCCAACGCCAACCCAGCCACTGTTTTATTTGATTCCGGAGCATCACATTCATTCATATCATCCAAGTATGTTGCCAAGTATAATCTTCCCATATCACACATGAAACACACTATGTTGGTTAATTCTCCCGGTGGAGAGATGAGGACTAATATAGTATGTCCAAAAGTAAACCTTAAAATAAGGGGGGTAGACTTTCTTGCCAATCTTATTGTCTTGGATTCCCAAGGGATTCATATAATACTTGGAATGGATTGGTTAAGCAAGCACAACGGAGTAATCCAATGTGCTGAGAGGAGCGTGCAGTTGACAAATGAGCACGGTACTCGTGTTGAGTTTGAGTCAGCCCAACCGGCAAACGAGAAGGCAGCGTTGAACCACGTCGAAGAAGCAACATTGGAAATCATTCCGGTGGTTCAAGAATTTTCAGATGTGTTCCCGGATGAACTTCCTGGTATGCCACCTGACCGGGACATTGAATTTGCCATTGATTTAGTACCTGGAACTGCACCTATAGCGAAAAGGCCATATAGGATGCCCGTTAAAGAACTAGTGGAACTTAAGAAGCAAATTCAGGAGCAGCTAGAAAAGGGTTTTATATGCCCAAGCTCGTCACCGTGGGGAGCCCCCGTGCTCTTCGTGGACAAGAAGGATGGGACCCAAAGAATGGGTGTGGATTATAGGTCTCTCAATGAGGTGACAATCAAGAATAAATACCCGCTGCCCCGTATAGAGGACCTATTCGACCAAATGAAAGGTGCCCGAATTTTCTCCAAGATTGATCTTCGGTCGGGATACTTCCAGCTGAAGATTAAGCCCCCCGACATACCCAAGACTGCATTTTGAACATGGTATGGTTCGTATGAATATACCGTTATGTCTTTTGGGTTAACGAACGCACCCACATATTTTATGTACCTCATGAATAAGGTCTTCATGGAGTACTTGGACAAGTTCGTCGTGGTTTTCATCGACGATATCGTGGTGTATTCAAAAAGCGAGGAAGAACATGAAGAACATTTGATATTGACATTGCAGAAACTGTGAGAGCATCAATTGTATGCCAAGTTCAGCAAGTGTCAATTTTGGCTAAAGGAGATATCGTTCCTAGGCCACATCATCTCCGAGAGAGGAGTATCGGTTGATCCCGGAAAAGTGGGAGATGTTCTGAAGTGGAGCCAACCGCAGAATGTGAGAGATATTCAGAGTTTCTTTGAGATGGCTGGATACTACCGACGGTTCATCAAGGATTTCTCCAAAATAGCGAAGCCTATGACTGAATTGCTAATGAAGGTAAAAGCATTTCAGTGGACACCAGTGTGCCAAGAAAGCTTTGCGGAGCTCAAGAAAAGACTAACCACATCGCTGGTTTTGGTATTGCCGGACATGAGCAAGAGTTTCGATATATATTGTGACACATCAAGACAAGGGCTTGGATGTGTGCTCATGCAAGAAGGACAAGTGGTAGCCTATGCGTCGAGGCAACTAAAGAAACACGAGCTGAATTACCCAACACATGACTTGGAACTTGCAGCTGTGGTACATGCCTTGAAGATTTGGAGGCATTATATCCTTGGCCATCGATGTGAGATCTATACGGATCACAAAATCCTCAAGTATATATTCACGCAAAAGGATCTGAATTTGAGGCAACGTCGATGGTTGGAACTCATCAAGGATTATGATGTTGGAATCAATTATCACTCCGGAAAGGCCAATGTAGTAGCTGATGCGTTGAGCCGAAAGGGACCATGTCACAAACTCACGGTTCAGGAGCTACCGCCCGAGCTGCGCAAGGAGTTCGAACGGTTACATCTTGGGTACTTGAACAAGATGGAAGTGATAGAACTCAACTCTTCGCTGGAACAAGAGATACGAGATGGCCAAGCAACGGATGAGGAAATCAAGGAAATCAAGGAAAGAATCCGACAAGGCATAGAAAAGGATTTCAAGGAAGATGAGAAGGGCACGCTTTGGTTAGGGAAAAGGATTTGTGTGCCTAACGTGAAGCACATCCGTGACACGATATTAAAGGAGGCACATGACTCACCTTATTCCATACATCCTGGCTGTACAAAGATGTACAAGGACCTGAAAACTTGTTATTGGTGGGGTGGTATGAAAAGGGACATAGCTGAATATGTTTCCTTATGCGACACGTTCCAACGGGTGAATTGACACGACCCCATTGGTCCTGTCGAGCCAGGATCACGCTGAGGGGTGCTGCGTTGCACAGCACCGTATAACACACGTCAAAGGTGCAAAGCGGAAGCGGAAGTTTTATTACATAAACAAGTTTATGAACATGTTTACATCAAAATAAGTTCAGTCTACACTCGCGAGCGTAGACTAAGCATCAAGTGCACGTTCGGCCCTCGAACGTGTCCTTGCTAGCACACACACACACTAACTCTGCGGCGTGCACGACTCCCACTCGACGGGGTTCCCCTCCTGGGGTTCCGTCTCCTCTTCGGGAGTCCCTTCCTCATAGAACCCTGCAAAAGCTTCAAACACAAGCAGTGAGCACGAAGGCTCAGCAAGTCTGACCCATCTCACCTAAACATGGAACTTCTACATGAGGGTAATGGGTTGCATGAGGTAAAAATCATTTGCAAGGACTCGCCTAATTAGTAGAACCTTACTTTCAAGTTTTAGCAGCAGGTTGTGGAGAACCTTACGCTAAGGCACATGAGAGAGCCGCAATCAAACAAGAAACGCATTTCTCTCATGTACTTTGCCCAAAGTTGAAAAGAACTTTAATTAGCTCTAAGCTACAGCATATCATTAACAATCAATGTCCAGCTTTCAATCAGCAACATTTTAACATGTAACTAGCCTGTTCTTTCTACGTCACGGTACAGTGAACAAGTGGTACTCACTGACCGCGAGGGACGGCGATTATAATCGATTTACACCTGCAGGGTTACCCGAACAACCCGTCACGTACGCCCGTACTCGATGTTGCCTACAACAACCATCACGGACGCCGTACGCGACTACCTTTCACCCGTTAGCCAAATATTGAACCGGTCCCATCGTCCCGAGCAAGAGGTCTCTGCACGCGCATCTCCGTGCCGCCAGCCGATTTACACCTCGAGCTCTCAACCTACCCTCTGAACGACGGGCAATGCCTCAATACCCAGCTACCCGAGTTACATCAGTTTCCCGGTTCCCATATAGCCGGTAGGTCTTCGGTACTGTTCTAGCTTGTTCAACAGGCCCGCACACGGCTCGGTCCTCAATCGACACAAGCGGAGCTACAGCACACAGGCCCCAAAGTCCTGCTGCCCTTACCCTCCGCTCGGTCTCATTTTCTTGCCATGTGTATCATGTGCTATCTCTACCCGAGCAATGTGCCTCTAGCCTATTCTCGCGAGTAGTTCCAACTACTCGACTTGTACCGAATCCTACCCTATCCTAGCAAAGCAGTGGCTAACGAGGTTTTCAATCCTAAACCCAACCCATGGTTTTCTTGGCTGTGCAGTTGGGTTTCCAATCAAGACTCTAATGCAAAGAACAATATTCAAAGATGTGCTCAAAACAATAAACATTTGTAAAAAGGTTAATGCAAACCGGGGCTTGCCTTGCTGCTCTTGGTCGTAGGCTAGCTGTTCCTCCGGAGTAACGAAGTCTAGGACTTCGGGTTCCTCCTCGACCTTAGCGACTACATGATAGAACAATACATGTATTAATTTAATGCACTTGTATTAAGTTTGAAGTTGTGAAGTCTATAACCTTTGCTAGATAGACCTAATGACTGTGAAACTTTTACTGTGGCTTGGTTACAACCTAAACAGAGACTTGGTCAAGTTTTAGTTGCAGCCAAGCTCATTTGAGCCCTCCACAAATAATTATGTCCTTGACCTTAATTGAAACTCTTAGGGTGTTCTAGGAATTTTCATGAGACAAACTATGACTTTCTGAAAACTAGATTTTCAGAGGGTTCTAATGGAATTGGTCTCACTTAATTTGGAAGTCTCTAACTAAAGATATGAGCTAAACAATTTCAGAGAAAATTCTGAAAATGTTTCTGAACATTTTCTATTTTCTCTGGAACAGTTTTACTAATCACACCATTAGGTGGACTAAATGAGCTCAAATGGATCTGAAATTTTTATGGTAGTTCAAGGATATTTTGGTGAACATCTCGGCAAAATTTCATGATTTTCCTCCAAAGGATCCTCCAGTTAAAATTCCTAACAGTTTAAACTTTGAGGAATTAATTCTGGAGAAATAAGGAATTTCATGGAGTGAAACTTGATTTTCTGGAAAGTACTCAGAGAGCTGAATCCAGCAAAATTTGGTTCACTCAATTTGGAGCTTTCTAGCCAAAGTTATAAGGATTTGAAGTTTGAAGGAAATCTGAAAATCCGGGAAAAGTTTAAACTCGCGCGTGGGCCCAGGGGACACGCGTCGCACGCCGAAGCGACAGCACACCGTGGCCCACAAGGATTTTGCGCGCCAGCACACCCGATCCCGGCCGCAGCCGGATCCCGATTCAAAATATCGGCCGCTGACAGCTGGGGTCCACCCCTTCTTCAACCTCGCGACACCCGCGCCCCGCCGCCGAGGGACCTCGCCGGAGAGCTCGCCGCTGGCTGCTGTACAGCTCCAAACTTCTTGATTCTGGCCGCCCCTGCCTACTTTTACTTGGGGAACATGATCCGAGGGTCAGCTGCTCATGACAACGGCCGGAGCATGGTCGGCGACGAGCCGCCATATCGGAACGACTTCGGCCATGTCGGCTGACTCTCCTAGTACCTCAGTTACTTGGGAAATCGGTCGGGGAGCATCAGTGGACCTCAGAGAAGGTCGACATGAACTCGAGGCAGCTCGGGGAAGGCCCGAAATAGGTCCTCACCGTGCGCCCGACACCCCCCGTTCGTTCCGCCATTAGTAGACCTTGAATTACGCCGGGCACAGAGGTTCTTCGGCCCAGAGTTGTGAAGGCAACTTGTGCGTTACCGTGTCTAGCTCGTGTGGGAGTGGCCTGAGGCCCTCTAATCCTTTCTAGAGCATGAATTAAACAGAATCGTACCCGAAGGTCGTTCTGCACACAGAAAGGGGAAAAGTGGAAATTCGCCGCCGGTGAGCAACCACTCGAGCTGTGGCTCGGGGATGAGCAGCACCGGTCACCTGCGCGTCCAAGGGTGCCTTGGCTCGGGCGTGACAACGCCCTGGTTGGGCTGTCCACGAGAGCCCGAGGTGCGGCGGTTTCCAGTTCCGAGTTTGATCTTTCGGCACAGCCGATATCACTCGGTTTCAATCGACTTCTAGCAATGGGGAGGATGGAGGAAGGTCTCTAGTACCTTGCTGGGACCCTGGAGTGGAAGGATGGAGCTGCGATCGGCTTGATCAAGCGGGAGCTCGAGCGGCGTCGATGGCAGTGGAAAAACAGGTCGTGCACGTCGGCAGCTCGGGGAATGGCGACTGAAGCACGCCGGGGAGGGAATAAATAGCCCGGCGGCTGGCCTCCGGCTTGGGGCGCGCAGCAGGAGCTGGCGCCGGCTGCCCCCCTTCGGTGGCGCGCGCACACAGCAGCCGGGAACCGACTGAACTGTGTTTCAGTCGGTTTGCTTTGAGGCAGAGGCTGACATGTGGGTCCCACCCCTCTTTTAACCTCTGAAATTTACTCCTAACAGCTGTGGTAAACAGTGAACCCTATTCTACCCTTGGCAATTCAAATTATTCACCCAAGAACCATTTGAATTGATCAAAGTCCAAATGAAGTTTGGTTTGAATGAATTTCAGCACAAGTGCAGTTTGAAATTCAAATAAAGTTTGAATTTCTCCCCCTTAGCTCATGTCAAGATCAACTCCACATGGAGTGAAAATTGGTGTGTGAGCTCACAAAAATGTGCTGAGTAAGAATATGCCTTCCACTTTTAAATTCATGGAATAAAAACAGTTTGAATTTGAATATGGTTTCAAACTGCCCTCTTCCTATCTATACCCAAAATGACCTCAAAAAGGTTTTGAATTTGGGTGAAACTTGGCATGGACATCCTTAGCAAAGTGTAGGACTTTTTATATGTCCAGCCCATCTATATCACATGTGGGAAATACCACTTTTGCAAGGTGTGAGTTTGTTCTCTAATGAGCATGTTGATAATTGTTACTTGCTCTTCATTTGTGTTCATCATTCTTGCTCAAATGAGGTGTGTGGTGTGGTGATGAACACTTCAAATGGTTGTTAAAACTGAGGCCCTTACATTCCTCCCCCCTTAAAAGAATCTCGTCCCGAGATTATAAGGTGAAAATGAGAGAGAGGACGGTGGAAAATTACCGGATATGCGACGTGAAAAAGTCGGGGTAATTAGTGCGAAGGAATTCTTCGCTCTCCCATGTCGCTTCGTCCATGGAGTGATTATTCCATAGAACCTTGTAGAACCACAACGTACGGTTGCGTGTGGTTCGGGCCTTTTCATCAATAATCTGCACCGGTTCCTCCCGATAGGTGAAATCCGGTTGCAGTTCTTCAATGTCTTCCAGCTGAACGGTAGTTGATAGCTTGAGACACTTCCTCAGCTGGGAAATGTGAAAGACGTTGTGCACACCGGAAAGTGCTTCTGGTAATTTCAGCCGGTATGCTACTGATCCACATCTTTCGGTAATCTGGAATGGACCGATGAATCGGGGTGCTAACTTTCCCCTCACCCAAAATCTGTTTACGCCCTTCATTGGGGACACCCGCAGATATACGTGATCCCCAACTTCGAATTGTAATGGGCGTCTTCTCCGGTCCGCATACTGTTTTTGACGGGATTGAGCGGCTTTTAGGTTCGCTTGAATCAGTCGAACCTTTTCTTCCGCGTTGTTGACAAGGTCAATCCCGAAGGTAACCCTCTCGCCAGACTCACACCAATTCAATGGTGTGCGGCATTTTCTTCCGTATAGCGCCTCGTAGGGCGCCATCCTGATGCTGGCTTGGTACCCATTGTTGTACGAGAACTCGGCTAACGGCAAGTGATCATCCCAATTCTTGCCGTGGTCGATAGCGCAAGCTCGTAGCATGTCTTCTAGGATTTGATTTACCCGCTCAGTTTGCCCATCCGTCTGCGGGTGGTAGGCTGAACTACGGATCAGCTTCGTCCCCAAGGCAGCGTGTAGCTGCTCCCAAAAACGGGACACAAATAAAGTGCCCCGGTCCGATATGATGGTACGGGGTACGCCGTATAAGCATAAGATCCGTGAGATGTATAGTTCAGCGTACTTCTTGGCGTTGTAGTTGGTGTTGACCGGGATGAAATGGGCAACTTTGGTGAGCCGATCGACGATTACCCACACAGAATCATGTTTCTGTAAGGTGGTGGGTAAACCGACGACGAAATCCATGCTCACGTCCTCCCACTTCCAGGCAGGAATGCCCAGTGGTTGCAGCAGTCCCGGTTTCCGCATGTGGTCTGCCTTCACCCTTCGACATGTATCACACTCGGACACGTATTTTGCAGTCTCACGCTTCATCCGTGTCCACCAAAACTTTCTTCTGAGTTCTTGATACATTTTGTTGCTGCCGGGGTGAATAGAAAACTTTGATAAGTGAGCCTCATCAAAGATTTTCTTCCGTAACTCCGGGTTTCGGGGTACGACGATTCGGTCCTTGAACCATAGGACGCCGTCTCCGTCCTTCCGGAAACATTTCAACTCCCCACTGTCTATACGTCTCCGTAAATGTGACATGCCCTTGTCATTCTTCTGGGCTGCCGCTATCTCTTCACGGATGGTGGGGATCAAAGCTAAGTTGTAGAGAGCTCCGTGTGGAATCACATGTAGTGGTGGTTCGCTCTCTTCCAACGGTGTGATGGTCAGATTATTAACGTGTGACTTGCGGCTCAGCGCATCTTCCACGACGTTTGCCTTGCCCGGATGATAATGGATCTCTATTTCGTAATCCTTTATCAGTTCTAACCATCTTCGTTGCCTCATGTTCAGCTCCTTCTGAGTGAATATGTACTTGAGGCTTTTGTGGTCGGTATATAAATGTACGAGGTTACCGAGTAGGTAGTGCCTCCACATTTTCAGTGCAAGTACCACGGCAGCGAGCTCCAAGTCGTGAGTTGGATAATTTTGCTCATGATTCCTAAGCTGCCGTGATCCATATGCGACCACTCTTCGGTCTTGCATCAGCACACATCCGAGCCCAATGCCAGATGCATCGCAGTACACATCGAACGGTTTTGTTGTGTCCGGCTGCGCCAAAACCGGTGCTGATGTCAGGTGCTTGACTAAAGCCTTGAATGCTGCTTCACATGCTGGACTCCAAACATATTTGGTGGCCTTCTTCAGCAGCTCTGTCATTGGCTTGGCAATCTTCGAGAAGTTCGGAATGAACCTCCGATAATATCCCGCGAGTCCGAGGAAACTCCGTACCTCATGAACAGTTCTCGGGGATTTCCAATTCAGCACTTGCGTGATCTTGCTCGGGTCCACAGCGATACCCTCCGCTGAGATGATATGCCCGAGGAAAGGCACTTGCGATATCCAAAACTCGCATTTGCTGAACTTTGCGTATAACTTGTGATCCCGCAGCCGTTGCAAGACTATACGCAGATGTTTCTTGTGATCTTCCTCCGACTTGGAGTATACCAGAATGTCATCGATGAAGACCACGACAAACTTGTCCAGCTCCGGCATGAACACCGAGTTCATTAAGTACATGAAGTGAGCTGGAGCATTGGTGAGGCCAAAGGACATGACCAGGTACTCATAAAGTCCGTACCTTGTCGAGAAAGCTGTCTTTGGAATGTCCTCCGCCCTTATCTTAATCTGATGGTACCCGGATCTTAAATCCATCTTGGAAAAGATCTTCGCTTCGACCAACTGATCAAACAACATGTCGATCCGTGGCAACGGGTACTTGTTCTTGATGGTTACGGCATTTAATGGACGGTAGTCCACGCAAAGCCGCAACGTTTCATCCTTCTTCTTGACAAATAATGCCGAACAGCCCCATGGTGAGGAGCTCGGCCTAATAAAACCCTTCTCCAGAAGGTCCGTGAGCTGCGTCTTCAGTTCAGCCAACTCCTTGGGCGCCATCTTGTACGGCTTTCGGGATATTGGCATGGTCCCCGGTGCAAGTTCAATCTTGAACTCCACCTCTCTATCGGGTGGCATCCCCGGCAAATCGTCCGGGAATACATCCGGGAACTCTCGGACCACTGGAATGTCTTCCAATCTGATGGTTGTGGCTTGATAGACACTTGGAAGTTTTATCTCTGGACTGTCCAGAAATAATGAGTGAGAACCGTGCACTTCTGAGTTTAAGTGCACGACTCGAAGGACGGTGTCTAAAATAGCGCCGTGGCGGGTTAACCACGACATCCCTAGAATGACATCAACCTTCTGCCCCTCTAAGATAATGAGAGACGTGGGGTACACTCTACCCTCTAAGCATAATGGTGCTTTGGAGACCATTACGCTTGCTGAAATCTTCCCACCCGGTGAACAAATTAAATATGGACTATCGGTGGGTAGTATTGGCAAGCTGTGTTTAGCAATGAAAGCTTGGCTAATAAAATTATGCGTGGCGCCTGAATCAAACAGTACTATAGCGGGATGCTGGTGGAGTTGGAACATACCCGCAAGGATTGGCTCGCCCTCCGGCACGTCCTCAATGGCAAGCTGGTGGACAGTGCCGGGCCTAGGGTTTGCCCGCCGCGCATTAGTAGGGTTCCGGGGTTGATTCCTCCCCGGAAACTGTGGTGCCACTCCGTCGCCTTGCCTCTCCGGGCAACTGCTCGCGAAGTGTCCTGGACGACCACACTTGTAACATGTGGCCGCTGCTGGTGGAGTACTCGGGGGACGAAAGCCCGGCATGCGTTGCGGAGGTGCAAACGCACGCGGCATCGCCCGCTGCTGCTGCTGTTGTTGCGGTGGTGCTGGCAGTGCCGGCCGGAAGGCCGGTGAAGAGTACGGCCGACCGCGGAACGGCATCGACCGCTGTGGTGGTTGCCAGCGTGGGCCTGATGGTGGGCGATTCACCATCCGAAACTTCTGAGAAGGACCACCGCCTTCTCCGCTGCTCTGCGGCGCGCTTCGCTTTCGCTCTGCCGCCGCCAACTCCTTGCCGGAGTCTTCCTGAACAATCGCAGCATCAATGATGTCATTGAGGCTGCCGCGATTGAACATCGCCAGCTTGTCCTTCAGGAGCGGGTTAAGCCCCTGGTAAAAGTGGTCCCGCCGCTTCTCGTCCGTATCTGCGTGATACGACGCGTAGAGCGCGAGATCGTTGAACGCCCTGGAATATTCCAGCGCGTTTCGGCTCCCTTGTTGCAGGTGTAGGAATTCCTGCGTCTTCCTCTTCATCAAACCGGGCGGTATATGATAGGCCCTGAAGGCCGTCCGGAACTCCGCCCAGGTCATCGCTCGGTCGGTGGGCTGTGAAGCACAAAAGTTGGCCCACCATGCGCTGGCGGATCCTTGGAGCTGCTGGACCGCGAACTGAGTTTTGCGTTGCTCGCTAATTTGGAGCAGCCCGAACTTCATTTCTATGGCGCGGAGCCAGTTGTCCGCGTCAAGTGGTTCATCCGCCCTTGAGAATACAGGGGGATGAGTCGCCAGGAAGTCGGAGTAGGAGCTCTGTTGGCGCTCCTCACGATCTTGACGTCTCTCTGGGCGAGACGTATTCGCAATTAACGTTTGCAGCAGCTCTGTGTGCTGCTGATGTGAACCCGCCATTGCCGCGACAATGTCGGCCAATGTAACCGTTGGCAGTGGCGGTGGCGGTGTTTGCTGTTGCTGTTGCTGCTGCTGTCCCGAGGAGTCCTCGGGAGGCGGTTGGGAGGTCTCTCCCCCTTGGCTAGTACCTCCAACATCAGGGTTGGCACGAGTACGCGTCATTCTGAAATTCAACACAGCAGCAATTAGCACATGTCTTACTCAAAATTCCATAAACAGCAGTAGGTATTGAAGCGACGCATGATTAACTTGCACAACATTCACATATATTGATAAAGCATAAACTTTATACAAGATACATTATTCTCGGATCTCCGAGAAGTCATGCTCATGTCGTCACTACCTATACATACGCCACTGTCTATACGACATGTCACCGATTACAAAAGTTGGGTTACGCTACCCTAGCTGCCCTACTTGGCAACCGTAACCCCCTACTCGGAGTAGAATTCGACCTCCTGTGGGTCGTCCTCCTCCGGTACTTCTGCTGGTGGTTCTGGATCTACCACCTCTTCTCCCATTCCGGGTTCTCCCACTGCTGGAAGACCCAAGACCACCGGTATGCCTAACACCGGGGGCACGAGGCCCTGCAATGCATGCACCTCGTCCATAGCCTGGTTGTAGTCCTCTTCCCAGCCTTGTCCTTCCTCAATAGCGTCGTCCCGCTCTTGAGCAAGGTCCTCATTCTGCTGGGTTAGGGTCTGCACCAGCTCTTGCAACGCCGCGATGTCAACACGGCTCTTCTTCTTTGCCTTCTTCAGACGGCGCAACTGATTGTGTTGTTCATTCAGTCGCTTGATTGTCGGAAGGAGCACATTGCGGAGTGCACTGTGAGCACCCTCAAAATGATCTCCACGGCTTGTGCTCTCTTTGAGCTTGGTGGCGAGATGCTCCGTATGAACAGCTTGGCTGTCCATCACAGCGTTTCCCGCCCTCATTTGGAGGCTGAGGTTTGCCTCCGCGGGGTTGTACCTTGGGCAAGTCGGGTCTGTTGCCTCCAGGTACCTTTCTTCCCATACATGCTGAGCTCGCCCTTCCACCGGAACGAGTCCGTATGGTGTGCCCTCCATAGCCTGCACGTGTAGTTGGCAGAAACGTGACATGGTGTCACGGGCTGCCACTTGCCACATCCCTTCCGGTTGTCTTCCTCTCACCGTGACGGTGAATGGCACCCAACCGGGTGGCGTAGGCCCTGCAGGAACCTCGACATGGATCGTCCATGTCTTGTTCCCCTCTTCGCCTTCTTCCTTGGCGAAGTATTGCGGCATCTGGTTGTACCCGAAATATTGGAGCATTTGCCACAATGCTTCCGGGTAGCCACTACGGTCAGAACAGTGGGAAGCTACCCACCCGTTCTCCAACTGTTTATCTGCTGTCATCTGTAAAAATATATTTGAGAAATGTCAAATATTTATTTTTAACAGTAAACTTCTGAGTTATAACATAAAACATGTCATTGAACCCATAAAACTTGGAAACATAGTTCAAATTTTTAAACAAATTTGACTGCTGATCTGCTGTTACCATGACAGCCCTGACCAGTTTCCATATCAATCTGATTTAGTCCAGGTTAAAAGAAAAACCAGTCCTGGAGCTCAACATCAAAGTTAAAGTTAACTTCAATAGATTTCCAGAAAGTATTTGGTTGGCCTTAGATCTGTCCTGGTTCAAAAGTTATGAGATGTCAAAGTTAACAGAATTTCTGGAAACAATTGGACAGCACCTCCCTGCTTTAGGTACTGATTTGATCCAAGAATCCCAGTTAGTTCTGTTCCTAATCTGACAAAACTTTCTGTTACAAAATTGTAACCCATCTCATATGTTTTTCCAGAACTACCTCATTTCCTATTTTTGGATTTTTAAACAGGAAGTTATGCTTAATTTACAGAGAGTTTACAGAGAGTCTTTGCTCTGTCCTGTTTTCTGGACAGTTTCAACTCTACTGCACTTTTTGAGTGGTTAAGGGATGAAACACCTCTGGACCTCAACAGAAGAGTTGTAAAGCCCTTCCAACGCTTTCCAGAAATGTATCATACGACCCCAACCTCGAAAGAACTCAACCTCTAACCTCTGATTAACTTCAGCCTTGATTCAGCTGAAAACAGAGTGCTCTGTCCTTAACATCCTATAAGTTGAAAACTTGTTAACTTTGAATATCCTGTACAAGAGAAGGAGTTACATCAAGTTTTACTACTTTGGATTAAAACCTTCCAGTTTTTACAATGAAGTTGTTTATTCAGTTGGGTGTGACGTCGATGCGTCACCAGATTATGTCGGTACTACGCCCTCACAAAGAAAAACCTATACCGGACTTAGCCGGCTTCGTTAGTTCAGTGGCACTACTCGTCACTCGCACACGGATGCTACACGTCTACCGTTTCGTGGTAAGGCTACCTGCAGAAACTCAAACAATCATCAGACTCGGCTGCACACTGAGCCCGGAATCCATACAGTTCGTACACCCGGCCGTCATCACTCGCCCGGATGTTCTCAAGCCAAACACGCCTTGAGTTACGTGTTCACGTTTTCAGACCACGTGACGGGGTCTCCCATGTTGCACCACGCACGCCAGGGACAGACGTTGCTCGAATACCCCAAACGACATGAAGAGTCGTAGAGGATATCAAAGCGGGTCGGGTTACCTGCCACCCGTGGGGCTCCACCCTTCAGCTTGTGCGCACTGGTGGACAGCGCTTACGTGCACCCCCAAGACATGAACGTCCCGAGATGCACGATTTTCCGACATAACAAATAGGTTAACAAGCCACTTTCTTTATACTAATAACATCCTTATACGGGCTACTAACTCGTTCCTCACTGGATTTTTGAAAAAGAAGACCTTTGTACTGTGTTAAACCTCAAGCGAGCTCTGATACCAACGCTGACACGACCCCATTGGTCCTGTCGAGCCAGGATCACGCTGAGGGGTGCTGCGTTGCACAGCACCGTATAACACACGTCAAAGGTGCAAAGCGGAAGCGGAAGTTTTATTACATAAACAAGTTTATGAACATGTTTACATCAAAATAAGTTCAGTCTTCACTCGCGAGCGTAGACTAAGCATCAAGTGCACGTTCGGCCCTCGAACGTGTCCTTGCTAGCACACACACACACTAACTCTGCGGCGTGCACGACTCCCACTCGACGGGGTTCCCCTCCTGGGGTTCCGTCTCCTCTTCGGGAGTCCCTTCCTCATAGAACCCTGCAAAAGCTTCAAACACAAGCAGTGAGCACGAAGGCTCAGCAAGTCTGACCCGTCTCACCTAAACATGGAACTTCTACATGAGGGTAATGGGTTGCATGAGGTAAAAATCATTTGCAAGGACTCGCCTAATTAGTAGAACCTTACTTTCAAGTTTTAGCAGCAGGTTGTGGAGAACCTTACGCTAAGGCACATGAGAGAGCCGCAATCAAACAAGAAACGCATTTCTCTCATGTACTTTGCCCAAAGTTGAAAAGAACTTTAATTAGCTCTAAGCTACAGCATATCATTAACAATCAATGTCCAGCTTTCAATCAGCAACATTTTAACATGTAACTAGCCTGTTCTTTCTACGTCACGGTACAGTGAACAAGTGGTACTCACTGACCGCGAGGGACGGCGATTATAATCGATTTACACCTGCAGGGTTACCCGAACAACCCGTCACGTACGCCCGTACTCGATGTTGCCTACAACAACCATCACGGACGCCGTACGCGACTACCTTTCACCCGTTAGCCAAATATTGAACCGGTCCCATCGTCCCGAGCAAGAGGTCTCTGCACGCGCATCTCCGTGCCGCCAGCCGATTTACACCTCGAGCTCTCAACCTACCCTCTGAACGACGGGCAATGCCTCAATACCCAGCTACCCGAGTTACATCAGTTTCCCGGTTCCCATATAGCCGGTAGGTCTTCGGTACTGTTCTAGCTTGTTCAACAGGCCCGCACACGGCTCGGTCCTCAATCGACACAAGCAGAGCTACAGCACACAGGCCCCAAAGTCCTGCTGCCCTTACCCTCCGCTCGGTCTCATTTTCTTGCCATGTGTATCATGTGCTATCTCTACCCGAGCAATGTGCCTCTAGCCTATTCTCGCGAGTAGTTCCAACTACTCGACTTGTACCGAATCCTACCCTATCCTAGCAAAGCAGTGGCTAACGAGGTTTTCAATCCTAAACCCAACCCATGGTTTTCTTGGCTGTGCAGTTGGGTTTCCAATCAAGACTCTAATGCAAAGAACAATATTCAAAGATGTGCTCAAAACAATAAACATTTGTAAAAAGGTTAATGCAAACCGGGGCTTGCCTTGCTGCTCTTGGTCGTAGGCTAGCTGTTCCTCCGGAGTAACGAAGTCTAGGACTTCGGGTTCCTCCTCGACCTTAGCGACTACATGATAGAACAATACATGTATTAATTTAATGCACTTGTATTAAGTTTGAAGTTGTGAAGTCTATAACCTTTGCTAGATAGACCTAATGACTGTGAAACTTTTACTGTGGCTTGGTTACAACCTAAACAGAGACTTGGTCAAGTTTTAGTTGCAGCCAAGCTCATTTGAGCCCTCCACAAATAATTATGTCCTTGACCTTAATTGGAACTCTTAGGGTGTTCTAGGAATTTTCATGAGACAAACTATGACTTTATGAAAACTAGATTTTCAGAGGGTTCTAATGGAATTGGTCTCACTTAATTTGGAAGTCTCTAACTAAAGATATGAGCTAAACAATTTCAGAGAAAATTCTGAAAATGTTTCTGAACATTTTCTATTTTCTCTGGAACAGTTTTACTAATCACACCATTAGGTGGACTAAATGAGCTCAAATGGATCTGAAATTTTTATGGTAGTTCAAGGATATTTTTGTGAACATCTCGGCAAAATTTCATGATTTTCCTCCAAAGGATCCTCCAGTTAAAATTCCTAACAGTTTAAACTTTGAGGAATTAATTCTGGAGAAATAAGGAATTTCATGGAGTGAAACTTGATTTTCTGGAAAGTACTCAGAGAGCTGAATCCAGCAAAATTTGGTTCACTCAATTTGGAGCTTTCTAGCCAAAGTTATAAGGATTTGAAGTTTGAAGGAAATCTGAAAATCGGGGAAAAGTTTAAACTCGCGCGTGGGCCCAGGGGACACGCGTCGCACACCGAAGCGACAGCACACCACGGCCCACAAGGATTTTGCGCGCCAGCACACCCGATCCCGGCCGCAGCCGGATCCCGATTCAAAATATCGGCCGCTGACAGCTGGGGTCCACCCCTTCTTCAACCTCGCGACACCCGCGCCCCGCCGCCGAGGGACCTCGCCGGAGAGCTCGCCGCTGGCTGCTGTACAGCTCCAAACTTCTTGATTCTGGCCGCCCCTGCCTACTTTTACTTGGGGAACATGATCCGAGGGTCAGCTGCTCATGACAACGGCCGGAGCATGGTCGGCGACGAGCCGCCATATCGGAACGACTTCGGCCATGTCGGCTGACTCTCCTAGTACCTCAGTTACTTGGGAAATCGGTCGGGGAGCATCAGTGGACCTCAGAGAAGGTCGACATGAACTCGAGGCAGCTCGGGGAAGGCCCGAAATAGGTCCTCACCGTGCGCCCGACACCCCCCGTTCGTTCCGCCATTAGTAGACCTTGAATTACGCCGGGCACAGAGGTTCTTCGGCCCAGAGTTGTGAAGGCAACTTGTGCGTTACCGTGTCTAGCTCGTGTGGGAGTGGCCTGAGGCCCTCTAATCCTTTCTAGAGCACGAATTAAACAGAATCGTACCCGAAGGTCGTTCTGCACACAGAAAGGGGAAAAGTGGAAATTCGCCGCCGGTGAGCAACCACTCGAGCTGTGGCTCGGGGATGAGCAGCACCGGTCACCTGCGCGTCCAAGGGTGCCTTGGCTCGGGCGTGACAACGCCCTGGTTGGGCTGTCCACGAGAGCCCGAGGTGCGGCGGTTTCCAGTTCCGAGTTTGATCTTTCGGCACAGCCGATATCACTCGGTTTCAATCGACTTCTAGCAATGGGGAGGATGGAGGAAGGTCTCTAGTACCTTGCTGGGACCCTGGAGTGGAAGGAGGGAGCTGCGATCGGCTTGATCAAGCGGGAGCTCGAGCGGCGTCGATGGCAGTGGAAAAACAGGTCGTGCACGTCGGCAGCTCGGGGAATGGCGACTGAAGCACGCCGGGGAGGGAATAAATAGCTCGGCGGCTGGCCTCCGGCTTGGGGCGCGCAGCAGGAGCTGGCGCCGGCTGCCCCCCTTCGGTGGCGCGCGCACACAGCAGCCGGGAACCGACTGAACTGTGTTTCAGTCGGTTTGCTTTGAGGCAGAGGCTGACATGTGGGTCCCACCCCTCTTTTAACCTCTGAAATTTACTCCTAACAGCTGTGGTAAACAGTGAACTCTATTCTACCCTTGGCAATTCAAATTATTCACCCAAGAACCATTTGAATTGATCAAAGTCCAAATGAAGTTTGGTTTGAATGAATTTCAGCACAAGTGCAGTTTGAAATTCAAATAAAGTTTGAATTTCTCCCCCTTAGCTCATGTCAAGATCAACTCCACATGGAGTGAAAATTGGTGTGTGAGCTCACAAAAATGTGCTGAGTAAGAATATGCCTTCCACTTTTAAATTCATGGAATAAAAACAGTTTGAATTTGAATATGGTTTCAAACTGCCCTCTTCCTATCTATACCCAAAATGACCTCAAAAAGGTTTTGAATTTGGGTGAAACTTGGCATGGACATCCTTAGCAAAGTGTAGGAGTTTTTATATGTCCAGCCCATCTATATCACATGTGGGAAATACCACTTTTGCAAGGTGTGAGTTTGTTCTCTAATGAGCATGTTGATAATTGTTACTTGCTCTTCATTTGTGTTCATCATTCTTGCTCAAATGAGGTGTGTGGTGTGGTGATGAACACTTCAAATGGTTGTTAAAACTGAGGCCCTTACATGAATGCTGAACATCAAAGACCCGCTGGACTGTTGCAGCCATTGAAAGTACCTGAGTGGAAGTGGGAAGACATCAGCATGGATTTCATTGTCGGATTGCCACA
Source organism: Neostapfia colusana (assembly GCA_030760725.1). Classification (NCBI taxonomy): domain Eukaryota; kingdom Viridiplantae; phylum Streptophyta; class Magnoliopsida; order Poales; family Poaceae; genus Neostapfia; species Neostapfia colusana. The sequence continues at coordinate 45,635,221 of JASWHV010000002.1, read as the reverse complement.
TACTCGGTCGGGTTACGATTCCATTTGGGTTATCATGGAGCGATTAACAAAAACAGTCCATTTCCTTCCTTTTAAAACCAAGTAAAACTTGCACAACTAGCCGAGCTGTATATGGAGCAAATTGTATGTCGCCATGGAGTTCCGAAGAGGATAGTTTCAGATCGGGGTTCTCAATTTACCTCTAGGTTCTGGAAGAAGCTGCATGAAGCCATGGGTACACGGCTAAATTTCAGCTCCGCTTATCACCCGCAAACTGACGGGCAAACTGAGAGGACAAATCAAATTTTGGAAGACATGTTGAGAGCTTGCGCCTTGAAACATGGGTGTAGTTGCGATAGGAGCTTGCCGTATGCTGAATTCTCATGCAACAACAGCTATCAAGCCAGCTTGGAGATGTCACCTTTCGAAGCATTGTATGGTAGACGGTGTAGAATGCCGCTGTTCTGGAATGAGACCGAAGAGAGCCAAGTGTTTGGACCCGAAGTGCTGCAAGACGCCAAAAAGCAAGTCCAAACAGTACGAGAAAATTTGAAGGCTGCTCAGTCACGACAAAAAGTTATGCGGACAATAGGCGAAGAAGATTGACCTTCGAAGTAGGAGACTTTGTGTACCTTAAGGTATCGCCTATCCAAGGCCAACGACGGTTCAACGTCAAGGGCAAATTAGCACCTCGCTACATCGGGCAATTTAAGATTTTGGGCAAGCGAGGAGAAGTAGCCTATCAACTAGAGCTGCCAATGCACCTCTCTGATGTACACGACGTGTTTCACGTATCCCAACTCAAGAAGTGCTTAAGAGTACAGGAAGAACAAGTACCGATGGATGAGCTCGAGCTTCAAGAGGATCTGACCTATGTGGACCACCCCATCCAAGTTTTGGACGTGAAGGAAAGGGTCACGAGGAACAAAGTGATCCGTTGGTGCAAGGTACAGTGGAGCCATAACACGGAAGCCAAAACTACATGGGAGCGTGAGGAAGTCCTCAAGGCAGAATTCCCTCATCTATTCTCTACTCTATCGAATCTCGAGGGCGAGATTCAGTTTAAGGGGGGGTAGGTTTGTGACACCCTCAAATTCATTTCCATGCATGCATACGTTTTTCATATAGAGAAACATTAAAAAAGAAGTGAGGTAGGTCTTCGTTACCCATCTTACGACGTCGTCGCTGTTTCTACGCATCCGTTTTCTTCACTCCCTTCGAGCAGAAACTTTTACGTGTGGACAGATCGTGTTTTGATCGGTTTTTGATGGTGGATTGATCTAGATCTTGAGTCAAGATCATCACCACGTCCATACTTGATTCCGACACTCTTGTTCATCATAAAACCCCATGAAAGGCATTAAACCATGCAAGAACACGTATAAACTGGTTTAATAAAACAGCACCATAGGATTTGCATTCATCTACACCATTGCATCTTGAGTAAAGTTTGTGCATGATGTTTGATTGCTGTAAATTTTGTATGTGCGTGGTTGTGAGTTGAAGGAAAAGCTCAGGAAGCCATCTACGAAGAACTACAGCACCAAGACTTCGAGACGCTCGGACAACCAGAGCAACAGGAGCAAGGCAAGTGCCCCTTGACCATATTGATCCCATGTTTTGAAACTGTTTTGTTTGCGAAAACTCATATGCTTGAGTCAACTTGATGGGACATCCTTTTATAGGAGTTTACTAGTTTTGTAAACCATCCTTGTCACCGGGAAAGTTGATGAGTCGGGTATGGTCGTTTTTCCTTTTTTCTTCGCTTAATCCACGGAATACGGGAAGTTGAATTAAAACTTGGTTAGCTACTACACTCATATAAATAATGATGATGAGAACTTAATGATGTCAATAAGCATGGAATCGGGGGGAGATCTAGGCAAGCCTGGTTCGTGGATGTTGCTGAATGAGAAGGTGGTTTACTTGCCATAGATCTAAGGACCGGTTCATGCCAGCACATGCCAGGAAAACAGTGCTACCACAAGGCCAAATATGGGTGCGGCTTAGCTGACTAATTAGGTGTGTTGCTAGCTTGTTATGGACCGTGGATGGCGCGGGGAATGGGAGTCGAAAGAGGACTGCCCTGGGAACTGCATGGCACAAGAGGGGGCCCGTGGGTGGGAGAATGGTGATTCGAGCCTGCCGGTGAAAACTTAGTGAGTCCATACATCTAGTAGCCCCTTTGTAAAGGCTATTTTGTGATCTCTTGGCCATACACCGACGGTTGTGTACTGGTGTGACGCCCTCAATTCTGTGGAAAAACCACGGAACCAAGAACTGATGCATATGTGTGCCCAGGATGTTCATCACACATACACATATGTTCCACAAACTGAATTCAGAATATATAATCACGAGTAACACAGTTTATAACAATTTTTCATGAGTCTTGGACTCATACTCACAGCGGAAGTCTTATTTCTATGCAAAGGAAGTCTTCTAACTAGTGTGGAAGCAATTCTAAGCAGTAGCGGCTCCATCTCTACTCCATCCCTCCAGGCAAGGTTGAGAACAGATCACACGCCTAATGCTCCACTTGGCCTTCATAGAAATCTTCTCCTGTTGCTGGTGATGAAATAATAATGCAAGTTTGAGTATAATGATGTACTCAGCAAGTGCGGGAAAATATGATATGTAGCTCACAACAGGGTAGGTATAAAAAGGCTCATTGCAGAAAGCAAAGTTATTTATCAAAAATGTGATAAAACATCGACTCATCTGTAATCCCAACATGTATTAAAATACCAATCATACCTCCATTATGTTCATTACCTTCCATGTCACAACCAGTCATCAATCAACCTCATTCTTGCTCACGAATACCTCCTCATATTCGCTACCATCTCACGAATACCATCTCGTATTCGCTACCATTTCGTCTCACAAACAACTTCGTCTCCCACCGAGACTAACCTTGTTGCCATGACTCAACAGTCATGCAACCCATCTTACCACCCGGACTCAACAGTCCCGAAAACCAAACCATCCAAAACCATAACCAATAACCATATCCAATAACCATATCCAATAACCATCCCAACTAATCATGGAAGTTGGCCAGGTGCTCGTGAACGTAAGCTCAGCTATCATGATAGTTTTAGACTCTGCATAGTTTGCACCTCTTTACCCACAAGTTTGTGATTTCGTCACCCGTCGGTGACTGCAGAACCTCCATTATACCAGTACACAACCATCGGTGTATGTCCAAGAGATCACAAAATAGCCTTTACAAAGGGGCTACTAGATGTATGGATTCACTAAGGTTTCACCGGCAGGCTAGAATCTCCAATTCTCGCACCCATGGGCCCCCTCTTGTGCCATGCAGTTCCCAGGGCAGTCCTCACTCGACTCCCATTCCCCGCGCCTTCCACGGTCCATAACAATCTAGCAACTTACCTAATTAGTCAGCTAAGCCGCACCCATACTTGGCCTTATGGTGGCACTGTTATCCTGGCATGTGCTCGCATGAACCGGTACTTAGATCTACGGCAAGTAAACCACCATCTCATGCTACCTCATTCACAAACCCAGTCTTGCCTAGATCTCCCTCCGATCCATGTTCATTAACAACATAAGTTTCTCATTATCATTACGAGTGCAGTTAGCTAGACACATCTATCTCGCTTCCTAATCCCTTGGACTCAGCAAAGCATAAAGGTAAAAACCATACCCGACTCATAAACTTCCTAGGCGACAAGGGTGGTTTAACCAAAACTAGTAAAATCCTATAAAAGGGTTTTCCATCATGTTTGACTCAGCACACACACCTTTTCGCAAAACAAAACAGTTTTTCCCAAAACATAGGATCAATATGGTCAAGGGGCACTTGCCTTGTTCTTGCGGTTCCGGTTGCTCTTGGATCTCGAAACCTTGTTGTTGAAGCTCGTCGTAGACAGCTCCCTGAGATTGTCCTTCTATACAGGATCATGCACATACAAGATTCATAACAATCAATACCATGCACAAACTTTAACTAGATGCGATGATGCATATGCATGTTAATCCTATGATGAACAGAGGTGTTCGGATCAAATGTGGACGTGGCGATGATCTTGTCTTTAGATCAACCCGATCAACAAGTGATCTGTCCACGAGAAAGCTTCTGTTCAAAAGGAATCGAAGAACAGATGCAAAGAAAACACAACGATGTCGTAAGGTGGTATTGGAGACCTACCTTACGTTCTTCTCGGTCTCGGGGTCCTTCCCTGATCAGACAGATCGGTGGGGCTATATTCCGGCGATCTTCCTCGCTGAACTCCGGCGATGGCTTACTCGGCGAGTTGGGGCTAGGGCTCTAAGTCGTCGGCTCAGGAGGTGGAAAAGAAGTTTGTGGTTTTGGCCAGAGGTTCTGGGTTCTATTTATAATCGGGAGAAGAAGAGTACTGATCTGATTGGACTTTGAATAAGAGTTCTATTCAGATTATTATTGAATCTTAACAACTTATCTTTAGTTGATTTGGTGCGGTAACATTGTGGAATTCAGGTCGGTTTCTCCTCCGTATCGGTATTTCTACGCGTACAGAATCCAAAAACCGCTCCAGAACTCGTTACCTCCGCGGTGATGAGCTCCGGAAGCTCCACGTGTCCATCGGGGCCTGGTATCTCCTTCTCCGCAGAGACGAGCTCCGGTTGTGCCGCGTGTCAAGCGAGTGAGACCTCCCTTCTCCTTCGGAGGAGAGCTCCGCGTGCGCCACGTATCCTGGCGGTCGGGACCTCCTCTCTATTTCGGAGGTAGCTCCGCGCATGCCACGTATCTGTGCCGGACCTTTCCTCTCTCCAGAGGTAGCTCCGGGTGTGCCACGTATCCATTCCGGACCTCCCTTTCCTCGGAGAAGAGCTCCGAGGTTGACACGTGTCCAAAAGTGTCAGACCTCCCGGAGATAAGCTCCGGTGACGACATGTGTCCAATAGAACCGGACTTCTCAGGGGTGATCTCCGAGATCGACACGTATCCCGCGCGACGAGTTCTCTGATTTCCGCAGTGACTAGCTCCGAAGGTGATATGTGTCCAGCGGAACTGCCTTTGCTTCTTCCGTAGAGGCTAGCTCCGGGGGCAACACGTGTCCCACAGGGTCGGACCTCTCCCCCTTTGCGGAGATGAGCCCCAAGCCTGCCACGTAGCCAGTTTAGCGGCGGACCTCTCCCCACTTCGCAGGGATGAGCTCCGAACACGCCAAGTGGCCAGCGGGCCACGGAAGTTGTCTTCGGCGCTCTCTGTGAACTGGATTCGGCTCTTTTCGGCTATCTTTTTGATATTTTATCTGTTCCTACTTCTTTTAAAATGTTCCCTCTTCATGAAACATGAATATATGCAGAAACCAAAAATGAGGGTGTCACAAGTCTACCCCCCTTAAATTGAATCTCGCCCTCGAGATTCATTGGTAGAGAATAGATGAGGAAATTCTGCCTTCATGTCTTCTTCACGCTCCCATGTGGCTTCAGCTTTGGTGTGATGGCTCCATTGTACCTTGCACCATCGGATCACTTTGTTCCTGGTGACCCTTTTCCTTTACGTCCAAAATTCGGACAAGGTGCTCCGTATAAGTCAGGTCCTCTTGAAGTTCAAGCTCTTCCATTGGTACTCGCTCCTCCGGTACTCTCAAGCATTTCTTGAGCTGGGATACATGAAATACATCATGTACGTCGGAGAGATATGTTGGGAGCTCTAGTTGATAGGCTACTTCTCCTCGCTTGTCCAAAATCTTAAATGGTCCGATGTAGCAGGTGCTAGCTTTCCCTTGACGTTGAAACGTCGTTGGCCTCGGATAGGCGATACCTTAAGGTATACGAAGTTTCCTACTTCAAAGGTCAACTTCCTTTGCCTATTGTCTGCATAGCCTTTCTGTCGTGACTGAGCAGCCTTTAAGTTCTCCCATATCGTTTGGACTTGCTTTTCAGCTTCTTGTAGCACTTCGGGTCCAAACACCTGGTTCTCTCCGGTTTCGTTCCAAAACAGCGGCGTTCTACACCGCCTACCATACAGTGCTTTGAAAGGGGACATCTTCAGGCTAGCTTGATAGCTGTTGTTATAGGAGAATTCAGCGTATGGTAAACTCCTATCCCAACTACGCCCATGTTTCAAGGTGCAAGCTCTCAACATGTCTTCCAAAATTTGGTTTGTCCTTTCGGTTTGCCCATCGGTATGTGGGTGATAGGCGGAGCTAAAATCCAGTCGTGTACCCATAGCTTTCTGCAGCTTCCTCCAGAATCTAGAGGTAAACTGAGAACCTTGGTCTGAGACTATCCTCCTCGGGACTCCATGATGGCACACGATCTGCTCCATGTACAACTCAGCTAATTGTGCAACGTTGTACTTGGCCCTTATAGGGAGAAAATGAGCTGTTTTCGTCAATCTGTCCACGATAACCCAGATGGAGTCGTAACCCGACTGAGTATGTGGTAATCCGACGATGAAATCCATGCTGATGTCTTCCCACTTCCACTCGGTTACCTTCAAAGGTTGGAACAATCCAGAGGGTCTTTGATGTTCGGCCTTCACCCGTTGGCATGTGTCGCATAGGGCAACGTATTCGGCTATATCCCTTTTCATACCATCCCACCAATAACAAGTCTTCAAGTCCTTGTACATTTTGGTACTTCCGAGATGTATGGAATAGGGTGAATCATGTGCCTCCTTCAATATCATGTCGCGGAGGTGCTTCACGTTAGGCACACAGATCCTTTTTCCTAGCCAAAGCGTACCCTTCTCATCTTCTTTGAAATCCTTCTCTATTCCTTGTTGTATCCTTTCCTTGATCTCCTCATCCGTTGCTTGGCCATCCCTTATCTCTTGCTCCAATGAAGAGTGGATCTCCATCACTTCCATCTTGTTCAAGAATCCGAGGTGTAACCGTTCGAACTCCTTACGTAGTTCTGGTGGTAGCTCCCGAACCGTGAGTTGGTGACATGCTCCCTTCCGGCTCAATGCATCGGCTACTACATTGGCCTTCCCAGGGTGGTAGTTGATTCCAACATCGTAATCCTTGATGAATTCCAGCCATCGACGTTGCCTCAAATTCAAGTCCGTTTATGTAAATATGTGCTTGAGGCTTTTATGATCCGTATAGATCTCACATCGATGACCAAGGATATAATGTCTCCAAATCTTCAATGCATGCACTACTGCTGCTAGCTCCAAGTCATGTGTAGGATAATTAAGCTCGTGCTTCTTTAATTGTCGTGAGGCGTAGGCTACCACTTGTCCTTGCATGAGCACACATTGTGGCACAATTCATAACCTTTTTAATGGTGTATCATAGGCTTCTTAAGGGTTTTTCTACAGGAAGTTATGGCTTAAAAACAGAAAGGTCCAGAGAGGTTTTGCTGCTGTCCTGGTTCTGGACAGTTTACCCTCCTATGAACTTTCTACCCAATTAGCGTGTGATTTTGCTATGGAGCTCTACAAATAAGTTGTAGATCACTTGAAAATCTTTCCAGAACTGTATCGTACACCTTAATTGGGTCAAGCTACTCAGAGTTATGCTCTGTTGAAGTCCAGCAAAAATTTCTGCCGAAAACAGAGCACTCTGTTTTTGGAAATCTTTGAAGCCTAGTCTTCCTCCCATTTGAATCTTAGCTCAAAATAAGAGTTCAGTAACTAATATTTGTTTCAAACTTCCATTTTTAATGGAAAGTTAGTTCATGAGTCATTTCTTCAAAGGAAAGGGGTAATTAAGTTTAGTACGGCGTCAATGCACCGTAAGAAGCATGTCGGTACTACGTAGCCTCACCAAAGGAAAATCCTAACCGGATTATACCGGCATATTCGTATCTTAGGTGGCACTAAAATGGTCACTCACAAACGTGTACTATTCGTACTACGGTTTCGTGGTTAATCCTGCATAAGTCACACTCAATCGTCAGGTCCGGCTGCACACCGAACCCGGTATCCATACAGTTCTTACACCCGTCCGTCATCACTCGCACAGTTGTTCTCAAGCCAAACACGCCATGAGCTACGTGTTCATGTTACTAACCACGTGACAGGGTTTCCCAAATTGCACCACGCACGCCTGGGACAGACGTTGCTCGAGTACCCCAAACGACATGAGGAGTCGTAGAGGATACTAAAGCGGGTCGGGTTACCTGCCACCCGTGGGGCTCCACCCTTCAGCTTGTGCGCACTGGTGGACAGCGCTTACGTGCACCCCCAAGACATAACTCGTCCCGATATGCACGATATTCCGACATAACAAACAAGTTAGTATGTCACCTTCATATTAAGCTAATAGTCATCCTTATGTGGGCCTAGTACCGTATCCTCACCGTAACCTAAATTTTTGTCGTAATACCTTCCTTATTCCGTGTGCTATTACCAATGCGGCTCTGATACCACGCTGACGCGGCCCGCTCAGCCGAGACAGGCCACTCGCCCGGGAATCGCATTGGTGGTGCCGTGTTGTGCGGCACCCGACAGCACACATACAAGGAACAATGTATTACATAAAATAATAGCGGAAGCTTACAAGTTTTTCTTTGTAAATACTTTACATCAAGTAACTACAGCGGAAGTCTATATCAACTCACGTCAAATAACTAAGAGCACCCGAGATGAAGTCCAGCCCGCGGACTCCTCTCGCTAGCAACACGAAGACAACAGCAGCGGCTGGGTTCTCCCTGTGTTAAAGGACTCGGAAGTCTCCGAGTCTCACCAGACAACCTTCTTTTCAGTGTCGATGTTAACCTGCAAAACCACTTATATAGCAAGCGTGAGCACATAGGCTCAGCAAGTCTGACCCGTCTCTCCTAAACAAGAAACTCTACATGAACGACGGTTGCAATTGGGTAGGCTAGATTTGCATAAAGGACTCGCCTACAGTTGATCCTTAACTTTCAGATTTTTAAGCCTCATTGTGCGGACCTTGAGCCGAAAAGCATCGCAACTCCACAATCAGACAAGAAACGCTTTGTTGCGATGCTCCTTGCACAAAGTGAAAGTAAAGTTTAATAAGCCTATCTCTAAATCAATCATGGTTGAAATACAAATTACATCACAGTCTTATCAAGTTCAAAGATAACCAGTTCCAGTTGTTACTACGTCAAGATGCAGTGGGCAAGTATGCTCAAATGACCGCGAGTGACGGTGATTCGAATCAGTACACGCCCGGACTATACGACATGTACACCCGTACTCCGAGTTGCCGGCAGCAATCTCGACTGACGTTGTACGCGGCCACCTTTCCCAAGATCTTCCACATTGGACGCTGTCCAACTGCCCCGAGTACGCAAGCTCCCTCAAGGTACATACCCGCAGTGGTATGTTCTTGAGCGAGGTACCTCCTGCTACCCTGACGCCGAAAGCCTAAGGCAGTTGGAAAAGTTCCACTATGGATCTCCCAAGGTACATCGGTTTCCTGGGTCCCATATAGCCAGTATGCGCCCGGTACACAACTCAAACTTGTCCAACAGGGCCAAGCACGGACGGGCCTTAACCGACACAGGCAGGGCTATGAACGCACGGCCTGCAACCTTCTGCATCTAAACCTCCCTGCCCGGTCTCCATTTCTTATGTGTGAACTTTCCTCATCTTCTCTAAATTGGACCCGCTCCGAGTACACCAGCCCTAAACTCGCGAGTAGCTTCCACTACTCGACTTCTACCGGACCTTTCATACTAACATTTAGCGTAGCCAAATCCACTCGATGAGGTGCTATTCTACCCTTTCTCTCATAGGTATTTCTGGTCATGCAAGTGGGGTTTTCAATATCATCTAGACTTAATGCAAGCAACGATGCAAAGTTATGATCTCTACAAATGAAAATGCTTTATAAAACTGTTCAAATGCAAACTGGGGCTTGCCTGTTTTGCAGGTGACTAAGGTTACAATCAGTTAGTGACGATCACTTGGAGCTTGATCACTTGTTTTCCTCCCTCCTTGATCTTCACTTCAAGTCCTTCTCCCCTTCTTCACGTATATGCTACATGATATGATCATGCATATGGATTTAATTGAAAAGCTTTCGCTAATAGGATCTAATGACAGTTTTAAAACTGGAACTCTGTTCAAGAATTTAAAACGACACTGGTGCTAGTGGTTTGGGTTGGGTTTAAACACTATGTTCAAATGTTGAGTGCTTTTCCCACTTAAGTGTTGATCACCTTAAGAGATCACACATGACAGTAGTGATCCAGAGCTCTAATGGAGCTGAGAATTTTCATGTGAGTTCCTTGTCACAAGAAAGTCCTCTGGACCAAATTTTTGCACTTTTCAGTGAGTGGTTTATTCAGAACAATTCTCTAAGGGTTTAATCAAAGATGAATTAATTCTGAGTAAATACCCATGTTCATGCCAAACTCAGTGAACCAAAATTTCTATTATAGTTCATAGAGTCTACATGAATTTCCTTGGTTTTTTAGAGCTAAGAATTGCCCAAAACTGAATTTACAAGTTTTTGAAATTTCTCTGAAAATGTTTCTGTATTCATTTGAATACAGGAACTTACAATCTGAATTACCCTAATCAAATCAACTCCAAATGAGCTGAAACTTTTACAGGAGTCTAATAACACCCAAAAGAATATTCTGGCAAAATTGGAGGATTTTTGGATAAACCAAACTCCCTCTAAAATTCTTTTGCTGAAAAGTTTGAAGAATTTTCCAGAATTACATAAAGACTTTCATACAAATTTGGTTGCATATTCGGATAGAGTTTGTCAATCGGAATTTAACCCAATTTGAATAACTAATTTTGGAGGTTCCTAGCAAAAGTTATGCTCTTCTAAAGTTTGGGGAAAAATCTGGAATTTGAATAAATCCGGGAAATGTTTAAACCTGACTGTGGGACCAGGGGCACGTGTCTGCTGCCGGGAGCGTGCCACACGGGGTCACAGGGTCATTTCCTGCGCTGTTACAATTGATCCCCCGCCACAGCATATCCAGACCGCTCCCCTGAGCCGCTGACAGGCGGGACCGGCGAGGTCGTCTTCAACCTCCCGCGCGATCCCGCCGCCGGGCTCGCCGGAGTAGCTCCTGGATCGGTTGTCCGGCCATCGCAACTGCTGAAACTGGCTGCTAGCTCCTAATTCAACGTGAGGAACACGCTGGTGGGGTTTGCTCGAGCTGGCAGGGCTCCCAAACTAGCCCACGATGGCGCAACGGTTCGGACGAATTGCGGCGACGTCGCCCCGACGCCCTAAGCCTTCTAGGCTTCGGTTTCCAAGCTCTAGAGCACCGGTGGACGCTAGGAATCATCGACATGGAAAGGAAATAGCTCGGAGATGGCTCCAACTTAGGGTTCACCGTGCACCTGCACCTTCCCGCCATAGCCGCCTTCGGAAAGCTTGAAATTGCACCGTGCACAGTGTTTTTCATGCTTGGTTTCAAAGAGATCTGGTGCACCCTCAAGTGTAGCCCGTGTGTGCGAAGTTTCGTGGTGTCTAAACAACAAACGATCGGGAATTTTGCAGAATCATAACGGAAGGTCGGTTCAAAACGGCTGGAGTGAATCCCCGAAATTCGTCGGCCAGAGGCCGAGACAAGCTATGTGCTTCGGGTGGAAGCTGCACGGAGCTCCTGCGCATCCAAAAGTGGCCATGCGCGGTCGTGACAAGCTCTGGAGGAGGCTGTCCACGGGAGCGCCTTCTCTCGGTTGTGTGACGGTCGCCGCCGAAGCCGGGTGAACTCGGTGTGGAGAGCACGAACGTCCTTGGTGAGTGCATGAGGAGGTCGTGGGAGGCTCTGCGGTGCGGTTTTGCTGCTTAGCTGATGTCCTCACGCGTTCTAGGTGAGGGTTGATCGACCGAGAGCCCGGCGGCAGCGCTCGGTCGGTTTTTCTTGCGCGAGGAGGAAGAACAGGCCGAGGCTTCGGGGCTTCGGTGATGAGAGGGAAAAAGGAGCCGGGCAGGGGGTAATAAAGCCCTGGGGTGAGGCGGTTCCCGTGGGGAGGCGGTCGTCCGAGGCGGTGAGCGCCGCTGTCGGCTCTGCCGATTGCTTCTCGTGGGAGGAAATCAAATGGAGACTGTGGACTGAAGATCTATTGCAAATTTCAGTGCTCCCAATGACATGTGGGTCCCACATGTCAGTCCTCCTTATCCCTTCTAAAATATCTCCCAAATTTGAATATTGATGGAATTCAATTGTGGAAGTTTAAATCTGAGAGGCATTTGGATAATTGGGCAAGTTTTATCCAAATTCAAATATGCATTTGAATTCTTTGTCATTTAAAGTCCATTTTGGAAAATGGGTTGCAATTCATTTCCATAAATCATGAAACTTTGCACACCCCTAATTTGGACTCAAGGAATTCAAATATGAAATCTGATCTTTATTTTGGCTGCTGCAAATGAGATTTTTAGCACAACAGTTTTTAATTCCATTGTGTTGTTCTCATTTAAATTTTAGTTTGAACAAATTGTTCCCAATCTGATTTTTGTTTTCTCACACACATGGGGACTTTCCCATCTTAGTTTTTGACCCTTCTTGGGTTCCAAGTTTCCAAATAAACATTTGAACTTGTGTGAAGAAAACCCTCATGTGTGTTATCACATGTGGAAAGTTCTTAACAAGTCCCAAATTTTATACATATGAACCCAACTTTTGCAAACAAGTGTTTCTATGTATTCATAATTTTGGGACCTTTACATTCCTCCCCCCTTAAAAGGAATCTCGTCCCGAGATTCAAAAGAAGAACGAGACGGGAGGTAGTTACAAAGCTTATGACAAAAGTTCCAGATAGTTCTTGTGGATGTAATCTTCGGTTTCCCACGTCTCCTCTTCTGGGGTATGATTACTCCACAGGACTTTGTAAAATTTCAAAGTCCGGTTCTTGGTGGTCCGGGTCTTTTCGTCGATAATCTGTACAGGTTGCTCGACATAGGTGAGATCCGGCTTCAACTCGTCGATGTCTTCGGTGCGGATGGCAGCAGTAAACTTGAGACATTTCCTCAGCTGGGATACGTGAAATATGTCATGAATACCGGCAAGGCTTGCCGGTATTTCCAGCCGGTAGGCTACGTCTCCGCACTTTTTTCGTTATGGCAAATGGACCGATGAATCGGGGAGCAAGTTTCCCCTTGACACCGAACCGATGAATTCCTTTCATCGGAGACACACGATGATACACGTGCTCTCCGACATCGAAATGCAGCAGTCGACGTCTCTGGTCCGCGTAGCTCTTTTGACGAGATTGGGCAGCTTTGAGGTTCTCTTGTATTATCTGAACTCTCTCTTCGGCTTCATTGACAAGATCAACCCCGAACGTTACCCGTTTACCGGATTCGCACCAGTTCAATGGTGTACGACACTTCCGGCCGTATAAAGCTTCATATGGTGCCATTTTGATGCTCGTCTGATATCCATTGTTGTACGAGAACTCTGCGAGCGGTAAGTGATCATCCCAGCTCTTACCGTGGTGGATGGCACATGCTCTTAGCACATCTTCCAGTATTTGATTTACCCTGTCAGTTTGCTCATCGGTTTGAGGTTGATACGCAGAGCTTCTAATCAACTTTGTCCCCAAGGATGCGTGTAGCTGCTCCCAGAAACGGGCTACGAACAGCGATCCTCTATCTGACATAATGGTACGGGGAACTCCATGTAAGCACAAGATCCGTGCTATGTACAGCTCCGCATACTGCTTTGCGTTGTACCTAGTATGCACAGGGATGAAGTGTGCTGATTTGGTTAATCGATCAACGATTACCCAAATCAAATCATGGTTGTGGGAGGTCATCGGCAACCCGACGATGAAGTCCATACTAAAGTCTTCCCACTTCCATGCTGGTACTTGCAATGGCTGCAACAGGCCTGACTACTTCATATGGTCGGCCTTGACTCTTCGACACGTATCACATTCCGAAACGTACTTTGCAACTTCACGTTTCATATGTGTCCACCAAAACTTCTTCCGGAGATCTTGGTACATTTTATTACTGCCCGGATGAATGGAAAACTTGGACAAATGAGCTTCGTCCAAAATTTTCTTCCGTAGTCCCATATCCCGGGGTACCACTATCCGGTCGTTGAACCACAAAGTACCTTCATCGTCCTTCTGGAAGCACTTCATTTCTCCGTTGTTTATCCTTCGCCGAATGTGAAACATACCCTTGTCTTTTCGTTGAGCTTCAATGATCTCCTCTCGGATGGTAGGGTTGAGAGCGAGATTATAGAGAGATCCATACGGGATGACACGGAGGCTTGGTTCGTCATCACCCACTTCAGCGATACTTAGGTGATGGATATGCGCCTTATGACTGAGCGCATCGGCAACCACATTCGCCTTTCCTGGATGATAATGAATCTCAAGTTCATAATCTTTAATGAGCTCTAGCCATCTTCGTTGCCTCATGTTCAATTCTTTCTGAGTGAAGATGTACTTCAAGCTCTTGTGGTCGGTGTAGAGGTGTACAAGATTTCCGAGCAAGTAATGCCTCCACATCTTCAAAGCAAGGACCACGGCAGCTAACTCAAGATCATGAGTTGGATAATGCTGCTCATGATTTCTGAGTTGACAAGATCCATAAGCGACCACTCGTCTTTCTTGCATCAGCACGCAGCCAAGACCGATGCCAGATGCATCGCAATAAACGTTGAATGGCTTCGTCGTATCCGGCTGAGCAAGAACTGGGGCTGTTGTGAGATGCTTCACCAATGTCTTGAAAGCTTGTTCACACGCAGCACCCCACACAAATCTGGTATTCTCCTTTAATAATTCCGTCATCGGTTTAGCAATCTTGGAGAAACTCAGAACAAACCTCTGGTAGTAACTCGCCAAACCGAGGAAGCTTCGGATTTCATGCACTGACTTTGGTGACTCCCATTTCTGTACTTGAATAATCTTACTCGGATTTACAGCGATGCCCTCCGCTGAAATGATGTGTCCGAGAAAAGGTACTTGATTAATCCAAAATTCACACTTGCTGAATTTTGCATAGAGCTGATGATCTCGCAATCTTTGTAGCACAATATGCAGATGTTCAGCATGTTATTCCTCTGACTTGGAGTACACCAAGATATCGTCGATGAAGACAACGACGAATTTATCCAACTCCGGCATGAACACTGAATTCATCAGATACATAAAGTGTGCCGGGGCGTTGGTCAAACCAAAAGACATAACGAGATACTCATACAGCCCGTATCTCGTTGAGAATGCCATCTTCGGAATATCTTCTGCCCGGATTTTAATCTGGTGATATCCGGACCGAAGATCCATCTTTGAAAATACCTTCGCACCCACTAATTGATCGAAGAGCATATCAATGCGAGGTAGTGGATACTTGTTCCTGATGGTAACGGCGTTCAAAGGACGATAATCAACACAAAGCCGTAGTGTTTCGTCCTTCTTTTTGACAAACAATGCTGAACAACCCCAAGGTGATGAACTTGGTCGTATAAAACCCTTGCTCATTAGGTCATTCAGCTGTGTCTTCAATTCTGCCAGTTCATTGGGTGCCATCTTGTACGGCCTTCGTGATATCGGTGTTGTTCCCGGTATAAGTTCAATCTTGAACTCAACGTCTCGTTCGAGTGGCATGCCCGGTAAATCTTTGGGAAACACATCCGGATACTCACGTACCACCGGAATGTCCTCTATCTTAACAACTTCCATGTGGTTTAATGTTGCAATCTGTTGCCGTCTGGCGCCCAGAATAAATATGTGAAGACCGTGCTGTGGGGAGTTGAGCTCAACGGTCCTAGAGCTGATGTTAAGAACCGCCTGGTGGTAATTCAACCACGACATCCCCAAAATGATGTCGATCTTCAGACCTTCAAGAAGAATGAGGGTCGTAGGGTATATTTTACCCCCCAAATAAAGAGGTGCTCGTGATACAACCTCGCTTGCGGTACTGCTGCCTCCGGGCAAAGATATGAGGTATTGCCTCTTTGTATAAACTGTTTGGAGCTGATGTTGAGCCACAAAAGATTGGCTAATGAAGTTGTGTATGGCACCGGAATCAAAGAGAACTACAACCGGTAGCTGATTCAGAGAAAAGATCCCTGCTAAAGCGGCTTCTCCTTCCGGAACATCATCAATCACAGTATAGTGAATATTGCCCCTTATCTGCCCTCCTATCTGCAGATTAAGGTACGGGTCGTATTGTTGTAAATATGATGACCCGTAGCCTCAAGTTCCCTCCGGACATTGCCTAGCATAATGGCCCATGCGCCCACAAGTGAAACACGGATGCCTCTCCGGTTCTTCGTTGACTTGCGGTGGACTGCTAGGTACGTATGGCTGCAGCGATGGAGCACAAACCACCGTCTCATGCTGCGGCTGTGGAGGTGGTGCAAGTTGTAGAACTTGACCAGCAATCAATCTCTGAGGAGTTGATCGTACAGATGGCCTCCATCTTTCACCGGGTGGCGTCTGATATACCAAACGGTACTTCTGAGGCACATAACTTGTGCTAGCCTGCTCAATCTTACTCATTTTTCTTTTCTCGGCTTGCCACTCAAGTGTCGGCTTCTCCTGAATGAAAGCCGCATCGACCATGTCGGTGTAACTGCCGTTATTGTGTACAGTCAGCTTTTCCCGTAATATGGCACTCAGGCCATGGAAGAATAGGTCACACCGTGCCTCTTCTTTCGCCACATATTTGGGAGCATATTGGGCCAAAAGATTAAATCTTCGGACATACTCGAGGAAACTCATGTCCCCTTGCTTCAAGCCCAAAAATTCCTCCCGCTTTGCCTTGACAATACCTAGTGGTATGTAACGAGTACGAAAGGCTTCACAAAATTCACTCCATGTTACTGGATGGTTCTCCGGAATGGTGGCAAGATGATCCACCCACCAATTTCCGGCGGCTCCATGGAGTTGTTGAGCGGCAAACTTTGTATTCTGGTATTCATCACACCCGAATACTCCAAATTTTGACTCCATGACACGAAGCCATTGATCTGCTTCCACAGGTTCGGTGGCTTCAGTAAAAAATGGCGGTTGAGTCGCCAAGAAGTCCAGATAAGCGTTCCGAGGTGGCACGATATGTTGCGTGTTCTGGAGCATGCCTTGCTGTACCAAAGCTTGGAGTAAGCGTATGTGTTCTTGCGTTGCTTCTTGGATTAGCCTAGCGTTCTCTTGATTAGGCTCGACAACTCGAGTCATAAGATCCATCCATCCCGTGGATGGTGGTTCCGACGGTGGAATGAAAGCATCTCCGCCTCGGCGAGAACTCCCGGCCCTACTTCTAGAGCGAGTACGAACCATACTGCAAAATATAGTTGAGAAGAGTTAAACAAGAACTCAGCAGTATGTGAGACTAATGAAAACATGAATATGTTAAAACTTTATGAAAGCAGTAACAAAATTCATGTTTACACAACTCCTTAGTAGGCATAACTATCCAGCCTATCTATACAGGACAGACCTTTATGCACTCTCTCCAGATTTTGATCTAGTTAAGAGCATTTTCATATCTGGAGTTAAATACCAAAGTTAAATCTTTCAAACGAGTACTCATATGCCTTCATATCATCTCGGGATTAAAAGTTATGATTTTCCAAAGTTGACAGAATTCCTGGATAAAATTTGCCAGCATCTCCTCTGTATTTGGCTGATTTCATCACAGTTGTATATGTAAATACAATAAGAATCTGAACAAACTTTGAACTACAAAATTGTGTCACAATTCATAACCTTTTTAATGGTGTATCATAGGCTTCTTAAGGGTTTTTCTACAGGAAGTTATGGCTTAAAAACAGAAAGGTCCAGAGAGGTTTTGCTGCTGTCCTGGTTCTGGACAGTTTACCCTCCTATGAACTTTCTACCCATTTAGCGTGTGATTTTGCTCTGGAGCTCTACAAATAAGTTGTAGATCACTTGAAAATCTTTCCAGATCTGTATCGTACACATTAATTGGGTCAAGATACTCAGAGTTATGCTCTGTTGAAGTCGAGCAAAAATTTCTGCCGAAAACAGAGCACTCTGTTTTTGGAAATCTTTCAAGCCTAGTCTTCCTCTCATTTGAATCTTAGCTCAAAATAAGAGTTCAGTAACTAATATTTGTTTCAAACTTCCATTTTTAATGGAAAGTTAGTTCATGAGTCATTTCTTCAAAGGAAAGGGGTTATTAAGTTTAGTACGACGTCGATGCACCGTAAGAAGCATGTCGGTACTACGTAGCCTCACCAAAGGAAAATCCTAACCGGATTATACCGGCATATTCGTATCTTAGGTGGCACTAAAATGGTCACTCGCAAACGTGTACTATTCGTACTACAGTTTCGTGGTTAATCCTGCAGAAGTCACACTCAATCGTCAGGTCCGGCTGCACACCGAACCCGGTATCCATACAGTTCTTACACCCGTCCGTCATCACTCGCACAGGTGTTCTCAAGCCAAACACGCCTTGAGCTACGTGTTCATGTTACTAACCACGTGACAGGGTTTCCCAAATTGCACCACGCACGCCTGGGACAGACGTTGCTCGAGTACCCCAAACGACATGAGGAGTCGTAGAGGATACTAAAGCGGGTCGGGTTACCTGCCACCCGTGGGGCTCCACCCTTCAGCTTGTGCGCACTGGTGGACAGCGCTTACATGCACCCCCCAAGACATAACTCGTCCCGAGATGCACGATTTTCTGACATAACAAATAAGTTAGTATGCCACCTTCATATTAAGCTAATAGTAATCCTTATGTGGGCCTAGTACCGTATCCTCACCGTAACCTAAATTTTTGTCGTAATACCTTCCTTATTCTGTGCTATTACCAATGCGGCTCTGATACCACGCTGATGCGGCCCGCTCAGCCGAGACAGGCCACTCGCCCGGGAACGCATTGGGTGGTGCCGTGTTGTGCGGCACCCGACAGCACACATACAAGGACCAATGTATTACATAAAATAATAGCAGAAGCTTACAAGTTTTTCTCTGTAAATACTTTACATCAAGTAACTACAGCGGAAGTCTATATCAACTCACATCGAATAACTAAGAGCACCCGAGATGAAGTCCAGCCCGCGGACTCCTCTCGCTAGCAACACAAAGACAACAGCAGCGGCTGGGTTCTCCCTGTGTTAAACGACTCGGAAGTCTCCGAGTCTCACCGGACAACCTTCTTTTCAGTGTTGATGTTAACCTGCAAAACCACTTATATAGCAAGCGTGAGCACATAGGCTTAGCAAGTCTGACCCATCTCTCCTAATCAAGAAACTCTACATGAACGACGGTTGCAATTGGGTCGGCTAGATTTGCATAAAGGACTCGCCTACAGTTGATCCTTAACTTTCAGATTTTTAAGTCTCATTGTGCCGACCTGGAGCCGAAAAGCATCGCAACTCCACAATCAGACAAGAAATGCTTTGTTGCGATGCTCCTTGCACAAAGTGAAAGTAAAGTTTAATGAGCCTATCTCTAAATCAATCATGGTTGAAATACAAATTACATCACAGTCTTATCAAGTTCAAAGATAACCAGTTCCAGTTGTTACTACATCAAGACGCAGTGGGCAAGTATGATCATATGACCGCGAGCGACGGTGATTCGAATCAGTACACGCCCGGACTACACGACACGTACACCCGTACTCCGAGTTGCCGGCAGCAACCTCGACTGACGTTGTACGCGGCCACCTTTCCCAAGATCTTCCACATTGGACGCAGTCCAACTGCCCCGAGTACGCAAGCTCCCTCAAGGTACATACCCGCAGTGGTATGTTCTTGAGCGAGGTACCTCCTGCTACCCTGACGCCGAAAGCCTAAGGCAGTTGGAAAAGTTCCACTATGGATCTCCCAAGGTACATCGGTTTCCTGGGTCCCATATAGCCAGTATGCGCCCGGTACACAACTCAAACTTGTCCAACAGGGCCAAGCACGGACGGGCCTTAACCGACACAGGCAGGGCTATGCACGCACGGCCTGCAACCTGCTGCATCTAAACCTCCCTGCCCGATCTCCATTTCTTATGTGTGAACTTTCCTCATCTTCTCTAAATTGGACCCGCTCCGAGTACACCAGCCCTGAACTCGCGAGTAGCTTCGACTACCCGACTTCTACCAGACCTTTCCTACTAACATTTAGCGTAGCCAAATCCACTCAAGGAGGTGCTATTCTACCCTTTCTCTCTTAGGTATTTCTGGTCATGCAAGTGGGGTTTTCAATATCATCTAGACTTAATGCAAGCAACGATGCAAAGTTATGATCTCTACAAATGAAAATGCTTTATAAAACTGTTCAAATGCAAACCGGGGCTTGTATGTTTTGCAGGTGACTAAGGTTACAATCATTTAGTGACAATCACTTGGAGCTTGATCACTTGTTTTCCTCCCTCCTTGATCTTCACTTTAAGTCCTTCTCCCCTTCTTCACGTATATGCTACACGATATGATCATGCATATGTATTTAATTGAAAATCTTTTGCTAATAAGATCTAATGACAGTTTTAAAACTGGAACTCTGTTCAAGAATTTAAAACGACACTGGTGCTAGTGGTTTGGGTCGGGTTTAAACACTATGTTCAAATGTTGAGTGCTTTTCCCACTTAAGTGTTGATCACCTTAAGAGATCACACATGACAGTGGTGATCCAAAGCTCTAATGGAGCTGAGAATTTTCATGTGAGTTCCTTGTCACAAGAAAGTCCTCTGGACCAAATTTTTGCACTTTTCAGTGAGTGGTTTATTCAGAACAATTCTCTAAAGGTTTAATTAAAGATGAATTAATTCGGAGTAAATACCCATGTTCATGCCAAACTCAGTGAATCAAAATTTCAATTATAGTTCATAGAGTCTACATGAATTTTCCTAGGATTTTTGTAGCTAAGAATTGCCCAAAACTAAATTTACAAGTTTTGGAAATTTCTCTGAAAATGTTTCTGTATTCATTTGAATACAGGAACTTACAATCTGAATTACCCTGATCAAATCAACTCCAAATGAGCTAAAACTTTTACAGGTGTCTAATAACACCCAAAAGAATATTCTGGCAAAATATGAGGATTTTTGGATAAACCAAACTCCCTCTAAAATTCTTTTTCTGAAAAGCTTTAAAGAATTTTCCAGAGTTACATAAAGACTTTCATACAAATTGGGTTGCATATTTGGATAGAGTTTGTCAATATGAATCTAACCCAATTTGAATCACTAATTTTGGAGGTTCCTAACAAAAGTTATGCTCTTCTAAAGTTTGGGGAAAAATCTGGAATTTGAATAAATCCGGGAAATGTTTAAACCTGACTGTGGGACCAGGGGCACGTGTCTGCTGCCGGGAGCGTGCCACACGGGGTCACAGGGTCAATTTCCCGCGCTGTTACAATTGATCCCGCGCCACAGAATATCCAGACCGCTCCCCTGAGCCGCTGACAGGCAGGACCGGCGAGGTCGTCTTCAACCTCCTGCTCCCGCGCGATCCCGCCGCCGGGCTTGCCGGAGTAGCTCCGGGATCGGTTGTCCGGCCATCGCAACTGCTGAAACTGGCCGCTAGCCCCTAATTCAACGTGAGGAACACGCTGGTGGGGTTTGCTCGAGCTGGCAGGGCCCCCCAAACTAGCCCGCGACGGCGCAACGGTTCGGACGAATTCCGGCGACGTCGCCCCGACGCCCTAAGCCTTCTAGGCTTTGGTTTCCAAGCTCTAGAGCACCGGCGGACGATAGGAATCATCGACATGGAAAGGAAATAGCTCGGAGATGGCTCTAACTTAGGGTTCACCGTGCACCCGCACCTTCCCGCCGTAGCCGCCTTCGGAAAGCTTGAAATTGCACCGTGCACAGTGTTTTTCATGCGAGGTTTCAAAAGAGATTCAATTGTGGAAGTTTAAATCTGAGAGGCATTTGGATAATTGGGCAAGTTTTATCCAAATTCAAATATGCATTTGAATTCTTTGTCATTTAAAGTCCATTTTGGAAAATGGGTTGCAATTCATTTCCATAAATCATGAAACTTTGCACACCCCCTAATTTGGACTCAAGGAATTCAAATATGAAATCTGATCTTTATTTTGGCTGGTGCAAATGATATTTTTAGCACAACAGTTTTGAATTCCATTGTGTTGTTCTCATTTAAATTTTAGTTTGAACAAATTGTTCCCAATCTGATTTTTGTTTTCTCACACACATGGGGACTTTTCCATCTTAGTTTTTGACCCTTCTTGGGTTCCAAGTTTCCAAATAAACATTTGAACTTGTGTGAAGAAAACCCTCATTTGTGTTATCACATGTGGAAAGTTCTTAACAGGTCCCAAATTTCATACATATGAACCCAACTTTTGCAAACAAGTGTTTCTTTGAATTCATAATTTTGGGACCTTTACACTGATACCCCTTCTTCGGAGATAATGTGGCCTAGGAACGATATTTCCTTTAGCCAAAATTGACACTTGTTAAGCTTGGCATACAATTGATGCTCACGCATTTTCTGCAAGGTCAATTTCAAATGTTCTTCATGCTCCTCCTCACGTTTTGAATACACCATAATGTCGTCGATGAAAACCACGATGAACTTATCCAAGTACTCCATGAAAATCTTGTTCATGAGGTACATGAAGTATGCGGGTGCATTTGTTAACCCAAAAGACATGACGGTATATTCATACGAACCATACCGTGTTCGAAAGGCAGTCTGGGGTATATCGGAGGGCTTAATCTTCAGCTGGAAATATCCCGACTGAAGATCAATCTTGGAGAACACTCGGGCTCCTTTCATTTGGTCGAATAGGTCCTCTATACGCACATCCTTTGGGTCCCATCCTTCTTGTCTATGAAGAGCACAGGAGCTCCCCATGGTGACGAGCTTGGACGTATAAAACTCTTCTCCAACTGCTCTTGAATTTGCTTCTTGAGTTCTACTAGTTCATTGACATGCATCCTATAGGGTCTTTTTGCTATGGGTGCAGTTCCGGGTACCAAATCAATGGATAACTCGATGTCCCGAACAGGAGGCATACCTGTAAGCTCCTCTGGAAACACGTCCGAGAATTCATGAACCACTGGAATGATGTCCAATGTTGCTCCTTCGACGTGGTTCAAGATTGCCTTTTCAGTTGTTTGTTGGGCTGACTCAAACTCAACACGAATACCATGCTCATTTGTCAACTGCACGCTTCTTTCAGCACATTGGATTACCCCGTTGTGCTTGCTTAGCCAATCCATCCCGAGTATTATGTCAATCCCTTGGGAATCCAAGACAATGAGGTTGGCGAGGAAGTCTACCCCCCTTATTTTAAGGCTTACTTTCGGACATACTATATTAGTCCTCATTTCTCCTCTCAAAGAATTAACTAACATAGCACATTTTAAGTGGGAGATGGGTAAATTATGCTTGGCAACATACTTGGATGATATGAAGGAATGTGATGCTCCAGAATCAAATAAGATGGTGGCCGGGTTGGAGTTGGCAAGGAACATACCAATTACGACGTCCTCAGCCTGTTGTGCTTCCTCAACAGAGACATGGCATCTTCCTCTTGCACTCTCGGTCGATCTCTCGGATCTTGCTTTCAACCACTATAGCCTTGTCAACCAGCTTCTGAAAGCTTGCGTAGTCATTGTTGAGGATCTGAACCTGGATCTCATTGTTCAACCCTCTCATGAACAGGTATTGCTTCCTCTGGTCTCAGTTGACATCTTCGGGGGCATTACCGGGACAGTTGTGTGAACTTGTTGAGATACTCATTCACACTTCTCTGTCCTTGGCGGAGACCTTCAAACTCCTGTCTCTTGAGCATCATTACACCAACAGGGATGTAATGAGAGCGGAAACTTTCCTTGAACTCAGTCCAAGTGATCGTCTCCGGGTTGACATGAGCGTTGCATAGGGCATCCCACCAGTCAGCGGCAGCTCCTATAAGTTGGTGTGACGCAAAGAGAACCTTCTCTCGGTCATTGCACTGCACTATGGCAAGCTTCTTCTCCATGGATTTCAACTAGTCGTCGGCCTCCATGGGGTCGTTAGCTTGAGCAAAGGTGGGTGGTAGAGTCCTCATGAACTCACCCAGTCTGTTATGAGCCGGCGGTGGTGGTGGCGGTGGTGCCGGAACGGGTTTGTTGTTGTTGGCCTACAACTGACCCAAAGTTTGGATCATAGTTTGCATAAGTTGATTCTGCATGGCCATCAACCGTTCCAGATTGTTCTCACCAGCTCCAGGGTTAATAGAAACTTCATCATGGCCATCCTCTTGGTTGTCACGGACGTTCCTTCGGCCGGCGTTTCCTCTCACCATCTGTGAGAGAGATCGAAATAGAATAGAAGGTTAGGTAGATCCCTTCAACTATATGCATCAAGGTGGGTTGGACTATATATATTAGCCCATATGGGGATGTGAACAAATGCCGAAGCATCTCACACCTCTTTCTACCTATGTGTGGATATGGACAACATTTTGAGACGTCCCACGACTCACACTAAGCACACAATTCACAAACAATCATCACAAGGGCTCACACAACTCCTATTCAAGGCTTGTTCAATGGGGGTCCTATATGGCCTAGGGTGATGTCAAATCTGTGATCCAACTATGGCTTCTCCTAGGCTTCTATCCTATGTCAAGGTAGTTTCAAGGCCAACCTAAGCACCCTAGGCTTGCACCCTATGGTCAGCGTGGCTTAGCTACCAATCTGTGTCGGATACCAATCTGTGATCTATCTAAGTGTGTAACCTACCATCAACCCGTGGTTCTGGTACAATCTGTGATTGTATCTAGGCATGTAATCTACCCTCATCTGTGGCTTTTGATACCAATCTGTGTTTCCTATTTAGGCGTGTAACCCATCATCAACAGTGGCTCTAATACCAATCTGTGATGCCCTCAATTCTGTGGAAAACCACGGAACCGAGAACTGATGCATAAGTGTGCCTAGAATGTTCATCACACATACACATATGTTCCACAAACTGAATTCAGAATATATAACCACGAATAACAGAGTTTATTACAATTTTTCATGAGTCTTGGACTCTCACAGCGGAAGTCTTAATCTAACAGCGGAAGTCTTATTTCTATGCAGCGGAAGTCTTCTAACTAGTGTGGAAGCAATTCTAAGAAGTAGCGGCTCCATCTCTACTCCATCCCCACAGGCAAGGTTGAGAACAGATCACACGCCTAATGCTCCACTTGGTCTTCATAGAAATCTTCTCCTGTCGCTGATGATGAAATAATAATGCAAGTTTGAGTACAATGATGTACTCAGCAAGTGCGGGAAAATATGATATGTAGCTCACAACAAGGTAGGTATAAAAAGACTCATTGCAGAAAGCAAAGTTATTTATCAAAAACGTGATAAAACAGCGACTCATCTGTAATCCCAACATGTATTAAAATACCAATCATACCTCCATTATGTTCATTACCTTCCATGTCACAACCAGTCATAAATCAACCTCACTCTTGCTCACGAATACCTCCTCGTATTCGCTACCATCTCACGAATACCATCCCGTATTCGCTACCATTTCGTCTCACAAACAACTTTGTCTCCCACAGAGACTAACCTTGTTGCCATGACTCAACAGTCATTCAACCAATCTTACCACCCAGACTCAACAGTCCCGAAAACCAAACCATCCAAAACCATAACCAATAACCATATCCAATAACCATCCCATCTAATCATGGAAGTTGGCCAGGTGCTCGTGACCGTAAGCTCGGCTATCATGATAGTTTTAGACTCTGCAGAGTTTGCACCTCTTTATCCACAAGTTTGTGATTTCGTCACCCGTCGGCGACTGCAGAACCTCCATTATACCAGTACACAACCATCGGTGTATGTCCAAGAGATCACAAAATAGCCTTTACAAAGGGGCTACTAGATGTATGGACTCACTAAGGTTTCACCGGCAGGCTAGAATCTCCAATTCTCCCACCCACGGCCCCCTCTTGTGCCATGCAGTTCCCAGGGCAGTCCTCACTCGACTCCCATTCCCCGCGTCTTCCACGGTCCATAACAATGTAGCAACTTACCTAATTAGTCAGCTAAGCCGCACCCATACTTGGCCTTGTGGTGGCACTGTTATCCTGGCATGTGCTCGCATGAACCGGTCCCTAGATCTACGGCAAGTAAACCACCATCTCATGCTACCTCATTCACAAACCCAGTCTTGCCTAGATCTCCCTCTGATCCATGTTCATTAACAACATCAGTTTCTCATTATCATTACGAGTGCAGTTAGCTAGACACATCTATCTCGATTCCCAATCCCATGGACTCAGCAAAGCATAAAGGTAAAAATCATACCCGTGACATGACCCCACTGGTCCTGTCGAGCCAGGATCACGCTGAGGGGTACTGCGTTGCACAGCACCGTATAACACACGTCAAAGGTACAAAGCGGAAGCGGAAGCTTTATTACATAAACAAGTTTATTAACATGTTTACATCAAAATAAGTTTAGTCCACACTCGCGGGCGTAGACTAAGCATCAAGTGCACGTTCAGCCCTCGAACGTGTCCTTGCTAGCACACTCGCACACTAACTCTGCGGCGTGCACGACTCCCACTCGACGGGGTTCCCCTCCTGGGGTTCCGTCTCCTCTTCGGGAGTCCCTTCCTCATAGAACCCTGCAAAAGCTTCAAACACAAGCAGTGAGCACGAAGGCTCAGCAAGTCTGACCCGTCTCACCTAAACATGAAACTTCTACATGAGGGTGATGGGTTGCATGAGGTAAAAATCATTTGCAAGGACTCGCCTAATTAGTAGAACCTTACTTTCAAGTTTTAGCAGCAGGTTGTGGAGAACTTTACGCTAAGGCACATGAGAGAGCCGCAATCAAACAAGAAACGCATTTCTCTCATGTACATTGCCCAAAGTTGAAAAGAACTTTAGTTAGCACTAAGCTACAACATATCATTAACAATCAATGTCCAGCTTTCAATCAGCAACATTTTAACATGTAACTAGCCTGTTCTTTCTACGTCACGGTACAGTGAACAAGTGGTACTCACTGACCGCGAGGGACGGCGATTATAATCGATTTACACCTGCAGGGATTACCCGAACAACCCGTCACGTACGCCCGTACTCGATGTTGCCTACAACAACCATCACGGACGCCGTACGCGACTACCTTTCACCCGTTAGCCAAATATTGAACCGGTCCCATCGTCCCGAGCAAGAGGTCCCTGCACGCGCATCTCTGTGCCGCCAGCTGATTTACACCTCGAGCTCTCAACCTACCCTCTGAACGACGGGCAATGCCTCAATACCCAGCTACCCGAGTTACATCAGTTTCCCGGTTCCCATATAGCCGGTAGGTCTTCGGTACTGTTCTAGCTTGTTCAACAGGCCCGCACACGGCTCGGTCCTCAATCGACACAAGCGGAGCTACAGCACACAGGCCCCAAAGTCCTGCTGCCCTTACTCTCCGCTCGGTCTCATTTTCTTGCCATGTGTTTCATGTGCTATCTCTACCCGAGCAATGTGCCTCTAGCCTATTCTCGCGAGTAGTTCCAACTACTCGACTTGTACCGAATCCTACTCTATCCTAGCAATGCAGTGGCTAACGGGGTTTGCAATCCTAAACCCCAACCCATGGTTTTCTTGGCTATGCAGTGGGGTTTCCAAACAAGACTCTGATGCACAACATAAAGAAAACAAGTATGTGCTCAAAACAATAAAAATTTATAAAATGGTTAATGCAAACCGGGGCTTGCCTTGCTGCTCTTGGTCGTAGGCTAGCTGTTCCTCCGGAGTAACGAAGTCTAGGACTTCGGGTTCCTCCTCGACCTTAGCGACTACATGATGGAAACAATATATGTATTAATTTAGTGCACTTGTATTAAGTTTGAAGTTGTGAAGTCTATAACCTTTGCTAGATAGACCTAATGACTGTGAAACTTTTACTGTGGCTTGGTTACAACCTAAACAAAGACTTGGTCAAGTCTTAGTTGCAGCAAAGCTCATTTGAGCCCTCCACAAATAATTATGTCCTTGACCTTAATTAAAGGCTTTTAGGGTGTTCTAGGTAGTTTCATGAAACAAACTATGACTTTCTGAAAACTAGATTTTCAGAGGGTTCTAATGGAATTGGTCTCACTTAATTTGGAAGTCTCTAACTAAAGATATGAGCTAAACAATTTCAGAGAAAATTCTGAAAATGTTTCTGAACATTTTCTATTTTCTCTGGAACAGTTTTACTAATCACACCATTAGGTGGACTAAATGAGCTCAAATGGATCTGAAATTTTTATGGTAGTTCAAGGATATTTTGGTGAACATCTCAGCAAAATTTCAGGATTTTCCTCCAAGTGATTCTCCAGTTAAAATTCCTAACAGTTTAAACTTTAAGGAATTAATTCTGGAGAATTAAGGAATTTCATGAAGTGAAACTTGATTTTCTGGAAAGTACTCAGAGAGCTGAATCCAGCAAAATTTGGTTCACTCAATTTGGAGCTTTCTAGCCAAAGTTATAAGGATTTGAAGTTTGAAGGAAATCTGAAAATCGGGGAAAAGTTTAAACTCGCGCGTGGGCCCAGGGGACACGCGTCGCACGCTGAAGCGACAGCACACCGCGGCCCACAAGGCTTTTGCGCGCCAGCACACCCGATCCCGGCCGCAGCCGGATCCCGATTCAAAATATCGGCCGCTGACAGCTGGGGTCCACCCCCTTCTTCAACCTCGCGACACCCGCGCTCCGCCGCCGAGGGACCTCGCCGGAGAGCTCGCCGCTGGCTGCTGTACAGCTCCAAACTTCTTGATTCTGGCCGCCCCTGCCTACTTTTACTTGGGGAACATGATCCGAGGGTCAGCTGCTCATGACAACGGCCGGAGCATGGTCGGCGACGAGCCGCCATATCGGAACGACTTCGGCCATGTCGGCTGATGCTCCTAGTGCCTCAGCTACTTGGGAAATCGGTCGGGGAGCATCAGTGGACCTCAGAGAAGGTCGACATGAACTCGGGGCAGTTCGGGGAAGGCCCGAAATAGGTCCTCACCGTGCGCCCGATACCCCCCGTGCGTTCCGCCATTAGTAGACCTTGAATTACGCCGGGCACAGAAGTTCTCCGGCCCAGAGTTGTGAAGGCAACTTGTGCGTCACCGTGTCTAGTTCGTGTGGGAGTGGCCTGAGGCCCTCTAATCCTTTCTAGAGCACGAATTAAACAGAATCGTACCCGAAGGTCGTTCTGCACACAGAAAGGGGAAAAGTGGAAATTCGCCGCCGGTGAGCAACCACTCGAGCTGTGGCTCGGGGATGAGCAGCACCGATCACTTGCGCGTCCAAGGGTGCCTTGGCTCGGGCGTGACAACGCCCAGGTTGGGCTGTCCACGAGAGCCCGAGGTGCGGCGGTTTCCAGTTCCGAGTTTGATCTTTCGGCACAGCCGATATCACTCGGTTTCAATCGATTTCTATCAATGGGAAGGATAGAGGATGGTTGCTAGTACCTTGCTGGGACCTTGGAATGGAAAGAGGAAGCTGCGATCAGCTCGATCCAGCAGGAACTCGAGCGCCGGTGATGGCAGTGGAGAAATGGATCGTGCACGTCGGCAGCTCGGGGAATGGCGACTGAAGCACGCCGGGGAGGGAATAAATAGGCCGGTCGGCCGGTCTCCGGCTTGGGGCACGCAGCAGGAGCTGGCGCCGGCTGCCCCCTTCGGTGGCGCGCGCGCACAACAGCCGGGAACCGACTGAACTGTGGTTCAGTCGGTTTGCTTTGAGGCTGAGGCTGACATGTGGGTCCCACTCCTCTTTTAACCTCTGAAATTTATTCCTAACAGCTGTGGTAAACAGTGAACCCTATTCTACCCTTGGCAACTCAAATTATTCACCCAAGAGCCATTTGAATTGATCAAAGTTCAAATGAGGTTTGGTTTGAATGAATTTCAGCACAAGTGCAGTTTGAAATTCAAATAAAGTTTGAATTTCTCCCCCTTAGCTCATGTCAAGATCAACTCCAAATGGAGTGAAAATTGGTGTGTGAGCTCACAAAAATGTGCTGAGCAAGAATATGCCTTCCACTTTTAAATTCAGTGGGTGAAAACAGTTTGAATTTGAATATGTTTTCAAACTGCCCCTTTCCTATCTACACCCAAGATGACCTCAAAAATGTTTTGAATTTGGGTGAAACTTGGCATGGACATCCTTAGCAAAGTGTAGGAGTTTTCATATGTCCAGCCCATCTATATCACATGTGGGAAGTACCACTTTTGCAATGTGTGAGTTTGTTCCCTAATGAGCATGTTGATAATTGTTACTTGCTCTTTATTTGTGTTCATCATTTTTCCTCAAATGAGGTGTGTGGTGTGGGGATGAACACTGCAAATGGGTGTCAAAAACTGAGGCCCTTACATTCCTCCCCCCTTAAAAGAATCTCGTCCCGAGATTATAAGGTGAAAATGAGAGAGAGGACGGTGGAAAATTACCGGATATGCGACGTGAAAAAGTCGGGGTAGTTAGTGCGAAGGAATTCTTCGCTCTCCCATGTCGCTTCGTCCATGGAGTGATTACTCCATAGAACCTTGTAGAACCACAACGTACGGTTGCGTGTGGTTCGGGCCTTTTCATCAATAATCTGCACCGGTTCCTCCCGATAGGTGAGATCCGGTTGCAGTCCTTCAATGTCTTCCAGCTGAACGGTAGTTGATAGCTTGAGACACTTCCTCAGCTGGGAAATGTGAAAGACGTCGTGCACACCGGAAAGTGCTTCTGGTAATCTTAGCCGGTATGCCACCGATCCACATCTTTCGGTAATCTGGAATGGACCGATGAATCGGGGTGCTAACTTTCCTCTCACCCCAAATCTGTTTACGCCCTTCATTGGAGACACTCGTAGATATACGTGGTCTCCAGCTTCGAATTGTAACGGACGCCTTCTCCGGTCCGCATACTGTTTCTGTCGGGATTGAGCGGCTTTTAGGTTCGCTTGAATTAATCGAACCTTTTCTTCCGCGTTGTTGACAAGATCAATCCCGAAGGTAACCCTCTCGCCAGATTCACACCAATTCAATGGTGTGCGGCATTTTCCCCCGTATAGCGCCTCGTAGGGCGCCATCTTGATGCTGGCTTGGTACCCATTGTTGTACGAGAACTCGGCTAATGGCAAGTGATCATCCCAATTCTTGCCGTGGTCGATAGCGCAAGCTCGTAGCATGTCTTCTAGAATCTGATTCACCCGCTCAGTTTGTCCATCCGTCTGCGGGTGGTAGGCTGAACTACGGATCAGCTTCGTCCCCAAGGCAGCGTGTAGCTGCTCCCAAAAACGGGACACAAATAAAGTGCCCCGGTCCGATATGATGGTACGGGGTACGCCGTATAAGCATAGGATCCGTGAGATGTACAGTTCAGCGTACTTCTTGGCGTTGTAGTTGGTGTTGACCGGGATGAAATGGGCAACTTTGGTGAGCCGATCGACGATCACCCACACAGAATCATGTTTCTGTAAGGTGGTGGGTAAACCGACGACGAAATCCATGCTCACGTCCTCCCACTTCCAGGCAGGAATGCCCAGTGGTTGCAGCAGTCCCGGTTTCCGCATGTGGTCTGCCTTCACCCGTCGACATGTATCACACTCGGACACGTATTTTGCAGTCTCTCGCTTCATCCGTGTCCACCAAAACTTGCTTCTGAGTTCTTGATACATCTTGTTGCTGCCGGGGTGAATAGAAAACTTTGATAAGTGAGCCTCATCAAAGATTTTCTTCCGTAACTCCGGGTTTCGGGGTACGACGATCCGGTCCTTGAACCATAGGACGCCGTCTCCGTCCTTCCGGAAACATTTCAACTCCCCACTGTCTACACGTCTCCGCAAATGTGACATGCCCTTGTCATTCTTCTGGGCTGCCGCTATCTCTTCACGGATGGTGGGGATCAAAGCTAGGTTGTAGAGAGCTCCATGTGGAATCACATGTAGTGGTGGTTCGCTCTCTTCCAACGGTGTGATGGTCAGATTATTGACGTGTGACTTGCGGCTTAGCGCGTCTGCCACAACGTTTGCCTTGCCCGGATGATAATGGATCTCTATCTCGTAATCCTTTATCAGTTCCAACCATCTTCGTTGCCTCATGTTCAGCTCCTTCTGAGTGAAAATGTACTTGAGGCTTTTGTGGTCGGTATATAAATGTACGAGGTTACCGAGTAGGTAGTGCCTCCACATTTTCAGTGCAAGTACCACGGCAGCGAGCTCCAAATCGTGAGTTGGATAATTTTGCTCATGGTTCCTAAGCTGTCGTGATCCATACGCAACCACTCTTCGGTCTTGCATCAGCACACATCCGAGCCCAATGCCGGATGCATCGCAGTACACATCGAACGGTTTTGTTGTGTCTGGCTGCGCCAAAACCGGTGCTGATGTCAGGTGCTTGACTAAAGCCTTGAATGCTGCTTCACATGCTGGACTCCAAACATATTTGGTAGCCTTCTTCAGCAGCTCTGTCATTGGCTTGGCAATCTTCGAGAAGTTCGGAATGAACCTCCGGTAATATCCCGCGAGTCCGAGGAAACTCCGTACCTCATGAACAGTTCTCGGGGATTTCCAATTCAGCACTTGCGTGACCTTGCTCGGGTCCACAGCGATACCCTCCGCTGAGATGATATGCCCGAGGAAAGGCACTTGCGATATCCAAAACTCGCATTTGCTGAACTTTGCGTATAACTTGTGATCCCGCAGCCGTTGCAAGACTATACGCAGATGTTTCTTGTGATCTTCCTCCGACTTGGAGTATACCAGGATGTCGTCGATGAAGACCACGACAAACTTGTCCAGCTCCGGCATGAACACCGAGTTCATTAAATACATGAAGTGAGCTGGAGCATTGGTGAGGCCAAAGGACATGACCAGGTACTCATAAAGTCCGTACCTTGTCGAAAAAGCTGTCTTTGGAATGTCCTCAGCCCTGATCTTAATCTGATGGTACCCGGATCTTAAATCCATCTTGGAAAAGACCTTTGCTTCGACCAACTGATCAAACAACATGTCGATCCGTGGCAACGGGTACTTGTTCTTGATGGTTACGGCATTTAATGGACGGTAGTCCACGCAAAGCCGCAACGTTTCATCCTTCTTTTTGACAAATAATGCCGAACAGCCCCATGGCGAGGAGCTCGGCCTAATAAAACCCTTCTCCAGAAGGTCCGTGAGCTGAGTCTTCAGTTCAGCCAACTCCTTGGGCGCCATCTTGTACGGCCTTCGGGATATTGGCATGGTTCCCGGTGCAAGTTCAATCTTGAACTCCACCTCTCTATCGGGTGGCATCCCCGGCAAATCATCCGGGAATACATCAGGGAATTCTCGGACCACTGGAATGTCTTCCAATCTGATGGTTGTGGCTTGATAGACACTTGGAAGTTTTATTTCTGGACTGTCCAGAAATAATGAGTGAGAACCGTGCACTTCTGAGTTTAAGTGCACGACTCGGAGGACGGTGTCTAAAACAGCGCCGTGGCGGGTTAACCACGACATCCCTAGGATGACATCGACCTTCTGTCCCTCTAAGATAATGAGAGACGTGGGGTACACTCTACCCGCTAAGCATAATGGTGCTTTGGAGACCATTACGCTTGCTGAAATCTTCCCACCCGGTGAACAAATTAAATATGGACTATCGGTGGGTAGTATTGGCAAGCTGTGTTTAGCAATGAAAGCTTGGCTAATAAAATTATGCGTGGCGCCTGAATCAAATAGTACTATAGCGGGATGCTGGTGGAGTTGGAACATACCCGCAAGGATTGGCTCGCCCTCCGGCACGTCCTCAATGGCAAGCTGGTGGACAGTACCGGGCCTAGGGTTTGCCCGCCGCGCATTAGTAGGGTTCCGGGGTTGATTCCTCCCCGGAAACTGTGGTACCACTCCGCCGCCTTGCCTCTCCGGGCAACTGCTCGCGAAGTGTCCTGGACGACCACACTTGTAACATGTGGCCGCTGCTGGTGGAGTACTTGGTGGACGAAAGCCCGGCATGCGTTGCGGAGGTGCAAACGCACGCGGCATCGCCCGCTGCTGCTGCTGTTGTTGCGGTGGTGCTGGCAGTGCCGGCCGGAATGCCGGTGAAGAATACGGCCGACCGCGGAACGGCATCGACCGCTGTGGTGGCTGCCAGCGCGGACCTGATGGTGGGCGATTCACCATCCGAAACTTCTGAGAAGGACCGCCTCCTTCTCCGCTGCTCTGTGGCGCGCTTCGCTTTCGCTCTGCCGCCGCTAACTCCTTGCCGGAGTCCTCCTGAACAATCGCAGCATCAATTATGTCGTTGAGGCTGCCGCGATTGAACATCGCCAGCTTGTCCTTCAGGAGCGGGTTAAGCCCCTGGTAAAAGTGGTCCCGCCGCTTCTCGTCCGTATCTGCGTGATACGACGCGTAGAGTGCGAGATCGTTGAACGCCCTGGAGTACTCCAGCGCGTTCCGGCTCCCTTGTTGCAGGTGTAGGAACTCCTGCGTCTTCCTCTTCATCAAACCGGGCGGTATATGATAGGCCCGGAAGGCCGTCCGGAACTCCGCCCAGGTCATCACTCGGTCGGTGGGTTGTGAAGCACAAAAGTTGGCCCACCACGCGCTCGCGGATCCTTGGAGCTGCTGGACCACGAACTGAGTCTTGCGCTGCTCGCTGATTTGGAGCAGCCCGAACTTCATCTCTATGGCGCGGAGCCAGTTGTCCGCGTCAAGTGGTTCATCCGCCCTTGAGAATACAGGGGGATGAGTCGCCAGGAAGTCGGAGTAGGAGCTCTGTTGGCGCTCCTCGCGATCTTGACGTCTCTCCGGGCGAGACGTATTCGCAATTAATGTTTGCAGCAGCTCTGTATGCTGCTGATGTGAACCCGCCATTGCCGCGACAATGTCGGCCAATGTAACCGTTGGCAGTGGCGGTGGCGGTGTTTGCTGTTGTTGTTGCTGCTGCTGTCCCGAGGAGTCCTCGGGAGGTGGTTGGGAGGTCTCTCCCCCTTGGCTAGTACCTCCAACATCGGGGTTGGCACGAGTACGCGTCATTCTGAAATTCAACACAGCAGCAATTAGCACATGTCTTACTCAAAATTCCATAAACAGGAGTAAGTATTGAAGCGACGCATGATTAACTTGCACAACATTCACATATATTGATAAAGCATAAACTTTATACAAGATACATTATTCTCGGATCTCCGAGAAGTCGTGCTCATGTCGTCACTACCTATACATACGCTACTGTCTACACGACATGTCACCGATTACAAAAGTTGGGTTACGCTACCCTAGCTGCCCTACTTGGCAACCGTAACCCCCTACTCGGAGTAGAACTCGACCTCCTGTGGGTCGTCCTCCTCCGGTACCTCTGCTGGTGGCTCGGGGTCTACCACCTCTTCTCCCATTCCAGGTTCTCCCATGGCTGGAAGACCCAAGACTACCGGTACGCCCAATACCGGGGGCACGAGGTCCTGCAATGCATGCACCTCGTCCATAGCCTGGTTGTAGTCCTCTTCCCAGCCTTGTCCTTCCTCAATAGCGTCGTCCCGCTCTTGAGCAAGGTCCTCATTCTGCTGGGTTAGGGTCTGCACCAGCTCTTGCAACGCCGCAATGTCAACACGGCTCTTCTTCTTTGCCTTCTTCAGACGACGCAACTGATTGTGTTGTTCATTCAGTCGCTTGATCGTCGGAAGGAGCACATTGCGGAGTGCACTGTGAGCACTCTCAAAATGATCTCCACGGCTTGTGCTCTCCTTGAGCTTGGTGGCGAGATGCTCCGTATGAACAGCTTGGCTGTCCATCACAGCGTTTCCCGCCCTCATTTGGAGGCTGAGATTTGCCTCCGCGGGGTTGTACCTTGGGCAACTCGGGTTTGTTGCCTCTAGGTACCTCTCTTCCCACACATGCTGAGCTCGTCCCTCCACCGGAACGAGTGCGTATGGAGTTCCCTCCATAGCCTGTACGTGTAGTTGGCAGAAACGTGACATAGTGTCACGGGCTGCCACTTGCCACATCCCTTCCGGTTGTCTTCCTCTCACCGTGACGGTGAATGGCACCCAACCGGGTGGCGTAGGCCCTGCAGGAACCTCGACATGGATCGTCCACGTCTTGTTCCCCTCTTCGCCTTCTTCCTTGGCGAAGTATTGCGGCATCTGGTTGTACCCGAAATATTGGAGCATTAGCCACAATGCTCCCGGGTAGCCGCTACGGTCAGAGCAGTGGGAAACTACCCACCCGTTCTCCAACCGTTTATCTGCTGCCATCTGTAAAAATATATTTGAGAAATGTCAAATATTTATTTAAACAGTAAACCATTGAGTTATAACATAAGATATGTCATTGAACCCTTAACACTTGGAAACATAGTTCAAATTTTTAAACAAATTTGACTGCTGATCTGCTGTTCCCATGACAGCCCTGACCAGTTTCCATAACAATCTGATTTAGGCCAGGTTAAAAGCAAAACCAGTCCTGGAGCTCAACATCAAAGTTAAAGTTAACTTCAATAGCTTTCCAGAAAGTATTTGGTTGGCCTAAGATCTGCTCTGGTTCAAAAGTTATGAGATGTCAAAGTTAACAGAATTTCTGGAAACAATTGGACAGCACCTCCCTGCCTTAGGTACTGATTTGATCCAAGAATTCCAGTTAATTCTGTTCCTAATCTGACAAAACTTTCTGTTACAAAGTTGTAACCCATCTCATAAGCTTTCCAGAACTACCTCATTTTCTATTTTTGGATTTTTATGCAGGAAGTTATGCTTAATTTACAGAGAGTCTACAGAGAGTCTTTGCTCCGTCCTGTTTTCTGGACAGTTTCAACTCTACTGCATTTTTCGAGTGGTTAAGGGATGAAACACCTCTGGAACTCAACAGAAAAGTTGTAAAGCTCCTCCAAAGCTTTCCAGAAATGTATCATACGATCCCAACCTCGAAAGAACTCAACCTCTAACCTCTGATTAACTTCAGCCTTGATTTAGCTGAAAACAGAGTGCTCTGTCCTTAACATCCTATAAGTTGAAAACTTATTAACTTTGAATATCCTGTTCAAGGGAAGGAGTTACATCAAGTTTTACTACTTTGGATCAAACCTTCAAGTTTTTAAATGAAGTTGTTCATTTAGTTGGGTGTGACGTCGAGGCGTCACCAGATCATGTCGGTACTACGTCCTCACAAAGGAAAAACCTATACCGGATTTAGCCGGCTTCGTTAGTTCAGTGGCACTACTCGTCACTCGCACACGGATGCTACACGTCTACCGTTTCGTGGTAAGGCTACCTGCAGAAATTCAACCAATCATCAGACTCGGCTGCACACCGAGCCCGGAATCCATACAGTTTGTACACCCGGCCGTCATCACTCGCCCGGATGTTCTCAAGCCAAACACGCCTTGAGTTACGTGTTCACGTTTCAGACCACGTGACGGGGTCTCCCATGTTGCACCACGCACGCCAGGGACAGACGTTGCTCGAATACCCCAAACGACATGAAGAGTCGTAGAGGATATCAAAGCGGGTCGGGTTACCTGCCACCCGTGGGGCTCCACCCTTCAGCTTGTGCGCACTGGTGGACAGCGCTTACGTGCACCCCCCAAGACATGAACGTCCCGAGATGCACGATTTTCCGACATAACAAATAGGTTAATATGCCACTTTCTATATGCTAATAACATCCTTATACGGGCTACTAACTCGTTCCTCACTGGATTTTTGAAAAAGAAGACCTTTGTACTGTGTTAAACCTCAAGCGAGCTCTGATACCACGCTGACATGACCCCACTGGTCCTGTCGAGCCAGGATCACGCTGAGGGGTACTGCGTTGCACAGCACCGTATAACACACGTCAAAGGTACAAAGCGGAAGCGGAAGCTTTATTACATAAACAAGTTTATTAACATGTTTACATCAAAATAAGTTTAGTCCACACTCGCGGGCGTAGACTAAGCATCAAGTGCACGTTCAGCCCTCGAACGTGTCCTTGCTAGCACACTCGCACACTAACTCTGCGGCGTGCACGACTCCCACTCGACGGGGTTCCCCTCCTGGGGTTCCGTCTCCTCTTCGGGAGTCCCTTCCTCATAGAACCCTGCAAAAGCTTCAAACACAAGCAGTGAGCACGAAGGCTCAGCAAGTCTGACCCGTCTCACCTAAACATGAAACTTCTACATGAGGGTGATGGGTTGCATGAGGTAAAAATCATTTGCAAGGACTCGCCTAATTAGTAGAACCTTACTTTCAAGTTTTAGCAGCAGGTTGTGGAGAACTTTACGCTAAGGCACATGAGAGAGCCGCAATCAAACAAGAAACGCATTTCTCTCATGTACATTGCCCAAAGTTGAAAAGAACTTTAGTTAGCACTAAGCTACAACATATCATTAACAATCAATGTCCAGCTTTCAATCAGCAACATTTTAACATGTAACTAGCCTGTTCTTTCTACGTCACGGTACAGTGAACAAGTGGTACTCACTGACCGCGAGGGACGGCGATTATAATCGATTTACACCTGCAGGGATTACCCGAACAACCCGTCACGTACGCCCGTACTCGATGTTGCCTACAACAACCATCACGGACGCCGTACGCGACTACCTTTCACCCGTTAGCCAAATATTGAACCGGTCCCATCGTCCCGAGCAAGAGGTCCCTGCACGCGCATCTCTGTGCCGCCAGCTGATTTACACCTCGAGCTCTCAACCTACCCTCTGAACGACGGGCAATGCCTCAATACCCAGCTACCCGAGTTACATCAGTTTCCCGGTTCCCATATAGCCGGTAGGTCTTCGGTACTGTTCTAGCTTGTTCAACAGGCCCGCACACGGCTCGGTCCTCAATCGACACAAGCGGAGCTACAGCACACAGGCCCCAAAGTCCTGCTGCCCTTACTCTCCGCTCGGTCTCATTTTCTTGCCATGTGTTTCATGTGCTATCTCTACCCGAGCAATGTGCCTCTAGCCTATTCTCGCGAGTAGTTCCAACTACTCGACTTGTACCGAATCCTACTCTATCCTAGCAATGCAGTGGCTAACGGGGTTTGCAATCCTAAACCCCAACCCATGGTTTTCTTGGCTATGCAGTGGGGTTTCCAAACAAGACTCTGATGCACAACATAAAGAAAACAAGTATGTGCTCAAAACAATAAAAATTTATAAAATGGTTAATGCAAACCGGGGCTTGCCTTGCTGCTCTTGGTCGTAGGCTAGCTGTTCCTCCGGAGTAACGAAGTCTAGGACTTCGGGTTCCTCCTCGACCTTAGCGACTACATGATGGAAACAATATATGTATTAATTTAGTGCACTTGTATTAAGTTTGAAGTTGTGAAGTCTATAACCTTTGCTAGATAGACCTAATGACTGTGAAACTTTTACTGTGGCTTGGTTACAACCTAAACAAAGACTTGGTCAAGTCTTAGTTGCAGCAAAGCTCATTTGAGCCCTCCACAAATAATTATGTCCTTGACCTTAATTAAAGGCTTTTAGGGTGTTCTAGGTAGTTTCATGAAACAAACTATGACTTTCTGAAAACTAGATTTTCAGAGGGTTCTAATGGAATTGGTCTCACTTAATTTGGAAGTCTCTAACTAAAGATATGAGCTAAACAATTTCAGAGAAAATTCTGAAAATGTTTCTGAACATTTTCTATTTTCTCTGGAACAGTTTTACTAATCACACCATTAGGTGGACTAAATGAGCTCAAATGGATCTGAAATTTTTATGGTAGTTCAAGGATATTTTGGTGAACATCTCAGCAAAATTTCAGGATTTTCCTCCAAGTGATTCTCCAGTTAAAATTCCTAACAGTTTAAACTTTAAGGAATTAATTCTGGAGAATTAAGGAATTTCATGAAGTGAAACTTGATTTTCTGGAAAGTACTCAGAGAGCTGAATCCAGCAAAATTTGGTTCACTCAATTTGGAGCTTTCTAGCCAAAGTTATAAGGATTTGAAGTTTGAAGGAAATCTGAAAATCGGGGAAAAGTTTAAACTCGCGCGTGGGCCCAGGGGACACGCGTCGCACGCTGAAGCGACAGCACACCGCGGCCCACAAGGCTTTTGCGCGCCAGCACACCCGATCCCGGCCGCAGCCGGATCCCGATTCAAAATATCGGCCGCTGACAGCTGGGGTCCACCCCCTTCTTCAACCTCGCGACACCCGCGCTCCGCCGCCGAGGGACCTCGCCGGAGAGCTCGCCGCTGGCTGCTGTACAGCTCCAAACTTCTTGATTCTGGCCGCCCCTGCCTACTTTTACTTGGGGAACATGATCCGAGGGTCAGCTGCTCATGACAACGGCCGGAGCATGGTCGGCGACGAGCCGCCATATCGGAACGACTTCGGCCATGTCGGCTGATGCTCCTAGTGCCTCAGCTACTTGGGAAATCGGTCGGGGAGCATCAGTGGACCTCAGAGAAGGTCGACATGAACTCGGGGCAGTTCGGGGAAGGCCCGAAATAGGTCCTCACCGTGCGCCCGATACCCCCCGTGCGTTCCGCCATTAGTAGACCTTGAATTACGCCGGGCACAGAAGTTCTCCGGCCCAGAGTTGTGAAGGCAACTTGTGCGTCACCGTGTCTAGTTCGTGTGGGAGTGGCCTGAGGCCCTCTAATCCTTTCTAGAGCACGAATTAAACAGAATCGTACCCGAAGGTCGTTCTGCACACAGAAAGGGGAAAAGTGGAAATTCGCCGCCGGTGAGCAACCACTCGAGCTGTGGCTCGGGGATGAGCAGCACCGATCACTTGCGCGTCCAAGGGTGCCTTGGCTCGGGCGTGACAACGCCCAGGTTGGGCTGTCCACGAGAGCCCGAGGTGCGGCGGTTTCCAGTTCCGAGTTTGATCTTTCGGCACAGCCGATATCACTCGGTTTCAATCGATTTCTATCAATGGGAAGGATAGAGGATGGTTGCTAGTACCTTGCTGGGACCTTGGAATGGAAAGAGGAAGCTGCGATCAGCTCGATCCAGCAGGAACTCGAGCGCCGGTGATGGCAGTGGAGAAATGGATCGTGCACGTCGGCAGCTCGGGGAATGGCGACTGAAGCACGCCGGGGAGGGAATAAATAGGCCGGTCGGCCGGTCTCCGGCTTGGGGCACGCAGCAGGAGCTGGCGCCGGCTGCCCCCTTCGGTGGCGCGCGCGCACAACAGCCGGGAACCGACTGAACTGTGGTTCAGTCGGTTTGCTTTGAGGCTGAGGCTGACATGTGGGTCCCACTCCTCTTTTAACCTCTGAAATTTATTCCTAACAGCTGTGGTAAACAGTGAACCCTATTCTACCCTTGGCAACTCAAATTATTCACCCAAGAGCCATTTGAATTGATCAAAGTTCAAATGAGGTTTGGTTTGAATGAATTTCAGCACAAGTGCAGTTTGAAATTCAAATAAAGTTTGAATTTCTCCCCCTTAGCTCATGTCAAGATCAACTCCAAATGGAGTGAAAATTGGTGTGTGAGCTCACAAAAATGTGCTGAGCAAGAATATGCCTTCCACTTTTAAATTCAGTGGGTGAAAACAGTTTGAATTTGAATATGTTTTCAAACTGCCCCTTTCCTATCTACACCCAAGATGACCTCAAAAATGTTTTGAATTTGGGTGAAACTTGGCATGGACATCCTTAGCAAAGTGTAGGAGTTTTCATATGTCCAGCCCATCTATATCACATGTGGGAAGTACCACTTTTGCAATGTGTGAGTTTGTTCCCTAATGAGCATGTTGATAATTGTTACTTGCTCTTTATTTGTGTTCATCATTTTTCCTCAAATGAGGTGTGTGGTGTGGGGATGAACACTGCAAATGGGTGTCAAAAACTGAGGCCCTTACAACCCGACTCAAACTTCCCAGGCGACAAGGATGGTTTAACCAAAACTAGTAAACTCCTATAAAAGGGTTTTCCATCATGTTTGACTCAGCACACACACCTTTTCGCAAAACAAAACAGTTTTTCCCAAAACATAGGATCAATATGGTCAAGTGGCACTTGCCTTGTTCTTGCGGTTCCGGTTGCTCTTGGATGTCGAAACCTTGTTGTTGCAGCTCGTCGTAGACAGCTCCCTGAGCTTGTCCTTCTATACAGGATCATGCACATACAAGATTCATAACAATCAATACCATGCACAAACTTTAACTAGATGCGATGATGCATATGCATGTTAATCCTATGATGCAATTTAGTTTGTACGCGTTCTCACATGGCTTGCATGGTTTTATGATGAACAAAGGTGTTCGGATCAAATGTGGACGTGGCGATGATCTTGTCTTTAGATCAACCCGATCAACAAGTGATCTGTCCACGAGAAAGCTTCTGTTCAAAAGGAATCGAAGAACAGATGCAAAGAAAACACAACGATGTCGTAAGGTGGTATTGGAGACCTACCTTACGTTCTTCTCGGTCTCGGGGTCCTTCTCTGATCAGACAGATCGTTGGGGCTCTCTTCCGGCGATCTTCCTCGCTGAACTCCGGCGATGGCTTACTCGGCGAGTTGGGGCTAGGGCTCTAAGTCGTCGGCTCAGGAGGTAGAAAAGAAGTTCATGGTTTTGGCTAGAGGTTCTTGGTTTTATTTATAATCGGGAGAAGAAGAGTCCTGATCTGATTGGACTTCGAATAAGAGTTCTATTCAGATTATCTTTGAATCTTAACAACTTATCTTTAGTTGATCTGGTGCGGTAACATTGTGGAATTTGGGTCGGTTTCTCCTCCGTACCGGTATTTCTACACGTACAGAATCCAAAAACCGCTCCAGAACTTGTTACCTCTGCGGTTATGAGCTCCGGAAGCTCCACGTGTCCATCGGGGCCTGGTATCTCCTTCTCCGCAGAGACGAGCTCCGGTTGTGCCGTGTGTCAAGCGAGCGAGACCTCCCTTCTCCTTCGGAGGTGAGCTCCGCGTGCGCCACGTATCCTGGTGGTCGGGACCTCCTCTCTTATTCGGAGGTTGCTCCGCGCATGCCACGTGTCAGTGCTGGACCTTTCCTCTCTCTGTAGGTAGCTCCGGGTGTGCCACGTATCCATTCCGGACCTCCCTTTCCTCGGAGAAGAGCTCCGAGGTCGACACGTGTCCAACAGCGTCAGACCTCCCGGAGATAAGCTCCAGTGATGACACGTGTCCAATAGAACCGGACTTCTCGGGGGTGATCTCCAAGATCAACACGTATCCCGCGCGACGGGTTCTCTGATTTCCGCGGTGACTAGCTCCGAAGGTGACATGTGTCCTGCAGAACTGCCTTTGCTTCTTCCGCAGAGGCTAGCTCTGGGGGCAACACGTGTCCCACAGGGTCGGACCTCTCCCCCTTTGTGGAGATGAGCCCCGAGCCTGCCACGTAGCCAGTTTAGCGGCGGACCTCTACCCACTTCGCAGGGATGAGCTCCGAACACGCGAAGTGGCCAGCGGGCCACAGAAGTTGTCTTTGGCGCTCTCTGTTAACTGGATTCGGCTCTTTTTGGCTATCTTTTTAATATTTTCTCTGTTCCTACTTCTTTTAAAATGTTTTCTCTTCATGAAACATGAATATATGCAGAAACCAAAAATGAGGGTGTCACAACTGGTATAATGGAGGTTCTGTGACACGGCCCCATCGGCCTTGTCGAACCAGGATCACGCTGAGGGGTGCTGCGTTGCACAGCACCAGATAACGCACATCAAAGATACAAAGAGGAAGCAAAGTTTTATTATATAAACCAGTTTATGAACAATTTTTACAACAAACCAGTTCAGTCCACACTCACGGGCGTAGACTAC
The DNA here is from genome assembly GCA_030760725.1 of Neostapfia colusana. Classification (NCBI taxonomy): domain Eukaryota; kingdom Viridiplantae; phylum Streptophyta; class Magnoliopsida; order Poales; family Poaceae; genus Neostapfia; species Neostapfia colusana. The sequence continues at coordinate 45,591,784 of JASWHV010000002.1, read as the reverse complement.
GCATGGAGTTCATGTTCAGCCCGTGAACGTGTCCCCGCTAGCACGCACACGCACTAATCACGGCGGCGTGCACGACTCCCATTCGACGGGGTTCCCCTCCTGGGGTTCCGTCTCCTCCTCGGGAGTCCCTTCCTCATAGACCCCTGCAAAAGCTTCAAACACAAGCAGTGAGCACGATGGCTCAGCAAGACTGACCCGTCTCTCCTATACATGAAGCGTATAGGTTACATGAGGTAAAATAAGTTGCAAAGGACTCGCCTAATTAGTGGAACCTTACTTTCAAGTTTTAGCAGCAGGTTGTGGAGAACCTTACGCTAAGGCACATGAGAGAGCCGCAATCAAACAAGAAACACATTTCCCTCATGTACTTTGCCCAAAGTTGAAAAGAACTTTAATTAGCTCTAAAACTACAACAAGACATTAACAAGCAAAGTATATCTTTTAAATCAGCAAACTTTTAACATGAATCTAGCCTGTTCTTTCTACGTCACGGTACAGTGAACAAGTGGTACTCACTGACCATGAGGGACGGCGATTATAATCGATTTACACCTGCAGGGTTACCCGAATAACCCGTCATGTATGCCCGTACTCGATGTTGCCTACAGCAACCATCACGGACGTCGTACGCAACCACCTTTCACCCGTCAGCCAAATGTTGAACCAGTCCAATCGTCCCGAGCAAGAGGTCTCTGCGCGTGGATCCACAGTGCCGCCAGCCGATTTACACCTCGAGCTCTCAACCTACCCTCTGAACGACCAGCTATGCCTCAACACCCAGCTACCCGAGTTACATCGGTTTCCCGGTTCCCATATAGCCAGTAGGTCTTTGGTACTGTTCTAGCTTGTTCAACAGGCCCGCACATGGCTCGGTACTCAACCGACACAAGCGGAGCTATAGCACCCAGGCCCCAAAGTCCTGCTGCCCTTACTCTCCGCTCGGTCTTATTTTTCTTGCCATGTGTTTCATTTGCTATCTTTACCCGAGCGATGTGCCTCTAGCCTATTCTCGCGAGTAGTTCCAACTACTCCACTTGTACCGAATCCTACACTATCTTAGCATTTCAGTAGCTAAACGGGGTTTTCAATCCTAATCCCAACCCATGGTTTTCTTGGCTATGCATTTGGGTTTCAAACAAGACTCTAATGCAAGAAGTAAGTGGGTGCTCAAAGTAAGTTCTCAAAACAGTAAAAATTTGTAAAACAGGTTAATGCAAACCGGAGCTTGCCTTGCTGCTCTTGGTCGTAGTCTAGATTCTCTTCCGGAGTGACGAAGTCTAAGACTTCAGGCTCTTCCTCAACCTTAGCGACTACATGAGATAACATGTAATGTATCAATTTAAATGCATTTGAATTGAACTTTAACTTGTGAAGACTCTAAGTCTTACTAGATAGAACCAATGAATCTGAAATGTTTACTGTGGTTTGGTTACAACCTAAACAGAGACTTAGCCGAGTTTCAATTGCAGCAAAGCTCATTTGAGCTTTCCACAAATAATTATGTACTTGACCTTAATTGGAGCTCCTAGGGTGTTCTTGGGATTTTCATGGAGCAACCCATGACTTTCTTAAAACTAGATTTTCATAGGGTTCTAATAGAGTTGGTCTCACTTAATTTTAAGGTCCCTAGCTAAAGATATGAGCTAAACAATTTCAGAGAAATTCTGAAAATGTTTCTGGACATTTTACATTTTCTGTGGAACAGTTTTATTAATCATACCATTAGGCGGATCAAATGAGCTCAAATGGATCTGAAATTTTTATTGTTGTTCAGGGATATTTTGATAAACATCCCAGCAAAATTTCAGAATTTTCCTCCAAAGGGTTCTTCAATTAAAATTCTAACCAGTTTAAAATTTGAAGAATTAATTCTGGAGAAATAAGGATTTTCATGAAGTGAAACTTGATTTTCTGGAAATTACACAGAGAGCTGAATGCAACAAAATTTGATTCACTCTATTTGGAGTTTCCTAGCCAAAGTTATGTGGGTTTGAAGTTTGAACTAAATCTGAAAATCAGGAAAAAGTTTAAACCGCTGCGCGTGGGACTGGGGCTACGTGTCAACTTCTCAGCGGTCGACACACGGAGCTACGGAATCTTTTACGTTCAGTCGCACCCGATCCGGTGCCACAGCTAATCCCGATTTTTAAAATATCGGCCACTGACACGTGGGACCGGGGGCTTCTTCTACCTCCGGCCTCGGCCGCCGCGAACCCTCACCGAAGAGCTCGCCGGTGGCCTCTGCCGTATGCCAAACTCCGTGATATTGGCCGCCTCTACCTAATTCCACACGGGGAACATGATGCTGGGCTCAGCTCGTCGTGACAGTCACCGGAACACGGCCGGCGACGAGCGGCGGCTTCGGAAGAACTTCAGCCGTGTCGGCCGGACTTCCTAGCACCCCAACCGATCGAGCAAAAGGCCAGAGAGTATCAGGGGACCCTAGGGAAGCTCGGCTTGGGCTCGAAGCAGCTCGGAATAGGCTCTAGGTAAGCTCTCACCGTGCGCCCGAAGCTTCCCGAATAAGCCGCCGTTGGCAAGCTTGGAAATACGCCATGTACAGGGGTTCTCATGATAGGTGTTGTGAAGCCAATTTGTGCGCCACTAAGTCAAGTTCGTGTAGGAATGATTTGAGACTCTACAAACAATTATGGAGTGAGAATTTGGCGGATCCGCACCCGAAGGTCGGTCTGCGCCGAGTGAAAGGGGACACTGAAATTCGTCGCTGGTGATCAAACACTCGGGCTGTGGTTCGGGGGTGAGCTGCACCAGTCTCTAATGCGTCCAAGGACGCCTTATCTTGGGCGTGACACTCTCCCGTTTGGGCTGTCCACGGGAGCCCGAGGTGCGGCGGACTTAGGTCACCGGAAAAGACCTTCGGCACGTTTGGGCTGTCCACGGGAGCCCGAGGTGCGGCGGACTTAGGTCACCGGAAAGACCTTCGGTATGAGCAAGATCATTCGAATTTGGCTGATTCCTATGACGAGGAAGGAAGAGGGGAATCTCTAGTACCATTTTGCAGCTTGGAGGGAGTGAAGAGGCGGTGATCACTGATTCTCTGATCAACTCCGAGCGAGCGGCGGCGAGGCGATGCTTTTCTTGCACGAGAGCGAAGAAACGATCGATAACGCCTCGGTTTGGCTCAGCTGCAGGGATAAGAGGGAGGGTGAGGCGGTTCAGTGGTCGGGAGCGGCAACCAGCTGCTGTCCCGACTGCTCCTCGCTGTGGCGGCAGCCCGAGCCGGCGCAATAAACCGGGCTGAGTCCCTCAGTCGGTTGCTTTGGCTATTGAGGCTGACATGTGGGCCCCACCCGAGGTTTAACCTCTGAAATTAAAATTTCCCCACTGCTCTAAACAGTAGAGACCCAAATACCCTCTCATTTTTGAATTATCAACCACAAGCCCATTTGAAGTTGATAGAATTTAAATTGTGAAGTGTTTGAATTAATTTTCTGCACATATGCAGTTTGAAATTCAAATTGAGTTTGAATTTGCTAAACTTAGCTCATGTCAAGATCAACTCCAAATGGAGTGAAAATTGGTGGGTGAGCTCACAAAAATGTGCTGTGTAAGAATATGCCTCCCACTTTTGAATTCATAGGATGGAAGTAGTTTGAATTTGAATTTGAGTTCAAACTACCTTCTTTCTTGTTATTCCCAAGAAGACCTCAAAAGGTTTTGGATTTGGGTGAATTTTGGCATGAGCATTCCTAGCAAGGTGTTGGAGTTTTTCATATGCTCAGCCCCTATATGATGCATGTGGGAAATGCCACTTTTGCATTTCGTGAGTTTATTCTCTAATAACCATGTTGATGGTGTTTACTTGCTCTTCAAATGTGTTCGGAAAGTTTCTTCAAATGAAGTGTATGTGTGGTGATGAACACTTTGAATATGTGCCAAAAACTTAGGCCCTTACATTCCTCCCCCCTTAAAAGAATCTCGTCCTGAGATTATAAGGTGAAAATGAGAGAGAGGACGGTGGAAGATTACAGTATATACAACGTGAAAAATTCAGGGTAGTTAGCGCGAAGAAATCCTTCGCTCTCCCATGTCGCTTCTTCTGCGGAGTGATTACTCCATAGAACTTTGTAGAACCAAAACATACGGTTGCATGTTGTTCGGGCCTTTTCATCGATAATCTGAACCGGTTCCTCCCGATACGTGAGATCCGGTTTCAGTTCTTCTATATCCTCCAGCTGAATGGTAGTTGATAGCATGAGACACTTCCTCAGCTGGGAAATGTGAAAGACGTCATGCACACCGGAAAGTACTTCTGGTAATTTCAGCCGGTATGCTACTGATCCACGTCTTTCGGTAATCTGAAATGGACCGATGAATCGGGGTGCCAACTTTCCCCTCACCACGAATCTGTTCACGCCCTTCATCGGAGACACACGTAGATATACGTGATCCCCGACTTCAAACTGTAAAGGGCGTCTTCTCCGGTCTGTATACTGTTTTTGTCGGGATTGGGCGGTTTTTAAGTTCGCTTGAATCAGCCGAACTTTTTCCTCCGCGTTGTTGACAAGATCAATCCCGAAGGTGACCCTTTCGCCAGACTCACACCAATTCAGTGTGCAGCATTCCTTCCGTATAGCGCCTCCTATGGCGCCATCTTGATGCTTGTTTGGTACCCATCGTTGTATGAGAACTCGGCCAACGGTAAGTGATCATCCCAATTCTTACCGTGGTTGATAGCGCAAGCTCATAGCATATCTTCTAAAATTTGGTTTACCCGCTCGGTTTGCCCATCCATCTGCGGGTGGTACACTGAACTACGGATCAGCTTCGTCCCCAATGCAGCGTGTAGCTGCTCCCAAAAATGAGACACAAATAAAGTGCCCCAATCTGATATAATGGTGCGGGTACGCCGTACAAGTATAAGATCCGTGACATATACAGTTCAGCATACTTCTTGGCATTGTAATTGGTATTGACCGGGATAAAATGGGCAACTTTAGTGAGCCGGTCGATGATCACCCACACAGAATCATGCTTCTGAAAAGTGGTGGGTAAACTGATGATGAAGTCCATGCTCACATCCTCCCACTTCCAGGAAGGAACGCCCAGTGGTTGTAGCAGTCCCGGTTTCCCCATGTGATCCGCCTTCACCCTTCAACATGTATCACAGTCGGACACGTACTTTGCGATCTCACGCTTCATCCGTGTCCACCAAAACTTGCTTCTGAGTTCTTGATACATTTTGTTGCGGGGGGGGGGGGGGGGGGGGGGTAAATAGAAAACTTTGACAAGTGATCCTCATTAAAGATTTTCTTCCGTAACACTGGGTTACGGGATACGACGATCCGGTCCTTGAACCATAGGACGCCGTCTCCGTCTTTCCGGAAACATTTCAGCTCCCCACTGTCTACACGTCTCCGCAAATGCGACAGGCCCTTGTCATGTTTCTGAGCTGCCGCTATCTCTTCATGGATGGTGGGGATTAAAGCTAAGTTGTAGAGAGCTCCATGTGGAATAACATGCAATGGTGGCTCGCTCTCTTCCAACGGTGTGATGGTCAGATTGTTGACCTGTGACTTGTGGCTCAGCGCATCCGCCACTATGTTTTCCTTGCCGGGGTGATAATGGATCTCTATTTCGTAATCCTTTATCAACTCTAACCATCTTCGCTGTCTCATGTTCAGCTCTTTCTGAGTGAATATGTACTTGAGGCTTTTGTGGTTGATATATAGATGTACAAGGTTACCGAGTAGATAGTGCCTCCACATTTTAAGTGCGAGCACCATGGCAGCGAGCTCCAAGTCATGAGTTGGATAATTTTGCTCATGGTTTCTGAGCTGCCGTGATCCATACGCGACCACTCTTCGGTCTTGCATCAGCACACATCCGAGCCCAATGCCGGATGCATCGCAGTACACATCGAACGGTTTTGTTGTGTCTGGCTGCGCCAAAACCGGTGCTGATGTTAGGTTCTTCACTAGTGCCTTGAACGCTGTTTCACATGCTGGGCTCCAAACATATTTGGTAGCCTTTTTCAGCAGCTCTGTCATAGGCTTGGCAATATTCAAGAAGTTCGGAACGAACCTCCGATAATATCCCGTGAGTCCGAGGAAACTCCGTACCTCGTGAACAGTTCTCGGGGACTTCCAATTCAGCACTTGTGTGATCTTACTCGGGTCTACAGCGATGCTCTCCGCTAAGATGATATGCCCAAGAAAAGGCACTTGCGATATCCAAAATTCGCACTTGCTGAATTTCGCGTATAGCTTGTGATCCCGCAACCGTTGCAAGACTATACGCAGATGCTTCTTGTGTTCTTCCTCCAACTTAGAATATACCAATATGTCATCGATGAAGACCACGACAAACTTGTCCAGCTCCGGCATGAATACCGAGTTCATCAAATACATTAGGTGAGCTGGAGCGTTGGTGAGGCCGAAGGACATGACCAGGTACTCATACAGTTCGTACCTCATCGAGAAAGCCGTCTTCGGAATATCCTCAGCCCGTATTTTAATCTGGTGGTACCCGTATCTTAAATCCATGTTGTAAAATATCTTTGCTTCGACCAACTGATCAAACAACATGTCGATCCGTGGCAACGGGTACTTGTTCTTGATTGTTACGGCATTTAGTGGACGATAATCCATGCAAAGCCGCAACGTCTCGTCTTTCTTCTTCACAAATAATGCTGAACAGCCCCATGGCGAGGAGCTCAGCCTAATAAAACCCTTCTCCAGCAGGTCCGTTAACTGCGTCTTCAGTTCAGCCAACTCCTTGGGCGCCATCTTGTACGGCCTTCGGGATATTGGCATGGTTCCCGGTGCTAGTTTAATCTTGAACTCCACCTCTCGGTCGGGCGGCATCCCCGGTAAATCATCCGGGAACACGTCAGGGAACTCACGGACTACTGGAATGTCTTCCAATCTGATGGTTGTGGATTGATACACACTTGGAAGTTTTATTTCTGGACTGTCCAGAAATAAGGAATGAGATTCGTGCACTTATGAGTTCAAGTGCACAATTCGGAGGACGGTATCTCAAACAGCGCCGTGGCAGGTTAACCACGACATCCATAAGATGACATCGACCTTTTGTCCCTCTAGAACTATGAGATACGTAGGGTATACTCTACCCTCTAAGCATAATGGCGCTTTTGGGACCATCATGCTTTCTGAAATCTCCCACCCGGTGAACAAATCAAGTATGGACTATCGGTGGGTAGTATTTGCAAGCTGTATTTAGTAATAAAAGCTTGGCTAATGAAGCTATGCGTGGCGCCTGAATCAAATAATACTATAACGGGATGCTGGTGGAGTTGGAACATACCCGCAAGGATCGGCTCTCCCTCCGGCACGTCCTCTATGGCAAGTTGATGGACGGTGCCGGGCCTAGGGTTTGCCCGCCGCGCATTAGTAGGATTTCGGGGCTGATTCCTCCCTGGAAGCTGTGGTGCAACTCCGCCGCCCTGCCTCTCAGGACAAATGTTGGCGAAGTGTCCTGGGCGACCACATTTGTAGCATGTGGCTGCTGCTTGACCGCTGATTGGGGGACGAAAGCCTGGCATGCGCTGCTAAGGTGCATACGAACGCGGCATCGCCCGCTGCTGCTGCTGTTGCCGCGGAGGTGGAACTGGCAGTACCTGCCGGAATGTCAGTGGAGAATATGGCCGACTGCGGAATAGCATCGGCTTCTGTGGTGGCTACCAGCATGGACCCGATGGTGGGCGATTCACCATCCGGTATTTTTGAGAAGGACCTGACATGACCCCATTGGTCCTGTCGAGCCAGGATCACGCTGAGGGGTGCTGCGTTCCACAGCACCGTATAACACACGTCAAAGGTACAAAGCGGAAGCGGAAATTTTATTACATAAACAAGTTTATGAACATGTTTACATCAAAATAAGTTCAGTCTACACTCGCGGGCGTAGTCTAAGCATCAAGTGCACGTTCAGCCCTCGAACGTGTCCTTGCTAGCACACACGCACACTAACTCTGCGGCGTGCACGACTCCCACTCGACGGGGTTCCCCTCCTGGGGTTCCGTCTCCTCTTCGGGAGCCCCTTCCTCATAGAACCCTGCAAAAGCTTCAAACACAAGCAGTGAGCACGAAGGCTCAGCAAGTCTGACCCGTCTCACCTAAACATGGAACTTCTACATGAGGGTAATGGGTTACATGAGGTAAAAATCATTTGCAAGGACTCGCCCAATTAGTAGAACCTTACTTTCAAGTTTTAGCAGCAGGTTGTGGAGAACCTTACGCTAAGGTACATGAGAGAGCCGTAATCAAACAAGAAACGCATTTCTCTCATGTACTTTGCCCAAAGTTGAAATGAACTTTAATTAGCTCTAAACTACGACAAACCATTAACAAGCAAAGTCCATCTTTCAATCAGCAGCATTTTAACATGTAACTAGCCTGTTATTTCTACGTCACGGTACAGTGAACAAGTGGTACTCACTGACCGCGAGGAACGGCAATTATAATCGATTTACACCTGCAGGGTTACCCGAACAACCTGTCACGTACGCCCGTACTTGATGTTGCCTACAACAACCATCACGGACGCCGTACGCGACTACCTTTCACCCGTTAGCCAAATGTTGAACCGGTCCAATCGTCCCGAGCAAGAGGTCTCTGCACGCGCATCTCAGTGCCGCCAGCCGATTTACACCTCGAGCTCTCAACCTACCCTCTGAACGACCAGCTATGCCTCAACACCCAGCTACCCGAGTTACATCGGTTTCCCGGTTCCCATATAGCCGGTAGGTCTTCGGTACTGTTCTAGCTTGTTCAACAGGCCCGCACACGGCTCGGTCCTCAAACGACACAAGCGGAGCTATAGCACACAGGCCCCAAAGTCCTGCTGCCCTTACTCTCCGCTCGGTCTCATTTTCTTGCCATGTGTATCATGTGCTATCTCTACCCGAGCAATGTGCCTCTAGCCTATTCTCGCGAGTAGTTCCAACTACTCGACTTGTACCGAATCCTACTCTATCCTAGCAATGCAGTAGCTAACGGGGTTTGCAATCCTAAACCCAACCCATGGTTCTCTTGGCTATGCAGTGGGGCTTCCAAACAAGACTCTAATGCACAGAATACAGGAAACAAGTATGTGCTCAAAACAATAAAAATTTGTAAGGAGGTTAATGCAAACCGGAGCTTGCCTTGCTGCTCTTGGTCGTAGGCTAGCTGTTCCTCCGGAGTAATGAAGTCTAGGACTTCGGGTTCCTCCTCGACCTTAGCGACTACACGATAAGAGCAATATATGTATCAATTTAAATGCATTTGTATTAACTTTGAAGTTGTGAAGTCTATAACCCTTGCTAAACAGACCTAATGACTGTGAAACTTTTACTGTGGCTTGGTTACAACATAAACAGAGATTTGGTCAAGTTTTAGTTGCAGTAAAGCTCATTTCAGCCCTTCACAATTAATTATGTCCTTGACCTTAATTGGAACTCTTAGGGTGTTCTAGGAATTTTCATGAAGCAAACTATGACTTTCTGAAAACTAGATTTTCAGAGGGTCCTAATGGAGTTGGTCTCACTTAATTTGAAGGTTCCTAGCTAAAGTTGTGAGGATTTGAAGTTTGGACGAATTCTGAAAATCGGGGAAAAAGTTTAAATCTCGCGGGGGCCCGTGGGGACACGTGTCGAGCGCGGAGGTGTCCGGCACACCGGAGATACCACACGTGTCGAGCGCGGAGGTGTCCGGCACACCGGAGCTCACAGGGTATTTGCGCGCCAGCACAGCGGATCCCTGGCCACACCTGATCCCGATTTAAATTCTTCAGCCGCTGATACGTGGGTCAGCCGGCTTCGTCTTCCTTCCGCCGTTCTCTCGCGCTTGCGCCGCCGACCTTGCCGGAGCAGACTCGGGGCTCGTCGGCTCGCCGCTTCCGGACCTCCCATGGTCTGAGACTCGCCGCCAGGGGGTTGTCGACGTCGAGGAACGCGTCGGTGGTATCAGGTCGGGCTGGGGGTGACCGGAAATAGCTTGGCGACGTGCCGCGGCCTCGGTTGAGGTTTGGCGCTGTCGACCATGGGTCCTAACCCTCCAACACCTCGAACAAACGGCCTTATTGCATCAGCGTACCTCTAGGAAGCTCGACAAGGTGTCAAAGGGGTTCAGGGATGGCGGTAAGTCGGTCGGCACCGTGTGAACGATCGTGCCCGCCATGACCGCCCTCGGTCGAGCTCGAAATTCGTCACTCCTAGACAGTTTCACGCTACGGATGCATAAAAGAACTTGATCGCCAGCTAGTCCGGCGTCTATGTGCAAGATTTGATGACCTCCGAAAGATCAAAGAGCGAGAATTTAAAGAAGCCGTACCGGAAGCTCAGTTTAAGGTTGCCGGAGCAAAAACTGAGAATTCGCCGGCGAGAGTTCACTGTGTGGCTTGAGCTTCAGGTGGAGGCAGTGTGGAGTTCGTGCGCTCCTGTTGCCGTCCTTGCTCGGCCGTGGAAGTGGTTGCAGCGTGCTGCCCGCGTGAGACCGATCGCCGTCCTTCAGCTAAACTGCGGCGGTCGTCGTTGGTCACGGGAACAGGGGCCGAAACCCGGTGGTTCAGGCGTTGGGAGGGTGGTGCGCGACCTCCGGTGGCTGTCTAGCAGCTAAGGAACGAAGGAGGAGATTGTTTCGCTGGTTTTCCCGATTGAGCAGAGAGCTGCGACGAGAAACAATGCCACTGCTCGGTTCTGCCCATGAGAAGATAAAGCCGGCCGACTCCTGCTCGGCTGAGGCGGTGCCGGTCGCCTGGGGGCGCGAGCAAGCCGCCCTGGGCGCCAGCGCGCGGAGGGGGAAGCAGCTGGTGGCGCCGGTAGCTGCTCTGTGGCACAGCCGACAGCTGCTCAGTGGAATTTCCCACCGAGACTCTGACTTTGGTTGCAAGTTTCTCCTTCTTCCCTCTATGACATGTGGGTCCCACCCGGGGTTTTAACCTCCGAAATTTACTCCTAATCACTGTAGTGAACAGTGAACCCCATAATACCCCTGGTGGTTCAGATTATTCACCCTTGAGCCATTCGAATTGCATAGGATTCGAATTGGGCTTGGTTTGAGTGAATTTCAGCACAAGTGCAGTTTTGAATTCAAATGAAGTTTGAATTTGCCCCACTTAGTTCACGTCAAGATCAACTCCAAATGGAGTGAACTTGGTGTGTGGGCTCACAAAAATGTGCTGAGTAAGAATATGCCTCCCACTTTGAAATTCATGGGATAAAAACGGTTTGAATTTGAATATGGTTTCAAACTGCCCTCTCCCTAACTATACCCAAAATGACCTCAAAAAGGTTTTGAATTTGGGTGAAACTTGGCATGGACATCCTTAGTAAAGTGTAGGAGTTTTCATATGTCCAGCCCATCTATAACACATGTGGGAAATACCACTTTGGCAATGTGTGAGTTTGTCCTCTAATGAGCATGTTGATAATTGTTACTTGCTCTTCATTTGTGTTCATCATCCTGCCTCAAATGAGGTGTGTCGTGTGGTGATGAACACTGCAAATGTGTGTCAAAAACTGAGGCCCTTACATTCCTCCCCCCTTAAAAGAATCTCGTCCCGAGATTATAAGGTGAAAATGAGAAAGAGGACGGTGGAAAATTACCGGATATGCGATGTGAAAAAGCTGGGGTAGTTAGTGCGAAGGAATTCTTCGCTCTCCCATGTCGCTTCATCCATGGAGTGATTACTCCATAGAACCTTGTAGAACCACAACGTACGGTTGCGTGTGGTTCGGGCCTTTTCATCAATAATCTGCACCGGTTCCTCCCGATAGGTGAGATCCGGTTGCAGTTCTTCAATGTCTTCCAGCTGAACGGTAGTTGATAGCTTGAGACACTTCCTAAGCTGGGAAATGTGAAAGACGTCGTGCACACCGGAAAGTGCTTCTGGTAATTTCAGCCGGTATGCCACTGATCCACATCTTTTGGTAATCTGAAATGGACCGATGAATCGGGGTGTCAACTTTCCTCTCACCCCAAATCTGTTTACGCCCTTCATTGGAGACACCCGTAGGTATACGTGATCTCCAACTTCGAATTGTAATGGGCGCCTTCTCCGGTCCGCATACTGTTTCTGTCGGGATTGAGCGGCTTTCAGGTTTGCTTGAATTAGTCGAACCTTTTCTTCCGCGTTGTTGACAAGGTCAATCCCGAAGGTAACCCTTTCGCCAGACTCACACCAGTTCAACGGTGTGCGGCATTTTCTTCCGTATAGCGCCTCGTAGGGCGCCATCTTGATGCTGGCTTGGTACCCATTGTTGTACGAGAACTCGGCTAACAGCAAGTGATCATCCCAATGCTTGCCGTGGTTGATAGCGCAAGCTCGTAGCATGTCTTCTAAGATTTGATTTACCCGCTCCGTTTGCCCATCCGTCTGCGGGTGGTACGCTGAACTATGGATCAGCTTCGTCCCCAAGGCAGCGTGCAGCTGCTCCCCAAAACGGGACACAAATAAAGTGCCCCGATCCGAAAGGATAGTACGGGGTACGCCGTACAAGCATAGGATCTGTGAGATGTACAGTTCAGCGTACTTCTTCGCGTTGTAATTTGTGTTGACCGGGATGAAATGGGCAACTTTGGTGAGCCGATCGACGATCACCCATACCAAATCATGTTTCTGCAAGGTGGTGGGTAAACCGACGATGAAGTCCATGCTCACATCCTCCCACTTCCAGGCAGGAATGCCCAGTGGTTGCAACAGTCCCGGTTTCCGCATGTGGTCTGCCTTCACCCTTCGACATGTATCACACTCGGACACGTATTTTGCAACCTCGCGCTTCATCCGTGTCCACCAAAATTTTCTTCTGAGTTCTTGATACATCTTGTTACTGCCGGGGTGAATAGCGAACTTTGATAAGTGAGCCTCATCAAAGATCTTCTTCCGTAGTTCCGGGTTTTGGGGTACGACGATCCGGTCCTTGAACCATAGGACGCCGTCTCCGTCCTTCCGGAAACATTTCAGCTCCCTACTGTCTACACGTCTCCGCAAATGTGACATGCCCTTGTCATTCTTCTGGCCTGCCGCTATCTCTTCACGGATGGTGGGGATCAAAGCTAAGTTGTAGAGAGCTCCGTGTGGAATCACATGTAGTGGTGGTTCGCTCTCTTCCAACGGTGTGATGGTCAGATTGTTGACGTGTGACTTGCAGCTTAGCGCATCTGCCACTACGTTTGCCTTGCCCGGATGATAATGGATCTCTATCTCGTAATCCTTTATCAGTTCTAACCATCTTCGTTGCCTCATGTTCAGCTCCTTCTGAGTGAATATGTACTTGAGGCTTTTGTGGTCGGTATATAAATGTACGAGGTTACCGAGTAGGTAGTGCCTCCACATTTTTAGTGCAAGTACCACGGCAGCGAGCTCCAAGTCGTGAGTTGGATAATTCTGCTCATGGTTCCTAAGCTGCCGTGATCCATACGCGACCACTCTTCGATCTTGCATTAGCACACATCCGAGCCCAATGCCGGATGCATCGCAGTACACATCGAACGGTTTTGTTGTGTCTGGCTGCGCCAAAACCGGTGCTGATGTCAGGTGCTTGACTAAAGCCTTGAATGCTGCTTCACATGCTGGACTACGAACATATTTGGTAGACTTCTTCAGCAGCTCTGTCATTGGCTTGGCAATCTTCGAGAAGTTCGGGATGAACCTCCGATAATATCCCGCAAGCCCGAGGAAACTCCGTACCTCGTGAACAGTTCTCGGGGATTTCCAATTCAGCACTTGAGTGATCTTGCTCGGGTCCACAGCGATACCCTCCGCTGAAATGATATGCCCGAGGAAAGGCACTTGCGATATCCAAAACTCGCATTTGCTGAATTTTGCGTATAACTTGTGATCCCGCAGCCGTTGCAAGACTATACGCAGATGTTTCTTGTGATCTTCCTCCGACTTGGAATATACCAGGATGTCGTCGATGAAGACCACGACAAACTTGTCCAGCTCCGGCATGAATACCGAGTTCATTAAGTACATGAAGTGAGCTGGAGCATTGGTGAGGCCGAAGGACATGACTAGGTACTCATAAAGTCCGTACCTTGTCGAGAAAGCCGTCTTCCGAATGTCCTCAGCCCTTATCTTAATCTGATGGTACCCGGATCTTAAATCCATCTTGGAAAAGATCTTTGCTTCGACCAACTGATCAAACAACATGTCGATCCGTGGCAACGGGTACTTGTTCTTGATGGTTACGGCATTCAATGGACGATAGTCCATGCAAAGCCACAACGTCTCATCCTTCTTCTTGACAAATAATGCCGAACAGCCCCATGGCGAGGAGCTCGGCCTAATAAAATCCTTCTCCAGAAGGTCCGTGAGCTGAGTCTTCAGTTCAGCCAACTCCTTGGGTGCCATCTTGTACGGCCTTCGGGATATTGGCATGGTTCCCGGTGCAAGTTCAATGTTGAACTCCACCTCTCTATCGGGCGGCATCCCCGGCAAATCATCCGGGAATACGTCAGGGAATTCTCGGACCACTGGAATATCTTCCAATCTGATGGTTGTGGCCTGATAGACACTTGGAAGTTTTATTTCTGGACTGTCCAGAAATAATGAGTGAGACTCATGCACTTCTGAGTTTAAGTGCACGACTCGGAGGACGGTGTCTAAAACAGCGCCGTGGCGGGTTAACCACGACATCCCTAAGATGACATCGACCTTTTGTCCCTCTAAAATTATGAGAGACGTAGGGTAAACTCTACCCTCTAAGCACAATGGCGCTTTTGGAACCATCATGCTTGCTGAAATTTTCCCACCCGGTGAACAGATCATATAGGGACTATCGGTGGGTAGTATTTGCAAGCTATATTTATCAATAAAAGCTTGGCTAATGAAGCTATGCGTGGCGCCTGAATCAAATAATATTATGGCGGGATGCTGGTGGAGTTGGAACATACCCGCAAGGATTGGCTCGCCCTCCGGCACGTCCTCAATGGCGAGCTGGTGGACGGTGCCGGGCCTAGGGTTTGCCCGCCGCGCATTAGTAGGGTTCCGGGGTTGATTCCTCCCCGGAAACTGCGGTGCCACTCCGCCGCCTTGCCTCTCCGGGCAACTGCTCGCGAAGTGTCCTGGACGACCACACTTGTAACATGTGGCCGCTGCTGGTGTAGCGCCTAGGGGACGAAAGCCCGGCATGCGTTGCTGAGGTGCAAACGCACGCGGCATCGCCCGCTGCTGCTGTTGTTGTTGTTGCGGTGGCACTGGCAGTGCCGGCTGGAATGCCGGTGAAGAATACGGTCGACTGTGGAACGGCATCGACCGCTGTGGTAGCTGCCAGCGTGGACCTGATGGTGGGCGATTCACCGTCCGAAACTTCTGAGAAGGACCGCCTCCTTCCCCGCTGCTTTGCGGCGCGCTTCGCTTTCGCTCTGCCGCCGCCAGCTCCTTGCCGGAGTCCTCTTGAACAATCGCAGCATCAATGATGTCGTTGAGGCTGCCGCGATTGAACATCGCCAACTTGTCCTTCAGGAGCGGGTTAAGCCCCTGGTAGAAGTGGTCCCGCCGCTTCTCGTCAGTATCAGCTTGATATGACGCGTAAAGCGCAAGATCGTTGAACGCCCTGGAGTATTCCAGCGTGTTCCGGCTCCCTTGTTGCAGGTGTAAGAACTCCTGCGTCTTCCTTTTCATTAAACCTGGCGGTATATGATAGGCCCTGAAGGCCGTCCGGAACTCCGCCCAGGTCATCACTCGGTCGGTGGGCTGTGAAGCACAGAAGTTGGCCCACCACGCGTTCGCGGATCCTTGGAGCTGCTGGACCGCGAACTGAGTCTTGCGCTGCTCGCTGAGCTGGAGCAGCCCGAACTTCATCTCTATGGCGCGGAGCCAGTTGTCCGCGTCAAGTGGTTCATCTGCCCTTGAAAATACCGGGGGATGAGTTGCCAGGAAGTTGGAGTAGGAGCTCTGTTGATGCTCCTCACGGTCTTGACGTCTCTCTGGGCGAGACGTATTCGCGATGAGGGTCTGCAGCAACTCTGTGTGCTGCTGATGCGAGCCCGCCATTGCCGCGACGATGTCGGCCAACGTAACCGTTGGCAGTGGCGGTGGCGGTGTTTGCTGTTGCTGTTGCTGCTGTTGTCCTGAGGAGTCCTCGGGAGGTGGTTGGGAGGTTTCTCCCCCTTGGCTAGTACCCCAACGTCAGGGTTGGCACGAGTACGCGTCATTCTGAAATTCAAAACAGCAGCGTTTAGCACATGTCTTACTTAAAATTCCATAAGCAACAGTAGGTACCGAAGTGACACATGATTAATTTGCACAACATTCACATATATTGATAAAGCATAAACTTTATACAAGATACATCATTCTCGGGTCTCCGAGAAGTTGTGCTCATGTTATCACTACCTATACATACGCTACTGTCTACACGACATGTCACCGATTACAAAAATTGGGTTACACTACCTTAGCTGCCCTACTTGGCAACTGTAACCCCCTACTCGGAGTAGAACTCGACCTCCTGTGGGTCGTCCTCCTCCGGTACCTCTGCTGGTGGCTCTGGATCTACCACCTCTTCTCCCAATCCCGGTTCTCCCATTGCTGGAAGGCCCAAGACCACCTGTATACCCAACACCGGGGGCACGAGGTCCTGCAAAGCATGCACCTCGTCCAAAGCTTGGTTGTAGTCCTCTTCCCAGCCTTGTCCTTCCTCAATAGCGTCGTCCCGCTCTTGAGCAAGGTCCTCATTCTGCTGGGTTAGGTTCTGCACCAGTTCTTGCAACGCCGCGATGTCAACACGGCTCTTCTTCTTTGCCTTCTTCAGACGACGCAACTGATTGTGCTGTTCATTCAGTCGCTTGATCGTCGGAAGGAGTACATTGCGGAGTGCGCTGTGAGCACTCTCGAAATGGTCTCCACGGCTTGTGCTCTCCTTGAGCTTTGTGGCGAGATGCTCCGTATGAACAGCTTGGCTGTCCATCACGGCGTTTCCCGCCCTCATCTGGAGGCTGAGATTTGCCTCCGCGGGTTTGTACCTTGGGCAACTCGGGTCCGTTGCCTCCAGGTACCTCTCTTCCCACACATGCTGAGCTCGTCCCTCCACCTGAACGAGGGCATATGGAGTGCCCTCCATAGCCTGCACGTGTAGTTGGCAGAAACGTGACATAGTGTCACGGGCTGCCACTTGCCACATCCCTTCCGGTTGTCTTCCTCTCACCGTGACGGTGAATGGCACCCAACCGGGTGGCGTAGGTCCTGCAGAGACCTCGACATGGATCGTCCACGTCTTGTTCTCCTCTTCGCCTTCTTCCTTGGCGAAGTATTGCGGCACCTGGTTGTACCCGAAATATTGGAGCATTTGCCACAATGCTTCCGGGTAGCCGCTATGGTGAGAACAGTGGGACATCACCCACCCGTTCTCCAGTTGCTTATCTGCTGTCATCTGTAAAAATATATTTGAGAAATGTCAAATATTTATTTAAACAGTAAACCGCTGAGTTATAACATAAAATATGTCATTGAACCCATAAAACATGGAAACATAGTTCAAATTTTTAAACAAATTTGACTGCTGATCTGCTGTTCCCATGACAGCCCTGACCAGTTTCCATTTCAACCTGATTTATGCCATGTTAAAGCAAAACTAATTCTGGAGCTCAACATCAAAGTTAAATCTAACTGCATTAGCTTTCCATAAAGTATTTGTCTGGCCTAAGATCTGTCCTGGTTCAAAAGTTATGAGATATCAAAGTTAACAGAATTTCTGGAAACACTTGGACAGCACCTCCCTGCCTTAGGTACTGACTTGATCCAAGAATCCCAGTTATTTCTGTTCCTAATCTGACAAAACTTTCTGTTATAAAGTTGTAACCCATCTCATAAGCTTTCCAGAACTATCTCATTTTCTATTTTTGGATTTTTATGCAGGAAGTTATGCTTAATTTACAGAGAGTTTACAGAGAGTCTTTGCTCTGCCCTGTTTTCTGGACAGTTTCAACTCTACTGTATTTTTCGATTGGTTAAGGGATGAAACACTTCTGGAACTCAACAGAAGAGCTGTAAAGCTCTTCCAAAGCTTTCCAGAAATGTATCATACGACCCCAACCTCGAAAGAACTCAACCTCTAACCTCTGATTAACTTCAGCCTTGATTCAGCTGAAAACAGAGTGCCCTGTCCTTAACAACCAATAAGTTGAAAACTTGTTAACTTTGAATATCCTGTTCAAGGGAAGTAGTTACATCAAGTTTTACCACTTTGGATCAAAACCTTCAAGTTTTTAAATGAAGTTGTTCATTTAGTTGGGTGTGACGTCGATGCGTCACAAGATTATGTCGGTACTACGTCCTCACAAAGGAAAAACCTATACCGGACTTAGCCGGCTTCGTTAGTTCAGTGGCACTACTTGTCACTCGCACACGGATGCTACACGTCTACCGTTCCGTGGTAAGGCTACCTGCAGAAACTCAAACAATCATCAGACTCGGCTGCACACCGAGCCCGGAATCCATACAGTTCGTACACCCGGCCGTCATCACTCGCCCGGATGTTCTCAAGCCAAACACGCCTTGAGTTACGTGTTCACGTTTCAGACCACATGACGGGGTCTCCCAAGTTGCACCACGCACGCCAGGGATAGACGTTGCTCGAATACCCCAAACAACATGAAGAGTTGTAGAGGATATCCAAGCGGGTCGGGTTACCTGCCACCCGTGGGGCTCCACCCTTCAGCTTGTGCGCACTGGTGGACAGCGCTTACGTGTACCCCCCAATACATAAACGTCCCGAGATACACAATTTTCTGACATAACAATTAGGTCAATATGCCACTTTCTATATACTAATAACATCCTTATACGGGCTACTAACTCGTTCCTCACTGGATTTTTGAAAAAGAAGACCTTTGTACTGTGTTAAACCTCAAGCGAGCTCTGATACCAACGCTGACACGACCCCATTGGTCCTGTCGAGATAGGATCACGCTGAGGGGTGCTGCGTTACACAGCACCGTATAACACACGTCAAAGTACAAAGCGGAAGCAGAAATTTTATTACATAAACAAGTTTATGAATATGTTTACATCAAAATAAGTTCAGTCTACACTCGCGGGCGTAGACTAAGCATCAAGTGCACGTTCAGCCCTCGAACGTGTCCTTGCTAGCACACACGCACACTAACTCTGCGGCGTGCACGACTCCCACTCGATGGGGTTCCCCTCCTGGGGTTCCGTCTCCTCTTCGGGAGCCCCTTCCTCATAGAACCCTGCAAAAGCTTCAAACACAAGCAGTGAGCACGAAGGCTCAGCATGTCTGACCCGTCTCACCTAAACATGGAACTTCTACATGAGGGTAATGGGTTACATGAGGTAAAAATCATTTGCAAGGACTCACCTAATTAGTAGAACCTTACTTTCAAGTTTTAGCAGCAGGTTGTGGAGAACCTTACGCTAAGGTACATGAGAGAGCCGCAATCAAACAAGAAACGCATTTCTCTCATGTACTTTGCCCAAAGTTGAAATGAACTTTAATTAGCTCTAAACTACGACAAACCATTAACAAGCAAAGTCCATCTTTCAATCAGCAGCATTTTAACATGTAACTAGCCTGTTCTTTCTACGTCACGGTACAGTGAACAAGTGGTACTCACTGACCGCGAGGGACGTCGATTATAATCGATTTACACCTGCAGGGTTACCCGAACAACCCGTCACGTACGCCCGTACTCGATGTTGCCTACAACAACCATCACGGACGCCGTACGCGACTACCTTTCACCCGTTAGCCAAATGTTGAACCGGTCCAATCGTCCCGAGCAAGAGGTCTCTGCACGCGCATCTCAGTGCCGCCAGCCGATTTACACCTCGAGCTCTCAACCTACCCTCTGAACGACCAGCTATGCCTCAACACCCAGCTACCCGAGTTACATCGGTTTCCCGGTTCCCATATAGCCGGTAGGTCTTCGGTACTGTTCTAGCTTGTTCAACAGGCCCGCACACGGCTCGGTCCTCAAACGACACAAGCGGAGCTATAGCACACAGGCCCCAAAGGCCTGCTGCCCTTACTCTCCGCTCGGTCTTATTTTCTTGCCATGTGTATCATGTGCTATCTCTACCCAAGCAATGTGCCTCTAGCCTATTCTCGCGAGTAGTTCCAACTACTCGACTTGTACCGAATCCTACTATATCCTAGCAATGCAGTAGCTAACGGGGTTTGCAATCCTAAACCTAACCCATGGTTCTCTTGGCTATGCAGTGGGGCTTCCAAACAAGACTCTAATGCACAGAATACAGGAAACAAGTATGTGCTCAAAACAATAAAAATTTGTTAGGAGGTTAACGCAAACCGGAGCTTGCCTTGCTGCTCTTGGTCGTAGGCTAGCTGTTCCTCCGGAGTAACGAAGTCTAGGACTTCGGGTTCCTCCTCGACCTTAGCGACTACATGATAAGAGCAATATATGTATCAATTTAAATGCATTTGTATTAACTTTGAAGTTGTGAAGTCTATAACCCTTGATAAACAGACCTAATGACTGTGAAACTTTTACTGTGGCTTGGTTACAACCTAAACAGAGATTTGGTCAAGTTTTAGTTGCAGTAAAGCTCATTTGAGCCCTTCACAATTAATTATGTCCTTGACCTTAATTGGAACTCTTAGGGTGTTCTAGGAATTTTCATGAAGCAAACTATGACTTTCTGAAAACTAGATTTTCAGAGGGTCCTAATGGAGTTGGTCTCACTTAATTTGAAGGTTCCTAGCTAAAGTTGTGAGGATTTGAAGTTTCGACGAATTCTGAAAATCGGGGAAAAAGTTTAAATCTCGCGGGGGCCCGTGGGGACACGTGTCGAGCGCGGAGGTGTCCGGCACACCGGAGATACCACACGTGTCGAGCGCGGAGGTGTCCGGCACACCGGAGCTCACAGGGTATTTGCGCGCCAGAACAGCGGATCCCTGGCCACACCCGATCCCGATTTAAATTCTTCAGCCGCTGATACGTGGGTCAGCCGGCTTCGTCTTCCTTCCGCCGTTCTCTCGCGCTCGCGCCGCCGACCTTGCCGGAGCAGACTCGGGGCTCGTCGGCTCGCCGCTGCCGGACCTCCCATGGTCTGAGACTCGCCGCCAGGGGGTTGTCGACGTCGAGGACGTGTCGGTGGTGTCAGGTCGGGCTGGGGGTGACCGGAAATAGCTTGGCGACGTGCCGCAGCCTCGGTTGAGGTTTGGCGTTGTCGACCGTGGGTCCTAACCCGCCAACACCTCGAACAAACGGCCTTATTGCATCAGCGTACCTCTAGGAAGCTCGACAAGATGTCAAAAGGGTTCAGGGATGGCGGTAAGTCGGTCGGCACCGTGTGACCGATCGTGCCCGCCATGACCGCCCTCAATCGAGCTCGAAATTCGTCACTCCTAGACAGTTTCACGCTACGGATGCAGAAAAGAACTTGATCACCGGCTAGTCCGGCGTCTATGTGCAAGATTTTATGACCTCCGAAAGATCATAGAGCGAGAATTTAAAGAAGCCGTACCGGAAGATAAAGCCGGCCGACTCCTGCTCGGCTGAGGCGGTGCCGGTCGCATGGGGGCGCGAGCAAGCCGCCCTGGGCGCTAGCGCGCGGAGGGGGAAGCAGCTGGTGGCGCCGGTAGCTGCTCGGTGGCACAGCCGACAGCTGCTCGGTGGAATTTCCCACCGAGACTCTGACTTTGGTTGCAAGTTTCTCCTTCTTCCCTCTATGACATGTGGGTCCCACCCGGGGTTTTAACCTCTGAAATTTACTCCTAATCACTGTAGTGAACAGTGAACCCCATAATACCCCTGGTGGTTCAGATTATTCACCCTTGAGCCATTCGAATTGCATAGGATTCGATTTGGGCTTGGTTTGAGTGAATTTCAGCACAAGTGCAGTTTTGAATTCAAATGAAGTTTGAATTTGCCCCACTTAGTTCACGTCAAGATCAACTCCAAATGGAGTGAAACTTGGTGTGTGGGCTCACAAAAATGTGCTGTGTAAGAATATGCCTCCCACTTTTAAATTCATGGGATAAAAACGGTTTGAATTTGAATATGGTTTCAAACTGCCCTCTCCCTAACTATACCCAAAATGACCTCAAAAAGGTTTTGAATTTGGGTGAAACTTGGCATGGACATCCTTAGTAAAGTGTAGGAGTTTTCATATGTCCAGCCCATCTATAACACATGTGGGAAATACCACTTTGGCAATGTGTGAGTTTGTCCTCTAATGAGCATGTTGATAATTGTTACTTGCTCTTCATTTGTGTTCATCATCCTGCCTCAAATGAGGTGTGTGGTGTGGTGATGAACACTGCAAATGTGTGTCAAAAACTGAGGCCCTTACAGGACCACCTCCTTCTCCGCTTCTTTGCGGCGCGCTTCGCTTCCTTTCCGCCGCCGCTAACTCCTTGCCGGAGTCCTCCTGTACAATCACAGCATCAATAATGTCATTGACGCTGCCACGATTGAACATCACCAGCTTGTCCTTCAGGAGCGGGTTAAGCCCCTGGTAGAAATGATCCCGCCGCTTCTTGTCGGTATCGGTGTGATATGAGGCATAGAGCGCAAGATCGTTGAACGCCCTGGAGTACTCCAGCATGTTCCGGCTTCCTTGTTGCGGGCGTAGGAACTCCTGCGTCTTCCTCTTCATGAGACCCGGCGGTATGTGATAGGCCCTGAAGGCCGTCCAGAATTCCGCCCAGGTTATAACTCGCTCGGTGGGCTGCGAAGCACAATAGTTCGCCCACCAAGCGCTCATGGATCCTTGGAGCTGTTGGACCGCGAACTGAGTCTTGCGCTGCTCACTCACTTGGAGCATCCCGAACTTCATCTCCATTGTGCGGAGCCAGTTGTCCGCATCGAGGGGTTCATCCGCCCTTGAGAATACCAGGGGATGAGTAGCCAGAAAATCGGAGTAGGAGCTCTGTTGGTGCTCCTCACGATCTTGACGCCTCTCTGGTCGAGACGTATTTGTAATGAGAGTTTGCAGCAACTCTGTGTGCTGCTGATGAGATCCCGCCGTCGCTGCTACAATGTCAGCCAATGTAACCGTTGGCGGTGGCGGTTGTTGCTGTCCCGAGGAATCCTCGGGAGGCTGTTGGGAGGTTTCTCCCCCCTGACTGGAACCCCAAACGTCCGGGTTGGCATGAGTACGAGTCACTCGGAAATTCAAAAGAGCAGCGATCAGCACATGTCATACTTAAAATTCCATATGAAACAGCGGGTATTGAAGTGACGCATGACTAATTTGCACAACATTCACATATATCGATAAAGCATAAACTTTATACAAGATACACTATTCTTGGGTCTCCAAGAAGTCGTGCTCATGTCGTCACTACCTATACATACACAACTGTCTACATGACATGTCACCAATTACAAAGGTTTGGTTACATCACCCTCGTTGCCCTACTTGGCAATGGTAACCTCCTACTCGGAGTAGAACTCAACCTCCTGCGGGTCGTCCTCCTCCGGTATCTCTGCTGGTTGCTCTGGGTCCATGACCTCCTCTTCCGGCTCGGGTTCTCGCATTGCCGGAAGACCCAAAACTACAGGTACAGCACCTACCACCGGTATGCCCATTACCGGAGGTACGAGGTCCTGCAACGCGTGCACCTCGTCCATGGCTTGGTTGTAGTCCTCTTCCCAGCCTTGCCCCTCCTCAATAGCGTCGTCCTGCTCTTGAGTAAGGACCTCGTTCTGCTGGGTCAGAGCCTGCACCTGTTGTTGCAAAACCGTGATTTCAACACGGCTTTTCTTCTTTGCCTTCTTCAGACGCTGCAACTGATTATATTGTTTGTTCAGTCGCTTAATCGTCGGAAGGAGAACATTGCGGAGTGCGCTGTGAGCACTCTCGAAATGATCTCCACGGCTGGTGCTCTCCTTGAGCTTTGCGGCAAGACAATCCGTATGAACAGCTTGGCTGTCCATCACGGCTTTTCCTGCCCTCAACTGGAGGCTGAGAATCGCCCCCGCGGGATTGTACCTTGGGCAACCCGGATCGGTTGCCTCTATGTACCTTCCCTCCCACACATGATTAGATTGTCCCTCCACTGGAACGAGCGCGTATGGAGTGCCCTCCATAGCTCTCACGTGTAGGTGGCAGTAACGTGACATGGTGTCGCGGGCTGCCACTTGCCACATTTCCTCCGGCTGTCTACCTCTCACCGTAATGGTGAACGGCACCCAACCGGGTGGCGTAGGTCCGGCAGGAACTTCGACATGGATCATCCATGTCTTATTCCCCTCCTTGCCTTCTTCCTTGGCGAAATACTGTGGCATCTTGCTGTACCCGAAATATTGAAGCATTTGCCTCAACGCTTCCGGATAGCCACTGTGGTGAGAACAGTGAGATTCCACCCACCCGTTCTC
The DNA here is from genome assembly GCA_030760725.1 of Neostapfia colusana. Lineage (NCBI taxonomy): Eukaryota > Viridiplantae > Streptophyta > Magnoliopsida > Poales > Poaceae > Neostapfia > Neostapfia colusana. Next base: position 45,567,506 of record JASWHV010000002.1, on the reverse strand, counting down.
CAACTGTCTATCCGCTGTCATCTGTAGAAACATATTTGAGAAATATCAAATATTTATTTGAACAGTAAACCATTGAGTTATAACATAAAACATGTCATTGAACTCATAAAACTTGGAAACATAGTTCAAACTTAAACAAATTTGACTGCTGATCTGCTGTCCAATATGACAGCCCTGACCAGTTTCCATTTCAACCTTATTTAGACCATGCTAAAGGCAAAACCAATTCTGGAGCTCAACATCAAAGTTAAAGCTAACTTCAATAGATTTCCAGAAAGTATTTGTTTGGCCTAAGATCTGTCCTGGTTCAAAAGTTATGAGATGTCAAAGTTAACAGAATTTCTGGAGAAAATTGGACAGCACCTCCCTGCTTGAGGTACTGATTTGATCCAAGAATTCCAGTTAATTCCACACCAAGTCTGACAAAACTTTCTGTTACAAAGTTGTCACCCATCTCATAAAATTTCCAGAACTACCACATTTTCTATTTTTGGATTTTTATGCCGGAAGTTATGCTCAATTCACAGAGAGTTACAGAGAGTGTTGCTCTGCCTTGTTTTCTGGACAGTTTCAACTCTACTGCATTTTTCGATTGGTTAAGGAATGAAACACCTCTGGATCTCAACAGAAATGTTCTAAAGATATTCCAAAGATTTCCAGAAATGTATCATATGACCCTAACCTCGAAATAACTCAACCTCTAACCTCTGATTAAATTCAGCCTTATTTCAGCTCAAAACGGGGGACTCTGTCCTTAGTATCCTATAAGTTGAAAACTTGTTAACTTTGAACATCCTGATTAAGGGAAGAGGTTACATCAAAGTTTTAGTGCTCTAGATTGAAACTTTTCAGTTTTACAATGAAGTTGCTCATTTAGTGGGGTGTGACGTCGATGCGTCACCAGATCATGTCGGTACTACGTCCTCACAAAGAAAAAACTATACCAGACTTAGCCGGCTTCGTTAGTTCAGTGGCACTAAACATCTCTCGCACATGGATGCTACACATCTACCGTTTCATGGTTAGACTACCTGCAATTAACTCATACAATCGTCATACTCGGCTGCACACGAGCCCGGTATCCATACAGTTCATACACCCGGCCGTCGTCACTCGTCCAGATGTTCTCAAGCCAAACACGCCTTGAGCTACGTGTTCATGTTACTGACCACGTGACGGGGTCTCCCAAATTGCCCAAAGCACGCCAGGGACAGACGGGCTCGAACAACCCAAACAACATGAAGAGTCGTAGAGGATATTAAAGCGGGTCGGGTTACCTGCCACCCGTGGGGCTCCACCCTTCAGCTTGTGCGCACTGGTGGACAGCGCTTACGTGCACCCCCAAAGACATAAAGCGTCCCGAGATGCACGATTTTCCGACATAAGCAAATAGGTTAGTATGCCACTTTCTATACACTAATAACATCCTTATATGGGCTACTAACTCGTTCCTTACCGAATTTTTGAAAAAGATGACCTTTGTAGTGCGTTAAACCTACCACGCTGACACGGCCCCATCGGCCTTGTCGAGCCAGGATCACGCTGAGGGGTGCTGCGTTGCACAGCACCGGAGAACACACATCAAAGATACAAAGTGGAAGCAAAGTTTTATTATATAAACCAGTTTATGAACAATTTTTACAACAAACTAGTTCAGTCCACACTCACGGGCGTAGACTACGCATCGAGTTCACGTTCAGCCCGTGAACGTGTCCCCGCTAGCACGCACACACACTAATCACGGCGGCGTGCACGACTCCCATTCGACGGGGTTCCCCTCCTGGGGTTCCGTCTCCTCCTCGGGAGTCCCTTCCTCATAGACCCCTGCAAAAGCTTCAAACACAAGCAGTGAGCACGATGGCTCAGCAAGACTGACCCGTCTCTCCTATATATGAAACTTCTACATGAAGCGTATAGTTTACATGAGTTAAAATAAATTGCAAAGGACTCACCTAATTAGTGGAACCTTACTTTCAAGTTTTAGCAGCAGGTTGTGGAGAACCTTACGCTAAGTAACATGAGAGAGCCGCAATCAAAAAAGGAACACATTTCCCTCATGTACTTTGCCCAAAGTTGAAAAGAACTTTAATTATCTCTAAAACTACAACAAGACATTAACAAGCAAGGTATATCTTTTAAATCAGCAAACTTTTATCATGAATCTAGCCTGTTCTTTCTACGTCATGGTACAGTGTGAGACCTATGTGTGCTGAATACATTGGCTTTGACGATAAAAGTTTTGAATACTACCCTTTTAACAAGGTCCGACTCTAGGTCCGAGCTCCTGCAAGGTCCGACGATAGGTCCGACTTGCTTTGTCTAGGTCTGACTTATTTTGGCTAGGTCCGACTTGTTTTTGCTAGCTCCGGTGCTAGGTCCGGTTAGCTTTGGTAAGGTTCGGAGCTTGATTGCAATGGTTCTGCTTTTAACTTGCAATGTTTCGAACTTGTTTTACTCTTATGGAAAGTTTGCTTAGTATTATTTTACTAAGTTTTTTGTGTGTTTTGGTGGTTATGGCTGATATCATTTTGCTATGGTTTACAACATGCTTATGTGAGGTGCTCACGTAAGATGTTGCAGTTTCGGAACTAACGAGAGTCAAGTCGAGGACTTGTGCTCGGAAGTATTTGTTGTTTATTCATGTGCAGGTGTTGCTTGAGTTCAAGACATGGCTGGTGACGGGATCCATTGAACTAGTCTTAGGGAGAAGATGAGGTTCAACAACCAAGTTCGGGAGGAATTGTGGTTGAGTTGATCGGGAGGTTGCGCAGTATGTTTGAATCAAGAACAATGCATATGAAGGTATCTTGGACGTCGTTGGAAGATGTTTGCACGTGTGCAAGGAGTGCAAGGACGTGGCTGCATGGTTCTAAGGCGTGATGAAGAGATGTGGACGTAAAGAATTGGTCGGAAAGGTCCAACCGACTAGTTTATGGACTCAGGCTGCGGCTGAGTCGTGTTTGACTCAAATATGGAAAGTTTTGAGTTGGTTGTGGCGGACCGGAATCCGCTCATCCAGGATCGCAGAGGGTGGTGCCACGCGATGCGACACCTGACAGCACACGTCATAAGAGCATAATATATTACATGAGAAAACAACTGAAACTGTACAAACAGGTACAAACTTCAGTTACAACTATTGTTTATGTTACACAGCGGAAGTCTACACTATACAACTCACGCCCGCCTATCTAGCAAAAGTTGGTTGCCCAGCCCTAGGGCAACCCACACTAGCTGCACTCCTCAGCTCAGCGCGGTGTGTACGGCTCCCACTCAGCCGTGGTCCCCGACGGAGGGTAACCCTCGCCGGTGGACTCGTACTCCGAGTCCGTGGGTGGCTCCTCACCTGAAAAACACTTAAGCAGCAACCGTGAGCACGAAGGCTCAGCAAGGCTTAACCGACTCACCTAAGCATGAAACTCTACATGAAGGGTACCATGGACATAGGATAGTAACATTTCAGCAAAAGGACACGCCTACAAGTTCATCCTTAGTTCATCTTTTAGCAACAAGTTAACAGTTCATGAAATCTGAAATTTAGTAAGCAGTATTTGGTGGCACACATGTAGCAATACAATTATATCAACCAGCAATATTGAATCAACATGTTTCCTCCATTAATCTACGTCACGACTCAGTGACCAAGTGGTACTCTTCACCGCGAGGGACGGCGAATCGACTCGATATACACCTGCAGGGAAACCCAAAGAGCACGTCACGTACGCCCACCCGTGGAGCTGCACAGCATGCTCACTCGATGTCGTACGGGACAACCTTTTACCCAACAGCCCAAACGTCGAACCGGTCGCACCGAAACGAGCAGGAGGTTCCCCACACGGAGCATCTCTCTATGCCCGTTGGCAGATTTCCACCTTGCTGCCCTCAACCTACACCTATAAATGGGTGTGCTATGCCTCGACGCCCGGAGGTTTAGGCTACATCGGTTTATCGGGGCCCATATATCCGATATGCCTTCGGAACGTTCAAACTTGATCAGCGTGGGCCGCACACGGATCGGTCCTCAATTGACACGGACAGGGCTGCGCACACAAGACTCCCTCTTGCTGCGCCCTAGCCCCTGCCTAGTCCCATTTTCATTACTAAACTGATCTCACATCACTCAACCGAACCCGTGTGTCCCAATCCTATCCCGCGAGTAGATTCCAACTACTCGACTTGTACCGAAGCCCTATGAATTATTAAGCATAGCCTGTCCACTCGAGATCTTAGACACTACCCTCACTCTTAGGGAAAATTTCTGGTTATGCAAGTGGGGTTCCATCCATCCTACACCTAATGCACAATCATACCTTATATGACACGTGTAAACAAAATAAAACTTATAAAAAGGTTAATGCAAACCGGGGCTTGCCTTGTTGCTGCTGGTCAGTAGTTAGTTCTTTGTCCGGAAGAAGGAAATCCAGCACTTCCGGGGTCTCTTCTTCAATGGCTACACGTTGAATACAATACTACATGTAAATTTAAATGCAATGTGTGAACTTAAATACATAATTGCTAATAACTCTAGCTAGCCCCTCCCTTTGGGTTCTGAAATTTTTATGGTGGATTGGTAGGGTCCTAACCAGAGTTGTGACCAAGTTTTATTTGAAACAAAGTTCAATTGAACCTTGTACAAATAAAAGCCTCTTTGGTCAATAATTGAGCCTCTAAGTAATTCCAGGATTTTTCATGGCTCCCACCATTACTTTCTGGAAACTAGAATTTAGGATGGTTCTAATGGAGTTGGTTTCATGTCATTTGAAGAATTCTACAGAAAGTTATGTCCTAATTAAGATTGGAGAAAATCTGAAAAATGTTTCTGTACATTTTTGTATTTTCTCTGGGCAGTTCCCTTAATCACCCAATTAGGGTAACTATATGAACTTGGATGAGTCTGAAAACTTTACTGGGATTCCGGGATTTTCCAATGAACCTTTCAACCAAATTTCAGAATTTTTCATAAAGTAGGTCTCCAGATAAAATTCCCGACAGTTTAAACTCTAGGAATTTAATTCTGGAAAACTATTCATTTTCATGAGCTGAATTTGGTATTGCTGGAAAGTGCTCAGAGAGCTAAATCCAACAAAATTTGGTTCACCCGACTTAGAGCTTTCTAGCCAAAGTTATGAGGATTTGAAGTTTGGAAGAATCCTGAAAATCGGGGGAAAAGTTTAAACTCTCGGGCCCGCGGGGACACGTGTCGAGCGCGGAGGTGGCCGGCACACCGGAGATACCACACGTGTCGAGCGTGGAGGTGTCTGGAACACCGGAGCTCACAGAGTATTTTGCGCACCAGCACAGCCGATCCCCGGCCACACCCGATCCCGGTTTAAACTCTTCAGCCGCTGACACGTGGGCCAGCCGCCTTCGTCTTCCTCCCGCCGTTCTCTCACGCCCGCGCCGCCGACCTTGCCGGAGCAGGCTCGCGGCTCGCCGGCTCGCCGCTGCCGGACCTCCCAGGGGCTGAAACTCGCCGCTAGGGGGTTGTCGACGTCGAGGAACACGTCGGTGGTGTCAGGTCGGGCTGGGGGTGACCGGAAATAGCTCGGTGACGTGCCGCTGCCTCGGTTGAGGTTCGACACCGTCGACCGTGGTTTCTAAACCCGCCAACACCTCGAACAAACGGCCCTACAGCATCAGTGTACCTCTAGGAAGCTTGACAAGGTGTCAAAAGAGTTCAGGGATGGCGGCAAGTCGGTCGGCACCATGTGACCGATCGTGCCCGTCATGACCGCCCTCGATCGAGCTCGAAATTCGTCACTCCTAGACAGTTTCACGCTACGGATGCAGAAAAGAACTTGATCGCCGGCTAGTCCAGCGTCTATGTGCAAGATTTGATGACCCCCGAAAGATCATAGAGCGAGACTTTAAAGAAACCGTACCGGAAGCTTGGTTTACGGTCGCCGGAGCAAAAACTAGAAATTCTCTGCGGATCCTTCACGGTTGGCTTCCAAACTTGGATAGCCGCACGGTGGTCGTGCGCTCCTGTTGCCTCTCTCGCTGGACCGTGAAAACGCCTGTGGAACGCTGCCCACGGGCGCCTGACTCTCGGCTGAGGCTAGGTCACCGCGGTGGCGATCGTCTTTGGGCAATGGAGGTCGGAGCTCGGGGTTTCTGGCGTTGGGGAGGTGAAGTGTGAGCTCAGGTGGCTGTCTAGCAGCTCAGGGACGAAGGAGAGATGGTTTTTCTGGTTTTCCCGATTGAGCAGAGAGCTGCGGCGAGAAACAATGCCGCTGCTCGGGTTTGCCCGCGAGAAGATAAAGCCGGCCGACTCCTGCTCGGCTGAGGCGGTGCCGGTCGCGTGGGGGCACGAGCCAGCCGCCCTGGGTGCCAGCGCGCGGAGAGGGAAGTAGCTGGTGGCGCCGGTAGCTGCTCGGTGGCACAGCCGACAGCTGCTCGGTGGAATTTCCCACCGAGACTCTGACTTTGGGTGCAAGTTTCTCCTTCTCCCCTCTATGACCTGTGGGTCCCACCCGGGGTTTTAACCTCTGAAATTTACTCCTAATCACTGTTGCAAACAGTGAGCCCCATAATACCCCTGGTGATTCAAATTGTTCACCCCTGAGCCATTTGAATTGAATAGAATTCAAATTGGGTTGGGTTTGAGTGAATTCAGCACAAGCTCAGTTTTGAATTCAAATAAAGTTTGAATTCATCCCACTTAGCTCATGTCAAGATCAACTCCGAATGGAGTGAAAATGGGTGTGGTGTGGTGATGAATACTTCAAATGTGTGCCAAAACTGAGGCCCTTACATTCCTCCCCCCTTAAAAGAATCTCGTCCCGAGATTACAAAAGAAGAGCTAGCGATGTAGTAGGGACTTACTCGTGTTGAGAAGCCATGAACTCCGGGTAATTTGAACGAAGGAATTCCTCGCTCTCCCACGTCGCTTCTTCCACGGTGTGGTTACTCCAGAGGATCTTGTAGAACCACAACGTTCTGCTACGCGTGGTTCGGGCTTTCTCATCAGGGATTTCCACCGGATATTCATCATATGTTAAATCCGGTTTCAACTCGCCGATGTCTTCGGTAGGAACAGCAGCTGCATGCTTCAAACATTTTTGCAGTTGCGAAACATGGAAAACATCATGGACACCAGCAAGAGATGCCGGTAGCTCCAATCTATACGCTGCTGGTCCACATTTCTCGGTGATAGCATATGGTCCAATGAAACGGGGAGCGAGCTTTCCCTTCACACCGAACCGGTGCACGCCCTTCATTGGAGACACGCGGAGGTACATGTGTTCCCAACGTCAAAGTGCAACGGCCTACGCCTCTTATCAGCGTAGCTCTTCTGTCGGGATTGAGCGGCTTTTAAATTGGCTTGAATTGTCCGAACGTGCTCTTCGGCGTCGTTCACCACATCAACCCCGAATGTGACCCTTTCACCGGACTCGCACCAATTTAATGGGGTGCGGCACTTGCGACCGTAGAGAGCTTCGTAGGGTGCCATCTTGATACTCGCCTGATAGCCGTTGTTGTACGAGAATTCCGCCAATGGTAGTTGATTATCCCAGTTCCTACCATGGTGGATGGCACATGCTCTCAACATGTCCTCCAGAACTTGATTCACCCTTTCTGTCAGGCCATCTGTCTGAGGGTGGTAGGCGGAGCTTCTAATCAGTTTAGTACCCAAAGCAGCGTGCAACTGCTCCCAAAAGCGAGATACAAACAATGCACCTCGGTCTGAGACTATGGTCTTGGGTACACCATGCAGGCATAGAATCCTGGCAATGTATAACTCCGCATATCGGTTGGCATGGAAATGTGTGTGCACGGGAATGAAGTGAGCTGACTTGGTCAGTCGGTCAACGATCACCCATATGGAATCATGCTTGTTGGCTGTTAAGGGTAATCCCACGATGAAATCCATGCTCACATCTTCCCATTTCCATGCTGGAATCTTCAGGGGTTGCAGCAGCCCTGATTTCCTCATATGATCAGCCTTCACTCGTCTACACGTATCACACTCGGATACGTACTTCGCTACCTCCCGCTTCATCAGTGTCCACCAAAATTTCTTTTTCAAATCTTGGTACATTTTGTTGCTGCCCGGATGAATGGAGTACTTGGACAAGTAAGCTTCATCGAGGATCTCCTTTCTCAACTCCATATCCTGGGGTACGACTATGCGGTCATTAAACCACAGCGTCCCCTCATCACCTTTCCGAAAACATTTGATCTCCCCATTGTCAATCCGTCTCCGAAGATGTGCCATGCCTTTATCATTTTTCTGAGCTGCAATGATGTCCTCCCTAATAGTAGGGATGAGGGCAAGGTTGCACAGCGATCCATAAGGAACCAAGTATAAATTTTGCTCTTCCTCCTCCACCGGTGTAATGGTGAGGTGATGGACATGTGATTTCCGACTCAGCGCGTCGGCAACCACATTCGCCTTGCCGGGTTGGTAGTGAATCTCAATCTCATAGTCCTTGATTAATTCTAACCACCTCCGTTGCCTCATGTTCAGCTCCTTCTGGGTGAAAATATATTTCAAGCTCTTGTGGTCGGTGTAGAGATGCACCAGATTCCCCAGGAGATAGTGCCTCCACATTTTCAGCGCCAAAACCACTGCAGCAAGCTCAAGGTCATGAGTGGGATAGTGCTGCTCATGGTTCCGAAGTTGGCGTGATCCATAAGCGACCACACGTCCTTCTTGCATCAACACGCAGCCAAGCCCAACACCGGACACATCACAATACACGTCGAAGGGCTTTGTTGTATCCGGCTGAGCTAAGACCGGGGCTGTTGTGAGATGCTTCACCAATGCTTGGAAGGCTCCTTCACACGCCGTGTCCCAAACATACTTCGTCCCCTTCTTCGGCAATTCTGTCATCGGTTTAGCGAGCTTGGAGAAACTTGGAATAAATCTCCGATAGTATCCCGCTAACCCGAGGAAGCTTCTGACTTCATGAACTGAAGTGGGAGCTTTCCATTTCAGCACTTGCTCTATCTTGCTTGGGTCAACTGCAATGCCTTCCGCTGAGATGATATGTCCCAAGAATGGCACTTGGCTGATCCAAAACTCGCATTTGCTGAACTTGGCGTAGAGCTTGTGGTCTCGCAATCGTTGAAGAACGATCCGCAAGTGTTCGGCATGTTCGGCTTCTGTCTTGGAGTAAACCAAGATATCGTCGATGAACACTACCACGAACTTGTCCAGCTCTGGCATGAACACCGAGTTCATGAGATAAATGAAATGGGCTGGAGCATTTGTGAGACCAAAGGACATGACGAGATATTCATATAATCCATATCTCGTTGAGAAGGCCGTCTTCGGGATATCCTCCGCCCGGATCTTTATCTGGTGATATCCAGAGCGAAGGTCCATCTTGGAGAACACACTTGCACTCACAAGTTGATCAAACAATATGTCGATGCGGGGCAGTGGGTACTTATTCTTGATGGTGACGGCGTTGAGCGGCCGGTAATCCACACACAGCCTCAGGGTCTCATCCTTCTTCTTCACGAATAGCGCCGAGCATCCCCAAGGCGAGGAACTCGGCCTAATGAAACCCTTGCTTAACAGATCACTGAGCTGTTCTTTTAGTTCCACCAGCTCATTTGGAGCCATTTTGTATGGTCTCCGTGATATGGGTGTAGTCCCGGGTGCGAGCTCGATCTTGAACTCGACATCCCGCTCAGGTGGCATGCCCGGAAGATCATCCGGGAACACATCAGGATACTCCCGGACTACGGGGATGTCTTCTAACTTGAGAGCTTCAGCATTATTAATTGCTAAAACTTCCCGGACTGGCGTGTCTAATACCATGGAATGCGGACGGTGGAATGGGGAATTTAAGTGAACCGTCCGTGTCCGAGTCTCTAGGACAGCGCCATGGTATCGTAGCCATGACATCCCTAAGATTGCACCAATCTTTTGTCCCATAAGGATTATCAAGGTGGTGGGATATAGTTTCCCACCTAAGCACAGAGGTGCCTTTGGAATCATCATATTAGCTGAAATCTTCCCTCCCGGTGAGCAGATCATATAACTGCAGTCGGTTGGGAAGACTTGCAATTGATGTTTAGCCACATAAGATGCGCTTATAAAGCTGTGGGTTGCACCAGAATCAAACAATATGACGATGGCTTGATGGTTGAGAGTAACGTACCCGCCAGCACGTTGTCTCCTTCTGGGGCGTCCTCATTGTCGAGGTTGCGGACGCCTCCAGTCCGCTGACCAACCTTCTTCACCGGAGGTCGGCCTCGAGCACCACCCTGGGAATGGGCTTGCCCGCTGCTCTGCTGCCCCTGGAGACAGTCCTTCGCGAAGTGGCCCGCCTGGCCACACGTGAAGCAGGTGAAACGGGGCGGTCCCCCGCTGATCGGTGGACGGAAACCCGGGGCGCGTTGTGGCGGTGGAAACGCCCGGGGTACCGTCTGCTGCTGTGGTTGCTGTTGCTGTCTTGGTGGGGGCATCGGCGGACGGAACGGGGGTGCTTGGAACGAACGTCCCCCGAACTGTTGAGGTCGCGCCGGTGGACGCCACTGCTGCCCGGATGGTGTCTGATACACCATACGGTACTTCTGAGGCGCGCCACTCCCACCGCTGGGTGGAGCGCTGCGCTTCCTATTCTCAGCTGTTAACTCCCGCTGAGCGTCCTCTTGCATGATTGCGGCATTGACTAGGTCGTTGAAGGTGCCGCGGTTCCATTGTACGAGATGGGTCTTCATTTTGGGGTGTAACCCCCGATAGAAGTGCTCCCTCTTCTTCTCCTCAGTGGAGATATAGTCTGACGCGTACTGCGCCAGATGGTTGAAGGCACGGGAGTAGTCGTGGGCACTCCTCCCGCCCTGCTTCAGCTCCAAGAATTCTTGGAACTTCCTTTTCATGATTCCGGGAGGAATGTGGTAGGCGCGGAACGCCTCCCGGAACTCTTGCCATTCCACGGCATGGCCAGCCGGACGTGAGGCGACATAGTTCGCCCACCACACACCAGCGGCACCGTGGAGCTGCTGTGCTGCGAACAGGGTCTTCTGCCGCTCCGTACATTGGAGCAGCCCGAACTTGGACTCGATAGTCCGCAGCCAGTTGTCCGCCTCCAGTGGTTCCTCGGCTTCGGTGAACACTGGAGGGTGCGTACTCATGAAATCCGAGTACGACACTTCACGGGGCTCACGGGGCCCTCGCTCTTGACGTCCCCCCGCCTGGGACGTATTCTGCACAATCGTGCGGAGCAGATCGGTCTGCTCCTCATGACCCCCCACCAGTGCCGCTATCACATCCGCTAGAGTAAGCGAAGGCGGCGGTGGTGGCTGCTGCTGCGGGGTGCTGTCGTAGGCCGGTGGCTGGGAGTCATCACCTTCCCGTTGGCTAGAGCCACCCACCTCGTGCGTGGTCCTAGTACGAACCATCTGCAACTACACGACATTAAACATCAGTCCCGCAACATTTTGTATGCAGTCCAATAGAAATGGGCGTAAAACATTATGACAACAAAAACATGCGATACATCTCGTAAGTAGATAGTGTAATAACTTTGCACAAGCTACGCCATTACCAGACCAAACACAAGCTAGTTTAATCCAACTTGATGAACCTCCACTTTGGAAGCTCACCAAAACTAGGTTTGGCCACCACGAGACATTACTATCGCGTTGTCATCACGTATACCACCCTTAGGGCACAACACCCTCTCCAATGCGTTCAACTGTCATTCTTCTGTCAGAATGACCAGTTTCTACCTATCCCAAGTTTTGATCTGGTTCGGGGCATTTTCATGACTCAAGTTGAATACCAAAGTTAAAGTTAACTTCAGTATCTTTCCAACGAGTACTCATTTGCCCTCAGATCAGCTTTGGTTAAAAAGTTATGCTAATTCAAAGTCAGCAGAATTTCTGGAAGAATTTTAACAGCACCTCCCTTGGAAGTGGTTGTTTTCAACCCTGATTTCCACTAAACTCTGTGCTGAAATTTCAGGAACTTTGAATTGCAAAGATGTCACACATCTTCTACTCTTTCTAAGGATGTATTATATGACAATTTTAGATTTTTCTACTAGAAGTTATGTTTGAAAACAGAACAGTCCAGAGAATGTTTTACTCTGTCCTGGTTCTGGACAGTTTACATTCCTCAAGGATTTAAGCCATCTTAAGGTGAGTTTCAGCTCTGGAAGTCTACAACAAAGTTGTAGAGTACTTCGATACCTTTCCAGAACTATATAGCACACCTCTATCGGCTAAAATACCTGTGTGTTATGCTCTGTTGAAGTTCGGCAACCTTGCTGCCCAAAACAGAGCACTCTGCTTTTCATACTTTTGGCTATACTGCCCCACTATCCCATTCTTATACCCAACCAGGCTCCTAAATGTTGAACCTATAGATTTTAAATTTTTTTTGTTATCATTATTCTCATGCATATGCCTACAATATCTCGGTACTACGTTCCTCACAAAAGAAAATCCTAACCGGATTATACCGGCATATACGTCTCAAATGTGGCACTAAACGGTCTCTCGCACACGTTTTCTACACGGATACATACGTAGTTAGTACCTGCAAAAGACCACACAATAATGATGCACTCAAGGGTTTTGTTTCCATTTCAGGCAGTACCATATTTAAAGTAAATACAAACGCCCGTATCATTGCCATACGGCCGTCCTTGAGCTAATTCACGTCTCAAGGCACGTGATCGTGTTTTAACACCACACGACGGGGAACCCGAGTATGTCATGAACGGGTCGTCACGGTTGGGAATGTTATCAACCCAACAGATACCACCTACTGCCCTGCAGGGCACGCCGATGGCAAGCGCTGCGTATGTCCTCCTGGGCTATTTCCAGAGGAACACACTCTCGCGTTACTGACCATGCGATGGGGTCTCCACTTACGTGCCTAATGCACGCTAGGGATCAGCGTTTCATATGAACTCAGGAACATGAAGAGTTCAAGAGGTTCATATTAACGTCTCACACCAAGCTGTTAGACTTATCCCTGAACCACGTTCCTCGTCAGGGAGAGCTAACCGAAATTGAACCGCTTTCGGTGGCGTTCCTTACCATACTTACCAGAGCGTAGGTGCGTCGTTACAATAATTGAAATTCAGAATTACAACACGTAAGTTAGTCTTTGCCACTTTAAGTAACTATGCTAGTATAGTCCTTACTTGGGCAGCTACCGAATCCTCACCGTATACCTAAGTTTTCCCATAATGCAGTCCTTAAGTACTGTGCTATCCCCACTGCAGCTCTGATACCAGGCTGTGGTGGACCGGAATCCGCTCATCCAGGATCGCAGAGGGTGGTGCCGCGCGATGCGACACCCGACAGCACACGTCATAAGAACATAATATATTACATGGGAAAACAACTGAAACTATACAAACAGGTACAAACTTCAGTTACAACTATTGTTTATGTTACACAGCGGAAGTCTACACTATACAACTCACGCCCGCCTATCTAGCAAAAGTTGGTTGCCCAGCCCTAGGGCAACCCACACTAGCTGCACTCCTCAGCTCAGCGCAGCGTGTACGGCTCCCACTCAGCCGTGGTCCCCGACGGAGGGTAACCCTCGCCGGTGGACTCGTACTCCGAGTCCGTGGGTGGCTCCTCACCTGAAAAACACTTAAGCAGCAACCGTGAGCACGAAGGCTCAGCAAGGCTTAACCGACTCACCTAAGCATGAAACTCTACATGAGGGGTACCATGGACATAGGATAGTAACATTTCAGCAAAAGGACACGCCTACAAGTTCATCCTTAGTTCATCTTTTAGCAACAAGTTAACAGTTCATGAAATCTGAAATTTAGTAAGCAGTATTTGGTGGCACACATGTAGCAATACAATTATATCCACCAGCAATATTGAATAAAAATGTTTCCTCCATTAATCTACGTCAGGACTCAGTGACCAAGTGGTACTCTTCACCGCGAGGGACGGCGAATCGACTCGATATACACCTGCAGGGAAACCCAAAGAGCACGTCACATACGCCCACCCGTGGAGATGCACAGCACGCTCACTCGATGTCGTACGGGACAACCTTTTACCCAACAGCCCAAACGTCGAACCGGTCGCACCGAAATGAGCAGGAGGTTTCCCACACGGAGCATCTCTCTATGCCCGTTGGCAGATTTCCACCTTTCTGCCCTCAACCTACACCTATAAATCGGTGTGCTATGCCTCGACGCCTGGAGGTTTAGGCTACATCGGTTTATCGGGGCCCATATATCCGATATGCCTTCGGTACGTTCAAACTTGATCAGCGTGGGCCGCACACGGATCGGTCCTCAATCGACACGGACAGGGCTGCGCACACAAGACTCCCTCTTGCTGCGCCCTAGCCCCTGCCTAGTCTCATTTTCATTACTAAAGTGATCTCACATCACTCAACCGAACCCGTGTGTCCCAATCCTATCTCGCGAGTAGATTCCAACTATCGACTTGTACCGAAGCCCTATGAATTATTAAGCATAGCCTGTCCACTCGAGATCTTAGACACTACCCTCACTCTTAGGGAAAATTTCTGGTTATGCAAGTGGGGTTCCATCCATCCTACACCTAATGCACAATCATACCTTATATGACACGTGTAAACAAAATAAAACTTATAAAAAGGTTAATGCAAACCGGGGCTTGCCTTGTTGCTGCTGGTCAGTAGTTAGTTCTTCGTCCGGAAGAAGGAAATCCAGCACTTCCGGGGTCTCTTCTTCAATGGCTACACGTTGAATACAATACAACATGTAAATTTAAATGCAATGTGTGAACTTAAATACATAATTGCTAATAACTCTAGCTAGCCCTTCCCTTTGGGTTCTGAAATTTATATGGTGGATTGGTAGGGTCCTAACCAGAGTTGTGACCAAGTTTTATTTGAAACAAAGTTCAATTGAACCTTGTACAAATAAAAGCCTCTTTGGTCAATAATTGAGCCTCTAAGTAATTCCAGGATTTTTCATGGCTCCCACCATTACTTTCTGGAAACTAGAATTTAGGATGGTTCTAATGGAGTTGGTTTCATGTCATTTGAAGAATTCTACAGAAAGTTATGTCCTAATTAAGATTGGAGAAAATCTGAAAAATGTTTCTGTACGTTTTTCTATTTTCTCTGGGCAGTTCCCTTAATCACCAAATTAGGGTAACTAAATGAACTTGGATGAGTCTGAAAACTTTACTGGGATTCAGGGATTTTCCAATGAACCTTTCAACCAAATTTCAGAATTTTTCATAAAGTAGTTCTCCAGATAAAATTCCCGACAGTTTAAACTCTAGGGATTTAATTCTGGAAAACTATTCATTTTCATGAGCTGAATTTGGTATTGCTGGAAAGTGCTCAGAGAGCTAAATCCAACAAAATTTGGTTCACCCGATTTAGAGCTTTCTAGCAAAAGTTATGAGGATTTGAAGTTTGGAAGAATCCTGAAAATCGGGGGAAAAGTTTAAACTCTCGGGCCCGCGGGGACACGTGTCGAGCGCGGAGGTGGCCGGCACACCGGAGATACCACACGTGTCGAGTGCGGAGGTGTCCGGCACACCGGAACTCACAGGGTATTTTGCGCGCCAGCACAGCCGATCCCCGGCCACACCCGATCCCGGTTTGAACTCTTCAGCCGCTGACACGTGGGCCAGCCGCCTTCGTCTTCCTCCCGCCGTTCTCTCACGCCCGCGCCGCCGACCTTGCCGGAGCAGGCTCGGGGCTCGCCGGCTCGCCGCTGCCGGACCTCCTAGGGGCTGAAACTCTCCGCTAGGGAGTTGTCGACGTCGAGGAACACGTCGGTGGTGTCAGGTCGGGCTGGGGGTGACCGGAAATAGCTCGGCGACGTGCTGCTGCCTCGGTTGAGGTTCGACACCGTCGACCGTGGTTTCTAAACCCGCCAACACCTCTAACAAACGGCCCTACAGCATCAGTGTACCTCTAGGAAGCTTGACAATGTGTCAAAAGAGTTCAGGGATGGCGGCAAGTCGGTCGGCACCGTGTGACCGATCGTGCCCGTCATGACCGCCCTCGATCGAGCTCGAAATTCGTCACTCCTAGACAGTTTCACGCTACAGTTTATGGTCGCAGGAGCAAAAACTAGAAATTCTCTGCGGATCCTTCACGGTTGGCTTCCAAACTTGCAGGAGAACCGCACGGTGGTCGCGCGCTCCTGTTGCCTCTCTCGCTGGACCGTGAAAACACCTGTGGAACGCTGCCCACGGGCGCCTGACTCTCGGCTGAGGCTAGGTCGCCGTGGTGGCGATCGTCTTTGGGCAAAGGAGGTCGGAGCTCGAGGTTTCTGGCGTTGGGGAGGTGAAGTGTGAGCTCAGGTGGCTGTCTAGCAGCTCAGGGACGAAAGAGGAGATGGTTTTGCTGGTTTTCCCGATTGAGCAGAGAGCTGCGGCGAGAAACAATGCCGCTGCTCGGGTTTGCCCGCGAGAAGATAAAGCCGGCCGACTCCTGCTCGGCTGAGGCGGTGCCGGTCGCATGGGGGCGCGAGCCAGCCGCCCTGGGCGCCAGCGCACGGAGAGGGAAGCAGCTGGTGGCGCCGGTAGCTGCTCGGTGGCATAGCCGACAGCTGCTCGGTGGAATTTCCCACCGAGACTCTGACTTTGGGTGCAAGTTTCTCCTTCTCCCCTCTATGACCTATGGGTCCCACCCGGGGTTTTAACCTCTGAAATTTACTCCTAATCACTGTTGCAAACAGTGAGCCCCATAATACCCCTGGTGATTCAAATTGTTCACCCCTGAGCCATTTGAATTGAATAGAATTCAAATTGGGTTGGGTTTGAGTGAATTTCAGCACAAGCTCAGTTTTGAATTCAAATAAAGTTTGAATTCGTCCCACTTAGCTCATGTCAAGATCAACTCCGAATGGAGTGAAAATGGGTGTGGTGTGGTGATGAATACTTCAAATGTGTGCCAAAACTGAGGCCCTTACATTGGTTATGATAGGATTTCGTGTGGGTCACGAATTTGAGTTGTTTTAGGAATGTTTGGGACGTTACTAAGGTGTTTGGAAGTCTTAAGATTGCTTCTATCTGCCTGTAAAAGAGTCTTGAGCAGTATTGAAAAGTTACAGTTTGAATCCAAGTAGGAGTAGGAGTCCCAGTTTGAATTGGGTTGGCCTTAGGGCTGGTTATATATGCAAGGGAGGCCAAGGCTCACGAGAGCATGACTTTGGGGCTGTTCCTCTTGTGTTTTGATAAATAAAATTCGCATTCTAAAGAAACTTTTGTGCCTTGTTCGTCCGACTTGTTTCAGACAAGTTTTTCTCGTCGAGTTTCTGTTCAGCACTACCTTGCTTCGGTGGTTTTATCATAACTCGAGTTTTACAGATCCAATTGATGTGATTCCTTTTGAGTTGTCTTCACAACTTGATTATCTATCATCTGTGAAAATTTCACGGTCATTGAATTTTTAGTTTCAGATCTACACGAGTTTCTTTGCAGTATTCCAGAACTGATTTTTCTCGCGTAGGACAGATTGACCATTGTTCCATCTTTCGATCGTAACTTGAGTTTCTCTCAACGGATTTTCATGATTCTTGTTGTGACGCCTTCGTGACTTGATTCTCTACAATCTATACTAGTTTTTGTCACAGTTGAATATGTTTAGATTAGTCGCACACATGGTTTCTTTAAGAGATCGGTTTTCTGCTGAGGGGTGTTTTGTTGCTTCCGCTGAAAAGTTTTTATCTACCATTCAGCCCCCTGTGGTAGCTTTACACGTGTACTTCGATCCTACAATTGGTATCAGAGCCAGGTTGCTCTAATCTTTGTGATTACTCCGCCAAACATTGTGTGTTTAGTGGTATTGATTTTCAGGTTTGGAAGGCACGCATGGAAGCTTTTATCCAGGCGCAAGGCTTTGCAATATGGGAAAAGGTGTACAAGCCTTACGACGTGCCTTTAAACGATCAATTCATGGCTACAAACATGAGATATGTCGACAACAACAACAAGGCTCCGAACTTGATCATACAAGGACTAACTCAGAGCGACTTCGACCGTGTTGCACACCTCCGATCGGCGTACGATGTGTGGAGAGCACTTTGTGACTACCACAAAGAATCCAACATGATCAAGGAGGCAAGACATGATATGTTCAAGAAAGAATACATGCACTTTGAGATGCAACCCGGTGAGTCCATTGATGACCTCTTTGCTCGCTTTAATAAAATTCTCAGGAACTTGCGTAGCGTCAATGTTAATTTTTCAGATGCTGAAAATGCTAGGCAATTACTAAGTGCATTAGACATGTCAATTTGGGAGATGAATGTAACATTCATACGTGAATCCACTGTCATGAGTACTCTTACATTAGATGTGCTTTATTTTAAGCTAAAAACTCATGAAATTGACATTATATCACGTAAGAATCTAAATAAGACTATTGCATTTGTCTCACAACGTGATATGCCTAGCTCCGGCCAATCATCTAGCAATACACTTGCTTTGCTGTCTTCACTAACCCTAGAACAGATTGAGAAGTTTCCAGAGGAGGAGCTAGTACTTCTTTCTACTAGGTTTTAAAAGCATTGCAAAATGTGAGAACTAGAAGGAGAGGAAGCTCCGGACCTCAACGATGCTTTGAATGTGGTAAGACAGGATACTTTCGTACAGATTGCCCTAACCTTTCAGGTCCTTCTAACCGTGATGAAAAGCAGAATAAAGTCAAGTCCTCTTTTGGCAACACCAACAAGAAAAAGAAGGGTTTTACAGGACGCAAACTGATAAACCATTTCATCACCGCACTTCAAGAACTTGGCTCGAGTGATGTAGACATTGGAAGTGATGAAGATGATATTGCAAACTTGTGCTTCATGGCGGGCAAATCAAAATCAAGTATGGGGGATGCAGAACACAACAGTGACAACGAAGAGGTATGCCCTACTTGCGAAGAAATGTGTGATGCTATTTCTCGTGCCACTATTATTGTTAAGAAAAAGGACAAAAAGCTTAGGGACAATGTTATTAAAATTGAGTCATTAGAATCTAAAATTAATCATTTAAAATCCTTGATTCCTAGTGATGATTCTTGTTCCTCATGTGATTTAATATATGAACAATTGTCTTCTCTAAGAAGTGCACACACCTCCACACTTGATAAACTTGAACTTGAAATCAAAAAGAACAAAAAGCTTGCTGCACTTAATGATAAAAACTTGAAAGATGCTTGGTGTTCTACTTGCGATGATCTTGATAAGAAACTACAAGATGCTATGAAAGAAATTTCTATATTGAACAATGCTTTACGTTCCCATGAAGTTAAATATTGTTCCAATTGCAAATTAAAAGGAAAAACTTTAGGTGAAAATGCCTTGATCTATCAAATAAACTTGATAACATGCATAAGACATTAGAACAGTTTTGTAATGGGAATAAGAACCTAAACTTGCTGCTGAATTCTTCCAAGTCTTGCAATGATAAAACTGGTTTAGGTTTTGATTCATATGCTTATGCTAAGGAACATCCACCTAAAATTGTAAAATCATTAGGAAGTGGTTTGATTCAAACAGTTCCTAAACAAAAAGAAGTGGTTTTTAAATCTGCAGGAGTGTTGTCACATTCGGGTTCAAATAAGCATACTGCATGCCCATCTAGACATGAACACAAAGTTAAATTTCATTGTACCTATTGTGGTAGAGATGGTCATGTCATAGATTTTTGTTACAGACTAGCTAAACAACATAAAAAGGAAAGAATGCAAGCTAGATCTTATAACTCTCATGCAAAATTTGCTGCACATACTAAACTGAATGTCAGGAACATGCAACCTGCAGTTATGAGTCATAAATATTCAAAGTTTACCTCCGGAGCTTCAGTTTTTGCCTCCGGAGCTTCAGTTTTTGCCTCCGGACCTTTTGTTTTTGCCTCCGGAGCTACTGATTTTCGTGCTACATAAGTAACACCTCATAGGTCAGTAGTTAAGAACAAAAAATCTCAAACTTTGACTCATAAACCTGCTGTTTTATCTCAGCTTTCGCATGTTATTCCTGCTGGACGTCGTGTGACTCAGTACTGGATTCCTAAATGCCTTTTAACTAACCCCAGTATTGAGTCATCGACGTATTGTGCTTCTATGTAAGTTACACGCTTGAGGAAGGAGAACATTTGGATTATGGATTCAGGTTGCTCACGCCACATGACCGGTAACAAAGAATGGTTCTCCTCTCTCTCTTTTGTGTCACGTGTAAAGAATGTTACTTTTGCTGATAATTCTTCAACTCCTATAATTGCTAAGGGTTCGGTTAGAGTAAATGATCACTACACTTTGAAGGACGTGGCACTTGTCAAAAATTTGAAATACAACTTGCTTTCTGTTCCACAATTGCTAGATGAAAATCTGGAAATTATTTTCAGTAAAAACTGCTGCAAAGTTGTAGGTTCAAATAGTGAGCTTATTTTTAATATGTCTCGGTTTGGAAGAGTTTTTAAAGCTGATTTTGATATGTCTTCCTCTAAGCATAGATGTCTAGTTGCAAATGATTCCAAAGATTTATATTTTTGGCATCGTAGACTTGGTCACCTAGGCTTTGATCATCTCACGCGTGTTAGTGTTCTTGATCGCATACGTAGGCTGCCTAAGCTTAAAGGAGACAAAGAAATTGTGTGCTCTTCTTGTAGACATGCTAAGATGGTTGCAGGTTCACATGCTCCTCTCACAATGACCATGACAACTGAACCGGGTCAACTTCTACACCTTGACACCGTAGGACCTTCACGTGTTCAATCATTCGGAGGTAAATGGTATGTTCTTGTGGTTGTTGATGAATATTCTAGATACTCTTGGGTTTACTTTATGGCATCTAAGAATGAAGCTTTTAGTCACTTTAGAACTTTATTTCTTAGATTATCAATTGATCACCCAGGATCTTTAAGAGCAATTAGAAGTGATAATGGAACCGAATTTAAAAATCAATCGTTTGATCACTTTTGTGATGAACATGCAATAGATCATCAATTTTCTACACCATATGCACCTCAACAAAATGGTGTTGTAGAGAGAAAGAACAGAACCTTAGTTGAGATGGCTAGGACTATGCTTGATGAATATCAAACTCCTAGGAAATTTTGGGCTGATGCAATTGCAACCACTTGTTATGTCTCAAATCATGTTTTCTTGCGTGCTAAGCTAGGTAAAACACCATATGAGCTCAGGTTTGGACATAGGCCTAGTGTCACACACTTCAGGGTCTTTGGTTGCAAATGCTTTGTTAAGAAACATGGTAATCTTGATAAATTTGAAGCTAGATCTGTTGATGGTATGTTTCTTGGTTATCCATCTCATACTAGAGGCTACCGTGTGCTTTTACTTGATGCTAACAAAATTGTGGAGACTTGTGAGTTTTCTTTTGATGAAGCTAGCCCAGGTACTAGTTCAAATATTGCAAGTCCGGATCCATATCCGCAGGGGGAGAGTATTTTCGTTAAAGAAGAGGAAGCAGTGGTGCTGCTGCCCGAAAATTCAGCAGCTAATGACATTGTTCCAGCTCCTGATCTTGATTCACAGCCAGCACCGATAACCACCATTGCTGGTCCAGATCCTCCTCACGTCACAAGCTCATCTATTTGTGATGAACATGAAGAAGAAGAAGCTTGTGAAGTGTCCACTCCCCTTCGGATTCTCAAAAGTCATCCTCCACAACAAATTATTGGAAGCTTGCATGAACGAGTTACAAGATCCAGGTTTTTCGACCCCAATTCTCATGATCATTCTGCTTTTGTTGCTTCTTTTGAATCCAAAGATATATCACACGCACTCACTAATGAATCTTGGATTATTGCCATGCAAGAAGAGTTAGAAAATTTTGAAAGAAATAATGTTTGGAAACTTGTACCTCCACCTCAAGGTCACACTTCAATTGGAACTAAATGGGTGTTTGAAAATAAACAAAGTGAGGAATGGGTTGTGGTTAGGAATAAGGCTAGGTTGGTTGCTCAAGGTTTCACACAAGTTAAAGGTCTAGATTTTGATGAAACTTTTGCTCCTGTTGCTTGATTAGAAGCCATAAGAATTTTGTTAACTTTTGCTGCATCTATGTGACACCCTCATTTCTGGTTTCTGCATGTATTCATGTTTCATTTTAAAGGAAGTGGGAACAGAAAAAGAATTTAAAGGATAGCCAAAAAGAACAAGAATCCAGTTCACAGAGAGCGCCGAAGACAACTTCCGCGGCCCGCTGGCCACGTGGCGTGTTCGGAGCTCATCCCTGCGAAGTAGGTGGAGGTTCGCCGCTAAACTGGCTACGTGGCAGGCTCGGGGCTCATCTCCGCAAAGGGGGAGAGGTCAACCCTATGGGACACGTGTTGCCTCCGGAGCTAGCCTCTGTGGTGAAGCGAAGGCAGTTCTGCAGGACACATGTCACCTTCGGAGTTAGTCACCGCGGAAATTAGAGGACCAGTTGCGCAGGATACGTGTCGACCTCGGAGCTCACCTCCGAGAGGTCCGGTTCTATTGGACACGTGTCGCCACCAGAGCTTATCTCCGGGAGGTCCGTCACTGTTGGACACGTGTCTACTTTTGGAGCTCGTCACTGAGGAAAAAGGAAATTCTCGTGCTACTTGCCATCATGGAGCTCACCTCCGAAGAGAGAGAGAGGTCCGGAATGGATACGTGGCACACCCAGAGTCATCTCCGGAGAGAGGGAAGGCCCGGCACTGACACGTGGCGTGTGCTGAGCCACCTCCATATAGAGAGGAGGTCCCGACCGCCAGGATACGTGGCGCACGCGGAGCACACCTCCGAAGGAGAAGGGAGGTCTCGCTCGCTTGACACGCGACACAACCGGAGCTCGTCTCTACGGAGAAGGAGATACCAGGCCCCGATGGACACGTGGAGCTTCCGGAGCTCATCACCACGGAGGTAACGAGTTCTGGAGTGGTTTTTGGATTCTGTACGTGTAGAAATACCGGTACAGAGGAGAAACTTACCTGAATTCCACAATGTTACCGCACCAAATCAACTAAAGATAAGTTGTTAAGATTCAACGACAATCTAAACAGAACTTTTGTTCGAAGTCCACTCAGATTAGGACTCTTCTTCCCCGATTATAAATAGAACCCAGAACCCTTGGCCGAAACCACGAACTTCTTTTCCAACTCCTGAGCCGACGACTTAGAGCCCTAGCCCCAACTCGCCGAGTAAGCCCATCGCCGGAGTTCAGTTGAGGAAGATCGCCGGAAGGGAGACCAACGATCTGTCTTGCTAGGAGAAGAACGTAAGGTATGTCTCCAATACCACCTTACGACATCGTTGTGTTTTCTTTGCATCTGTTCTTCGATTCCTTTTGAACAGAAGCTTTCTCGTGGACAGATCACTTGTTGATCGGGTTGATCTAAAGACAAGGTCATCGCCACGTCCACATCTGATCCAAACACCTCTGTTCATCATAAAACCATGCAAGAACACGTACAAACCGACCTAATAAAACTAAACTGATTATAGGATAGCATGCATATGCATCATCGCATCTAGTTTAAAGTTTGTGCATGATATTGATTGCTGTGGATCTTGTATATCCTGTATAGCAGGACAAGCTCAGGGAGCTGTCTATGACGAGGTGCAACAGTAAGGTTTCGAGATCCAAGAGCAACTGGAACCGCAAGAACAAGGCAAGTGCCCCTTGACCATATTGATCCTATGTTTTTGGGAAAAACTGTTTTGTTTTACGAAAAGGTGTGTGTGCTGAGTCAAACATGATGGGAAACCCTTTTATAGGATTTTACTAGTTTTGATTAAACCACCCTTGTCGCCAGGGAAGTTTATGAGTCGGGTATGGTTTTTTACTTTTAAGCTTCGCTGAGTCCATGGGATAGGGAAGCGAGATAGATGTGTCTAGCTAACTGCACTCGTAACGATAATGAGAAACTGATGTTGTTAATGAACATGGATCGGAGGGAGATCTAGGCAAGACTGGGTTTGTGAATGAGGTAGCATGAAATGGTGGTTTACTTGCCGTAGATCTAAGGACCAGTTCATGCGAGCACATGCCAGGATAATAGTGCCACCACAAGGCCAAGTATGGGTGCGGCTTAGCTGACTAATTAGGTAAGTTGCTAGATTGTTATGGACCGTGGAAGGCGCGGGGAATGGGAGTCGAGTGAGGACTGCCCTTGGAACTGCATGGCACAAGAGGGGGCCCGTGGGTGGGAGAATTGGAGATTCAAGCCTGCCGGTGAAACCTTAGTGAGTCCATACATCTAGTAGCCCCTTTGTAAAGGCTATTTTTGTGATCTCTTGGCTATACACCGATGGTTGTGTACTGGTATAATAGAGGTTCTGCAGTTGCCGACGGGTGACGAAATCACAAACTTGTGGGTAAAGAGGTGCAAACTCTGCAGAGTCTTAAAATTATCATGATAGCCGAGCTTACGGTCACGAGCGCCTGGCCAACTTCCATGATTAGTTGGGATGGTTATTGGTTTGGTTATGGTTTGGTTTTGGGACTGTTGAGTCCAGGTAATAAGATGGGTTGCATGACTGTTGAGTCATGACAACAAGGTTGGTCTCGGTGGGAGACGAAGTTGTTTATGAGATGAAATGGTAGCGAATACGAGATGGTATTCGTGAGATGGTAGCGAATATGAGGAGGTATTCGTGAGTAAGAATAAGGTTGATTGATGACTGGTTGTGACATGGAAGGTAATGAACATAATGGAGGTATGAGTGGTATTTTAATACATGTTGGGATTACATTCACTAAAAGATGAGTTGCTGTTTCATCATGGTTTTGATAAATAACTTTTCTTTCTGCAATGAGCCTTTTTATACCTACCTTGTTGTGAGCTACACATCATATTTTCCCACACTTGCTGAGTACATCATTGTACTCAAACTTGCATTATTATTTCATCATCAGCAACAGGAGAAGATTACTATGAAGACCAAGGGGAGCATTAGGCATGTGATCTGTTCTCAACCTTGCCTGTGGGGATGGAGTAGAGATGGAGCCATTGCTGCCTAGAATTGCTTCCGCATTAGTTAAATTGCTTCCGCATTAGAATGAAGACTTCCGCTGTGAGTACGAGTTCAAGACTCATGAAACATTGTAATAAACTCTGTTATTCGTGGTTATATATATATTCTGAATTCAGTTTGTGGAACATATGTGTATGTGTGATGAACATCCTGGGCACACATATGCATCAGTTCTCAGTTCCGTGGTTTTCCATAGAATTGAGGGCGTCACAGATTGGTATCAGAGCCACGGTTGAGGGTAGATTACACACCTAGAAACAATCACAGATTGGCATTAGAACCACGGTTCACGGTAGGTTACACGCTTAGATAGATCACAGATTGGTATCAGACACAGTCTGGTATCAACCTGTCACGGGTAGATCACACAACCTAGATAGACACAGATTGGTAGCTAAGCCACGCTGAACATAGGATGCAAGCCTAGGAGAAGCCATAGTTGGATCACAAATTTGACATCACCCTAAATCATATAGGACCCCCATTAAACAAGCCTTGAATAGGAGTTGTGTGAGCCCTTGTAATGATTGTTTGTGAGTTGTGTGCTTAGTGTGAGTTGTGGGACGTCTCAAAACATTGACCATATCCACACATAAGTAGAAAGAGGTGTGAGATGCCTCGGAACTTGTTCACATCCTCGTATGGGCTAATGTATATATAGTCCAACCCACCTTGATGCATATAGTTGAGGGAATCTACCTAACCTTCTATTCTATTTCGATCTCTCTCACAGATGGTGAGAGGAAACGCCGGCCGAAGGAACGTCCGTGACGACCAAGAGGATGGCCACGATGAAGTTCCTGTTAACCCCGGAGCTGGTGAGAACCACCTGGAACGGTTGATGGCCATGCAGAACCAACTTATGCAAACCATGATCCAAACATTGAGTCAGTTGCAGGCCAACAACAACAACCCCGTTCCAGCACCACCGCCACCACCACCACCAGCTCATAACAGGCTGGGAGAGTTCATGAGGACTCGACCACCCACCTTTGCTGAAGCTAACGACCCCATGGAGGCCAACGACTGGTTGAAATCCATGGAGAAGAAGCTTGCCATAGTGCAGTGCAATGACCGAGAGAAGGTTCTTTTTGCGTCGCACCAACTTATGGGAGTTGCCGCTGACTGGTGGGATGCCCTATGCAACGCTCATGTCGACCCAGAGGCGATCACTTGGACTGAGTTCAAGGAGAGTTTCCGCTCTCATTACATCCCTGCTGGTGTAATGATGCTCAAGAGACAGGTCACAACTGTCCCGGTATGCCCCCGAAGATATCAACTCAGACCAGATGAAGCAATACCTGTTCATGAGAGGGTTGAACAATGAGGTTCATGTTCAGCTCCTCAACAATGACTACGCAAGCTTTTAGAAGCTGGTTGACAAGGCTATAGTGGTTGAAAGCAAGATCCGATAGATCGAGCGAGAGTGCAAGAGGAAGATGCCATACCAGCCCCAAGGGAGCAACGTACGACCTCGGTACATGCCCCCGGCCGCACCGCAGTATGGATCGACTGCTCCTGCATACCGCCCTAGTCAGCCACCACAGCAACGACCCGTTGCACCAGCACCTCGTGTGCCCATGCCTCCTGTGCCCTGACCTGACATGGGCGCTGCTGTTCAAAACCCCCGCCCCAACATACCTGCTGCCGTAGGCAACAGGGCATGCTTTGCATGCGGGGAAACAGGACACTTCGTGAACCAATGCCCTAGGAGAGGCCCTAGACAGCAAGGCAACTTTCCCAAGCAGAACCTGCGACCAAACGGAGGGGACAATCAAAGAAACCGTGGACAGCAGAACTATGCTCGCGGTAACGTGAACCATGTCTCTGTTGAGGAAGCACAACAGGCTGAGAACGTCGCAATTGGTATGTTCCTTGCCAACTCCAACCCAGCCACCATCTTATTTAATTCTGGAGCATCACATTCCTTCATATCATCCAAGTTTGTTGCCAAGCATAATCTACCCATATCACACTTAAAATGTGCTATGTTAGTTAATTCTCCCAAAGGAGAGATGAGGACTAATATAGTATGTCCGAAAGTAAGCCTTAAGATAAGGGGGGTTGACTTCCTTGCCAATCTCATTGTCTTGGATTCCCAAGGGATTGACATAATACTCGGGATGGATTGGCTAAGCAAGCACAATAGGGTAATCCAATGTGCTGAAAGAAGCGTGCAGTTGACAAATGAGCACGGTATTCGTGTTGAGTTTGAGTCAGCCCAACAAACAACTGAAAAGGCAATTTTGAATCACGTCGAAGGAGCAACATTGGACAGCATTCCAGTGGTTCAAGAATTCTCGGACGTGTTTCCAGAGGAGCTTCCAGGTATGCCTCCTGATTGGGACATTGAGTTTGCCATTGATTTGGTACCCGGAACTGCACCCATAGCAAAGAGACCCTATAGGATGCCCGTCAATGAACTAATATAACTCAAGAAGCAAATTAAGAAGCATTTGGAGAAGGTTTTATACGTCCAAGCTCGTCACCATGGGGAGCTCCTGTGCTCTTCGTAGACAAGAAGGATGGGACCCAAAGGATGTGCGTGGACTATAGGTCTCTCAATGAGGTAACAATAAAAAACAAATACCCTCTGCCCCGTATAGAGGACCTATTCGACCAAATGAAAGGAGCCCGAGTGTTCTCCAATATTGATCTTCGGTCGGGATATTTCCAGCTGAAGATTAAGCCCTCCAATATACCCAAGACTGCCTTTCGAACACGGTATGGTTCGTATGAATATACCGTCATGTCTTTTGGGTTAACAAATGCACCCACATACTTCATGTTCCTCATGAAAAAGGTTTTCATGGAGTACTTGGATAAGTTCATCGTGGTTTTCATCGATGACATTATGGTGTATTCAAAAAGTGAGGAGGAGCATGAAGAACATTTGAAATTGATCTTGCAGAAAATGCGCGAGCATCAATTGTATGCCAAGCTTAACAAGTGTCAATTTTGGCTAAAGGAAATATCGTTCCTAGGCCACATTATCTCCGAAGAAGGGGTATCGGTTGATCCCGGAAAAGTGAGAGATGTTCTGAAGTGGGACCAACCGCAAAACGTGAGGGATATTTGGAGTTTTCTTGGGATGGATGGATACTATTGACGCTTCATTAAGGACTTCTCTAAGATAGCAAAGCCTATGATGGAGTTGCTAACGAAGGGAAAAGCCTTTCGATGGACACCAGCATGCCAAGAAAGCTTTGAGGAACTCAAGAAAAGGCTAACCACAGCACCGGTTTTGGTATTACCGCACGTAAGCAAGAGCTTTGACATATATTGTGACGCATCCAGACAGGGGCTCGGATGTGTGCTCATGCAAGAAGGACAAGTGGTAGCCTATGCCTCACGACAATTAAAAAATCATGAGCTTAATTATCCTACACATGACTTGGAGCTAGCAGCAGTAGTGCATGCATTGAAGATTTGGAGACATTATATGCTTGGTCATCGATGTGAGATCTATACGGATCATAAAAGCCTCAAGTACATATTTTCACAAACGGACTTGAATTTGAGGCGACGTCGATGGTTGGAACTCATCAAGGATTACGATGTTGGAATCAACTACCACCATGGGAAGGCCAATGTAGTAGCTGATGCATTGAGCCGGAAGGGAGCATGTCACCAACTCACGGTTCGGGAGCTACCACCCGAACTACGTAAGGAGTTCGAACGGTTACACCTCGGATTCTTGAACAACATGGAAATGATGGAGATCCACTCTTCATTGGAGCAAGAGATAAGAGATGGCCAAACAATGGATGAGGAGATCAAGGAGATCAAGGAAAGGATCCGACAAGGAACTGAGAAGGATTTCAAAGAAGATGAGAAGGGTACGCTTTGGCTAGGAAAAAGGATTTGTGTGCCTAATGTGAAGCACCTCCGCGACATGATATTGAAGGAGGCACATGATTCACCCTATTCCATACATCCCGGAAGTACCAAAATGTACAAGGACTTGAAGACTTGTTATTGGTGGGATGGTATGAAAAGGGATACAGCCGAATTCGTTGCCCTATGCGAGACATGCCAACAGGTGAAGATCGAACATCAAAGACCGGCGGGATTGTTGCAACCTTTGAAGGTACCAGAGTGGAAGTGGGAGGACATCAGTATGGAATTCATCTTCGGATTGCCACGTACTCAGTCGGGTTATGACTCCATCTGGGTTATCGTGGACGAATTAACGAAAACAGCCCATTTTCTCCCTATAAGGGCCAAGTACAACGTTGCACAATTAGCCGAGTTGTACATGGAGCAGATCGTGTGCCGTCATGGAGTCCCGAGGAGGATAGTCTCAGATCAAGGTTCTCAGTTTACCTCTAGATTCTGGAGGAAGCTGCAGAAAGCTATGGGTACACAACTGGATTTTAGCTCCGCCTATCACCCACAAACCGATGGGCAAACAGAAAGGACAAACCAAATTTTGGAGGACATGTTGAGAGCTTGCGCCTTGAAACGTGGGCATAGTTGGGATAGGAGTTTACCGTACGCCGAATTCTCCTATAACAACAGCTATCAAGCTAGCTTGAAGATGTCGCCTTTCGAAGCATTATATGGTAGACGGTATAGAACGCCGCTGTTTTGGAACGAAACAGGAGAGAACCCGGTGTTTGGACCCGAAGTGCTACAAGAAGCTGAAAGGCAAGTTCAAACGATACGGGAGAACTTAAAGGCTGCTCAGTCACGACAGAAAGGCTATGCGGACAATAGGAGAAGGAACTTGACCTTCGAAGTGGGAGACTTCTTATACCTTAAGTTATCACCTATCCGTGGCCAACGACGTTTCAACGTCAAAGGCAAGCTAGCACCTCGCTACATCGGACCATTTAAGATTTTGGACCAGCTTGGAGAAGTAGCCTATCAACTAGAGCTCCCAATATTTCTCTCCGACGTACATGACGTGTTTCATGTATCCCAGCTCAAGAAGTGCTTGAGAGTACCAGAGGAGCAAATACCAATGGAAGAGCTTGAACTTCAAGAGGACCTGACTTATGCGGAGCACCCTGTCCGAATTTTGGATGTAAAGGAAAGGGTCACCAGGAAAAAAGTGATCCGATGGTGCAAGGTACAATGGATCCATCACACCGAAGCTGAAGCCACATGGGAGCGTGAAGAAGACATCAAGGCAGAATTCCCTCATCTGTTCTTTACAAACGAATCTCGAGGGAGAGATTCAATTTAAGGGGGGTAGATTTGTGACACTCTCATTTCTGGTTTCTGCATGTATTCATGTTTCATTTTAAAGGAAGTGGGAACAGAAAAAGAATTTAAAGGATAGCCAAAAGAACAAGAATCCAGTTCACACAGAGCGCCGAAGACAACTTCCACGGCCCGCAGTCCACGTGGCGTGTTCGAAGCTCATCCCTGCGAAGTAGGGCGAGGTCCGCCGCTAAACTGGCTACGTGGCAGGCTCGGGGCTCATCTCTGCAAAGGGGGACAGGTCCGACCCTGAGGGACACGTGTTGCCCCCGGAGCTAGCCTCTGCGGCGAAGCGAAGGCAGTTCCGCAGGACAAATGTCATCTTCGGAGCTAGTCACCGCGGAAATTAGAGGACCAGTTGTGCGGGATACGTGTCGACCTCGGAGCTCACCTCCGAGAGGTCCGGTTCTATTGGACACGTGTCGCCACGGAGCTTATCTCCGGGAGGTCTGTCACTATTGGACACGTGTCTACTTTCGGAGCTCGTCTCTGAGGAAAAAGGAAAGTCCGGCGCTACTTGACGCATAGCATTCATGGAGCTCACCTCCGAAGAGAGGGAGGTCCGGAATGGATACGTGGCACACCCGGAGCCACCTCCGGAGAGAGGGAAGGCCCGGCAATGACACGTGGCGTGCGCGGAGCCACCTCCGAATAGAGAGGAGGTCCCGACCGTCAGGATACGTGGCGCACGTGGAGCTCACCTCCGAAGGAGAAGGGAGGTCTCGCTCGCTTGACACGCGGCACAACCGGAGCTCGTCTCTGCGGAGGAGATACCAGGCCCCGATGGACACGTGGAGCTTCCGGAGCTCATCACCACGGAGGTAACGAGTTCTGGAGCGGTTTTTGGATTCTGTACGCGTAGAAATACCGGTACGGAGGTGAAACTGACCTGAATTCCACAATGTTACCACACCAAATCAACTAAAGATAAGTTGTTAAGATTCAATGACAATCTGAACAGAACTTTTATTCGAAGTCCAATCAGATTAGGACTCTTCTTCTCCCGATTATAAATAGAACCCAGAACCCTTGGCCGAAACCACGAACTTCTTTTCCAACTCCTGAGCCGACGACTTAGAGCCCTAGCTCCAACTCGCCGAGTAAGCCCATCGCCGGAGTTCAGTTGAGGAAGATCGCGGAAAGGGAGCCCAACGATCTGTCTTGCTAGGAGAAGAATGTAAGGTAGGTCTACCACCTTACGACATTGTTGTGTTTTCTTTGCATCTGTTCTTCGATTCCTTTCGAACAGAAGCTTTCTCGTGGACAGATCACTTGTTGATCGGGTTGATCTAAAGATAAGGTCATCGCCACGTCCACATCTGATCCGAACACCTCTGTTCATCATAAAACCATGCAAGAACATGTACAAACCGACCTAATAAAACTATACTGATTATAGGATAGCATGCATATGCATCATCGCATCTAGTTTGAAGTTTGTGCATGATATTGATTGCTGTGGATCTTGTATGTGCATGATCCTGTATAGCAAGATGTCACACCCGGTTTCTCCGAAGAACAACCGAGTGAATATCACATGTATGCCAGGATCATTTTCTCATACATGTGATGACAAATAGTGAAACATCATTTATTACAAGCCAGGTGACGAATATAAATAAGTCTTACATAGCATATGTCTCGATGGACGATAATAAGTTCATCACAAGTAAATAAACTAGCAGCGGAATATTATTCTTGTGGGCTCCGTCACAGGCGTTGCCCGGGGGACTCCATGAACCTAGAAGCCTTCTTCGGGTCCAAAGTCTTGATCATTAAAGACCACATCATTCTCTTGACCTGAGCAGCAATATAAACCAACAAATATGCAAGGTTGAGTACCGATGGTACTCAGCAAGTGTGGAAAGTTATGTCATGCATGGCTAGAACAAGGAGAGCTTGAACTCATGGTTAAAGCACTACGCAATTAATACCTATCACCTTAGCTTATTAAGCACCTACATTACTACATAGATGAAATGGTCCCAAACTCCCAACCCATCATCATAATCAAATAACCATAACATCATTTCCAATGTTAAGCTCCCCTCTTAACATACTCAACTTCCAAAGCCATCCATCCTCTAATCATGAATAAGTCCAAGCCGCTCTTGACCGTGAGCACGGCTGTCATGACAGTCTTGACTATGCAGTGTTTGCACCACTGTACCCACATGTAGTGATTTCATCCCCCGTTGCCGGGTGGACTAAAAGAACCTCCATTATGCCAGTGGCTAGGAACCACATTCACACTTCCCAGGTGTGTAGCCAGGAGATCACTACGAAGCCTTTACAAAGGGATTCCCGACGAGCGTGGGCCCACTGAGGTTTCACCCCTAACAGCATACAAGAGGCTCCAACCCTGCTGCAGTGGCCCCCCTCTTGAGCCTTGCGGTTCATATGGTAGTCCAGCTGACACCTATTCCCCGCACCATCCAACACACCCATACTACACCGGATACACCTAATTAATTGGCCAAGCTGCCCCATCTCAGCATGTGGTTGGCACGGTAAAGCTAGGTTACATGCTCCATGAACCGGTCCTGAGGATCCAGGCAAGTACTAAACACAAACCCGAGTCTCGTGCACCCAGCACAAACCAAATCATCCAACTTGCCTCGATCCCTACCTCTACATAACTCATAATATCTCATTCAAGAGTAAGGTAAATAAATTGATGATCTCATATCCCAATTATCCCATTCTAAGCATGGCTAAGCATAAGCATATGAATAAATGACATGATAAAATAAATCCCAACCCAAGCTAGAAGGAAACAAGATAATGCAATTCTAGGGAAACTTCCTATCATGGGTTTCATATTTCAATTGACAACGCAAATAATTCTATCTACACATCCTAGCGTAGGATCAAAGTGGTCAAGGACACTTGCCTTCTTCCTGCTGCTCTGGGAATGGATAGTCCAGATCTTGAAAGGGGAGAACTTGCTCTGGGGCAGGTTCTACTCATACCATCACACATAGCAAAAGAAAACAACAATCCATAAGACATAGTTCACACTTTCACTTCATACAAACCATGCATTCACATTTATGAAAGTCATTCACATTTCTATGTGTTGTGGTTACTCTATGTGTGTTGATTTTGGGCTTACATGCACTTTTAAACATGTGCATATGTCTATCTTTTGTATTCAGATTTATGTTTGCATACTATATATGAATTTCCAATTTAAATAAATTCCTTATATTCAATTGATACACATCTTAGCTACCAAGTATGCATGGAAGGTATTTTCCTACTCCAAATGGGTTTTCAGATCTTCTACCAAATCCTAAACTGAAATCTTTGGATTTTGGAGATTTCATTTATCATTTTCTAGTTATGCATACCTATTTTCCTATATTTTAAGATTTACTTTCAATACCTAATTGTGCACTTTATTATGAAAATAGTAAGACACATCATCTAAACAGAATAGGTTCTGATCTAAAATAGTAAATAATATATTTTTGAACTTCTCCTCTGATGTGAACTATTTTACATTTATTTTACCAATTTTCAGAATTATTTCCTAGCCTAAAATGTGTTTCTAGATCTAATAAACATGAACACACCCAAACAGATTTCATTTCAGCCAAAAATTTATTTCTAGCTCATTCTAAAGCTTTCCAATTGTTAGTAGAGTTTAAACTTGAGTTTACAATGTGTGTGCCTCACCCTTTTAAATTTAAATCTTAATTACATATTCAAATTCCTAAATTTAATATTATATACAGTTAAAAAGGCAAACTCACCCCATTAAAGGGTCTATTATATTATTTTATAAATTTCCAGGGGTCTAACTACACATAACAGAGGGGTTTTCCTAATTTTTATTAAGTCCAGGGGCTAAAACTGATTTTTAATTGAATTTACATGAATTTCTGAAGTTCCAGGGGCTAGATCTGAAGTTTCCGGGGCTAGCTCGTATTTTCCGAGATCCCCAGGGGGTAGCGCGTAAGAATCCCGACCTTTATAACGCGGGGCTGACGTGGACCGTCCGATTTAAAACAGACGGCTGAGATTATAACGTCGAACAGGTACGTGGGGATTTAAATTCTACCGTGCGATTTAAAATAGACGGCGCACAAGCGGCCACGTCGCTCTGATCGAGCGCGGGCGGCGCTGCCCGGCGGAGCACAGCGGCGGGAGGCGGCGATCTCACAGGAGATCTTCGGATCTTCGTCAATTCTTCCGAAAACTGAGATTTCATGGCATAGATCGGTAGAGGGGAGGTCGGGTATCTCACCTCGGAGTTTTTCTTGAGCTCGGAGGTCCTGGAAGGCGGTCGGCGACGAGGTCCGAGGTGAATTCACGGCGATGCTCGTCGGCGCTGTGTTTGAAGCGCAAACCACCGAGTTTTCTGCACCTGCGTGATTCCCCGGAGGTGGTGGATCAAGATCAGCGCGTTAGATCAGAAATCCCGAGCGAAGATCGAGCGAAATTGGCCCGAGAAACTCGGGTTCTCACCGGAAGGAAAAACGGCTGATCGTGGGTGAAAATCGGGAAGATGCCGGTGTTTATATAGCCGGGGAGGGCGGCGGGTTTGTTTAGATCGAGTTTGAGTCTTCTGGGACCGAGAGTCGGGCTGAGGGACGCGGAAATCCGGGTTGGTTACGATCGCGCGCGCGCGGAAGAGTCCGGGGTCGGCGCGAGCGAGAGGTCGGGGATGACAGGCGGGCCCCACATGTCAGTGAGAGGGAAGTGGGCGCGCGGCTGCAGGCTGGCGCGGGGGTGGGTGGGCCGGCTGGTGGGTTTCGGCCCACTGGCCGGGGAGGTTTGTTTTTTTTCTTTTTCTTTTTCTTTTCCGTTTTGAGTTTAATTTGAATTCCAATTTGAATTTGAATTTCTGCACCACATGCAATACGTCCAAAAATTTTTAAATTCTCCTCTCTACAGTTTGGGGTGTTACAGCTCTACCCCCTTAAAAGAAATCTCGTCCTCGAGATTGGTGGTTCTAAGAAAACAATTCCGGAAACTGTGCCTTAAGCTCGTCTTCTCGCTCCCATGTGGCTTCCTCTTCCGAGTGATGCTTCCACTGCACCTTGCACATCCGGATTCTTTTATTTCTTGTGAGGCGTTCCATTGTCTCCAAAATCTTGGATGGTTGCTCGGCATAAGACATATCCTCAGCTACGTCAAACTCATTCATGGGTAACATCTCTTCAGGTGTTCTCAGACATTTCTTGAGCTGTGACACATGGAATACGTCATGCACATCCTATAGGCGAGCCGGTAATTCTAGTTGATACGCCACTTCGCCTTTTCTCTCCATAACTTGAAAGGGTCCGATGTATCGAGGTGATAACTTCCCTTTCACCTTGAACCTTCGAAGTCCTCAGATAGGGGACACCTTGAGATAGACATAGTCCCCCACGTTGAAAACGAGCTCTCTTCTTCGTACATCGGCATAGCTCTTTTGTCGTGTCTGTGCTATCCTCAAGTTGTTGCGAATTTCCCTCACTTTTGCCTTGGCTTCTTGTAGTACTTCGGGTCCAAGCACTTTGCTTTCCCCCGTTTGGTTCCAAAATAGTGGAGTTCTACACTTCCTCCCGTACAAAGCTTCAATCGGTGACATCTTCATACTAGCCTGATAGCTGTTGTTATAGGAGAACTCCGCATACGGTAAGTTCTTATCCCAACTCCGATTGTTTTTGAGTGCACACGCTCTCAGCATATCCTCAAGGATCTGATTGATTCTTTCCATCTGCCCGTCAGTTTGGGGATGATAGGCAGAGCTAAGATTCAGATGGGTTCCCATGGTTTCATGCAAATTCTGCCAGAACCTTGGGGTGAACTGTGTCCCTCGATCCGACACTATCTTCTTGGGCACTCCATGGTAACACACGATCCTTGACATGTACAACTCCGCCAATTTGGATCCGCTGTAGCTTTCTTTCACGGGGATGAAATGAGCTACCTTGGTTAGCCTGTCGACGATGACCCATATCGAATCGTATTCTGATTGGGTCATAGGCAATCCCACTATGAAATCCATACCGATTTCTTCCCATTTCAATTCAGGCACTTTGAGTGGTTGCAATAATCCCGCGGGTCGTTGATGTTCCGCTTTCACCAACTGACATGTGTCACATAGGGGAACATGTTCCGCGACATCTCGCTTCATGCCATACCACCAATACCTGCTCTTGAGGTCCTGGTACATCTTCGTACTCCCAGGATGAATGGAATAGTCGGAATCATGAGCCTCCTTCAAAATCCATTCACGGATCTCCTTCACTTCAGGCACACAAATTCTTTTCCCGTGCCACACCGTACCTTGTTCATCCTCTCTGAAACCAGGGGCTCTATTATCCTTGATGAGTTGTCGGATTTCTTGTATCTTCTCATCATTCTTTTGACCATCGCGTATGTCTTGTTCTAGTGTGGAGTCCACTTCCATGGCGATGGCTTCACCACTATTCACCAGGCATAGATTGAGCCTTATAACATCGTCCTTCAATTCTGCAGGCATGTCCTTCAAGCTCAACTTATTGACCTGCACTTTCCGACTTAAAGCATCTGCCACGACGTTTGCTTTCCCAGGATGATAGTTGATGCCCACATCAAAGTCATTGATTAGCTCTAACCATCTCCTTTGTCTGAGGTTGAGATCTGGCTGTGTGAAAATGTACTTTAGACTCTTATGATCCGTATATATATCTGTCCTCTTCCCCATCAAGTAGTGCCGCCAAATTTTTAACGCGTGTACCACTGCGGCTAGTTCTAGGTCATGTGCAGGATAGTTCTTCTCGTGTTTCCAGAGCTGCCGGGATGCATAAGCCACGACATGCTCTTCTTGCATGAGAACACATCCTAACCCGTTTCCAGAGGCATCGCAGTACACCGAAAAGTTCTTCTGTATATCTGGCATAACTAGAACTGGGGCTGTTGTCAATCTTTTCTTTAGCTCCTGAAAACTCATCTCGCACTGCAGCATCCATGTGAATGTGATTCCCTTCTCCAACAGTTTGGTGAGGGGTCTCGAGATCTTGGAGAATCCCTCAATAAACCGTCGATAATATCCAGCCAATCCCAAGAAGCTTCGAACGTCCCCGACATTCTCAGGGGTCTTCCACTCCTGTATATCCTCGATCTTGGCGGGATCTACGGAGATTTCTCCCTCCGAGATTATATGTCCTAAGAAGGGAACTCTCTTCAGCCAAAACTCACACTTGCTCAACTTGGCATATAGTTGGTGTTCTCTCAGCTTCTGCAACACCAACCTTAGATGTTTCTCATGTTCCTCTTCATCTTTGGAGAAGACGAGAATGTCATCTATGAAAACCACCACAAATTTGTCCAGGTATTCCATGAATACCTTGTTCATGAGATACATGAAGTATGCCGGGGCATTAGTTAGCTCGAAAGGCATGACGGTTTATTCATACAGTCCGTACCGAGATACGAAAGCTGTCTTTGGAATATCCGTTTGCCTTATCTTAAGTTGGTGGTATCCCGACCGGAGATCAATTTTCGAGAACACACAAGCTCCCCTCAACTGATCAAACAAGTCTTCAATGCGGGGTAATGGGTACTTGTTCTTGATGGTTACTTCATTCAAGGCACGATAGTCTACGCATAACCTTTGGGTTCCGTCCTTCTTCAGTACAAATATCACTGGAGCTCCCCATGGTGAGGAACTAGGACGAATATACCCCTTCTCCGTCAATTCTCTTAAATGATCCTTGAGTTCGCCCAGCTGGTTGGAGTCCATCCGATAACGTCTCTTGTATATCGGAGCTGTTCCAGGCACTTGCTCAATCGCGAATTCCACTTCACGATCGGGAGGCATACCTGGCAACTCCTCCGGAAAAACATCTGGGTATTCCCTGATAATCCTGATCTCCTCCACTTTCACCTCAACTTGATTTAATTTAATGTCCCTCCTAGGCTCTTGTATTGTTGTGAACTTTACTCTTGTGCCACTAGGGTGAGTTAGTTCCACCGTTCTGGTCGAACAATGGATGATTCCCTTATGTTTGGTCAACCAATCCATGCCCAAAATAATATCTATCCCTTGTGAATCTATCACTATGAGGTTGGCAGTAAATACCACCCCATTAATTTCTAGATTCACCTTGGGACACACTTGTCTTGTCCTTATTTCTCCACCTGGAGAGTTTACTGCTAGCATATGGTTCATTTGTGTTGTTGCTAGGTCATGCTTCTTAACAAACCCTTGAGCAATGAACGAGTGGGTAGCACCAGAATCAAACAGCAGGGTTGCAATGTGTAAATTGGCAGGAAACTTACCAACTACCACGTCGGGTGCCTCTTGCGCCTCCTCCATGGTGACGTGGTTCACCCGTCCTCGCATTACATTCTGCTGTTGCGGCTGCACGGGCTTCTTCTTTGGGCACTTATGGACGTAGTGCCCCACTTCACCACAGTTAAAGCATTGCACCACAACCTTAGGTGTCTGGCCTTTGTTGTCTTGGGGTTGGTTTGGGGGTCCTTGTACTGCTGGTCGAGGTTGATATGTAGGGCGAGGCTGCTGTCCAAACTGACGTTGTGGTGGTGCTGGTGCTGCCGGAGGCCTGAAGTTCGGGTTGTACCCTCTTGGTGCTGAGTAGGGTACCGCAGCACGGCTCATCTGCCCTGCGGGTTGCTGCATCAGACGTGGGCGGGTGTTGCTACCCGAGGCTTGGTGTGACCATCCTGCCTTCCTCTTGTTTTCATTTTCCAAGGCCTTCAGCTTCCTTTCTACAACAAATGCTCTGTCCACCATCTTTTGGAAGCTTTCATACTCGTTGGAGGACATTGCACACTGCATTTCTGCGGTAAGTCCTTCCACGAAACAATCCTGTTTCTGCTCATCAGTCTCTATGTCCCGTGGGGCATAACGGGATAGTTGAGTGAATTTAGTGAGGTATTCCCTCACAGTCATGTTTCATTGCTGCAATCCCAAGAACTCCTTCCTCTTATTTTTGAGTTCACCCCTTGGTATGTAATGGTTGCGGAAGCTATGCTTGAACTCTTCCCAAGTGATGTTCTCAGGGTCATGATGGGCGGCCACGTAAGCGGTCCACCAATCAGCAGCAGGTCCATGCAATTGGTGAGAGGCAAACAGCACCCTCTCATACCCCTGGCACTGTATAATCCTCATCTTGCTCTCAATGGTCTTTAGCCAATCGTCTGCCTCCAGGGGTTCAGCAGCACTCGCAAACTTTGGAGGTTGAGTTCCTAGAAACTCACTCAACCTTGGATGGCGTGGTGCAGCTTGTGGAGGTGGAGCTTGATGCAAGTTGGCCACCACTTGAGCCAAGTTCTGGATGAGCTGATTTTGATTCTCAAGCATTTGGTGGATGGGATCAACTCCTTCACGGCGACCACCCCTGTCTTGGCCTCCAGAAAGATAAGGGTTGCCTGCCTCATCGTTGTTGTTGGCGAGGTTTGCAGCACGACCCTTTCCTCTTTCGGCCATCTATCATGATTAACCAGATGTTAGTTTAAAGCATTACATATTAACTTAACAGTTTTTGCTTGTTTAATCTTTAAGATTTTGAGAACTTATTTCATTTATATTTTCTGAGGATTTCATGTCTTACGTGAACATAAATGCATTCTTAATTCATAGGGGTTCACACACCAAAGCAAAACAATCTGAAGACGAGGTTGTGGACAAACGCCCATGGCTTCCACAACTCACGTCACACACCAAGCATTGACACACCATTAACTAAGGTAACGACTCGACTACTCGACATCCTGCTAAACTATGGGAAGGACTCTACACTACTCGTATCACTGAGCTGGCTCCTCGGGATCTTCCTCATTATTGCGGCTGCCTTCTGACTCCGCTTTGGGTGGGGAGGCTGCTGGTGGAGAAGTGCGACGACACCTGATCGCCCGGCGATCTGGGGAGTCAGGAGTCCACGTGTCATTCACGGTGACACACAGTTCATTCCCATCTCCTCTTTCTCTCGCCCTCAAGCAGGCTCGAAGCAACACCTCGGTTTCCTTTAGGGTGTCAGGAGCATCCTGAAGCTCCTGTTGACACTCCTGCAGTCGAGTGCTGAGCATAACAGCATCCTCCAAGCACAGGTCCATGTGCTCATGGGAAGTCCCCTGCTGCACTGGCGGGTACTTGTACTCCGTTGTACCACTCTCGCGCTGGAGGACATACATGTACTCAGTCCGGTCCAAGTGACGACGATAGATGTGACTCTGACAGGTGATTGCCTCCCAGGTGACATCCTTCTCCGCATCGACCTGTGTCGCTCGACAAGATGGAGAGCGGTGGATCTTGAGCAGCTGATTTTCGTGGATAATCCTCATCTCTGAACTCCATTCTTCCCTCTTCTCACGGATAGTCCTGGTGGAGCTATAGTGTATGATTAGCTTGCCCGTATTGCCGGCGGCTTGGAGCATGCGTCGAAGACGGCGCAACAAGCCTCCTACTGCCAATCCGTAGGAGAGATACGTCACCGGACGGTTCTCCTCTCTCAGGGCAAGGGCAACTACGGGAACTCTCCCTCCGGTGGACTTGCGGGCGGTGCGGATCATGCGAACCATCTAAAACATAAAGCATTTAAAATTAAGTTAGATAAGATTTAAGCAAAAATCCTATTTTGAATAAAAGATGGGGTAAGATGAATAAAGTGGCCCATTAAATAACACTTTTCAACCCACACCTTGTAAAATAGTTTTTAAGAAAATAGGATCCTTAAATACGTCCATTTCTACCTAGGTCCACGTTCCTACGGGCAACCTTGGCTCTGATACCACTTCTGTCACACCCGGTTTCTCCGAAGAACAACCAAGTGAATATCACATGTATGCCAGGATCATTTTCTCATACATGTGATGACAAATAGTGAAGCATCATTTATTACAAGCCAGGTGTCGAATATAAATAAGTCTTACATAGCATATGTCTCGATGGATGATAATAAGTTCATCACAAGTAAATAAACTAGCAGCGGAATATTATTCTTGTTGGCTCCGTCATAGGCATTGCCCGGGTGACTCCATGAACCTAGAAGCCTTCTTCGGGTCCAAAGTCTTGATCATTAAACACCACAGCATTCTCTTGACCTGAGCAGCAATATAAACCAACAAATATGCAAGGTTGAGTACCGATGGTACTCAGCAAGTGTGGGAATGTTATGTCATGCATGGCTAGAACAAGGAGAGGTTGAAATCATGGTTAAAGCACTACGCAATTAATACCTATCACCTTAGCTTATTAAGCACCTACATTACTACATAGATGAAATGGTCCCAAACTCCCAACCCATCATCATAATCAAATAACCATAACATCATTTCCAATGTTAAGCTCCCCTTTTAACATCCTCAACTTCCAAAGCCATCCATCCTCTAATCATGAATAAGTCCAAGCCGCTCTTGACCGTGAGCACAGCTGTCATGACAGTTTTGAGTCTGCAGAGTTTGCACCACTGTACCCACATGTAGTGATTTCATCCCCCGTTGCTGGGTGGACTAAAAGAACCTCCATTATGCCAGTGGCTACGAACCACATTCACACTTCCCAGGTGTGTAGCCAGGAGATCACTACGAAGCCTTTACAAAGGGATTCCCGACGAGCATGGGCCCACTGAGGTTTCACCCCTAACAGCATACAAGAGGCTCCAACCCCGCTGTAGTGGCCCCCTCTTGAGCCTTGCGGTTCATATGGTAGTCCAGCTGACACCTATTCCCCGCACCATCCATCACACCCATACTACGCCGGGGATACACCTAATTAATTGGCCAAGCTGCCCCATCTCAGCGTGTGGTTGGCACGGTAAAGCCAGGTTACATGCTCCATGAACCGGTCCTTAGGATCCAGGCAAGTACTAAACACAAACCCGAGTCTCGTGCACCCAGCACCAACCAAATCATCCAACTTGCCTCGATCCCTACCTCTACATAACTCATAATATCTCATTCAAGAGTAAGGTAAATAAATTGATGATCTCATATCCCAATTATCCCATTCGAAGCATGGCTAAGCATAAGCATATGAATAAATGACATGATAAAATAAATCCCAACCCAAGCTACAAGGAAACAAGGTAATGCAATTCTAGGGAAACTTCCTATCATGGCTTTCATATTTCAATTGACAATGTAAATAATTCTATCTACACATCCTAGCGTAGGATCAAAGTGGTCAAGGACACTTGCCTTCTTCCTGCTGCTCTTGGAATGGATAGTCCTGTTCTTGAAAGGGGAGAACTTGCTCTGGGGCAGGTTCTACTCATACCATCACATATAGCAAAAGAAAACAACAATCCATAAGACATAGTTCACACTTTCACTTCATACAAACCACGCATTCACATTTATTAAAGCCATTCACATTTCTATGTGTTGTGGTTACTCTATGTGTGTTGATTTTGGGCTTACAAGCACTTTTAAACATGTGCATATGATTTCTAACTTTTGTATTCAGATTTATGTTTGCATACTATATATGAATTTCCAATTTAAATAAATTCCTTATATTCAATTGATACACATCTTAGCTACCAAGTATGCATGGAAGGTATTTTCCTACTCCAAATGGGTTTTCAGATCTTCTACCAAATCCTAAACTGAAATCTTTGGATTTTGGAGATTTTATTTATCATTTTCTAGTTATGCATACCTATTTTCCTATATTTTAAGACTTACTTTCTATACCTATCTGTGAACTTTATTATGAAAATAGTAAGACACATCATCTAAACAGAATAGGTTCTGATCTAAAATAGTAAATAATATATTTTTGAACTTCTCCTCTGATGTGAACTATTTTACATTTATTTTACCAATTTTCAGAATTATTTCCTAGCCTAAAATGTGTTTCTAGATCTAATAAACATGAACACACCCAAACAGATTTCATTTCAGCCTAAAATTTATTTCTAGCTCATTCTAAAGCTTTCCAATTGTTAGTAGAGTTTAAACTTGAATTTACAATGTGTGTGCCTCACCCTTTTAAATTTAAATCTTAATTACATATTCAGAATCCTAAATTTAATATTATATAAGGTTAAAAAGGCAAACTCACCCAATTAAAGGGTCTATTATATTATTTTATAAATTTCCAGGGGTCTAACTACACATAACAGAGGGGTTTTCCTAATTTTTATTAAGTCCAGGGGCTAAAACTGATTTTTAATTGAATTTACATGAATTTCTGAAGTTCCAGGGGCTAGATCTGAAGTTTCCGGGGCTAGCTCGTATTTTCGGAGATCCCCAGGGGGTAGCGCGTAAGAATCCCGACCTTTATAACGCGGGGCAGACGTGGACCGTCCGATTTAAAACAGACGGCTGAGATTATAACGTCGAACCGGTACGCAGTGATTTAAATTCTACCGTGCGATTTAAAATAGACGGCGCACAAGCGGCCACGTCGCTCTGATCGAGCGCGGGCGGCGCTGCCCGGCGGCGCGTGGCGGCGGGAGGCGGCGATCTCACCCGAGATCTTGGGATCTTCGTCAATTCTTCCTAAAACTGAGATTTCATGGCATAGATCGGTAGAGGGGAGGTCGGGGATCTCACCTCGGGGTTTTTCTTGAGCTCGGAGGTCCTAGAAGGCGGTCGGCGACGAGGTCCGAGGTGAATTCACGGCGATGCTCGTCGGTGCTGTGTTTGAAGCGCAAACCACTGAGTTTTCTGCACCTGCGTGATTCCCCGGAGGCGGTGGATCAAGATCAGCGCGTTAGATCAGAAATCCCGAGCGAAGATCGAGCGAAATTGGCCGGAGAAACTCGGGTTCTCACCGGAAGAAAAAAACGGCTGATCGTGGGTGAAAATCGGGAAGATGCCAGTGTTTATATAGCCGGGGGACGGCGGCGGGTTTGT
Source organism: Neostapfia colusana (assembly GCA_030760725.1). Taxonomy (NCBI): domain Eukaryota; kingdom Viridiplantae; phylum Streptophyta; class Magnoliopsida; order Poales; family Poaceae; genus Neostapfia; species Neostapfia colusana. The sequence continues at coordinate 45,523,588 of JASWHV010000002.1, read as the reverse complement.
TTAGATCGAGTTTGAGTCTTCTGGGACCGAGAGTCGGGCTGAGGGACGTGGAAATCCGGGTTGGTTACGATCGCGCGCGCGCGGAAGAGTCCGGGGTCGGCGCGAGCGATAGGTCGGGGATGACAGGCGGGCCCCGCATGTCAGTGAGAGGGAAGCGGGCGCGCGGGTGGGTGGGCCGGCTGGGCGGTTTCGGCCCACTGGCCGGGGAGGTTTGTTTTTTTCTTTTTCTTTTCTGTTTTGAGTTTAATTTGAATTCCAATTTGAATTTGAATTTCTGCACCACAGGTTTTGGGGTGTTACACAGGACAAGCTCAGGGAGCTGTCTACGACGAGCTGCAACAGCAAGGTTTCGAGATCCAAGAGCAACCGGAACCGCAAGAACAAGGCAAGTGCCCCTTGACCATATTGATCCTATGTTTTTGGAAAAAACTGTTTTGGTTTGCGAAAAGGTGTGTGTGCTGAGTCAAACATGATGGGAAACCCTTTTATAGGAGTTTACTAGTTTTGGTTAAACCACCCTTATCGCCAGGGAAGTTTATGAGTCGGGTATGGTTTTTACTTTTAAGCTTCGTTGAGTCCATGGGATTGGGAAGCGAGATAGATGTGTCTAGCTAACTGCACTCGTAACGATAATGAGAAACTGATGTTGTTAATGAACATGGATCAGAGGGAGATCTAGGCAAGACTGGGTTTGTGAATGAGGTAGCATGAAATGGTGGTTTACTTGCTGTAGATCTAAGGACTGGTTCATGCGAGCACATGCCAGGATAACAGTGCCATCACAAGGCCAAGTATGGGTACGGCTTAGCTGACTAATTAGGTAAGTTGCTAGATTGTTATGGACCGTGGAAGGTGCGGGGAATGGGAGTCGAGTGAGGACTGCCCTGGGAACTGCATGGCACAAGAGGGGGTCCGTGGGTGGGAGAATTGGAGATTCTAGCCTGCCGGTGAAACCTTAGTGAGTCCATACATCTAGTAGCCCCTTTGTAAATGCTATTTTGTGATCTCTTGGCCATACACCGACGGTTGTGTACTGGTATAATGGAGGTTCTGCAGTCGTCGACGGGTGACAAAATAACAAACTTGTGGGTAAAGAGGTGCAAACTCTGCAGAGTCTTAAAACTATCATGATAGCCGAGCTTACGGTCACGAGCGCCTGGCCAACTTGCATGATTAGTTGGGATGGTTATTGGTTTGGTTTTGGGACTGTTGAGTCCGGGTGATAAGGTGGGTTGCATGACTGTTGAGTCATGACAACAAGGTTGGTCTCGGTGGGAGACGAAGTTGTTTATGATATGAAATGGTAGCGAATACGAGATGCTATTCGTGAGATGGTAGCGAATACGAGGAGGTATTCATGAGCAAGAATGAGGTTGATTGATGACTGGTTGTGACATGGAAGGTAATGAACATAATGGAGGTATGATTGGTATTTTAATACATGTTGGGATTACATTCACTAAAAGATGACTTGCTGTTTCATCATGGTTTTGATAAATAACTTTGCTTTCTGCAATGAGCCTTTTTATACCTACCTTGTTGTGAGCTATATATCATATTTTCCCGCACTTGCTGAGTACATCATTGTACTCAAACTTGCATTATTATTTCATCATCAGCAACAGGAGAAGATTACTATGAAGACCAAGGGGAGCATTAGGCGTGTGATCTGTTCTCAACCTTGCTTGTGGGGATGGAGTAGAGATGGAGCCATTGCTGCCTAGAATTGCTTCCGCATTAGAATGAAGACTTCCGCTGCATAGAAATAAGACTTCCGCTGTGAGTATGAGCCTAAGACTCATGAAACATTGTAATAAACTCTGTTATTCGTGGTTATATATATTTGGAATTCAGTTTGTGGAACATATGTGTATGTGTGATGAACATCCTGGGCACACATATGCATCAGTTCTCAGTTCCGTGGTTTTCCACAGAATTGAGGGCGTCACAATCTAAAGGTTTTAAGCTATATCAAATGGATGTTAAAAGTTTTTTTCTTAATGGCTACATAGATGAGGAGGTTTATGTCAAACAACCACGTGGTTTTGAAAATCCAAATTTTCCTAATCATGTTTACAAACTGTCCAAAGCCTTGTATGGTCTCAAACAAGCCCCTAGAGCATGGTATGATAGGTTAAAAACATTCTTGCTTGAAAAGGGGTTTACCATGGGCAAGGTTGATATAACTCTTTTTGTGCTTAAGCATGGCAATGACTCATTATTCGTTCAAGTGTATGTGGATGATATTATCTTGGGTTGTGCTTCTCATGATCTTATGTCCAAGTTTTCAGCTATGATGAGTTCAGAATTTCAGATGAGTATGATGGGAGAACTCACGTACTTTTTGGGGATGCAAATCAAGCAAACCAAGGAGGGTACCTTTTGTGCATCAAACAAAGTATACAAAAGATCTCCTAAGGTGCTTCAACATGGACAAAATCAAGCCTCTTCGGACACCAATGGGAACAGCAACAACACTTGAACTTGATGAAGATTGTGATCCCGTTGATAAAAAAGAATATAGAAGCATGATCGGATCACTTTTGTATCTCACGGTATCAAGACCGGACATACAATTCAGCGTATGTCTTTGTGCACGGTTTCAAGCCTCCCCACGTGCTTCACATCGTCAAGCCGTCAAAATGATTCTCAGGTACTTACATGGAACTCAAGAATTTGGCATTTTTCTTCCTTCTTCCTCAACCGTTACTTTGAAAGCTTTTTCCAATGCTGATTTTGTGGGTTGTAGGATTGATAGGAAAAGTACTTCTGGTGCTTGTCATTTTCTTGGTAATTCACTTGTTGCATGGTCCTCTAGAAAACAAAGTTCAGTTGCACAATCCACAGCCGAATCTGAATATGTAGCTGCTGCTAGTGCTTGCTCACAAATTCTTTGTATTGTTCAAACACTTAAGGACTATGGGGTTGATCTAGATAGTGTTCCACTGTTTTGTGATAATACTAGTGCCATTTGCATTGCTAAAAACCCCGTGCAACATTCGAGAACTAAGCACATTGACATGAGGTATCACTCTCTCCGTGATAATGTTGCAAAAGGGAACATTGTGCTTCACCATGTAGATACCGAACAACAATTGGCTGACATTTTTACAAAACCTTTGGATTTCACTCGTTTTTGTTACATTCATAGTGAAATAGGGGTTATGCATCCTCATGGCTTAAATTGAGGGAGAATTTTGAAACTTGGGAAGTCTATGTGTGAATCTGAAATTAAAATAATATGAGCATAGTATTTCATGCACATATGACTTTGTGATTCCTTTTTCATGCTGAAAGTTCTTACTACATTACTCATGTTATACATTTTGTAGTTTTTACCATGTCTAGTAATTGGAATAATTACTTAAACTAAATCTGGTCATAGTCGAACTTTCTTGCTGTTTTGAACTTGTTGCATGCTCACAAGTGCTTTTAATCAGAAAGAATTAATCAAGTAATCAACTCACATGTTGAGTTTTTATGTTCAAATAAAAAAATGAGAAAAGATCAAGAGAATATGCATGCATCGCACTTCTTCTTTTGAGATGGCTTATCATTGCACTTAGATATGAACTTGAAAGGAGTTGTGTATGACTAAAACCATGTCCTTAAGCTTCTGACTGTTTAATGACATAGGCTTGACTTGGTTGGTTAGAATAAGGCTGATGCTGCATATAATCTCTTGCAAATGTCATAAGATCAAAATTTTTGCTTTAAATAATAAATAAAATGCAGCAACAAGTGTCATGCTTTCAGGTCTTGAAATAGTTAAGTTTCTGAGATCATGACTTGCTTAAATTGAAAATTACACTTGATCTCTAGCATGGCTTACACTACTTTATGTATCTCATTGATGTGATAGTGTAAGTTACTTGATAGTATGATTTGGATGAGCTTTATTTTATATGTATATGTTATAATGTGCTCATAACAAATTAAAATTTCTCTTTTGTACCTTGCTGAATACATTGTCAAAGGGGGAGAAATTGATCACACATTGCACACATTCACAAGTGTTTCGGCACGATTCTTCTCAGGGGGAGAATTTTTGGTATTTTTGTTTTTCTTCTCATTTTATTTCTGATTTACAAAGGGGGAGAAATTGTTTTAAAAACTTTTCATGTGAATAAGCCAATGTTCGGATTTTAAGTGGTGTTGCCAATGCATTCATCAAGGGGGAGATTGTGAGACCTATGTGTGCTGAATACATTGGCTTAGACGATAAAAGTTTTGAATACTAACTTTTTAACAAGGTCCGACTCTAGGCACGAGCTCCTCCTCGTCGCCGACCGGGTTCCGAGTCCTTCAGGCCTAAGAAATTAGCCTAGGTGAGCTCCCCTACCTCCCCTCTGCCGTATGCTACCAAAAAGGGCGGGTGTTAGCGTCTGTAGATGAAGATCCGCGACCTCGCCGGCGAGATCGCGCCTCTCCCACCGTGCGCCGCCGCGCGCGCGGATGAACTCCAGCCAGGAACGACGTGGCCTCTTGTGCGTTGTCTATTTTAAATCGCGCGGTAGAAATAAAGCCACCGCGTACCGGTTCGGCGATCTAATCTGAGCCGCCTGTTTTAAATCGGACAGTCCACATCAGCCCCGTGTTATAAAGGCCGGGATTCTTACATGCTACCCCCTGGGGATCTCGGAAAACACGAGCTAGCCCCGAAAACTTCTGATCTAGCCCCTGGAACTTCAGAAAAATCGTGTAAATTCATTTAAAAATCAGTTTTAACCCCTGGACTTAATAAAAATTAGGAAAACCCCTCTGTTATGTGTAGTTGGACCCCTGGAAATTTATGAAATAGTAAATTAAACCCTGCAGTAGGGTGGATTTACCTTTTTGACCCTATATGAGATTAAATTCAGAAATTTGAATATGTGACTAGGATTTAAATCTAAAGGATAAGGCAAACACATGTGCAAATTCAAATTAACCTCTCCTAGCACTTGGAAAACTTTAGAATGAGTTAAAAGTAGATTTTAGGCTGAAATGAAATCTGCCTAAGTGTTACTTATTTTTATTTTCTCTAGAGACACATTTTAGGCTAGGAAATGATTATAAAAACTAGTAAAATAAATTTAATTTGTTCCACATCAGAGAGGAAGTTCAAAAATATATTATTGAACATTTTAGATCAGAACCTATTCTGTTTAGATGATGTGTCTTACTATTTTTATAATAAAGTTTACTTTTAGGAATAGAAAATAAATCTGAAAATATAGGAAAATAGGTATGCATAATTAGAAAATGATAAATGAAGTCTCCAAATCCAAAAACTTCAGTTTAGGATTTGGTAGAAGATCTGAAAACCTATTTGGAGTAGGAAATTACCTTTCATGCAAACTTGGTAGCTAAGAAGTGTATTAATTAAATATAAAGAATTTGTTCAAATTGGAAATTCATATATAGTGTGCAAACAGAAATCTGAATACAAAAATTAGAAATCATATACATATGTTTAAAAGTGCATGTAGGCCAAAAATCAACACATGTAGAGTAACCACCACTCTTAGAAATGAGAATGACTTTCATAGGTATGTATGTGTGGTTTGTATGAAGTGAAAGTGTGAACTATGTCTTATGGATTGTTGTTTTCTTTTGCTATGCGTATTGGCATGAGTAGAACCTGCCCCAGAGCAAGTTCTCCCCTTCCAAGACCAAGACTTTCCATTCCCAGAGCAGCAGGAAGAAGGCAAGTGTCCTTGACCACTTTGATCCTATGCTAGGATGTGTAGATAGAATTATTTGCATTGTCAATTGAAATATGAAACCCATGCTAGGAAGTTTCCCTAGAATTGCATTATCTTGTTTTCTTGTAGCTTGGGTTGGGATTTGTTTTATTATGTCATTCATTCATATTACTTATGCTTAGCCATGCTTAGAATGGGATAAGTGGGATATGAGATCATCAACTTGTTTACCTTACTCTTGAATGAGACATTATGAGTTATGTAGAGGTAGGGATCGAGGCAAGTTGGATGATTTGGTTGGTGCTGGGTGCACGAGACTCGGGTTTGTGTTTAGTACTTGCCTGGATCCTAAGGACCGGTTCATGGAGCATGTAACCTGGCTTTACCGTGCCAACCACATGCTGAGATGGGGCAGCTTGGCCAATTAATTAGGTGTATCCCCGGCGTAGTATGGGTGTGTTGGATGGTGCGGGGAATAGGTGTCAGCTGGACTACCATATGAACCGCAAGGCTCAAGAGGGGACCAATGCAGTGGGGTTGGAGCCTCTTGTATGCTATTAGGGGTGAAACCTCAGTGGGCCCACGCTCGTCAGGAATCCCTTTGTAAAGGCCTCGTAGTGATCTCCTGGCTACACACCTGGGAAGTGTGAATGTGGTTCACGGCCACTGGCATAATGGAGGTTCTTTTAGTCCACCCGGCAACGGGGGATGAAATCACTACATGTGGGTACAGTGGTGCAAACTCTGCAGAGTCAAAACTGTCATGACAGCCGTGCTCACGGTCAAGAGCGGCTTGGACTTATCCATGATTAGAGGATGATGGATTTGGAAGTTGAGGATGTTAAGCGGGGAGCTTGACATTGGATATGATGTTATGGTTACTTGATTTTGATGATGGGTTGGGAGATTGGGACCATTTCACCTGTGCAGTAATGTAGGTGCTTAATAAGCTAAGGTGATAGGTATTAATTGCGTAGTGCTTTAACCATGAGTCAACCTCTCCTTGCTCTAGCCATGCATGACATAACCTTCCTACACTTGCTGACTACCCACGGTACTCAAACATGCTTTTCTGTTGGTTTATATTGCTGCTCAGGTCAAGAGAATGATGTGGTGTTTAATAACCAAGAATTTGGTCCCGAGGAAGGATTCTAGCTTCACGGAGTCCCCCGGGCAACGCCTGTGATGGAGCCCACAAGATTTTTATTCCGATATTGCTTTATTTACATGTTATGAACATATTATCGTCCATCGAGATGTATGCTATGTAAGACTTATTTATATTCATCACCTGACTTGTAATAAATGATGCTTCACTATTTGTCATCACATGTATGAGAGAATAATCCTGGCATACATGTGGTATTCACTCGGTTGTTCTTCGGAGAAACCGGGTGTGACAGAAGTGGTATCAGAGCCAAGGTTGCCCGTAGGAACGTGAACCTAGGTAGAAATGGACGTATTTAAGGACCCTATTTTCTTAAAAACTATTTTACAAAGGTGTGGGTTGAAAGTGTTATTTTATAGGGTCACTTTATTTATTCATGTTACTTCAACTTTTATTTAAAATATAATTTTTGTTTAACTCTTATCTAACTTAATTTTAAATGCTTTATGTTTTAGATGGTTCGCATGATCCTCACCGCCCGCAAGTCCACCGGAGGGAGAGTTCCGGTAGTTGCCCCTTGCCTTAAGAGAGGAGAACACTCCGGTGACGTACCACTCCAACGGGTTGGCAGTAGGAGGCTTGTTGCGCCGTCTTCGGCGTATGCTCCACGCCGCCGGCAATACGGGCAAGCTAATCATACACTACAACTTCACCCAGACCATCCGTGAGAAGCAGGAAGAATGTAGTTCAGAAATGAGGATTATCCATGAAAATCAGCTGCTCAAGATCCACCGCTCTCCAGCTTGTCGGGCGACACAGGTCGATGCTGAGAAGGATGTCACCTGGGAGGCCATCACCTGCCAGAATTACATCAACCGTCGCCACCTGGACAGGATTGAGTACATGTATGTCCTCCAGCGTGAGAGTGGCACCGCGGAGTACAAGTACCCGCCAGTGCAGTAGGGGACTTCCCATGAGCACATGGACCTGTGCTTGGAGGATGCTGCTATGCTCAGCACTCGACTGCAGGAGTGCCAGCAGGAGCTTCAGGATGTTCTTGACACCCTGAAGGAGACTGAGGCATTGCTTCGCGCCAGCTTGAGGGCGAGAGAAAGAGGAGATGAGAATGAAATGTGTGTCACCGTGAATGACACATGGACTCCTGACTCCCCAGACCGCCGGGCGAGCAGGCGTCGCCGCACTTCTCCACCAGCAGCTTCCCCACCCAAAGCGGAATCAGAGGGCAGCCGCAATAATGAGGAAGACCTCGAGGAGCCAGCTCAGTGATACGAGTCGTTTAGAGTTCTTTCCCTTATTTCAGCAGGTTATCGAGTAGTCGAGCCAATACCTTAGTTATTTGTGTGTTAATGTTTGGTGTGTAACGTGAGTTGTGGAAGCCATGGGCATTTGTCCACAACCTCGTCTTTAGATTGCTTTGCTTTGATGTGTGAACCCCTATGAATTAAGAGTGCATTTATTTTCGCGTGAGACGTGACTCCCAAAAATCTAAGTGAAACCCCTAGAAAATGTTAATATATATTAAGGCCTCAAAAGTTTAAGTTTAAACAAGCAATTTGGGAAGTTAATACGTAATGCTTTAAGTTAACATTTGGTTGATCATGATAGACGGCTGGAAGAGGAAAGGGTCGTGGTGCCAACCCCACCAACAACAACGATGAGGCCGGCAACCCTCATCTTTCTGGAGGACAAGACAGGGGTGGTCGCCGTGAAGGAGCTGATCCTATCCACCAGATGCTTGAAATCAGAATCAGCTCATCTAGAGCCTAACTCAAGTGGTGGCCAACTTGCACCAAGCTCCACCCCCACAAGCTGCACCACGCCAACCAAGATTGAGTGAGTTTCTGGGGACTCAACCTCCAAAGTTTGCTAGTGCTGCTGAACCTCTGGAGGCAGATGATTGGCTAAAGACCATTGAGAGCAAGATGAGGATCATACAATGCCAAGGCATGAGAGGGTGCTGCTCGCCTCTCACCAATTGCATGGACCTGCTTCTGATTGGTGGACCGCTTACATGGCAGCCCATCATGACCCTGAGAACATCACTTGGGAAGAGTTCAAGCGCAGTTTCCGCAACCATTACATACCAAGGGGTGAACTCAAAAACAAGAGAATGGAGTTCTTGGGACTGCAGCAAGGAAACATGACTGTGAGGGAATACCTCACTAAGTTCACCCAACTATCCCGTTATGCACCCCGGGACATCGAAACTGATGAGCAAAAACAGGACTGTCTTGTGGAAGGAATTACTATGGAAATGCAGTGTGCAATGTCCTCTAACGAGTATGAAAGCTTCCAAAAGATGGTAGACAGAGCATTTGTCGTGGAGAGGAAGCTGAAGGCCTTGGAAAATGAAAACAAGAGGAAGGCGGGATGGTCACACCAAGCCTCAGGTAGCAACACACGCCCACGTCTGATGCAGCAACCCGCAGGGCAGGCGAGCCGTGCTGTGGTACCCTACTCAACACCCAGAGGGTACAACCCGAATTTCAGGCCTCCGTCAGCAACAGCACAGCCGCAGCGTCAGTTTGTACAGCAGCCTCGCCCCACATATCAACCTAGACCAGCAGGACAAGGACCACCGAACCAATCCCAAGACAACAAAGGCCAGACACCTAAGGTTGGGGTGCAATGCTTCAACTGTGGTGCAGTGGGGCACTACGTCCATAAGTGCCCGAAGAAGAAGCCCATGCAGCCACAACAGCAGAATGTGATGCGAGGACGGGTGAACCACGTGACCATGGAGGAAGCGCAAGAGGCACCTGACGTGGTAATTGGTAAGTTTCCTGCCAATTTACACATTGCAACCTGTTGTTCGATTTTGGTGCAACACACTCGTTCATTGCTCAAGGGTTTGTTAAGAAGCATGATCTAGCAACAACACAAATGAACTATATGCTAGCAGTAAACTCTCCAGGGGGAGAAATAAGGACAAGACAAGTATGTCCCAAGGTGAATCTAGACATTAATGGGGTAGTATTTACTGCAAACCTCATAGTGATAGACTCACAAGGGATAGATATTATTTTGGGTATGGATTGGTTGACCAAACATAAAGGAATCATCCATTGTTTGACAAGAACGGTGGAACTAACTCACCCTAGTGGCACAAGAGTGAAGTTCATAACTGTACAAGAACATAGGAGGGACCTTAAACTCAATCAAGTTGAGGTGGAAGTGGAAGAGATCAGGATTATCAAGGAATACCCAGACGTTTTTCCGGAGGAGTTGCCAGGTATGCCTCCCGATCGCGAAGTGGAATTCGCGATTGAACTTGTGCCTGGAACAGCCCCGATATACAAGAGGCCTTATCGGATGGACTCCAAACAGCTGGAAGAGCTCAAGGAGCATATAAGAGAGTTGACGGAGAAGGGGTATATTCATCCTAGTTCCTCACCATGAGGAGCTCCAGTTATATTTGTGCCCAAGAAGGACGGAACCCAAAGGGTATGCGTGGACTACCGTGCTATGAATGAAGTAACCATCAAGAACAAGTACCCATTACCTCGCATTGAAGACTTATTTGATCAGCTGAGGGGAGCTTGTGTTCTCAAAAATTGATCTCAGGTCGGGATGCCACCAACTTAAGATAAGACAAACCGATATTCCAAAGACAACTTTCGTATCTCGGTACGGCCTGTATGAATACACCGTCATGCCATTCGGGCTAACTAATGCCCCGGCATACTTCATGTATCTCATGAACAAAGTATTCATGGAATATCTTGAGAAATTTGTGGTGGTTTTCATTGATGACATTCTTGTCTTCTCCAAAGATGAAGAAGAACATGAGGGACATTTAAGGTTGGTGTTGCAAAAGCTGAGAGAACACCAACTATATGCCAAGTTAAGCAAGTGTGAGTTTTGGCTGAAGAGAGTTCCCTTCTTAGGACATATAATCTCGGAGGGAGGAATCTCCGTATATCCCGCCAAGATCGAGGATGTGCAGAAGTGGAAGACCCCCAAAAACGTCGGGGATGTTCGAAGCTTCTTAGGATTGGCTGGGTATTTTCGATGGTTTATCGAGGGTTTCTCCAAGATTTCGAGACCCCTCACCAAGTTGTTAGAGAAGGGAATCACATTCACATGGACACCGCAGTGCGAGACGAGTTTTCAAGAATTGAAGAAAAGATTGACAACAGCCCCAGTGCTAGTTATGCCAGATATGCAGAAGAGCTTTTTGGTGTACTGCGATGCCTTTGGACACAAGTTGGGATGTGTTCTCATGCAAGAGGGGCATGTCGTGGCTTATGCATCCCGGCAGCTCCGGAAACACGAGAAGAACTATACTATGCATGACCTAGAGCTAGCCGCAGTGGTACACGCGTTGAAGATTTGGTGGCATTACTTGATGGGAAAAAGGACAGAGATATATACGGATCATAAGAGCTTAAAGTACATTTTCACGCAGCCAGATCTCAACCTTAGACAAAGGAGATGGTCAGAGCTAATCAATGACTTTGATGTGGGCATCAACTATCATCCTGGGAAAGCGAACGTCGTGGCAGATGCTTTAAGCCGGAAGGTGCAGGTCAATAGGCTGAGCTTAAAGGACATGCCTACAGAATTGAAGGAAGAGGTTGTAAAACTCAATCTTGTCTGGTGAATAGTGGTGAGGCCATCGCCATGGAAGTGGACTCCACATTAGAGCAAGACATACGCAACGGTCAGAAGAATGACGAGAAGATACAAGAGATTAGAGAACTCATCAAAGAAAATAAAGCCACTGGGTTCAGAGAGGATGAGCAAGGTACGGTGTGGCATGGGAAAAGAATCTGTGTGCCTGAAGTGAAGGAGATCCGTGAATTGATTTTGAAGGAGGCTCATGATTCCGACTACTCCATTCATCCTAGAAGTACGATGATGTATCATGACCTCAAGAGCAGATATTGGTGGTATGGCATGAAGCGAGATGTCGCGGAACATGTTGCCCTATGTGACACATGTCAGTTGGTGAAAGCAGAATATCAACGACCCGCGGGATTGTTGCAACCACTCAAAGTGCCTGAATGGAAATGGGAAGAAATAGGTATGGACTTCATAGTGGGACTACCCAGGACCCAATCGGGATATTATTCGATATGGGTCATCATCGACAGACTAACCAAGGTAGCTCATTTCATCCCCGTGAAAGAAAGCTACAACGGATCCAAGTTGGCCGAATTGTACATGTCAAGGATCGTGTGTTTCCATGGAGTGCCAAAGAAGATAGTGTCGGACCGAGGGACACAGTTCACCTCCAGGTTCTGGCAGAAGTTACATGAAACCATGGGAATTCATCTAAATTTTAGTTCTGCCTATCACCCCCAGACTGACGGGCAGACAGAAAGAACCAATCAGATCCTTGAGGATATGCTGAGAGCGTGTGCGCTCAAGAACAATAGGAGTTGGGATAAGAACTTACCGTATGCGGAGTTCTCCTATAACAACAGCTATCAGGCTAGTATGAAGATGTCACCATTTGAGGCTTTGTATGGGAGGAAGTGCAGAACTCCACTATTTTGGAACCAAACAGGGGAAAGTAAAGTATTTGGCCTGAGGTACTACAAGAAGCTGAGGAGAAAGTGAGGGAAATCCACAACAACTTGAGGATAGCACAGACCCGACAAAAGAGCTATGCCGATGTACGGAGAAGAGAGCTCGTTTTCAACGTAGGGGACTATGTCTATCTCAAGGTGTCCCCTATCCAAGGACTTCGTCGGTTCAAGGTGAAAGGGAAGTTATCACCTCGATACATCGGACCCTTTCAGATTCTGGAGAGGAAAGGCGAAGTGGCATATCAACTAGAACTACCGGCTCACCTATCGGATGTGCACGATGTATTCCATGTGTCACAACTCAAGAAATGTCTAAGAACGCCTGAAGAGATGTTACCTATGAATGAAGTTGACGTACAAGAGGATCTGTCTTATGCCGAGAACCGGTCAAGGTTTTGGAGACAATGGAACGCCTTACAAGGAATAAAAGAATCCGGATGTGCAAGGTGCAGTGGAAGCATCACTCGGAAGAGGAAGCCATATGGGAGCGAGAAGACGAGTTTAAGGCACAATTTTCAGAATTGTTTTCCTAGAACCCCCAATCTCGAGGACGAGATTTCTTTTAAGGGGTGTAGAGCCGTAACACCCCAAAACCTGCTAAAGAGGGGAATTTAAAAATTTTTGGACGTATTGCATGTGGTGCAGAAATTCAAATTCAAACTGGAATTCAAATTCAAATCAAAACAGAAAAGAAAAGGAAAAAGAAAAAGGAAAAGAAAAACCCCAACCGGCCAGTGGGCCGAAACCCGCCAGCCGGCCCAATCCCCCGCGCCAGCCCAAACCCGCGCCCCCTCTCTCCCTCTCACTGACACGCGGGGCCAGCATGTCATCCCTCACCTCCCGCGCGCCCCAACCGTTCCGGTTCCTTCGCGCCGATCACACCCGACGCTCCCGGACTCCTCGCGCTCGACCCAACCCCGAATCCCTCGCGCCGGCCTGCTCAATCGCAACAAACCACCGTGCCCCCGACCCTAATAAAAACAGATGAACCCGCCGCCCTCCCCTCGCACGAGTAGTTTCTCTCCCGGTGAGCGCCACCGCCGTTGAGCTTGGAATTCCCCAAGAGCGTCGCCGTCTCCCTCTGTCAAACCGATCTCGTTACCCTGCAGCACCGCGCACAAGCTGTAGACGCTGACCCCGGAGGGAAACGCCGCCAGAAACGACCATCCTGACGCTCGCTGGTGAGTACCGCCGCCGCTCGCAGATAAAACTTATGAATTACACGGTTCCGATCCATCCTAATCATCGGTGTGCCATCTATAGACCCCAGTGAGGCGTCACGACCCGAGAACTCGAAGGGATCACCGCCCCAACTGCCACTTCGACGAGCACAGCAAGCCGCCACTTCCTGTCCTCGTCGCCGACCGGGTTCCGAGTCCTCCAGGCCTAAGAAATTAGCCTAGGTGAGCTCCCCTACCTCCCCTCTGCCGTTTGCTACCAAAAAGGGCGGGTGTTAGCATCTGTAGATGAAGATCCGCGACCTCATCGGCGAGATCGCGCCTCTGCCGCCGTGCGGCGCCGTGCACGCGGGCAAACTCCGGCCAGGAATGACGTGGCCTCTTGTGCGCCGTCTATTTTAAATCGCACGGTGGAAAAAAAAACCCCGCGTACCGGTTCGGCGATCTAATCTGAGCCGTCTGTTTTAAATCGGATGGTCCACATCATCCCCGCGTTATAAAGTCCGGGATTATTACGCGCTACCCCCTGGGGATCTCGGAAAACACGAACTAGCCCCAGAAACTTCTGATCTAGCCCCTAGAACTTCAGAAAATTCATGTAAATTCATTTAAAAATCAGTTTTAACCCCTGGGCTTAATAAAAATTCAGAAAACCCCTCTGTTATGTGTAGTTAGACCCCTGGAAATTTATGAAATAGTAAATTAAACCCTGCAGTAGGGTGGATTTACCTTTTTGACCCTATATGAGATTAAATTCAGAAATTTGAATATGTGACTAGGATTTAAATCTAAAGGATAAGGCAAACACATGTGCAAATTCAAATTAACCTCTCCTAGCACATGGAAAACTTTAGAATGAGTTAAAAGTAGATTTTAGGCTGAAATGAAATCTGCCTAAGTGTTACATATTTTTATTTTCTCTAGAGACACATTTTAGGCTAGGAAATGATTCTAAAAACTAGTAAAATAAATTTAATTTGTTCCACATCAGAGAAGAAGTTCAAAAATATATTATTGAACATTTTAGATCAGAACCTATTCTGTTTAGATGATGTGTCTTACTATTTTTATAATAAAGTTCACTTTTAGGCATAGAAAATAAATCTGAAAATATAGGAAAATAGGTATGCATAATTAGAAAATGATAAATGAAGTCTCCAAATCCAAAAACTTCAGTTTAGGATTTGGTAGAAGATCTGAAAGCCTATTTGGAGTAGGAAATTACCTTTCATGCAAACTTGGTAGCTAAGAAGTGTATTAATTAAATATAAAGAATTTGTTCAAATTGGAAATTCATATATAGTGTGCAAACAGAAATCTGAATACAAAAATTAGAAATCATATACATATGTTTAAAAGTGCATGTAGGCCAAAAATCAACACATGTAGAGTAACCACAACACTTAGAAATGAGAATGACTTTCATAGGTATGTATGTGTGGTTTGTATGCGGTGGAACATGATCGGCGCGTTAGATCAGAAAATCCGAGCAAGGATCGAAAGAAAACGGTGATCGAAGCTTCGGTTCACACCAGAGAGAAAAGTGGAGCGCGCGGGGGAATTCGGCGAGTTTCTTTGCGGGAATTTCACAAGGGGAGGCGGCGGAGGATCGGCTTGGTTAAATAGCAGCGTCCGGGGCCGATGATCGGGCTGGTGGCACGGTTTTTCAGAGGTGGTTCGGATTTGGGTGTGAGAGATGAGTCCGGGTTGGTTGGGCGTGCGGGAGGTGAGGGAAGAAACGCGGGCCCCGCGTGTCAGTGAGAGGGAGAGAGTGCGCACGGTCGTGGGCTGGCGAGGGGGGGGGCGGAATAGTGGGTCGGCTGGCGGGTTTCGGCCCACTGGCCGATTGGGGGTTTTTTCTTTTTCTTTTTCTTTTTCTTTTTCTTTTTCTTTTCTGTTCTGATTTGAATTTGAATTCCAGTTTGAATTTGAATTTCTGCACCACATGCAATATGTCCAAAAAATTTTAAATTCCCTCCTTTTGCAGATTTTGGGGTGTTACAGCTCTACCCCCCTTAAAAGAAATCTCGTCCTCGAGATTGGTGGTTCTAGGAAAACAATTCCGGAAACTGTGCCTTAAGCTCATCTTCCCGGTCCCATGTGGCTTTCTCTTCCGAGTGATGCTTCCACTGCACCTTGCACATCCAAATTCTTTTATTTCTTGTGAGGCGTTCCATTTTCTCCAAAACCTTGACCGGTTGCTCGGCATAAGACAGATCATCTACTACGTCAACCTCATTAATGGGTAACATCTCTTCAGGCGTCCTCAGACATTTCTTTAGCTGTGACACATGGAATACATCATGCACATCCGATAGGCGAGCCGGTAGTTCGAGTTGATATGCCACTTCGCCTTTCCTCTCCAAAATCTGAAAGGGTCCGATGTATCGAGGTGATAACTTCCCTTTCACCTTGAACCGACGAAGTCCTCAGATAGGGGACACCTTGAGATAAACATAATCCCCCACGTTGAAAATGAGCTCTCTTCTCCGTACATCGGCATAGCTCTTTTGTCGTGTTTGTTCTATCCTCAAGTTGTTGCGGATTTCCCTCACTTTCGCCTCGGCTTCTTGTAGTACCTCGGGCCCAAACACTTTACTTTCCCCTGTTTGGTTCCAAAATAGTGGAGTTCTACACTTCCTCCCATACAAAGCCTCAAATGGTGACATCTTCGTACTAGACTGATAGCTGTTGTTATAGGAGAACTCCGCATACGGTAAGTTCTTATCCCAACTCCTATTGTTCTTGAGCGCACACGCTCTCAACATATCGTCAAGGATCTGATTGGTTCTTTCCGTCTGTCCGTCAGTCTGGGGATGATAGGCAGAACTAAAATTGAGATGAGTTCCCATGGTTTCATGCAGCTTCTGCCAGAACCTTGAGGTGAACCGTGTCCCTCGATCTGGCACTATCTTCTTTGTCACTCCATGGAAACACACGATCCTTTACATGTATAATTCTGCCAATTTAGATCCGCTGTAGCTTTCTTTCACGGGGATGAAATGATCTACCTTGGTTAGCGTGTCGATGATGACCCATATCGAATCATATCCTGATTGGGTCCTAGGCAGACCCACTATGAAATCCATATCGATTTCTTCCCATTTCCATTCAGGCACTTTGAGTGATTGCAATAATCCCGCAGGTCGTTGATGTTCGGCTTTCACCAACTGACATGTGTCACATAGGGCAACATGTTCCGCGACATCTCGCTTCATTCCATACCACCAATATCTGCTATTGAGGTCATGATACATCTTCGTACTTCCCGGATGAATGGAATAGTCGGAATCATGAGCCTCCTTCAAAATCAATTCACGGATCTCCTTCACTTTAGGCACACAGATTCTTTTCCCGTGCCACACCGTACCTTTTCATCCTCTCTGAAACCAGGGGCTTTATTATCCTTGATGAGTTTCTCTGATTTCTTGTATCTTCTCATCAGTCTTTTGACCGTTGCGTATATCTTGCTCTAATGTGGAGTCCACTTCCATGGCGATGGCTTCACCACTATTCACCAGACATAGATTGAGTTTTACAACCTCTTCCTTCAGTTATGTAGGCATGTCCTTTAAGCTCAACCTATTGACCTGCACCTTCCGGCTTAAAGCATCTGCCACGACATTCGCTTTCCCAGGATGATAGTTGATGCCCACATCAAAGTCATTGATCAGCTCTAACCATCTCCTTTGTCTGAGGTTGAGATCTAGCTGTGTGAAAATATACTTTAAGCTCTTATGATCCGTATATATCTCTGTCCTCTTCCCCATCAAGTAACGCCGCTAAATCTTCAACGCGTGTACCACTGCGGCTAGCTCTACGTCATGCGTAGGATAGTTCTTCTCGTGCTTCCGGAGCTGCCGGGTTGCATATGCCACGACATGCCCCTCTGGCATGAAAACACATCCCAACCCGTTTCCAGAGGCATCGCAGTACACCGAAAAGTTCTTCTGCATATCTGGCATAACTAGCACTGGGGCTGTTGTCAATCTTTTCTTCAGTTCCTGAAAACTCGTCTCGCACTGCGGTGTCCATGAGAATGTGATTCCCTTCTCCAACAATTTGGTGAGGGGTCTTGAAATCTTGGAGAAACCCTCGATAATACCCAGCCATTCCTAAGAAGCTTCGAACTTCCCCGACATTCTCAGGGGTCTTCCACTTCTGTACATCCTCAATCTTGGCGGGATCTACGGAGATTCCTCCCTCCAAAATTATATGTCCTAAGAAGGGAACTCTCTTCAGCCAAAACTCACACTTGCTCAACTTGGCATATAGTTGGTGTTCTCTCAGCTTTTGAAACACCAACCTTAGATGTTACTCATGTTCTTCTTCATCTTTGGAGAAGACGAGAATGTCATCAATGAAAACCACCACAAATTTGTCCAGATATTCCATGAATACCTTGTTCATGAGATACATGAAGTATGTTGGGGCATTAGTTAGCCCGAAAGGCATGACGGTGTATTCATACAGTCCATACCGAGATACGAAAGTTGTCTTTGGAATATCTGTTTGCCTTATCTTAAGTTGGTGGTATCGTGACCTGAGATCAATTTTCGAGAACACACAAGCTCCCCTCAACTGATTAAACAAGTCTTCAATGCGGGATAATGGGTACTTGTTCTTGATGGTTACTTCATTCAACGCACGGTAGTCTACGCACAATCTTTGGGTTCCGTCCTTCTTGGGCACAAATATCACTGGAGCTCCCCATGGTGAGGAACTAGGACGAATGTACCCCTTCTCTGTCAATTCTCTCAAATGTTCCTTATGTTCTTCCAGCTGTTTGGAGTCCATCCGATAGGGCCTCTTGTATATCGGAGTTGTTCCAGGCACTAGCTCAATCGCGAATTCCACTTCACGATCGGGGGGCATACCTGGCAACTCCTCCAGAAAAACATCTGGGTATTCCTTGATGATCCTGATCTCCTCTACTTCCACCACAACATGATTGAGTTTAATGTCCCTCCTAGGCTCTTGTATGGTTATGAACTTTACTCTTGTGTCACTAGGGTGAGTTATTTCCACCGTTCTTGTCGAACAATGGATGATTCCTTTATGTTTGGTCAACCAATCCATACCCAAAATAATATCTATCCCTTGTGAATCTATCACTATGAGGTTGGCAGTAAATACTACCCCATTAATGTCTAGATTCACCTTGGGACACACTTGTCTTGTCCTTATCTCTCCCCCTGGAGAGTTTACTGCTAGCATATGGTCCATTTGAATTGTTGCTAGATCATGCTTCTTAACAAACCCTTGAGCAATGAACGAGTGGGTAGCACCAGAATCAAACAACAGGGTTGCAATGTGTGAATTGGCAGGAAACTTACCAATTACCACGTCAGGTGCCTCTTGCGCTTCCTCCATGGTCACATGGTTCACCCGTCCTCACATCACATTCTGCTGTGGTGGCGGCATGGGCTTCTTCTTTGGGCACTTATGGGCGTAGTGCCCCACTTCACCACAGTTGAAGCATTGCACCCCAACCTTAGGTGACTGGCCTTTGTTGTCTTGGGGTTGGTTCTGTGGTCCTTGCACTGCTCGTCGAGGTTGATATGTGGGACGAGGCTGCTGTACAAATTGACGTTGTGGCTGTGCTGGTGCTGACGGAGGCCTGAAATTCGGGTTGTACCCTCTCGGTGCTGAGTAGGGTACCACAACACGGCTCGTCTGCCCTGCGGGTGGCTGCATCAGTCGTGGGCGTGTGTTGCTACCCGAGGCTTGGTGTGCCCATCCCCCTTCCTCTTCTTTTCATTTTCCAAGGCATTCAGCTTCCTCTCCACAACAAATGCTCTGTCCACCATCTTTTGGAAGCTTTCATACTCGTTGGAGGACATTGCACACTGCATTTCCACAGTAAGTCCTTCCACAAAGCAGTCCTGTTTCTGCTCATCAGTCTCGATGTCCCGTGGTGCATAACGGGATAGTTGGGTGAACTTAGTGAGGTATTCCCTCACAGTCAAGTTTCCTTGCTGCAGTCCCAAGAACTCCTTTCTCTTGTTTTTGAGTTCACCCCTTGGTATGTAATGGTTGCGGAAACTGCGCTTGAACTCTTCCCAAGTGATGTTCTCAGGGTCATGATGGGCTGCTACGTATGCGGTCCACCAATCAGCAGCAGGTCCATGCAATTGGTGAGAGGCAAACAACACCCTCTCATACCCTTGGCATTGTATGATCCTCATCTTGCTCTCAATGGTCTTTAGCCAGTCATCTGCCTCCAGAGGTTCAGCAGCACTAGCAAACTTTGGAGGTTGAGTCCCCAGAAACTCACTCAACCTTGGTTGACGTGGTGCAGCTTGTGGAGGTGGAGCTTGGTGCAAGTTGGCCACCACTTGAGTTAAACTCTGGATGAGCTGATTCTGATTTTCAAGCATTTGGTGGATGAGGGTTGCCGGCCTCATCGTTGTTGTTGGCGGGGTTGGCACCACGACCCTTTCCTCTTCCGGCCATCTATCATGATCAACCAGTTGTTAATTTAAAGATTTATGCATTAACTTCCCTAGTTTGCTTGTTTAAACTTAAACTTTTGAGTCCTTATTATATAATCACACTCTGAGGCTTTCACATCCCACGTGAAAATGAATGCACTCTTAATTCATAGGGGTTCACACATCAAAGTAAAACAACTTAAAGACGAGGTTGTGGACAATTGCCCATGGCTTCCACAACTCACGTCACACACCAAACATTAACACACCATTAACTAAGGTATTGACTCGACTACTCGATAACCTGTTGAACTAAGGGAAAGGACTCTACACGACTCGTATCACTGAGCTGGCTCCTCGGGATCTTCCTCATTATTTCGGCTGCCCTCTAACTCCACTTTGGGTGGGGAAGTTGCTGGTGGAGAAGTGCGGCGACGCCTGCTCGCCCGGCGGTCTGGTGAGTCAGGAGTCCATGTACTCAGTCCTGTCCAGGTAGCGACGGTAGATGTAACTCTGGCAGGTGATGGCCTCCCAGGTGACATCCTTCTCGGCATCGACCTGTGTCGCTCGACAAGCTGGAGAGCGGTGGATCTTGAGCAGCTGATTTTCATGGATAATCCTCATTTCTGAACTCCATTCTTCCCGCTTCTCACGGATGGTCCGGGTGGAGCTGTATTGTATGATTAGCTTGCCCGTATTGCCGGCAGCGTGGAGCATACGCCGTAGACGGCGCAACAAGCCTCCTACTGCCAACCCGTAGGAGTGGTACGTCACCGGACGATTCTCCTCTCTCAGGGCAAGGGCAACTACAGGAACTCTCCCTCCGGTGGACTTGCGTGCGGTGCGGATCATGCGAACCATCTAAAACATAATGCATTTAAAATTAAGTTAGATATGAGTTAAACAAAAATTGTATTTTGAATAAAAGTTGGGACAAGGTGAATAAAGTGACCCCGTTAAATTACACTTTTCAACCCACACCTTTGTAAAATATTTTTTTTAAGAAAATAGGGTCCTTAAATACGTCCATTTCTACCTAGGTCCACGTTCCTATGGGCAACCTTGGCTCTGATACCACTTCTGTCACATCCAGTTTCTCCGAAGAACAACCGAGTGAATATCACATGTATGCCAGGATCATTTTCTCATACATGTGATGACAAATAGTGAAGCATCATTTGTTACAAGCCAGGTGTCGAATATAAATAAGTCTTACATAGCATATGTCTCGATGGACGATAAATAGTTCATGACACGTAAATAAAGTAGCAGCGGAATATTATTCTTGTGGGCTCCATCACAGGCGTTGCCCGTGGGACTCCATGAACCTAGAATCCTTCTTCGGGTCCGAAGTCTTGGTCATTGAACACCACATCATCCCCTTGACCTGAGCAGCAATTTAAACCAACAAATAGGCAAGTTTGAGTACCGTTGGTACTCAGCAAGTGTGGGAAAGTTATGTCATGCATGGCTAGAGCAAGGAGAGGTTGAAATCATGGTTAAAGCACTACGCAATTAATACCTATCACCTTAGCTTATTAAGCACCTACATTACTACATAGGTGAAATGGTCCCAATCTCCCAACCCATCATCAAAATCAAATAACCATAACATCATTTCCAATGTTAAGCTCCCCGCTTAACATCCACAACTTCCAAAGTCATCATCCTCTAATCATGAATAAGTCCAAGCCGCTCTTGACCGTGAGCACGGCAGTCATGACAGTTTTGACTCTGCAGAGTTTGCACCACTGTACCCACATGTAGTGATTTCATCCCCTGTTGCCAGGTGGACTAAAAGAACCTCCATTATGCCAGTGGCCGCGAACCACATTCACACTTCCCAGGTTTGTAGCCAGGAGATCACTACGAAGCCTTTACAAAGGGATTCCCAACGAGCGTGGGCCCACTGAGGTTTCACCCCTAACAGCATACAAGAGGCTCCAACCCCGCTGCAGTGGCCCCCTCTTGAGCCTTGCGGTTCATACGGTAGTCCAGCTGACACCTACTCCCCGCATCATCCAACACACCCATACTACGCTGGG
The DNA here is from genome assembly GCA_030760725.1 of Neostapfia colusana. Lineage (NCBI taxonomy): Eukaryota > Viridiplantae > Streptophyta > Magnoliopsida > Poales > Poaceae > Neostapfia > Neostapfia colusana. The sequence continues at coordinate 45,501,581 of JASWHV010000002.1, read as the reverse complement.
GATACACCTAATTAATTGGCCAAGCTGCCCCATCTCAGCATGTGGTTGGCACGGTAAAGCCAGTTACATGCTCCATGAACCGGTCCTTAGGATCCAGGCAAGTACTAAACACAAACCCGAGTCTCGTGCACCCAGCACCAACCAAATCATCCAACTTGCCTCGATCCCTACCTCTACATAACTCATGATATCTCAACTCAAGAGTAAGGTAAATAAATTGATGATCTCATATCCCAATTATCCCATTCTAAGCATGGCTAGGCATAAGCATATAAGTAAATGACATGATAAAATAAATCCCAACCCAAGCTACAAGGAAACAAGGTAATGCAATTCTATGGAAACTTCCTAGCATGGGTTTCATATTTCAATTGGCAATGCAAATAATTCTATCTACACATCCTAGCATCGGATTAAAGTGGTCAAGGACACTTGCCTTCTTCCTGCTGCTCTGGGAATGGAAAGTCCTGGTCTTGGAAGGGGAGAACTTCCTCTGGGGCAGGTTCTATTCATGCCAATACACATAGCAAAAGAAAACAACAATCCATAAGACATAGTTCACACTTTCACTTCATACAAACCACACATACATACCTATGAAAGTCCTTCAAATTCTAAGTGTTGTGGTTACTCTACATGTGTTGATTTTTGGCCTACATTCACCTTTAAACATATGTATATTATTTCTAACTTCTATGTTCAGATTTCTATTTGCACACTATATATGAAGTTCTAATTTGAACAAATTTTTTATATTTAATTATTACATTTCTTAGCCACAAAGTTTGTATAAAAGGAATTTTCCTACTCCAATTAGGTTTTCAGATCTTCTACCAAATCCTAAACTGAAGTTTTTGGATTTGGAGACTTCATTTATCATTTTCTAATTATTCATACCTATTTTCCTATATTTATCAGATTTATTTTATATGCCTAAAAGTGAGTTTTATTATGAAAATAGTAAAACACATCATCTAAACAGAATAGGTTCTGATCTGAAATGTTCAATAATATGTTTTTGAACTTCCTCCCTGATGTGGAACAAATTAAATTTATTTTACTAGTTTTTAGAATTATTTCCTAGCCTAAAATATGTTTCTAGAACTAATAAATATGAATATCATTTAGACAGAATTCATTTCAGCCTAAAATCTGTTTTTAACTCATTCTAAAGTTTTCCAAGTGCTAGTAGAGTTTAAATTTGAATTTACAATGTGTTTGCCTCACCTTTTAAATCTAAATCCTAATCACATATTCAAATTTCTGAATTTAATATCATATAGGGTCAAAAAGGTAAATCCACCCTACTACAAGGTCTAATTTATTATTTCATAAATTTCCAGGGGTCTAACTACAAATAACAGAGGGGTTTTCCAAATTTTTATTAAGTCCAGGGGCTAAAACTGATTTTTAAATGAATTTCCACGAATTTCTGAAGTTCCAGGGGCTAGATCAGAAGTTTCCGGGGCTAGCTCGTATTTTCTGAGATCCCCAGGGGGTAGCACGTAAGAAACGCGACCTTTATAACGCGGGGCTAATGTGGACCGTCCGATTTAAAACAGATGGCTCAGATTAGATCGCCGAACCGGTATGCGCGGGTTTTGATTCTACCATGCGATTTAAAATAGACGACCCTCAAGGGGCCACGTCGCCCTGGCCGGAGCCATCCCGCGCTGCCCAGCGGCGCGCGGCGGCAGGAGGCGGTGATCTCGCCGGAGATCTTCGGGTTTTCGTCTATACTTTCTAAAACTTGGATTTCATGGCATAGAACGGTAGAGGGGAGGTCGGGGATCTCACCTCGGGGTTTTTCTTGAGCTCGGAGGCCCTGGAAGGTGGTCGGCGGCAAGGTCCGAGATGAAATAGTGGCGGTGCTCGCCGGAGCTGCGTCTAGGGTGCAAAACACCGGGTTTTCTTCACCTGCGTGACTCCCCGGAGGCGGTGGAACATGATCCGCGCGTTAGATCAGAAAATCCGAGCAAGTATCGAAAGAAAACGGTGATCGAAGCTTCGGTTCTCATTGGAGAGAAAAGTGGAGCGCGCGGGGGAATTCGGTGAGTTTCTTTGTGGGAATTTCACAAGGGGAGGCGGCGGAGGATCGGCTTGGTTAAATAGCAGCGTCCGGGGCCGATGATCGGGCTGGTGGCGCGGTTTTTCGGAGGTGGTTTGGATTCGGGTGCGAGAGAGGAGTCCGGGTCGGTTGGGCGCGCGGGAGGTGAGGGATGACACACGGGCCCCGCGTGTCAGTGAAAGGGAGAGAGGGCGCACGTTCGTGGGCTGGCGCAGGGGGGGATAGTGGGCCGGCTGGCGTGTTTCGGCCCACTGGCCGGTTGGGGTTTTTTTTCTTTTTCTTGTTCTTTTCTGTTCTGATTTGAATTTGAATTTCTGCACCACATGCAATATGTACAAAAATTTTTAAATTCCCTCCTTTTGCAGATTTTGGGGTGTTACAAAAACTTGGGATGGATATTCGGTATGGTTATGGTATGGTCATAGGGATTGGTTTTGGGACAGTTTTGAGTCATGAAAATGAGTTTGGCTTTGGTTAAATGAATATGAGATGGTTATGAATGTTTATGAGTATGAGATGAACTTTAGAAAGGTTAATGGCTGGTTGAGACTTGAGAAAAGGGTGAATTATGATGGAGAAAATGATGCTGAATTACTTGGTCATGTTGGGATAAATATCACTTAGAAATAGTTGTTGTTTTTATCGTGTTTGTGAAATAAATTTTGCTTGCTGCAATGAGCCTTTTTATTCCTACCTTGTTGTAAGCTACATGTCATACTTTTCCCGCACTTGCTGAGTACGACATGTACTCACCCTTGCATTATCACATAAACATCAGCAACAGGAGAAGAGTACTTCGAGGACCATGTGGAGTACTAGGCGTGTGAACTACCGTCAACTTGCCTGTGGAGTTGAAGATGGAGCCGCTTCTACTTAGTTATTTTCCGCTGTCATTTAGAGACTTCCGCTGCAAGAATAAGATACACAATCATGAGTGAGACAATTAGACGATGTAATAAAGTACTTAAACACTATTTATTTGTGGTTATATTCTGAATTCAGTTTGTGGATTACATGTGTATGTGTGATGAACATCCTGGGCACACATATGCATTAACTTGGTTCTGTTTTTGGAACCGGGTGTCACACTTGCTATTGTTCAGTACAATGATCGGGAGAAAGTTCTCTTCGCATCGCACCAACTTATGGGAGCAGCCGCTGACTGGTTGGACGCTCTTTGGAATGCTCATGTCAACCAGGAGACTATCACTTGGGCTGAATTCAAGGAGAGTTTCCGCTCTCATTACGTCCCTGCTGGAGTCATGATTCTTAAAAGGCAAGAGTTTGAAGGTCTCCACTAAGGAAGGAAGAGCGTGAATGAGTACCTCAACAAGTTCGCGCAGCTGTCAAGGTATGCTCCAGAAGATGTCAACTCGGATCAAAGGAAGCAATACTTGTTCATGAGAGAATTAAACAATGAGATCCAAGTTTAGCTGCGTAACAACGATCATGCAAACTTCCAGAAGCTCGTTGACAAAGCTATAGTGGTTGAGAGCAAGATCCGTGAGATCGAGCAAGAGGGCAAGAGGAAGATGTCATACCAGCCACAAGGGAGCAATCTATGTCCCCGTTTCATGCCACCAGCTGCACCACAGTATGGCTCGTCTGCTTCTATGTTCCGCCCTGCAAATCCACCTCGCCCTAATCAGCCACCGCAGCAACGTCCTGTTATGCAAGCACCTCGTATGCCTTTGCCTCCTACGCCCCGTCCCAACATGGGCGCCTATGCTCAAAACCAGCCTCGCCCAAACATTCCTGTTGTTATGGGCAGCAAAGAATGCTTTTCATGTGGAGAGGCGGGACACTTTGCAAGTCAGTGCACGAAGAAAGGCCTTGGACAGCCGACCAATGCACCAAAACAGAACCCACAGCCGAATGGAGGAGCTACGCAAGGTAACCGTGGGCAGCAGAACTACGCTTGTGGCATCGTGAATCATGTCTCCGCTGAGGAAGCACAACAAGATGAGGACGTCGTGATTGGTATGTTCCTTGCCAACTCCAACCCAGACACTATTTTAATTGATTCCGGAGCATCGCAATTATTCATATGATCCAAGTATGTTGCCAAGTATAATATGCCCATATCACACATGAAAAAACTATGTTTGTTAATTCTCCCGGTGGGGAGATGAGGACTAATATAGTATGTCCGAAAGTAAACCTTAAAATAAGGGGGGTAGACTTTCTTGCAAACCTTATTGTCTTGGATTCCCAAGTGATTGATATAATACTTGAAATGGATTGGTTAAGCAAGCACAACAGAGTGATTCAATGTGCTGAGAGGAGCGTGCAGTTGAAGAATGAGCACGGTACTCGTATTGAGTTCGAGTCAGCCCAACCAGCAACTGAGAAGGCAGTGTTGAACCAAGTCGAAGAAGCAACATTGGAAAGCATTCCGGTGGTTCAAGAATTTTCAGATGTGTTCCCGGAAGAACTTCCAGGTATGCTGTGACGCCCCTATCGCGAGAAGAAAAACCTCTCGGAACCGAGACTGATGCGTATGTGTGCCCAGGATGTTCATCACACATACACATATAATCCACAAACTGAATTCAGAATATATATAACCACAAATTACAGGGTTTATTACAATGTCTCATGAGTCTTAGACTCACTGTAGCAGCAGAAGTCTTATCTTAGCAGCGGAAGTCTTATTCTAGTAGCGGAAGTCTTCTAAACTATAGCGGAAGCAAACTAAGCAGCAGCAGCGGCTCCATCTCTACTCCACAGGCAAGGTTGACGATAGATTAATCGCCTAATACTCCACGTGGTCTTCATAGTACTCCTCTCCTGTTGCTGATGATGAAGTAATAATGCAAGTTTGAGTACATGACGTACTCAGCAAGTGCGGGAAAATATGATATGTAGCTTACAGCAAGGAAGGTATAAAAAGGTTCATTGCATAAAAGCAAAGATATTTCATGTGACGCCCTCAATTCTGTGGAAAACCACGGAACCGAGAACTGATGCGTATGTGTGCCCAGGACGTTCATCACACATACACATATATCCACAAACTGAATTCAGAATATTTATTACCACGAATAACAGGGTTTTATTACAATGTCTCATGAGTCTTGGACTCATGCTTAACAGTGGAAGTCTTATCTAAGCAGCGGAAGTCCAAATCTAGCAGCGGAAGTCTTCTAACTATTGAGGAAGCAATCTAAGCAGCAGCAGTGGCTCCATCTCTACTCCATCCCCACAGGCGAGGTTGAGGACAGATTACACACCTAAGGCTCCACTTGGTCTTCATAGTACCTTCTCCTGTAGCTGATGATGAAGTAATAATTCAAGTTTGAGTACAATGATGTACTCAGCAAGTGCGGGAAAATATGATATGTGGCTCACAACAAGGTAGGTATAAAAAGGCTCATTGCAGAAAGCAAAGTTATTTCTCAAAACACGATAAAAACAGTAACTCAGCTTTAAGTGAATGTAATCCCATCATGTATTAAAACACCAACATACCTCCATTATGTTCATCACTTTCCATGTCTCAACCAGACATCAATATTTTTCATCTTTTCTCACGAATACCTTCTCGTATTCGCTACCATCTCACGAATACCATCTCGTATTCGCTACCATTTCATCTCATAAACAATTCCGTCTCACACCGAGACCAATCTCGTTGCCACGACTCAACAGTCATGCAACCAATCTTATCACCCGGACTCAACAGTCCCAAAAACCAAACCAAACCTAAACCATAACCAAAACCATAAACAAAAACCATCCCAACTAATCATGGAAGTTGGCCAGGCGCTCGTGACCGTAAGCTCGGCTATCATGATAGTTTTAAGACTCTGTAGAGTTTGTACCTCTTTACCCACAAGTTTGTGATTTCGTCACCCATCGGCGACTGCAGAACCTCCATTATACCAGTACACAACCGTCGGTGTATGGTCAAGAGATCACAAAATAGCCTTTACCAAGGGGTTACTAGATGTATGGACTCACTAAGGTTTCACCGGCAGGCTAGAATCTCCAATTCTCCCACCCATGGGCCCCCTCTTGTGCCATGCAGTTCCCAGGGCAGTCCTCACTCGACTCCCATTCCCCGCGCCTTCCACGGTCTATAACAATCTGGCAACTTACCTAATTACTCGGCTAAGCCGCGCCCATACTTGGTCTTGTGGTGGCACTGTTATCCTGGCATGTGCTCGCATGAACCGGTCCTTAGATCTACAGCAAGTAACCACCATCTCATGCTACCTCATTCACAAACCCAGGCTTGCCTAGATCTCCCTCCGATCCATGTTCATTAACAACATCAGTTTTCTCATCATTCTTATGAGTGCAGTTAACTAGACACATCTATCTCGCTTCCCTTAATCCCATGGACTCAGCGAAGCATAAAAGCAAAAACCATACCCGACTCAATAACTTTCCCAGTGACAAGGGTGGTTTAACCAAAACTAGTAAACTCCTATGAAAGGGTTTCCCATCATATTGACTCAAGCACACACACCTTTTCGCAACAAAACAGTTTTCCAAAACATAGGATCAATATGGTCAAGGGGCACTTCCCTTGTTCTTGCGGTTCCGGTTGCTCTTGGATCTCGAAACCTTGTTGTTGCAGCTCGTCGTAGACAGCTCCCTGAGCTTGTCCTTCTATACGCGATCACGCACATACAAGATTCATAGCAATCAATATCATGCACAAACTCTAATCAAGATGTGATGATGCATATGCATCCTAACCCTATGTTGCAGTTTTTTAGATCTGTTCATACGTGTTCTTGCACGGCTTGCATGGCTTTTACGATGAACAGAGGTGTTCGGATCAAATGTGTACGTGGCAATGATCTTGACTTTAGATCAAACCGATCAACACGTGATCTGTCCACGAAAAAGCTTCTGTTCGAAATGAATCAAAGAATAGATGCAAAGAAAACACGATGACATCGTAAGGTGGTATTGGAGACCTACCTTACTTCCTTCGGGCTTTTCCTCAGGTCGTCGGCTCTCCTCCGGTGATGGCAATCGTCTCTGGGGTCGTCGGCGGTCAAACTCCGGCGAAGCGGTTTACTCAGCGAGCTGGGGCTAGGGCTCTAAGTTGTCGGCTCAGGAGGTGGAAAAGAAATTCGTGGTTGCGGCCATAGGTTTTCGGTTCTATTTATAAGAGCGAAAACAGAGAGTCCTCCTCTGATCAGAATTCGAATAAGAGTCCCATTCAAACTGTCTTTGGATATTAACAACTTATCTTAGATTGAATCGGTTTGGTAACATTGTGGAAATCATGTCGGTTTGCTCAGTACCGGGGATTCCCACGCGTACAGAAGCAAAAACCGCTTCAGAACTTATTACCTTCGCGGTGGTGAGCTCCGGTTGTTCCACGTGTCCTGCAGAACCAGGGCTCCCTCTTCCGCAGAGACAAGCTACGGTTGTGCCGCGTTTCAGGCGGGCGGGACCTCCCTCTCCCTCAGAGGTGAGCTTCGCATGCACCACACGTCCTGGCGGGCAGGACCTCCCCTCTCTCAACAGAGATGAGCTCCGCGTGCACCACGTGTCTGTGGGTCAGGACTTCCACTATCAACAGAGGCGAGCTCCACGAACGCCACGTGTCAGTTCCGGACCTCCCCCTCTCTGGAGGTAGCTCCGAATGTGCCACGTGTCAGAGCCGGACCTCCCCTTTCTTTGGCGGTTGGCTCCGAGAATTCCACGTGTCAAGTAGCGCCTGTGACACCCTCATTTTCGGATTCTGCATGTATTCATGTTTCATGTAGATTTTTTTAAAATGAATAGAAACAGAAAAGAAATAAAAAAGATAGCCAAAAAGAGCAAATTCCAGTTCACAGAGAGCGCCGAAGACAACTCCCGCGGCTCGCTGGCAACGTGGCGCCTTCGGAGCTCATCCCCGAACAGGGGGAGAGGTCTGACCCCGTAGGACACGTGTTGCCCCCGGAGCTAGCCTCTGCGGAGAAGTGAGGCCAGTCCCGCAGGACACGTGTCGGATGCGGAGCTAGTCAATGTGGAAAAGAGAGGACCAGCCACACGGGACACGTGTCACTCTCGGAGCTCACCTCCGAGAGGTCCGGCCCCGCTAGACCCATGTCGCTCTCGGAGCTCACCTCCGAGAGGTCCGGTCCTATTGGACACGTGTCACCTCCGGAGCTAACCTCCGGGAGGTCCGACACTACCGGACACGTGTCACCTCCGGAGCTCGCCTCCGGGAGGTCCGTCACTGTTAAACACGTTTCAAGCTCGGAGCTTGTCTCTGAGAAGAAAGGAAGTCTAGCGCTGTTAGGACACGTGGCACATCCGGAGCCACCTCTGAAGAGAGGAGAGATCCGGAATTTACACATGGCACCCCCGGAGCCACCTCCAAAGAGAGGGGGAGGTCCGGAACTGACATGTGGCGTTCGCAGAGCTCGCCTCCATAGAGGGGGAGGTCCCGCCTGCCAGGACGCGTGGCGCACGCGGAGCTCACCTCTGAGGTAGAGGGAGGTCTCACCCGCCTGACACGCGGCAAAATCGGAGCTGGTCTCTGCAGAAGAGGGAGCCCAGGTTCTGCAGGACACGTGGAGTTTCCGGAGCTCATCACCGCGGAGGTAACGAGTTCTGAAGCGGTTTTTGCTTCTGTACGCGTGGGAATCTCCGGTACTGAGGAAACCGACACGAATTCCACATTGCTACCGCACCAAATCAACTAACAATAATAAGATCCAAAAACAGTTTGAATGGGACTCTTATTCGAAGTCCAATCAGGTTAGAACTCTTCTCTTCCTGGTTATAAATAAAACCGAAAACCATTGGCCGCAACCACGAATTTCTTTTCCACCTCCTGAGCCGACAACTTAGAGCCCTAGCCCCAGCTCACCGAGTAACCACTTCGTCGGAGTTCAGTCGCCGGAGATCGCCGGAAGAGAGCCCCGACAATCTTTCTTGCTAGGAGAAGGACCCCGAGACTAAGAAGAACGTAAGGTAGGTCTCCAATACCACCATACGACATCATCGCGTTTTCTTTGCATCTGTTCTTCGATCCCTTCGAACAGAAGCTTTTTCATGGACAGATCATGTGTTGATCGGTTTGATCTAAAGTCAATATCATTGCCACGTCCACATTTGATCCGAACACATCTGTTCATCGTAGAACCATGCAAGCCATGCAAGAATACATATAAACTGATCTAATAAAAGCTGCATCATAGGATTAACATGCATATGCATCATTGCATCTTAAAGTAAAGTTCGTGCATGGTATTGATTGCTATGAATCTTGTATGTGCGTGATCGTGTATAGAAGGACAAGCTCAGGGAGCTGTCTACGACGAGCTGCAACAACAAGGTTTCAAGATCCAAGAGCAACCGGAACCGCAAGAACAAGGCAAGTGCCCCTTGACCATATTGATCCTATGTTTTAGAAAACTGGTTTGTTTATGAAAAGGTGCGTGTGCTCAGTCAAACATGATGGGAAACCTTTTCATAGGAGTTTACTAGTTTTGTTAAACCACCCTTGTCGCTGGGAAAGTTATTAAGTCGGGTATGGTTTTGCTTTTATGTTTCGCTGAGTTCATGGGATTATGGGAAGCGAGATAGATGTGTCTAGCTAACTGCACTCGTAAGAATCATGGGAAACTGATGTTGTTAATGAACATGGATCGGAGGGAGATCTAGGCAAGCCTGGGTTTGTGATTGAGGTAGCATGAGATGGTGGTTTTACTTGCCATAGATCTATGGACCGGTTCATGCCAGCCATGCTAGGATAACAGTGCCACCACAAGGCGAAGTATGGGTGCGGCTTAGCTGAGTAATTAGGTAAGTTGCTAGATCGTTATGGACCATGGAAGGAGCGGGGAATGGGAGTGGAGTGAGGACTGCCCTGGGAACTGCATGGCACAAGAGGGGGCCCGTGTGTGGGAGAATTGGAGATTCTAGCCTGCCGGTGGAACCTTAGTGAGTCCATACATCTAGTAACCCCTTTGTAATGGCTATTTTGTGATCTCTTGACCATACACCGACGATTGTGTACTGGTATAATGGAGGTTCTACAGTCGCCGACGGGTGACGAAATCACAAACTTGTGGGTAAAGTGATACAAACTCTGCAGAGTTCCTAAAACTATCATGATAGCCAAGCTTACGGTCACGAGCGCCTGGCCAACTTCCATGATTAGTTGGGATGGTTTTTGGTTATGGTTTGGATTTGGTTTGGTTTTTGGGACTGTTGAGTCTGGGTGATAAGATTTGGTTGCATCACTGTTGAGTCATGGCAACAAGATTGGTCTTGGTATGAGAAGGAACTGTTTATGAGATGAAATGGTAGCGAATACGAGATGGTATTCGTGAGATGGTAGTGAATACGAGAAGGTATTCGTGAGCAAAGTTGAGAAAGATTAATGTCTGGTTGAGACATGGAAAGTGATGAGACATAATGGAGGTATGTTGGTATTTTAATACATGTTGCGATTACATTCACTTAAAGTTAAAGTTGTTTTATCGTGGTTTTGAGTAATAACTTTGCTTTCTGCAATGAGCCTTTTTATACCTACCTTGCTGTGAGCTACATATCATATTTTCCCGCACCTGCTGAGTACATCATTGTACTCAAACTTGCATTATTACTTCATCATCAGCTACAGGAGAAGATTACTATGAAGACCAAGTGGAGCCTTAGGCATGTAATCTGACCTCAACCTTGCCTGTGGGGATGGAGTAGAGATGGAGCTGCTGCTGCTGCTGCTTAGATTGCTTCCACACTAGTTAGAAGACTTCCGCTGTTAGAGTTAGACTTCCGCTGCTAGCATGAGTCCAAGACTCATGAGACTTTGTAATAAACCCTGTTATTCGTGGTAATATATATTCTGAATTCAGTTTGTGGAACATATGTATGGGTGTGATGAACATCCTGGGCACACATATGCATCAATTCTCGGTTCCGTGGTTTTTCACAGAATTGAGGGCGTCACAGATTGGTATTAGAGCCACGGTTGAGGGTAGGTTACACACCTAGATACAATCTACAGATTGGTATCAGAGCCACGGGTTGATGGTAGGTTACACGCTTAGATAGAAAACACAAGTTGATATCAGACATAGATTGGTATCAACCTGCCACGGGTTGATCGTAGATCACTTAGCATAGAATGATAACAGATTGGTATTAGGAGCTACGCTGACCATAGGATGCAAGCCTAGGATGCATAGATTGGCATTGGAACCACCTTGACATAGGATGCAATCCTAATAGAGGCCATAGTTGGATCACGGATTGGTATCACCCCAAACCACCTTGACATAGGGTGAAGTCACAGACTGGTATCACCCTAAACCACATTGGACTCCCATTGGAAAAGCCTTGAATATGAGTTGTGTGAGCCTTTGTGATGATTGTTTGTGCTTGTGTGCTTAGTGTGAGTTGTGGGACGTCTCAAGCGTTGTCCATATCCACACATAAATAGAAAGAGGTGTGAGATGCCTCGGCACTTGATTCACATCCTCATATGGGCTGATATATATACAGTCCAATCCACCTTGATGCATATAGTTGGGAGGGATCCATCTAAACATCTAAACCTCTATTCTATTCCGTTCTCTCTCACAGATGGTGAGAGGAGACGCTGGCCGCCAAGGAAGGAACGTCCGTGGCAACCAAGAGGATGGCCACGATGAAGTTCCCGTTAACCCCAAAGATGGAGAAAACAACCTGGAACGGTTGATGGCCATGCAGAATCAGCTTATGCAGACCATGATCGAAACTTTGGGTCAGCTGCAGGCCAACAACAACAACCCTGTTCCGGCACCACCGCCACCACCGCCACCACCACCGGCTCATAACAGGCTGGGAGAGTTCATGAGGACTCGACTACCCACTTTTGCTCAAGCTAATGACCCCATGGAGGCCGACGATTGGTTGAAGTCCATGGAGAAGAAGCTTGCCATAGTTCAGTGCAACGACAGAGAGAAAGTTCTCTTCGCGTCGCACCAACTCATGCGAGCTGCCGCTGACTGGTGGGATGCCCTGTGCAACGCTCATGTTGACCCGGAGACAATTACTTGGACTGAGTTCAAGGAGAGTTTACGATCTCATTACATCCCTACTGGTGTAATGATGCTCAAAAGACAAGAGTTTGAGGGACTCTGCCAAGGACAGAAGAGCGTGAATGAGTATCTCAACAAGTTTACGCAGCTGTCAAGGTACGCCCCTGAAGATGTCAACTCTAACCAGAGGAAGCAATACCTATTCTTGAGAGGGTTAAACAATGAGATCCAGGTTCAACTCCTCAACAATGACTACGCGAGCTTCCAGAAGCTGGTTGACAAGGCTATAGTGATTGAATGCAAGATCCGAGAGATCGAGCGAGAGGGCAAGAGGAAGATGCCATACCAGCCACAAGGGAGCAACGTACGACCTCTGTACATGCCCCCAGCTGCACCACAGTATGGATCGACCGCTCCTGCTTACCGCCCTAATCAGCCACCACAGCAACGACCCGTTGCACAAGAACCTCGTGTGCCTTTGCCTCCAGCACCTCGACCTAACGTGGGTGCTCCTGTTCAAAACCCCCGCCCCAAAGTATCTGCTGCTGTGGGCAACAGGGCATGTTTTGCATGCGGGGAGATGGGACACTTTGCGAGCCAGTGCCCGAGGAGAGGTCCTGGACAGCAAGGCAACGTCCCCAAGCAGAACCCACGGCCGAACGGAGGAGCCAATTAAGGCAACCGTGGACAGCAGAACTATGCTCGCGGCAATGTGAACCATGTCTTTGCTGAGGAAGCGCAACAGGGTGAGGACGTCGTGATTGGTATGTTCCTTGCCAACTCCAACCCAGCCACCATTCTATTTGATTCTGGAGCATCACATTCCTTCATATCATCCAAGTATGTTGCCAAGTATAATCTACCCATATCACACTTGAAATATACTATGTTGGTTAATTCTTCCGGTGGAGAGATGAGGACTAATATAGTGTGTCCGAAAGTAAACCTTAAAATAAGAGGGGTAGACTTCCTTGCCAACCTCATTGTCTTGGATTCCCAAGGGCTTGACATAATACTCGGAATGGATTGGCTAAGTAAGCACAACGGGGTAATCCAATATGCTGAAAGGAGTGTGCAGTTGACCAACGAGCACGATACCCGTATCAAGTTTGAGTCAGCCCAACCGGCAACCTAGAAGGCAACATTGAACCACGTCGAAGAAGCAACCCTGGACAGCATTCCGGTGGATTAAGAGTTTTCGGACGTGTTCCCGGAAGAACTTCCCGCTATGCCACCTGACAGGGATATCGAGTTTTCCATTGACCTAGTACCCGGAATCGCACCTATAGCAAAGAGACCATATAGGATGCCCGTCAATGAACTGGTTGAGCTCAAGAAGCAAATCCAGGAGCAGCAAGAGAAGGGTTTTTATACGTCCAAGCTCGTCACCATGGGGAGCCCCGTGCTATAGGTCTCTCAATAAGGTGACAATCAAGAACATGTACCCTCTGCCCCGTATAGAGGATCTATTCGACCAGATGAAGGGAGCCCGAGTGTTCTCCAAGATTGATCTTCGGTCAGGATACTTCCAGCTGAAGATTAAGCCCTCCGATATACCCAAGACTGCCTTTCGGACACAGTATGGTTCGTATGAATATACCGTTATGTCTTTTGGGTTAACGAACGCACCTGCATACTTCATGTACCTCATGAACAAGGTCTTCATGAAGTACTTGGACAAGTTTGTCGTGGTATTCATTGACGATATCATGGTGTATTCGAAAAGTGAGGAGGAGCATGAAGAACATTTGAGATTGACATTGCAAAAGCTGCGCGAGCATCAATTATTTGCTAAGTTCAGCAAATGTCAATTTTGTCTAAAGGAAGTATCGTTCCTAGGCCACATCGTCTCCGAGGAAAGAGTATCGGTTGATCCTGGAAAAGTGGGAGATGTTCTGAAGTGGAACCAACCGCAAAATGCGAGGGATATTCGGAGTTTTCTTGGGGTGGCTGGATACTACTGCCGGTTCATAAAGGACTTCTCTAAGATAGCAAAGCCTATGACAGAATTGCTAACGAAGGGAAAGGCCTTCCAATGGACCCCAGTGTGCCAAGAAAGCTTTGAGGAGCTCAAGAAAAGGCTAACCACAGCGCCAGTTCTGGTATTGCCAGACGTAAACAAGAGCTTTGACATATATTGTCACGCATCCAAACAAGGGCTTGGATGTGTGCTCATGCAAGAAGGACAAGTGGTAGCCTATGACTCACGACAATTGAAGAAACACGAGCTCAATTACCCCACACATGACTTGGAACTCGCAGCCATGGTGCATGCATTGAAGATTTGGAGAGATTGTATCCTTGGTCATCGATGTGAGATCTATACGGATCATAAAAGCCTCAAGTACATATTCATTCAAACGGATTTGAATTTGAGGCAACGTCGATGGTTGGAGCTTATCAAGGATTATGATGTTGAATCAACTATCACCCCGGAAAGTCCAATGTAGTAGCCGATGCATTGAGCCGGAAGGGAGCATGTCACCAACTCACGGTTCTGGAGCTACCACCCGAGCTACGCATGGAGTTCGAATGGTTACATCTCGGGTTCTTGAACGAGATGGAAGTGTTGGAACTCCAATCTTCATTGGAACAAGAGATAAGAGACGGCCAAGCTACGGATGAGGAGATCAAGGAGATCAAGGAAAGGATCCACCAAGGAATAGAAAAGGACTTCAAGGAAGATGAGAAGGGTACGCTTTGGGTAGGAAAATAGATTGTGTGCCTAACGTGAAGCACATCCGTGACACGATATTAAAAGAAGCACATGACTCACTTTATTCCATACATCCCGGAAGTACCAAGATGTGCAAGGACTTGAAGACTTGTTATTAGTGGGATGGTATGAAGAGGGACGTAGCTGAATATGTTGCCCTATGCGACACATGCCAACGGGTGAAGGCCGAACATCAAAGGCCCGCAGGACTGTTGCAACCCTTGAAGGTACCCGAGTGGAAGTGGGAAGATATCAGTATGGATTTCATCGTTGGATTGCCACGTACTCAGTCGGATTACGACTCAATCTTGGTTATCATGGACCGATTGACGAAAACCACCCATTTTCTTCCGATAAAGATCAAGTACAATGTTGCCCAACTAGCCGAGCTGTACATGGAGCAAATCGTGTGCCGCCATGACGTCCCAAAGAGGATAGTCTCAGATCGGGATTCTCAGTTTACCTCTAGATTTTGGAGGAAGCTGCAGAAAGCTATGGGTACACGACTGGATTTTAGCTCCGCCTACCACCTGCAAACCGATGGGCAAACTGAAAGGACAAACCAAATTTTGGAGGACATATTGAGAGCATTGTGCCTTGAAACATGGGCGTAGTTGGGATAAGAGTTTACCGTACGCTGAATTCTCCTATAATAACAGCTATCAAGCTAGCTTGAAGATGTAACCTTTTGAAGCATTGTACAGTAGACGGTGTAGAACGCCGTTGTTTTGGAACGAAACTGGAGAGAACCAAGTGTTTGGACTGGAAGTGCTGCAAGAAGCTGAGAAACAAGTCCAAACAATACTGGAGAACTTGAAGGCCGCTTAGTCACGACAGAAAGGCTACGTAGACAATAGGCAAAGAAAGTTGACTTTTGAAGTAGGAGACTTCGTATACCTTAAGGTATCGCCTATACGTGGCCAACGACGTTTCCACGTCAAAGGCAAGCTAGCACCTCGCTACATCGGACCATTTAAGATTCTGGACAAGCGAAGAGAAGTTGCCTATCCACTAGAGCTCCTATTGCACCTCTCCGACGTATATGACGTGTTTCATGTATCCCAGCTCAAGAAGTGCTTGAGAGTGCTGGAAGAGCAAGTACCGATGCATGAACTTGAACTTCAAGAGGACCTGACCTATGCAGAGCACCCTGTCCGAATTTTGGACGTAAAGGAAAGGTTCACGAGGAACAAAGTGATCTGATCATGCAAGGTACAATGGAACCATCACACAGAAGCTGAAGCCACATGGGAGCGTGAAGAAGACATGAAGACAGAGTTTCCTCATCTATTCTCTACTAACGAATCTCTACGGCGAGATTTGTCACAACCGGTTTTTCCGAAGAACAACCAAGTGAATATACCATGTATGCCAGGATCATTTTCTCATACATGTGATGACAAATAGTGAAGCATCATTTATTACAAGCCAGGTGTCGAATATAAATAAGTCTTACATAGCAAATGTCTCGATGGACAATATTAAGTTCATCACAAGTAAATAAACTAGCAGCGGAATTTTATTCTTGAGTGCTCCATCACAGGTGTTGCCCGGGGGTCTCCATGAACCTAGAAACCTTCTTCGGGTCCAAAGTCTTGGTCGTTATACACCACCTCATTATCTTGACCTGAGCAGCAATATAAACCAACAAAATATGCAAGGTTGAGTACCGATGGTACTCAGCAAGTGTGGGAAAGTTATGTCATGCATGGCTAGAACAAGGGGAGGTTGAACTCATGGTTAAAGCACTACGCAATTAATACCTATCACCTTAGCTTATTAAGCACCTACATTACTACACAGGTGAAATGGTCCCAATCTCCCATCCCATCATCCTAATCAAATAACCATAACATCATTTCCAATGTTAAGATCCCCGCTTAACATCCACAACTTCCAAAACCATCGATCCTATAATCATGAATAAGTCCAAGCCGCTCTTGACCCTGAGCACGGCTGTCATGACAGTTTTGACTCTGCAGAGTTTGTACCACTGTACCCACATGTAGTCATTTCATCCCCCGTTGCCGGGTGAACTAAAAGAACCTCCATTATGCCAGTGGCTACGAACCACATTCACACTTCCCAGGTGTGTAGCCAGGAGATCACTACGAAGCCTTTACAAAGGGATTCCCGACGAGCATGGGCCCACTGAGGTTTCACCCCTAACAGCATACAAGAGGCTCCAACCCCGCTGCAGTGGCCCCCTCTTGAGCCTTGCGGTTCATATGGTAGTCCAGCTGACACCTACTCCCCGCACCATCCAACACACCCATACTACGCCGGGGATACACCTAATTAATTGGCCAAGCTGCCCCATCTCAGCATGTGGTTGGCACTGTAAAGCCAGGTTACATGCTCCATGAACCAGTCCTTAGGATCCAGGCAAGTACTAAACACAAACCCGAGTCTCGTGCACCCAGCACACAACCAAAACATCCAACTTGCCTTGATCCCTACCTCTACATAACTCATAATATCTCATTCAAGAGTATGGTAAAATAAACTGATGATCTCATATCCCAAATATCCCATTCTAAGCATGGCTAAGCATATGCATAATAATAAATGACATGATAAAATAAATCCCAACCCAAGCTACAAGGAAACAAGGTAATGCAATTCTAGGGAAACTTCCTAACATGGGTTTCATATTTCATTTGACAATGCAAATAATTCTATCTACACATCCTAGCATAGGATCAAAGTGGTCAAGGACACTTGCCTCCTTCCTGCTGCTCTTGGAATGGGTAGTCCTGATCTTGGAAAGGAATAACTTGCTCTTGAGCAGGTTCTACATCATACCATCACACATAGCAAAAGAAAAGCAACAATCCATAAGACATAGTTCACACTTCCACTTCATACAAACCACACATTCACATTTATGAAAGTCATTCACCATTAAATGTGTTGTGGTTACTCTATGTGTGTTGATTTATGTCTTGCATACACTTTTAATCATATGTATATGATTCCTACTTTTGTATTCACATTTATGCTTGCATACTATATATATGAGTTTCCAATTTAAATAAATTCCTTATATTCAATTACTACACCTTTTAGCTACCAAGTATGCATGAAAGGTATTTTCCTTCTCCATATGTGTCTTCATAATTTCTACCAACCCTAAACTGAATCCTTTGGATTTTAGAACTCCATTTATCATTTACTAGTTGCTATATTTCAGATTTATTTCCTATGCCTAAATGTGAACTTTATTATGAAAATAACAAGACACATCATATAAACAGAATAGGTTCTGATCTAAAATATTTACTAATATATTTTTGACCTTTTCCTCTGATGTAAACTATTTTACAATTATTTTCCCTATTTTCTAGAACTTTTCTTTACTTAAAAATATGTCCCTAAATGTGAATAATAAATTAAACAGATTCACTTCAGCCCAAAATATGTTTTTATCTCACTCCAAAATTTTCTAAATACTGAGAAAGTTTTTAATTTAATTTTGACAATATGTTTGTCCCCCTTTTTAAATTTTAAACACTAGCGACATATTCAATTTTCCAAATTAAATATTAAACAGGGCTAAAAAGGTAAACTCACCCCACTACAGGGTCTATAATATTATTTTAACAATTTTCAGGGGTCTAGCTATACATAACAGAGGGGTTTTTCCTAATTTTTATTAAGTCCAGGGGCTAAAACTGATTTTTAAATGAATTTACATGATTTTCTGAAGTTCCAGGGGCTAGATCAGAAGTTTCCGGGGCTAGCTCTTATTTCCCGAGAACCCCAGGGGGTAGCACGTAAGATTTCCAATCTTTATAACGCGGGGCTGACGTGGACCGTCCGATTTTAAACCGACGGCTGAGATTATAACGTCGAACCGGTACGCGGGGATTTAAACCCTACTATGCGATTTAAAATAAACGGCGCACAAGCGGCCACGTCGCTCTGATCGAACGCGGGCGGCGCTGCCGGCGGCGCACGGCGGCGGGAAGTGGCGATCTCGCCGGAGACTTTTGGATTTTCGAGAATTCTTCCTAGAACTGTGATTTTATGGTATAGATCGGTGGAGGGGAGGTTGGGGATCTCACCTCTGGGGTTTTCTTGAGCTCGGAGGTCCTGGAAGGTGATCGGCGACGAGGTCCGAGGTGAATTCACGGAGAGGCTCGTCGGCGCTGTGTTTACACCGCATGTCACCGAGTTTTCTGCACCTGCAAGGTTCCCCGGAGGCGGTGGATCAAGACCAGCGAGTTAGATCGGAATTTCCGGGCTTAGATCGGCCAGAATTCGCCGGAGGGGCTCGGGTTCTCACCGGAGAAAAAATCAGCGGATCGTGGGGAAAATGGGACGATGCCGGGGTTTTTATAGACGGGGGAGGGCGGTGTTCGGTTGTGATCGAGTTTGCGTCGCCCACGAACGAAATTCGGCTGGGATACGCGAGAATTCCCGATCGGTTTCGATTCGGGTGAGAGAGTCCGGGGCTGGCGCGAGGTAGACGATGAACTGGTGCACCCCGCCTATCAGTGGGAGGAAGCGGCGCAGGCGGCTGCGGACTGGCGCGGCGCTGGTTGGGCCGGCTGGTGGGTTTCGGCCCACTGGCCGGTTTTTTTTCTGTATTCCTTTTTCTTTTTTCTATTTCTTTTCTGTTTTGAGTTTAATTTGAATTCCAGTTTGAATTTGAATTTTTGCAAAACATGCAACACGTCCAAAAACTTTTAAATTCCCCTCTTAACATAATTTAGGGTCTTAACAATATTTTTGGGGTGTTACAGCTCTACCCCCTTAAAAGAAATCTCGTCCTCGAGATTGGTGTTTCTAAGAAAACAATTCCGGAAATTGTGCCTTGAGCTCATCTTCCCGCTCCCAGGTGGCTTCCTCTTCTGAGTGATGCTTCCACTGCACTTTGCACATCCGGATTCTTTTATTTCTGGTGAGGCATTCCATTGTCTCCAAAATCTTGTATGGTTGCTCGGCATAAGACAAATCTTCAGCTACATCCACTTCATTCATGGGTAACACCTCTTCAGGCGTTCTCAGGCATTTCTTGAGTTGTGACACATGGAACACATCGTGCACATCCGATAGACGAGCCAGTAACTCTAGTTGATACGCCACTTCGCCTTTCCTTTCCAGAACTTGAAAGGGTCCGATGTATCGAGGTGACAACTTCCCTTTCACCTTGAACCGACGAAGTCCTCTTATAGGGGACACCTTGAGATAGACATAGTCCCCCACGTTGAAAACGAGCTCTCTTCTTCGTACATCGGCATAGCTCTTTTGGCGTGTCTGTGCTATCCTCAAGTTATTGCGAATTTCCCTCACCTTTGCCTCGGCTTCTTGTAGTACTTCTGGACCAAACACTTTACTTTCCCCTGTTTGGTTCCAAAATAGGGGAGTTCTGAACTTCCTCCCGTACAAAGCTTCAAACGGTGACATCTTCATATTAGCTTGATAGCTGTTGTTATAGGAAAACTCCGCATACGGTAAGTTCTTATCCCAACTCCTATTGTTTTTTAGTGCACATGCCCTCAGCATATCTTCAAGGATCTGATTGGTTCTCTCCGTCTGCCCGTCGGTTTGGGGATGATAGGCAGAACTAAAGTTCAGATGGGTTCCCATGGTTTCGTGTAACTTCTGCCAGAACCTTGAGGTGAACTGTGTCCCTCGATCCAACACAATCTTCTTTGGCACTCCATGGTAACACACAATCCTTGACATGTACAGCTCTGCCAATTTGGATCCGCTGTAGCTTTCTTTCACGGGGATGAAACGAGCTACCTTGGTTAGCCTATCAATGATGACCCATATCGAATCATATCCTGATTGGGTTCTAGGCAATCCCACGATGATATCCATGCTGATTTCTTCCCATTTCCATTCAGGCACTTTGAGTGGTTGCAATAATCCCGCGGGTCGTTGATGTTCTGCTTTCACCAACTGACATGTGTCGCATAGGGCAACATGTTCCGCGACATCTCGCTTCATGCCATACCACCAATACCTGCTCTTGAGGTCCTGGTACATCTTCGTACTCCCGGAATGAATGGAATAGTCGGAATCGTGAGCCTCCTTCAAAATTAATTCACGGATCTCCTTTACTTCGGGCACACAGATCCTTTTCCCGTGCCACACCGTACCTTGTTCATCCTCTCTGAAACCAGGAGCTTTATTTTCCTTGATGAGTTGCCTGATTTCTTGTATCTTCTCGTCATTCTTTTGACCTTCGCGTATGTCTCGCTCTAGTGTAGAGTCCACTTCCATGGCGATGGCTTCACCACTATTTACTAGACATAGATTGAGCCTTATAACCTCGTCCTTCAATTCTGCAGGCATGTCCTTCAAACTCAACTTATTGACCTGCACTTTCTGACTCAAAGCATCGGCCACGACGTTTGCTTTCCTGGGATGATAGTTGATGCCCACATCAAAGTCATTGATTAGCTCTAACCATCTCCTTTGTCTGAGGTTGAGATCTGGCTGTGTGAAAATGTACTTCAAACTCTTATGATCCGTATATATCTCGGTCCTCTTCCCCATCAAATAGTGCCGCCAAATTTTCAACGCGTGTACCACTGCGGCTAGTTCTAAGTCATGTGTAGGATAGTTTTTCTCGTGCTTCCGAAGCTGCTGGGATGCATATGCCACGACATGCCCTTCTTGCATGAGAACACATCCCAACCCGTTTCCAGAGGCATCGCCGTACACTGTGAAATTCTTCTGCATATCTGGCATAACCAACACTGGGGCTGTTGTCAATCTCTTCTTTAGCTCCTGAAAACTCGTCTCGCACTGTGGCGTCCAGGTGAATGTCATTCCCTTCTCCAACAGTTTGGTGAGAGGTCTCGAGATCTTGGAGAATCCTTCAATAAACCGTCGATAGTATCCAACCAATCCCATGAAGCTTCGAACTTCCCCGACATTTTCAGGGGTCTTCCACTTCTGGATATCCTCGATTTTGGCAGGATCTACGGAGATTCCTCCCTCCGAGATTATATGTCCTAAGAAGGGAACTCTCTTCAGCCAAAACTCACACTTGCTCAACTTGGCATATAGTTGGTGTTCTCTTAGCCTCTGCAACACCAACCTTAGATGTTTCTCATGTTCTTCTTCATCTTTGGAGAAGACGAGAATGTCATCTATGAAAACCACCACAAATTTGTCCAGATATTCCATGAATACCTCGTTCATGAGATACATGAAGTATGCCGGGGCATTAGTTAGCCCGAAAGGCATGACGGTGTATTCATACAGTCCGTACCGAGATACGAAAGCTGTCTTGGGAATATCAGATTGCCTTATCTTGAGTTGGTGGTATCTCGACCTGAGATCAATTTTCGAGAACACACAAACGCCTCTCAACTGATCAAACAAGTCTTCAATGCGGGGTAATGGGTACTTGTTCTTGATGGTTACCTCATTCAAAGCACGGTAATCCATGCATAACCTTTGGGTTCCGTCCTTCTTGGGCACAAATATCACCGGAGCTCCCCAAGGTGAGGATCTAGGGCGAATATACCCCTTCTCCGTCAGTTCTCTCAAATGATCCTTGAGTTCTTCCAGCTGCTTGGAGTCCATCCGATAAGGTCTCTTGTATATCGGGGCTGTTCCAGGCACTAGCTCAATTGCAAATTCCACTTCACGATCGGGAGGCATACCTGGCAACTCCTCCGGAAAAACATCTGGATATTCCCTGATGGTCCTGACTTCCTCAACTTTCACCTCAACTTGATTTAATTTAATGTCCCTCCTAGGCTCGTGTATTGTTATGAACTTTACTCTTGTGCCACTAGGGTGAGTTAGTTCCACCGTTCTGGTCGAACAATGGATGATTCCTTTATGTTTTGTCAACCATTCCATACCCAAGATAATATCTATCCCTTGTGAATCTATCACTATGAGGTTAGCCGTAAATACCACCCCATTAATGTCTAGGTTCACTTTGGGACACACTTGTCTTGTCCTTATTTCTCCACCTGGAGAGTTTACGGCTAGCATATGGTTCATTTGTGTGGTTGCTAGGTCATGCTTCTTAACAAACCCTTGAGCAATGAACGAGTGGGTAGCACCAGAATCAAACAGCAGGGTTGCAAGGTGTAAATTGGCAGGAAACTTACCAACTACCACGTCGGGTGCCTCTTGCGCTTCCTCCATAGTGACGTGGTTCACCCGTCCTCGCATCACATTCTTCTGTTGTGGCTGTGCGGGCTTCTTCTTTGGGCATTTATGGGCGTAGTGCCCCACTTCACCGCAGCTAAAACATTGCACCCCAACCTTAGGTGGCTGGCCTTTGTTGTCTTGGGGTTGGTTTGGGGGTCCTTGCACTGCTGGTCGAGGTGGATATGCAGGGCGAGGCTGCTGTACGAACTGACGTTGTGGCTGTATTGGTGCTGCCGGAGGCCTGTAGTTCGGGTTGTACCCTCTTGGTGCTGAGTAGGGTACCGTAGCACTGTTCGTCTGCCCTGCAGGTTGCTGCATCAGACGTGGGCGGGTGTTGCTCCCCGAGGCTTGATGTGAACACCCGGCCTTCCTCTATTCTCATTTTCCAAGGCCTTCAGCTTCCTTTCTACCACAAACGCTCTGTCCACCATCTTTTGGAAGCTTTCATACTCGTTGGAGGACATTGCACACTGCATTTCTGCGGTAAGTCCTTCCACGAAACAATCTTGTTTCTGCTCATCCGTCTCTATGTCCCGTGGGGCATAACGGGATAGTTGAGTAAATTTAGTGAGGTATTCCCCCACCGTCATGTTTCCCTGCTGCAGTCCCAAAAACTCCTTCCTCTTGTTTTTGAGTTCACCTCTTGGGATGTAATGGTTGCGGAAGCTACGCTTGAACTCTTCCCAAGTGATGTTCTCAGGGTCATGATGGGCAGCCACGTAGGCGGTCCACCAATCAGCAGCAGGTCCATGCAATTGATGAGAGGCAAACAGCACCCTCTCATACCCTTGGCACTGGATGATCCTCATCTTACTTTCAATGGTCTTCAGCCAATCATCTGCCTCCAGAGGTTCAGCAGCACTTGCAAAATTTGGAGGTTGAGTTCCTAGAAACTCACTCAACCTTGGTTGGCGTGGTGCAGCTTGTGGAGGTGGAACTTGATGCAAGTTGGCCACCACTTGAGTCAAGTTCTGGATGAGCTGATTTTGATTCTCCAGCATTTGGTGGAGGGGATCAACTCCTTCACGGCGACCACCCTGGTCCTGGCCTCTAGAAAGATGAGGGTTGCATGCCTCATCGTTGTTGTTGGCGGGGTTGGCAGCACGTCCTTTTCCTCTTCCGGCCATCTGGCAGAATCAACCAATGTTAATTTGAAAGCATTTAGTATCATCTTACTACTTTCATTTGTTTGTACTTTGAAGTGTTGAGGCTTTGTTATACTTTTCTGAGGGTTCATTTCTCACACAAAAATAAATGCAATATTATTTCATGTGGGTTCTCACACCAAAGCAAAATAATCTAAAGACGAGGCTGTGGACAATTGCTCATGGCTTCCACAACTCACGTCACACACCAAGCATTATCACACCATTAACTTAACTTAACGACTCGACTATTCAACATCTTGCTAACTAAGGGAAGGACTCTACACTACTCGTTTTCTTGAGCTGGCTCCTCGGGATCTTCCTCATCATTTCAGCTTCCTTCTGACTCTGCTTTGGGTGGGGAGGCTGCTGGTGGAGAAGTGCGACGACGCCTTATCGCCCGACGATCTGGGGGGTCAGGAGTCCATGTATCATTCGCGGTGACACACAGTTCATTCCCATCCCCTCTTTCTCTCGCCCTTAAGCAGGCTCACAGCAACGCCTCCGTTTCCTTCAGGGTGTCCCGGACATCCTGAAGCTCTTGTTGACACTCCTGCAGTCGAGTGTTGAGCATAGCAGCATCCTCCAAGCACAAGTCCATGTGCTCATGGGAAGTCCCTTGCTGCACCGGCGAGTACTTGTACTCCGTGGTACCACTCTCACGCTGGAGGACATACATGTACTCAGTCCTGTCCAGGTGGCGACGATAGATGTGACTCTGGCAGGTGATGGCCTCCCAGGTGACATCTTTCTCCGCATCGACTTGTGTCGCTCTACAAGCTGGAGAGCGGTGGATCTTAAGCAGTCTATTTTCGTGTATAATCCTCATCTCTGAACTCCATTCTTCCCTCTTCTCACGGATGGTCCTGGTGGAGTTATAGTGGATGATTAACTTGCCCGTATTGCCGGCGGCTTCGAGCATACGTCGAAGACGGCGCAACAAGCCTCCTACTGCCAATCCGTAGGAAAGGTACGTCACCGGACGGCTCTCCTCTCTCTCGGCAAGGGCAACTACGGGAGCTCTCCCTCCTGTGGACTTGCGAGCGGTGCGAATCATGCGAACCATCTAAAACAAAAAGCATTTAAACTTAGGTTAGATAAACTTTTAAACAAAAATCCTATTTTGAATGAAAATTGGGGTAAGATGAAGAAAGTGACTCATTAAATAACACTTTTCAACACACACCTTGTAAAAATAGTTTTTAAGAAAATAGGACCCTTAAATAAGTCCATTTCTACCTAGGTCCACGTTCCTACGGGCAACCTTGGCTCTGATACCACTCCTGTCACACCCGGTTTTTCCGAAGAACAACCAAGTGAATATCACATGTATGCCAGGATCATTTTCTCATACATGTGATGACAAATAGTGAAGCATCATTTATTACAAGCCAGGTGTCGAATATAAATAAGTCTTACATAGAAAATGTCTCGATGGACAACATTAAGTTCATCACAAGTAAATAAACTAGCAGAGGAATATTATTCTTGAGGGCTCCATCACAGGTGTTGCCCGGGGGTCTCCATGAACCTAGAAACCTTCTTCGGGTCCAAAGTCTTGGTCGTTATACACCACCTCATTATCTTGACCTGGGCAGCAATATAAACCAACAAAATATGCAAGGTTGAGTACCGATGGTACTCAGCAAGTGTGGGAAAGTTATGTCATGCATGGCTAGAACAAGGGGAGGTTGGACTCATGGTTAAAGCACTACGCAATTAATACCTATCACATTAGCTTATTAAGCACCTACATTTCTACACAGGTGAAATGGTCCCAATCTCCCATCCCATCATCCTAATCAAATAACCACAACATCATTTCCAATGTTAAGCTCCCCGCTTAACATCCACAACTTCCAAAACCATCGATCCTCTAATCATGACAGTTTTGACTCTACATAGTTTGTACCACTGTACCCACATGTAGTGATTTCATCCCGCGTTGCCGGGTGGACTAAAAGAACCTCCATTATGCCAGTGGCTACGAAGCACATTCACACTTCCCAGGTGTGTAGCCAGGAGATCACTACAAAGCCTTTACAAAGGGATTCCCGACGAGCGTGGGCCCACTGAGGTTTCACCCCCTAACAGCATACAAGAGGCTCCAACCCCGCTGCAGTGGCCCCCTCTTGAGCCTTGCGGTTCATATGGTAGTCCAGCTGACACCTACTCCCCGCACCATCCAACACACCCATACTACGCCGGGGATACACCTAATTAATTGGCCAAGCTGCCCCATCTCAGCATGTGGTTGGCACTGTAAAGCCAGGTTACATGCTCCATGAACCGGTCCTTAGGATCCAGGCAAGTACTAAACACAAACCCGAGTCTCGTGCACCCAGCACACAACCAAAACATCCAACTTGCCTTGATCCCGACCTCTACATAACTCACAATATCTCATTCAAGAGTATGGTAAAATAAACAGATGATCTCATATCCCAAATATCCCATTCTAAGCATGGCTAAGCATATGCATAATAATAAATGACATGATAAAATAAATCCCAACCCAAGCTAAAAGGAAATAAGGTAATGCAATTCTAGGGAAACTTCCTAACATGGGTTTCATATTTCATTTGACAATGCAAATAATTCTATCTACACATCCTAGCATAGGATCAAAGTGGTCAAGGACACTTGCCTCCTTCCTGCTGCTCTTGGAATGGGTAGTCCTGATCTTGGAAAGGAATAACTTGCTCTTGAGCAGGTTCTACATCATACCATCACACATAGCAAAAGAAAAACAACAATCCATAAGACATAGTTCACACTTCCACTTCATACAAACCACACATTCACATTTATGAAAGTCATTCACCATTAAATGTGTTGTGGTTACTCTATGTGTGTTGATTTGTGTCTTGCATACACTTTTAATCATATGTATATGATTCCTACTTTTGTATTCACATTTATGCTTGCATACTATATATATGAGTTTCCAATTTAAATAAATTCCTTATATTCAATTACTACACCTTTTAGCTACCAAGTATGCATGAAAGGTATTTTCCTTCTCCCTATGTGTCTTCATAATTTCTACCAACCCTAAACTGAATCCTTTGGATTTTAGAACTCCATTTATCATGTACTAGTTGCTATATTTTCAGATTTATTTCCTATGTCTAAATGTGAACTTTATTATGAAAATAACAAGACACATCATCTAAACAGAATAGGTTCTGATCTAAAATATTTACTAATATATTTTTGACCTTTTCCTCTGATGTAAACTATTTTACAATTATTTTCCCTATTTTCTAGAACTTTTCTTTACTTAAAAATATGTCCCTAAATGTGAATAATAAATTAAACAGATTCACTTCAGCCCAAAATATGTTTTTATCTCACTCCAAAGTTTTCTAAATACTGAGAAAGTTTTTAATTTAATTTTGACAATATGTTTGTCCCCCTTTTTAAATTTTAAACACTAGCCACATATTCAATTTCCCAAATTAAATATTAAACAGGGCTAAAAAGGTAAACTCACCCCACTACAGGGTCTATAATATTATTTTAACAATTTTCAGGGGTCTAGCTATACATAACAGAGGGGTTTTTCCTAATTTTTATTAAGTCCAGGGGCTAAAACTGATTTTTAAATGAATTTACATGATTTTCTGAAGTTCCAGGGGCTAGATCAGAAGTTTCCGGGGCTAGCTCTTATTTCCCGAGAATCCCAGGGGGTAGCACGTAAGATTTCCAGTCTTTATAACGCGGGGCTGATGTGGACCGTCCGATTTTAAACCGACGGCTGAGATTATAACGTCGAACCGGTACGCGGGGATTTAAACCCTACCGTGCGATTTAAAATAAACGGCGCACAAGCGGCCACGTCGCTCTGATCGAACGAGGGCGGCGCTGCCGGCGGCGCACTGCGGCGGGAAGCAGCGATCTCGCCGGAGACTTTCGGATTTTCGAGAATTCTTCCTAGAACTGTGATTTTACGGTATAGATCGGTGGAGGGGAGGTCAGGGATCTCACCTCTGGGGTTTTCTTGAGCTCGGAGGTCCTGGAAGGTGATCGGCGATGAGGTCCGAGGTGAATTCACGGCGAGGCTCGTCGGCGCTGTGTTTACACCACAAGTCACCGAGTTTTCTGCACCTGCAAGGTTCCCCGGAGGCGGTGGATCAAGACCAGTGAGTTAGATCGGAATTTCTGGGCTTAGATCGGCCAGAATTCGCCGGAGGGGCTCGAGTTCTCACCGGAGAGAAAATCGGCGGATCGTGGGGAAAAACGGGACGATGCCGGGGTTTTTATAGACGGGGGAGGGTGGCGTTCGGTTGTGATCGAGTTTGCGTCGCCCACGAACGAAGTTCGGCTGGGATACGCGAGAATTCCCGATCGGTTTCGATTCGGGTGAGAGAGTCCGCCGCTGGCGCGAGGTAGACGATGAACTGGTGGGCCCCGCCTGTCAGTGGGAGGAAGCGGCGCGCGCGGCTGCGGGCTGGCGCGGCGCTGTTTGGGCCGGCTGGTGGGTTTCTGCCCGCTGGCCAGTTTTTTTTCTGTTTTCCTTTTTCTTTTTTCTATTTCTCTTCTGTTTTGAGTTTAATTTGAATTCCAGTTTGAATTTGAATTTTTGCAAAACATGCAACACGTCCAAAAACTTTTAAATTCCCCTCTTAACATAATTTAGGGTCTTAACAATATTTTTGGGGTGTTACAAGATTCAATTTAAGAGGGGTAGATTTGTGACACCCTCATTTTCGGATTCTGCATGTATTCATGTTTCATGTAGAAAAACATTTTTTAAAATAAATAGAAACCGAAAAGAAAAAAAAAGATAGCCAAAAAGAGCAAATTCCAGTTCATAGAGAGCGCTGAAGACAACTCCCGCGGCTCGCTGGCCACGTGGCGCCTTCGGAGCTCATCCCCGCACAGGGGGAGAGGTCTGACCCCGTGGGACACGTGTTGCCCCCGGAGCTAGCCTCTGCGGAGAAGCGAGGCCAGTCCCGCAGGACACGTGTCGGCTGCAGTGCTAGTCAACGCGGAAAAGAGAGGACCAGCCGCGCGAGACACGTGTCGCTCTCGGAGTTCACCTCCGAGAGGTCCGGCCCAACTAGACACATGTCGCTCTCGGAGCTCACCTCCGAGAGGTCCGGTCCTATTGGACACGTGTCACCTCCGGAGCTCACCTCCGAAAGTTCCGACACTACCGGACACGTGTCACCTCCGGAGCTCGCCTCCGGGAGGTCCGTCGCTGTTGAACACGTGTCAACCTCGGAGCTCATCTCTGAGAATAAAGGTAGTCTGGCGCTGTTAGGACACGTGGCACATCTGGAGCCACCTCCAAAGAGAGGGGAGATCCGGAATTGACACATGGCACCCTCGTAGCCACCTCCGAAGAGAGGGGGAGGTCCAGAACTAACACGTGGCGTTTGCAGAGCTCGCCTCTATAGAGGGGGAGGTCCCGCCCGCCAGGACGCGTGGCGCACACGGAGCTCGCCTCTGAGGTAGAGGGAGGTCTCGCCCGCATAACATGCGGCACAACCGGAGCTGGTCTCTGTGTAAGAGGGAGCCCAGGTTCCGCAGGACATGTTGAGTTTCCGGAGCTCATCACCGCGGAGGTAATGAGTTCTGAATCCGTTTTTGCTTCTATACGCGTGGGAATCCCCGGTACGGAGGAAACCAACACGAATTCCACATTGTACCGCACCAAATCAACTAATGATAAGTTGTTAAGATCCAAAAACAGTTTGAATGGGACTCTTATTCAAAGTCCAATCAGATTAGAACTCTTCTCTTCCCGGTTATAAATAGAACCAAAAACCCTTGGCTGCAACTACGAACATCTTTTCCACCTCCTGAGCTGACAAATTAGAGCCCTAGCCCCAGCTCGCCGAGTAACCCCTTCGCTCGAGTTTAGTCACCAGAGATCGCCGGAAGTGAGCCTCGACAATCTGTCTTGCTAGTTGAAGGACCCCGAGACTAAGAAGAACGTAAGGTAGGTCTAAAATACCACCATACGACGTCATCGTGTTTTCTTTGCATCTGTTCTTCGAACAGAAGCTTTTTTGTGGACAGATCACGTGTTGATCGGTTTGATCTAAAGTCAAGATCATCGTCACGTCCACATTTGATCCGAACACATCTGTTCATCGTAAAACCATGCATGCCATGCAAGAATACGTATAAACCGATCTAATAAAAGCTGCATCATAGGATTAACATGCATATGCATCATTGCATATTAAAGTAAAGTTTGTGCATGGTATTGATTGCTATGAATCTTGTATGTGCGTGATCATGCACAGAAGGACAAGCTCAGGGAGATGTCTATGACAAGCTGCAACAACAAGGTTTCGAGATCCAAGAGCAACCGGAACCTCAAGAACAAGGCAAGTACCCCTTGACCATATTGATCCTATGTTTTGGAAAACTGGTTTGTTTGCGAAAAGGTGTGTGTGCTTAGTCAAACATGATGGGAAACCCTTTCATAGGAGCTTCCTAGTTTTGTTAAACCACCCTTGTCGCTGGGAAAGTTTTTGAGTCGGGTATGGTTTTGCTTTTATGGTTCGCTGAGTCCATGGGATTATGGGAAGCGAGATAGATGTGTCTAGCTAACTGCACTCGTAAGAATGATGAGAAACTGATGTTGTTAATGAACATGGATCGGAGGGAGATCTAGACAAGCCTGGGTTTGTGACTGAGGTAGCATGAGATTGTGGTTTTACTTGCCATAGATCTATGGACCGGTTCATGCTAACCATGCCAGCATAATAGTGCCACCACAAGTCCAAGTATGGGTGTGGCTTAGCTGAGTAATTAGGTAAGTTTCTAGATTGTTATGGACCGTGGAAGGCGCGGGGAATGGCAGTCGAGTGAGGACTGTCCTGGGAACTGCATGGCACAAGAGGGGGCCCGTGGGTGGGAGAATTGGAGATTCTAGCCTGCCGGTGAAACCTTAGTGAGTCCATACATCTAGTAACCCCTTTGTAAAGGCTATTTTGTGATCTCTTGACCATACACCGATGGTTGTGTACTGGTATAATGGAGGTTCTGCAGTCGCCGACGGGTGACGAAATCACAAACTTGTGGGTAAAGTGGTACAAACTCTGCAGAGTTCCTAAAACTATCATGATAGCCGAGCTTACGGGCACGAGCGCCTGGCCAACTTCCATGATTAGTTGGGATGGTTTTTGGTTATGGTTTGGATTTGGTTTGGTTTTTGGGACTGTTGAGTCCGGGTGATAAGATTTGGTTGCATGACTGTTGAGTCATGGCAACGACATTGGTCTCTGTATGAGATGGAACTGTTTATGAGATGAAATGATAGCGAATACGAGATGGTATTCGTGAGATGGTAGCGAATACGAGAAGGTATCGTGAGCAAAGTTGAGAAAGATTAATGTCTGGTTGAGACATGGAAAGTGATGAGACATAATGGAGGTATGTTGGTATTTTAATACATGTTGGGATTACATTCACTTAAAGTTAAAGTTGCTGTTTTATCATGGTTTTGAGAAATAACTTTGCTTTCTGCAATGAGCCTTTTTATACCTACCTTGTTGTGAGCTACATATCATATTTTCCCGCACTTGCTGAGTACATCATTGTACTCAAACTTGCATTATTACTTCATCATCAGCTACAGGAGAAGATTACTATGAAGACCAAGTGGAGCCTTAGGCATGTAATCTGACCTAAACCTTGCCTGTGGGGATGCAGTAGAGATGGAGCTGCTGCTGCTTAGATTGCTTCCGCACTAGTTAGAAGACTTCCGCTGCTAGAATAAATACTTCCGCTGTTAGAGTTAGACTTCCGCTGCTAGCATGAGTCCAAGACTCATGAGACTTTGTAATAAACCCTGTTATTCGTGGTAATATATATTCTGAATTAAGTTTGTGGAACATATGTATGTGTGTGATGAACATCCTGGGCACACATATGCATCAGTTCTCGGTTCCGTGGTTTTACACAGAATTGAGGGCGTCACAGTGCCGGACTTCTTTTCTTCTCGAGCTCCAAGGTTGACACGTGTCAAACAATGATGGACCTTGCGGAGATGAGCTCCGGAGGTGACACGTGTCCGGTAGTGTCGGACCTCCCGGAGGTGAGCTCCGGAGGTGACACGTGTCCAATAGGACCGGACCCCTCGGAGGTGAGCTCCGAGAGCGACATGTTTCTAGCAGGGCCGGACCTCTCGGAGGTGAGCTCCGAGAGCGACACACGTCCTGCGCGGCTGGTCCTCTGTTTTCCGTGGTAACTAGCTCCGAAGGCGACACGTGTCCTGTGGTACTGTCCTCGCTCCTTCCGCAGAGGCTAGCTCCGGGGGCAACACGTGTCCCATGGGGTCGGACCTCTCCCCCTTTGAGGGGATGAGCCCCGAGTCTTCCACGTAGCCAGTTTAGCGGCGGGCCTCTCCCCATTTGCGAAGATGAGCTCTGAACGCGCCACGTGGCCAGCGGGCCGCGGGTATTGTCTTCGGCGCTCTCTGTGAACTGGAATTGGCTCTTTTTGGCTATCTTTTATATTCTTTCTCGGTTTCAACTTATTTAAAAAAATGTTTTTCTACATGAAACATGAATACATGCAGAACCCGAAAATGAGGGTGTCACATTTCACAAAACATGATAAAAACAGCAACTAGCTTTAAGTGAATATAATCCCAACATGTATTTAAACATCAACATACCTCCATCATGATTCACCACCTTTCATATCTCATCCGAACATTTATCTTTCTCAACTTTTCACATGCTCATGAATACCATCTCGTATTCACTACCATCTCATCTCATAGTCAATTCCATCTCATAACCGAGATCAAATCGCATTGCCATGACTCAACAGTCATGCAACCAATCTCATTATCTGGACTCAACAGTCCCGAAAACCAAATCCAAAGACCAAACCATCACCAAACCAATAACCAAACCAAATACCATCCCAATAACCATCCCATCTAATCATGTGAGTTGTCCAGGCTCTTGTGACCGTAAGCTCGGCTATCATGATAGTTTTACACTCTGCAGAGGTGGCACCACTTTACCCACAAGTTTGTGATTTCGTCACCCGTTGGTGACTGCAGAACCTCCATTATACCAGTACACAACCGTTGGTGTATGGCCAAGAGATCACAAAATAGCCTTTACAAAGGGGCTACTAGATGTATGGACTCACTAAGGTTTCACCAGCAGGCTACAATCTCCAATTCTCCCACCTACGGGCCCCCTCTTGTGCCATGCAGTTCCCAGGGTAGTCCTCACTCGACTCCCATTCCCCGCGCCTTCCATGGTCCATAACAATCTAGCAACTTACCTAATTAGTCAGCTAAGCCACACCCATATTTGGCACTGTTATCCTGGCATGGCTGGCATGAACCAGTCGTTAGATCTACGGCAAGTAAACCACCAACTCATTCTACCACTTCCACAAAACCAAGCTTGCCTATATCTCCCTCCGATTCATGTTATTAACATCAAGTTCTCATTATAATTACTCATACGAGTGCAGTTAGCTAGACACATTCTATTGCTTCCCATATCCCATAGATTAGTGAAGCAAAAATCAGAAAACGACCATACCCGACTCATCAACTATCCCGGCAACAAGGGTGGTTAACAAAACTAGTAAACTCCTACGAAAGGGTTTCCCATCAAGTTGACTCAAGCACACACACCTTTTCGCAAACAAAACATTTTCAAAAACATGGGATCAATATGTTCAAGGGGCACTTGCCTTGTACATGTGGCTTCTGTTGCTCTTGGATCTCGAAGTCTTGGTGTTGTGGCTCGTCGTAGATAGCTCCCTGAGCTTGTCCTTCTACTCTCGATCATGCATATACATGGTTCACAGCAATAAATTATCATGCACAAACTTTACTCAAGATGCAATGATGCATATGCATGCTAATCCTATGGTGCAGTTTAGTTTGTACGTGTTCTTGCACGTTCTTGCATGTTTTAATAGCTTTGCATGGGGTTTTACGATGAACAGAGGTGTAAAGATCAAATGTGGACGTGGCGATGATCTTGACTCCAGATCAAACCGATCAACACATGATCTGTCCATGAAAAACATCTGTTCGAAGGGATCGAAGAGAATAGATGCAAAGAAAAATGTGATGATGTCGTAAGGTGGTAATCGGGACCTACCTTACTTCCTTTGAGTCCTTCCTCCAGAAAAACAGATCGTCGGCTCTCCTCCGGTGATGGCGATCGTGGTCCGGGCTTGTCGGCGGTCTCTCCGGTGGTTGTACTCCGGCGAAGGGGTTTAGCTCGGCGAGTTTGGGGCTAGGGATCCAAGTCGTCGACTCAGGAGGTGGAAAAGAAGTATGTGGTTGCGGACAAAGGTTCTGGGTTCTATTTATAAGAGGGAAACGAAGAGTCCTACTCTGATCAGAACTCGAATAAGAGTACTATTCAAATTGTTTTTGAATCTTAACAACTTATCTTCAATTGATTGGGTGCGGTAGCAACGTGGAATTCGTGTCGGTTTCCTTCCGTGTCGGTATTCCTGGGCGTACAGAAGCAAAAACCGCTTCAGATCTCGTCACCTCCGCGGTGATGAGCTCCGGAGGCTCCACGTGTCCTGCGGAGGCCTGGGCTTCCCTTTTCCTCGGGGGCGAGCTCTGTTGTGCCTCGTGTCAGGCGGGCGAGACCTCCCTCTTCCTCAGAGGCGAGCTCCGCATGCGCCACGGGTCCTCGTGGGCGGAACCTCCCTCTCCCTCAGAGGAGAGCTCCGCGTGCGCCATGTGTCTGGTGGGTCGGGACCTCCCCTCTCAACCTAGGCGAGTTCCGCGTATGCCACATGTCAGTGCCGGACCTCCCCTATCTTCGGAGGTTAGCTCTGAGAGTGCCACGTGTTAGAGTCGGACCTCCCCTCTCTTCGGAGGTGGGCTCCGAGAATGCCACGTGTCCAGTAGCGCCATACTTCCTTTCTCCTCAGAGACGAGCTCCGAGGTCGACACTTGTCCATCAGCGTCGGACCTCCCGGAGGCGAGCTCCGGAGGTGACACGTGTATGGTAGTGTCAGACTTAACGGAGGTGAGTTCCGAGTGCGACACGTGTCTGGTGGGTCCGGACCTCTCGGAGGTGAGCTGCGGAGGTGACACGTGTCCAGTAGGACCAGACCTCTCGGAAGTTAGCTCCGAGAGCGATACGTGTCCCGCGTGGCTGGTCCTCTCTCTTCCACAGCGACTAGCTCCGAAGGCGACACGTGTCCTGCGGGGCTGGCCTCGCTTCTCCGCAGAGGCTAGCTCCGGGGGCAACACGTGTCCCACGGGGTCGGACGTCACCCCTTTAACAGAGGCAAGCTCCGAGCCTGCCTTGTAGCCAGTTAGCGGCGGACCTCTCCCCCTTTTGCGGGGATGAGCTCCGAAGGCGCCACGTGGCCTGCGGGCCGTGGGAGTTGTCTTCGGCGCTCTCTGTGGATTGGATTTGGCTCTTTTTGGCTATCTTTCTGATTCTTTCTTTGTTTCTACTTCTTTTAAAATATTTCTCTACATGAAATATGTATGCATACATGATTATGAAACTAATGGTGTCACGTATGCCACCTGACCAGGACATTGACTTTGCCATTGATTTAGTACCTGGAACTGCACCTATAGCGAAAAGGCCTTATAGGATGCCCGCTAATGAACTAGTGGAACTTAAGAAGCAAATTCAAGAGCAGCTAGAAAAGGGTTTTATACGCTCAAGCTCGTCACCGTGGGGAGCCCCCGTGCTCTTCGTAGACAAGAAGGATGGGACCCAACGGATGTGTATGGATTATAGGTCTCTCAATGAGGTGACGATCAAGAATAAATACCCGCTGCCCCATATAGAGGACCTGTTCGACCAAATGAAAGGTGCTCGAATTTTCTCCAAGATTGATCTTCGGTCGGGATACTTCCAGCTGAAGATTAAGCCCTCCGACATACCCAAGACTGCATTTCGAACACGGTATGGTTCGTATGAATATACCGTTATGTCATTTGGGTTAACAAATGCACCCGCATACTTTATGTACCTCATGCATAAGGTCTTCATGGAGTACATGGACAAGTTCGTCGTGGTTTTCATCAACGATATCATGGTGTATTCGAAAAGCGAGGAAGAACATGAAGAACACTTGAGATTGACATTGCAGAAACTGCGAGAGCATCGATTGTATGCCAAGTTCAGCAAGTGTCAATTTTGGCTAAAGGAGATATTGTTCCTAGGCCACATCATCTCCGAGGGAGGAGTATCGGTTGATCCCGGAAAAGTGGGAGACGTTTTAAAGTGGAATCAACCGTAGAATGTAAGAGACATTCGGAGTTTCCTCAGAATGGCTGGATACTACCGCCGGTTCATCAAGGATTTCTCCAAAATAGCGAAGCCTATGAATGAATTGCTAATGAAGGGAAATGTATTTCAGTGGACACCAGTGTGCCAAGAAAGCTTTGAGGAGCTCAAGAAAAGACTAACCACAGCGCCGGTTTTGGTATTGCCGGACGTGAGCAAGAGCTTCGACATATATTGTGATGCATCAAGACAAGGGCTTGGATGTGTGCTCATGCAATAAGGACAAGTTGTAGCCTATGCGTCGAGGTAACTAAAGAAACACGAGTTGAATTACCCCACACATGACTTGGAACTTGCAGCCGTGGTACATGCCTTGAAGATTTGGAGGCATTATATCCTTGGCCACCGATGTGAGATTTATACGGATCACAAAAACCTCAAGTATACATTCACGCAAACAGTTGTGAATTTGAGGCAACGTCGATGGTTGGAACTCATCAAGGATTATGATGTCGGAATCAACTATCACCCGGGAAAGGCCAATGTAGTAGCTGATGCATTGACCGAAAGGGAGCATGTCACCAACTCACAGTTCGGGAGCTGCCGCCCGAGCTGCGCAAGGAGTTCGAACGGTTACATCTCGGGTTCTTGAACGAGATGGAAGTGATAGAACTCAACTCCTCACTGGAACAAGAGATAATATATGGCCCAGCAATGGATGAGGAAATCAAGGAAAGAATCCGACAAGGCATAGAAAAGGACTTCAAGGAAGACGAGAAAGGCACACTTTGGTTAGGGAAAAGGATTTGTGTGCCTAACGTAAAGCACATCCGCAACACGATATTAAAGGAGGCACATGACTCACCTTATTCCATACATCCCGGCTGTACAAAGATGTACAAGGACCTGAAAACTTGCTATTGGTGGGACGGTATGAAAAGGGACATAGCCAAATATGTTGCCTTATGCGATACGTGCCAACGGGTAAAGGCCGAACATCAAAGACCCGCTGGACTGTTGCAGCCATTGAAAGTACCCAAGTGGAAGTGGGAAGACATCAGCATGGATTTCATCGTCAGATTGCCACGTACTCAATCAGGTTATGACTCTATTTAGATTATCGTGGACCGATTGACAAAAACCACCCATTTCCTTCCTGTTAAAACCAAGTACAACGTTGCATAACTAGCCGAGCTGTATATGGAGCAAATCGTGTGTCGCCATGGAGTTCCGAAAAGGATAGATTCAGATCGGGGTTCTCAATTTACCTCTGGGTTCTGGAAGAAGCTGCATGAAGCCATGGGTACACGACTGAATTTCAGCTCTGCTTATAACCCGCAAACCGACGGGCAAACTGAGAGGACAATTCAAATTTTGGAAGACATGTTAAGAGCTTGCGCCTTGAAACATGGGCATAATTGAGATAGGAGCTTGCCGTATGCTGAATTCTCATACAACAACAGCTACCAAGCCAGCTTGAAGATGTCACCCTTCAAAGCATTGTATGGTACAAGGTGTAGAACGCCGCTGTTCCAGAATGAGACTGGAGAGAGCCAAGTTTTGCACCCGAAGTGCTGCAAGACGCTGAGAAGCAAGTCCAAACGATACGAGAAAACTTGAAGGCTTCTCAGTCACGACAAAAGGTTATGCGGACAATAGGCGAACAAAATTGACCTTCGAAGTAAGAGACTTCGTGTATCTTAAGGTATCGCCTATACGAGGTCAACGACGGTTCAACGTCAAGGGCAAATTAGCACCTCGCTGCATCGGGCCATTCCAGATTTTGGGTAAGCGAGGAGACGTAGCCTATCAACTAGAGCTGCCAATGCACCTCTATGACGTACATGACGTGTTTCACGTATCCCAACTAAAGAAGTGCTTAAGAGTATCGGAAGAACAAGTACTGATGGATGAGCTTGAGCTTCAAGAGGATCTGACCTATGCGGAGCACCCCGTCAAAATTTTGGACGTGAAGGAAAGGGTCACAAGGAACAAAGTGATCCGTTGGTGCAAGGTACAATGGAGCCATCACACGGAAGCCGAAACTACATGGGAGCGTGAGGAAGACCTCAAGACAGAATCCCCTCATCTATTCTCTACTCTATCGAATCTCGAGGGCAAGATTCAGTTTAAGGGGGGTAGGTTTGTAACACCCTCAAATTCATTTCCATGCATTGCATACACTTTTAATGTATAGAAGCATTATAAAAGAAGTAGAAATGGAGAAAGAACTATAGAAATGGAGAAAGAAACATAGAAATGGAGGAAGGAACCATAGAAATGGAGAAAGAACTATAGAAATGGAGAAAGAACCATAAAAATGGATAAAGAACCATAGAAATGGAGGAAGGAACCATAGAAATGGAGAAGGGCATATAGAAATGGAGAATGGGGCATAGAAATGGAGAGTAGGACATAGAAATGGAGAGGGGAATGTAGAAATGGAGTAAGTGACATAGAAATGGTGGGGAATGGGAAAAAGATAGCTGAAATGAGCCAGTTCCAATTTCCCCAAATTTTTCCCCAAATCTCCAAATTCCCCAATTTCCCCAAAAAGGGGAATTTCCCCACATTTGTGGAATTTCCCCCACATTGCTGCCGCATCAAATCAATTGGGGAAAAGTTTGATATGATTTAGCTCCAATTGGAGTAGGATTCTCCCCCCTCCCCCCCCTTATAAATAGAACCCCAACCCCCCACTTGGCCGCAGCCCCTCTCCCCTGCCCCCCCTCCCAAATCGGTGACTTGGAGGCCCTACCCCCCAACTCGCCGAGTTGCCCCCCCCCTCGCCGAAGTTCAGTCGCAGGTGAGCCCTGCTGGCGAGCCCTGCCGGTGAGCCCCACCGACGAGCGCCGCCGTCGAGCCCCGCCATCGAGACCCGCCATCGAGTCCCGCCGTTGAGCCCCGCCGACGAGCCCCGTCACGCCTCGCCATCGCCGGAAAAGAGCCGACGATCTGTCCTCCCCTAATCATCCATAGAAAAACTTCCCGCTGCTGCAATTGCTAGAGGGAAGGCCCTGCTACCAAGGAGGAAGTGAGGTAGGTCTCCATTACCCATCTTACGACGTCACCGCTGTTTCTACGCTTCCATTTTCTTCGCCCCCTTCGAACAGAAATTTTTTCGTGTGGACAGATCGTGTTTTGATCGATTTGTGATGGTGGAATTGATCTAGATATTGAGTCAAGATCATCACCACGTCACACTTCATCCCAGCACCCTTGTTCATCATAAAACCCCATGAAAGCCCATTAAAACATGCAAGAACACATACTAACTGGATTAATAAAACTGCACCGTAGGATTTGCATTCATCTACCCCATTGCATCTTGAGTAAAGTTTGTGCATGATGATTGATTGCTGTAAAGTTTGTATGTGCATGATCGTGAGTAGAAGAACAAGCTCAAGAGGCCATCTATGAGGATCTACAGCACCAAGGCTTCGAGACGCTCGAACAACAAGAACCACGGGAGCAAGGCAAGTGCCCCTTGACCATATTGATCTCATGTTTTGAAACTGTTTTGTTTGCGAAAACTCATACGCTTGAGTCAACTTGATGGGACACCCTTTTATAGGAGTTTACTAGTTTTGTTAAACCATCCTTGTTGCCGGGAAAGTTGTTGAGTCGGGTATGGTCATTTTTCCTTTTTGCTTCTCTTAATTCACGGGATACGGGAAGCTGAAATAAAACATGTCTAGCTACTGCACTCATATGAATAATGATGATGAGATCTTGACGATGTTAATGGGCATGGAATCGGGGAGATCTAGGCAAGCTTGGTTCATGAATGTTGCTGGATGAGATAGTTGTACTTGCCGTAGATCTAAGGACCGGTTCATGCGAGAATATGCCAGGAAAACAGTGCCACCATAAGGCCAAGTATGGATGCGGCTTAGCTGATTAATTAGGTGTGTTGCTAGCTTGTTATGGACCGTGGATGGCGCGGGGAATGGGAGTCGAGGAGGACTTCCCTGGGAACTGCATGGCACAAGAGGGGGCCCGTGGGTGGGAGAATGGTTATTCGAGCCTGCCGGTGAAACCTCAGTGGGTCCATACATCTAGTAGCCCCTTTGTAAAGGCTATTTTGTGATCTCTTGGCCATACACCGATGGTCATGTACTAGTATAATGGAGGTTCTGCAGTCGCCGACGGGTGACGAAATCACAAACTTGTGGATAAAGTGGTGCCACCTCTGCAGAGTGTAAAACTATCATGATAGCCGTGCTTCCGGTCGCAAGCACCTGGCCAACTTCCATGATTAGAGGGAAAAACATGGGATGGTTATTCGCTATGGTTATGGTATGGTCATTGGGAATGGTTTTGGGACTGTTTTGAGTCATGAAAATGAGTTTGGCTTTGGCTATATGAATATGAGATGGTTATGAATATTTTATGAGCATAAGATGAACTTGAGAAAGATTAACGGCTGGATGAGACTTGATAAATGGTGAATTATGATGGAAGAATGTTGCTGTTTTACTTGGTCATATTGGGCTTAAACTCACCTAGTCTTAATTGCTGTTTTTTTATCATGTCTGTGAAATAAAATTTGCTTTCTGCAATGAGCCTTTTTATTCCATAACTTGTTGTAAGCTACATGTCATACTTTTCCTGCACTTGCTGAGTACGACATGTACTCACCCGCGCATTATTACATAAACATCAGCAACAGGAGAAGAGTACTTCGAGGATCATGTGGAGTACTAGGCGTGCGAACTACCGTCAACATGCCTGTGGAGTTGAAGATGGAGCCTGCTGCTATTTAGTTATTTCCGCTGTCATTTAGAGACTTCCGCTGCAAGAATAAGTTAGAGATTCATGAGTGAGACAATGAGTCAATGTAATAAAGTACTTAAACACTATTTATTCATGGTTATTTCTGAATTTAATTTTTGGATTACGTGTGTATGTGTGATGAACATCCTCGGCACACATATCCATTAACTTGGTTCTGTTTTCGGAACCGGGTGTCACAGGATCCCCTGCCCACCTAGGGAAGGGAAGCAGTCGATGGTGACGTGAGATCTCATCCAGTCCGACATGATCGACAGCGAAGAAGACGAAGAAGAAAAAAGGGGACTGCTCAAACTCTTCCTCAACCTTCTCGTTTTCTGTAACAAACGCTAGCAAAACTTGCAGGGGAGCAGCAGAGTAAGAGGAGTGGAGAACGAGGGTGCAGCGGTAAAAAAAGGCCTTGTACCCCGGGGAGAGTTTATGTAGTACGCTCGTGACATTAGCGAGGAAAGGCATCGGAGCCCACGGACACGTCCGCACTGCAGTAACGCCGTCCACTCGAGAAATAAGCGCATGCCTCCCAAAATTTCAGGGACGTGACACCTGCCATAACTTTGGCCAGACTGACCCACCTCTTCGATGTTCGTGACAATCTGAAGAGCCGCGAGGCGCTTTCCCTTCTCCCAACTGCCTCTCCGCCGTGCCCCCTTGCCTACCTTCGACGCGACATCGGTGGGCCGTATGAATCGAAGTCCCAGATAAGTATGTAAGTTTTTATGGCACACTTTGGGGTTCCAATTAAGGTTTCAGGTTCTAAGGTATACCTGTGTAAGGACCTGATGGTCCCGACAAGTCAGGAACTCGCTGAGGGGTGCTGCGTTGCACAGAACCGGATACCATACATAAAAGGCATAAAGCGGAAGCAAAATTTTATTACAGAAAGAGGTTTATAAACATAGTTACATCAAAATAACGTTAAGTCTACCCTCACGGGCGTAGACTAAGTAAAAGAAGTTCATGTTCAGCCCATGAACGTGTCCTCACTAGCACACACGCAAACTAACACGGCGGCGTGCACGGCTCCCACTCGACGGTAGTTTCCTCTTGGGGGATCGTCTCCTCCTCGGGAGCCCCCTCCTCATAGCATCCTGCAAACACTTCAAACACAAGCAGTGAGCACGATGGCTCAGCAAGTCTGACCCATCTCGCCTAAACATTTAACTCTATATGCTCGGTTTGTAGTGTATAATAGGAAAGTAATGCTGCAAAGGATACGCCTAATTAGTTGACTCTTACTTTCAAGTTTTAGCCGCTAGTTAGTGGGGAACCTTGTGCCAAGACACATAAGAAAGCCGCAATCAAACAAGAAACACATTTCTCTTATGTACTTTGCCTAAGTTTGAAAGGAACTTTAGTTGGATCTAAAATAAAGCATTTCATTAGCAAACAATGTAAAAATTTCAATCAGCAATCTTTTAACATGACACTAGCCTGTTCTTTCTGTGTCACAATACAGTGAACAAGTGGTACTCACTGACCGTGAGGGATGGCGAATATAATGGATTTACACCTGCAGGGTTACCCGAATAACCTGTCACGTACGCCCGTACTCGATGTTGCCTACAGAAACCACCACGGACGTCGTACGTAACCACCTTTCATCCGTCAGCGAAGTGTTGAACCGGTCCAATTGTCCCGAGCAGGAGGTCTCTGCGCGGAGAATCCAGAGTGCCCGCCAGCCGATTTATACCTCGCTGCTCTCAACCTACCCTCTGGACGACAAGCAATGCCTCAACAAATCTCTACCCGAATTACATCGGTTTCCCGGTTTCCATATATCCGGTAGGTCTTCGGTACTGTTCTAGCTTGTTTAACAGGCCCGCACACGGCTCGGTCCTTAATCGACACAAGCGGAGCTATGGCACCCAGGCCCCAAAGTCGTTCTGGCCTTACCCTCCGCTCAGTCTCATTTTCTTGCCATGTGATTCATTGTCTATCTCTAACCGAGTAGTGTGCCGCTAAGCCTATTCTCGCGAGTAGTTCCAACTACTCGACTTGTACCAAATCCTATACCATTTTAGCATTGCTGTGGCTACTCGAGGTTTAAAACCTAAGCCCAAAACCTCTGGTTCTCTTGGCTATGCATTTGGGTTTCTAAACAAGACTCTAATGCACAATTGTAGGAAATACATAGAGTAAGTGATCAAAACAGAAGACTTTATAAAATAGCTAATGCAAACCAGAGCTTGCCTTGCTGCTGGTCATTAGCTAATTGTTCCTCCGGAGTAATGAAGTGTAACACCTCCGGATCCTCTTCGAGTTTAGTGACTATATGAAATAAACATACAATGTGTGTCAATTTAAATGCAATTGAGTTGATTTTGATAATGTGAAAGCTATAAGTATATCTAGACAGTCCTATTGACTCTGAAATTTTTACTGTACTTTGGAGACAACCTAAATAGGGACTTGGTAAAATTTCATTTGAAGGAAAGCTCATTTGATTCCTGCACAAATAAATGTGTGTTTGGCCATAATTAGAGCTCTTAGGATTTTCTATGGATTTTCATGGATCAAGCCATGACTTTCTGGAAACTAGTTTTTGAGATAAATGTGTGCGGCGATATTTTTCAGATTTTCAGCGTGGAATGGCGTCGAGGCAGTGGAGAAATGAGTTTTTGACGTCGGTTGCTCTAGGATAAGAAGTAGAGGACGTCGCCCAGCTGCTAAAATTGATGAGCAGGAGGTGGCACC
The DNA here is from genome assembly GCA_030760725.1 of Neostapfia colusana. Classification (NCBI taxonomy): domain Eukaryota; kingdom Viridiplantae; phylum Streptophyta; class Magnoliopsida; order Poales; family Poaceae; genus Neostapfia; species Neostapfia colusana. The sequence goes on along the minus strand of JASWHV010000002.1, from coordinate 45,457,827 downwards.
GGTTTCCAGCACCATGGCGCTTGCGGGCGCGCGCGCATGAAACCGAGCGCTCTCGGTGGAATCGGTTGAAGCCTCTGTTCCACTGACTGGTCGGTCCCATTTCCAATTTTTGTCCCACAAAATTGAATTTTCACTTTTGCACAATATTTGGGACCCTCCTACCCCTCACAATTTGATCAAACCACTGAATCAACCTTTGAAGTTTGAACGATTCAAAATGAAGCAATGGTTTGACAGAATTTTGCTTCAAATGACAAACTGAGATTCAAATTCAGTTTAAACAAGCTCAAAATAGCTCATGTCAAGATAACCTCCAAATGGAGTGAAAATTGGTGTGTGAGCTTATAAAAATGTTCTGAGTGTTAATATGAATCCCACTTTTGAATTCATGGGATGAAAGGAGTTTGAATATGAATTTAAGTTCAAACTAGCCTTTTAATAATTGTACCAAAAAGTAACTCAAGAGGTTTTGAATTTGGGTGCAATTTGGCATGAGCATTCCTAACAAAGTTTAGGAGTTGATCATATGCTCAGCCCCTATATGATGCATGTGGGAAATACCACTTTTGCATTTTGTGAGTTCATCTCTTAATAAATCTATTGATAGTGGTTACTTGCTCTTCAAATGTGTTCATGTGATTACCACAAATGAGGTGAGGTGTGGGTATGATGAACACTTTTAGCAAGTGAAAAATTTGGGCCCTTACATACCCCCCTTAAAAGAATCTCGTCCCAAGATTATAAGGTAAAAATGAGAGAGAGGACGGTGGAAAATTACCTGATGTGTGACGTTAAAAAGTCAGGGTAGTTGGCACGAAGAAATCCTTTGCTCTCCAATGTCGCTTCATCCTCGGAGTGATTACTCCATAAAACTTTGTAGAACTAAAATGTACGGTTTCGTGTGGTTCGGGCCTTCTCATCAATGATCTGAACCGGCTCCTCTTGATATATGAGATCCGGTTTCAGTTCCTCGATATCTCCCAACTGAACAGTGGTTGAAAACTTGAGGCACTTTCTCAGCTGAGAAATGTGAAAGATGTCGTGCACACCGGAGAGTGTCGCTGGTAATTCCAGCCAGTATGCAACGGATCCACATCTTTCCAAAACCTGGAATGGGCCGATGAATCGGGGTGCTAACTTTCCTCTGACCCCAAATCTGTTCACGCCCATCATTGGAGACACACGTAGATACACGTGATCCCCGACTTCAAATTGTAAAGGACATCATCTGCGGTCCGCATATTGCTTTTGACGGGATTGAGCGGCTTTTAAGTTCGCTTGAATCAGTCGAACTCTTTCTTCCGTGTTGTTGACAAGATCAATCCCGAAGGTGACCCTTTCGCTAGACTCACACCTATTCAGCAGTGTGTGACACTTTCTTCCGTACAGTGCCTCATAAGGCAATATTTTGATGCTGGACTGGCACCCATTATTGTACGAGAACTCGGCTAACGGTAAGTGATCATCCCAACTTTTACCGTGGTTCATAGCGCAAGCTCGTAACATGTCTTCTATGATTTGATTTACCCGCTCGGTTTGTCCATCCGTCTGCGGGTGGTACGCTGAACTACGGATCAGCTTCGTCCCCAAGGCAGCATGTAACTGCTCCAAAAAACGAGACACAACTAAAGTGCCCCAATCCAAGATGATAGTGCGGGGTACGCCATACAAGCAAAGAATTTGTGAGATGTACAGCTCAGAATACTTCTTGGCTTTGTAATTGGTGTTGACCGGGATAAAATGGGCAACCTTTGTGAGCCGGTGGATGATCACCCACACAGAATCATGTTTCTGAAATGTAGTGGGTAAACCGACGATGAACTCCATGCTCACATCCTCCCACTTCCAGGCAGGAATGCCGAGCGGTAGCAACAGTCCCGGTTTCTTCATGTGGTCAGCCTTAACCCTCCGGCAGGTATCACACTCGGACACGTATTTTGCGATCTCCCGCTTCATCCGTGTCCACCAAAATTTACCTCTCAGTTCTTGATACATCTTTTTGCTGCCGGGGTGAATAGAAAACATTGACAAGTGAGCCTCGTCAAAAAAATTCTTCCTCAATTCTTGGTTACGAGGTACGACGATCCTGTCCTTGAACCAAAGCACGCCGTCTCCGTCTTTCCGGAAACATTTCAGTTCCCCACTGTCTACATGTATCCGCAAATGCGACGTACCCTTGTCATGTTTCTAGGCTGCTGTTATCTCTTCATGGATGGTGGGGATAAGAGCTAAGTTGTAGAGAGCTCCATGTGGAACCACATACAAAGTTGGTTCACTCTCTTTCAACGGGGCGATGGTCAGATTATGTACGTGTGACTTGCGACTCGGCGCATCCGCCACCATGTTTGCCTTGCCGGGGTGATAATGGATCTCTATTTCATAATCTTTTATCAGCTCTAACCATCTTCTTTGCCTCATGTTCAACTCCTTCTGAGTGAATATATACTTGAGGCTCTTGTGGTCGGTATATAAATGTACGAGGTTACCGAGTAGGTAGTGCCTCCACATCTTGAGTGCGAGTACCATGGCAGCGAGTTCTAAGTTATGAGTTGGATAATTTTGCTCATGATTCCAGAGCTGCCGTGATCCATACGTGACAGCCCTTCGGTCTTGCATCAGCACACATAAAATAGTTTTGTTGTGTCTGGCTGCGCCAAAACCGGTGCTGATGTTAGGTGCTTCACTAAAGCCTTGAATGCTGCTTCACATGCTGGACTCCAAACATATTTGGTAGCCTTCTTCAGCCGCTCGATCATAGGCTTGGCAATCATCGAGAAGTTCAGAATGAACCTCCCATAATATCCCGCGAGTCCCAGGAAACTTCATACCTCGTGGACAGACCTCGGGGACTTCCAATTCAGCACTTGTATAATCTTGCTCGGGTCTACAGCGATGCCCTCCGCTGAGATAATATGCCCGAGGAAAGGTACTTGCGATATCCAGAATTCGCATTTGCTGAATTTAGCATATAGCTTGCCATCCCACAGCCGTTGCAAGACAATATGCAGGTGCTTTGCATGTTCTTCCTCCGACTTGGAATATACCAATATGTCGTTGATGAAGACCACGACAAACTTGTCCAGCTCTGGCATGAATACCAATTTCATCAAGTACATGAAATGATCCGGAGCGTTGGTGAGTCCGAAGGACATGACCAGGTACTCATAAAGTCCATACCTCGTTGAGAAAGCCGTCTTCAGAATATCCTCAGCCCGTATCTTAATCTGATGGTACCCTGATCTTAAGTCCATTTTGGAGAAGATATTTGCTTCGACCAACTGATCAAACAACATGTCGATCCATGGCGACGGGTACTTGTTATTGATAGTTATGGCTTTTAGTGGACGATAGTACACGCAAAGCCGCAATGTTTTACTTCACGAATAATGAGGAACAGCCCCATGGCGAGGAGCTATGGCTAATAAAACCCATGTCCAGCAGGTCCGTCAACTGCGTTTTTAACTCCACCAACTCCTTTGGCGCCATGTTGTACGGCCTTCTGGATATTAACATGGTTCCCGGTGCAAGTTTGATCTTAAACTCCACCTCTCGATCAGGCGGCATCCCCGGTAAATCATTCACGAACACGTCAGGGAACTCACGGACTACTGGAATATCTTCCAATCTGATGGTGGTGGATTGGTATACTGTTTGAAGTTTTATTTATTGACTGTCCAGAAATAATGAATGAGACTCGTGCATTTCTTGGTGCAAATGCACGACTCGTAGGATGGTGTCTAAAACAGCGCCGTAGTGGGTTAACCACGACATTCCTAAGATGACATCGACCTTTTGTCCCTATAAAGCTGTGACGCCCGGATTCCGAAGAACACCACGGAACCCTAGCTGATGCATATGTGTGTCCAGGATGTTCATCACACATACACATGTATCCACAAACTGAATTCAGAATATAACCACGAATAATAGGGTTTTATTACAATCTCTCATGAATCTCTAATTCATTCTGGCAGCGGAAGTTTTATTCTAGCAGCGGAAGTCTTTTAAGCTATTGCGGAAGCAAAACTAAGCAGCAGCAGCGGCTCCATCTCCTACTCCACAGGCAAGTTGACAGTGGATCACACGCCTAGTACTCCACATGGTCTTCGAAGTACTCTTCTCCTGTTGCTGATGATGAAGTAATAATGCAAGTTTTAGTACATGACGTACTCAGCAAGTGCGGGAAAATATGATATGTAGCTCACAGCAAGGTAGGTATAAAAAAGCTCATTGCGGAAAGCAAAGTTTCTTTCACAAAACATGATAAAAGCATCAACTAGCTTCAAGTGAATGTAATCCCAACATTTATCTAATTAAAACATCAACATACCTCCATCATGTTCCACCTCTTTTCATGTCTCATCAGACATTCATCTTTCTCAACTTTTTCTTATGCTCATGAATACCATCTCGTATTCATTACCATTTCATCTCATATTCAATTTCCATCTCATAACCGAGACCAAAGCTCATTATCATGACTCAAAAGTCATGAAACCAATCTCATCACTAAGACTCAACAGTCCCAAAACCAAAACCAAAGTCCAAACAAAACCTAAGTCCAAACCAAACCAAACCAATAACCAGACCAAATACCATCCCATCTAATCATGTGAGTTAGCCAGGCGCTTGTGACCATAAGCTCGAGTATCATGATAGTTTTATACCCTGCCGAGTTTGCACCACTTTAACCACAAGTTTGTAATTTCGTCACCCGTTGGCGATTGCAGAACCTCCATTTTACCAGTACACAACCGTCGGTGTATGGCCAAGAGATCATAAAATACCTTTACAAAGGGGCTACTAGATGTATGGACTCACTAAGGTTTCACCAGCAGACTAGAATCTCCAATTCTCCCACCTACGGGCCCCCTCTTGTGCCATGCAGTTCCCATGGCAGTCCTCTCTCGACTCCCATTCCCCATGCCTTCCACGGTCCATAACAATCTAGCAACTTACCTAATTAGTCAGCTAAGCCGCACCCATATTTGGCCCTGTGGTGGCACTGTTATCCTGGCATGTGCTGGCATGAACCGATCCTTAGATCTACGGCAAGTAAACCACCCTCTCATTCTACCACATTCACAAACCAAGCTTGCATAGATCTCCCCCGATTCATGTTCATTATCATCAAGTTCTCATTATCGTTATGAGCAGTAGCTAGACACATTCTATCACTTCTCATATCCCGTGGACTCAGCGAAGCGAAAAGAAAAACGACCATACCCGACTCATCAACTATCCCGGTGACAAGGGTGGTTAACAAAAACTAGTAAACTCCTATGAAAGGGTTTCCCATCAAGTTGACTCAAGCACTCACAGTTTTCGCAAACAAAACAGTTTCCAAAACATGGGATCAATATGGTCAGGGGCACTTGCCTTGTTCCTGTGTCTTCTGTTGCTCTTGGATCTCGAAGTCTTGTTGTTGTAGCTCGTCGTAGATAGCTCCCTGGGCTTGTCCTTCTACTCATGATCATGCATATACAAGATTTACAGATATCAATCATCATGCACATATTTTACTCAAGATACAATGGTGCTGTTTTTATTAGATCAGTTTGTACGTGTTTTTGCATGGCTTGCATGGGTTTTTACGATGAACAGAGGTGTAAAGATCAAGTGCGGACGTGGTGATGATCTGGACTCAAGATCTAGATCAAACCGATCAACACGTGATTTGTCCATGAAAAAGCTTCTGTTTGAAGGGATCGAAGAAACAGATACGAAGAAAACCGCGATGAGGTCGCATGGTTGTAACGAAGACCTACCTCACTTCTCCTTGGTCTCAGGGTCTTTCTCCTAGCAAGACAGATCGTCGGGGCTCTCTTCCGGCGACGGCGAGCTCGTCGGCGGTCTCCGGCGACTGAACTCTGGTGAAGGGGTTTAGCTCGGCGAGTTCGGGGCTAGGGCCTCTAAGTCGTCGACTTAGAAAAGATGTTACGACCAAGGGGTCGTTTCGGGTTCTATTTATAATTGGAAAAAGAAGAGTCCTTCTCCGATTGGATTTCTAATAAGAGTCCTATTTGATTTGTGTTTGGATCATAACAAATTATCTTTCAATCGATTTGGTTGCAGTATTCAACGTAGAAGAGTTCGTGTCGGTTTCCTCAGTAACTTGTACTCATGTACAGAGGAAAACCACTTCAGAATCGCGTCCTTCCGCAGGGATAAGCTCCGGAGGCTCCACGTGTCCAGCGGGGGCCTGGGCTTCCCTTTTCCCTCAGGGGCGAGCTCTGGTTGTGCCGCGTGTCAGACGGGCGGGACCTCCCTCTTCCTCGGATGCGAGCTCCGCGTGTGCCATGCCTCTGGCGGGCGGGACCTCCCTCTCCCTCAGAGGTAAGCTCCGCGTGCGCCACATGTCAGTGCCAGACCTCCCCTCTCTTCATAGGTAGCTCTGAATGTGCCACGTGTCAGTGCCGGACCTCCCCTCTCTTCGGAGGTGAGCTCTGATAGTGCCACGTGTCCTAGCAGTGCCGGATCTCCTTTCTGCTCAGAGATGAGCTCCGAGGTCGACACGTGTCCAACTGCGTTGGACCTCTCTTCTCCCCGGAGGTAAGCTCCGAAAACGACACGTGTCAAGAAGTGTCGAACCTCCCGGAGTTGAGCTCCGAGGATGACACGTGTCCATCGGGACCTTCTCCTCGGAGGTGCTCCGAGGATGACACGTGTTCAGTAGTGTCAGACATCTTGGAGGTGAGCTTCGAGAGCCACACGTGTCCCGCGCGGCTGGTCTTCTCTTTTCCGTAGTGACTAGCTTCGAAGGCGACACATGTCCTGCATGGCTGGTCTCGCCTCTCCGCAGAGGCTAGCTCCGGGAGCAACACGTGTCCCACGGGGTCGAACCTCGCCCCTTTTTCAGAGGCAAGCTCCGAGCCTGCCACGTAGCCAGTTAGCGGCATACCTCTCCCCCTTTACGGGGATGAGCTCTGAAGGCGCCACGTGGCCAGCGGGCCGCGGGAAATGTCTTCGGCGCTTTTCGGTGAACTGGAATTAGCTTTTTTCGGCTATCATTTTGATTCTTTTTCTGTTTCCACTTCTTTTAAAATGTTTTCTCTATATAAAATATGAATGCATGTAGAAATCGAAATTGAGGGTGTCACAAACCTGCCCCCCTTAAATTGAATCTCGCCCACGAGATTCGATAGTGGAGAATAGATGAAGGAATTCTGCCTTGAGGTCTTCTTCACGTTCCCAAGTAGCTTCGGCTTCCGTGTGATGGCTCCATGTGACACCCTCATTTCTGGTTTCTGCATGTATTCATGTTTCATTTTAAAGGAAGTGGGAACAGAAAAAGAATTTAAAGGATAGCCAAAAAGAACAAGAATCCAGTTCACAGAGAGCGCCGAAGACAACTTCCGCGGCCCGCTGGCCACGTGGCGTGTTCGGAGCTCATCCCTGCGCAGTAGGGGGAGGTCCACCGCTAAACTGGCTACGTGGCAGGCTCGGGGCTCATCTCCGCAAAGGGGGAGAGGTCCGACCCTGTGGGACACGTGTTGCCCTCAGAGCTAGCCTCTGTGGCGAAGCGAAGGCAGTTCCGCAGGACACATGTCACCTTCGGAGCTAGTCACCGTGGAAATTAGAGGACCAGTTGCGCGGGATACGTGTCGACCTCGGAGCTCACCTCCGAGAGGTCCGGTTCTATTGGACACGTGTCGCCACCTGAGCTTATCTCCGGGAGGTCCGTCACTGTTCGACACGTGTCTACTTTCGGAGCTCATCTCTGAGGAAAAGGGAAAGTCCGGCGCTACTTGATGCGTGGCATTCACGGAGCTCACCTCCGAAGAGAGGGAGGTCAGGAATGGATACGTGGCACACCTGGAGCCACCTCTAGAGAGAGGGAAGGCCCGGCACTGACACGTGGCGTGCGCGGAGCCACCTCCGAATAGAGAGGAGGTCCCGACCGTCAGGATACGTGGCACACGCGGAGCTCACCTCCGAAGGAGAAGGAAGGTCTCGCTCGCTTGACACACGGCACAACCGGAGCTCGTCTCTGCGGAGAAGGAGATACCAGGCCCCGATGGACACGTGGAGCTTCCACCGCGGAGGTAACGAGTTCTGGAGCGGTTTTTGGACTCCGTACGCGTAGAAATACCGGTACGGAGGAGAAACCGACCTGAATTCCACAATGTTACCGCACCAAATCAACTAAAGATAAGTTGTTAAGATTCAACGACAATCTGAACAGAACTCTTATTCGAAGTCCAATCAGATTAGGACTCTTCTTCTCCCGATTATAAATAGAACCCAGAACCCTTGGCCGAAACCACGAACTTCTTTTCCAACTCCTGAGCCGACGACTTAGAGTCCTAGCCCTAACTCGCCGAGTAAGCCCATCGCCGGAGTTCAGTTGAGGAAGATCGCCGGAAGGGAGCCCAATGATCTGTCTTGCTAGGAGAAGAATGTAAGGTAGGTCTCCAATACCACCTTACGACATCGTTGTGTTTTCTTTGCATCTGTTCTTCGATTCCTTTGGAACAGAAGCTTTCTCGTGGACAGATCACTTGTTGATCGGGTTGATCTAAAGACAAGGTCATCGCCACGTCCACATCTGATCCGAACACCTCTGTTCATCATAAAACCTTGCAAGAACACGTACAAACCGACCTAATAAAACTAAACTGATTATAGGATAGCATGCATATGCATCATCGCATCTAGTTTAAAGTTTGTGCATGATATTGATTGCTGTGGATCTTGTATGTGCATGATCCTGTATAGCAGGACAAGCTCAGGGAGCTGTCTACGACGAGCTGCAACAGCAAGGTTTCGAGATCCAAGAGCAACCGGAACCGCAAGAACAAGGGAAGTGCCCCTTGACCATATTGATCCTATGTTTTTGGGAGAAACTGTTTTGTTTTGCGAAAAGGTGTGTGTGCTGAGTCAAACATGATGGGAAACCCTTTTATAGGAGTTTACTAGTTTTGGTAAAACCACCCTTGTCGCCAGGGAAGTTTATGAGTCGGGTATGGTTTTTTACTTTTAAGCTTCGCTGAGTCCATGGGATTGGGAAGCGAGATAGATGTGTCTAGCTAACTGCACTCGTAACGATAATGAGAAACTGATGTTGTTAATGAACATGGATCGGAGGGAGATCTAGGCAAGACCGGGTTTGTGAATGAGGTAGCATGAGATGGTGGTTTACTTGCCGTAGATCTAAGGACCGGTTCATGTGAGCACATGCCAGGATAATAGTGCCACCACAAGGCCAAGTATGGGTGCGGCTTAGCTGGCTAATTAGGTAAGTTGCTAGATTTTTATGGACCGTGGAAGGCGCGGGGAATGGGAGTCGAGTGAGGACTGCCCTGGGAACTACATGGCACAAGAGGGGGCCCGTGGGTGGGAGAATTGGAGATTCTAGCCTGCCGGTGAAACCTTAGTGAGTCCATACATCTAGTAGCCCATTTGTAAAGGATATTTTGTGATCTCTTGGCCATACACCGACGGTTGTGTACTGGTGTAATGGAGGTTCTACAGTTGCCAACGGGTGACGAAATCACAAACTTGTGGGTAAAGAGGTGCAAACTCTGCAGTCTTAAAACTATCATGATAGCTGAGCTTACGGTCACGAGCGCCTGGCCAACCTCCATGATTAGTTGCGATGGTTATTGGTTTGGTTATGGTTTGGTTTTGGGACTGTTGAGTCCGGGTGATAAGATGGATTGCATGACTGTTGAGTCATGACAACAAGGTTGGTCTCGGTGGGAGACGAAGTTGTTTATGAGATGAAATGGTAGCAAATACGAGATGGTATTCGTGAGATGGTAGTGAATACGAGGAGGTATTCGTGAGAAAGAATGAGGTTGATTGATGACTGGTTGTGACATGGAAGGTAACAAACATAATGGAGGTATGATTGGTATTTTAATACATGTTGGGATTACATTCACTAAAAGATGAGTTGCTGTTTCATCAGGGTTTTGATAAATAACTTTGCTTTCTACAATGAGCCTTTTTATACCTACCTTGTTGTGAGCTACATATCATATTTTACCGCACTTGCGGAGTACATCATTGTACTCAAACTTGCATTATTATTTCATCATCAGCAACAGGAGAAGATTACTATGAAGACCAAGGGGAGCATTAGGCGTGTGATCTGTTCTCAACCTTGCCTGTGGGGATGGAGTAGAGATGGAGCCATTGCTGCCTAGAATCGCTTCCGCATTAGAATGAAGACTTCCGCTGCATAGAAATAAGACTTCCGCTGTGAGTATGAGTCCAAGACTCATGAAACATTGTAATAAACTCTGTTATTCATGGTTATATATATTCTGAATTCAATTTGTGGAACATATGTGTATGTGTGATGAATATCCTGGGCACGCATATGCACCAGTTCTCAGTTCCGTGGTTTTCCACATAATTGAGGGCGTCACACTCCATTGTACCTTCCACCAACGGATCACTGTGTTCCTCGTGACCCTTTCCTTCACATCCAAAATTCGAACAGGGTGCTCTACATAGGTCAGGTCCTCTTGAAGTTTGAGCTCATCCATTGGTACTTGCTCTTCCGGTACTCTCAAGCACTTCTTGAGCTGGGATACGTGAAACACGTCATGCACGTCGGAGAGGTGCATTGGGAGTTGTAGGTTATAGGCTACTTCTCCTCACTTGCCCAAAATCTTAAATGGCCCGAGATAGCGAGGTGCTAGCTTGCCTTTGACATTGAAACATCATTGGCCACGGATAGGCGATACCTTAAGGTATACGAAGTCTCCTACTTCAAAGGTCAACTTCCTTCGCCTGTTGTCCGCATAGCCTTTTTGTCACGACTGAGTGGCCTTCAAGTTCTCCCGTATCATCTGGACTTGCTTCTCAGCCTCTTGTAGAACTTTGGGTCCAAACACTTGGTTCTCTCCGGTCTCATTCCAAAACAGCGGCGTTCTACACCGTATACCATACAATGCTTCGAAAGGTGACATCTTCAAGCTAGCTTGATAGCTGTTGTTATAGGAGAATTCGGCATACGGAAAGCTCCTATCCCAACTACGCCCATGTTTCAAGGCGCAAACTCTCAACATGTCTTCCAAAATTTGGTTTGTCCTCCCGGTTTGTCCATCAGTTTGCGGGTGATACGTGGAGCTAAAATCCAGTCGTGTACCCATAACCTTATGCAGCTTCCTCCAGAACCTAAAGGTAAACTGAGAACCCCGATCTGAGACTATCCTCTTCGGGACTCCATGGCGGCACACGATTTGCTCCATGTACAGCTCGGCTAGTTGTGCAACGTTGTACTTGGTCTTAACAGGAAGGAAATGGGCAGTTTTCGTCAATCGGTCCACAATAACCCAAATGGAGTTGTAACCTGACTGACTATGTGGCAATCCGACGATGAAATCCATACTGATGGACTCCCACTTCCACTCGGGCACTTTAAATGGTTGCAACAGTCCAGCGGGTCTTTGATGTTCGGCCTTCACCCGTTGGCATGTGTCGCATAGGGCAACATATTCAGCCATGTCCCTCTTCATACCATCCCATCAATAACAAATCTTCAAGTCCTTGTACATCTTTGTACTGCCGGGATGTATGGAATAAGGTGAGTCATGTGCCTCCTTTAATATCGTGTTGCGGATGTTCTTCACGTTAGGCACACAAATCCTTTTTCCTAACCAAAGCGTAACCTTCTCGTCTTCCTTGAAGTCCTTTTCTATGCCTTGTCGGATTCTTTCCTCGATCTCCTTGATTTCTTCATCCGTTGCTTGACCATCTCGTATCACTTGTTCTAATGAAGAATGGAGTTCCATCACTTCCATCTCATTCAAGAACCCGAGATGTAACCGTTTGAACACCTTGCGTAGCTCGGGTGGTAGCTTCCGAATCGTGAGTTGGTGACATGCTCCCTTTCGGCTCAAAGCATCGGCTACTACATTGGCCTTTCCGAGGTGATAGCTGATTCCAACGTCATAATTCTTGATAAGTTCCAACCAACGACGTTGCCTCAAATTCAAATCCGTTTGTGTGAAGATGTACTTGAGGCTTTTGTGATCCGTATAGATCTCACATCGATGACCAAGGATATAATGTCTCCAAATCTTTAATGCATGCACCACGGCTGCGAGTTCCAAGTCATGCGTGGGGTAATTCAGCTTGTGTTTCTTTAGTTGCCTTGACGCATAGGCTACCACTTGTCCTTCTTGCATGAGTACACATCCAAGCCCTTGTCTTGATGCGTCGCAATATATGTCAAAGCTCTTGCTAAAGTCCGGCAATATCAAGACCGGCGCTGTGGTTACCCTTTTCTTGAGCTCCTAGAAGCTTTCTTGACACGCTGGGGTCCACTGGAACGCTTTTCCATTCATTAGCAACTCCTTCATAGGCTTTGCTATCTTGGAGAGGTCCTTGATGAACCGGCGGTAGTATCCAGCCATCTCAAAGAAACTCTGAATGTCTCTCACGTTTTGCGGTTGGTTCCACTTCAGAACATCTCCCACTTTTCCGTGATCAACCGATACTCCTTTCTCGGAGATGATATGGCCTAGGAACGATATCTCCTTTAGCCAAAATTGACACTTGCTGAGCTTGGCATACAATTGATGCTCTTGGAGCTTCTGCAATGTCAATCTTAAATGTTCTTCATGTTCTTCCTCACTTTTCGAATACACCATGATATCGTCAATGAAAACCACGACAAACTTATCCAAGTACTCCATGAAGACCTTATTCATGAGGTACATGAAGTACGCGGGTGCATTCGTTAATCCAAAAGACATAACGGTATATTCATCAAACCATACCATGTTCGAAAGGCAGTCTTGAGTATATCGGAGGGCTTAATCTTCAGCTGGAAGTATCCCGATCGAAGATCAATCTTGGAGAAAACTCGGGCACCTTTCATTTGGTCAAACAGGTCCTCTATACGGGGCAGAGGGTACATGTTCTTGATCGTCACCTCATTGAAAGATCTATAGTCCACGCACATCCTTTGGGTCCCATCCTTTTTGTCTACGAAGAGCACGGGGGCTCCCCATGGTGACGAGCTTAGGCGTATAAAACCCTTTTCTAGCTACTCCTGAATTTTCTTCTTGAGTTCCACTAGTTCATTAACGGGCATCCTATATGGTCTCTTTGCTATAGGTGCAGTTCCGGGTACAAAGTCAATGGAAAACTCAATGTCCCGGTCAGGTGGCATACCTGGAAGTTCTTCCGGGAACACGTCCGAAAATTTTTGAACCACCGGAATGCTTTCCAATGTTGTTCCTTCGACGTGGTTCAACGTTGCCTTCTCGGTTGCCGGTTGGGCTGACTCAAACTCGATACGAGTACCGTGCTCATTTGTCAACTGCACGCTCCTCTTAGCACATTGGATTACCCCGTTGTGCTTGCTTAACCAATCCATTCCGAGTATTATTTCAAGCCCTTGGGAATCCAAGACAATGAGGTTGGTAAGGAAGTCTCCCCCCTTATTTTAAGGTTTACTTTCGGACATACTATATTAGTCTTCATCTCTCCAACGGGAGAATTAACCAACATAGCATATTTCAAGTGTGATATGGGTAGATTATACTTAGCAACATACTTGGATGACATGAATGAATTCGATGCTCCGAAATCAAATAAAATGGTGACTGGGTTGTAGTTGGCAAGGAACATACCAATCACAACATCCTCAGCCTGTTGCGCTTCCTCAGCAGATACATGATTCACGTTGCCACGAGCATAGCTCTACTGTCCACGGTTACCTTGCGTAGCTCCTCTGTTCGGCCGCGGGTTCTGCTTGGGCGTGTTGCTTGGTTGTCCAGAAACTTTCCTCGGGCACTGACTTGCAAAGTGTCCCGTTTCTTTGCATGCAAATCATGCCTTGTTGCTCATGACAGCAGGTACGTTGGGACGAGGGTTTTGTGCATAGGCTCTCATGTCAGGATGAGGCGCCAGAGGCATAGGCATACGGGGTGCTTGCATGATAGGACTTTGCTGCGGTGGTTGATTAGGGCGAAAAGTAGAAGTAGACGATCCATACTATGGTGCAGCTGGGGGCATGTACCGAGGGTGTACATTGCTCCCGTGTGGTTGATATGGCATCTTTCATTTGCCCTCTTGCTCGATCTCTCGGATCTTGCTCTCAACCACTATGGCTTTGTCAACTAGCTTCTAGAAGCTCGCATAGTTATTGTTGAGGAGCTGAACCTAGATCTCATTGTTCAACCCTCTCATGAACAAGTACTGCTTCCTTTGGTCCGAGTTGACATCTTCGGGGGCATACCTTGACAGTTGCGTGAACTTGTTGAGGTACTCATTCACGCTCTTCTTGCCTTGGCGGAGACTTTCAAACTCTTGCCTTTTGAGCATCATAACTCCCACAGGGATGTAATTTGAGTGGAAACTCTCCTTGAACTCAGTCCAAGTGATCGTCTCCTGGTCGACATGAGCGTTGCAAAGAGCGTCCCACCAGTCAGCAGCTGCTCCCATGAGTTGGTGCGATGCGAAGAGAACTTTCTATCGATCATTGCACTGAACTATGGCAAGCTTCTTCTCCATGGATTTTAACCAGTCATCGGCCTCCATGGGGTCATTAGCTTCTGCAAAAGTGGGGGGTCGAGTCCTCATGAACTCTCCCAATCGGTTGTGAGCCGGCAGTGGTGCAGGAACGGGGTTGTTGTTGTTGGCTTGCAGCTGACCCAAAGTTTGGATCATGGTTTGCATGAGCTGATTCTGCATAGCCATCAACCTTTCAAGGTTGTTTCCACCAGCCTCGGGGTTGACATTCTCAGGAACTTCGACGTGGTCATCCTCTTGTTTGCCACGGACATTCCTCCATTGTCGGCCGGCGTTTTCTCTCACCATCTGTGATAGAGAGTTGGATAGAATAGAAGTTAGAAGTTTAGATGGATTCCCTCCAACTATATGCATCAAGGGTATGAACTATACATCAACCTATATGAGGATGTGACACATGTCGAAGCATCTCACAACTCTGTACTATGTGTGGATATGGACAATGCTGAAACGTCCCACAACTCACACTAAGCACACAATCACAAGCAATCATCACAAAAGTTTCACACAACTCCTATTCAAGCTTATTCAATGGGAGTCCTATGTGTTTTTAGGGTGATACCAATCTGTGACTTCGTCCAATAGTCAATGTGGTTTGGGTTGATACCTAGGATACCAATCTGTGACTTCTCCTAGGCTTGCATACTACGGTCAAGGGGTTCCAATGCCAATCTGTGACTAGGCCTAGGCTTCCGTCCTATGTCAGCGTGGCCTCTAATACCAATCTGTGGATTCTATCTAGGCTTGTGACCTACAGTCATCGTGGCTTCTAATGCCAATCTGTGACTAGGGGTGCGTCCTACAGTCAACGTGGTAGCTCTGATACCAATCTGTGACGCCCGGATTCCGAAGAACACCACGGAACCCTAGCTGATGCATATGTGTACCCAGGATGTTCATCACACATACACATGTATCCAGAAACTGAATTCAGAATATAACCACGAATAATAGGGTTTTATTACTATGTCTCATGAATCTCTAGTTCATTCTAGCAGCGGAAGTTTTATTCTAGCAGCGGAAGTCTTTTAAGCTATTGCGGAAGCAAAACTAAGCAGAAGCAGCGGATCCATCTCCTACTCCACAGGCAAGTTGACGGTGGATCACACGCCTAGTACTCCACATGGTCTTCGAAGTACTCTTCTCTTGTTGCTGATGATGAAGTAATAATGCAAGTTTGAGTACATGACATACTCAGCAAGTGCGGGAAAATATGATATGTAGCTCACAGCAAGGTAGGTATAAAAAGGCTCATTGCGGAAAGCAAAGTTTATTTCACAAAACATGATAAAAACAACAACTAGCTTGAAGTGAATGTAATTCTAACATTTATCCAATTAAAACATCAACATACCTCCATCATGTTCCACCTCTTTTCATGTCTCATCAGACATTCATCTTTCCCAACTTTTTTTATGCTCATGAATACCATCTCGTATTCATTACCATTTCATCTCATATTCAATTTCCATCTCATAACCAAGACCAAAGCTCATTATCATGACTCAACAGTCATGAAACCAATCTCATCACAAAGACTCAACAGTACTGAAACCAAAACCAAAGTCCAAACCAAACCAAAGTCTAAACAAAACCAAACCAATAAGCAGGCCAAATACCATCCCATCTAATCATGTGAGTTGGCAAGGCGCTTGTGACCGTAAGCTTGGCTATCATGATAGTTTTATACCCTGCAGAGTTTGCACCACTTTACCCACAAGTTTGTGATTTCTTCACCTGTTGCGACTGCAGAACCTCCATTTTACCAGTACACAACCATCGGTGTATGGACAAGAGATCACAAAATAGCCTTTACAAAGGGGCTACTAGATGTATGGAGTCACTAAGGTTTCACCAGCAGGATAGAATCTCCAATTCTCCCATCTACGGGCCCCCTCTTGTGCCATGCAGTTCGCAAGGCAGTCCTCTCTCGACTCCCATTCCCCGCGCCTTCCATGGTCCATAACAATTTAGCAACTTACCTAATTAGTCAGCTAAGCCGCACCCGTATTTGGCCTTGTGGTGACACTGTTATCCTGGCATGTGCTGGCATGAACCGGTCCTTAGATCTATGGCAAGTAAACCACTCTCTCATTCTACCATATCCACAAACCAAGCATGCCTAGATCTCCTCCAATTGATGTTCGTTATCATCAAGTTCTCATTATCATTATGAGTGCAGTAGCTAGACACATTCTATCGCTTCCCATATCCCATGGACTCAGCTAAGCAAAAAGCAAAACGACCATACCCGACTCATCAACTTTCCTGGCGACAAGGGTGGTTAACAAAAACTAGTAAACTCCTATGAAAGGGTTTCCCATCAAGTTGACTCAAGCACTCGCAGTTTTCGCAAACAAAACAGTTTCCAAAACATGAGATCAATATGGTCAAGGGCACTTGCCTTGTTCCTGTGGCTTCTGTTGCTCTTGGATCTTGAAGTCTTGTTGTTGTAGCTCGTCGTAGATAGCACCCTGGGCTTGTCCTTCTACTCACGATCACACATATACAAGATTTACAGAGATCAATCATCATGCACATACTTTACTGAAGATGCAATGGTGCATATGCATGCTAATCCTATGGTGCTGTTTTTATTAGATCAGTTTGTACGTGTTTTTGCATGGCTTGCATGGGTTTTTACGATGAACAAAGGTATAAAGATCAAGTGCGGACGTGGTGATGATCTGGACTCAAGATCTAGATCAAACCGATCAACACATGATCTGTCCACGAGAAAGCTTCTGTTCGAAGGGAGCAAAGAGACAGATGCGAAGAAAACCGCGATGAGGTCGTAAGGTGGTAACGAAGACCTACCGCACTTCTCCTTGGTCTCAGGGTCTTCCTCCTAGCAAGACAGATCGTCTGGGCTCTCTTCCAGCGACGGCGAGCTAGTCGGTGGTCTCCGGAAACTAAACTCCGGCAAAGGGGTTTAGCTCGGCGAGTTGGGGGCTAGGGCCTCTAAGTCGTCGACTTAGAAAAGATGTTGCAACCAAGGGGTTATTTCGGGTTCTATTTATAACCGGAAAAAGAAGAGTCCTTCTCCGATTGGATTTCTAATAAGAGTCATGTTCGATTTGTGTTTGGATCTTAAAAAATTATCTTTCAATCGATTTGCTTGCAGTATTCAACGTAGAAGACTTCGTGTCAGTTTCCTCAGTAACGGGTACTCACGTACAGAGGAAAACCGCTTCAGAATCGCGTCCTTCTGCAGGGATAAGCTCCGGAGGCTCCACGTGTCCAGCGGGGGCCTGGGCTTCCCTTTTCCCCCAGGGGCGAGCTCCGGTTGTGCTGCGTGTCAGGCGGGCGGGACCTCCCTCTAACTCGGAGGCGGGCTCGCATGCGCCACGCGTCTGGCAGGCGGGACCTCCCTCTACCTCAGAGGTAAGCTCTGCGTCCACCACGTATCAGTGCCGGACCTCCCCTCTCTTCGGATGTAGCTCCGAATGTACCACGTGTCAGTGCCGGACCTCCCCTCTCTTCGGAGGTGAGCTCTGATAGTGCCACGTGTCCTAGCAGCGCCAGATCTCCTTTCTGCTCAGAGATGAGCTCTGAGGTCGACACGTGTCCAACTGCATCGGACCTCTCTTCTCCCCGGAGGTAAGCTCCATGAACGACACGTGTCAAGCATTGTTGGATCTCCCGGAGGTGAGCTCCGAGGATGACACGTGTCCATCGGGACCTTCTCCTCGGAGATGCTCCGAGGATGACACGTGTTCAGTAGTGTCGGACCTCTCAGAGGTGAGCTCCAAGAGCAACACATGTCCCACGCGGCTGGTATTCTCTTTTCCGTAGTTACTAGCTCCGAAGGCGACACGTGTCCTGCAGGACTGGCCTTGCTTCTCCGCAGAGGCTAGCTCCGGGAGCAACACGTGTCCCACGGGGTCGAACCTCTCCCCTTTTTCAGAGGCAAGCTCTGAGCCTGCCACGTAGCCAGTTAGCAGCGGACCTCTCCCCCTTTGTGGGGATGAGCTCCGAAGGCGCCACATGGCCAGCGGGCCATGGGAAATGTCTTCGGCGCTTCTCGGTGAACTGGAATTAGCTTTTTTTCGGCTATCCTTTTGATTCCTTTTCTGTTTCCACTTCTTTTAAAATATTTTCTCTATATAAAATAAGAATGCATGCAGAAATCAAAATTGAGGGTGTCAGAAAAGCTATGAGAGACGTAGGGTATATTCTACGCCTTAAGCATAATGGCGCTTTTGGAACCATCATGCTTGCTGAAATTTTCCTACCTGGAGAACAAATCAAGTATGGACTTTTGATGGGTAGTATTTGCAAACTGTATTTAGCAATAAAAGCTTGGCTAATGAAATTATGTGTGGCGCCTGAATCAAATAAAACTATGGCGGGATGCTTGTGGAGTTGGAACATACCCACAAGGATGGGTTCTCCCTCCGGCACGTCCTCTATGGCGAGTTGGTGGACGGTGCCGGGCTTAGGGTTTGCCCGACGCGCATTAATGGGATTCCGGGGCTGATTCCTCCCCGGAAACTGGTGTGCCATTCCACTCCCTTGCCTCTCGGGGCAGTTGTTGGTGAAGTGCCCCTGGTGACCGCACTTGAAATGTGTGGTCGAGGGCTGGGCCGTGCTTGGAGGACGAAATCCCGGCATGCGCTGCTGAGGTGCAAACGCACGTGGCATCGCCCGCTGCTGCTGTTGTTGCTGCCGAGGTGCTGGTAAAGCTGGTCGGAATGCCGGTGGTGCGTACGGCCGATTGTGGAATTGCATCGGTCATTGCGGTGGCTGCCAGCGTTGACCCGATGGTGATGGATACACCATACGATATTTCTTGGGAGGACCACCTCCCTCTCCACTGCTTTGCAGCGTGCTTCGCTTCTTCTCCGCTGTCACTAACTCATTGCCGGAGTCCTCTTGTACAATCGCAGCATCAATTATGTCATTGAGGCTGCCGCGATGAACATCGCAAGCTTGTCCTTCAGGAGCAGATTTATCCCCTGGTAAAAGTAGTCCCACCTATTCTCATCGGTATCAGCATGATATGTGTAGGATCGAAGAGCACGTGAAAAGCTACTAGAGGGGGGTGAATGGTAGATTTAAACTTTTTAGCGGAAGCAACAAAAACCCCCTCGGCAGAAAATTGATCTGTTAAAGAAACCGTTTATGCGATTGATCTTAATGTGTTCAACCGTGACAAAAGTGGTACATATTATAGAGAATCAAGTCACGAAGACATGACAACAAGAATCACGGAAATCCGTCAAGAAAAACTCAAGTTATGATCGAAAGATCAAACGAGGGTCAATCTGCTCTACTCGAGTAAAAACCAGATCTGCAACACTGCAAAGAAACTCGTGTAGATCAGAAACTACAAATACAATGACCGTGAAATTTTCACAGATGATAGAATCAAGTTGTGAAGACAACCCAAAAAGAATAACGTCAATTGGATCTGTAAAACTCGAGTTATGGTCAAAACACCAAAGCACTGTCGTGCTGTCTAGAAACTTGATGAGAAAGACTTGACGAAAACAAGTCGGATGAACAAGGCACAAAAGCTCCTCTAAATTACGAATTTTATTGATCAAAACATAAGAGTAACAGCCCAAGGTCGTCTTACCACGAGCTCTGGCCTCCCTTGCTTATATAACCAGCCCGGAGGCCAACCCAATTTAAACTAGTACTCTAATCCTACTCAGTTTCTGAATGTAATTATTCATAACTGCTCAAGACTCTTCTATACGCAGATAGAAGCAATCTTAAGACTTCCAAACACCTTAGGAACGCATCCGACATTCCTAAAACAACTCAACTTCGTGTCCAACATGAAATCCTATCATAACCAACACAAATCTTTCCATATTTGAGTCATAACCGACTCAGCCACAGCCTGAGTCCATAATCCAGCCGGTTGGACCTTTCCTACCAGTTCTTTACGTCAACATCTCTTCATCACGCCTTGGAACTATGTTGCCACATCCATGCACTCCTAGCACATGTGCAAACACCTTCCAATGACGTCCACGATACCTTCACATGCATTGTTCTTGATCCAAACATGCTGCACGACCTCCCGATCAACTCAACCACAATTCCTCCCGAACTTGGTTGTTGAACCTCATCTTCTCCCTAAGACTATTTCAATGGATCCCATCACCAGCCATATCTTGAACTCAAGCAACACTTGCACATGAATAAACAAGTAAAAATTTCGAGCACAAGTCCGTGACTTGACTCACGTTAGTTCCGAAAACCACAACACCTTATGTGAACACCTCACATAAGCATGTTGCAAACCATAGCAAAATGTTAACCACCGTAAACAGCCATAACACTTCAAAAACTTAGTAAAAGAATACTAAGCAAACTTTCCATAGATGTAAAGCAAGTTCGAAACATTTGCATGGTAAAAACAGAACCATTGCGATTTAGCTCCGGACCTTGAGCCAGAGATTATCAAAGCTAGCAGAATCTAGCACCGGAACTTACCAAAGCTAGTCAGACCTACCGCCGAAGCTAACCAAACACATGTCAGACCTAGCCATAGCAAGTCGGACCTTACGTCGGATCTTGTCGGAGTTCAAAATTTTATCGTCATAGCCAATGTATTCAGCACATATGTCTCACAATTTCCCTCTTGATGAATGCATTGGAAACACCACTTAAAATCCGAACATTGGCTTATTCACATGAAAAGTTTTGAAAACAATCAAATGAGAAAGAAATTTCGAAACAAAATTTTCTCCTCCTATACATATTTATCCCCCGTTGTAAATCAGAAATAAAATGAGAAAAAAACAAAAATTCTCCCCTGAGAAGAATCGTGCCAAAACACTTGTGAATCGTGCAATGTGTGATCAATTTCTCCCCCTTTGACAATGTATTCAGCAAGGTTCAAAAGAGAAATTTTAATTGTTATGAGCATATTTATAACATATACATATAAAACAAAGCTCATCCAAGCCATACTATCAAGTAACTTACACTATCACATCAATGAGATACATAAAGTAGTGTAAGCCATGCTAGAGATCAAGTGTAATTTTCATTTGAAGCAAGTCATGATCTCACAAACTTAACTATGTCAAGACCTGAAAGCATGACACTTGTTGCTGCATTTTAATTATTTTTCAAAGCACAAATTCAGATCATATGACATTTGCAAGAGATTATATGCCGCATCAGCCTTATTCTAACCAACCAAGCCAAGCCTATGTCATTTGACAATCAGAAGCTTAAGGACATTGTTTTAGTCATTCACAACTTCTTCCAAATTCATATCTAAGTGCAATGATAAGCCATCTCAAAAGAAGAAGTGCGATGCATGCATAGTCTATTGATCTTTTTCTCAATTTTTCATTTGAACATAAAAACTTAACATGTGAATAGTTGATTGATTATTTTTTGCATTATTAAAAGCACTTGTGAGCATGCAACAAATTTAAAACAGCAAGAAAGTTCGATCATGACCAGATTTAGTGTAAATAATTATTCAAATTACTAGTAATGGAAAAAACTACAAAATGTATAACATGAGTAATGTAGTAAGAACTTTCAGCATATAAAAGGAATCACAAAGTCATATATGTATGAAATACTATGCTCATGTTATTTTAAATTCAGATTCATACATAGACTTCCCAAGTTTCAAAACTCCCCCTCAATTTAAGCCATGACGATGCATAACCCCTATTTCAGTATGAATGAAACAAAAACGAGTGAAATCCGAAGGTTTTGTAAAAATGTCAGCCAATTGTTGTTCGGTATCTACATGGTGAAGCACAATGTTTCCTTTTTCAACATTATCATGGAGAAAGTGATACCTAATGTCAATGTGCTTTGTTCTCGAATGTTGCACAGGGTTTTTAGCAATGCAAAATGGCACAAGTGTTATCACAAAATAATGGAACACTATCTAGATCAACCCCATAGTCTTTAAGTGTTTGAACAATCCAAAGAATTTGTGAGCAAGCGCTAGCAACAGCTACATATTCAGATTCGGCTGTGGATTGTGCAACTTAATTTTGTTTTCTAGAGGACCAAGCAACAAGTAAATTACCAAGAAAATGACAAGCACCCGAAGTAATTTTCCAATCAATTCTACAACCCCCAAAATCAGCATCCGAAAAAGCTTTCAAAGTAACGATTGAGGAAGAAGGAAAAAAATCCCAAATTCTTGAGTCCCATGTAAGTACCTGAGAATTCTTTTGACGGCTTGACGATGTGAAGCACGTGGGGAAGCTTGAAATTATGCACAAAGACATACGCTGAATTGTATGTCCGTTCTTGATGCCGTGAGATACAAAATTGATCCAATCATATTTCTATATTCTTTTTGATCCACAGGTTCACCATCTTCATCAAGTTCAAGTGTCGTTGCTGTACTCATTGGTGTCCGAAGAGACTTGCTTTTGTCCATGTTGAAGCGCTTAAGAAGGTCTCTTGTATACTTTGTTTGATGCACAAAAGTACCCTCCTTGGTTTGCTTGATTTGCAGCCCCAAAAAGTATGTGAGTTCTCCCATCATACTCATCTCAAATTATGAACTCATCATAGCAGAAAACTTGGACCCAAGATCATGAGAAGCACAGCCAAAGATAATATCATCCACATACACTTGAAAGAATAATGAGTCATTGCCATGCTTAAGCACAAAAAGAGTTTTATCGACCGTGCCCATGGTAAATCCCTTTTCAAATAAGAATATTTTTAACCTATCATACCATGCTCTAGGTGCTTGTTTAAGACCATACAAGGCTTTGGACAGTTTGTAAACATGATTAGGAAAATTTAGATTTTCAAAACCTGGCGGTTGCTTGACATAAACCTCCTCATCTATGTAGCCATTAAGAAAAGCACTTTTAACATCCATTTGATATAACTTGAAACCTTTAGATGCAGCAAATGCTATCAAAATTCTTATGGCTTCTAATCTAGCAACAGGAGCAAAAGTTTCATCAAAATCTAGTCCTTCAACTTGTGTGAAACCTTGAGCAACCAACCTAGCCTTATCCCTAACCACAACCCCATCCTCACTTTTTGTAACACCCCAAAATTTTGATTCAAAACCCTAAATCATGTTAAGAGGGGGATTTAAAAATTTTTGGACGTGTTGCATGTTTTGCAAAAATTCAAATTAAACTCAAATCAGAAAAGAAATAGAAAAAGAAAAAGAGAAAACAGAAAAAAACCGGCCAGTGGGCCGAAACCCACCAGCCGGCCCAGCCAGCGCCCGCGCCAGCCCGCAGCCGCGCGCGCTGCTGCCTCACACTGACAGGCGGGACCCACCCGATCGTCGTCTACCTCGCGCCGCGCCGGACTCCCTCGCGCCCGAATCAAAACCGATCGGGATTTCGGCGTATCCCAGCTGAATTCTGTTCGTAGGCGATGCGGACATGATCTAAACCACCCCGCCGCCCTCCCCCGTCTATAAAAACCCCGGCCTCGTTCTGTTTTTCGCACGCGATCGGCTGATTTTCCTCCGGTGAGAACCGAAACTTCTCCGGCGAATTCTGGCCGATCTAAGCTCGGAAACTCCGATCTAACTCGCTGGTCTTGATCCACCGCCTCCAGGGAACCTTGTAGGTGCAGAAAACTCGGTAACTTGCGGTGTAAACACAGCGCCGACGAGCTTCACCGTGGTTTCGCCTCGGACCTCGTCGCCGATCACCTTCCAGGACCTCCGAGCTCAAGAAAACCCCCGAGGTGAGATCCCCGACCTCCCCTCTACCGATCTATGCCACAAAATCACAGTTCTAGGAAGAATTCCCTAAGATCTGAAAGTTTCCGGCGAGATCGCCGCTTCCCGCCGCCATGCGCCGCCGGCAGCGCCGCCCGCGCTCGATCAGAGCGACGTGGCCGCTTGTGCGCCGTTTATTTTAAATCGCACGGTAGGGTTTAAATCCTCGCGTACCGGTTCGATGTTATAATCTTGGCCGTCGGATTAAAATCGGACGGTCCACGTCAGCCCCGCGTTATAAAGACTGGAAATCTTACGTGCTACCCCCTGAGGTTCTCGGGAAATAAGAGCTAGCCCCGGAAACTTCTGATCTAACCCCTGGAACTCCAGAAAATCATGTAAATTCATTTAAAAATCAGTTTTAACCCATGGACTTAATAAAAATTAGGAAAAACACCTCTGATAAGTGTAGCTAGACCCTGGAAATTCTGAAAATAATATTATAGACCCTGTAGTGGGGTAAGTTTAACTTTTTAGCCCTGTTTAGTAATTAATTTAGAAAATTGAATATGTGGCTAGTGTTTAAAAATTAAAAAGTGGGACAAACATATTGTCAAAATTAAATTAAAGACTTTCTCAGTATTTAGAAAACTTTGGAGTGAGATAAAAACATATTTTGGGCTGAATTGAATCTGTCTAATTTATTATTCACATTTAGGGACACATTTTTAAGTAATGAATAGTTTTAGAAAATAGGGAAAATAATTGTGAAATAGTTTACATCAGAGGCAAAGGTCAAAAATATATTATTTAATATTTTAGTCCCAAAACCTATTCTGTTTAGATGAGGTGTCTTACTATTTTCATAATAAAGTTCACATTTAGGCATAGAAAATAAATCTGAAAATATAGCAAGCTAGGTATGAATAACTAGAAAATGATAAATGAAGTTTTCAAAATCCAAAGATTTCAGTTTAGGGTTGGTAGAAGGTCTGAAGACACATATGGAGTAGGAAAATACCTTTCATGCATACTTGGTAGCTAAAAGGTGTATTAATTGAATATAAGGAATTTATTTAAATTGGAAACTCATATATAGTATGCAAACATAAATGTGAATACAAAAGTAGAAATCATATACACATGTTTAAAAGTGCATGTAAGCCAAAATCAACACACATAGAGTAACCACAACACATAGAAATGTGCATGGATTTCATAAATGTGAATGTGTGGTTTGTATGAAGTGGAAGTGTGAACTATGTCTTATGGATTGTTGTTTTCTTTTGCTATGTGTGATGGTATGATGTAGAACCTGCTCCAGAGCAAGTTCTTCCTTTCCAAGATCAGGACTACCCATTCTCAGAGCAGCAAGAAGAAGGCAAGTGTCCTTGACCACTTTGATCCTATACTAGGATGTGTAGATAGAATTATTTGCATTGTCAAATGAAATATGAAACTCATGCCAGGAAGTTTCCCTAGAATTGCATTACCTTGTTTTCCTTGTAGCTTGGGTTGGGATTTATCTTATCATGTCATTTATTATTATGCATATGCTTAGCCATGCTTAGAATGGGATATTTGGGATATGAGATCATCAGTTTATTTTACCATACTCTTGAATGAGATATTGTGAGTTATGTAGAGGTAGGGATCAAGGCAAGTTGGATGTTTTGGTGGTGTGCTGGGTGCACGAGACTCGGGTTTGTGTTTAGTACTTGCCTAGATCCTAAGGACCGGTTCATGGAGCATGTAACCTAGCTTTACAGTGCCAACCACATGCTGAGATGGGGCAGCTTGGCCAATTAATTAGGTGTATCCCCGGCGTAGTATGGGTGTGTTGGATGGTGCGGGGAGTAGGTGTCAGCTGGACTACCATATGAACCGCAAGGCTCAAGAGGGGGCCACTGCAGCGGGGTTGGAGCCTCTTGTATGCTGTTAGGGGTGAAACCTCAGTGGGCCCACGCTCGTCGGGAATCCCTTTGTAAAGGCTTCGTAGTGATCTCCTGGCTACACACCTGGGAAGTGTGAATGTGGTTCGTAGCCACTGGCATAATGGAGGTTCTTTTAGTCCACCCGGCAACGGGGGATGAAATCACTACATGTGGGTACAGTGGTACAAACTCTGCAGAGTCAAAACTATCATGACAGCCGTGCTCACGGTCAAGAGCGGCTTGGACTTATTCATGATTAGAGGATTGATGGTTTTGCAAGTTGTGGATGTTAAGCGGGGAGCTTAACATTGGAAATGATGTTATGGTTATTTGGTTATGATGATGGTATGGGAGCTTGGGACCATTTCACTTGTGTAGTAATGTAGGTGCTTAATAAGCTAAGGTGATAGGTATTAATTGCGTAGTGCTTTAACCATGAGTTCCACCTCTCCTTGTTCTAGCCATGCATGATATAATTTTCCCACACTTGCTGAGTACTATTGGTACTCAACCTTGCATATTTTGTTGGTTTATATTGCATGCTCAGGTCAAGATAATGAGGTGGTGTATAATGACCAATACTTTGGACCCGAAGAAGGTTTCTAGGTACATGGAGACCCCTGGGCAACGCCTGTGACGGAGCCCCCAAAAATAATATTCCGCTGCTAGTTTATTTACTTGTGATGAACTTATTATTGTCCATCGAGACATTTGCTATGTAAGACTTATTTATATTCGACACCTGGCTTGTAATAAATGATGCTTCACTATTTGTCATCACATGTATGAGAAAATGATCCTGGCATACATGTGATATTCACTTGGTTGTTCTTCGAAAAAACCGGGTGTGACAGAAGTGGTATCAGAGCCAGGTTGCCCGTAGGAACGTGGATCTAGGTAGAAATGGACGTATTTAAGGGCCCTATTTTCTTAAAAACTATTTTACAAAGGTGTGGATTGAAAAGTGTTATTTAAATGAGTCACTTTCTTCATCTTACCCCAACTTTCATTAAAAATAGGATTTTTTGTTTGAGAGTTTATCTAACCTAATTTTAAATTCTTTTTGTTTTAGATGGTTCGCATGATTCACACCGCTCGCAAGTCCACAGGAGGGAGAGTTCCCATAGTTGCCCTTGCCAAAAGAGAGGAGAGCTGTCCGGTGACGTACCTTTCCTACGGACTGACAGTAGGAGGCTTATTGCGCCGTCTTCGGCGTATGCTCGAAGCCGCCGGCAACACGGGCAAGCTAATTATCCACTATAACTCCACCAGGACCATCCGTGAGAAGAGGGAAGAATGGAGCTCAGAGATGAGGATTATACACGAAAATCAGCTGCTTAAGATTCACCACTCTCCAGCTTGTCGAGCAACACAGGTCGATGCATAGAAAGATGTCACCTGGGAGGCCATCACCTGCCAGAGCTACATCTATCGTTGCCACTTGGACAAAACTGAGTACATGTATGTCCTCCAACGTGAGAGTGGTACCACGGAGTACAAGTACCCGCCAGTGCAGCAAAGGACTTCCCATGAGCACATGGACTTGTGCTTGGAGGATGCTGCTATGCTCAGCACTCGACTGCAGGAGTGTCAACAAGAGCTTTAGGATGTCCGGGACACCCTGAAGGAAACGGAGGCGTTGCTGCGAGCCTTCTTAAAGGCGAGAGAAAGAGGAGATGGGAATGAACGGTGTGTCACCGTGAATGATACATGGACTCCTGACTCCCCGGATCGCCGAGCGATCAGGCGTCGTCGCACTTCTCCACCAGCAGCCTCCCCACCCAAAGCAGAGTCAGAAGGCAGCCGAAATGAAGAGGAAGATCCCGAGGAGACAGCTCAAGAAAACGAGTAGTGTAGAGTCCCTCCCTTAGTCAGCAAGATGTAGAATAAGCGAGTCGTTAAGTTAAGTTAATGGTGTGATAATGCTTGGTGTGTGACGTGAGTTGTGGAAGCCATGAGCAATTGTCCACAGCCTCGTCTTTAGATTGTTTTGTTTTGATGTGTGAACCCACATGAAATAATATTGCATTTATTTTTGTGTGAAAAGTGAACCCTTAGAGAAGAATAACAAAGCCTCAACACTTCAAAGTACAAGAAAATGAAAGTAGTAAGATGATACTAAATGCTTTCAAATTAACATTGGTTGATTCTGCCAGATGGCTGGAAGAGGAAAAGGACGTGCTGCCAACCCCGCCAACAACAACGATGAGGCATGCAACCCTCATCTTTCTGGAGGCCAGGACCGGGGTGGTCGCCGTGAAGGAGTTGATCCCCTCCACCAAATGCTGGAGAATCAAAATCAGCTCATCCAGAACTTGACTCAAGTGGTGGCCAACTTGCATCAAGTTCCACCTCCACAAGCTGCACCACGCCAACCAAGGTTGAGTGAGTTTATAGGAACTCAACCTCCAAAGTTTGCAAGTGCTGCTGAACCTCTGGAGGCAGATGATTGGCTGAAGACCATTGAAAGTAAGATGAGGATCATACAATGCCAAGGGTATGAGAGGGTGCTGTTTGCCTCTCATAAATTGCATGGACCTGCTGCTGATTGGTGGACCGCCTACGTGGCCGCCCATCATGACCCTGAGAACATCACTTGTGAAGAGTTCAAGCGTAGCTTCCGCAATCATTACATTCCAAGAGGTGAACTCAAAAACAAGAGGAAGGATTTTTTGGGACTGCAGCAGGGAAACATGACGGTGAGGGAATACCTCACTAAATTCACTCAACTATCCCGTTATGCCCCACGGGACATAGAGACTGATGAGCAGAAACAAGATTGTTTCGTGGAATGGCTTACCGCAGAAATGCAGTGTGCAATGTCCTCAAATGAGTATGAAAGCTTCCAAAAGATGGTGGACAGAGCATTTGTGGTGGAAAGGAAGCTGAAGGCCTTGGAAAATGAGAATAAGAGGAAGGCCGGGTGGTTACATCAAGCCTCAGGAAGAAACACCCGCCCACGTCTGATGCAGCAACCCGCAGGGCAGACGAACCGTGCTTCGGTACCCTACTCAGCACCAAGAGGGTACAACCCGAACTTCAGGCCTCCGGCAGCACCAGCATCACCACAACGTCAGTTCGTACAGCAGCCTCGCCCCGCATATCCACCTCGACCAGCAGTACAAGGCCCTCCAAACCAACCCCAAGACAACAAAGGCCAGGCACCTAAGGTTGGGGTGCAATGTTTTAGCTGTGGTGAAGTGGGGCACTACCCCATAAGTGCCCAAAGAAGAAGCCCACGCAGCCACAACAGCAGAATGTAATGAGGACGGGTGAACCACATCACTATGGAGGAAGCACAAGAGGCACCCGACGTGGTAGTTGGTAAGTTTCCTGCCAATTTACACATTGCAACCCTGCTGTTTGATTCTGGTGCTACCCACTCGTTCATTGCTCAAGGGTTTGTTAAGAAGCATGACCTAGCAACAACACAAATGAACCATATGCTAGCTGTAAACTCTCCAGGTGGAGAAATAAGGACAAGACAAGTGTGTCCCAAAGTGAACCTAGACATTAATGGGGTAGTATTTACTGCTAACCTCATAGTGATAGATTCACAAGGGATAGATATTATTTTGGGTATGGATTGGTTGACCAAACATAAAGGAATCATCCATTGTTCGACCAGAACGGTGGAACTAACTCACCCTAGTGGCACAAGAGTAAAGTTCATAACAATACACGAGCCTAGGAGGGACATTAAATTAAATCAAGTTGAGGTGAAAGTTGAGGAGATCAGGACCATCAGGGAATATCCAGATGTTTTTCCGGAGGATTTGCCAGGTATGCCTCCCGATCGTGAAGTGGAATTTGCAATTGAGCTAGTGCCTGGAACAGCCCCGATATACAAGAGACCTTATCGGATGGACTCCAAGCAGCTGGAAGAACTCAAGGATCATTTGAGAGAATTGTCGGAGAAGGGGTATATTCGTCCTAGTTCCTCACCATGGGGAGCTCCGGTGATATTTGTGCCCAAGAAGGACGGAACCCAAAGGTTATGCGTGGATTACCGTGCTTTGAATGAGGTAACCATCAAGAACAAGTACCCATTACCCCGCATTGAAGACATGTTTGATAAGTTGAGGGGAGCTTGTGTGTTCTCGAAAATTGATCTCAGGTCAGGATACCACCAACTCAAGATAAGGCAATCTGATATTCCCAAGACAGCTTTCGTATCTCGGTACGGGCTGTATGAATACACCGTCATGCCTTTCGGGCTAACTAATGCCCCGGCAAACTTCATGTACATCATGAACAAGGTATTCATGGAATATCTGGACAAATTTGTGGTGGTTTTCATAGATGACATTCTCGTCTTCTCCAAAGATGAAGAAGAACATGAGAAACATCTAAGGTTGGTATTACAGAGGCTAAGAGAACATCAACTATATGCCAAGTTGAGCAAGTGTGAGTTTTGGCTGAAGAGAGTTCCCTTCTTAGGACATATAATCTCGGAGGGAGGAATCTCCGTGGATCCTGCCAAAATCGAGGATATACAGAAGTGGAAGACCCCTGAAAATGTCGAGGAAGTTCGAAGCTTTTTGGGATTGGCTGGATACTATCGACGGTTTATTGAGGGATTCTCCAAGATATCGAGACCCCTCACCTAACTGTTGGAGAAGGGAATCACATTCACCTAGACGCCACAGTGCGAGACGAGTTTTCGGGAGTTAAAGGAAAGATTGACAACAGCCCCAGTGCTCGTTATGCCAGATATGCAAAAGAACTTTACGGTGTACTGCGATGCCTCTGGAAACGGGTTGGGATGTGTTCTCATGCAGGAAGGGCATGTCGTGGCTTATGCATCCCGGCAGCTTCGGAAGCACGAGAAGAACTATCCTACACATGACCTAGAACTAGCCGCAGTGGTACACGCGTTGAAAATTTGGCGGCACTATTTGATGGGGAAGAGGACCGAGATATATACGGATCATAAGAGTTTGATGTACATATTCACACAGCCAGATCTCAACCTCAGACAAAGGAGATGGTTAGAGCTAATCAATGACTTTGATATAGGTATCAATTATCATCCTGGGAAAGCAAACGTCGTGGCCGATGCTTTGAGTCGGAAAGTGCAGGTCAATAAGTTGAGCTTGAAGGACATGACTGCAGAAATGAAGGATGAGGTTATAAGGCTCAATCTATGCCTTAAGAATAGTGGTGAAGCCATCGCCATGGAAGTGGACTCCACACTAGAGCAAGACATCCGCGAAGGTCAAAAGAATGACGAGAAGATACAAGAGATCAGACAACTCATCAAGGAAAATAAAGCTCCTGGTTTTAGAGAGGATGAACAAGGAACGGTGTGGCACGGGAAAAGAATCTGTGTGCCAGAAGTAAAGGAGATCCGTGAATTGATTTTGAAGGAGGCTCATGATTCCGACTATTCCATTCATCCTGGGAGTACGAAGATGTACTAGGACCTCAAGAGCAGGTATTGGTGGTATGGCATGAAGCGAGATGTCGCGGAACATGTTGCCCTTTGTGACACATGTCAGTTGGTGAAAGCAGAACATCAGCGACCCGCGGGATTATTGCAACCACTCAAAGTGCCTGAATGGAAATGGGAAGAAATCAGCATGGATTTCATCGTGGGATTGCCTAGGACCCAATCAGGATACGATTCGATATGGGTCATCATTGATAGGATAACAAAGGTAGCTCACTTCATCCCCGTGAAGGAAAGCTACAGCGGATCCAAATTGGCAGAGTTGTACATGTCAAGGATCGTGTGTTACCATGGAGTGTCAAAGAAGATTGTGTCGGATCGAGGGACACAGTTCACCTCAAGGTTCTGGCAGAAGTTGCACGAAACCATGGGAACCCATCTGAACTTTAGTTCTGCCTATCATCCCCAAACCGATGGGCAGACGAAAAGAACCAATCAGATCCTTGAAGATATGCTAAGGGCATGTGCACTCAAAAACAATTGGAGTTGGGACAAGAACTTACCGTATGCGGAGTTTTCCTATAACAATAGCTATCAAGCTAGTATGAAGATGTCACCGTTTGAAGCTTTGTACGGGAGGAAGTGCAGAACTCCCCTATTTTGGAACCAAACAGGGGAAAGTAAAGTGTTTGGTCCAGAAGTACTACAAGAAGCCGAGGCGAAGGTAAGGGAAATTCGCAACAATATGAGGATAGCACAGACACGCCAAAAGAGTTATGCTGATGTACGAAGAAGAGAGCTCATTTTCAATGTGGGAGACTATGTCTATCTCAAGGTGTCCCCTATCAGAGGACTTCGTCGGTTCAAGGTGAAAGGGAAGTTGTCACCTCGATACATCGGACCCTTTCAAGTTTTGGAGAGGAAAGGCGAAGTGGCGTATCAACTAGAATTACCGGCTCGTCTATCGGATGTGCACGATGTGTTCCATGTGTCACAACTCAAGAAATGCCTGAGAACGCCTGAAGAGGTGTTACCCGTGAATGAAGTGGACGTAGATGAGGATTTGTCTTATGCCGAGCAACCATACAAGACTTTGGAGACAATGGAACGCCTCACCAGAAATAAAAGAATCCGGATGTGCAAGGTGCAGTGGAAGCATCACTCAGAAGAGGAAGCCACCTGGGAGCGGGAAGATGAGCTCAAGGCACAATTTCCGGAATTGTTTTCTTAGTAACACCAATCTCGAGGACGAGATTTCTTTTAGGGGGGGTAGAGCTGTAACACCCCAAAATTTTGATTCAAAACCCTAAATCATGTTAAGAGGGGGATTTAAAATTTTTTGGACGTGTTGCATGTTTTGCAAAAATTCAAATTCAAACTGGAATTCAAATTAAACTCAAATCAGAAAAGAAATAGAAAAAGAAAAAGAGAAAACAGAAAAAAACCGGCCAATGGGCCGAAATCCACCAGCCGGCCCAGCCAGCGCCCGCGCCAGCCCGCAGCCGCGCGCTGCTGCCTCACACTGACAGGCGGGACCCACCCGATCGTCGTCTGCCTCGCGCCGCGCCGGACTCCCTCGCGCCCGAATCAAAACCGATCGGGATTTCGGCGTATCCCAGCTGAATTCTGTTCGTAGGCGATGCGGAGATGATCTAAACCACCCCGCCGCCCTCCCCCGTCTATAAAAACCCCGGCCTCGTTCTGTTTTTCTCATGCGATCGGCTGATTTTCCTCCGGTGAGAACCGAGACTTCTCCGGCGAATTCTGGCCGATCTAAGCTCGGAAACTCCGATCTAACTCGCTGGTCTTGATCCACCGCCTCCGGGGAACCTTGCAGGTGCAGAAAACTCGGTGACTTGCGGTGTAAACACAGCGCCGATGAGCTTCACCGTGGTTTCGCCTCGGACCTCGTCGCCGATCACCTTCCAAGACCTCCGAGCTCAAGAAAACCCCCGAGGTGAGATCCCCGACCTCCCCTCTACCGATCTATGCCATAAAATAACAGTTCTAGGAAGAATTCCCGAAGATCCAAAAGTTTCCGGCGAGATCGCCGCTTCCCGCCGCCGGCAGCGCCCCCCGCGCTCGATCAGAGCGACGTGGCCGCTTGTGCGCCGTTTATTTTAAATCGCACGGTAGGGTTTAAATCCTCGCGTACCGGTTCGATGTTATAATCTCGGCCGTCGGTTAAAATCGGACGGTCCATGTCAGCCCCACGTTATAAAGACTGGAAATCTTACGTGTTACCCCCTGAGGTTCTCGGGAAATAAGAGCTAGCCCGGAAACTTCTGATCTAACCCCTAGAACTCCAGAAAATCATGTAAATTCATTTAAAACTCAGTTTTAACCCCTGGACTTAATAAAAATTAGGAAAAACACCTCTGATAAGTGTTGCTAGACCCTGGAAATTCTGAAAATATTATTATAGACCCTGTAGTGGGGTAAGTTTAACTTTTTAGCCCTGTTTAGTAATTAATTTAGAAAATTGAATATGTGGCTAGTGTTTAAAAATTAAAAAGTGGGACAAACATATTGTCAAAATTAAATTAAAGACTTTCTCAGTATTTAGAAAACTTTGGAGTGAGATAAAAACATATTTTGGGCTGAATTGAATCTGTCTAATTTATTATTCACATTTAGGGACACATTTTAAAGTAATGAATAGTTTTAGAAAATAGGGAAAATAATTGTGAAATAGTTTACATCAGAGGCAAAGGTCAAAAATATATTATTTAATATTTTAGACCCAAAACCTATTCTGTTTAGATGAGGTGTCTTACTATTTTCATATAAAAGTTCACATTTAGGCATAGGAAATAAATCTGAAAATATAGCAAGCTAGGTATGAATAACTAGAAAATGATAAATGAAGTTTTCAAAATCCAAAGATTTCAGTTTAGGGTTGGTAGAAGGTCTGAAGACACATATGGAGTAGGAAAATACCTTTCATGCATACTTGGTAGCTAAAAGGTGTATTAATTGAATTTAAGGAATTTATTTAAATTGGAAACTCATATATAGTATGCAAACATAAATGTGAATACAAAAGTAGAAATCATATACACATGTTTAAAAGTGCATGTAAGCCAAAATCAACACACATAGAGTAACCACAACACATAGAAATGTGCATAAATTTCATAAATGTGAATGTGTGGTTTGTATGAAGTCGAAGTGTGAACTATGTCTTATGGATTGTTGTTTTCTTTTGCTATGTGTGATGGTATGATGTAGAACCTGCTCCAGAGCAAGTTCTTCCTTTCCAAGATCAGGACTACCCATTCCCAGAGCAGCAAGAAGAAGGCAAGTGTCCTTGACCACTTTGTGACACAACCCCATTGGGTCCTGTCGAGCCAGGATCATGCTGAGGGGTACTGCGTTGCACAGCACCGTATAACACACGTCAAAGGTACAAAGCGGAAGCGGAAGCTTTATTACATAAACAAGTTTATTAACATGTTTACATCAAAATAAGTTTAGTCCACACTCGCGGGCGTAGACTAAGCATCAAGTGCACGTTCAGCCCTCGAACGTGTCCTTGCTAGCACACACGCACACTAACTCTGCGGCGTGCACGACTCCCACTCGACGGGGTTCCCCTCCTGGGGTTCCGTCTCCTCTTCGGGAGTCCCTTCCTCATAGAACCCTGCAAAAGCTTCAAACACAAGCAGTGAGCACGAAGGCTCAGCAAGTCTGACCCGTCTCACCTAAACATGGAACTTCTACATGAGGGTAATGGGTTGCATGAGGTAAAAATCATTTGCAAGGACTCGCCTAATTAGTAGAACCTTACTTTCAAGTTTTAGCAGCAGGTTGTGGAGAACCTTACGCTAAGGCACATGAGAGAGCCGCAATCAAACAAGAAACGCATTTCTCTCATGTACTTTGCCCAAAGTTGAAAAGAACTTTAGTTAGCACTAAGCTACAACATATCATTAACAATCAATATCCAACTTTCAATCAGCAACATTTTAACATGTAACTAGCCTGTTCTTTCTACGTCACGGTACAGTGAACAAGTGGTACTCACTGACCGCGAGGGACGGCGATTATAATCGATTTACACCTGCAGGGTTACCCGAACAACCCGTCACGTACGCCCGTACTCGATGTTGCCTACAACAACCATCACGGACGCCGTACGCGACTACCTTTCACCCGTTAGCCAAATATTGAACCGGTCCCATCGTCCCGAGCAAGAGGTCCCTGCACGCGCATCTCTGTGCCGCCAGCTGATTTACACCTCGAGCTCTCAACCTACCCTCTGAACGACGGGCAATGCCTCAATACCCAGCTACCCGAGTTACATCAGTTTCCCGGTTCCCATATAGCCGGTAGGTCTTCGGTACTGTTCTAGCTTGTTCAACAGGCCCGCACACGGCTCGGTCCTCAATCGACACAAGCGGAGCTACAGCACACAGGCCCCAAAGTCCTGCTGCCCTTACTCTCCGCTCGGTCTCATTTTCTTGCCATGTGTATCATGTGCTATCTCTACCCGAGCAATGTGCCTCTAGCCTATTCTCGCGAGTAGTTCCAACTACTCGACTTGTACCGAATCCTACTCTATCCTAGCAATGCAGTGGCTAACGGGGTTTGCAATCCTAAACCCCAACCCATGGTTTTCTTGGCTATGCAGTGGGGTTTCCAAACAAGACTCTGATGCACAACATAAAGAAAACAAGTATGTGCTCAAAACAATAAAAATTTATAAAATGGTTAATGCAAACCGGGGCTTGCCTTGCTGCTCTTGGTCGTAGGCTAGCTGTTCCTCCGGAGTAACGAAGTCTAGGACTTCGGGTTCCTCCTCGACCTTAGCGACTACATGATAAGAACAATGTATGTATTAATTAAATGCTTTTGTATTAACTTTGAAGTTGTGAAGTCTATAACCTTTACTAGATAGACCTAATGACTGTGAAACTTTTACTGTGGCTTGGTTACAACCTAAACAGAGACTTGGTCAAGTTTTAGTTGCAGCAAAGCTCATTTGAGCCCTCCACAAATAATTATGTCCTTGACCTTAATTAAAGGCTTTTAGGGTGTTCTAGGTATTTTCATGAAACAAACTATGACTTTCTGAAAACTAGATTTTCAGAGGGTTCTAATGGAATTGGTCTCACTTAATTTGGAAGTCTCTAACTAAAGATATGAGCTAAACAATTTCAGAGAAAATTCTGAAAATGTTTCTGAACATTTTCTATTTTCTCTGGAACAGTTTTACTAATCACACCATTAGGTGGACTAAATGAGCTCAAATGGATCTGAAATTTTTATGGTAGTTCAAGGATATTTTGGTGAACATCTCAGC
Source organism: Neostapfia colusana (assembly GCA_030760725.1). Classification (NCBI taxonomy): domain Eukaryota; kingdom Viridiplantae; phylum Streptophyta; class Magnoliopsida; order Poales; family Poaceae; genus Neostapfia; species Neostapfia colusana. Next base: position 45,421,060 of record JASWHV010000002.1, on the reverse strand, counting down.
AAAATTTCAGGATTTTCCTCCAAATGATTCTCCAGTTAAAATTCCTAACAGTTTAAACTTTAAGGAATTAATTCTGGAGAATTAAGGAATCTCATGAAGTGACACTTGATTTTCTGGAAAGTACTCAAAGAGCTGAATCCAGCAAAATTTGGTTCACTCAATTTGGAGCTTTCTAGCCAAAGTTATAAGGATTTGAAGTTTGAAGGAAATCTGAAAATCGGGGAAAAGTTTAAACTCGCGCGTGGGCCCAGGAGACACGCGTCGCACGCCGAAGCGACAGCACACCGCGGCCCACAAGGCTTTTGCGCGCCAGCACACCCGATCCCGGCCGCAGCCGGATCCCGATTCAAAATATCGGCCGCTGACAGCTGGGGTCCACCCCCTTCTTCAACCTCGCGACACCCGCGCTCCGCCGCCGAGGGACCTCGCCGGAGAGCTCGCCGCCGGCTGCTGTACAGCTTCAAACTTCTTGATTCTGGCCGCCCCTGCCTACTTTTACTTGGGGAACATGATCCGAGGGTCAGCTGCTCATGACAACGGCCGGAGCATGGTCGGCGACGAGCCGCCATATCGGAACGACTTCGGCCATGTCGGCTGATGCTCCTAGTGCCTCAGCTACTTGGGAAACCGGTCGGGGAGCATCAGTGGACCTCAGAGAAGGTCGACATGAACTCGGGGCAGCTCGGGGAAGGCCCGAAATAGGTCCTCACCGTGCGCCCGATACCCCCCGTGCGTTCCGCCATTAGTAGACCTTGAATTACGCCGGGCACAGAAGTTCTCCGGCCCAGAGTTGTGAAGGCAACTTGTGCGTCACCGTGTCTAGTTCGTGTGGGAGTGGCCTGAGGCCCTCTAATCCTTTCTAGAGCACGAATTAAACAGAATCGTACCCGAGGGTCGTTCTGCACACAGAAAGGGGAAAAGTGGAAATTCGCCGCCGGTGAGCAACCACTCGAGCTGTGGCTCGGGGATGAGCAGCACCGATCACTTGCGCGTCCAAGGGTGCCTTGGCTCGGGCGTGACAACGCCCAGGTTGGGCTGTCCACGAGAGCCCGAGGTGCGGCGGTTTCCAGTTCCGAGTTTGATCTTTCGGCACAGCCGATATCACTCGGTTTCAATCGATTTCTATCAATGGGAAGGATGGAGGATGGTTGCTAGTACCTTGCTGGGACCTTGGAATGGAAAGAGGGAGCTGCGATCGGCTTGATCAAGCAGGAACTCGAGCGGCGGCGATGGCAGTGGGAAAAGCAGTCGCGCACGTCGGTAGCTCGGGGAAATGGTGACTGAGGCACGCCGGGGAGGGAATAAATAGCTCGGCCGGCTGGCCTCCGGCTTGGGGCACGCAGCAGGATCTGGCGCCGGCCGGCCCCTTCGGTGGCGCGCGCGCACAACAGCCGGGAACCGACTGAACTGTGGTTCAGTCGGTTTGCTTTGAGGCTGAGGCTGACATGTGGGTCCCACTCCTCTTTTAACCTCTGAAATTTATTCCTAACAGCTGTGGTAAACAGTGAACCCTATTCTACCCTTGGCAACTCAAATTATTCACCCAAGAGCCATTTGAATTGATCAAAGTTCAAATGAGGTTTGGTTTGAATGAATTTCAGCACAAGTGCAGTTTGAAATTCAAATAAAGTTTGAATTTCTCCCCCTTAGCTCATGTCAAGATCAACTCCAAATGGAGTGAAAATTGGTGTGTGAGCTCACAAAAATGTGCTGAGCAAGAATATGCCTTCCACTTTTAAATTCAGTGGGTGAAAACAGTTTGAATTTGAATATGGTTTCAAACTGCCCTCTTCCTAACTATACCCAAAATGACCTCAAAAAGGTTTTGAATTTGGGTGGAACTTGGCATGGACATCCTTAGCAAAGTGTAGGAGTTTTCATATGTCCAGCCCATCTATATCACATGTGGGAAGTACCACTTTTGCAATGTGTGAGTTTGTTCCCTAATGAGCATGTTGATAATTGTTACTTGCTCTTTATTTGTGTTCATCATTCTTCCTCAAATGAGGTGTGTGGTGTGGTGATGAACACTGCAAATGAGTGTCAAAAACTGAGGCCCTTACATTCCTCCCCCCTTAAAAGAATCTCGTCCCGAGATTATAAGGTGAAATGAGAGAGAGGACGGTGGAAAAATTACCGGATATGCGACGTGAGAAAGTCGGGGTAGTTAGTGCGAAGGAATTCTTCGCTCTCCCATGTCGCTTCATCCATGGAGTGATTACTCCACAGAACCTTGTAGAACCACAACGTACGGTTGCGTGTGGTTCGGGCCTTTTCATCAATAATCTGCACCGGTTCCTCCCGATAGGTGAGATCCGGTTGCAGTTCTTCAATGTCTTCCAGCTGAACGGTAGTTGCTAGCTTGAGACACTTCCTCAGCTGGGAAATGTGAAAGACGTCGTGCACACCGGAAAGTGCTTCTGGTAATCTTAGCCGGTATGCCACCGATCCACATCTTTCGGTAATCTGGAATGGACCGATGAATCGGGGTGCTAACTTTCCTCTCACCCCAAATCTGTTTACGCCCTTCATTGGAGACACTCGTAGATATACGTGGTCTCCAGCTTCGAATTGTAACGGACGCCTTCTCCGGTCCGCATACTGTTTCTGTCGGGATTGAGCGGCTTTTAGGTTCGCTTGAATTACTCGAACCTTTTCTTCCGCGTTGTTGACAAGATCAATCCCGAAGGTAACCCTCTCGCCAGACTCACACCAATTCAATGGTGTGCGGCATTTTCTCCCGTATAGCGCCTCGTAGGGCGCCATCTTGATGCTGGCTTGGTACCCATTGTTGTACGAGAACTCGGCTAATGACAAGTGATCATCCCAATTCTTGCCGTGGTCGATAGCGCAAGCTCGTAGCATGTCTTCTAAGATTTGATTTACCCGCTCCGTTTGCCCATCCGTCTGCGGGTGGTAGGCTGAACTACGGATCAGCTTCGTCCCCAAGGCAGCGTGGAGCTGCTCCCAAAAACGGGACACAAATAAAGTGCCCCGGTCCGATACGATAGTACGGGGTACGCCGTATAAGCATAGGATCCGTGAGATGTACAGTTCAGCGTACTTCTTGGCGTTGTAGTTGGTGTTGACCGGGATGAAATGGGCAACTTTGGTGAGCCGATCGACGATCACCCACACAGAATCATGTTTCTGTAAGGTGGTGGGTAAACCGACGACGAAATCCATGCTCACGTCCTCCCACTTCCAGGCAGGAATGCCCAGTGGTTGCAGCAGTCCCGGTTTCCGCATGTGGTCTGCCTTCACCCGTCGACATGTATCACACTCGGACACGTATTTTGCAGTCTCTCGCTTCATCCGTGTCCACCAAAACTTGCTTCTGAGTTCTTGATACATCTTGTTGCTGCCGGGGTGAATAGAAAACTTTGATAAGTGAGCCTCATCAAAGATTTTCTTCCGTAACTCCGGGTTTCGGGGTACGACGATCCGGTCCTTGAACCATAGGACGCCGTCTCCGTCCTTCCGGAAACATTTCAACTCCCCACTGTCTACACGTCTCCGCAAATGTGATATGCCCTTGTCATTCTTCTGGGCTGCCGCTATCTCTTCACGGATGGTGGGGATCAAAGCTAGGTTGTAGAGAGCTCCATGTGGAATCACATGTAGTGGTGGTTCGCTCTCTTCCAACGGTGTGATGGTCAGATTATTGACGTGTGACTTGCGGCTTAGCGCGTCTGCCACAACGTTTGCCTTGCCCGGATGATAATGGATCTCTATCTCGTAATCCTTTATCAGTTCTAACCATCTTCGTTGCCTCATGTTCAGCTCCTTCTGAGTGAATATGTACTTGAGGCTTTTGTGGTCGGTATATAAATGTACGAGGTTACCGAGTAGGTAGTGCCTCCACATTTTCAGTGCAAGTACCACGGCAGCGAGCTCCAAGTCGTGAGTTGGATAATTTTGCTCATGATTCCTAAGCTGCCGTGACCCATACGCGACCACCCTTCGGTCTTGCATCAACACACATCCGAGCCCAATGCCGGATGCATCGCAGTACACATCGAACGGTTTTGTTGTGTCTGGCTGCGCCAAAACCGGTGCTGATGTCAGGTGCTTGACTAAAGCCTTGAATGCTGCTTCACATGCTGGACTCCAAACATATTTGGTAGCCTTCTTCAGCAGCTCTGTCATTGGCTTGGCAATCTTCGAGAAGTTCGGAATGAACCTCCGATAATATCCCGCGAGTCCGAGGAAACTCCGTACCTCATGAACAGTTCTCGGGGATTTCCAATTCAGCACTTGCGTGATTTTGCTCGGGTCCACAGCGATACCCTCCGCTGAGATGATATGCCCGAGGAAAGGCACTTGCGATATCCAAAACTCGCATTTGCTGAACTTTGCGTATAACTTGTGATCCCGCAGCCGTTGCAAGACTATACGCAGATGTTTCTTGTGATCTTCCTCCGACTTGGAATATACCAGGATGTCGTCGATGAAGACCACGACAAACTTGTCCAGCTCCGGCATGAACACCGAGTTCATTAAGTACATGAAGTGAGCTGGAGCATTGGTGAGGCCAAAGGACATGACCAGGTACTCATAAAGTCCGTACCTTGTCGAAAAAGCTGTCTTTGGAATGTCCTCAGCCCTGATCTTAATCTGATGGTACCCGGATCTTAAATCCATCTTGGAAAAGACCTTTGCTTCGACCAACTGATCAAACAACATGTCGATCCGTGGCAACGGGTACTTGTTCTTGATGGTTACGGCATTTAATGGACGGTAGTCCACGCAAAGCCGCAACGTTTCATCCTTCTTTTTGACAAATAATGCCGAACAGCCCCATGGCGAGGAGCTCGGCCTAATAAAACCCTTCTCCAGAAGGTCCGTGAGCTGAGTCTTCAGTTCAGCCAACTCCTTGGGCGCCATCTTGTACGGCCTTCGGGATATTGGCATGGTTCCCGGTGCAAGTTCAATCTTGAACTCCACCTCTCTATCGGGTGGCATCCCCGGCAAATCATCCGGGAATACATCAGGGAATTCTCGGACCACTGGAATGTCTTCCAATCTGATGGTTGTGGCTTGATAGACACTTGGAAGTTTTATTTCTGGACTGTCCAGAAATAATGAGTGAGAACCGTGCACTCCTGAGTTTAAGTGCACGACTCGGAGGACGGTGTCTAAAACAGCGCCGTGGCGGTTTAACCACGACATCCCTAGGATGACATCGACCTTCTGTCCCTCTAAGATAATGAGAGACGTGGGGTACACTCTACCCGCTAAGCATAATGGTGCTTTGGAGACCATTACGCTTGCTGAAATCTTCCCACCCGGTGAACAAATTAAATATGGACTATCGGTGGGTAGTATTGGCACGCTGTGTTTAGCAATGAAAGCTTGGCTAATAAAATTATGCGTGGCGCCTGAATCAAATAGTACTATAGCGGGATGCTGGTGGAGTTGGAACATACCCGCAAGGATTGGCTCGCCCTCCGGCACGTCCTCAATGGCAAGCTGGTGGACAGTACCGGGCCTAGGGTTTGCCCGCCGCGCATTAGTAGGGTTCCGGGGTTGATTCCTCCCCGGAAACTGTGGTACCACTCCGCCGCCTTGCCTCTCCGGGCAACTGCTCGCGAAGTGTCCTGGACGGCCACACTTGTAACACGTGGCCGCTGCTGGTGGAGTACTTGGTGGACGAAAGCCCGGCATGCGTTGCGGAGGTGCAAACGCACGCGGCATCGCCCGCTGCTGCTGTTGTTGTTGCGGTGGTGCTGGCAGTGCCGGCCGGAATGCCGGTGAAGAATACGGCCGACCGCGGAACGGCATCGACCGCTGTGGTGGCTGCCAGCGCGGACCTGATGGTGGGCGATTCACCATCCGAAACTTCTGAGAAGGACTGCCTCCTTCTCCGCTGCTCTGCGGCGCGCTTCGCTTTCGCTCTGCCGCCGCTAACTCCTTGCCGGAGTCCTCCTGAACAATCGCAGCATCAATTATGTCGTTGAGGCTGCCGCGATTGAACATCGCCAGCTTGTCCTTCAGGAGCGGGTTAAGCCCCTGGTAAAAATGGTCCCGCCGCTTCTCGTCCGTATCTGCGTGATACGACGCGTAGAGCGCGAGATCGTTGAACGCCCTGGAATATTCCAGCGCGTTCCGGCTCCCTTGTTGCAGGTGTAGGAATTCCTGCGTCTTCCTCTTCATCAGACCTGGCGGTATATGATAGGCCCTGAAGGCCGTCCGGAACTCCGCCCAGGTCATCACTCGGTCGGTGGGCTGTGAAGCACAGAAGTTGGCCCACCACGCGCTCGCGGATCCTTGGAGCTGCTGGACCGCGAACTGAGTCTTGCGCTGCTCGCTGATTTGGAGCAGCCCGAACTTCATCTCTATGGCGCGGAGCCAGTTGTCCGCGTCAAGTGGTTCATCCGCCCTTGAGAATACAGGGGGATGAGTCGCCAGGAAGTCGGAGTAGGAGCTCTGTTGGCGCTCCTCGCGATCTTGACGTCTCTCCGGGCGAGACGTATTCGCAATTAACGTTTGCAGCAGCTCTGTATGCTGCTGATGTGAACCCGCCATTGCCGCGACAATGTCGGCCAATGTAACCGTTGGCAGTGGCGGTGGCGGTGTTTGCTGTTGCTGTTGCTGCTGTTGTCCCGAGGAGTCCTCGGGAGGTGGTTGGGAGGTCTCTCCCCCTTGGCTAGTACCTCCAACATCGGGGTTGGCACGAGTACGCGTCATTCTGAAATTCAACACAGCAGCAATTAGCACATGTCTTTCTCAAAATTCCATAAACAGCAGTAAGTATTGAAGCGACGCATGATCAGCTTGCACAACATTCACATATATTGATAAAGCATAAACTTTATACAAGATACATTATTCTCGGATCTCCGAGAAGTTGTGCTCATGTCGTCACTACCTATACCTACGCTACTGTCTACACGACATGTCACCGATTACAAAAGTTGGGTTACGCTACCCTAGCTGCCCTACTTGGCAACCGTAACCCCCTACTCGGAGTCGAGCTCGACCTCCTGTGGGTCGTCCTCCTCCGGTACTTCTGCTGGTGGCTCTGGATCTACCACCTCTTCCCCCATTCCGGGTTCTCCCATTGCTGGAAGACCCAAGACCACCGGTATGCCCAACACCGGGGGCACGAGGTCCTGCAATGCATGCACCTCGTCCATAGCCTGGTTGTAGTCCTCTTCCCAGCCTTGTCCTTCCTCGATGGCGTCATCCCGCTCTTGAGCAAGGTCCTCGTTCTGCTGGGTTAGGGTCTGCACCAGCTCTTGCAACGCCGCGATGTCAACACGGCCCTTCTTCTTTACCTTCTTCAGACGACGCAACTGATTGTGTTGTTCATTCAGTCGCTTGATCGTCGGAAGGAGCACATTGCGGAGTGCGCTGTGAGCACTCTCAAAATGATCTCCACGGCTTGTGCTCTCCTTGAGCTTGGTGGCGAGATGCTCCGTATGAACAGCTTGGCTGTCCATCACAGCGTTTCCCGCCCTCATTTGGAGGCTGAGGTTTGCCTCTGCGGGGTTGTACCTTGGGCAAGTCGGGTCTGTTGCCTCCAGGTACCTTTCTTCCCACACATGCTGAGCTCGTCCCTCCACCGGAACGAGTGCGTATGGAGTTCCCTCCATAGCCTGCACGTGTAGTTGGCAGAAACGTGACATAGTGTCACGGGCTGCCATTTGCCACATCCCTTCCGGTTGTCTTCCTCTCACCGTGACGGTGAATGGCACCCAACCGGGTGGCGTAGGTCCTGCGGGAACCTCGACATGGATCATCCACGTCTTGCTCCCCTCTTCGCCTTCCTCCTTGGCGAAGTATTGCGGCATCTGGTTGTACCCGAAATATTGGAGCATTTGCCACAATGCTTCCGGGTAGCCGCTACGGTCAGAACAGTGGGAAACTACCCACCCGTTCTCCAACCGTTTATCTGCTGCCATCTATAAAAATATATTTGAGAAATGTCAAAGATTCATTTGAACAGTAAACCATCGAGTTATAACATAAGATATGTCATTGAACCCCTAAAACTTGGAAACATAGTTCAAATTTTTAAACAAATTTGACTGCTGATCTGCTGTTCCCATGACAGCCCTGACCAGTTTCCATATCAATCTGATTTAGGCCAGGTTAAAAACAAAACCAGTCCTGGAGCTCAACATCAAAGTTAAAGTTAACTTCAATAGCTTTCCAGAAAGTATTTGGTTGGCCTAAGATCTGTCCTGGTTCACAAGTTATGAGATGTCAAAGTTAACAGAATTTTTGGGAACAATTGGACAACACCTCCCTGCTTTAGGTACTGATTTGATCCAAGAATCCCAGTTAATTCTGTTCCTAATCTGACAAAACTTTCTGTTACAAAGTTGTAACCCATCTCATAAGCTTTCCAGAACTACCTCATTTTCTATTTTTGGATTTTTATGCAGGAAGTTATGCTTAATTTACAGAGAGTCTACAGAGAGTCTTTGCTCCGTCCTGTTTTCTGGACAGTTTCAACTCTGCTGCATTTTTCGAGTGGTTAAGGGATGAAACACCTCTGGAACTCAACAGAAAAGTTGTAAAGCTCCTCCAAAGCTTTCCAGAAATGTATCATACGACATCAACCTCGAAAGAACTCAACCTCTAACCTCTGATTAACTTCAGCCTTAATTTGGCTGGAAACAGAGTGCTCTGTCCTTAACATCCTATAAGTTGAAAACTTGTTAGCTTTGAATATCCTGTTCAAGGGAAGGAGTTACATCAAGTTTTACTACTTTGGATCAAACCTTCGAGTTTTTAAATGAAGTTGTTCATTTAATTGGATGTGACGTCGAGGCGTCACCAGATTATGTCGGTACTACGTCCTCACAAAGGAAAAACCTATACCGGATTTAGCCGGCTTCGTTAGTTCAGTGGCACTACTCGTCACTCGCACACGGATGCTACACGTCTACCGTTTCGTGGTAAGGCTACCTGCAGAAACTCAAACAATCATCAGACTCGGCTGCACACCGAGCCCGGAATCCATACAGTTTGTACACCCGGCCGTCATCACTCGCCCGGATGTTCTCAAGCCAAACACGCCTTGAGTTACGTGTTCACGTTTCAGACCACGTGACGGGGTCTCCCATGTTGCACCACGCACGCCAGGGACAGACGTTGCTCGAATACCCCAAACGACATGAAGAGTCGTAGAGGATATCAAAGCGGGTCGGGTTACCTGCCACCCGTGGGGCTCCACCCTTCAGCTTGTGCGCACTGGTGGACAGCGCTTACGTGCACCCCCCAAGACATGAACGTCCCGAGATGCACGATTTTCCGACATAACAAATAAGTTAATAAGCCACTTTCTATATACTAATAACATCCTTATACGGGCTACTAACTCGTTCCTCACTGGATTTTTGAAAAAGAAGACCTTTGTACTGTGTTAAACCTCAAGCGAGCTCTGATACCACGCTGACACAACCCCATTGGGTCCGGTCGAGCCAGGATCATGCTGAGGGGTACTGCGTTGCACAGCACCGTATAACACACGTCAAAGGTACAAAGCGGAAGCGGAAGCTTTATTACATAAACAAGTTTATTAACATGTTTACATCAAAATAAGTTTAGTCCACACTCGCGGGCGTAGACTAAGCATCAAGTGCACGTTCAGCCCTCGAACGTGTCCTTGCTAGCACACACGCACACTAACTCTGCGGCGTGCACGACTCCCACTCGACGGGGTTCCCCTCCTGGGGTTCCGTCTCCTCTTCGGGAGTCCCTTCCTCATAGAACCCTGCAAAAGCTTCAAACACAAGCAGTGAGCACGAAGGCTCAGCAAGTCTGACCCGTCTCACCTAAACATGGAACTTCTACATGAGGGTAATGGGTTGCATGAGGTAAAAATCATTTGCAAGGACTCGCCTAATTAGTAGAACCTTACTTTCAAGTTTTAGCAGCAGGTTGTGGAGAACCTTACGCTAAGGCACATGAGAGAGCCGCAATCAAACAAGAAACGCATTTCTCTCATGTACTTTGCCCAAAGTTGAAAAGAACTTTAGTTAGCACTAAGCTACAACATATCATTAACAATCAATATCCAACTTTCAATCAGCAACATTTTAACATGTAACTAGCCTGTTCTTTCTACGTCACGGTACAGTGAACAAGTGGTACTCACTGACCGCGAGGGACGGCGATTATAATCGATTTACACCTGCAGGGTTACCCGAACAACCCGTCACGTACGCCCGTACTCGATGTTGCCTACAACAACCATCACGGACGCCGTACGCGACTACCTTTCACCCGTTAGCCAAATATTGAACCGGTCCCATCGTCCCGAGCAAGAGGTCCCTGCACGCGCATCTCTGTGCCGCCAGCTGATTTACACCTCGAGCTCTCAACCTACCCTCTGAACGACGGGCAATGCCTCAATACCCAGCTACCCGAGTTACATCAGTTTCCCGGTTCCCATATAGCCGGTAGGTCTTCGGTACTGTTCTAGCTTGTTCAACAGGCCCGCACACGGCTCGGTCCTCAATCGACACAAGCGGAGCTACAGCACACAGGCCCCAAAGTCCTGCTGCCCTTACTCTCCGCTCGGTCTCATTTTCTTGCCATGTGTATCATGTGCTATCTCTACCCGAGCAATGTGCCTCTAGCCTATTCTCGCGAGTAGTTCCAACTACTCGACTTGTACCGAATCCTACTCTATCCTAGCAATGCAGTGGCTAACGGGGTTTGCAATCCTAAACCCCAACCCATGGTTTTCTTGGCTATGCAGTGGGGTTTCCAAACAAGACTCTGATGCACAACATAAAGAAAACAAGTATGTGCTCAAAACAATAAAAATTTATAAAATGGTTAATGCAAACCGGGGCTTGCCTTGCTGCTCTTGGTCGTAGGCTAGCTGTTCCTCCGGAGTAACGAAGTCTAGGACTTCGGGTTCCTCCTCGACCTTAGCGACTACATGATAAGAACAATGTATGTATTAATTAAATGCTTTTGTATTAACTTTGAAGTTGTGAAGTCTATAACCTTTACTAGATAGACCTAATGACTGTGAAACTTTTACTGTGGCTTGGTTACAACCTAAACAGAGACTTGGTCAAGTTTTAGTTGCAGCAAAGCTCATTTGAGCCCTCCACAAATAATTATGTCCTTGACCTTAATTAAAGGCTTTTAGGGTGTTCTAGGTATTTTCATGAAACAAACTATGACTTTCTGAAAACTAGATTTTCAGAGGGTTCTAATGGAATTGGTCTCACTTAATTTGGAAGTCTCTAACTAAAGATATGAGCTAAACAATTTCAGAGAAAATTCTGAAAATGTTTCTGAACATTTTCTATTTTCTCTGGAACAGTTTTACTAATCACACCATTAGGTGGACTAAATGAGCTCAAATGGATCTGAAATTTTTATGGTAGTTCAAGGATATTTTGGTGAACATCTCAGCAAAATTTCAGGATTTTCCTCCAAATGATTCTCCAGTTAAAATTCCTAACAGTTTAAACTTTAAGGAATTAATTCTGGAGAATTAAGGAATCTCATGAAGTGACACTTGATTTTCTGGAAAGTACTCAAAGAGCTGAATCCAGCAAAATTTGGTTCACTCAATTTGGAGCTTTCTAGCCAAAGTTATAAGGATTTGAAGTTTGAAGGAAATCTGAAAATCGGGGAAAAGTTTAAACTCGCGCGTGGGCCCAGGAGACACGCGTCGCACGCCGAAGCGACAGCACACCGCGGCCCACAAGGCTTTTGCGCGCCAGCACACCCGATCCCGGCCGCAGCCGGATCCCGATTCAAAATATCGGCCGCTGACAGCTGGGGTCCACCCCCTTCTTCAACCTCGCGACACCCGCGCTCCGCCGCCGAGGGACCTCGCCGGAGAGCTCGCCGCCGGCTGCTGTACAGCTTCAAACTTCTTGATTCTGGCCGCCCCTGCCTACTTTTACTTGGGGAACATGATCCGAGGGTCAGCTGCTCATGACAACGGCCGGAGCATGGTCGGCGACGAGCCGCCATATCGGAACGACTTCGGCCATGTCGGCTGATGCTCCTAGTGCCTCAGCTACTTGGGAAACCGGTCGGGGAGCATCAGTGGACCTCAGAGAAGGTCGACATGAACTCGGGGCAGCTCGGGGAAGGCCCGAAATAGGTCCTCACCGTGCGCCCGATACCCCCCGTGCGTTCCGCCATTAGTAGACCTTGAATTACGCCGGGCACAGAAGTTCTCCGGCCCAGAGTTGTGAAGGCAACTTGTGCGTCACCGTGTCTAGTTCGTGTGGGAGTGGCCTGAGGCCCTCTAATCCTTTCTAGAGCACGAATTAAACAGAATCGTACCCGAGGGTCGTTCTGCACACAGAAAGGGGAAAAGTGGAAATTCGCCGCCGGTGAGCAACCACTCGAGCTGTGGCTCGGGGATGAGCAGCACCGATCACTTGCGCGTCCAAGGGTGCCTTGGCTCGGGCGTGACAACGCCCAGGTTGGGCTGTCCACGAGAGCCCGAGGTGCGGCGGTTTCCAGTTCCGAGTTTGATCTTTCGGCACAGCCGATATCACTCGGTTTCAATCGATTTCTATCAATGGGAAGGATGGAGGATGGTTGCTAGTACCTTGCTGGGACCTTGGAATGGAAAGAGGGAGCTGCGATCGGCTTGATCAAGCAGGAACTCGAGCGGCGGCGATGGCAGTGGGAAAAGCAGTCGCGCACGTCGGTAGCTCGGGGAAATGGTGACTGAGGCACGCCGGGGAGGGAATAAATAGCTCGGCCGGCTGGCCTCCGGCTTGGGGCACGCAGCAGGAGCTGGCGCCGGCCGGCCCCTTCGGTGGCGCGCGCGCACAACAGCCGGGAACCGACTGAACTGTGGTTCAGTCGGTTTGCTTTGAGGCTGAGGCTGACATGTGGGTCCCACTCCTCTTTTAACCTCTGAAATTTATTCCTAACAGCTGTGGTAAACAGTGAACCCTATTCTACCCTTGGCAACTCAAATTATTCACCCAAGAGCCATTTGAATTGATCAAAGTTCAAATGAGGTTTGGTTTGAATGAATTTCAGCACAAGTGCAGTTTGAAATTCAAATAAAGTTTGAATTTCTCCCCCTTAGCTCATGTCAAGATCAACTCCAAATGGAGTGAAAATTGGTGTGTGAGCTCACAAAAATGTGCTGAGCAAGAATATGCCTTCCACTTTTAAATTCAGTGGGTGAAAACAGTTTGAATTTGAATATGGTTTCAAACTGCCCTCTTCCTAACTATACCCAAAATGACCTCAAAAAGGTTTTGAATTTGGGTGGAACTTGGCATGGACATCCTTAGCAAAGTGTAGGAGTTTTCATATGTCCAGCCCATCTATATCACATGTGGGAAGTACCACTTTTGCAATGTGTGAGTTTGTTCCCTAATGAGCATGTTGATAATTGTTACTTGCTCTTTATTTGTGTTCATCATTCTTCCTCAAATGAGGTGTGTGGTGTGGTGATGAACACTGCAAATGAGTGTCAAAAACTGAGGCCCTTACACTTTGATCCTATACTAGGATGTGTAGATAGAATTATTTGCATTGTCAAATGAAATATGAAACCCATGCTAGGAAGTTTCCCTAGAATTGCATTACCTTGTTTTCCTTGTAGCTTGGGTTGGGATTTATCTTATCATGTCATTTATTATTATGCATATGCTTAGCCATGCTTAGAATGGGATATTTGGGATATGAGATCATCAGTTTATTTTACCATACTCTTGAATGAGATATTGTGAGTTATGTAGAGGTAGGGATCAAGGCAAGTTGGATGTTTTGGTTGTGTGCTGGGTGCACGAGACTCGGGTTTGTGTTTAGTACTTGCCTGGATCCTAAGGACCGGTTCATGGAGCATGTAACCTGGCTTTACAGTGCCAACCACATGCTGAGATGGGGCAGCTTGGCCAATTAATTAGGTGTATCCCCGGCGTAGTATGGGTGTGTTGGATGGTGCGGGGAGTAGGTGTCAGCTGGACTACCATATGAACCGCAAGGCTCAAGAGGGGGCCACTGCAGCGGGGTTGGAGCCTCTTGTATGCTGTTAGGGGTGAAACCTCAGTGGGCCCACGCTCGTCGGGAATCCCTTTGTAAAGGCTTCGTAGTGATCTCCTGGCTACACACCTGGGAAGTGTGAATGTGGTTCGTAGCCACTGGCATAATGGAGGTTCTTTTAGTACACCCGGCAACGGGGGATGAAATCACTACATGTGGGTACAGTGGTACAAACTCTGCAGAGTCAAAACTGTCATGACAGCCGTGCTCACGGTCAAGAGCGGCTTGGACTTATTCATGATTAGAGGATTGATGGTTTTGCAAGTTGTGGATGTTAAGCGGGGAGCTTAACATTGGAAATGATGTTATGGTTATTTGGTTATGATGATGGTATGGGAGCTTGGGACCATTTCACTTGTGTAGTAATGTAGGTGCTTAATAAGCTAAGGTGATAGGTATTAATTGCGTAGTGCTTTAACCATGAGTTCCACCTCTCCTTGTTCTAGCCGTGCATGATATAATTTTCCCACACATGCTGAGTACCATTGGTACTCAACCTTGCATATTTTGTTGGTTTATATTGCATGCTCAGGTCAAGATAATGAGGTGGTGTATAATGACCAATACTTTGGACCCGAAGAAGGTTTCTAGGTACATGGAGACCCCCGGGCAATGCCTGTGACGGAGCCCCCAAGAATAATATTCCGCTGCTAGTTTATTTACTTGTGATGAACTTATTATTGTCCATCGAGACATTTGCTATGTAAGACTTATTTATATTCGACACCTGGCTTGTAATAAATGATGCTTCACTATTTGTCATCACATGTATGAGAAAATGATCCTGGCATACATGTGATATTCACTTGGTTGTTCTTCGGAAAAACCGGGTGTGACACTTTTTTTATTTTTAAACATCCATTTAGTTCCGATTAGAGTGTGACCTTGAGGTGGAGGTACAAGTTTCCAAACATTATTTCTTTCAAAATTTAATAACTCTTCTTGCATGGCAATAATCCAAGATTCATTAGTGAGTGTGTGTGATATATCTTTGGGTTCAAAAGAAGCAACAAATGCAGAATGAGCGTGAGAGTTTGGATCACAAAATCTGGACCGTGTGACTCGTTCGTGCAAGCTTCCAATCATTTGTTGTGGAGGATGACTTTTGAGGACCCGGAAGGGAGTAGACAATTCAAAAGCTCCTTCTTTTTCATATTAATCACAAATTGAAGAACTTGTGACTTGAGGACGATCTGGACCAGCAATGGTGGTCATCGGTGCTGGTTGTGAATCAAAATCAGGAGCTGGAACAATGTCATTAGCTTCTGAATTTTCGGGTAGCAGCATCACTTCTCCATCTTCTTCAATGAAAATACTCTCCCCCTGCGTATATGGGTCTGGTCCTGAAATATTAGAGCTAGTACCTGGGCTAGCTTCATCAAAAAAAACCTCACAAGTCTCCACAATTTTGTTAGTGTCATGTAAAAGCACACAGTAGCCTCTAGTATGAGATGGGTAACCAAGAAACATGCCATCAACAGATCTAGGTTCAAATTTATCAAGATTACCATATTTCTTAACAAAGCATTTGCAACCAAAGACCCCAAAGTGTGTGACACTAGGCCTATGTCCAGACCAAAGTTCATATGGTGTTTTACCTAGCTTAGCACGCAAGAAAACACGATTTGAGACATAACAAGCAGTTGCAATTGCATCAGCCCAAAATTTTCTAGGAGTTTGATATTCATCAAGCATAGTCCTAGCCATCTCAACTAAGGTTCAGTTCTTTCTCTCTAGAACACCGTTTTGTTGAGGTACATATGGTGAAGAAAATTGATGATCTATTCCATTTTCAGCACAAAAGTGATCAAACGATTGATTTTTAAATTTGGTGCCGTTATCACTTCTAATTGCTTTTAAGATCCTGGGTGATCAATTGATAATATAAGAAATAAGTTTCTAAAGTGACTAAAAGTTTTATTCTTAGATGCCATAAAATAAACCCAAGAGTATCTAGAATATTCATCAACAATCACAAGAACATACCATTTAGCTCTGAAGGATTGAACACGTGAAGGTCCTATGGTGTCAATGTGCAAAAGTTGACCCGGTTCAGTTGTCATGGTCATTGTGAGAGGAGCATGTGAACATGCAACCATCTTAGCATGTCTACAAGAAGAGCACACAATTTCTTTGTCCCCTTTAAGATTAGGCAGCCAACATATGCGATCAAGAGTACTAACACGTGTGAGATGATCAAAGACTATGATGAGGACATCTCCCCTTTGCATACAATGCAAGGACCGATCACTATAGCATGTGCACGACAATTGGATCTCCAGGTACGTTCTAACCTTGTCAATTGTTTTTTCAGAACTTACGCTTGTTTCCATGCATGTTTTATTGATTAGGAACAATGGAGAGGACCAGCAAGGGCTGGGAGGAGTCCAAGGAGTCAAGGAGGAGGAGATAGGACGTGCACATCAAGGAGGAACCCAAGTACAACTCGACTTCGACTCCACCTCGGGTTCCAGGAGCTGCCTTTACCAAAACTGACGTCCTGGACACATACAGAGTCGGATTTGGACGTTCTATATATGGTTGGAACTGTGATTTCATAAATCTTCCAATGGAACCAGCCCCACCTCAAAATTCCTTATAAGTTGACGGGAATCAGCGAAACAAGTGGGCGTCCAGAATTTGTCCGGTGCTGCGCCACTGCCTTTTGGGCTGCTGACCCATGTAACGTGTGGAAGCCCATTAGGGTTGCGTCCAGGGGTCTTGCACGCCCCTAAACTCCTTTTTATATGGCAGCCGTCACCAAATTAGGGTGGGTTTTTGCTTAGTTACAATCTGTCATTGAACAGTGTCGCCGATCATCGGTTGTGAGATCCCAAATTCGTGATCAATTCAGTTTTAATTGCAACTTCTCTGTTCTTGCTTGTGTTCTTGATTGCGCTTGCAGGGATAAGCCATCGTGGCGAGGTCATTCGTGTGACACGGGTGATAACCAATGGAGCAGTGGTGTAGTGATTGCGGGGTTTCATTCGTTCGGAAGCCTTGGATCATCAACGTCGAGATGTCCACCCAATCAAGTTTACCCTACCTCTAGGAAGATCGGGACTCATCCTCCTATCAATTGGTATCAGATTTCCAGGTTCACTCTGAGGTATACTTGTGTGCCCTTTAGATTTATTTTGTTTCAGTCCTATCGTCCACAAAAAGTCACAAAAAAAATTTTAGTTTCCCTGACCTACAACCACTGCTCAACCTTTTGCACAATTTAGTTTCGGAGTCCGTAGTTCTGAGTTCGTGTTCTAGGTTGAGTCTGGTTGCTGGTTTAGATTTGTTTTGGTTCAGTTTTGTTTCTTCCATCCGCTGCCATCTACAAAAAACCAATCTAAAAAAAATTCCATCCACCGATTCGTTTCTGTTGCAGTTTCCACCACCACAAAAACCTGATTCGGGGTGTCCTCCTTAAAACGGGCATAACTTTTTGCTCGTGACTCCGATTGAGGCGCATTTTTTTCCTAGAAAGGTCTCGAAAAAGTCCACATACGCTACACCAGCTACGCCGGTCACGGAGTTTTCAAAAAGATTAAAAGAAAATTAAGAAGGCCCTCGTTACGAACTCCGAAGTTCCAGCACCAGTTTTTCCAATCGCTCCTGAATTTGTGCCGATCTCATCTGATTTGAGCTAATACTTGGTGTTGTTTCTATTCTTGTGCCCCTGGTTGAGAAAAAATATCAAAAAAATAAAGAGAAAAAAAAAGATTTTGATTTCTACTAGTGCTTCAAGACAAAAACAGGAGGCTAAGGGGTCTTCTAGTTATGCTATTTCTGTGTGAGTGTTGGATACTTGCTGATATTATCCTTGTTGTTCATCATCATTCATCCTTGTCCTTGCTTGTTGTCACAACTGTTCTAATACATTCTTAGGCCAGCAACTAGGTGAAATTCTTTGGACACTTATTCAGCATTGATATCTGTTACTAACTTGTGTGCCACATACATATACTGCATTTGAGCCTTCTAAGCTCCACCTTCTCTCGAGCAGAACAGGTAACCTTTGCAATCACACCCACTCTCTGCTTGCTTCACACCGGTCAACATTGGCCACCTGCAGTGCTGGTAGGAAACTTGTAAGAGCGGGGTAAGACGCATCTTACTGATCAATTTTCCACCCACTTCGAAGAGCGTAGTAATAGGGTTCTTCACGATCTTTTTGTCTTTGTTTCTATTTTGTGCTAACAATGACAGGAAATAAGCCTATGGATAAGACCTCTGGTTCTACACCTCCGGATGATGATGAGTGTGTGTCCCATATGGAACTAAGGGACATGATGCAGGCAATGACCGAAGCTTTCAACAATTACCAGACCACTACAACAGCCACCTTTCAGAGGCTCCATACAAGTGTTGCTGGTCTGACCACACGGATGGACGAGATGGAGACTTGTCTTCCCCAACAAGCTACACCCTCTATCATCCTTGATGGTGATGCACATGCTCACTACGACACAGAGGATGACTTCAATAACGATGAGGTTGATGCACAGAAGCGCCATCGCCCTCGACGAAATCGTCAAGGTATGGGAGGTAGACCTCGTCCTCATGCTCCTGAACAAGGTAATGATCCTTATGCTAAGATTAAGTTTTCTATTCCACCATTTTATGGATCTTATGATGCTGAGACTTACTTGGATTGGGAGATGACAGTAGAACAAAAATTTAGCTCTCATCTTGTTCCTGAGCGACATAGAGTTAGACAAGCCACTACTGAGTTTAAAGATATTGCTATAATTTGGTGGAATGAACTCGTCAATACACGTAATGCACCACAGACATGGGCTGCGTTAAAAGAAGAGATGCACGTTAGGTTTGTTCCTCCTTCATATAGACGTGATCTTCTTAAGAAATTGCAACGCTTTGATCAGGGTGACATGACTGTCCAAGAGTACTACCAAGAGTTGCAGAAAGGTATGCTTCGTTGTGGGGTAGTTGAGGATCAGGAAGACCAAATTGTTAGGTTTTATGGGGGCTTGCAGCGTGAGATCCAGGACATAGTTGACTACAAGGAATATCATTCTATTCAACGTTTATTTCAACTTGCTATGTTAGCAGAAAAAGAAGTGCAGGGTCGCCAACAGCAGCGGCAGAACAACACCTTCACGCCACGACAATTTCCGGTGCCATCCAAAGCAGCGCCCTCCTCGAGCGTACGTGCTTCTACACCACCCTCCACGGGTGTTGTACGCAGCATCATCGCACCTTCTACAACACGGGGACAAGATAACAGCAAGTCCCAGATGCCTCCGGGTGTTGCAGCAAAGGAGGCTGCACCCAACACTTCGACAAGTCACAGCTCAGACATCAAGTGCCACCGCTGCCAGAGACTTGGCCATATGCAACGAGATTGCCCCAGCAAATGGGCGATCATTGCCACTGCTGATGGTGGGTATGTTAGTGCTTCTGATATTGAAGATGAAAATATTATTGCAACTAACATTTCAGGTTCAGATGATGGTGCTGAGGAGGTTCTTGGTACATCTGCGACAAACAACTATAGGAGTTTGATTGTGCAGCGAGCTTTGAGTGCCACGATTCGAGAGGATGACAACCGCCAACGTCACAACCTTTTCAACATGTTTCTCGTCATCAAGGACTGCCGTGTGCATACCATCATTGATGGTGGTAGCTGCAACAATTTGGTGAATGTTGAGGTGGTCAAGAAGCTTGGCTTGACCACACGGGAGCATCCCCACCCTTATCACATTCAATGGTTTAACAACAATGGTAAGGTAAAGGTAACACAGACAGCAAGGATACATTTTTCCATTGGTTCTTATCATGATTTTGCAGATTTTGATGTGGTACCTATGGATGCTTGTTCTCTTTTGTTGGGACGTCCTTGGGAGTTTGAGACTGATGCTACTCACCATGGTCGATCTAATAAGTATACTCTCATGCATAAGGGCAAGAAAATTGTGTTGCTTCCTATGTGTCCCACTGAAATTGTACAATTTGAGCAGGAGAAAAAGAATAATGCTAAGGAAAAGGGTGTTTTCAATTCTAAAATTCAGCAACCTATTAAGTTGAAAAATCCTATTTTGCTTGCAACTAAATCTGATCTTGATGATTTATATGCCTCTAATGGAACTTGCTATGCTTTAGTGTGCAAACATGCTTTATATTCCATTGAGGATACATCCATTGTCTTGCCACCTGCTGTTGCTAACCTTTTGCAGGAATATATGGATGTTTCTCCATCAGAGATACCCCCTGGATTACCACCTGTGCAAGGCATTGAGCACAAGATTGATTTGGTTCCAGGGGCGAGCATGCCAAACCGTGCTGCCTACAGGACCAACCCCGACGAGACTAAGGAAATTCAGCGACAAGTCCAAGATCTTCTGGACCGCGGGTACATTCGTAAGAGCCTTAGTCCTTGTTCTGTTCCTGTTCTTTTGGTTCCAAAAAAAGATGGCACTTGGCACGTGTGTGTTGATTGTAGAGCCATCAATAATATTACCATTCGTTATCTCTATCCTATTCCTAGATTGGATGACATGCTTGATGAGTTGAGTGGTTCTGTTATTTTCTCCAAGATTGATTTGCGTAGTGGGTATCATCAGATTCGTATGGCTTTAGGTGATGAATGGAAAACTGCTTTTAAAATTAAATTCGGACTTTATGAATGGTTAGTCATGCCATTTGGTTTAACTAATGCGCCCAGCACTTTTATGAGGTTGATGAATGAGGTTTTACGTGCTTTCATTGGTAAATTTGTGGTGGTTTACATTGATGATATCCTTATTTACAGCAAGTCATATGATGAGCATCTTGAACATTTGCGTGCTGTTTTTAATGTCTTGCGCGATGCCCATTTATATGGTAACCTTGAGAAGTGCACCTTTTGGACCGATCGTGTCTCTTTTCTTGGGTATGTTGTTACTTCGCAGGGCATTGAGGTGGATGAGGCAAAGATTGTTGCCATCACGAGCTGGCCACTTCCGACTACGGTCACACAGGTTCGGAGTTTTCTTGGTCTCGCAGGTTTCTACCGGCGTTCCGTGCAGGATTTCAGCACCATTGCGGCACCTCTCCACGAGTTGACAAAGCATGGAGTGCCGTTTCGATGGGGACCAGCACAACAACAAGCTTTTGATGTTCTCAAGTCGAAGCTCACACAAGCACCATTGCTGCAACTTCCTGAGTTTGAGAAGACCTTCGAGCTTGAATGTGACGCGAGCGGCATTGGCATTGGAGGAGTGCTAATTCAAGGAGGTAAACCTGTTGCCTTCTTTAGTGAAAAATTGCATGGGCCTTCGCTGAATTATTCTACATATGACAAAGAACTTTATGCTTTAGTGCGTGTCTTGCAAACTTGGCAACATTACCTATGGTCTAAAGAATTTGTCATACATTCAGATCATGAGTCTTTGAAGTATCTTAAAGGACAAGCTAATCTGAACAAACGTCATGCTAAATGGATTGAGTTTATAGAATCATTTCCTTACATCATTAAACATAAGAAAGGGAAAGACAATGTGATTGCCGATGCTTTATATAGACGTTATACCATGCTGTCCCAACTTTCTCATAAAATCTTTGGTTTAGAAACCATAAAGAGGTTATATGCTACTGATTTGGACTTCAAAGATGCCTTCGAAAATTGTAGAGAGGGAAGAACGTGGCAAAAATTCCTGCTGCATGAAGGCCTTCTCTACCGTGCTAACAAGCTGTGTGTTCCAGCTAGCTCCGTTCGTCTTTTGTTGTTGCAGGAAGCGCATGGAGGTGGTTTGATGGGACATTTTGGTGTTAAAAAGACAGAGGATGTGCTGGCCGCTCACTTCTTTTGGCCACGAATGAGGCGTGATGTGGAGCGCTATGTTTCACGTTGCACGACATGCAACAAAGCTAAGTCTCGACTTAACCCACATGGTTCCTATATGCCTCTTCCGGTTCCTAGTGCACCTTGGGAGGATATTTCTATTGACTTTGTTTTAGTATTGCCTAGAACAAAGAGGGGGAGGGATAGTGTCTTTGTGGTTGTTGATCGTTTCTCTAAAATGGCTCATTTTATACCCTGCCACTAGACCGATAATGCTTCACATGTTGCTGATTTGTTCTTTAATGAGGTTGTGCGTTTGCATGGTGTTCCCAATACTATTATTTCTGATAGGGATGCTAAGTTTTTGAGTCACTTTTGGAGAACTTTATGGTATAAATTGGGAACAAAGTTGCTGTTTTCTACTACTTGTCATCCACAAACTGATGGGCAAACGGAGGCAGTTAATCGTACCTTATCTACTATGTTGCGGACTGTTTTGAAATACAATTTGAGGTTGTGGGAGGAGTGTTTGCCACATATTGAGTTTGGTTATAACAGGTCTATTCACTCCACATCCAAGTTAAGTCCGTTTATGGTAGTCTATGGTTTCAATGCTCGTGCTCCAATTGATTTGCTACCTTTACCACATACTGAAAATTTGAACTTAGATGCTACACAACGTTCTGAATTTATTCTTAAGTTGCATGAAACTACTAAGTTACAAATTGAAAAAATGAATATAAAGTGTCGGTACCCGCGATATGGGGTACCCTTGCGCACAGGGGAAAATGCATAAGGATCTCGCCCTTCTCCGCAGGGAGAGCTCCGAAGGCGACACGCATCTGGTGGGGCCGGACCTCCCTCTCCTCAGAGGAAAGCTCCGGGCCCGCCACGTGGCATACATTAGCCGGACCTCCCCCCTCCGCAGGAGAGAGGTCCGAGGGTGCCGCGTGTCCAGCAGGGCCGGACCTCCCTCTCCTCAGAGGAGAGCTCCTGGCTTGCCACGTGGCCAACGGAAGACGGACCTCCCCCTCCGCGGGGAGAGGTCCGAAGGCTCCACGTGCACCTGGGGGCAGAGCTGGAGCGATGCCACTTGGGCCAAGACGCCCGAGTGTTCTTCGAGCGACGTCGAGAAAGGCGTCGCAACTAAGAGGCTGGCGACAGTATGACGTCGGCCTCGACCCAGCCTGAAGGGCAGATCTTCGCCACACGAGCTCTGCCCCCGGCATACGCCGCGCAGCATATGCCACAACCATATGCCCCGCAAACGGCGTCCCCGGTCTATGGAGCAGCCTTGCCCATACCGGGGCACACTGTGCCAGCGGCGAACCAAGCGTTCGCGGCACCAATACCTGCACTGGGAGCCAGCAACCAGCTCTGGCAGCGCCGACCCCGGCAATGCAGGCTCCAACCAGCGTCAGGTCTTCAGTAGCGCCGGGTGCGCTAGCGGCAGCAAGAGCGCTGCTACTCAATCCGCCTGCTGGGGACGCGCCTCAGGCAGCGACCCAGCAGCGGATTGGCGAGGTAGACCGTTTCGTCGTCACCGCCGCAAACCCTTGACATCGGCGGGGACAACGCTCCGGCCAACCGGCCGTGTCGCTGATGCGCACGCCAATGGTTGGTGAACACACGGCAGATTCCAGCTACACCAGGCTCCAGTTTTGGCCGCACCTGCCTGAAAAGTTCGACAGCAGCGTCAACCCGGCAGAGTTCCTTCAGATCTACTCCACCGCCGTACTTGCCGCAAGAGGGGATGAGGCCGTCATGGCCAACTACTTTCCCGTCGCCTTGGCCGGCCCGACCCGGTCTTGGCTCATGAACCTCCCTCGGGGTTCCATGACTTCCTGGGGAGAGCTCTGCCGGCAGTTCATCGCCAACTTCGGCAGCTCCTACAACCGTCCCAGCACGGAGCTTGACCTCCAAGCCATCAAGTAACAACCTGGGGAGTCGCTGCGCTCCTTCATCCAGCGGTTCTCCCAGGTACGCAACACCATCCCGCATATTCAAAGTGCTTCTATGGTGGTGGCACTTCGACAGTGTCCGAGACGAGAAGATGCTTGAGAAGCTTGCGACCAAAGAGGTCTGCGATGCCTCGGAGCACTTCAGCCTGGCGGACAAGTGCGCCAGAGCAGCCGGTGGGTGGAGCTGGAACTCACTGCCAGCTTCCGAAGCCGGAAGACAGCCCGAAGACGGCGGAGTTCAAGCTGAGCTCCCGACCATGTCAGACAGCCAAGAGCCAAGCACTGGCTGACTTCGTGGCTGAGTGGACGCCAACGAAGGCTGACCCAGGGGGCCGCAAAGACGGTGAACCAAAGTACCGAGCTCCGGTCTTCACCGGGCCTCACTGGACGCTCTCCTTCGACGGCTCCTCGCGAAAGCAGGGGGCCGGTGCCGACGTACTGCTTCTCATGCCATCGGGGGAGCAGTCTGGGTACATGGTGTGTTTCAATTCCAAGGCAACCAACAACTTGGCAGAGTATGAAGCACTCATCTTTGGCCTAAAAGACAGTCCTGTCTTTGGGCGCTCGCCAGTTGTTGGCACAGGGCGACTCCCAGCTAGTTATCAAGCAAGTTAAGGGTGAATGCCCTTGCAATGACCCACAGCTAGCTGCTTATCTGCTTCATGTGCGGATGTTGGAGAAAGAATTCCTCGCCTTGGACCTGCGCCATGAACCGCGCGCTGGCACGGCCGCAGCTGACAACTTCTCAATGAAGACCTCCATCGGAGCCCCCGTGCACAAAGGAGTCTTCGAGAGGACGTTGCTGCGGTCCACAGCCCGGCCCGCCGAGCCGGGCGAAGGGGGCTGAACCAGTGCCACGAAGCTAGGCAGTCCCGGCGGCCCTGGATGCCGCCAAAGGATCGTAAGAGTCACTGGGGACTCCGTGCAACCTAGCGCTCAAGATCCAGAAGCTCAAGTAGTCCCGATGCATGGACCACGCAGGTCCGGGACTCCTTGAAGGACATCCTTCCTGATGAACGTGCATCCGCTGAACGGGTGGTGCGGATGGCTAAGTGCTACGCGCTGGTATCTTTACTGGCGTGGCGCCTCGACATCCTATTGCGGTGCATAACCCAGGAGGAAGGCTGCGACTAGCTCGCAGTAGTCCAAGGAGGCGAGTGCTGGGAACGCTCATCGTCCCGCGCGTTGGTCAGATAAGCCACCCGGCATGGCTCCTACTGACCGAGAGCCACCTGGACGCCGTCAAACCGGTTAGGGATGCAATGCGTGCCAAGTCCACGCCAGGCAGACCCACACAACCGGTGCAGACGCGCACTCAGAGCCGTCGGGGGATACCGGCTCCTCCATGTTGAGGGCCAGCCGGACTTCCCAGGGCCGGGTCACGGGAACTACCCTTCCACATGGTATGCAGGGCCGAAGCCATGCTTCCCCCTGATATAGCCATGGGGGTCCCCCCGTGTCCGGCGTACGACAAAGCCACGCATGACCCGCTCTGCGTGAAGACAGGCGCTCCGACGCCACCCCAGTAAGTTCACCATGCTTACTTAGGTGTTTATTTAAATTACGCATTAATTTATATGAACACCTCCCCACGCTCTAGACAGTGTGCGTCCATTGTACACTCGGTTCCTCTTTCCTGCTCTCATGCATAGTGCTTGGGGTACCTACCAGAGGCCCGGTGGCCTTTTGGATCTCCCCCTGTGAGGGTACTGTACCGCCAGTTGGTCTCCTCCGAAAAAAGACCTACGCTAGACCGGGGGGTCAGGAGCCTTGCTTTGCCCGGTCTTGCACCCAAAGCATGCGCACTCTGCCCCCCAGCACTACGGTCTGAGTACCAGGGGGCCAGACGGTTACACCCTGACTGGGGCTGGGGCCAGACCTCCGGGACCAAGTGCATTGGATTACCCGAGCCCTGTATTCCGGCCTGGGACAGTAAGCCAAATGAGCCTAAGGGACAGGAAAGGGGGACCACTGAGCAGTGCCGGACTTCGCCTCCACAGCCAGGCCGAGCTCCGAGGCCAGCTCTTGCCCTTCTTTCAGAGACGAGCGCTGATGCCGGACCTCACGCCCTTCGCTGGCCTGAGCTCCGATGACTTCCGGACTCCGCCTCCACAGCCAGGCCGAGCTCCGAGGCCAACCCTCACCCTCCTTTCAGAGGCGAGCGCTGATGCCGGACCTCACACCCTTCGCTGGCCTGAGCTCCGATGACTTCCGAACTCCGCCTCCACAGCCAGGCCGAGCTCGGAGGCCAACCCTCGCCCTCCTTTCAGAGGTGAGCGCTGATGCCGGACCTCACGCCCTTCTCTGGCCTGAGCTCCGACGACTTCTGGACTCCGCCCCCATAGCTGGGCCGAGCTCCGAGGCCAGCCCTCGCCCTCCTTTCAGAGGCGAGCGCTGATGCCGGACCTCACGCCCTTCGCTGGCCTGAGTTCCGATGACTTCCGGACCTCCGCCCCCACCGCTGGGCCGAGCTCCGATGCCAGCCCTCGCCCTCCTTTCAGAGGCGAGCCCTGATGCCGGACCTCACGCCCTTCGTGGACCTGAGCTCCGATGACTTCCGGACCTCCGCCCCCACAGCCGGGCCGAGCTCCGATGCCAGGCTTCACCCTCTCCTAAGAGGCTGAACTACGAAGCCGTCAAGACCCTGCCAGCACAGGGAGTACTCAAGACAAGAAAGTGCGCGGGTAGGAGAAGGCCTCACCTCGGGCTCGTTACCTCCCCCGAGGAGAGCCCGGGGGCCACTGTCGGTACCCGCGATATGGGGTACCCCCGCGCACAGGGGAAAATGCATAAGGATCTCGCCCTTCTCCGCAGGGAGAGCTCCGAAGGCGCCACGCATCTGGCGGGGCCGGACCTCCCTCTCCTCAGAGGAAAGCTCCGGGCCCGCCACGTGGCATACATTAGCCGGACCTCCCCCCTCCGCGGGAGAGAGGTCCGACGGTGCCGCGTGTCCAGCAGGGCCGGACCTCCCTCTCCTCACAGGAGAGCTCCGGGCTTGCCACGTGGCCAACAGAAGCCGGACCTCCCCCTCCGCGGAGAGAGGTCCGAAGGCTCCACGTGTCCTGCGGGGCCAGACCCCCCTCTCCTCTGAGGAGGGCTCCGGGCCCGCCATGTGGCTAGCAGAAGAGCGCTGCCTGCTCCCGAGCGGTAGGCGGCGGGCGTAAAGACGCCCCATACCTTGCCCGTACAAGGTATTCAAGGCCCGTGTATTCCCAAGACGCGGAGACGCGGAGCACGCCTCTGTCAGGTACCGTTGCGCCCAGTCGCATCACAGACTGGCGCACGGTGACAGAACCTGCCAGCCAATAAGCGCAGCGCACGCCTGTCAGGAGGCGCTGTGACCAGTCACAGCCAGGACAGGCGTACAGTGTCTGAAGCTGCAGGCCATTGAAGGCAGCGACAAGACCGGACAAGACACGCCCTGCCGCCCCAGCCATCGCCAACGACTACACGCTACACTTAGCCTGCGGTATGGGTAGGGCGGCAGGACGAGGACTTCGACGCCAGCGCCAAGAAATAATAGCTGGTAGGAAATCACCCCGGGGCCACCTGTCGGGTCCCGGGCCCCCTTGTAAGCCACTCGAGTCTTGGACTATAAAAGGCTCGGGTAGGCGACGTTAGCAGGGGGTCGGACTCTAGCCATCCGCACCCCTGGGTTCGCACTTTGCAACTCATACGCTAGCCATACACTCTCAAGCTGTAACTCACCCCCGAGCTTAGGCCTCCGGTCCTGGGCAGCAAGCAATACAGCGAGCTCCATAGCTCGCCGTGGACGTAGGGTTTTACGCTCCGGCGGCCTGAACCACGTAAAACTCGCCGTGTCAAGCTCTTACTAACTCGTCCATCTGCGCAAGCTCTCCGCTAGAGACTAGCCCCACCGAAAAAAGAACCTCCGCGGGCTGCCCTGTGCAGGCCCGGGGGAAGTGTCGACTGAACACTTCGACAAAAAGTGTCGCATTGCTGCTAGTAAAGGTAGGAAGGAGGTAAAATTGGAACCCGGTGATTTGGTGTGGGTTCATTTGAGAAAAGATAGATTCCCAGATTTGAGAAAGTCCAAACTCATGCCACGTGCTGCTGGACCTTTTAAGGTTCTTGAGAAGATAAATGACAATGCATATAAACTTGAGTTGCCTCCCGAGTTTGGGGTTAGTCCCACATTTAACATTTTAGATTTGAAGCCATACTTGGGTGAGGAAGATGAGCTTGAGTCAAGGACCACTCCAATTAAAGAGGGGGAGGATGATGAGGGCATCTCTCCTTTGCATACAATGCAAGGACCGATCACTAGAGCACATGCACGACAATTAGATCTCCAGGTACGTTGTAACCTTGTCAATTGTTTTTCAGAACTTACGCTTGTTTCCATGCATGTTTTATTGATTAGGAACAATGGAGAGGACCAGCAAGGGCTGGGAGGAGTCCAAGGAGTCAAGGCGGAGGAGGTAGGACGTGCACACCAAGGAGGAACCCAAGTATAACTCGACTTCGACTCCACCTCGGGTTCCAGGAGCTGCCTTCACCAAAACTGACATCCCGGACACATACGGAGTCAAATTTGGACGTTCTATATATGGTTGGAACCGTGATTTCATAAAGCTTCCAATGGAACCAGCCCCACCTCAAAATTCCTTCTAAGTTCACGGGAATCAGCAAAACAAGTGGGCATCCAGAATCTGTCCGGTGCTGCGCCACCGCCTTTTGTGCTGCTGGCCCGTGTAACGTGTGGAAGCCCATTAGGGTTGCTTCCAGGGGTCTTGCAATCCCCTAAACTCCTTTTTATACAGCAGCCGTCACCACATTAGGGTGGATTTTTGCTTAGTTACAATCTGTCATTGAACAGTGTCACCGATCATCGGTTGTGAGACCCCAAATTCGTGATCAATTCAGTTTTGATTGCAACTTCTATGTTCTTGCTTGTGTTCTTGATTGCGCTTGCAGGGATAAGCCTTCGTGGCGAGGTCATTCGTGTGACACGGATGATAACCAACGGAGCAGTGGTGTAGTGATTGCGGGGTTTCGTTCGTTCGGAGCCTTGGATCATCAACGTCGAGATCTCCACCCAATCAAGTTTACCCTACCTCTCGGAAGATCGGGACTCATCCTCCTATCAGCCTACATGACCAAGTCTATGATGCCAAAAATATAAGTCTTTTGAATCATTAGCAACTAGACATCTATGCTTAGAGGATGACATATCAAAATCAGATTTAAAAACTCTTCCAAACCGAGACATATTAAAAATGAGATCACTATTTTAATCTACAACCTTGCAATAATTTTCAGTGAAAATAATTTCCAGATTTTCATCTAGCAATTGTGAAAAATAAAGAAAGTTGTATTTCAAATTTTTAACAAGTGCCACATCTTTTAAAGTGTAGTGATTATTTACTCTAACCAAACCCTTAGCAATTATAGGAGTTGAAGAATTATCGGCAAAAGTAACATTTTCTACATGTGAAACAAAAGAGAGGGAGGAGAACCATTCTTTGTTACCGGTCATGTGGCGTGAGCATCCTGAATCCACAATCCAAATGTTCTCCTTCCTCAAGAGTGTAACCTACATAGAAGTACAATACGTCGATGACTCAATACTGGGGTTAGTCAAAAGGCACTTAGGAATCCAGTACTGAGTCACACGACATCCAGCAGAAGTAACACGCAAAGGCTGAGATAAAACAGCAGGTTTATAAGCCAAAGATTGAGGATTTTTGTACCCAACTACTTACCTACGAGGTGTTACATGAGCAGCACTAAAAACAGTAGGTCCGGAAGCAAACTTTGCACGTTTTCGACTCATTACAGCAGGTTGCATATTCCTAACATTCAGTTCAGCACGTGCAATAGGTTTTGCATAGTTGTTATATGATCTAGCAATCATTCTTTCCTTTTTTTTGTTTCTTAGCTAGTCTATAACAAAAATCTATGACATGACCATCTCTACCACAGTAGGTACAATTAAATTCAAATTTATGTTTCATGTCTAGATGAGCAGACAACATGTTTATTTGAAACCGAATGAGACAACACTCCTACAGATTTAAAAACCACTTCTTTTTGTTTACAAATTGTTTTAATCAAACCACTTTCTAATGACTTTACAATTTTAGGTGGATGTACTTTAGCATGAGCATGGGAATCAAAACCTAAACCAGTTTTATCACTGCAAGATTTAGAAGAATTCAACAGCGAGTTCAGATTCTTATTCCAATTATAAAACCGCTCTAGTGTCCTATTCATGTCATCAAGTTTCTTAGACAAGTCTAGGCTGTTTTGACATGAAGTTTTTCCTTTTAGTTTGCAATTGGAACAATACTTAACTTCATGAGAACGTAAAGCATTGTTCAATATAAAAATCTCATTCATAGCATCTTGTAGTTTCTTATTAAGATCATCACAAGTAGAACAATGCAAATCAATTGTAGAACAACAAGCATCTTTCAAGTTTTTATCATTAAGTGCAGCAAGCTCTCTGTTCTTTTTAATCTCTAACTCAAGTTTATCAAGTGTGGAGGTATGTGCACTTCTTAGAGAGGACAATTGTTCATATATTAAATCACATGAGGAACAAGAATCATCACTAGGAATCAAAGATTTCAAACGATTAATTTCAGATTCTAGTGACTCAATTTTAACAGCATTGTCCCTAAGCTTTTTGTCCTTTTTCTTAACTATAACAGTGGCACGAGAAATAGCATCACACATTTCTTCACAAGTAAGACATACCTCTTCATTGTCGCTGTTGTGTTCTGCCTCCTCCATACTTGAACTTGACTTGCCCACCATGAAACATAAGTTTACCAAATCATCTTCATCTTCGTCACTTCTGATGTCCACATCGCTCGAGCCAAGTTCTTGAAGTGCGGAGATAAAACTATTTACCATTTGGAGTCCTATAAAACCCTTCTTCTTTTTCTTATCGTTTGCAGAGGAGCGCTTCATCCTAGTTTGCTTTTCTTCACGGGAAGTAGGACATGAAAGGTTAGGGCAATCCGTACGAAAATGTCCTGTCTTAGCACATTTGAAGCATCGTTGAGGTCCGACACTTCTTCTCCTTCTAGTTCTCACATTTTGCAATGCTTTTGAGAACCGAGTAGAGATGAGTGCAAGTTCTTCCTCTGGAAACTCTTCAATCTGTTCAAGGGTTAGAGAGGACAAAAAAGAAAGTGTGCCACAAGATGAAGATTGACTAGAGCTAGGCATGTCACGTTGTGAAACAAATGCAAGAGACTTGTTGGGGTTCTTACGTTATATTATGTCAATTTCATGAGTTTTTTAACTTAGAATATAGCATATCTAATGTAAGTGTACTCATGACAGTAGATTCACGAATAGATATAAATTTCATCTCCCAAATTGACATGTCTAATGCACTTAGTAATTGCCTAGCATTTTCAGCATCTGAAAAATTAACATTGACACTACGCAAGTTGTTGAGAATTTTATTGAAGCGAGCAAAGAGGTCATCCATTGACTCACCGGGTTGCATCTCGATGCGCATGTATTCTTTTTGAACATATCTTGTCTTACCTCCTTGATCGTGTTGGATCCTTCGTGGTAG
Source organism: Neostapfia colusana (assembly GCA_030760725.1). Classification (NCBI taxonomy): domain Eukaryota; kingdom Viridiplantae; phylum Streptophyta; class Magnoliopsida; order Poales; family Poaceae; genus Neostapfia; species Neostapfia colusana. Next base: position 45,389,763 of record JASWHV010000002.1, on the reverse strand, counting down.
TCACAAAGTGCTTTCCACACATTGTATGCAGATCGAAGGTGTGCAAAACGGTCGAAGTCACTTTGAGTTAATCCTTGTATGATCAAGTTCCGTGCTTTGTTGTTGCTGTCGAAATCTCTCATGTTTGTAGCCGTGACTTGATCATTTGGCGGCACGTCATAAGGATTATACACCTTTTCCCATATTGCGAAGCCTTGCGCCTGGATGAAAGCCTCCATTGGTCCCTTCCAAACCTGAAAAATCAATGCCACTGAACACAAGGTTTTGCGGAGTATTTCTCCATGATGATTAGTCAAAACACGTGCAAATCACAAAGATTAGAACACCGTGGATCTGATACAATTGTAGGATCGAAGAGCACGTGAAAAGCTACCAGAGGGAGGATGAATGGTAGATTTAAACTTTTTAGCGGAAGCAACAAAAACCCCCTCGACAGAAAATTGATCTGTTAAAGAAACCGTGTATGTGACTGATCTAAATGTGTTCAACCGTGACAAAAGTGGTAGATATTATATAGAACCAAGTCACGAAGACACGAAAACAAGAATCACGGAAATCCGTCAAGAAAAACTCAAGTTATGATCGAAAGATCAAACAAGGGTCAATCTGTTCTACTCGAGTAAAAACCAGATCTACAACACTGCAAAGAAACTCGTGTAGATCAGAAACTACAAATCCAATGACCGTGAAATTTTCACAGATACAAATAATCAAGTTGTGAATACAACCCAAAAAGAATCACGTCAATTGGATCTGTAAAACTCGAGTTATGATCAAAACACCGAGGCACTGTTGTGCTATCCAGAAACTTGACGAGAAAGACTTGAAAAAAACAAGTCGGATGAACAAGGCACAAAAGCTCCTCTAAATTACGAATTTTATTGATCAAAAAATAAGAGGAACAGCCCAAGGTATTCTACCCATGAGATCTGGCCTCCCTTGCTTATATAACCAGCCCGAAGGCCAACCCAATTCAAACAAGGACTCTAATCCTACTCAGTTTCTGACTCGAAACTTTCCATAACTGCTCAAGACTCTTCTATACGCAGATAGAAGCAATTTTAAGACTTCCAAACACCTTAGGAACGTATCCCACATTCCTAAAACAACTCAACTTCGTGTCCCACATGAAATCCTATCATAACCAACTCAAATCTTTCCATATTTGAGCCATAACCGACTCAGCCGTAGCCTGAGTCCATATTCCAGCCGGTTGGACCTTTCCTACCAATTCTTTACGTCCACATCTCTTCAAAACGCCTTGGAACCATGTTGCCACATCCATGCACTCCTTGCACACGTGCAAAAACCTTCCAACAACGTCCACGATACCTTCATATGCATTGTTCTTGATCCAAACATGCTGCGTGACCTCCCGATCAACTCAACCACAATTCCTCCCGAACTTTGTTGTTGAACCTCATCTTATCCCTAAGACTAGCTCAACACTACAGGAAAAACGATCATTGACGACGGTCAGATTTATTGTCGACGGGGCCGTCGTCTTTAATTTTATTGACGACGGCTAGGAAAAGCCGTCGTCAATAACGCAGTTATTGACGACAGCTGAGCGAGTACCGTCGTCAATAAATAATTGACGACGGTGCCCGTCGTCTTCAACTTAATTCGGGCCCACCCGAGGAGTTATTGACGACGGTGACCTAGCACCGTCGTCAATAACACAGTTATTGACGACAGCTGAGCGAGCACCGTCGTCAATAAATAATTGACGACGGTGCCCGTCGTCTTTAACTATTATTGACGACGGTGACCTAGCACAGTCGTCAAAAACCCAGTTATTGACGATGGTGACCTGGCACCGTCGTCAATTACCGGACATATAACCCGTGCGCGAGCCGGGAGGCGGCCACAGTGCCGCCTCCCGACTCGCGCCGCGCGATCAGTCTCGTCGCCCTCCCCGCCGTTCCCCGCCGCTGCCGCCGGTCGCCGCCGCCGCCGGTCGCCGCCGCCGCCGGTCCCCGCCGCCGCCGGTCCCCGCCGCCGGTCGCCGCCTCCCAACTCGCACCGGTCGCCGCCGCCGCCGTCCCCCGGTCGCCGCCGCCCGTCCCCGCCACCGCCGCCGCCCGTCTCCGGCCGAGGTAAGTCCCCTCCCCTCCCCTCCGGCCTCTCCCCGAGTTTGATACAAAAGCTAGAAACCAAACATTATGGTGGTGCATTTGCATTGTTTACCGATGGTAACCCCCTTACCATCTCCTTCCTAGCCATCTTCCTAATCGCCTCCACATTGACATGCCCGAGTCTAGCATGCCATCTCCAGGCCTCCTCAGCACCTTTCACTGCTAGAAATTTCTGGTTCGGTAACTGAACTTGGAGCACATACAGCTGATTCCCTCCGCGCTGTATCTTTGCTAATAGACGCCCCCCTGGTTCTTGGATCACCATCACCCCTTTCTTCACAATCACACAATAACCAACTTCATCAAGTTGCCCCACACTGAGAATGTTTGTAGTCAGCTGAGGAATGAAATAAACTCCTGCAAATGAACCAGTCTCCCCATTTTTGCAGAGAAACGTCACCCTTCCTTTCCCTTCAATTTTCGCCATCGAATCATCCCCAAACCGGACTGTACCGAACACTGCAGCATCCAGCTCTCTGAAGTAAGAACGAGAGCCTGATATGTGGTTTGTGGCACCCGTATCCAACACCCAATTCGTCTTATCGCGCACCCCTTCCTTGCTAAGATGAGCTAATACTCTTTCTTCCACCAGCTGCAGAGATCATATCCTCTCTGGTGTATGTTTCTTGTGGCTGTCTTGATCTTCCTCAAGAGATCATATCCTCTCGGGCATGTTTGAATTTCGAATCGTCTGGAACTCTGAACTTCTGTCCCTTCAGTTTGGCCGCAGTGCCATGGTTTTTTTCTTCTTCTAGATTATTAATCTGGCGCGCGACACTTAACATATATTTTACCTTGGCTGCGTTAGTGATAATGGTAGTACTACGTGCTGTAAGACTAGTATTATTCTGTCGCCCATGTTCCATGACAGCTCCAGTATTCAGTTCCTTTAACACCCCCTTTAGCACAGCTAGATTTTGCTTGATGCATTTGTCAGCCCTAGTACTCGTCAAATTCTGTGAGAATATCAGCAGCGGTATTAGTATTTTAAAATTTCCGTTGAAACCCAGGGACCCGTAAGCAATAAATGAATTGTCATATGAAGCCCAGCCTCTGCCCTAGAAAACAAGTTATATGGAGCAGATTATCGACCAAATTTCGGAGCTTACATGCAAAACTTTCCCTGACACCAGGAAACATATCGATGGATCCTTCTCTGCTCAACAAATTTCGATCGCGTATGTATACCATCATAAATCAAAAAATTAATTACGAGGATCCGAGCAGATGATATGATAAACAACACGGCGCTGTCGCGGGCTCAAGGACCCCGAATGAAAGCAACGTGGAAACGCTAATGAACTCTCGTCTCGCCCGCGCGTTTTGTTTATCCAGCAGGAGGAGGATGGTGGAGACGGGTGACGACCGGCCACGTACGTCGTTGCGTGCATGGGGAGGCATCGATCGTCCCGCAACGCACGCACGTCGGTAAGCACGTGGAGTTCATCGCATCAAACCTGCGCGCAAACTGAGAGAAGCATGCAGAAAAATTAATCTCCATGGCGTTGGAAGCTAGGCCGGGTACAGATGACGATGCATTCAGATCTTGATTCCTCCGTTGCTGCGGCCTGTTTACCGGGGGTGTAGTATACTAATATATAGTAGAGTAGATAATGACTTGTAGCAAAGCAGAGTACACAGTCACTTCTTTTTTCGGCAAAGGAGAGAGCCAGGTGTTGCATTCAGATCCTAGTTGCCGAGTTTTCTGCATGAACTCTATGCAAAGGAGCTAGCCCAAAAAAGCTGAATTAGCGAGTATGAATTAGCGAGTATGAAGCACTTCCCATCAATTACTAATCAATCACATCACAAGATAGTTATTATACAATGCGGTAATCTTCTGTAAATGCATGATTGAGTGTCTCAGTCATGCATGTCCCAACAACAAGAAGTAGATCTAGACGGATCACAAGGAGTTGACACTACCGCCGCTCGACGCGCCCCGCCCCGAGCCCCGCCTTGCTGTGCCGCCCGGCCCCGCCCCAAGCCCCGCCCTGCCGCGCTGTCCGACCTTAGTTGATTAATTGTTTAATTAGTATTGTAATTGATTATTGTTTAATTAATACTTTGATTGATTGTGTGATTAGTTACTATATGTAAATAAATGGGTTTCGGCCCGAGAGCAGACTCCGTTTTCCAGGGCTGTCAGTCTAGCAATGGTAGACTGTCTCAGCTGTTGGGCCTCGACAGAGGCCAGGGGTCACGAGAGCGGTCACGACAGGTAAAGAATATTAAATTACATAAATTATATAAATAACTTTCTTAAATCTATATTACCAATCTTCAAATTTTTAGGACGACTCTACGTCTGAGGAGACAGAGGCCAGGGGTCCTCTTCAGACACCACAGGTTTCGGAGCCTGTTACAGATCCTGCTTCGGATCCTCTTCAGGTTCCGGCACCGCAGGATTCAGACCCTGCACGGCCAGAAGACTCCTCCGGTTCCTGCACGGCCAGAAGATCGGGTCGTTATTCGTCCGGTTGGCGATAGGTAAGTAAATCTATAACAAATCAATTTAGATATTTTAACACTTATATATGTACTAATTTAGAATCGTGTATTAGGTCTTGGGCCGATGACTCATTCACGGGTCAAGGACGCCACCGCCAGGTCAACGCTGTCCTGGGCCAGCTCATCCGTTGTCACTACCCCGGTCTAGTGAACGGACGGGCTGCTACGTCTTGGGACGATTACGCTACGGCCCAGGACATTACCTACGGCAACCACCAGGAGCATGTGTGGCATGAATTCATGGTAAGTAAATCGTCTATTTGTTAAATGCGAACCTATTATATGTTAAATACATTAATTTGTATATTTCTACTTGTAGAAATATTACCGTTTGGAGGACGAGGCCCAGCTGGATCACGCTCGCCTGGTCTTCAACAACAACGCTAGGAAGCTCCTGACGCAGTCGATTTCAACGACTCGCATTCAGGCTACGAAGGTGTACTATAAGTTGCATCCGGACGAGGGTGAGCCGGGGCAGTTTAGGGATGTGGCGGACAAGTACTTGACGGAGGCACAGTACGCAGAGGTAAATTCTTTATTTTACTTTGCTTCATTATCCAATTTTCATCAATGTTTTCATCCAACAACAAATGTGTGCAGGTCAGCGTACCGTGGCTTGAGTCCTGTCCGGATGCCTACAGTTCCCTGTGTGCTCGTTGGGCGAGCCAGGGCTTCCAAGGCGTGTCGATGACCCGTCAACGGAGTCGAGGGACGGACGGGAAACACCGTCTTGGCGGGGACGGCTACGTACGCCTTGCTAAACGGATGGTAAGTGATACTCGAATTATATTCTAGTTAATTTCTATCGCTACCATTGTGCTAACACGTATCGATAGGAGCGCGAGATCGGTCAGGAGCCGACCGCTATCCAGATGTGGAGGAGGGGTCACATGGGAAGTGACCCCTCGCAGCCTGATCAGCTGTCTTCTCAAACAGCGACAGAGACGTTGGTGAGTTCTTTAGTTGACTTAATTGTATTATCTTTAAAGCTTCTGATGACTTTAATTTTCTGTATTTTCAGGAAAAGTATGGGGAGGAGGTGCGGAGGCTTCGAGGCGACGATTACGATTGGCAGAACTCGCCGATCGTACCTGAAGCCGCCTATGCAAGCGGTGGCGGTAAACCTCACGGCCGGTGAGTTATGTTGTTTTCATTTACTTTCATTAACTTCGAGATACGAAACTTTAATACTCTTACTTCGTTGTGTAGGTTGGCCATCTTCGATGGAGTAGTAGACTCGAGGGAGGCGCGGTCTTACTCGAGGGCTTCTTCATCGCAGGGTGGATCCAGCAGGCGTGGCAGCCGTGATCTGGAGCTCCAGAGTGTCCAGGAGGAGCTCCAGAGGACGCAGGAAGCGCTGAGGCTCGCGAACGAGAGGCAGGCAGCCGAGCTCCGGGCTAGGGACGAGTATCAACACTCGTACATGCTACAGCTGCAAGCTGCCACGCAGGTAAGTTCAGATCAATGTACTCAACGTTTCTAATATATAAATGACATGTATAATAATTTACTTCATATTTGGAGGCTATGGCCACAGGACAACCCGTTGTCTTTCCTCAGTGGGCGCCGCCACCGATACAGCTACCACAGGGGCCGACGTCAGGAGCACAGGTACAAAATTTCTCATAATAGCTGCAACTAGTTAAATTTGCTCAAATTTAGTTGAATTTGATCAAACTTACTTAAACTTAGAGAAAACTAGTTAAACATCCTCAAACTGAGTAAAATATGGTACAACTTACTCAACTATAGTCAAATATGACCAAACTTACTCAAACATAGCCAAAACTTTTTGAACTAGCTCAAACACAAACACTACTAGTCCATACTTCTCAAACTTAGTAAAATATGAGCAAACTTACTCAAACATAGCCAAATCTAGCTAACTTGCTCAATTTTAGCTTGTAATGAGTTTATTTAATCTTATACACATTTGTGAACTTCTAATTTGTCTAACTATACATGTACATCATAGGGATCGGCGACGCGGGCTCTGGAAACTCCATCCCCTCAGCAACCAGCGTTTGGACGAGCGCACGATGACTTCCTGGACTCCGGTGGCAGCGGTCGGGGTAGCGTAGGGTAGTGTGGCGTGCGTATAGTGTTTTTATGCAATTCTGTGATGTATATTTTGATTGCCTGTGATCTGGCCATCGAGCCAGGGCTGGCCTCGAAGCCAGGGCAGGATTTTCTATTTTTATAAAAAAAATTGAAAAGCTTATTGACGACGGTTTCTGGTACTTGGCCGTCGTCAATAAGCCATAAGTATTGACGACGGCCAGGTATCAGAAACCGTCGTCAATAAGCAATTGTTATTGACGACGGCCTAGTGTAAACCGTCGTCAATAAGCCATTGTTATTGACGACGGCCTAGTGTAAACCATCGTCAATAAGCTTATTGACGACAGCCTGATTTAGCTGTCGTCAATAAGTTTATTGACGACAGCTAGATTTAGCTGTTGTCAATAAATTTATTGACGACGGTTACCGTCGTCAATAAACTTATTGACGACTAATAATTGACGACAGCTGGAAACCGTCGTCTGTAAACATTTACCGTCATCAATAAGTTATTGACGACGGTAGTGTCCTTATTGACGACGGTTTCCAGCCGTCGTCTATAGTCCCGATTCCTGTAGTGCAATGGATCCCATCACCAGCCATATCTTTAACTCAAGAAACACCTGCACATGAATAAACAACCGATACTTTCAAGCACAAGTCCGCGACTTGACTCACGTTAGTTCCAAAAACCACAACACCTTACGTGAACACCTCACATAAGCATGTTGCAAACCATAGCAAAATGTTAACCACTGTAAACAGCCATAACACTTCAAAAACATAGTAAAAGAATACTAAACAAACTTTCCATAGATGTAAAGCAAGTTCAAAACATTTGCATGGTAAAAACAGAACCATTGCGATTCAGCTCCGGACCTTGCTAAAGCTAACCGGACCTTGAGCCGGAGCTTACCAAATCTAGCAGAACCTAGCACTGGAACTTACCAAAGCTAGTCGGACCTACCGCCGGAGCTAACCAAACACATGTCATACCTAGCCATAGCAAGTCATACCTTACGTCGGATCTTGTTGGAGCTCGGACTTAGAGTCAGACCTTGACAAAAAGAGTGTTGGCAGAATTCAAAACTTTTATCGTCATAGCCAATGTATTCAGCACACATAGGTCTCACAATATGACGCATAGAGGGCGAGATCATTGAACACCCTGGCATTCTCCAGCGCATTCCGGTTCCCCTGCTGTAGGTAGAGGAATTCTTGCGTCTTCCTCTTCATCAGACCCGGCAGTATATGATAGGCCCTGAAGGCCGTCTGAATTCCGCTCAGGTCAGCACTGGCTCGGGGGGTTGCGAGGTGCAGAAATTTGCCCACCAAGCGCTCACGGATCCCTGAAGTTGTTGGGCCATGAACCGTTTTTTCTGCTGCTCACTAACTTGGAGCAGCCCGAATTTTATCTCCATCATGCGGAGCCAGTTGTCAGCATCGAGAGGTTCACCCGCCCTTGAGAATACCGGGGGATGCATTGCTAGGATATCCGAGTAGGTTCTTTATTGGCGTTCCTCTCGGTCTTGACGCCTCTCAGGACGAGACGTATTGGCAATCAGCGTTTGCAGCAATTCAGTGTGCTGCTGGTGCGAGCCCGCCATGGCCGCAACAATATCGGCCAACGTGACTGTTGGCGGTGGCGGTGGTTATGGTTGCTGTTGCTGCTGCTGCTGTCCTGAGGAAGTCTCGGGACGCTGTTGGGAGGTCCCTCCCCCCTTACTTGAACCTCCAACCTCAGGGCTGGCATGAGTACGGGTCATTCTGAAATTCAAAACAGCAACAGTCAGCACATGTCATTCTTAAAATTCCATGGAAAACAGTAGGTATTACAGTGACACATGAATAAACTCGCACAACATTCAGGGATAAAGTAAAAACGTTATACAAGATACATTATTCTCGGACCTCCGAGAAGTCATGCTCATGTTGTCACTACCTGTACACATGCTACATTCTACACGACATGTCATTGTTACAAAAGTTTTTACACACCACCCCCGCTGCCCTACTCGATAACGGTAAACTCACTACTCGGAGTAGAACTCGACCTCCTGCGGGTCTTGCTCCACTAGTTCTGCTGGTGGCTCAGGGTCCATGACCTCCTCTTCGGGTTCAAGGCATTGCCGGGATACCTAAAACTACAGATACTGCACCTACCATCGGTAGGCACACTACCGGAGGCACGAGGTCTTGCAAAGCATGCACCTGGTTCATGGACTGGTTACAATCTTCCTCCCAGTTATGCCCCTCCTCAATAGCGTCATCACGCTCTTGAGTAAGTACCTCGTTCTGCTTGGTCAGAGCCTACACTTGCTGCTGCAAAGCCATGATGTCGAGACGGCTTTTCTTCTTCGCCTTCCTCATCTGACGCAACTGATTGTGCTGTTCATTCAGTCGCTTGATTGTCGGAAGGAGGACATTACGGAGTGCGCTGTGAGCACTCTCAAAATGGTCTCGGCGGCTGGTGCTCTCCTTGAGCTCCACGGCAAGTTGAGCTGTATGGACAGCTTAGCTGTCCATTACGTTCTTCCCTGCCGTCAACTGGGGGCTGAGGTTCGCCTCCGCTGGATTGTACCTTGGGAACTCGGATAAGTTGCCGCAAAATACCTCTCCCTCCACACGTGATTAGCTCGTCCCTCCAGTGGGACAAGCGCATATGGAGTGCCCTCCATAGCCCTCACGTGTAGCTGGCAGAAACGCGACATGGTGTCACGGGCTGTCACTTGCCACATCTCTTCCGGTTATCTCCCTTTCACTATGACGGTGAACGGTACCCAACCCGGTGGCGTTGGTCCTGTTGGAACATTGACATGGACAGTCCATGTCTTGTTCCCCTCCTCGCCTTCTTCCTTGGCGAGGTAACGTGGCGTCTCCACATACCCAAAATATTGAAGCATCAGCTTCAACAATTCCGAAACCCGCTGCGTTGAGAACAGTGGGATACCACCCATCCGTTCTCCAGTTGTTTATCCTCTGCCATCTGTCGAAACATATTTGAAAAAGATCAAATATTTATTTCAACAGTAAGTCAGTGAGTTATAAAATAAAACATGTCATTGAACTCATAAAACCTGAAAACACAAATTAAACTTAGAACAAGTTTGATTTCTGGTCTGCTGCCCAAACTGACAGCCCTGACCAGTTTCCCTTTTAACATGATTTAGACCATGCTAAAAGCAAAACCAGTTCTGGAGCTCAACATCAAAGTTAAATTTAACTTCAATATATTTCCAGAATGTATTTATTTGGCCTCAGATCTATCCTGATTCAAAAGTTATGAGATGTCAAAGTTGACAGAATTTCTGGAGAAAATTGGACAGCACCTCCCTGCTTGAGGTACTGATTAAAAATTCCAGTTAATTCTACACCGAATTTGACAAAACTTTCTGTTACAAAGTTGTAACCTATCTCATGAACTTTTCATATATACCTCATTTTCTATTTTTGGATTTTATGCAGGAAGTTATGCTCATTTTACAGAGAGTATTTGCTCTGTCCTGTTTTCTGGACAGTTTCAACTCTACTGCCTTTTTCAACCTGTTGAGGGATGAAACACCTCTGGACATCAATAGAAAAGTTGTAAAGATCTTCGAAAGATTTCAAGAAATGTATCATATGACCCCAACATCGAAAGAACTCGACCTATAACCTCTGTATAACTTCAGCATTATTTCAGCTGAAAACAGGGGACTCTGTTCCTAGTCTTACTTAAGTTGAAAGCTTGCTTATTTTGACAATCCTGATTACGGGAAGGATTTAAATCAATGTTTTAGTGCTCTGCATCAAAACTTTCAAGTTTTACAATGATGTTAATTATTTAGTGGAGTGTGACGTCGAAGCGTCACCCAGTTCATGCCGGTACTACGTTCCTCACAAAGAAAACCTATACCGGACTTAGCCGGCTTCATTAATTCAGTGGCACTAAACGTCTCTCGCACACGTGTTCTACTCGTATACCGATCCGTGGTTAGAGTACCTGCAATTAAACCACACAATCGTCAGGTTCGTCCACACACCAAACCCGGTCCCAATACAGTTCCATACAACCGTCCGCCATCACCCGCACGGTTGTTCTCAAGCCAAACACGCCTTGAGCTACGTGTTCACATTACTAACCACGTGACGGGGTCTCCCCTACTTGCCCGTAGCACGCCAGGGAAGGGCATTGCTTGAATACCCCAAACGACATGAAGAGTCGTAGAGGATACTAAAACTGGCATGGTTACCTGCCACCCGTGTGGCTCCACCGTTAAGATTGTGCGCACTGGTGGACATCGCTTACATGCACCCCCCAAGACATATGAAGTCCTGAGATGCATGATTTTCCGACATAAGCACATAGGTTAGTATTGCTACTTGCTATACATTAATAACATCCTTATATGGGCTAATAACTCGTTCCTCACCGAGTTTTTGAAAATTAACTTTTTTAAGTGCGTTAAACCTCAACGAAGCTCTGATACAATGCTGTGAGGACCTGATGGTCCCGACAAGCCAGGATCTCGCTGAGGGGTGCTGCGTTGCACAGCACCGGATAACACACATAAAAGTCGTAAAGCGGAAGCGAAATTTTATTACAGAATCAAGTTTATGAACATAGTTACATCAAAATAACATTAAGTCTACACTCACGGTGGTAGACTAAGAAAAAGAAGTTCACGTTCAGCCCATGAACATGTCCTCACTAGCACACACGCACACTAAAACGGCGGCGTGCACGGCTCTCCGTCTCCTCCTCGGGAGCCTCCTCCACATAGCACCCTGCAAATGCTTCAAACACAAGCAGTGAGCACGATGGCTCAGCAAGACTGATCCGTCGCGCCTAAACATTTAACTCTATATGCTGGGTTTGTAGTGTATCATAGGAAAGTAATGCTGCAAAGGACATGCCTAATTAGTTGACTCTTACTTTCAAGTTTTAGCCACAAGTTAGTGGGGAACCTTGTGCCGAGACACATAAGAAAGCAGCAATCAAACAAGAAACACATTTCTCTTATGTGCTTTGCCTAAGGTTGAAAGAAACTTTAATTGGCTCTAAACTAAAGCATTTCATTAGAAAGCAATGTAAAACTTTCAATCAACAATCTTTTAACATGACACTTGCCTGTTGTTTCTACGTCACGGTACAGTGAACAAGTGGTACTCACTCACCGCGAGGGATGGCGATTATAATCGATTTACATCTGTAGGGTTACCCGAATAACCCATCACGTACGCCCGTACTCGATGTTGCCTACAGCAACCACCACGGACGTCGTACGCAACCACCTTTCATCCGTCAGCCAAGTGTTGAACCTGTCCTATCATCCCGAGCAGAAGGTAGAACTATGTCTGAGGGCCGAGTGGCAGCCTCCACCCAAGCGGAAGTGTGATGTGTCTGGAAACTCGGGATCGTAAATGGATTCGGGTACCATTCTGATCGCCTCTTTCACGATCTTTTCTATGGGTAGAACTACTGTGAGCGGTCTAAACTTCGACCCTTCTTTCTTTCTTTCTTCATTTAAAAAAAGGGGAGCAAAGCCAGTTTTTTGCTCCCTCAATTGATAGATCAGGGCCCCTCCTGCCGGCCTGAACGAAAGGCTCTTTCAGGAAGTAGTCCCATCACTCTCAGGCCCGGCACCAACCAAGAGGTGGTGGGGCTCTCTCCAATCATTCCGGAAAGCCGAGATCTTGTAAAGGAAAAATTAGCTAGCTCAGAAGGTTTGGACCCGGGCGAATCAGTTCAGTGAAGGAAGGGAGCCTAAACTTAAGGCTTTTCCAAGCCTTGCCAATAGGCGCCTCATGGCTTGCTCAGTTTGCTCACGGAGTTCTTAGATAAGTAGATCTGGATAGAGTCTCGCTCATAAAGGAAGAGTAGTGCGCTAGCGCGGCTCGCTTCGCTTTTCGACGCGGAGCTCACAGCTGTCGAAGCCTGCTTCAAAACTACAGGGCGTGCGTTAGCACTACGGCTTTTCAGCCTCCCTTTGCAGGTTCCTAACTATAACTGATCCCAGAGATCAACCTTCAAACATTTTTCTTTTAATCTCAGGAAGGCTTTCTCGGGGAGAAACCTGGTTGGGGAACTGCTAAACGACCTAAAAGAAAGAGGAGACTGACTCTGACCTTTCAAAGCCCTATCTCATCTGGTTGATAGTAGAAGGTACGTACGATGGTACCATGGACATAAACGAGGTCGAGCATATCTTTAATGATTTCAAACTAAAGCATACCTAAAGCCTGCCCTGGATATGAAAAAGGGATTTGAGCCAGAAGAAGATGAGGATCTATCACCAGATGAGAAAATGGAAACAACTAAGAATTAGTTAGGTTCCGGAAATGGAAATGATAACAGCAGCCCAAAAATGGTAAGGTTTTCTTTTCAAAGAAAAAGGAATGGGATGGGGTATGAATCCTTAACTACAAAAGTAAGCACCTCTCCTAACTAATTAGTTAGTATCGAGAGACTAGGCTTTTCATTAAAGTTGAAGGAGACAAACAAAGGTACTCTTGCCGATGGAAGAAATTCCATCGTCATAAGGGAAGGCCTTGGTCAATCAACTCACCGCCATTGACCAGGGGAAGGGGGAACAATCTGATGAGCGAGATCATAACACGTGAACAACAAACCATACTGATAGGTTGATAGTTTTCTGTTGGTACGGCGTGTGGTCACAAGAACAATCGGCGGTCGTAGCATGAACTCAAGAGTACCTTCATTTTACAGCATATAGAGGTGTACCAATCCCACCATGATCGCCAGAGCAAGATTCATTCTTTAATCGCTACCAGATCAAACATGAGACCAGCATCCTAAAAAAGAAAAAGGAACAAAAAAGTTTTTAGAAATCCTTATCTTTCGGCTGAAGACAGGCCATTACAAAAACAAGGTATAACAATCGACTTTCCTATCAGGATTTTACAACCTGAATACCAAGGGACCACTATTAGAAGAGAGCATAATAAGTAAATACCGACGCCATCTTTGACTTTTTGGATGGTCGGCGGCAACATAAACTCGATAACCAGCACCGTGGAGTCAATAAATTCAACTAAATAGAATCCTAAAACAATCTTATTCGAGCACACACGGGACCCGCTGCAATGAAATTCACACAAGCGACAATCATCCGAGCAGAGAATGGAGAAGGGAAATATACTTTTAATTGTTTGTTTTTCCGAATGAGAAAGCCTTTGGCAAACTCCTCGCAAATCCGTTTTTACCAGGCACAATAGACAAATCTGCTCAGTAACAACATAAGGAACCCCCAATGTTCCTCAAAGCCTACCCGGTCTGACAGCTTTAGTTGAATGATCTGATCCCGAAGCTAGCTTTCTACTAAAATTGCTATGACTGGCCAACTAATGATCGGACTACCTATCTTGATGCTTTGAATCTGTATTCAGAGCTTTTTTCCAACTACCGGGACTACTAATTTAAAGTACAAAGCTCTCCTATGAATATGCTACTGCTCTAACTTTCTATCTGAATCCGAGCATTGAAGCAAGTTCTTTATCGCACCATAACCGAGTCTATCCTTGCAGCTCTGACCAATCCACCCGTCATTGCAAATAACTGCTTCTTACTCTTTGATTGTATGTCCATTTTTGCTTGACGTCTGGCTCACCGGATCTGGTACATGAAAAAGCCATTCCTTTTTTGCTTTCCTTCAACAACTCAGTATATTTTTTTACTGGAAGAGTCAAGCGAAAGCAATTTGTTTAGAAGGAAGAGGAAGACCTGGGGGGCTTATGTCCTCATTTCATTCTTTTTGCTCCTGCGAGACACGACTCAACTACTTTTTACAATTGACAGGGTAGCTCAGAGGTCAGATGAGGGGTCTTCCCCATAAAGATAGATTAGTACTAGAAGGTTCAGATGAAGGAAGGGCTGAAACAAGGCAAAAACATATAAATTAAATGGGGTAAATAGATATGAGCAATCCGTGAGAATAGAAAACCCCTATATCTTATAAAGAAGAAGATAGATAGGTCCACGAGTTGAGACAGAGAAGTTCTGACTAATCAAGTAGGAGTTTACCCACGAGAGTCAGAGGCTGCATCATCAAAGGGGTATAGAAAAAATTCAGAAGCACTATGGCCTGAAGCGAAGGGCAGGAACGAACGGAATCAATGTGTTCCAATTTATCCGGAGTAAGGACAGCAGCTGAGAAGGGGCAAAAAAATAGCGTACATGAAAAAAGGTAGGACCAGATCATGCGAAGAGCTCTTCGCCCTATTGATTAGGAATCTCGATCAGAAACCACCAGGCCTTGTCTCCCGATAAAAGATGATCCCCACAATGGATGTCAGGCCTTGGCTTCATAAAATCAGATTGGATCCGCACTAGCGTGGAGCATCAACAGTGCCTACCAGCCGATTTACACCTCTCTGCTCTCAACCTACCCTCTGGACGACAAGCAATGCCTCAACAGGTCGCTACCCGAATTACATCGGTTTCCCGGTTTCCATATATCCGGTAGGTCTTCAGTACTGTTCTAACTTGTTCAACAGGCCCGCACACGGCTCGGTCCTCAATCGACACAAGCGGAGCTATGGCACCCATGCCCCAAAGTCCTGCTTCCCTTACCCTCCGCTCGATCTCATTTTCTTGCCATGTGATTCATTGTCTATCTCTAACCGAGTAGTGTGCCGCTAAGCCTATTCTCGCGAGTAGTTCCAACTACTCGACTTGTACCGAATCCTATACCATTTTAGCATTGCTATGGCTACTTGAGGTTTAAAACCTTAGCCCAAAACCCCTGGTTCTCTTGGCTATGCATTTGGGTTTCCAAACAAGACTCTAATGCACAATTGCAGGAAATACATATAGTAAGTGATCAAAACAGAAGACTTTATAAAATGGCTAATGCAAACCGGAGCTTGCCTTGCTGCTGGTCGTGAGCTAACTGTTCCTCCGGAGTAATGAAGTCTAAAACCACCAGATCCTCTTCGAGTTTAGCGACTATACGAAATAAACATACAATGTGTGTCAATTTAAATGCAATTGATTTGAATTTGATAATTTGAAGGCTATGAGTATAGCTAGACAGTCCTATTGACTCTGAAAATTTTACTGTGGTTTGGAAACAACCTAAACAGGGACTTGACCAAATTTCATTTGAATCAAAGCACATTTGAGCCCTGCACAAATAAATGTGTATTTTGCCATAATTAGAGCTCTTAGGGTTTTATAAAGATTTTCATGGACCAATCCATAACTTTCTGGAAACTAGATTTTCAGATAGTTCTAATGGAATTGGTTTCATCTCATTTGAAGCATCCTAGCAAAAGATATCAGCTAAACAAGTTCAGAGAAAATCTTAAAAATGTTTGTGGACATTTTTCTTTTTCTTTGGACCAGTTTACTTAATCACACCATTAGGTGGATCAAATGAGCTCAGATGGATCTGAAATTTTTATGGTAGCTCAGGGATATTACAAGGAACATCCTGGCCGAATTTCAGAATTTTACACTAAAGGGATCTCCATTAAAAATTCTAAACAGTTTAAATTTTGGAGAATTAATTCTGGAGAAATAACGGTTTTAATGGAGTGAAACTTGATTTCATGGAAAGTTCTCAGAGACTTGAATCCAACAAAATTTTGTTCACTCGATTTGGACACTCCTAGCAAAAGTTATGGGCTTCTAAACTTTTGGAGGGAAAATTGGAAAAGAGCAGCCGAAATGTTTAAACGGATGACATCCGGGCCCATAGCACAGGGTTGTCTTCAACCTCTCGCCGGCACCCGAGCGTGCAACGCACAGGGACGGTGGCGTGGCCCATTCTCGTTCTCAGCTGATACTTCCTAATTCTCGATGCGGTTTCTTCCTACATGATCCTTGAAGCATGGCGCACACGCCGGACAACCCCTCATGCCTCGACATTGCTGGAAAAGTGGTCGGCGACGGTGGCGGCGGAGTTGAGCTCGGTTCCGATGGCGCTAGCTCGACTCGGCTGTGAACACGATCAACCAAAGGGTCACAAAGCACCACTGGGGCACGGGGAAGCTAACCCTTCCCTCCTCTTGGCCTTAGATCGTTGGAAATTGGACTTCACCGGCGACCCGAGCCGTTTTCACCGGCATCGGTGAAAACTCGGTGCTACGCTCACAGGATGGATCATCACCGCTAGAATTCGGCCTAGGGGATCATTGGGTGTTACTCTAGCTCCAGCAAGGCCGGCTAAATGGTTGATCAATCATGCGAGAATAATTTCATGTTTTAGCCGGCCTCGGTTCTATACGGTGATTGCCGGAAATCGTGAAATTCCGGCTAGGTCCTACCAGAGAGCTAGGGGGTTCGGGAGAAGCTACTAGACCTCGATGCTAACCTCTGTGTGCAGTTTGTGGTTCCAGAGCGGTTCTTTGACGACCGGGCGACGGTGTTTAGTCGGATGTGCGTCGAGGTGAACAGAGGAGGAGAAACCGGCCCAGAAAAGCTCGAAGGGAGCCGATCACGAGCAGCTGAGGGCTGGAGCACGTCTAGTGAAGGTCGGTGGTTTCGTTTATAGCTTCAGCTCGAGGTGGCACCTCAGGGTTTGGCTGGTCAATGGTGAGGTGGGAGCTCGAGTGTGCGGCAACATTTTTCGGAGTTTCAGCGCGGAAAGGCGTCGAGGCAGTGGAGAAATGAGTTTTGCCGTCGGTTGCTCGAGGATAAGCAGTAGAGGGCGTCGCCCTGCTGCCAAAATCGATGAGCAGGAGGTGGGGCCGGTATCCAGCGCCGTGGCGCTCGCAGCCGTGCTCCCAAGAAACCGAGCGCTCTCGGTGAAATCGGTTGAAGCCTATGTTCCACTGACTGGTGGGTCATTTCCAATTTTTACCCCACAAAATTGAATTTTCACTTTTGCACATTATTTGGGACCCTCCTATCCCTCACAATTTGATCAAACCACTGAATCAACCTTTGAAGTTTGAATGATTCAAAATGAAGCAATTGTTTGACTGAATTTTGCTTCAAATGACAAACTGAAATTCAAATTCAGTTTAAACTAGCTCAAAATAGCTCATGTCAAGATAACCTCCAAATAGAGTGAAAATTGGTGTGTGAGCTCATAAAAATGTGCTGAGTGTGAATATGAATCCCACTCTTGAATTCATGGGATGAAAGGAGTTTGAATTTGAATTTAAGTTCAAACTATCCTTTTAATAATTGTACCCAAAAGTACCTCAAGAGGTTTTGAATTTGGGTGAAATTTGGCATGAGCATTCCTAACAAAGTTTAGGAGTTGATCATATGCCCAGTCCCTATATGATGCATGTGGGAAATACCACTTTTGCATTTTGTGAGTTCATCTCTTAATAAATCTATTGATGGTGAGGTGTGGGTGTGATGAACACTTTTATCAAGTGAAAAATTTGGGCCCTTACAACCTGTCATGCAGGTCGAATGGACCGCCCGGAACGAACCTGAGCGAGGGACAGGCTATTCAAGACAGCCATCAATGGTGCACTCGGGGGCTCCGACGCTTTCGACATCTGTAAAACTGATATCCTTGTCTTGTCTTGGCAACTCCAGGTAACCCCTCAAAGGGTCAGCATTGAACCACCCGGGCCCGTGAACGGCACGGTATAAGGGCCCAAGTTTTTCACTTGCTAAAAGTGTTCATTACACCCACACCTCACCTCATTTGTGGTAATCATATGAATACATTTGAAGAGCAAGTAACCACCGTCAATATAGTGATTAGAGACGAACTCACAAAATGCAAAAGTGGTATTTCCCACATGCATCATATAGGGGCTGAGCATATGATTAACTCCTAAACTTTGTTAGGAATGCTCATGCCAAATTTCACCCAAATCCAAAACCTAGTGAGGTACTTTTGGGTACAATTATTAAAAGGCTACTTTGAACTTAAAAATCAAATTCAAACTCCTTTCATCCAATGAATTCAAAACAGGAATTTATATTCACACTCAGCACATTTTTATGAGCTCACACACCAATTTTCACTCCATTTAGAGTTGATATTGACATGGGCTAATTGTAGCAAATTCAAATGTAATTTGAATTCCAAACTTCACATTTGCTGCAATTGTAATAAAATCACTAGACACATTGAATCATTCAAATTCAGAGGGCCAAAAATGTGGTTTGATCAAATTACCAAGAAGAGTGTGGTCACAATATTTAGAGCAGTAGGACAATTCAATTTTGTGGGACAAATTTGAATTGTGGACCCACATGTCAGTCACACACACATTTTGTCGGCATGCTCTGAAGAACATACTCCCATCTTCCTTCATCATTCCTCCTTCTAACTGTACAAATGGAAAAGACAGAATCAAAGACAGAGAATAGTAATGTAATAGGAAAGAGCATAAACTCTATGTCACAGAAATCAGGTGATTTATGAAACTTCCCTCTTATATTTTCTTGTGTTGAGTTTCAAGTTCGGTGTTGATCCCAAAACATAAATCCCTCTCCCTGATCCTATCGAACAAGTGACTTCTCTCCTGGGATTTAATATGTTTTGTGAGTCGCTTACCCCAAAATATGAGGATGAGGGTTGTTAGCATTGGGGTTGGCAAAAGTCCCGAGAGAATAGGACTCCACCGAGACACTCGGGTCGTGCGCGCACTCAACTGAACGCCACGGCGAGGAACGGGCTGGACAGCAGCTGCCTGCATCCCTGCTCGCCCCGGAGGCAGTTCAATCTTGTTTTGTGCAGATCGACACGCCCGGTGACGCCCAAACGAATTTGTTCTCTGCTCAGAACACACCACTCGCTCGTGCATCAGAAACAGCGCCCTAGCTTCTGCCTCCTTTGCTTACTCGGCGATCACACACTCTGGTGCCTTGGACGTCTGGCTGAGCAGCTTAGAAGCTGCGCTGACCCTCACTTGATGTCCTTGAACTGTTGACAGCTCGTGATCGGCTTCTTCGCCCCAGCACCGCACCTTTTGTTCTTCCTCGGTTCAACCCGAGCCGCCGCCACCAGAATGCATCGTCCGGCCACCACAGCCCGTCTTTCCTCGAGGTGTGAACATCAAAGAGGTTAGTTAAGGTCTCCTCTTCCTTCACCACAAGCTCTGGCTGCATGCCATGGGCTGCTCTCGCCGGAATTTTACGTTTTTGCGCCGGTGTACAAAAGAGACCGCTGGCCAACTTTGCAAAATTCGTGATACACAACGCACCACTCATCACCAAACTTAGCAAACCACTTTTAGATGCCCGTACGAATTCATAGGATCAGAAACCTTGGAGAACCGTTGAGTTTAGCCGCTGTTCTCTATGTTTTGCTATTTTCCCAAATTTTGACCTAGGTCGCACAGTGACATGCTATTTAGCACCGTTTCCGAGCTCATTTGAGTTCACGACGATCTTCCCTAGGGTGCACTGATGCTGTACGACCCTTTGCTCGAACGTTTGGGGTGCTAGGGAGTTTGGCCGACACGGCCGAAGTGCTTCTGAAGCCGCCGCACGTCGCCGGCCATGTTCCGGTCACCGTCGACTATCGCCGCCCCCACCAGCATGTTCCTCACGTCGGACTAGACCCTAGCGGCGAGTTTCTTGAAGCTTGGCGCAGGGGATCGATGTCACACCAGGTTTCCCATAAGGAACACCGAGTGTATTCTCACATGTATGCTAGGATCGGTTGAGTCATACATGTGCCGACAAGAGTGAAATATCATTGTATTACAAGCCAAGTGTATCATACATCGTAATATTACATCATAAATCATAAAGTATCAATTATGAGTACAAGCACACTAATAATATAACAGCGGAAGATTCTAGCGTGGTGCTCCAGTTCCACAGGCGTTGCCCGGGGGTTCCGCCAACCTAGAACAACTCTCTGGGATCGAAGTCCTCCTCATCAAAGTCTACGTC
This sequence comes from Neostapfia colusana, assembly GCA_030760725.1. NCBI lineage: Eukaryota > Viridiplantae > Streptophyta > Magnoliopsida > Poales > Poaceae > Neostapfia > Neostapfia colusana. Next base: position 45,369,234 of record JASWHV010000002.1, on the reverse strand, counting down.
TTCATTTACACCTGAGCAGCATATGATAACCAACGAAAGCAAGTTTGAGTACCAAAGGTACTCAGCAAGTGTAGGAAAGAATGTTATGAAGGCCAATAGCAAGGATGGCTAACATGGTTAAGCACTATGCATTAATCCTAAGCCTTAGCTTGATTAGCCACCTATCTTACTAAGTGATAATCCCACCGTCATCATAATTAAGTCATTAATGTTAGGTTACACCACCCAACAACCTCTTTTGACTCACATCCATGTTTCTCTAATCATGGACAAGTCCAAGCCGCTCTTGACCGTGAGCACGACTGTCATGACAGTTTGGTTCTCTGCAGAGATTGTACCACTTTACCCACAAGTAGTGATTTCATCCCCTGTTGCCAGGTGGACTAAGAAACCTCCCTGATATCCGTGGTTGCAAGCCACATTACACACTTCCTTTGGTGTGCGATCAGGAGATCACTACATGGCCTTTACAAAGGGTCTACCGGCAAGTACAAGCCCACTGAGGTTTCACCGCTGTAGTTCCTGGGAGTAACCCTCCCCTACAGAAGCCCCCTCTTGAGCCTTGCAGTTCCCAGGGCAGCCAAAAATGGACTCCCATTCCCCGCACAATCCAAACACTCATACTATACCGGCAAACTCCTAATTAATTGGCCAAGCTGCCCCATCTCAGTGTTGTGGTGGCACTGTAAAGCTGGATTAACTGTTCCATGAGCCGGTCCTTAGAATCTAAGACAGGCACTAACTCATTCCCGAGTCTCATGCACGAAGCACCAACCAAACAACGAGCCTGTCTAGATTCCTACTACCATGACACACTCTTGTGTCTTTCATATAATACCACAAGACGAGTATCATCAATGTTCCATTCATTCTCTAAGTTCTAAGTATGCATGGCTAAGCACATAAAATGATAACCATCAAATATCAACTAAGTCCCTCCATGGTTCAACTAGGAATGATAAAGGAAATAAACTAGGGAAACACCCTAAATTAGGTTTCATGTTAATGACATCATGCGAATAATCTAACTATTCATCCTAGAATAGGAACAACGTGGTCAAGGAACACTTGCCTTTGAAGGAAGGGTGATTCACTTCAAATTCTTGCTCTTGAAGATTTGGGTGTAGTTCTTGACTTGGTTCTAGCCATTCATATGCACACAAAACAATGCCAAACATGCCATAAGGATCCTATCAATGTATTTACAACCATATATGTTTGTATACACACATGCACCTATTGTTTTTGTATCATTTCATGTGGGTTAGAATGAAAATAAATTTCAATTGGGTACTTATATTCCTTCTACTTTATTATTGCCACAGCCAAACACTCATTTTCAGTTTGTGAGATGTTTTGAATAAATTTTTAGAATTTTATAAGTATATATGTAAATTCTTATAATTAATTAAATCCCAGAAATCATTTAAATTATTACTATAATGATTTTCAGAACTCATATTTCTATTTTCTGCATTTCAGAACCTATTTAAGCATTTAGAACAGTTTCCAAAATTTTTCTTTAATGTATACTATTTTTATTTATTTTTCACTATTTATTTAATACCTAAAAATGCATTTTCAGTCATTTAAATAATTATTCTGGAATACAGAAACTTAAAATACAGAAAAGTATAAAACAGAATAATCTTATACTAATTAATAAATTTCTACAATTTCCTAACACCTATATTGTTTTTATTTTGATTTTTCAGAATTAATTTAACACTAAATAAATATTTTCAGTTTCTGAAAGTTATTATTTTTAATTTCAGAATTTGTTTTCTGTTCAGAATGTTTTAACAATGCTTTTAATAAATTTCCCACATTTTCTAGAGATCATTTAGCCTTATTTGATTAATTACAGAATTAAAACAAACTTTTAAAACTGATTTGGGCTAATTTGTAACAATTTCAAACTTTCCAGGGTTCAGATTGAATTTTCATAACTGTTTTACCAAATTTCTAAAAAGCACAAGGGCTATTTGCCTATTCCAAAGTAAATTTCCAATTTTCTATAAGCTTAGGGTTGATTCTGTAAGAATCAGGGGCTGTTTCCTTTTTGGTTTAAATCCCCAGGGGTCCCTCTGTGAAATTTCCAACATATATAACTGTTTTGAATGTGGGCCGTTGGATCTGAGATCAACGGCCCAGATTTAAATAACCGAACCGGTACGCACGTTCTAATCTGAACCGTTCACGTGAGATGGACGCTCCCGATTGCGCCACGTCGCCCTAACCCCTTCTCCCCCGCGTCCGGCGGCCGCGCGATCGCCGGCGAGCGGCGGCGGTGGCCGGAAACATTCGGTTTTCCCGATTTCTCCACCAATTCTTGATCTATTTGCACCAGAAGCAAGAGGAGGTGGTGGGGAACTCACCTAGGGTGGTTTCGGGGACTGAATTTGGCCGGAGAAGCGTGTTTGACGGTGACCGTAGGAAATCTCCGGCGATCTTCGTCGGCAGCGCTTCCTAGTCGTTTTTCTTCAAGGATTTTCGTCGGAATTGGGTTCTGGTGATCGAGGGAAGGCTCAAAGGGTGTTAGATCCGAGAGTTAACGTGTTTCTCTCGGGGAATTGAGAATTGGTGGTTTTCTAATCGGGAGAGAAGAGTTCGTGTTTTCTGTGAGGAAGAAGGGCCGGTTTGGGGCGGTATTTATAGTAGGGGAGGAGTCGGCGGTGGGGAGAGGCGGCGGTTGCCGCAGGGGTGCGGGATTTGGCCAGTTACGACATATTTCCCCCACATGTGATAATAACATGAAGAGGGAGAGAGAGGAGGGGTCGGTAGCGGTTTTGGAGGGGAAATGGCTGACGAATGGGCCCTGGTGGCAGTGAGGAAGGGAGAGGGAGAGGGTGAGGCGGTTTTTGTTTCATGGTTGAGGAATTCGGGCATTACAACTCTACCCCCCTTAAGAAAAATCTCGTCCTCAAGATTGGGTTTACAAAGGGAATGGATTAGGGAATTATGATCTGAGTTCATCTTCTCTTTCCCATGTAGCTTCTGCCTTGGAATGATGTTTCCATTGAACTTTGCACATACGAATTATTTTGTTTCTGGTAACTTTTTCCATTGTGTCAAGAATTCTGACAGGATACTCAGTATATGAAAGATCTTCTTGTACATCTAACTCATCCATTGGCAGTTGTTCTTCTGGTGTTCTCAAACACTTCTTGAGCTGTGATACGTGGAACACATCGTGTATGTCTGACAACCGGGAGGGTAACTCCAACTGATATGCTACCTCTCCTTTGCGTTCCAGTATCTTGAATGGTCCGATATACCGAGGTGCTAGCTTCCCTCTTACTTTAAATCTCCTTAGTCCACGCATAGGTGACACTTTGAGATACACATAGTCTCCCACTTCGAAGACTAGTTCTCTTCGCCTTGTATCTGCATAGCTCTTTTGTCTTGTTTGAGCTATCTTTAGATTATTACGGATTTCTCTTACTTTCTTTTCCGCATCTTTTAGTACCTCAGGTCCAAACACCTTATTCTCACCTATTTGATCCCAAAATAGTGGAGTTCTACATCTTCTTCCGTATAGAGCTTCAAATGGGGACATTTTCATACTTGCTTGGTAGCTATTATTGTAGGAGAATTCTGCATATGGAAAATTCTTATCCCAACTCCTACTATTTTTTAGAGCACAAGCTCTGAGCATATCTTCAAGAATTTGATTGGTCCTTTCTGTTTACCCGTAAGTTTGTGGATGATATGCAGAACTGAAATTTAATCGCGTTCCCATGGACTCATGTAATTTCTGCCAAAATCTTGAAGTGAACTGTGTACCTCTATCTGATACTATCTTTTTAGGCACACCATGTAGGCAGACTATTCTCGCCATATATAGTTCTGCTAGTTTAGAACCGTTATAATTTTCTTTCACTGGAATAAAGTGAGCAACTTTTGTCAATCTATCTACTATCACCCATATTGAATCATACCCTGTTTGTGTCCTGGGCAAACCCACTATGAAGTCCATCCCTATTTCTTCCCACTTCCATTCAGGTATCTTTAGTGGTTGTAATAGCCCTGCAGGCCTTTGATGTTCTGCTTTGACTAGTTGACATGTGTCGCACAATGCCACATGCTCTGCAACATCTCTTTTCATTCCATACCACCAATACCTTGTTTTAAGATCATGATACATCTTTGTACTTCCAGGATGGATAGAATAATCAGAATCATGAACCTCTTTTAAGATTAACTTCTTTATTTCCTTGATGTCTGGTACACATATTCTTTTACCATGCCATATAATACCATTCTCATCTTCTCTAAATCCCGGGGCCTTGTTTTCTTTGATCAACTGCTTAATTTCTTTGATCTTTTCATCGTCCTTTTGACGTTTTCTTATATCTTGTTCCAGGGCTGAATCAACCTCCATTGCTATGGCTTCTGTATGATTTACCAAGCATAAGTTGAGCTTTGCGAACTCTTCAAAAAGTTGGGGTTGCAGATCTCTTATGGTTAACATGTTAACATGTGTCTTTCTGCTCAAGGCATCTGCAACCACGTTAGCTTTTCCAGGATGGTAATTGATTCCCACATCAAAATCATTAATGAACTCCAACCATCTCCTTTGCCGAAGGTTGAGATCTGGCTGAGTAAAGATATACTTCAAACTCTTGTGATCAGTATAGATCTCCGTTCTTTTACCTATTAGGTAATGTCTCCATAGTTTCAATGCATGTACAACTGCTGCCAACTCTAGGTCATGGGTTGGATAGTTCTTCTCATGCTTCTGAAGTTGTCGGGAAGCATAGGCAATAACATGCCCTTCTTGTATAAGCACACATCCTAACCCTTGCCCTGAAGCATTACAATATACAGAGAATGATTTCTCCATATCAGGCATAACTAAAACTGGGGCAGTTGTTAACTTCTTCTTTAATTCTTGGAAGCTTGATTCGCACTCTTGTGACCATACAAAAGCAGCTCCTTTTTCCAACATCCTTGTGAGTGGCTTGGCTATTTTTGAGAATCCTTCAATGAACCTTCGGTAATAGCCTGCCAATCCTAGAAAGCTTCGGATTTCATCAACATTTTCTGGTGTCTTCCACTTTTGCACACCAGATATCTTTTCTGGGTCTACTGAGATTCCTCCTTCGGAGATGATATGTCCCAGAAAAGCAACTTTCTTAAGCCAAAATTCACACTTACTGAATTTGGCATAAAGTTGGTTTTCTCTTAGCTTTTGTAATACTATTCTCAGGTGCTCTTCATGTTCTTTCTCATTTTTTGAGTATATGAGGATATCATCAATGAACACTACCACAAACTTGTCCAAGTATTTCATGAACACCTTATTCATAAGGTATATGAAATATGTTGGAGCATTTGTTAGTCCAAAAGGCATAACTATATATTCATACAGTCCATACCTAGAAACAAATGCTGTCTTCGGAATATCCGATTCTCTTATCTTTAGTTGATGATATCTGGAACGGAGGTCAATTTTGGAGAATACACATGCACCCCTTAATTGATCAAACAAGTCCTCAATATGAGGTAAAATGGTACTTGTTTTTGATTGTCACTTCATTGAGGGCACGGTAATCTACACATAACCTCTTGGTTCCATCCTTCTTTGGTACAAATATGACCGGAGCTCCCCATGGTGAGGAACTGGGACGGATATACCCTTTCTCCGACAACTCTCGGATATGATCCTTGAGTTCTGCTAGTTGTTGGGTATCCATCCGGTATGGTCTTTTATATATAGGAGCAGTACCAGGTACTAATTCTATAATGAATTCTACTTCTCGATCCGGTGGCATACCTGGTAACTCCTCGGGAAATACATCTGGAAATTCACTGACCACTTTTATGTCCTCAATAACTACTTCTGTCTTGTTGAGTTGAACATTTCCAGAGGGTACTTGAATAGATGTGAACTCAACCTTAGTTCCATCCGTATGTGTTAGTTCCACTGTTCTCGTTGAGCAATGTATAACTCCTTTGTACTTGGTTAACCAGTCCATCCCTAAAATGATATCTATCCCTTGTGATTCTATCACGATGAGATTTGCAAGGAATTCTACCCCATTAACTCCTAGCTTTAATTTGGGACATATTTGTTTTGTCTTTATTTCTCCTCCAGGAGAATTCACTAATAATACTCGATTCATAGATGTAATTTGTAGGTTGTGCTTGGTTATGAATTCCTTGGCTATGAATGAGTGTGTTGCACCGGAGTCAAACAGGATTGTAGCAGGATAAGTGTTTGCGGAGAACATACCAATCACCACATCTGGTGCCTCCTGTGCTTCCTCCATGGTCACATGATTCACCTTGCCACGCACAAGATTCTGTGGTGGAGTGGGCTTCTTGTTGGGGCACCGGTTGGCATAATGTCCCGTTTCTCCACAGTTGAAGCATTGCCCCGTGACCTTGTTCATTGGTGCTTTGTTGTCTGGTTGTGCATTTGGAGGATTTGGCCCTGCAAGACGAGGTTGAAAGGCAGGACGTTGTTGCTGCACTTGTTGTCTCTGCTGTTGTGGTTGGAAAGTTGGGTTCCTAGCAGCAGGGTTGTAGCCCCTCTGAAACTGATTGGGAGCCATAGGTCGATTCATTGCTCCCGTCGGCGGTGATGAGAAACGGGGCCGACTGTTGCTGCTGGAAGACTGTCCTTGCCAATTCATTTTCCTCTTTCGCTCTTCAACTAACTTTTGTCTTTTTCTTTCCACTATGAAAGCCTTGTTGATGAGCTTTTGGAAACTTTCATAGTCACTTGAGGACATAGCATACTGTATTTCTGAGTTCAATCCCTCAATGAAACAATCTTGTTTCTTTTCATCCGTGTCTATGTCTACCGGAGCATAGCGAGATAACTGTGTGAACTTGGTAAGATACTCTCGCACGGACATGCTACCTTGTTTCAGGTTGAGGAACTCCTTCCGCTTGTTCTTGATCTCTCCTGCTGTAACATAGTGATTGCGGAAGGCAAGTTTGAACTCATTCCATGAGATACTTTCTGGATCCTCATGGGCTTCTTTGTACGCCGTCCACCAGTCCGCTGCAGATCCATATAGTTGATGAGAAGCAAAGAGCACTCTCTCACGTCCTGGGCACTGTATGATCTGCAACTTGTTCTCAATATTCTTGAGCCAATCATCAGCTTCCAATGGCTCTATAGCGTTGTCGAACCTTGGTGGTTGAGTGCTTAGAAACTCATTCAATTTGGGTTGACACGGTGCATTCTGAATTTGTGGTTGCATGTTGGCCACCACTTGTGTCAGGTTCTGAAGGAGTTGGTTTTGCATGTTCATCATCTGTTGTATAACCTCTCCATCTGCTCTGTGTGCAACTCGTGGCTGCCATCCAGGCAAAGGGAACTCTGCAGCCTCATTGTTGTTGTTCCCTTCATTTCGTCTCCTTCTTCCTGCCATCTATTGTGAAAGACTATGTTTAAAATTAATGTATAGGTGTTCTCTTATGTGTATTACGTTGTGTACTTACTTCATCAATTATATACAAGGGTTACTAAAGTTTCTACTTCGTTTATTAGATGATCATGATTGAAACAAACTAAGCACTTATATTCCTTAATAGATATTTACATACACTAACGAGGTTGTGAACATAAGCCTACGGCTTTCACAACTCACGTTCACATACTAACATACACATTACATCATTAATCTAAACAATTACACTAATCAACAATTACACACTAGTCAACACAACACCATACAAGCGTACTACACGAGTTACTACATAAGTAAGGACACCTATCCTAGTTGTCACCTGGGTTCTGTGCATCCTCCTGTGGGTTCCCGCCATCACCATCAGGAGTGCTAGCCTCTGACTCAGCTGTGGAGGCCTCAGGTGCTGGAGGAATATGAGGGCGTTTGGCTGCCCTACGGTCTGGAGAGTCCGGAGTCCAAGTGTCTCCATCCGAAGCATAGAGATCACTCACTTCTCCATCCCTCATCCTCATCAGTCCACGCATAATGGCCTCCGTCTTCTTCAGAAGGTCCCGGACATCTTGGAGTTATTGTTGGCAGTTCTGCAGCCTCGTACTGACGTCCACCCTTACCTGGAGGCTCATATCCATCTGCACTACATCACAACCTTCATGGATGGGCTCATAGTTGAATACCGCACTTCCACTTTGTCGCCGAGGGGTGTACATGTATTGGGTCCCCTCAAGGCGGCCACGGTTGGTGTAGCTCTGGCAAGTGATTGCCTCCCAAGTGGCGTCCTTCTCAGCCTCTGCCATGGTGGACCTCCATGCTGGCGAGTTGCGGATCTTGAGCAGCCTGTTCTCATAGTAGATCCTCGCCTACGACTTCCACTCGTCCCGTTCTGTGCGAGAGACTCGAGTGGTGTCGTACTGCACCTCTAGCTTGCCGGTATAACCAGCACAGCGAAGGAGGTGTCTAAGATTATCCACCATGCCTCTAGTGGACTCCCCGTGGGTCTGGTAGGTGGCGGGGTTGTCCACCTCCTCAGTAGTGCGCTCAGCTAGCTGGTGTCGAGGAACTCGTCCTCCGGTGGACTTACGGGCCGTGAGACGTGTGCGTGCCATCTGTTTCAAGAAAAATTTAAAATGTGTTAGAAAATAAACAATAATATAATTTTTGAGTATAAATGAGGTTAGATAACATATATATAATTTAAATAATCCTCCTTCTAACAAAATATTTAGTAAAATCATTTTTAATAAAATAGTGATGTCTATCCCGTCCATTTCTAACTAGGTTTGCGTCCTACGGGCAACCTTGGCTCTGATACCACTTTGTCACACCCGGTTTCCCATAAGGAACACCGAGCGTATTCTCACATGTATGCTAGGATCGGTTGAGTCATACATGTGCTGACAAGAGTGAAATATCATTGTATTACAAGCCAAGTGTATCATACATCGTAATATTATATCATAAATCATAAAGTATCAATTATGAGTACAAGCACACTAATAATATAACAGCGGAAGATTCTAGCGTGGTGCTCCAGTTCCACAGGCGTTGCCCGGGAGTTCCGCCAACCTAGAACAACTCCTCGGGATCGAAGTCCTCCTCATCAAAGTCTACGTCTTCATTTACACCTGAGCAGCATATGATAACCAACGAAAGCAAGTTTGAGTACCAAAGGTACTCAGCAAGTGTAGTAAAGAATGTTATGAAGGCCAATAGCAAGGAAGGCTAACATGGTTAAGCACTATGCATTAATCCTAAGCCTTAGCTTGATTAGCCACCTATCTTACTAAGTGATAATCCCACCGTCATCATAACTAAGTCATTAATGTTAGGTTACACCACCCAACAACCTCTTTTGACTCACATCCATGTTTCTCTAATCATGGACAAGTCCAAGCCGCTCTTGACCGTGAGCACGGCTGTCATGACAGTTTGGTTCTCTGCAGAGATTGTACCACTTTACACACAAGTAGTGATTTCATCCCCTGTTGCCAGGTGGACTAAGAAACCTCCCTGATATCCGTGGTTGCAAGCCACATTACACACTTCCTTTGGTGTGCCATCAGGAGATCACTACATGGTCTTTACAAATGGTCTACCGGCAAGTACAAGCCCACTAAGGTTTCACTGCTGTAGTTCCTGGGAGTAACCCTCCCCTACAGAAGCCCCCTCTTGAGCCTTGCAGTTCCCAGGGCAGCCAAAAATGGACTCCCATTCCCCGCACCATCCAAACACTCATACTATACCGGCAAACTCCTAATTAATTGGCCAAGCTACCCCATCTCAGTCTTGTGGTGGCACTGTAAAGCTGGGTTAACAGATCCATGAACCGGTCCTTAGAATCTAAGACAAGCACTAACTCATTTCCGAGTCTCGTGCACGAAGCACCAACCAAACAACCAGCCTATCTAGATTCCTATTACCATGACACACTCTTGTGTCTTTCATATAATACCACAAGACGAGTATCATCAATGTTCCATTCATTCTCTAAGTTCTAAGTATTCATGGCTAAGCACATAAAATGATAACCATCAAATATCAACTAAGTCCCTCCATGGTTCAACAAGGAATGATAAAGGAAATAAACTAGGGAAACACCCTAAATTAGGTTTCATGTTAATGACATCATGCAAATAATCTAACTATTCATCCTAGAATAGGAACAAAGTGGTCAAGGAACACTTGCCTTTGAAGGAAGGGTGATTCACTTCAAATTCTTGCTCTTGAAGATTTGGGTGTACTTCTTGACTTGGTTCTAGCCATTCATATGCACACAAAACAATGCCAAACATGCCATAAGGATCCTATCAATGTATTTACAACCATATATGTTTGTATACACACATGCACCTATTGTTTTTGTATCATTTCATGTGGGTTAGAATGAAATAAATTTCAATTGGGTACTTATATTCCTTCTACTTTATTATTGCCACAGCCAAACACTCATTTTCAGTTAGTGAGATGTTTTGAATAAATTTTTAGAATTTTATAAGTATATATATAAATTCTTATAATTAATTAAATCCTAGAAATCATTTAAATTATTACTATAATGATTTTCAGAACTCATATTTCTATTTTCTGCATTTCAGAACCTATTTAAGCATTTAGAACAGTTTCCAAAATTTTTCTTTAATGTATACTATTTTTATTTATTTTTCAGTATTTATTTAATACCTAAAAATGCATTTTCAGTCATTTAAATTATTATTCTGGACTACAGAAACTTAAAATACAGAAAAGTATAAAATAGAATAATCTTATACTAATTAATAAATTTCTACAATTTCCTAACACCTATATTGTTTTTATTTTGATTTTTCAGAATTAATTTAACACTAAATAAATATTTTCAGTTTCTGAAAGTTATTATTTTTAATTTCAGAATTTGTTTTCTGTTCAGAATGTTTTAACAATGCTTTTAATAAATTTCCCACATTTTCTAGAGATCATTTAGCCTTATTTGATTAATTACAGAATTAAAACAAACTTTTAAAACTGATTTGGGCTAATTTGTAACAATTTCAAACTTTCCAGGGTTCAGATTTAATTTTCATAACTGTTTTACCAAATTTCTAAAAAGCACAGGGGCTATTTGGCTATTCCAAAGTAAATTTCCAATTTTCTATGAGCTTAGGGTTGATTCTGTAAGAATCAGGGGCTGTTTCCTATTTGTTTAAATCCCCAGGGGTCCCTCTGTGAAATTTCCAACGTATATAACTGTTTTGAATGTGGGCCGTTTGATCTGAGATCAACGGCCCAGATTTAAATAACCGAACCGGTACGCACATTCTTATCTGAACCGTTCACGCGAGATGGACGCTCCCGATTGCGCCACGTCGCCCTAACCCCTTCTCCCCCGCGTCCGGCGGCCGCGCGATCGCCGGCGAGCGGCGGCGGTGGCCGGAAACATTCGGTTTTCCTGATTTCACCACCAATTCTTGATCTATTTGCACCAGAAGAAAGAGGAGGGGGTGGGGAACTCAGCTAGGGTGGTTTCGGGGACTGAATTTGGCCGGAGAAGCGTGTTTGACGGCGACCGTAGAAAATCTCCGGCGATCTTCGTCGGCAGCGCTTCCCAGTCGTTTTTCTTCAAAGATTTTCGTCAGAATTGGGTTCTGGTAATCGAGGGAGGGCTCAGAGGGTGTTAGATCCGAGAGTTAACGTGTTTCCCTCGGGGAATTGAGAATTGGTGGTTTTCTCTTCGGGAGAGAAGAGTTCGTGTTTTCTGTTAGGAAGAAGGGCCGGTTTGGGGCGGTATTTATAGTAGGGGAGGAGTCGGCGGTGGGGAGAAGCGGCGGTTGCCGCAGGGGCGCGGGATTTGGCCGGTTACCACATATTTCCCCCACATGTGATAATAACATGAAGAGGGAGAGAGAGGAGGGGTCGGCAGCGGTTTTGGAGGGGAAATGGCTGACGAATGGGCCCTGGTGGCAGTGAGGAAGGGAGAGGGAGAGGGTGAGGCGGTTTTTGTTTCATGGTTGAGGAATTCGGGCATTACAATCGACCGGCAGCGAGCTTCGCCGGAGTGTGCCGCCGCGGTGCTGTCGGGTGGCGAGAGGAAGACGAAGGCGGCGGGCCCGAGCTGTCAGCCGCTGTCTGGAGCGTGCGCGCGCCGCGTTTTAATTTAAACAAATCGGCGGGTTTCGATGTCAGCGGCTGAGTCAGCGCGGGAGTCAATTTTCTATTGGAAAATAAATTAGAATTCAGCTCCAACTTCAGAAATCCATAACTTTGGCTAGAATTGTCCAAATTGAGTGAACCAATTTTTTTTGGATTCATCTCTCTGAGTACTTTCCATAAAATTAAGTTTCACTCCATGAAAATCTTTACTTCTCCATGATTAATTCTCCAAAATTTAAACTGTTTAGAATTTTAACTGGAAAACCCTTTATTGGAAAATTCTGAAATTTTGCCACGATGTTCCGTGTAATTTCCCTGAGCAACCATAAAAATTTCAGATCCATCCGAGCTCATTTTATCCACCTAATCGTGTGATTAAGGAACCTGGTCCAGAGAAAAAAATGTCCAGAAACATTTTTCAGAATTTCTCTGAACTTTTTTACCTCATATCTTTTGCTAGGATGCTCCAAAATAGATGAAACTAATTCCATTAGAACCATCTAAAAATCTAGTTCCCAAAAAGTCATGGCTTGTTCTATGAAAACCACTAGGAAACCATAAGAGCTCTAATTATGGACCAATACACATTTATTTATGCAGGGCTCAAATGAAATTCGGCCAAAAATTTCAGAGTCAATAGAACTGTCTAGCTAGACTTATAGTCTTCACCATATCAAAATAACTCAAGTGCATTTAAATTGACACACATCGTATTTTCTTTTTCGTGTAGTCGCTAAAATCTAAGAAGATCCGGAGGTTTTAGACTTCATTACTCTGGAGGAACAGTTAGCTCATGACCAGCATCGGTTTGCATTAGCCATTTTATAAAGTCTTATGTTTTGATCACTTACTTTATGCATTTCCTACACCTGTGCATTAGTCTTGTTTGGAAACCCAAATGCATAGCCAAGAGAGCCAGAGGTTTTGGGGCTTAGGATTTAAACCTCGAGTATCCACAACAATGCTAAAAATGTATAGGATTCGGTACAAGTCGAGTAGTTGGAACTACTTGCGAGAATAGGCTTAGCCGCACACTACTCGGTTAGAGATAGACAATGACTCACATGGCAAGAAAATGAGGCCGAGCGGAGAGTAAGGGCAGCAGGACTTTGGGGCCTGGGGTGCCATAGCTCTGCTTTTGTCGCTTGAGGACCGAGCCGTGTGCGGGCCTGTTGAACAAGCTAGAACAGTACCAAAGACCTACCGGATATATGGGAACCGGGAAACAGATGTAATTCGGGTAGAGATATGTTGAGGCATTGCTTGTCGTCCAGAGGGTAGGTTGAGAGCAGCGAGGTGTAAATCGGCTGGCGGGCACCGCGGATGCTCCGCGCAGAGACCTTCTGCTTGGGACGATGGGACCGGTTCAACACTTGGCTAACAGATGAATGGTGGTCGTGTACGACATCCGTGGTGGCTGTTGTAGGCAAAATCGAGTACGGGCATAGGTGAAGGGTTATTCGGGTAACCCTGCAGGTGTTAATCTATTATAATCGCCGTCCCTCACGGTCAGTGAGTACCACTTGTTCACTGTACCATGACGCAGAAAGAACAGGCTAGTGTCATGTTAAAATGTTGCTGGTTGAAAGCTTTTCATTGTTTGTTAATGAAATGCTTTAGTTTAGAGCCAATTAAAGTTCTTTTCAACCTTAGGCAAAGCACATAAGAGAAATGCTTTTCTTGTTTGATTGTGGATTTCTTATGTGTCGCGGCACAAGGTTCCCCACTAACTTGCGGCTAAAACTTGAAAGTAAGAGTCAACTAATTAGGTGTGTCCTTTGCAGCATTACTTTCCTATTATACACTACAAACCCAGCATATAGAGTTTAATGTTTAGGTGAGATGGGTCAGTCTCGCTGAGCCATCACGCTTACTGCTTGTGTTTGAAGCGTTTGCAAGGTGCTATAAGGAGGAGGCTCCTGAGGAGGAGACGGACCCCAAGAGTGAACTACCGTCGAGTGAGAGCCGTGCACGCCGCCATGTTAGTGTGCGTGTGTGCTAGTGAGGACACGTTCATGGACTGAACGTGAACTTCTTTTGCTTAGTCTACACCCGTGAGTGTAGACTTAACGTTATTTTGATGCAACTATGTTCATAAACAAGTTTCTGTAATAAAATTTCACTTCCGCTTTACTCCTTTTATGTGGGTTATCCGGTGCTGTGCAACGCAGCACCCCTCAGCGAGATCCTGGCTTGTCGGGACCGTCGGGTCCTCACAGCGTGGTATTAGGGCTCCGTTGAGGTTTAACGCACTTAAAAGGGTTGAATTTTCAAAAACTCGGTGAGGAACGAGTTAGTAGCCCATATAAGGATGTTATTTGTGTATAGCAAATGGCAATACTAACCTATGTGCTTATGTCGGAAAATCATGCATCTCGGGACTTCATATGTCTTGGGGGGGTGCATGTAAGCGCTGTCCACCAATGGCAGGTAACCCGGCCAGCCTTAGTATTTTTTGTGACTCTTCTTGTCGTTTGGGATATTTGAGCAACGCCCTTCCCTGGCATGCTACGGACAAGTAGGGGAAACCTATTCACGTGGTTAGTAACATAAATACGTAGCTCAAGACGTATTTGGCTTGAGAACAACCGTGCGAGTGATGACGGATGGTCGCATGGAACTGTATTGGGACCGGGTTCAGTGTGCAGCTGAACCCGATAATTGTGTGGTTTAAATTGCAGGTAGTCTAACCACGGATCAGTAGGCGAGTAGCATACATGTGCGAGAGACGTTTAGTGCCACTGAATTAACAAAGCCGGCGAAGTCCGGTATAGGTTTTCTTTGTGAGGAACGTAGTACCGGCATGACCTGGGTGACGCTCCGATGTCACAGTCCACTAAATGATCAACATCATGGTAAAACTTGAAAGTTTTGATCCAGAGCACTAAAACTTTGATTTAACTCCTTCATTTAATCAGGATTTTCAAGGTAAGCAAGTTTTAAACTTATATGATATTAGGAACAGAGTTCCCTGTTTTCAGCTGAAATAATGCTGAAGTTATACAGAGGTTAGAAGTCGAGTTATTTCGATGTTGGGGTCGTATGATACATTTATGTAAAGATTTGGAATAGCTTTACAACTTTTCTATTGATGTCCAGAGATGTTTCATCCCTTAACTGGTCGAAAAAGGCAGTGGAGTTGAAACTGTCCAGAAAACAGAACAGAGCAAATACTCTATGTAACTCTCTGTAAAATGAGCATAACTTCCGGCATAAAAATCCAAAAATAGAAAATGAGGTAGTTCTGAAAAGTCCATGAGATAGGTTACAACATTGTAACAGAATATTTTGTCAAATTCTGTATAGAATTAACTGGAATTCTTGGATCAACTCAGTACCTCAAGCAGGGAGGTGCTGTCCAATTTTTCTAGAAATTCTGTCAACTTTGACATCTCATAACTTTTAAACCAGGACAGATCTGAAGGCATACAAATACATTCTGGAAAGCTATTGAAGTTAAATTTAACTTTGATGTTGAGCTCCAGAACTTGTTTTGCTTTAGCATGGTCTAAATCAGGTTAAAAGGAAACTGGTCAGGGCTGTCAGTTTGGGCAGCAGTCCAGGAATCAAATTTGATCTAAGTTTGATTTATGTTTCTAAATTTAATGAGTTCAATGACATGTTTTATGTTATAACTCACTGATTTACTGTATAAATGAATATTTGACCATTTTAAATATTTTTCTATGGATGGTAGTTTTTGTAACAGCGACATGTCATTAGAAAGATAGAAGCGGGTGAGTATGTAGTGACAACATGAGCACAACACCTCGGGTGGTCGAAAGTGGTTGTAATTTTTACCCGAGAATCATGTATCTTGTATAAAGGTTTTTCTTTATCAATATATGTGAATGTTGTGCCATTTTTTCTCAATATGTCACTGCAGTACCTACTGTTTTTCCATGGAATTTTAAGAATGACATGTGCTGACTGTTGCTGTTTTGTATTTCAGAATGACTTGTACTCGTACCAACCCTGAGGTTGGGGGGTTCAATTCAGGGGGGAGATGCCTCCCAGAAGCCTCCCGAGACTTCCTTGGGACCACAGCAACAGTAGCAACAACAGCGACCACCACCGCCAATGGTCATGTTGGCAGATACAGTTGCTGCCATGGCGGGCTCGCATCAGCAGCACACGGAGTTGCTCCACACTTTAATTGCTAATACATCTCGACCAGAGAGGCGTCTAGACCGAAAAGAACTACAGCAAAGTCATTACTTGGATTTTCTAGCAACGCATCCCCCGGTATTCTCAAGGGCGGATGAACCCCTAGATGCGGACAATTGGCTCCCCACGATGGAGATGAAATTTAGGCTGCTCCAAATTATTGAGCAGCGGAAAACACAGTTCGCGGCCCAGCGACTTCAGGGGTCTGCGAGCGCTTGGTGGGCAAATTTCTGCGCCTTGCAACCCACCGAGAGAGTGCTGACCTGGATGGAATTTTGGACGGCCTTCAGGGCCTATCACATACCACCAGGTCTCATGAAGAGGAAGACGCAGGAATTCCTCTACCTGCAGCAAGGCAACAGGAACGCACTGGAGTATGCCAGGGCGTTCAATGATCTCGCCCTCGATGCATCATATCATGCTGATACCGACGAGAAGAGGCGGGACTACTTTTACCAGGGGCTAAATCCACTCGTGAAGAAAAGGTTGCGATGTTCAATCGCGGCAGCCTCAATAACCGAATTGATGCTGCGATTGTACAAGAGGACTCCGGCAAGGAGTTGGCGGCAGAGGAAAAGAAGCGAAGCGCGCTACAAAGCAGCGGAGAGGGAGGTGGTCCTCCCCAGAAATATTGGATGGTGTATGGCTCACCATCGGGACAACACTGGCAGCCACCGCAACGACCGATGCAGTATCGCAATCAGCCGTATTGACCACCGGCGTTCCGACCAGCCTTACCAGCACCTCCGCAGCAACAAAAGCACCAGCGGATGATGCCACATGCGTTTGCACCTCAGCAACGCATGCCGGGCTTTCGTCCCCCAAGCACCGCCCAGCCATCGACCACATGTTTCAAATGCGGTCGCCAGGGGCAGTTCGCCAACAACTGCCCCAAGAGGCAAGGTGGCGGAATGGCACCACAGTTTCTGGGGAGGAATCAGCACCGGAATCCCATTAATGCGCGGTGGGAAAACTCTAAGCCCGGCACCATCCACCAACTCGCCATAGAGGACGTGCCGGAGGGATAACCCATCCTTGAAGGTATGTTACAACTCCACAAGTATCCCGCCATAGTTTTATTTGATTCAGGCGCCACGCATAATTTTATTAGCCAAGCTTATATTGCTGAGCACAGATTGCAAATACTACCCACTAAAAGTCCTTACTTGATTTGTTCACCGGGTGGGAAAATTTCAGCAGGCATGATGGTTCCAAAAGCGCCATTATGCTTAGGGGATAGAGTATACCCTACGTCTCTCATATCTTTAGAGGGACAAAAGGTCGATGTCATCTTAGGGATGTTGTGGTTAACCCGCCACGCCACTGTTTTAGACACGGTTCTACGAGTCGTGCATATGCACCCAGAAATGCACGAGTCTCATTCATTATTTCTGTACAGTCCAGAAATAAAACATCCAACCGTATACCAATCCACCACCATCAGATTGGAAGATATTCCAGTAATCCGTGAGTTCTCGGACGTGTTCGCAGATGATTTACCGGGTATGTCTCCCGACCGAGAGGTGGAGTTCAAGATCGAACTTGCACTGGAAACCATGCCAATATCCAGAAGGCCGTACAAGATGGCGCCAAAGGAGTTGGCGGAGTTAAAAACGCAGTTGACGGACCTGCTGTACAAGGGTTTCATTGGGCTGAGCTCCTCGCCATGGGGCTGTTCGGCATTATTCATGAAAAAGAAGGATTAAACGTTGTGGCTTTGCATGGACTATCGTCCACTAAACGACATGACTATCAAGAACAAGTAACAGTTGCCACGGATTGACGTGTTTTTTGATCAGTTGGTCGAAGCAAAGATCTTTTCCAAAATGGACTTAAGATCCGGGTACCATCAGATTAAGATACGGGCTGAGCATATACCGAAGACGGCTTTCTCGATGAGGTACGGGCTTTATGAGTACCTGGTCATATCCTTCGGCCTCACCAACGCTCCAGCACATTTCATGTACTTGATGAACTCGGTATTCATGCCGGAGCTGGACAAGTTTGTCGTGGTCTTTATCAACGACATATTGGTATATTCCAAGTCAGAGGAAGAACACGCCAAGCACCTGCGTATAGTCTTGCAACGGCTGCGAGATCACAAGCTATACGTTAAATTCAGCAAGTGTGAATTCTGGATATCGCAAGTACCTTTCCTAGGGCATATTATCTCTCGGAGGGCATCACTGTAGACCCGAGCAAGAATACCCAAGTGCTGAATTGGATGTCCCCGAGGTCTGTCCACGAGGTATGAAGTTTCCTCGGACTCGCGGGATATTATCAGAGGTTCATTTCGAACTTCTCGAAGATTGCCAAGCCTATGACCGAGCTGCTAAAGAAGGCTAGCAAATATGTTTCGAGTCCCGCATGTGAAGCAGCATTTAAGGCTTTAGTGAAGCACCTAACATCAGCACCGGTTTTGGCGCAGCCAGACACGACAAAACCGTTCAATGTGTACTGCGATGCATCCGGCATTGGGCTCGGATGTGTGCTGATGCAACACCGAAGGGTGGTCGCGTATGGATCACGGCAGCTCCGGAACCATGAGCAAAATTATCCAACTCATGACTTAGAACTCGCTTCCATGGTACTCACACTCAAAATGTGGAGGCACTACCCGCTCGGTAACCTCATACACTTATATACTGACCACAAGAGCCTCAAGTACATATTCACTCAGAAGGAGTTGAACATGAGGCAGAGAAGATGGTTAGAGCTGATAAAGGATTACTAAATAGAGATCCATTATCACCCTGGCAAGGCAAACGTGGTGGCGGATGCGCTTAGCCGCAAGTTACACGTACATAATCTGACCATCACCCTGTTGGAAGAGAGCGAGCCACCATTGTATGTGGTTCCCCATGGAGCTCTCTATAACTTAGCTCTTATCCCTACCATCTGTGAAGAAGTAGCGGCAGCCCAGAAACATGACAAGGGTATGTCACATTTACGAAGACGTGTACACAGTGCAGAGCTTAAATGTTTCCGGAAAGACGGAGACGGTGTGCTGTGGTTCAAGGACAGGATCGTCGTACCCGTAACCCGAAATTGAGGAAGAAAATTTTTGGCCAGGCTCACTTGTCAAAGTTTTCTATTCATCCCAGCAGCAACAAGATGTATCAAGAACTCAGAGGTAAATTTTGGTAGACATGGACGAAGCGGGAGATCACAAAATACGTGTCTGAGTGTGATTCCTGCCAGAGGGCTAAGGCTGACCATATGAAGAAACCGGGACTGTTGCAACCACAGTTCATCGAACCGCCTGAGCTAATACAAGGCCGACAAACACCTCAGACTATATGTAGGACACGTTGTCCGACCAATATAAATCATTGTCTATATTAGCTAGCCATCTAGACACAAAAAGCGCAACATTCAATTACTAGCTGGTGGTAAAAACATCGACACCCATAATGTATGGGCCTTTATGGGCTTAGCCTTTTTCAATTCCTCATGCTTTGCATCCTCTCTTTGCTCGCGTTGACCCCTGACATTAGGGACTAGATGCACCCTCTACATTCATTCGACAATTTATGCTTTGTCAGGAGAATTGTCACACCCGGTTTCTCCGAAGAACAACCGAGTGAATACCACATGTATGACAGGATCATTCTCTCATACATGTGATGACAAATAGTGAAGCGTCATTTATTACAAGCCAGGTGTCGAATATAAATAAGTCTTACATAGCATACGTCTCGATGGACGATAATAAGTTCAGAACATGTAAAATAAAACAGCAGCAGAATATAAATCTTGTGGGCTTCGTCACAGGCGTTGCCCGGGGGACTCCATGAACCTAGAATCCTTCCTCAGGACCAAAGTCTTGGTCATTAAACACCACATCATTCTCTTGACTTGAGCAGCAATATAAACCAACAGAAAAGCAAGTTTGAGTACCGTTGGTACTCAGCAAGTGTGGGAAAGTTATGTCATGCATGGCCAGAGCAAGGAGAGGTTGAACTCATGGTTAAAGCACTACACAATTTATACCTATCACCTTAGCTTATTAAGCACCTACATTACTGCACAGGTGAAATGGTTCCCAATCCCTCAACCCATCATCAATATCAAATAAACATAGTCTCATCTCCAATGTTAAGCTTCCCGCTTAACTTCCACAACTTCCCAATTCATCATCTTCTAATCATGAATAAGTTCAAGCTGCTCTTGACCGTGAGCACGGCTGTCATAACAGTTTTGACTCTGCAGAGTTTGCAACACTGTACCCACATGTAGTGATTTCATCCCCCGTTGCCGGGTGGACTAAAAGAACCTCCATTATGCCAGTGGCCGCGGACCACATTCACACTTCCCAGGTGTGTAGCCAGGAGATCACTATGAAGCCTTTACAAAGGGATTCCCGACGAGCGTGGGCCCACTGAGGTTTCACCCCTAACAGCATACAAGAGGCTCCAACCCCGCTGCATTGGCCCCCTCTTAAGCCTTGCGATTCATATGGTAGTCCAGCTGACATCTATTCCCCGCACCATCCAACACACCCATACTACGTCGGGGATACACCTAATTAATTGGCCAAGCTGCTCCATCTCAGCATGTGGTTGGCACGGTAAAGCCAGGTTACATGCTCCATGAACCGGTCCTTAGGATCCAGGCAAGTACTAAACAAAAACCTGAGATCAATTTTTGAGAATACACAAGCTCCCCTCAACTAATCAAATAAGTCTTCAATGCGGGGTAATGGGTACTTGTTCTTGATGGTTACTTCATTCAAAGCACGGTAGTCTATGCACAACCTTTGGGTCCCGTCCTTCTTGGGCACAAATATCACCGGAGCTCCCCATGGTGAGGAACTAGGACGAATGTACCCCTTCTCTGTCAATTCTCTTAAATGTTCCTTGAGTTCTTCCAGCTGTTTGGAGTCCATCCGATAAGGACTCTTGTATATTGGAGCTGTTCCAGGCACTAGCTCAATCGCGAATTCCACTTCACGATCGGGAGGCATACCTGGCAACTCCTCCGGAAAAAAATCTGGATATTACTTAATAATTCTTATCTTTCCCACTTCCACCTCAACTTTATTGAGTTTAATGTCCCTCCTAGGCTCTTGCACGGCTATGAACTTCACTTTCGTGCCACTAGTGTGAGTTAGTTCCACCGTTCTGGTCGAACAGTGGATGATACATTTATATTTGGTCAACCAATC
This sequence comes from Neostapfia colusana, assembly GCA_030760725.1. Lineage (NCBI taxonomy): Eukaryota > Viridiplantae > Streptophyta > Magnoliopsida > Poales > Poaceae > Neostapfia > Neostapfia colusana. The sequence continues at coordinate 45,347,850 of JASWHV010000002.1, read as the reverse complement.
CATACCCAAAATAATATCTATCCCTTGTGAGTCTATCACTTTGAGGTTTGCAGTGAATACTACCCCATTAATGTCTAGATTCACCTTGGGACACACTTGTCTTGTCCTTATTTCTCCCCCTGGAGAGTTCACTGCTAGAATATGGTTCATTTGTGTTGTTGCTAGATCATGCTTCTTAACAAACCCTTGAGCAATGAACGAGTGGGTAGCACCAGAATCAAACAACAAGGTTGCAATGTGTAAATTGGCAGGAAACTTACCAATTACCATGTCAGGTGCCTCTTGCGCTTCCTCCATGGTCACGTGGTTCACCCGTCCTCGCATCACATTCTACTGTTATGGCTGCATGGGCTTCTTCTTTGGGAACTTATGGGCGTAGTGCCCCACTTCACCACAGTTGAAGCATTGTAGCCCAACTTTAGGTGCCTGGCCCTTGTTGTCTTGGGGTTGGTTCGGTGGTCCTTGTCCTGCTGGTCGAGGTTGATATGTGGGGCGAGGCTGCTGCACAAACTGACGTTGTGGCTGTGCTGGTGCTGACGGAGGCCTGAAATTCGGGTTGTACCCTCTGGGTGCTGAGTAGGGTACCACAGCACGGCTCGTCTGCCCTGCGGGTTGCTGCATCAGACGTGGGCGTGTGTTGCTACCTGAGGCTTGGTGTGACCATCCCGCCTTCCTCTTGTTTTCATTTTCCAAGGCCTTCAGCTTCCTCTCCACGACAAATGCTCTGTCTACCATCTTTTGGAAGCTTTCATACTCGTTGGAGGACATTGCACACTGCATTTCCATAGTAAGTCCTTCCACAAAACAGTCTTGTTTCTGCTCATCCGTTTTGATGTCCCGTGGTGCATAATGGGATAGTTGGGTGAATTTAGTGAGGTATTCCCTCACAGTCATGTTTACTTGCTGCAGTCCCAAGAACTCCTTTCTCTTGTTTTTAAGTTCACCCCTTGGTATGTAATGGTTGCGGAAACTGCGCTTGAACTCTTCCCAAGTGATGTTCTCAGGGTCATGATGGGCTGCCATGTAAGCAGTCCACCAATCAGAAGCAGGTCCATGCAATTGGTGAGAGGCAAACAGCACCCTCTCATACCCTTGGCACTGTATGATCCTCATCTTGCTCTCTATGGTCTTCAACCAGTCATCTGCCTCCATAGGTTCAGCAGCACTTGCAAACTTTGGGGGTTGAGTCCCCAGAAACTCACTCAACCTTGGTTGGCGTGGTGCAGCTTGTGGGGGTGGAGCTTGGTGCAAGTTGGCCACCACTTGAGTTAGACTCTGGATGAGTTGATTCTGATTTTCAAGCATTTGGTGGATAGGATCAGCTCCTTCACGGCGACCACCCCTGTCTTGTCCTCCAGAAAGATGAGGGTTGCCGGCCTCATCGTTGTTGTTGGCGGGGTTGGCACCACGACCCTTTCCTCTTCCGGCCATCTATGATGATCAACCAAATGTTAACTTCAAGCATTACGTATTAACTTCCCAATTTGCTTGTTTAAACTTAAACTTTTGAGGCCTTATTATATTAACATTTTCTGAGGGTTTCACGTAGATTTTTGGGATTCACGTCTCACGCGAAAATAAATGCACTCTTAATTCATAGGGGTTCACACATCAAAGCAAAGCATCCTAAAGACAAGGTTGTGGACAAATGCCCATGGCTTCCACAACTCACGTCACACACCAAATATTAACACACAATTAACTAAGGTATTGACTCGACTACTCGATAACCTGCTGAACTAATGGAAAGGACTCTACACGACTTGTATCACTGAGCTGGCTCCTCGGGATCTTCCTCATTATTGCAGCTGCCCTCTGACTCCGCTTCGGGTGGGGAAGCTGCTGGTGGAGAAGTGCGGCGACGCCTGCTCGCCCAAGGGTCTGCGGAGTCAGGAGTCCATGTGTCATTCACGGTGACACACAGTTCATTCCCATCTCCTCTTTCTCTCGCCCTCAAGCTGGCTAGAAGCAACGCCTCAGTCTCCTTCAGGGTGTCACGAACATCCTGAAGCTCCTGCTGGCACTCCTGCAGTCGAGTGCTGAGCATAGCAGCATCCTCCAAGCACAAGTCCATGTGCTCATGGGAAGTCCCCTGCTGCACTGGCGGGTACTTGTACTACGCGGTGTCACTCTCACGCTGGAGGACATACATGTACTCAGTCCTGTCCAGGTGGCGACGGTTGATGTAACTCTGGCAGGTGATGGCCTCCCAGGTGACATCCTTCTCAGCATCGACCTGTGTCGCCCGACATGCTGGAGAGCGGTGGATCTTAAGCAGCTGATTTTCATAGATAATCCTCATTTCTGAACTCCATTCTTCCCGCTTCTCACGGATGGTCCGGGTGGAGCTGTAGTGTATGATTAGCTTGCCCGTATTGCCGGCGGCATGGAGCATACGCCGAAGACGGCGCAACAAGCCTCCTACTGCCAATCCGTAGGAGTGGTACGTCATCGGACGGTTCTCCTCTCTTAAGGCAAGGGCAACTACCGGAACTCTCCCTCCGGTGGACTTGCGGGCGGTGCGGATCATGCGAACCATCTAAAACATAAAGCATTTAAAATTAAGTTAGATAAGAGTTAAACAAAAATTGTATTTTGAATAAAAGTTGGGGTAAGATGAATAAAGTGACCCCATTAAATAACACCTTCAACCCACACTTTTGTAAAATAGTCTTTAAGAAAATAGGGTCCTTAAATACATCCATTTCTACCTAGGTCCACGTTCCTATGAGCAACCTTGTCTCTGATACCACTTCTGTCACACCCGGTTTCTCCGAAGAACAACCGAGTGAATACCACATGTATGCCAGGATCATTCTCTCATACATGTGATGACAAATAGTGAAGCATCATTTATTACAAGCCAGGTGTCGAATATAAATAAGTCTTACATAGCATACGTCTCGATTGACGATAATAAGTTTCAAAACATGTAAAATAAAATAGCAGCGGAATATAAATCTTGTGGGCTCCGTCACAGGCGTTGCCCAGGGGACTCCATGAACCTAGAATCCTTCCTCGGGACCAAAGTCTTGGTCATTAAACACCACATCATTCTCTTGACCTGAGAAGCAATATAAACCAACAGAAAAGCAAGTTTGAGTACCGTTGGTACTCAGCAAGTGTGGGAAAGTTATGTCATGCATGGCCAGAGCAAGGAGAGGTTGAACTCATGGTTAAAGCACTACGCAATTTATACCTATCACCTTAGCTTATTAAGCACCTACATTACTACACATGTGAAATGGTTCCCAATCCCTCAACCCATCATCAATATCAAATAAACATAGTCTCATCTCCATTGTTAAGCTTCCCACTTAACTTCCACAACTTCCCAATTCATCATCTTCTAATCATGAATAAGTCCAAGCCGCTCTTGACCGTGAGCACGGCTGTCATGACAGTTTTGACTCTGCAGAGTTTGCACCACTGTACCCACATATAGTGATTTCATCCCCCGTTGCCGGGTGGACTAAAAGAACCTCCATTATGCCAGTGGCCGCGAACCACATTCACACTTCCCAGGTGTGTAGCCAGGAGATCACTACGAAGCCTTTACAAAGGGATTCCCGACAAGCGTGGGCCCACTGAGGTTTCACCCCTAACAGCATACAAGAGGCTCCAACCCCTCTGCAGTGGCCCCCTCTTGAGCCTTGCGGTTCATATGGTAGTCCAGCTGACACCTATTCCCCGCACCATCCAACACACCCATACTACGCCGGGGATACACCTAATTAATTGGCCAAGCTGCCCCATCTCAGCATGTGGTTGGCACGGTAAAGCCAGGTTACATGCTCCATGAACCGGTCCTTAGGATCCAGGCAAGTACTAAACACAAACCTGAGTCTCGTGCACCCAGCACCAACCAAATCATCCAACTTGCGTCGTTCCCTACCTCTACATAACTCATAATGTCTCATTCAAGAGTAAGGTAAACAAGTCGATGATCTCATATCCCACTTATCCCACTCTAAGCATGGCTAAGCATAAGTAATATGAATGAATGACATAATAAAATAAATCCCAACCCAAGCTACAAGGAAACAAGATAATGCAATTCTAGGGAAACTTCCTACCATGGGTTTCATATTTCAATGGACAATGCAAATAATTCTATCTACACATCCTAGTATAGGATCAAAGTGGTCAAGGACACTTGCCTTCTTCCTGCTACTCTGGGAATGGAAAGTCTTGGTCTTGGAAGGGGAGAACTTGCTCTGGGGCAGGTTCTACTCATGCCAATACACATAGCAAAAGAAAACAACAATCCATAAGACATACTTCACACTTTCACTTCATACAAACCACACAGACATACCTATGAAAGTCATTCACATTTCTAAGTGTTGTGGTTACTCTACATGTGTTGATTTTTGGCCTACATGCATTTTTAAACATATGTATATGATTTCTCACTTTTTTATTCAGATTTCTGTTTGCACACTATATATGAATTTCCAATTTGAACAAATTCTATATATTTAATTAATACACTTCTTAGCTACCATGTTTGCATGAAAGGTAATTTCCTACTCCAAATAGGTTTTCAGATCTTCTACAAAATCCTAAATTGAAGCTTTTGGATTTGGAGAACTCATTTATTATTTTCTAATTATGCATACTTATTTTCCTATATTTTCAGATTTATTTTCTATGCCTAAAAATGATCTTTATTATGAAAAATAGTAAGACACATCATCTAAACAGAATAGGTTCTGATCTAAAATATTAAATAATATATTTTTGAACTTCTCCTCTGATGTGAACTAATTTAAATTTATTTTATCAATTTTCAGAATTATTTCCTAGCCTAAAAATGTATTTCTAGAACTAGTAAATATGAACAACACTTAGGCAGATTTCATTTCAGACTAAAATCTATTTTTAACTCATTCTAAAGTTTTCCAAGTGCTAGGAGAGTTTAAATTTGAATTTGCACATGTGTTTGCCTTACCTTTTAAATTTAAACCTGGTCACATATTCAAATTTCTGAATTTAACATCATATAGGGTCAAAAAGGTAAATCCACCCTACTGCAGGGTTTAATTTATTATTTGCTAAATTTCCAGGGGTCTAACTACACATAACAGAGGGGTTTTCCTAATTTTCACTAAGTCCAGTGGCTAAAACTGATTTTTAAATGAATTTACACGAATTTCTGAAGTTCCAGGGGCTAAATCAGAAGTTTCCGGGGCTTGCTCGTGTTTTCCGAGATCCCCAGGGGGTAGCGCGTAAGAATCCCGGCCTTTATAACGCGGGGCTGACGTGGACCGTCCGATTTAAAATAGACGGCCCAGATTAGATCGCCGAACCGGTACGCATGGGTTTTATTTCTACCGTGCGATTTAAAATAGACGGCCCTCAAGGGGCCACGTCGCCCTGGCCAGAGCCAGCCCATGCGCGTGGCGGCGTGCGGCGGCGGGGGCAGCGATCTCGCCGGCGCAGCTTCGGTTCCTTGCCGCTATACGTTAAAACTTGCAGTTTTTCACACGGATCGACTGCGGAGAGGTAGGGGAGCTCACCTAGGGGTTTCTCGGGCTTGGGGAGGTCGGAATTCGGCTCTGCGACGATGATGGTTGAAGCTGCTCCTCGGTGCTCGTCGGAACCGATGCTAGGGCGCGAAACTTGTCGCTTCCTTCACGTGCAAGGCTCCCTGGGGGCGGTGGAGTACGATCAGCGCATTAGATCAGAAAATCCGAGCAAGGATCGAAAGAAAACGGTGATCGAAGCTTCGGTTCTCACCGGAGAGAAGAACGGCTGACGGGGGGAAAACAAGGCGATTGTCGGCGTTTATACAGGCGAGAGAGGGCGGCGGTCTGTTGGGATCGAGTTGGAGGCGTCCGGGACCGGAAATCGGGCTGGGGGCGCGGGTTTCCGGAGTTTGTTGCGATCGGGCGCGAGGGAAGAGTCCGGTCGGTTGGCGCGCGGGAGGAAGGAGATGACACGCGGGCCCCGCGTGTCATTGAGAGGGAGAGAGGGGGGGCACGGGTTCGGGCTGGCGCGGGGGATTGGGCCGGCTGGCGGGTTTCGGCCCACTGGCCGGTTGGGGGTTTTTCTTTTTCCTTTTCTTCTCTGTTTTGATTTGAATTTGAATTCCAGTTTGAATTTGAATTTCTGCACCACATGCAACACGTCCAAAAAAATTTAAATTCCCCTCTTTAGTAGATTTTGGGGTGTTACAAGAATCCAGATCGGATGAGACTTCTATATGTTTGATTCCGAATCCGAAGAAAGTACCAACAGTCAAGCCCTGATTGTTGAAGTCTTCATGCTGAATCACAACAGCACCATTGCCAGTGCATCACGGAAGGACTCTCAAGATCCAAATGTGAATCGGTCGACTCTATCGGAAGTCATGCAAAGCCCGTCATTGCCAGATCTTGAACATGACGACTATGGACAAGACGACACCTGAGATGATTCAAACATATCATTAGATCATCAATGAGGGATTAACCTTCCTAAAAGCTCAGCGTAACAAGGATACTTCAAAACGATATTCGGTCCATCCGGCTAGGATAGTGCAACCGGAAGTGCCTCAGTAGAGCATGAAAATCTATAAGTAGTGTTCTTCCAAAAGAAGCTAAAAATTACTCCTTAGGAAAGTAAATCTGGTGACTCCTTCTACTCCAGAGTGACTCAGATGGCCTGAGACAGAAATCTCTTAGATCCGAGCTGACCATCCACCGCAAGTTCCTTTCCCAGGTCACTACGCCCTAGTAGTTGACCACCGAATTGGCTGATACCGCCCCTGCAGAGTGCTCGTGGATGGATGTGGTGACATCAACATAACCTATGTCGGCACGTTGGAGAGGATGCAAGAGATCACTTACCCCTTCTTCGCATCGACCAAGTCATCTATTCGATTGTTGGTTGTGAGAGATTATGCTTCCTTGATGCCTACATTGATTATTACTAGATTTTAATGAAGATGTCGTATCACGGGAAGACAAACGTCATAATCCTGTTCGGGTTCTTTTGTTATATCACAATGCCGTTTGGCTTGAAAAACACACAATCTATGTACCAACATTGTGAACTGTGTCTACAGAGCGGGGTGGGTGTTCGGTCTACCCGGTATTTCGGTTCGGGTATTTCGGTGTTTTTAAATTAGTTTTTCAAATCACTACCAAAAATGTAATAAAAGTATATTTTGGGTATCTAAAATTCAGTTTGGTCTTTGATTTTACCCGAAATACCCGAGTTGTAAATTCAACTTACCTCATGTTCTCAAGAGTTAGCATAAGTTCAATTTCATTCGTAAATTTAATTTCACGAGCTACATGAATTATAAGTTCACTAATGACGGATCATAAATAAGTAGTTTCATCTAACAACTTCACATATCAAAACTCACAAATGAAATATTAAAATTTGGATTGTTCATATTTGATATATAATAATTTAACTTGAGATTTGTGTATAGGTTATTTCGGGTATTTGGGTATTCTAGAGTGGTACACGAACTAAAAATGTATATATCGGTTATTTATATTCATTACCCGAACATGTACTTGATACCAATTTTTTCAATATTTCCAGAATCAGTCTCAGTTTTTCCAGTTTCGGTTTCTTGGTGCCGGTTTTTTTGACCACCCCTAGGTACATACTTAGATCGACAAAAATGTCCAGGTTTACCATGATGAAATCATTGTGTAGATAAAGAACAAAGCTGATTTCTTCTTTGATTTGTAGGAAACCTTCAACAATCTCAAAAGGTACAAAATGAAACTCGACCCCTGATCAAATGCATATTTAGAGTTTCTCCAGGACTGTTTCTCGGGTATCTTATCTTCACCCAAGGAATCAAAACAACCCTGAAAAAGATTCGTGCCACCTCGAAGATAAAAAACCCAGATAACTTAAGCTCATATAGAAGCTCAATGGATGCTTCATTGCCCTTATTTGGTTAATTGTTTGACTCAGTGAAAAAGCCTTACCATTCTACTTGCTCTTGAAGAAGTCAAACAAGTTTGAGTGGACAGACAAAGTTCATAAGGCTTTTGATAATATCTAGAAATTATTTCAACTCCAATCCTAGTCATGCCACATGAAGGCAAACAACTGTACCTAAATATCACTGCCACCAATCAAGTGATCAGTCCCATGCTCGTAGTCGAGGTGAGTATGAAGGCAAAATGAAAAAGGTACAAAGACCCGTCTACTATGTCAGTGAGCTCCTGCCTACATAGAAAAAAGGTACCCTCACTATCAAAAGCTGTCTTACGATGTATTCATAACGGCACGCAAGTTGGCCCATTATTTCCAGAGTCACTGGACCATGATGGTCAACCATGCACCACTATCGGACATAATCAACAACCCATAAACTATCGGACGAGTCGCAAAGTGGGCTACCGAACTATCCCTAGTAGACATCTGATATGAAACATGCAAATCAACCAAGTTGCAAGCCTTGGTAGATTTCATTTCTGAGTGGATCAAAGTACAAACTCTTTGGCAACCCGACCACTCGGATACATGGACCATGTATTTTGACGGTTGGAAGAGTGTGACCTAGGTGTGCTAAATATATTGGCAATGGGTGCTTTAAGTGAGAGTTTCATGTAAAGTTTTGATCATTCACGTAATGGTTGACGTGTAGTTTGACGTGAGGTGTGTTAAGCTTGTTTTTTATGTGTAGGAGAGTATGCTTCGTGCTTATGGACTGAGTTTTGATGTGTTTTGGTGGTTTGAATGTGAGAAATACGTTTGTGTGAGGCTGTCATGCAAAGTGTTATGGTTTGGACTAATTAGAGGTAAGTACCAGACTTATTCTTGCAAAGAATGGTTCTTTGCTCATGTGCAGGTGTTGGTTGAGGTCAAGATATGGCTGGTGATGGTGAATCTTAAACTAAACATAGAGAGAAGTTAAGGTTTAACAACCAAATTTAGAAGGAATTGTAATTGAGGTGATCAAATGTGTCACGCAAAATAATTGGATCAAGAACAGTGCATATGAAGGTGCATGAGACGCGTCAAGTGGTTTTAAAATGTGTGCGTAAGCTGCACCTGAAGGTGGACGAGGTTGTGAAAGTAATACCAACATGTTTGGATAACTAAAAGTGAAGGTTGAACATGTTTGAATGGTGGGTGAACATGTGCAAGGAGTGTTACGAACGTGGTAACATGGTTCCAAGGCATGGTGAAAGTGTTTGAGTGTGTGTGGAAGTTGCAAAAGTGTGTGCATGATTCCAACATGTTCAGATGTGAAAAGTTGGTGCTAGGTAGGTTCAGGATTAAGTCCACGTTTGTGTCTGAATCAGATGGATTTGGACATGAGTTTTAGTAGAAAATCAGGCTATTTTTGCTAGAAAACTGCTGATTCTTAATTGATTGTGAGTTTCATCTAGAGAGTCCAAGGTACTGTTGATCTTGAGTTGTTTGTGTTCGTACCTCTTGTGGTTGCGCCCAAAAAGTTTTGAAAGGTTAGGATTCTGATCTATGTGCCAATAGATAGAGTACAAATATGGTTAAGAGGTGTCCAAGTTGAACATTACTCATTTGGAGATGTCCCAGTTGATTCTAGATTGGTTCCGAGCTTATGGCTCATGTTTAACACAGTTGCACATATGGTTTTCTCCATCAGATTGATTTCTAGTTGAGGGGTTGGGGCTTCTGGAAAAGCTTTTGTTACATCTACCATTCACCTCCCTTGTAGTAGATGATCACGTGCTTTTCAATCTTTTAGTTGGTACTGGAGCTCTGGTGTTTTAATATAATCAAATTTTCACGTGTTTTTTTTATCAATTGTAATGGAGACATACTCCAGAAAATCTTCTGTTTCTGATGGTATTAATTCTCAGGTTTGGGAGGATTGTATGCAGGCTTACATACTGACACAAGGCTTTGTCATTTGGGAGAAAGTATTCAATCCATTTGACGTGCCTTCAAACGAAAAAGTTACGTCTGCCAACATGAAGGATGTCAACAACAACAAGGCACACAACCTCATCATGAAAGGACTAACGTAGGGAGATTTTTATCATGTGGCTCACTTGAGGTTGGCATTTGATGTGTGGAAAACTCTATGCAACTATCATGAAGGCTCCTACACCATCAAATAAGTATCACAAGATATGTACAAGAAGCAGTACATCTCTTCGAGAGGAGCCTCGGTGAGTCGTTATGTAACAGCCCTGACTTTTTTAAAGTTTGATTTCAACTTATGAAGCAAAGTTAAGGAGAAGAAAAGGGGCATTTTATGTCACATGAAATAATGAACCTAAAATGTTCATGTGGGGGAGTTAAAAATTTTCTTCAGCCCATGCTTAACACATGTTAACATGAGGATAGAATTTCACTCCCCAAATTTCACTCATGTGCACATCCTTTACGAGTAGAAGATGAGGGAAATTTAAATACAAATTTGAATTGTTTAAAAGGATTCATGATCAGATTGTCTAAATGCATTCAAGTGAATTCACCAATGCATTCCTCAAGTATTCATAAGCTTAAGTTCCAAATTTGGAGAATTTTGGAGCTCATATACCATTTATTCGAAGGAATATTTGAGAGCACATCCAAATTCAAATTTGAATTTGGAAACTGAACCAAATGTGCTCAATTTTGAAATCTGATTTTATTCAAACTCCTCACATCATGTTTGGCCTATCCTCCAAATTTGGTGAGATTTGGACAACATTTGTGCGGGAACCTTAAAGCGCAGTGGAAGGATAATTGAGGTGTGCTGGGACCCACATGTCATCTACACACACTTCACCACCGCCTCTGTTTCCTCTCAGTTTAGCGCGCGCTCAACAGCGCGTCGGTGCCAGCCGTGCCGACGTTCGCCCGGTGCCAGCTCCTGCTTGTACACCGAGAGCTCGCCCTTATCATGCCACAGAAACGGAAACGAAGTTCTCCACTTCCCTGGCTCCCTTGTTCCCTCGCTCGGCTTGTTCCCGCAAGAAACCGGTGCCGCTCTAGGTCGCCTGAGCGCACACCGGTACCTGATCACCATTTTCTCGAGTGATACACAGCAAAAGTGAGCACCAACACGTGCTGTAGCTATTCTCCTCGCTACACCGAAGCTTCATCGCCGCTGTTGATCACAATCCGACGATCGCTGCCGAGGTCGAGGTGCAAATGGCGGAAACTGAAGTCGGGCCACCATGGACAGAGCGCCACGGCCACCCTCTCCCCCAACTCGCTGCACAGGAAAGGTGCGCCGTACTCCCTAGATCGTGTAGCTGCAATCCTTATAACAAATGATCGACCGAGTATGGAGAATTTTCAAGATTCCCGAAACCTACTGCATGCGGGTAGGGCTCGGTTTTTTCCCAAAATTCGAGTTACTCGGATAACTAATGACCGAGCAAGCATGCAAGGACCTTCCTCACGTCCTAGCGGCCCTCCTCGAAGAAGAACAGAGCGAAGACATCTAGGATTGACCGAGTTCTAGCCATTTTTTGTGCCGCCATGGAAAAAGCGCCTCGGATCACCGTGGAGCTCGGTGTTGCCGACCTTTTCACGGTGTTTGGAGTCCATTTTCAGCATCCACTACAGGAAACTGTATTATTTTCGTGAGCCAAATATATTTTCATCAGCACCCGTGAAAATAAAAGTAATTTCGTGTGTCGGCCCCTAGATCACGACAATAAACGTATTTTCGTGGGTTTCCACCAAGCACACGAAATTACAGCGCACACTTTCGTGGGTTTGGCCGTCGCTCACGAAAAATAAGAGAATTTTCGTGAGTTTTTACCAAGCACACGAAATTACCAAAAATAATTTCGTGGGTTTGATCATGGCTCACAAAAGTAAAGTAATTTTCATGGGTTTTGATGAAGCACACAACATTAGGCAAACAAACTTTCGTGTGTTTGGCCATGGCTCACAAAAATACTCGAGCTTTCATCAGTTTTAACGTGGCTCACGAAATTGTAAGACTACTTTCGTGGGTTTGACAACTGCTCATGAAAATAGATGTAGATATTTTCGTGGGTTTGGCGGCGGCCCACAAAATTAGATGTACATATTTTTGGGGGTTTCAACAGGGCTCACGAAAATAAGGTTACTTTCGTGGGTTTCGAGCCGATACACGAAAATATATGCTGGTAGTTTTGTGGGTTTCAACCAGGCTCACAAAAATAAAGGCAACAAAGAGGTCGGCATCCCGGTTTCTTCCCCCACACCGCAGCTCCTCGCCCGAATCTTGGACCTCGCTGCCACCATTCATCCTTCTGCCGCCGCGCCACCGCTCCCCGCTGCGCTGCCGCTCCCTCCACCGAGGCCGCACCGCCGCTCGAAGCAGCGGTCCCCCGCCGCACAGGAACTGCTAGGGCCTCCTCAGCCGCACCGCGCCGCTCGTCCACCACCACCCCTCCCGATGCCCGCCCCTCCCGGAGCCGCCCGGCCCAGCTCCTCCCGCCACCGAGGTTCCTCTTCCCAGGGCTGCCCCGGCAGCCACCGCTCCCCGCTGCGCCGCCACTCCCTCCACCGAGGCCACGCCGCCGCTCGAAGCAGCCGTCCCCTGCCGCGCTGGCACTGCTAGGGCCTCCTCAGCCGCGCCGCGCCGCTCATCCACCGGGTCTCCCGACGCCCTCGGTGATCGGCAGCACCCCTCCTGGTGTCCGCCCCTCCCGGAGCCACCCGACCCAGCTCCTCCCGCCACCGAGGTTCCTTTTCCCCGGGCTGCCCCGGCCACCACGCATGCCGTCGGTGCCGGACGCCGCCAATCCCCGGCCCCCTCGCTCCGGACACCGCTGAGCCACCTCCAAAGCCTGCAAGCTCAGGTAGTGTTGAACTCATGTGGGATTTTGTGACAGCATAAGTGGATTTTGAGCAGTTGCTTAGCCTTCATGTAGAATTTTGTCGACGTATGTGATTCATGGAGCACAGGGTCTCGAAAGAGAGCGTATTGTATTACACACTAGTTATAGCATTTGAATGATTATTTGTAGCCCGGATTACTTGCCATTATATACATTGATATAGAAAACAACATGTATAGCTGATAGTGAAGTATAGGCATATATAGCTGATAGAACTACATGTATAGCTGGTGGTTGTTATTTGTAAGAATAAAGTACTTAATTTATGTCATCATACCATTTCCCTGGTGCCAATAAAAAATAAAGTGTGTATTCTGTTTTTTATACGAGTTGTAAAATAATAGGTAAATTGGTCATGATAAGAAGATGAAAACGTGAAGGTCTAGCTTGAAGGTCTAACATGCATATATCAGTTTTCAAGGCGGGAAGTCATTAAGTTTTGGAGGTAAAACATATAGAAATAAGACGACGGCATACCTGAGATTTTTAGAGTGGATTGAAATATTCTGCAAACAGTCCACGTAGAAGTCTTAGCAAGTTCTGCAGCTCACATAAAAACTCACTACATGATGACCCACATGCCGTGCATGAAAATGTGGCAGGAGCCGTCTGGCACGACTTTTGGTATGATTTTCTTATAATTCATCATATTTACTCGCTAATATTTTCTAATAGATTAAATATTGTCCTTAAAGGAACGATATCACTTGCCCGATGACCATGACGCTGCTCTCGAGTCACAAACACATAAAGTCTTTCACAAAGCAGCATGCAAAGTTGTAAATGACATGATATCTAATGCACGAATCACAGCTGTGTGCATGTACTACAAGGAGAAGCTTGGACAAACGATGAACAAGCGTCTAGGAGATTCAAAAATTTACTTAGAAGAGGATCAATACCGTCAGGTAATGATTCCTTGGATGGTTAAATGTTCTGACGCTTATTATGCTTTCTGTTTTTATTGGGCATCGAAGGAGTATAAAGATAAATCCATGTCGAAAAGAATAAACCGTGAAGCCGGTGGTCAAGTTCTTCATCGTTACGGTGGAGAAGGTCATATTCGCCTTTCAAAACGAATGGTGAGTTTAGTATATTTACAATCTGTTGATAGTATATATGTTTTAAAGCATTCATGTTTCTTAATATATCCGTGTAGGCTGCTGAAAGTGGCGAGGAGCCATCTGTAACACCCTCAATTTCATATTCATGCATTGCATATAGAAAAACATTATAAAAGAAATAGAAATGGGAAATAATCATAAAAATGGGAGAAAGAGAGCTGAAAAGTGCCAATTCCAATTCGCCGAGGAGTGATGCCGACACTTCCCACGGCCGCTGGCCACGTGGTGCCTTCGGAGCTCATCCCTGCAGAGGGGTGAGGTCTGGCACTGCTGGCCACGTAGAAGGCTTGGAGCTCGCCTCAGGAGAAGGGGCGAGGTCCGACCCCGCTGGACACGTGTTGCCTTCGGACCTAGTCTCTGCGGAGAAGCGGGGCTCAGCCCCGCGGGACACGTGTTGACTACGGAGCTAGTCTCTGCAGAGAAGCGAGGCCCAGCCCACAGGACACGTGTCAACTTCGGAACTCACCCCTGCGGAATGGATGAGGTCCGCCCCATGGGACACGTGGCAGGCTCGGAGCTCGCCTCTGAGAGGTCCGCCCCGATGGACATGTGTCGACCTCGGAGCTCGTCTCTGAGGAGAAAGGAGGTCCGGTGCTTCTGGACACGTGACATTCTCGGAGCTCACCTCCGGGAGGTCCAACACTTCTGGACATGTGTCGTCCTCGGAGCTCACCTCCGAGGAGAAGGGAGGTCTGACGCTGTTGGACACGTGTCACTCTCGGAGCTCGCCTCCGAGGACAGGGGAGGTCCCGCCCGCAAGACACGTGGCGCACACGGATCTCTCCTCTGAGGAGAGGGGAGGTTCCGCCCACCAGACACGTGGGAACGTGGAGCTCGCCTCTGAGGAGAGGGGAGGCCCCGCCCACCAGACACGTGGGGCACGTGGAGCTTGCCTCTGAGGAGAGGGGAGGTCCCGCCTGCTAGAAACATGGCGCACATGGAGCTTGCCTCTGAGGGAGAGGGTGGTCCCACCCGCCAGACACGCGGTGCAACCGGAGCTCGCCCCTGAGGAAAAGGGAGGTCCAGCCCCCGCTGGACACATGGCGCCTCTGGAGCTCACCCAGCAGAGGTGACGAGATCCTTAGCCAGTTTTTCTCTTGTGTGCGCGGGAATACCTGGTACTGAGGAAACCAACACGATTTCCACGTTGTTACCGCACCAAATCAATTGGAGATAAGTTGTTAGGATCCAAACAAATTGAATAGGACTCTTATTTGAAATCCAGTTGGAGTAGGACTCTTTTTTCACCCCTTATAAATAGAACCCAAAACCTCTGGCCGCAACCACGTACCTATTTTTCACCTCCCGAGTCGACGACTTAGAGGCCCTAGCCCCCAACTCGCCGAGTTAACCCCCTTCGCCGGAGTTAAGCCACCGGTGAGACCGCCGACGAGCCACGTTACGCTCGCCGGAAGAGAGCCGACGATCTGACCTGCTGCCATTGTTAGGAGGAAGGCTGAGGTAGGTGTTTGTACCCATCTTACGACATCGTCGCAGTTTCTACACATCTGTTTTCTTTGAACAGAAGCATTTTCGTGTGGACAGATCACGTGTTGATCGGTTTTTGATGGTGAAATTTATCTAGATCTTGAGTCAAGATCATCGCCATGTCCACACTTGATCCTTACACCCTTGTTCACCATAAAACCCCATGCAAGCCATTAAAACATGCAAGAACACGTACAAACTAGTTTAATAAAATAGCACCATAGGATCTACACCATTGCATCTTAAGTAGAGTTTGTGCATGATGTTTGATTGCTGTAAATCTTGTATGTGTGTGGTCGTGAGTAGAAGGACAAGCCCAGGAAGCTATTTACGAAGGACTACAGCACCAAGACTTCGAGACACGTGAGCAACAAAAGCCACAGGAACAAGGCAAGTGCCCCTTGACCATATTGATCCCATGTTCTGGAAACTATTTTATTTGCAAAAACATGTATGCTTGAGTCAACTTGATGGGAAACCCTTTTATAGGAGTTTACTAGGTTTGTTAACCATCCTTATCACCGGAAAGTTGATGAGTCGGGTATGGTCGCTTTTGCTTTTTGCTTCACTAATCTACGGGATATGGGAAGCGAGATAGAACGTTTCTAGCTACTGCACTCATATAAATAATGATAATAAGAACTTGATGATAATAATGAGCATAGAATCGGGGGAGATCTAGGCAAGCTTGGTTCATTGATGTGGTAGAATGAGATGGTGGTTTACTTGCTGTAGATCTAAGGACCTGTTCATGCCAGCACATGTCAGGAAAACAGTTTCATCACAAGGCCAAATATGGGTGCGACTGAGCTGACTAATTAGGTAAGTTGCTAGATTGTTATGGACCATGGAAGGCGCGGGGAATGGGAGTCGAGAGAGGACTACCCTGGAAACTGCATGGCACAAGAGGGGGTCGGTAGGTGGGAGAATGGTGATTCGAGCCTGCTGGTGAAACCTTAATAAGTCCATACATCTAGTAGCCCCTTTGTAAAGGCTATTTTGTGATCTCTTGGCCATACACCGACGGTTGTGTACTAGTATAATGGAGGTTATGCAGTCACCAACGGGTGACGAAATCAAAAACTTGTGGGTAAAGTGGTGCCACCTCTTAAGAGTGTAAAACTATCATGATATCCGTGCTTACGGTCACAAGCGCCTGGTCAACTCACATGATTAGATGGGATAGTTATCGGGATGGTTATTGGTATGGTTATGGTATGGTCTTGAGATTGGTTTTGGGACTGTTGAGTCTTGGTAATGAGATTTGTTTCGGGAGTGTTGAGTCATGACATTGAGTTTGGTTTTTGGTTATATGATTATGAGATGGATATGACCATGAGATGGTTATCTTGAGAATGAGATAAAGTTGAGAAAGATTAATGGTTGGTTGAGACATGAAAAGTGATGAATCATGAAGGAGGTATGTTGCTGTTTTACTTAAATATATGTTGGGATTAATTTCACTTAAAGATAGTTGCTGTTTTTTTCATGTTTGTGAAATAAACTTTGCTTTCTGCAATGAGCCTTTTTATTCCCTACCTTGCTGTAAGCTACATGTCATACTTTTCCCGCACTTGCTGAGTACAACATGTACTCACCCTTGCATTATCATACAAACCTCAGCAACAGGAGAAGAGTACTTCGAAGATCATGCGGAGTACTAGGTGTGCGAACTACCGTCAACTTGCCTGTGGAGTTGGAGATGGAGCCGCTGCTGTTTAGTTTCTTCCTCTATCGTTTAGATAATTCCGCTGCTAGAATAAGTTAGAGACTTCCGCTGCAAGAATAAGCTAGAGATTCATGTAATAAAGTACTTAAACACTATTTATTCGTGGTTATATTATGAATTCAGTTTATGGAATACATGTATATGTGTGATGAACATCCTGGGCACACATATGCATTAGTTGGGTTCCGTGTTTTACGGGACCAGGCGTCACATATTGGTATCAGAGCCACGTTGACCGTAGGATGCAAGCTTAGCACTACAGGAATCGGGACTATAGACGACGGCCGGAAACCGTCGTCAATAAGGACACTACCGTCGTCAATAAGTTATTGACGACGGTAAAAGTTTATAGACGACGGTTTTCAGCTGTCGTCAATTATTAGTCGTCAATAAGTTTATTGACGACGGTAACCGTCGTCAATAAATTTATTGACAACAGCTAA
Source organism: Neostapfia colusana (assembly GCA_030760725.1). Classification (NCBI taxonomy): domain Eukaryota; kingdom Viridiplantae; phylum Streptophyta; class Magnoliopsida; order Poales; family Poaceae; genus Neostapfia; species Neostapfia colusana. Next base: position 45,330,290 of record JASWHV010000002.1, on the reverse strand, counting down.
ATCTAGCTGTCGTCAATAAACTTATTGACGACAGCTAAATCAGGCTGTCGTCAATAAGCTTATTGACGACGGCCAGGAAACCGTCGTCAGTAACCGTGGCTTATTGACGACGGTTTACACTAGGCCGTCGTCAATAACAATTGCTTATTGACGATGGTTTCTGGTACCTGGCCGTCGTCAATACTAATGGCTTATTGACGACGGCCAAGTACCAGAAACCGTCGTCAATAAGCTTTTCAATTTTTAAAAAAAAAACAGAAAATCCTGCCCTGGCTTCGAGGCCAGCCCTGGCTCGATGGCCAGATCACAGGCAATCAAAATATAAATCACAGAATTGCATAAAAACACTATACGCACGCCACACTACCCTACGCTACCCCGACCGCTGCCACCGGAGTCCAGGAAGTCATCGTGCACTCGTCCAAACGCTGGTTGCTGAGGAGATGGAGTTTCCTGAGCCCGCGTCGCCGATCCCTATGATGTACATGTATAGTTAGACAAATTAGAAGTTCACAAATGTGTATATGATTAAATAAACTCATTACAAGTTAAAATTGAGCAAGTTAGCTAGATTTGGCTATGTTTGAGTAAGTTTGCTCATATTTTACTAAGTTTGAGAAGTATGGACTAGTAGTGTTTGTGTTTGAGCTAGTTCAAAAAGTTTTGGCTATGTTTGAGTAAGTTTGGTCATATTTGACTATAGTTGAGTAAGTTGTACCATATTTTACTCAGTTTGAGCAAATTTAACTAGTTGCAGCTATTATGAGAAATTTTGTACCTGTGCTCCTGACGTCGGCCCCTGTGGTAGCTGTATCGGTGGCGGCGCCCACTGAGGAAAGACAACGGGTTGTCCTGTGGCCATAGCCTGCAAATATGAAGTAAATTATTATACATGTCATTTATATATTAGAAACGTTGAGTACATTGATCTGAACTTACCTGCATGGCAGCTTGCAGCTGTAGCATGTACGAGTGTTGATACTCGTCCCTAGCCCGGAGCTCGGCTGCCTGCCTCTCGTTCGCGAGCCTCAGCGCTTCCTGCGTCCTCTGGAGCTCCTCCTGGACACTCTGGAGCTCCAGATCACGGCTGCCACGCCTGCTGGATCCACCCTGCGATGAAGAGGCCCTCGAGTAAGACCGCGCCTCCCTCGAGTCTACTACTCCATCGAAGATGGCCAACCTACACAACGAAGTAAGAGTATTAAAGTTTCGTATCTCGAAGTTAATGAAAGTAAATGAAAACAACAGAACTCACCAGCCGTGAGGTTTACCGCCACCGCTTGCATAGGCGGCTTCAGGTACGATCGGCGAGTTCTGCCAATCGTAATCGTCGCCTCGAAGCCTCCGCACCTCCTCCCCATACTTTTCCTGAAAATACAGAAAATTAAAGTCATCAGAAGTTTTAAAGATAATACAATTAAGTCAACTAAAGAACTCACCAACGTCTCTGTCGCTGTCTGAGAAGACAGCTGATCAGGCTGCGAGGGGTCACTTCCCATGTGACCCCTCCTCCACACCTGGATAGCGGTCGGCTCCTGACCGATCTCGCGCTCCTATCGATACGTGTTAGCACAATGATAGCAATAGAAATTAACTAGAATATAATTCGAGTATCACTTACCATCCGTTTAGCAAGGCGTACGTAGCCGTCCCCGCCAAGACGGTGTTTCCCGTTCCGTCCCTCGACTCTGTCGGCGGGTCATCGACACGCCTTGGAAGCCCTGGCTCGCCCAACGAGCACACAGGGAACTGTAGGCGTCCGGACAGGACTCAAGCCACGGTACGCTGACCTGCACACATTTGTTGTTGGATGAAAACATTGATGAAAATTGGATAATGAAGCAAAGTAAAATAAAGAATTTACCTCTGCGTACTGTGCCTCCATCAAGTACTTGTCCGCCACATCCCTAAACTGCCCCGGCTCACCCTCATCCGGATGCAACTTATAGTACGCCTTCGTAGCCTGAATGCGAGCCGTTGAAATCGACTGCGTCAGGAGCTTCCTAGCGTTGTTGTTGAAGACCAGGCGAGCGTGATCCATCTGGGCCTCGTCCTCCAAACGGTAATATTTCTACAAGTAGAAATATACAAGTTAATGTATTTAACATATAATAGGTTCGCATTTAACGAATAGACGATTTACTTACCATGAATTCATGCCACACATGCTCCTGGTGGTTGCCGTAGGTAATGTCCTGGGCCGTAGCGTAATCGTCCCAAGACGTAGCAGCCCGTCCGTTCACTAGACCGGGGTAGTGACAACGGATGAGCTGGCCCAGGACAGCGTTGACCTGGCGGTGGCGTCCTTGACCCGTGAACGAGTCATCGGCCCAAGACCTAATACACGATTCTCAATTAGTACATATATAAGTGTTAAAATATCTAAATTGATTTGTTATAGATTTACTTACCTATCGCCAACCGGACGAATAACGACCCGATCTTCTGGCCTTGCAGGAACCGGAGGAGGAGCCACGTAGTGGCTCCTCCTGTAACGCCGCTGTGGAGCCGGCTCCACATCAGGCTCTGTGGAAGGCTCTGAAGCAGGGTCTGAATCCTGCGGTGCCCGAACCTGAAGAGGATCCGAAGCAGGATCTGTAACAGGCTCCGAAACCTGTGGTGTCTGAAGAGGACCCCTGGCCTCTGTCTCCTCAGACGTAGAGTCGTCCTAAAAATTTGAAGATTGGTAATATAGATTTAAGAAAGTTATTTATATAATTTATGTAATTTAATATTCTTTACCTGTCGTGACCGCTCTCGTGACCCCTGGCCTCTGTCGAGGCCCAACAGCTGAGACAGTCTACCATTGCTAGACTGACAGCCCTGGAAAACGGAGTCTGCTCTCGGGGGCAGAAAGCCCCGCGTCCCCCGTCGTCTACTACTCGATGACATCCTGATGAAAGGAAATTTGATAATGAATTTAAAGGAAAATATAGAAGACGAAAGAAGAGATGAAAGAAACGATACTTGTACTCAATTTCAAAATTCATCAGTATCACGATCATGTACTCTACTTCGTAAACCGGACCATCGATCTTTTGTCATAGTTGTTCGCCGTTTTCGTTTTTTCACATTATGAGTCTGTACATCTTGTGCATCTCCAACTAATTCATCGAGTCGTAGACCAGGCTCAACGACAAAAGAATCCGGCAACTCTTCTTCTTGGTAAACAACATCTGCCTCATCAATGTAACCAGTATTGTCCGGTGTATATAACCGCTCACGAGGATTCACCTTTTGTACAACCCACCATGCACTAAGTTTTTCGCATGGATATTGTAGATAGTACACTTGTTTGACTTGGTGTGCAAGGACAAAGGTGTCGTAGCCTCGTAGTCGGTCCTTGTGTTTGACTTCTACCATGCCAAATTGGTTTTGTCGAGTTCCATTGTTATTATCAAACCAATCACAGTCAAAGAAGACTACTTTAAGGTCTTTACTCCCGGCAAAACTAAATTCTAGGATTTTGTTTATGATCCCATAGAAATTAGTTTCATGTCCTTCGGCATCGGCGGCCCTTGTCACAACTCCGGTGTTTGATGTTGCCCTTAGAGGACGTTGAGCTTCAAATTGAGTTGAACGGAATCGGAACCCATTGACATCATATCGACCGAAGAGTTTAACTTTAATGGATCCGTTGGACAGTTGTCGCAAATCTTCATGAACACCGGCTTGTGTCTTGCACTGTCCAACATATGAAGTAAGAAGACTATTTTATGCTATGAACATAATTACTAAGAGGAACAAGACAAGGAAAACGTTACATGATTTCGAAACCACGTTTGGAAGTTAGGTCCTCCATTTACTCCATAGTGTCGCATTGTTTGTATTTGCTTGCTAGTAGGTTGCTGCTTAGACTTCCAATTTTGTCGATCGAACTCACTAAATCAGGACAAAAAAGAATTATTGGTGTAGATGTATAACACACCACACAAATTAGTATAGATGTTGAACAACCACTTACTAAAAAAAATTGTCCATCCCATCTATGTTAGCGTACATGTATAACAAAGCAGCTGTCTTTTCATCTGCTGAAGCATCATAGCTCGTGCCACTACCAACAGTGGTGCCTCTCGTTTGAAAAAGTGAGAGTTCGCTACAAGAGGTTGCTTCAGCCATATTATACCGTAACACCGATGCATTAACATTGTGTTCTTCTGCAAAGTAGACACTTGAAAAGTATCCTATCTCCTGAAGTGTAAATGCTTCGGCGATGCATCCTTCAACCCTTGCCCTATTACGAACCATCGGTTTTAGACATCTGAGTGCTCTTTCAATGTGGTATATCCACCTATATTGAACAAGGCCACCTATTTTAGCTTCATATGGAAGATGGATTAGAAGGTGTTGCATTGGATTGAAGAACCCTGGAGGAAATACTTTTTCCATCTTACATAAAAGCACGGGTATCTCTTTTTCCAACTTCTCCATCATCTCCCTTTTGATTTCTTTAGCACAAAGCTGTCTATAAAAATAGCTAAGCTCGGCTAACACCTTCCAAACCTCATCGTCAAGATAGCCTCGAAACATAACCGGTAGAAGTCTTTCCATGATTATGTGATAATCATGGCTCTTCAAACCAGTAAGATTTCCAGTCTTAACATTAACGGCTCTTCTCAGGCTAGCAGCAAAACCGTCTGGGAACTTCAACTGTTTCAACCACTTGAAGACTTCTTTCTTTTCTTTTGGTCGAAGGCAGAAAGAAGCTCGTGGTTTGCCACCAGCTTCGGAGAGCTCAAGACTTGGTCGGTTACAAACCTCTGCCAAATCCTTCCGAGCTTTTATATTGTCTTTTGTTTTTCCCGTCATATCCAAGCACGTGCTTATGATGCATTCGCCCATGTTACATTCCTAGTGCATGACATCAATGTTATGCATTAGAATTAAAGACTTCATATACGGTAACTCCCATAGTGCACATATATGAGACCAATTGTGATCCTCTCCGTAACCAACAAAATATCCAGGACGACCTTCATCTGGCACTAGATTGTTGAGCTGTTTAACAATTTCCGACCCGTTTAGACGTTGTGGTGGTCCCTTTTTTACAATGGTACCCTTCCTGAAGGCATTTCTCTGTTGCCTAAACACGTGATTTGGCGGTAACCAACGTCTATGACAATCAAAGTAGCATATCTTGCCACCATGACTTAGACAAAAACAATCCGTGTCCGAAGAACATATTGGACATGTCAATCGACCATGAGTGCTCCAGCCAGAAAACATGTCGTAAGCTGGAAAATCATGAACAGACCACAAGTACGCAGCTCGAAGGTTGAATTTCTATTTTCTATAACAGTCGTACGCTTCGACTCCTGTCCATAACATTTTGAACTCTTCAATCAATGGCTGCATCATCACGTTCAGTCGTGAACCAGGATGATCCGGTCCAGGTACAATAAGGCATAGGAACATGAACTCATACTTCATACAAAGCGATGGTGGTAAGTTGTACGGAATAGCGAACACGGACCAACAAGAGTATGGTGTGGCGTTTGTACTAAACGGTGAGAAGCCATCTGTCGCCAACCCAAAGCGAATATTTCTCGCGTCATTGGCAAAATCTAGATCGAAGTGGTCAAGCGCCTTCCATGCCTCACCGTCCGACGGGTGCACCATCATGCTGTTGTTCTCACGTACACCTTCTTTATGCCACCTCATGTGTCTAGCTGTTTTTTTAGATAGAAACAAACGCTTGAACCTAGGTGTGACAGGCAAGTAGCGAAGCTGCTTCTGTGCGACTTGAGTCATTACTTTTGAACCGTCGTCATTAACAACTTCGACAAATCTCGCTTTACCACATTTTAAGCACTTGTTCTCATTGGCATGCTCTCTCCAAAAAAGCATGCAATTGTCTAGACACATATCAATCTTCTCATATTTCATACCTAGACCAGAAATCAACTTCTTAGACTGATACATATCTTTAGGCACTTTATGTGGTTGTGGAAGGATATCGCTGATCAATTTGATAAGATCGTTGTAGCAGTTATTGGAGAAGAAATACTTAGACTTAATGGCCATAAATCTAGTCATGAAAGTAAGGAGCGTCACTTCGGTGTGTTCATGCAACGGCTCTTCTGAAGCTTTGAGAAGCGTGAAAAACGCTTCAACCTCCGTTGGAGGAGGATCCTCCATCAATTCAGGATTTATGGCATCAAGCATCTCGTCCATCCTATCGACCCCCGTGTTGTCATCCTCATCTGAAACTTGTAAGGGTTGAGAAGATGTCTTACCGTGAAAGGTTCACACCTCATAATCTTGCATGAAACCGTATCGACATAAGTGAAACGCCAAATTCACTTTGTCCCAACACTTTGCACCTTGACATTTCGTACATGGGCACCGCACCTTATCGATCTTTGACAATGAAGAAGCTCAATCTACAAAAGCATCTGTCTTTGCGAACCACTCATCCGAGTGACCACCAGAACTGTTCTTCCAACCGGTATACATCCAACTACGATCCTCACCCATGTTTGAATCTGCAGTTTAATGTCAAGGAAATTATAGTTACTTTATAATTTATTTATGTCACGGCCCTACATCTATTGGAAAGGATAGGTCCTAAACCCACCCAAGAGTGATCGAGCGGAGCATGCTCATGACGAGACGCGTGGTATGGATCCGAACGAAATTTCGGCAGCATAACCCCGCTGTTCTCCACTGCACGCCCGAAAATGGTGCAGCAGAGAACAACAGGGTTATGCCGTCGAAATCTTGTCTAGATCTAAACCCGTGTTTCATCACATGCCACGCCCCTCGGTCACTCCCAGGTTGTCCAAAAAGGGACAATTCTGAACGTACACGCCTCACAAGCGTAACACATGTGAGACGGGCCCGTTCGAAACGGGTGACGCATGTTGTATAGGTTTACGTCAATCTTTCGTTTTTGAGTCATTTAAAAGAGAGAGGAAAGAACGAGAGAGAAGGAAAGAACGAGAGACAAAGAAGTGGTTTAGCCGTCCTAAGTTATGCCCTGTTGGGGCCTGCCATTGTCTTACGATGCCTTTAGGGTTAGCCTTCGTACGTTATGCCCCGTCGTAAGTGGGTCAAAGATGAAACCGCACCGTCAGGGCCCGCCGTCCACGCGCGGGGGCTTGCCGTCCTCGGTGCCTGTCTCGACTAATACATTACCAATAAATGGGCCGTGACAGACCCTAAATGGGTTGTGTCAGGCCGGACCGGGCCGAAACCCATTTATTTACATATAGTACTAATCACGCAATCAATCAAAGTATTATTTAAACAATAATCAATAACAATACTAATTAAACAATTAATCAACTAAGGTCGGTAAATGCAGCAGGGCGGGGCTTGGGGCGGGGCCGAGCGGCATAGCAGGGCGGGGCTCGGGGCGGCTGAGGCGTGGCCGGGGCTCGGTGCGAGCAGGGGCGGACGGGCGGGGCTTGGGGCGGTACGGCTGTGGCTGCGGCGGGGCGGGGCGCGGGATGGCGGTGCGCATTGGGGCGAGGCATGGGACGGTGGTGTGCGGCGGCAGGGCGGGGCGTGGCGGCACGAGGAATCGCCAGCGTGAGGCATCTGCGGTGGCAGCGCGAGGGGCCAGCGGCGCCTTGCAGCGACGGCGGCGGGCGGAGGCGGAGTTGAGGGAGCAGCAGATCCGGGAGATCTTCAGTCAGGCACCGGGTGCCGGTCTGGGGTGGGGGGGAGATTGGCCCTGCGGCAAAGGCGAGGGAGCAGCAAATCTGGGGGAACTTCGATCGGGCGCCGGCCTGGAGATGGGGGCGGGGGTGCAGATCCGCCCTGCGGGAGAGGCGGGGGAGGAGGGGGGAGGGCAAATCCACCCTGCGCCAGAGGCGAGGCAACTTCAGTCGGGTGCCGGTGTGGGGGGGGGGGCGGCGGGGGCATCGGGCGTAGGGCAAAGAGGTCAGGCGTTGGCTGTGGGGGGAAGGAGGTGGCCTGTGAAAAGTTATCCTCAGACAAAAACAAAGTGGGCTGGGTTGGGACCTTGATATTTAACCTTGGAATTGATATTTGACCTTCATAAGGCCGGACCAAAAGTATAAATCACCCGATCGTTTCTTTACTTGTGATAGTGGCTTATTAGACAAGTATTTCGGTTAATAAGACATCGCCAAACACCATCCTCATCCATAAGCTTAAACAACCATTTACTCAAAAGACATCTATTTTAGATCTCTAAGTTTTGGATACCCAAACCTCCAAACTCCTTCGGTCTACAAATTACACTCCACTTAGTGAGTGGATACACAGCGGCGGGCCGCGTGGAGGAGGCTAGGGGCGGCTTGGTGGCGGCGCGGCAACGAGGTCGGTGAGGCGGTTGTTTAGTTACTTCGAACGTCTTGATCAGTTTGTTTTTCACAAATAACAGGCTGTGGCGAGCCAGGGCGTGTCCTGCACTGTCCACATGACTTATACGCTTCCTGGCTTGCATGCATCGGGGGCGGCGGTGGGAGGCGTGGAGCAGGCTGGACAGCGGTGCGGTGGGGGCAGGCTGGCGGCTGTGGTGGTGGAGGCGCGGGCGAGCGGGAGAGAAGCAGGCTGCGAGAAGGCCCGCTCGTGAACAGGTATATGACCCTTATTTACGCCGTGATGAATGAGGAGAACTGACTATCGATCATCAACAGCTTAGCATCTAAACATTCCATTGCAGAACAGATCCAGGGCCCGGGCCGGAGGGGGAGGTGTGAGGCGTCGGTCGGTCCTAGAAACGGCGACATATAGCGAGGAGTTAACGACCGTACGTGCTGCAGCCTAGGGATCACCAGGCAGCTCTCGCCCTGGGACACTAGGGTGGTTTACGATCAGGCTGATCATCCTTATGGAAACAAATATGCCTTCACAGCGATCTGCCCTATTGCAGGAGCTTCAGTGTGTCTCTTAGTTTCTTTTATGGATGGTTAGCTCACTCACCGACTGACCTTTTTGGCTACCTCCAAAAGAAGAGGAGGTGATTAAGGAACTGAAATAAGCCTACTTGAGCAACTTTACTTTCAGGCATATACCGGTGCTTCTGATCAAATTCTTTTATCCATCGCAGCCCAATAGTTCCTTTTCTTACTGCCTAATCTTACATTGAGGCCTACCTACGCACTTCTTTCCAATATCCTCTATCTAACAATCAAGTCGCCCCTCTGAGGCAATAGTAGAATGCGAGCCGGGAAGGGGAAGTCACTTAGTTATGACCTTTATCGATTTGAAATCGTAGAAGCAGAAGGAATGAAAGCAATCAAAGGATTGGAATACCCGAAATATCGGGGCAGAGGAGCTGAGCAAGCGAAGAGCCTCGCTGCTGTAGGTCTCTGCTATCTCCGGGGAGGGGGAGGGGACTTACCTCCGGGCGGCGGCGGCGGCGGGGACGGGCGGCGGCGACCGGGACGGCGGCGGCGACGGGGAAGTCCGGGCGGCGGCGGCGGCGGGGACGGGCGGCGGCGACCGGGACGGCGGCGGCGACGGGGAAGTCCTGGCAACGGCGGCGGCGGGGACGGGCGGCGGCGACCGGGACGGCGGCTGCGACGGGGAACTCCGGCGCGAGTCGGGAGGCGGCACTGGCCGCCTCCCGGCTCGCGCACGGGTTATATACCCCGTTATTGACGACGGTACTAGGAAACTGTCATCTGTAAGGACTTGTTGACGACGGTGCTAGGTCACCGTCGTCAATAACTCCTCAGGTGGGCCTGAATTTAGTTAAAGACGACGGCCACCGTCGTCAATAATTTATTGACGACGGTTCTCGTCTGGCTGTCATCAATAACTAAGTTATTGACGACGGCTAGATAAAGCCGTCGTCAATAACATTAAAGACGACGGCCCCATCGTCAATAAATTTGGCCGTCGTCAATGATCGTTTTTCCTGTAGTGTAGGTAGAGTGCACAGATTGGCATCAGAACCACATTGACTGTAGGACGCAAGCCTAGGTAGAATGGACACCCTAAAATACATAGGAACACCCCTCAAAACTGCTATTTTCAAAAATTTGCTTGCTGCTGCACTTCCTTGTCAATTCAGCGCTATTTTCAGCCCCTCATCTTTGGACAGCAACACCTTTGCTTCTTACTCCATAGCTTCTAAAGTTTTGGAGTTATTTCTTCCTTCTCAAAGTTTCTCATGTCCCATTTATAAACGGCGCTGGTGTTCCCGATCAACGCCATCTAACCATACATGGACTGCCAACTCACCGTGGCGTGCGTGCGCCCATGCATGGACCACCCCCGTCACATGGCGGGAACAACACCAGTTCACATAATTAAGTTTAGGATTCCCGTTGAATAAGCTTGAATAGGAGTGGTGTGAAGTTTTGTGATGATTGCTTGTGTTTGAGTGCTTAGTGTGAGTTGTGGGACGCTTCAGCGTTGTCCATATCCACACATAGTAGAGAGATGTGAGATTCTTCGGCACTTGTTCACATCCTCATATAGACTGAAATTAATTAGTTCATCCACCTTGATGCATATAGTTGAGGGGATCAGTCTAAACTTCTAACTTCTACTCTACTCAACTCTCTCTCACAGATGGTGAGGGAAAACGCCAGCCGTCAAAGGAGGAACGTTCGTGGCAACCATGAACCCCAAGAGGATGGCAACGTTAAGTTTCCTAAAAATCCTAACCCCGGGGCTGGTGCAAACAACCTTGAACGGTTGATGGCTATGCAGAACCAGCTTATGCAAACTGTGATCCAAACTTTGGGTCAGCTGCAAGCCAACAACAACAACAACAACAATCCTAACCCCGTTCCTGCACTACCACCACCCCCACCACCACCGCCACCGGTTCACAACTGACTGGGAGAGTTCATGAGGACTCGACCGCCTACTTTTGCATAAGCTAATGATCCCATGGAGGCCGACGATTGGCTGAAGTCCATGGAGAAGAAGCTTGCTATTGTTCAGTGCAATGATCGGGAGAAAGTTCTCTTCGCATCGCACCAATCTTATGGGAGCAGCCGTTGACTGGTGGGACGCTCTTTGCAATGCACATGTCGACCAGGAGACTATCACTTGGGCTGAGTTCAAGGAGAGTTTCCTCTCTCATTACGTCCCTGCTGGAGTCATGATGCTTAAAAGGCAAGAGTTCGAAGGTCTCCGCCAAGGCAGGAAGAGCGTGAATGAGTACCTCAACAAGTTCACGCAGCTGTCAAGGTATGCCCCCGAGGATGTCAACTCAGATCAAAGGAAGCAATACTTGTTCATGAGAGGGTTGAACAATGAGATCCAAGTTCAACTGCTCAACAATGACTATGCAAACTTCCAGAAGGTAGTTGACAAAGCTATAGTGGTTGAGAGCAAAATCCGTTAGATCGAGTAAGAGGGCAAGTGAAAGATGCCATACCAGCCACAAGGAAGCAATGTACGTCCCCCGTTTCATGCCCCCAGCTGCACCGCAGTATGGCTCGTCCGCTTCTACTTTTCGCCCTAATCAACTACCACAGCAACGCCCTGCCATGCAAGCACCTCATATGCCTTTGCCTCCCGCGCCCCGTCCCAACATGGGCGCATATGCTCAAAACCACCCTTGCCCCAACATTCATGCTGTCTTGGGCAACAAGGCATGCTTTTCATGCGGAGAGACGGGACACTTTGCAAATCAGTGCCTGAGGAAAGGCCTTGGACAGCCGACCAACGTGCCAAGACAGAACCCACGGCCAAACGGGGGAGCTACGCAAGGTAACCGTGGGCAGTCGAACTACCCTCGTGGCAACGTGAATCATGTCTCCGCTGAGGAGGCGCAACAGGCTGAGGACGTCGTGATTGTTATGTTCCTTGCCAACTCCAACCCAGCTACTGTTTTATTTGATTCCGGAGCATCACATTCATTCATATCATCCAAGTATGTTGCCAAGTATAATCTGCCCATATCACACATGAAATATACTATGTTGGTTAATTCTCCCTGTGGAGAGATGAGGACTAATATAGTATGTCCAAAAGTAAACCTTAAAATAAGGGGGGTAGACTTGCTTGCCAACCTTATTGTCTTGTATTCTCAAGGGCTTGATATAATCCTTGGAATGGATTGGTTAAGCAAGCACAACGGAGTGATCCAATGTGCCGAGAGGAGCGTGCAGTTGACAAATGAGCACGGTACTCGTATTGAGTTCGAGTCAGCCCAACCAGCAACCGAGAAGGCAACGTTGAACCACGTCGAAGAAGCAACATTAGAAAGCATTCCGGTAATTCAAGAATATTCGGACGTGTTCCCGGAAGAACTTCCAGGTATGCCACCTGACCAGGACATTGAGTTTGTCATTGATTTAGTACCTGGAACTGCACCCATAGCGAAGAGGCCATATAGGATGCCCGTTAATGAACTAGTGGAACTTAAGAAGCAAATTCAGGAGCAGCTAGAAAAGGGTTTTATTTGCCCAAGCTCGTCACCATGGGGAGCCCCCGTGCTCTTCGTAGACAAGAAGGATGGGACCCAAAGAATGTGTGTGGATTATAGGTCTCTCAATGAGGTGACGATCAAGAATAAATACCCGCTGCCCCGTATAGAGGACCTGTTTGACCAAATGAAAGGTGTCCTTGTTTTCTCCAAGATTGATCTTCGGTCGGGATACTTCCAGCTGAAGATTAAGCCCTCCGACATACCCAAGACTGCCTTTCAAACACGGTATGGTTCGTATGAACATTACCGTTATGTATTTTGGGTTAACGAATGCACCCGCATATTTCATGTACCTCATGAATAAGGTCTTCATGGAATACTTGGACAAATTCGTCGTGGTTTTCATCGACGATATCATGGTGTATTCGAAAAGTGAGGAAGAACATGAATAACACTTAAGATTGACATTGCAGAAACTGCGAGAGCATCAATTGTATGCCAAGTTCAGCAAGTGTCAATTTTGGCTAAAGGAGATATCGTTCCTAGGCTACATCATCTCCGAGAGAGGAGTATCGGTTGATCCCGGAAAAGTGGGAGATGTTCTGAAGTGGAACCAACCGCAGAATGTGAGAGATATTCGGAGTTTCCTTGGGATGGCTGGATACTACCGATGGTTCATCAAGGATTGCTCCAAAATAGCGAAGCCTATGACTGAATTCCTAATGAAGGGAAAAGCATTTCAGTGGACACCCATGTGTCAAGAAAACTTTGAGGAGCTCGAGAAAGGCTAACCACAGCGCCGGTGTCGGTATTGCCGGACGTAAGCAAGAGTTTTGACATATATTGTGACGCATCAAGACAAGGGCTTGGATGTGTGCTCATGCAAGATGGACAAGTGGTAGCCTATGCGTCGAGACAACTAAAGAAACACGAGCTGAATTACCCCACACATGACTGGAAACTCGCAGCCGTGGTACATGCCTTGAATATTTGGAGACATTACATCCTTGGCCACCGATGTGAGATCTATACGGATCACAAAAGCCTCAAGTACATATTTGCCCAAACGGATTTGAATTTGAGGCAACGTCGATGGCTGGAATTTATCAAGGATTATGATGTTGGAATCAACTATCACCCTGGAAAGGCCAATGTAGTAGCTGATGCATTGAGCCGAAAGGGAGCATGTCACCAACTCACGGTTCGGGAGCTACCGCCCGAGCTGCGTAAGGAATTCGAACGGTTACATCTTGGGTTTTTGAACGAGATGGAAGTGATGGAGCTCCATTCTTTGCTGGAACAAGAGATAATAGATGGCCAAGCAATGGATGAGGAAATCAAGGAGATGAAGGAAAGAATCCGACAAGGCATAGAAAAGGACTTCAAGGAAGATGAGAAGGGTATGTTTTGGTTAGAAAAAGGATTTGTGTGCCTAACGTGAAGCACATCCGTGACATGATATTAAAGGAGGCACATGACTCACCTTATTCCATACATCCCGGCAGTACAAAGATGTACAAGAACCTGAAAACTTGTTATTGGTAGGATGGTATGAAAAGGGACATAGCGGACTATGTTGCCTTATGCGATACGTGACAACGGGTGAAGGCCGAACATCAAAGACCCGCTGGACTGTTGCAACCATTGAAAGTACCCGAGTGGATGTGGGAAGACATCAGCATGGATTTCATCATGGGATTACCACGTACTCGGTCGGGTTACGACTCCATCTGGGTTATTGTGGACCGATTGACGAAAACAGCTCATTTTCTTCCTGTTAGAACCATGTACCGTGTCGTAGATATAGCCGAGCTGTACATGGAGCAAATTGTGTGCCGTCATGGGGTTCCAAAGAGGATAGTTTCAGATCGGGGTACCCAATTTACCTCTAGGTTCTGGAAGAAGCTGCATGAAGCTATGGGTACACAACTGGATTTCATCTCCGCTTATCACCCGCAAACCGGTGGGCAAACTGAGAGGACAAATCAAATCTTAGAGGACATGTTGAGAGCCTGCGCCTTGAAACATGAGTGTAGTTGGGATAGGAGCTTGTCGTATGCTGAGTTCTCATACAATAACTGTGACGCCCTCAATTCTGTGGAAAACCACGGAACCAAGAACTAATGCATATGTGTGCCCAGGATGTTCATCACACATACACATATATTTCACAAACTGAATTCAGAATATATATAACCACGAATAACAGAGTTTATTACAACATCTCATGAGTCTTGGACTCATGCTTACAGCGGAAGTCTTATTTCTATGCAGCGGAAGTCTTATTTTAATGCGGAAGCAAAAACTAAGCAGAAGTGGCTCCATCTCTACTCCTTCCACATGCAAGGTTGAGAATAGATCACACGCCATAATGCTCCACTTGGTCTTCATAGTAGGTTCCTCCTGCTGTTGATGATGAAGTAATAATGCAAGTTTGAGTACAATGATGTACTCAGCAAGTGTGGGAAAACACATGATATGCAGCTCATAAACAAGGTAGGCATAAAAGGCTTATTTGCAGAAAAGCAGATTTGCAAAACCATGATAAAACAGCAACTTAACTTTAGATGTAATCCCAGCATGTATTAAATTACCAACATATCTCCATCACTTCCTGTGTTCCATCCGAACATTAACCAATCCTTTATTCATACTCACGAATACCTCCTCGTATTCGCTACCATCTCAACTCGTAAAACAACCTCGTCTCGCATCGAGACCAATCTCATGTCATGACCCAACAGTCATGCAACCATCTCATCACCCAGACTCAACAGTCCCAAACCATAACCAAATCAATACTCATAACCAAGAACCTTCCCAATAACCATCCCAATATCCATCCCAACTAATCATGGCAATTTAGCCAGGTGCTCGTGACCGTAAGCTCGGCTATCATGATAGTTTTAGACTCTGCTGAGTGTGCACCTCTTTACCCACAAGTTTGTGATTTCGTCACCCGTCGGTGACTGCAGAACCTCCATTATACCAGTACACATCCGTCGGTGTATGGTCAAGAGATCACAAAATAGCCTTTACAAAGGGGTCACTAGATGTATGGACTCACTAAGGTTTCAACGGCAGGCTAGAATCTCCAATTCTCCCACCCACGGGCCCCCTCTTGTGCCATGCAGTTCCCAGGGCAGTCCTCACTCGACTCCCATTCACCGCGCCTTCCACAGTCCATAACACTCTAGCAACTTACCTAATTACTCAGCTAAGCCGCACCCATACTTGGCCTTGTGGTGGCACTGTTGTCCTGGCATGTGCATGCATGAGCCGGTCCTTAGATCTACGGCAAGTAAAACCACCATCTCATGCTACCTCATTCACAAACCCAGGCTCGCCTAGATCTCCCTCCGATCCATGTTCATTAACATCATCAGTTTCTCATTATCATTATGAGTGCAGTTAGCTAGACACGTCTATCTCGCTCCCCAATCCCATAGACTCAGCGAAGCATAAAGCAAAAACCATACTTGACTTATAAACTTCCCAGGCGACAAGGGTGGTTTAACCAAAACTAGTAAACTCCTATAAAAAGGGTTTCCCATCATGTTTGACTCAGTACGCACACCTTTTTGCACAACAAAACAGTTTTACCCAAAACATAGGATCAATATGGTCAAGGAGCACTTGCCTTGCTCTTGCAGTTCCGGTTGATCTTGATTCTCAAAACCTGGTTGTTGCAGTTTGTCGTAGACAGCTCCCTGAGCTTGTCCTGCTAGGTAGGATCACGTGCATACAGGATTCACAGCAATCAATATTTCTGCACAAACCTTAAACTAGATGTGATGATGCATATGCATGCTATCTCATGATTAGTTTTATTAGATTGATCAGTACGTGTTCTTGCATGGCCTTGTATGGACAGAGGTGTTCGGATCAAAGGTGGACGTGGCGATGATCTTGTCTTTAGATCAAACTGACCATCAAGTGATCTGCCCACGAGAAGGCTTCTGTTCGAAAGGAATTGAAGAACAGATGCAAAGAGATGAACACAATGATATTGAAGTCCTACCTCACGTTCTTCTTGACTTCGAGGTCCTCCTCAGACCGCTCGGTTCTTCTCCGATGATCTCCCTTGTTGCGCTTCAACGATGGTTTGCTCGGCGAGTTAGGGCTAGGGCTCTAAGTCGTCGGCTCAGGAGTCGAAAGAGAAGTTTGTGGTTTCGGCCAGAGGTTTTGGGTTCTATTTATAATCGGGAAGAGAAGAGTCCTAATCTGATTGTATCCCGAATAAGAGTCTTATTCAGATCTTTGTTGGATCCTATTATCTTGTCTTTAGTATCATCGTGGAATTTAGATCGGTTTCTGTTGCGTACCGGTACTTTACACGTAAAACCCGCTCCAGAACTCGTTACCTCCGTGATGATGAGCTCCGGAAGCTCCACGTGTCCTCCGGGGCCTGGTATCTCCTCGTCCGTAGAGACGAGCTCCGGTTGTGCCGCGTGTCACGAGCGAGACCTCCCCCTTCTTCGGAGGTGCGCTCTGCGCACGTCACGTGTTGGCACCGGTCTTCCCTCTCTTCCTTTCTCAGGAACATACCCCGAGGTTGACACATGTCCAGCAACGACGGACCTTCCGGAGATAAGCTCCGGTGGTGACACGTGTTCGATAGATCCGGACTCCTTTTGAGATGAGCTCCGAGATCGACATGTATCCCGCGCGACTGGTCCTCTAATTTCCGTGAGGACTAGCTCCGAGGATGACACGTGCCTTGCAGAAATGCCTTTGCTTCTTCTGCAGAGGCTAGCTCCGTGGGCAACACGTGTCCCACAGGATCGGACCTCTCCCCTTTGTAGCGACGAGCCCCGAACCTGCCACATAGCTCTTTCAGCGGCGGACCTCTCTTCACTTTGCAGGGACGAGCTCCGAACACGCCACGTGGCCAGCGGCCGCGGTAAGCTGTCTTCGGTGTTCTCGGAGGGCTTTATTGGCTATTCTTTTGATAATTCTCTCTGTTCCTATTTTTATTAAAATGTGTCCTCTTCATAGAACATGAACATATGCTGACACCCGAGGCGAGGGTGTCACAATAACAGCTACCAAGCCAGCTTGAAGATGTCACCTTTTGAAGCATTGTATGGTAGACGGTGTAGAACGCCGCTGTTCTGGAATGAGACCGGAGAGAACCAAGTGTTTGGACCCAAAGTGCTGCAAGACGCCGAGAAGCAAGTCCAAACAATGCGGGAGAACTTGAAGGCTGCTCAGTCACGACAAAAAGGTTATGCAGACAATAGGCGAAGAAAATTGACCTTCGAAGTAGGAGACTTCGTGTACCTTAAGGTATAGCCTATCCGTGGCTAACGATGTTTCAATGTCAAAGGCAAGTTAGCACCTCGCTACATCGGGCCATTTAACATTTTGGGCAAGCGAGGAGAGGTATCTTATCAACTAGATCTCCCAACGCACCTCTCCGACGTGCATGACGTGTTTCACGTATCCCAACTCAAGAAGTGCTTGAGAGTACCATAAGAACAAGTACCGATGGATGAGCTTGAGCTTCAAGAGGATCTGACCTATGTAGAGCACCCTGTCCGAAGTTTTGACGTGAAGGAAAGGGTCAAGAGGAACAAAGTGATCTGTTGGTGCAAGGTACAACGGAACCATCACACGGAAGCCGAAGCTATATGGGAACGTGAGGAATACCTCAAGGCAGAATTCCCTCACCTATTCTCTACTCTATTGAATCTCTAGGGCGAGATTCAGTTTAAGATGTGTAGGTTTGTAACACCCTCAATTTCATATTCATGCATTGCATATAGAAAAACATTATAAAAGAAATAGAAATGGGAAAGAATCATAAAAATGGGAGAAAGATAGCTGAAAAGAGTGAATTCCAATTCGCCGAGGAGCGATGCCGACACTTCCCGTGGCCGCTGGCCACGTGGCGCCTTCGGAGCTCATCCCTGCGGAGGGGGTGAGGTCCGGCATTGCTGGCCACGTGGCAGGCTCAGAGCTCGCTTCAGGAGAAGGGGCGAGGTCTGACCCCGCTGGACACGTGCTGCCTTTGGAGCTAGTCTCTGCAGAGAAGCGAGGCTCAGCCCTGCGGGACACGTGTTGACTACGGAGCTAGTCTCTGCAGAGAAACGAGGCCCAGCCTGCAGGACACGTGTCAACTTCGGAACTCACCCCTGCGGAAGGGATGAGGTCCGAGCCACGGGATACGTGGCAGGCTCGGAGCTCGCCTCCGAGAGGTCCGCCCCGCTGGACACCTGTCGACCTCGGAGCTCGTCTCTGAGTAGAAAGGAGGTCCGGCGCTGCTGGGCACGTGGCATTCTCGGAGCTCACCTCTGGGTGGTCCAACACTGCTGGACATGTGTTGTCCTCGAAGCTCACCTCCGAGGATAAGAGAGGTCCGACGCTGTTGGACACGTGACGCTCTTGGAGCTCGCCTCCGAGGAGAGGGGAGGTCCCACCCACCAGACACGTGGCGCATGCGGAGCTCGCCTCTGAGGAGAGGGGAGGTCCCGCCCACCAGACACGTGGCGCACGTGGAGCTCTTCTCTTAGAAGAGGGGAGGTCCCGCCCGCCAGACACGTGGCGCACACGGAGCTCGCCTCTGAGGAGAGGGGAGGTCCCGCCCGCTAGACACGTGGCGCACGCGGAGCTTTCCTTTGAGGGAGAGGAAGGTCCCGCCTGCCAGACACGCGGCGCAACCGGAGCTCACCCCTGAGGAAAAGGGAGGCTCAGCCCCTGCTGGACACGTGGTGCCTCCGGAGCTCACCCTGCGGAGGTGACGAGATCCTTAGGCAGTTTTTCTCCTGTGTGCGCCGGAATACACGGTACTGAGGAAACCGACACGATTTCCACGTTGTTACCGCACCAAATCAACTGGAAATAAGTTGTTAGGATCGAAAACAAATTGAATAGGACTCTTATTTGAAATCCAAATTGAGTAGGACTCTTCTTTCACCCCTTATAAATAGAACCCAAAACCCCTGGCCGCAACCACGTACCTATTTTTCACCTCCCGAGTCAACGACTTAGAGGCCCTAGCCCCCAACTCGCCGAGTTAACCCCCTTCGCTGGAGTTCAGCCACCGGTGAGACCGCCGACGAGCCCCGTTACGCTCGCCGGAAGAGAGCCGACGATCTGATCTGCTGCCATTGCTAGGAGGTAGGCCGAGGTAGGTCTTTGTACCCATCTTATGATATCGTCGCGGATTCTACACATCTGTTTTCTTCGAACAGAAGCTTTTTCGTGTGGACAGATCATGTGTTGATTGGTTTTTGACGGTGGAATTGATGTAGATCTTGAGTCAAGATCATCACCATGTCCACACTTGATCCTTACACCCTTGTTCACCATAAAACCCCATGCAAGCCATTAAAACATGCAAGAACACGTACAAACTAGTTTAATAAAACATCACCATAGGATCTACACCATTGCATCTTAAGTAGAGTTTGTGCATGATGTTTGATTGCTGTAAATCTTGTATGTGCGTGGTCGTGAGTAGAAGGACAAGCTCAGGAAGCTATCTACGAAGGACTACAGCACCAAGACTTGAAGACACGTGAGCAACAAAAGCCACAGGAACAAGGCAAGTGCCCCTTGACCATATTGATCCCATGTTTCGGAAACTGTTTTGTTTGCGAAAACATGTATGCTTGAGTCAACTTGATGGGAAACCCTTTTATAGGAGTTTACTAGTTTTGTTAACCATCCTTGTTGCCGGGAAAGTTGATGAGTCGGGTATGGTCGCTTTTGCTTTTTGCTTCGCTAATCTACGGGATATGGGAAGCGAGATAGAACGTGTCTAGCTACTGCACTCATATAAATAATGATAGTAAGAACTTGATGATAATAATGAGCATAGAATCGGGGGAGATCTAGGCAAGCTTGTTTCGTGGATGTGGTAGAATGAGATGGTGGTTTACTTGCCGTAGATCTAAGGACCGGTTCATGCCAGCACATGCCAGGAAAATAGTGCCACCACAAGGCCAAATATGGGTGTGGCTTAGCTGACATTAGGTAAGTTGCTAGATTGTTATGGACCCTGGAAGGCGCGGGGAATGGGAATCGATAGAGGACTGCCCTGGGAACTGCATGGCGCAGGAGGGGGCCCGTAGGTGGGAGAATGGTGATTCGAGCCTGCTGGTGAAACCTTAGTGAATCCATACATCTAGTAGCCCCTTTGTAAAGTCTATTTTGTGATCCCTTGGCCATACACCGACGGTTGTGTACTGGTATAATGGAGGTTCTGTAGTCGCCGACGGGTGACGAAATCACAAACTTGTGGGTAAAGTGGTGCCACATCTTAAGAGTGTAAAACTATCATGATAGCCGTGCTTACGGTCACAAGCGCCTGGCCAACTCACATGATTAGATGGGATGGTTGTCGGGATGGTTATTGGTATGGTTATGGTATGGTCTTGAGGTTGGTTTCGGGACTGTTGAGTCTTGGTAATGAGATCGGTTTCAGGACTGTTGAGTCATAACTATGAGTTTGGTTTTCGGTTATATGATTATGAGATGGATATGACAATGAGATGGTTATCTTGAGAATGAGATAAAGTTGAGAAATATTAATGGTTGGTTGAGACATGAAAAGTGGTGAATCATGAAGGAGGTATGTTGCTGTTTTACATAAATATATGTTGGGATTAATTTTACTTAAAGATAGTTGCTGTTTTTATCATGTTTGTGAAATAAACTTTGCTTTCTGCAATTAGCTTTTTTATTCCCTACCTTTCTGTAAGCTACATGTCATACTTTTCTCGCACTTGCTGAGTACGACATGTACTCACCCTTGCATTATCATACAAACCTCAGCAACAGGAGAAGAGTACTTGGAAGATCATGTAGAGTACTAGGCGTGCGAACTACCGTCAACTTGCCTGTGGAGTTGGAGATGGAGCTGCTGCTGTTTAGTTGCTTCCGCTATCGTTTAGAGACTTCCGCTGCTAGAATAAGTTAGAGACTTCCGCTGTAAGAATAAGCTAGAGATTCATGTAATAAAGTACTTAAACACTATTTATTCGTGGTTATATTCTGAATTCAGTTTGTGGATTACATGTATATGTGTGATGAACATCCTGGGCACACATATGCATTAGCTGGGTTCCTTGTTTTACGGGACTGGGCATCACACCATCTTTCATTGATACTTATATAAAAGGGCTAAAGGCACCGACGAAAATCAACATTGCACTCCGACAGCCACTCAAAACTTGGTGCGTCATATTACTTAAGTTAATGAATGACAATGACATTGTTGTAAAGGTTGTTCATAATTATATTTTCCTACAGGAGAAATATGCTAAAGAGGTGGTGCGACGTCACGGAGATGACTATGATTGGAGAAAGCAAGACGTCGACGTCGTTGCTTTGTACCAATCCAGTGGAGGAGAGCGTCATGGGAGGTGACTTGTAGCTCTCTTATTTTTTTATTCTAATACTTAATTGGTTTTCAAGTGTCAATCTTATAATTATTATTGTAGGTATTCAATGTTTAATGATATCATGAACTCGGATGTGGTTCTCTCGGAGTCACGGTCAACACAGAGCAGACAAAGTTCTACACAGCGATTGCGTTCAGGAGATAATTCTCAGTTAAGAATAGTGGAGGAACGCATGAGACAACAGGAAGAGTTTATAAAATCATAAAATGACTACTTCTCAAGTCTTGCAACATGGCAACAACAGATGTAGGTACGTTATTAAGAGTTGAATTATTTATATAATCAATTTAGATAACGATTGTGCTAAACAGTTTAGAAACAATTTAGGGATACTTTTCTCAACTTGAATTGCCTGTCGCCATGCCACCGCTGCCGCCGCCTCCACAGTTTCCTACGTATCCCCCGCAACCTATATCTACACCCCCTCTTACCGCTGGAACACAGGTATATTAGGTTCTTCATTTTATTATAAAATGGTAGTAATATTGTAACATGTCTTATTTTAATTGTAAGGGATCATTGTCAATGCCTGTTAAAAATTTGCAAACTCCATCTCCAGTGGGACAATGTGGAGAATACAACTTTATCGATATGTACTTTGCTCCTGGCGGTAGCAACTAGGTAAGTTATTTAAATGAGATAAACATCTTTGCTAAATGATTACTATTATGTGATACTAATTTGCTAGCATTTTCGTCTAATAGCTTATATTCACACTTGCAGGCCGTCTAGAGAAAATACTACTTGTGCTAAAAGCGAGAGGTTGATGGTCGATCTTTGTGTTTAATGTGTGTTGATGGTCAAACATGAATGTATCATACATAGTAATAAACAGTTTTATGTATTTAATGTGCGTTGAATATGCTTATATATTGAACTTAATTTTGTTTTCTTTATTAAGTGTGATGAAATGTGTCAAAAATAATTGGTTTAGGCAATATTAAATTCTTATTTTCGTGGGTCAGCAAAAAGCCCATGACAATATGACCATTATATTTTCGTGGGACTAAAAATGGCACATGACAATATGGTCAAAATATTTTCGTGGGCCAGCTCTGGCCCATGAAAATAAGTATTTTCATGGGCCTTGCCTGGCCCATGAAAATAAGTCACGAAAATACTTATTTTCGTGGGCCAGAGCAGGCCCATAAAAATACTTATTTTCATGGGCCAGACCTGGCCCACAAAAATATTTATTTTCATGGGCCAGTCTAGGCCCACGAAAATAATTTTTATTGTCGTGAGTCTTAGTTAGCCGACGAAAATATAGATATTTTCGTGGCCCGTAGACAAAAAAATTTATTTTGAACAGCTTAATTTTATGGGCCAGGGGCACACGAAAATAATAGCAAAACCCACAAAAATATATATTGTCATGAGCTTTTTGTTATTTTCGTGGGTTCCCGGCCGACGAAAATAAGTCAATTTCCTGTAGTGATCCTCAAGCTGTCACGGTGCTCTCTGAGCAATCCCTTACCGTTTTTATGTGGTGTCGAAGGTTTCCGACCACGTCGGAACCCTAGCGGCCACTGCCGCCGTCGCGCACCCCTTTCCGGGCATTTCCGGCCGCCGGCGACCATCCAGATGGGTTCAGCGTGTCGATATTGGGGCAGGCAGCAAGTTTTGGACCGTGAGGTAGCTGGGAAGGCTGTTCCGGCAACCCTCACCGGCGCAGGCCACAGAGCGCCACCGCCCGACTCGTTTTTGGCACGAGGTAGAAGAAGGTCTGGGGCATGGGACCCACTGGCAGGTGTTTAAACATTTCTATAATTACCAGATTTCAGTTTAAACTTTGAAGAGCCACAACTTTGTGTAGGAGTGTCCAACAATTGTCAAATAAATTTTGTTGGATTCCTCTCAGAGAGTACTATACAGGAGAGTAGACCAATATTTATGAAAATCCGTGGATTTGGCACATTAATTCTTTTAAAATAATTTTTGTAGGATTTATTCCAGGAGTTCTGTTATTTGGAAAATTCCCAATTTTGGGCAGGACATTCTTCCAAGTATACTTGAACTCCAGTAAAAATTTCAGAGGCATTGGACCTCATTTACTTGGTCAAATGAGGTGTTAATTCTTTAAATCTCTGAAAATTGGAAAATAGAACAGAGCCCATTTTCAGTTTTTCCCCAAAACTTGTAAAATCATATCTTTGTGTAGGAAAATCCAAATATAGTGATTCAAATTGGGTTAGATTCATATTGAAATACTCTATACAAATATGCAACCCAATTAGCATGAAAGTAAATAATTAATGCTGGAAAATTCTTTGAAGCTTATAAGTAATAGAATTTTAGAGGGAGTTTGGTTCATCAAAAAATCCTCAAATTTTGCCTGAATAATTCATACAATTTTATTGAACGTGTAAAAATTTCAGCTCATTTATAGTTGATCTGTGTTGGAGAATTCAAATTTCAATGTCATGTGTTCAAATGAATACAGAAACTTTTCAGAAAAGTCCCATAGTTGGGAAATTCAGTTCTCGGCAATTCTTAGCTCCAAAAATACTAGAACAATTCATGCATGCTCTATGAACTATAATTGAAATTTTAGTTTACTAAGTTTGGCATGAACATAGGAGTTACTTCAGAATTAATTACTTGTGTCTTAATTACTTAAGGAATTGTTCTGAATAAATCACTCAGTGAAAAGTGCTAAATTTTGGTCCAGAATCTTTTCATGTGACAAGGAACTCACATGCAGATTTTCAGCTCAAGTTTAGCCCTGGATATTCCTGTCCTTGTTCTCCATGCTTATGTATGTGAGAAACACATAAGGATTAGTGTGGAAATTATGGGAGACACAATTTCCATCCACATTAGCTGCAAACTGGCAAGCTAAATCTCTGTGTAGTGTATGACTTCCTGTAAAAAATTCGAAGTCATTGGAGATCAGAATCTGTAGTTATATCCAAATCATGTTACCTCCACTTATGTGTTCATTAGAAACTTAGCTAGGGAGGTAATTAAACCCCTAAGGCAGATGTTAGTTTCCTTGAGTTCTTTGCACAACAGAGGCAACAACATCATCCTAACACCTCCACACAGCCTCTGTTCTTAAGAAGTTTAAATCTCTTATGTCTTTAAATTGCATTATAAAAGATTATGCATATTCATATCGATAGTGCTCACGACGAAGGACATCGATGGAGTCATCCCTTGACGTGTGGATCAGTTGAGCAAATTCAGAAGGATCAAGGGATCGAAGATCACTAACTTCTATTATATACTACTACACTGCACAACAGGCAAGCTCCGGTTTGCATTAGCCTTTTTATAAACTTTATTGTTTTGAGAACTTACATTGAGTATCCACTTTACTTATGCATTAGAGTCTTGTTTGAAAACCTAAATGCATAGCCAAGAAAACCCTGGTTTTGGGCTTAGGTTGTAAACCTCGAGTAGCCACTGCAATGCTAAGATAGTGTAGGATTCGGTACAAGTCGAGTAGTTGGAACTGCTCACGAGAATAGGCTAGAGGCACACCACTCGGTAAGAGATAGAAAATGCAACACATGGCAAGAAAAATGAGACCGAGCAGAGAGTAAGGGCACCAGGACGTTGGGGCCTGGGTGCCATGGCTCCGCTTGTTTTGATTGAGGACCGAGCCCTGTGCGGGCCTGTTGAACAAGCTAGAACAGTACCGAAGACCTACCGGATATATGGGAACCGGGAAACCGATGTAATTCGGGTAGCTGGGTGTTGAGGCATTGCTTGTCGTCCAGAGGGTAGGTTGAGAGCTTGAGGTGTAAATCGGCTGGCGGCACTGTGGATGCGCGCGCAGAGACCTCTTGCTCAGGACCATAGGACCCGTTCAACATCTGGCTGACGGATGAAAGGTGGTTGCGTATGACATCCGTGATGGTTGCTGTAGGAAACGTCGAGTACGGGCGTACATGACGGGTTATTCAGGTAACCCTGCAGGTGTAAATCTATTATAATCACCGTCCCTCGCTGTCAGTGAGTACCACTTATTCACTGTACCATGACGTAGAAAGAACAGGATCGTTCCATGTTAAAATGTTGCTGATTGAAAGAGGTAATTTGCTTGTTAATGACTTGTTTTAGTTTTAGAGCTAATTAAAGTTCTTTTCAACCATGGGCAAAGCACATGAGAGAAATGCGTTTCTTGTTTGATCGCGGCTCTCTTAAGTTATTAGCACGAGGTTCTCCACAACTTGCTGCTAAACTTGAAAGTAAGGTTCAACTTGGTAGGCGTGTCTTTTGCAACTTACTTTCCTATTACATACTGAAATTCTAGCATGTAGAGTTACATGTTTAGGTGAGACGGGTCAGTCTTGCTGAGACTATGTGCTCACGCTTGGTATATGAGTGGTTTTGCAGGTTAACATCGGTACTTATGAGAAGGTTGTCCAGTGAGACTCAGAGACTCTCGAGTTGTTTAACACATGGAGGAACAGGCCGCTGCAGTTGTCTTCGTGTTGCTAGCGAGAAGAGTCCGCGGGCTGGACATCTTCTCAAGTGCTTAGTAGTTATTCGACATGAGATGATTATAGTCTTTCGCTGTAGTTATTTGATGTAAATTATTTACAAAGAACATTTGTAAGCTTCCGCTTTTGATTTATGTAATACATGTTTCCTTATATGTGTGCTGTTGGGTGCCGCATATCACGGCACCCCCCAATGCGATTCTGGGGCGAGCGGCACGGCCCCGTGATCGGGTCCGGGCCCTGTCAGCATGGTATTAGAGCCGCATTGGTAATGGCGCACGGAATAAGGATCGTATTACGACAAAAACTTAGGTTACGGTGAGGATACAGTACTAGGCCCACATAAGGACTACTATATTACCCTATTATGAAGGTGGCAATCTAACTTATGTGTTATGTCAGAAAATCATGCATCTCAGGACTTCATACGTCTTGGGGGTGCATGTAAGCGCTGTCCACCAGTGCGCAGAAGCCGAAGGGTGGAGCCTCACGGGTGGCAGGTAACCCGGCCAGCTTTATTATCCTCTACGATTCTTCATGTCGTTTGGGGTATTCGAGCAATGCCCTTCCGTGGCGTGCTACGGGCAAATATGGGAGACCCCGTCACGTGGTTAGTAACATGAACACGTAGCTCAAGGCATGTTTGGCTTGAGAACACCTGTGCGAGTGATGACGGACGGGTGTATGGAACTGTATTGGGACCGGGTTCGGTGTGCAGCCGGACCTGACGATTGTGTGTAACTTATGCAGGTGATAACCACGAAACCATAGTCCGGGTAGAACACGTTTGCAAGTAATCGTCGTAGTACCACCTAAGGATACGTATATGCCGGTGTAAGCCGGTTAGGATTTTCTTTTGTGAGGTAAGGTAGTACCGTCATATGTCTTACGGTGCATTGCCACCGTACTACACTTTATAACTTCTTTCCTATGAATAAATCATTCATAACTAACTTTTAACTAAAAATGGAAGTTGGAAAACACATATTTGTTACTGAACTCTTCATTTGAACTAAGTTTCAATGGGGAGAATTGATAGGCTTCTATGTTTCTCAAAAACAGAGTGCTCTGTTCTGGGAGAGATTTTTGCTGGACTTTGACAGAGCATAACTCTGAGTAGGTTGACCCAATGGAGGTGTATGATACAGTTCTGGAAATTTTTTAAGTGCTCTACAACTTCTTCGTAGACCTCCAGAGCAAAATCACACTCCAAATTGGTTGAATGTCCAGTTGAATACAAACTGTTCAGAAAACAGGACAGGTGCAAACCTCTCTGGACATTTCTGTTTTTCGACCATAACTCTCTGTAGAAAAATTCCTAAGGGTCATATGATACACCGTTGAAAAAGTTATGAGATATGCAACATTGTTGTAGTTCAAAGTTTGTTCAGATTCATATTGTATTTGCTTATACAACAGTGATAAAACCAGCCACATACAAAGGAGATGCTGACAAATTTTATCCAGGAATTTTGTCAACTTTGTAAAATCATAACTTTTGATCCAGAAGTGATATAGAGGCGTTTGAATACTCTTGGAAAGATATTGAAGTTATATTTAACATTGGTATTCAACTTGAGTTATGAAAATGCTTTTAACTGGATCAAAATCTAGATTTAGTGCATCAAGGTCTGTTCTGGTCAGAGAAGAGGAAAATGAATGATATCGTGCAGGCTAGCACATGTTATGTGTCCTAAAAGTACCGGTTGGTGTACCGAACGCCATATGGTGAAATATGGAGGCCCCTGTACGAATAACTCCTCAGAGGTTGATTGCTGGTCAAGTACCACAACTTGCACCACCTCCAGAGCAGCAACATCAGATGGTGGTTTGTGCTCCATCGCTTCAGCTATATGTACCTAGCTTCCAAACACAAGTTAGTGAAGAACGGAGCGACATCCGTGCTCCACTTGTGGTTGGATGGGCCATTATGCTAGGTATTGTCTTGTGACACCCGGTTCCGAAAATAGAACCAAGTGAATGCATATGTGTACCCAGGATGTTCATCACACATACACATGTATTCGACAAACTGAATTCAGAATATAACCACGTAGGAATAATGTTTAAGTACTTTATTACAATGACTCAATGTCTCACTCATGAATCTCTAACTTATTCTTGCAGCGGAAGACTCTAAACGACAGCAGAAAATGGCTAAAACAGCAGGCTCCAACTTCAACTCTGTCACATCCGGTTTCTCCGAAGAACAACCGAGTGAATATCACATGTATGCCGGGATCATTCTCTCATACATGTGGTGACAAATAGTGAAGTATTATTTATTACAAGCGAAGTGTTCAAATATAAAATGAGTCTTACATAGCATAATATCTCAATGGACGATAATATGTTCATAATGTGTAAATAAAATAGCAGCGGAATATAAATCTTGTGGGCAACTTCACAGGCGTTGCCCGGGGGACTTCATGAACCTAGAATCCTTCTTCAGGTCCGAAGTCTTGGTCATTGAACACCACATCATCCCCTTGACCTGAGCAGAAATTTAAACCAACAGAAAAGCAAGGTTGAGTACCGTTGGTACTCAGCAAGTGTGGGAAAGTTATGTCATGCATGGCTAGAGCAAGGAGAGGTTGAACTAATGGTTAAAGCACTACGCAATTAATATCTATCACCTTAGCTTCTTAAGCACCTACATTACTACACAGATGAAATGGTCCCAATCCCTCAACCCATCATCAATATCAAGTAAACATAATCTCATCTCCAATGTTAAGCTTCCGGCTTAACCTCCACAACTTCCCAATCCATCATCCTCTAATCATGAATAAGTCCAAGCCGCTCTTGACCGTGAGCACGGCTGTCATGACAGTTTTGACTCTGCAGAGTTTGCACCACTGTACCCACATGTAGTGATTTCATCCCCCGTTGCCGGGTGGACTAAAAGAACCTCCATTATGCCAGTGGCCGCGAACCACATTCACACTTCCGAGGTGTGTAGCCAGGAGATCACTACGAGGCCTTTACAAAGGGATCCCCGACGAGCATGGGCCCACTGAGGTTTCACCCCTAACAGCATACAAGAGGCTCCAACCCCGCTGCAGTGGCCCCCTCTTGAGCCTTGTGGTTCATATGGTAGTCTAGCTGACACCTATTCCCCACACCATCTAAAACACCCATACTACGCCGGGATACACCTAATAAATTGGCCAAGCTGCCCCATCGCAGCATGTGGTTGGCACGGTAAGCCAGGTTACATGCTCCATGAACCGGTCCTTAGGATCCAGGCAAGCACTAAACACAAACTCGAGTCTCGTGCACACAGCACCAACCAAATCATCCAACATGCCTCGATCCCTACCTCTACATAACTCATATTATCTCATTCAAGAGTAAGGTAAATAAGTTGATGATCTCATATCCCACTTATCCCATTCTAAGCATGGCTAAGTATACGTAATATGAATGAATGACATAATAAAATAAATCCCACCCCAGGCTACAAGGAAGTAAGAATATGAAACTCTAGGGAAACTTCCTAGCTTGGATACTATGTTCCAAATTGACAATGCAAGTAATTAATATTCTAACTACACACCCTAGTATAGGATCAAAGTGGTCAAGGACACTTGCCTTCTTCCTGCTGCTCTGGGAATGGAAAGTCTTGGTCTTGGAAGGTGAGAACTTGCTCTGGGGCAGGTTCTACTCATGCCAATACACATAGCAAAAGAAAACAACAATCCATAAGCCATAGTCCACACTTTCACTCATGCAAACCACACATACATATAAATTGAAGTCATTCACATGTTTAAGTGTTGTGGTTACCCTAGATGTGTTGATTTTAGGCCTACATACACTTTTAAACATATATATATATATATATATATATATATATATATATATTATTTCTAACTTTTGTATTCAGATTTCTAGTTGCACACTATATATTAATTTTCCATTTGAACAAATTCTCTATATTTAATTAATACACTCCTTAGCCACAAAACTTGCATGAAAGAAAGTTTCCTACTCCAAATAGGTTTTTAGATCTTCTACAAAATCTTAATTTGAAATCAAGACCTCATTTAACATTTTCTAATTAGGCATACTTATTTTTCCTATATTTTCAGATTTATTTTCTATGCCTAAAAGTGAATTTTAATATTAAAATAGTAAGACATATCATCTAAACAGAATAGTTTCTGATCAAAAATATTCAATAATATATTTTTGAACTTCCTCTCTGATGTGAACCAATTTAAATTTCTTTTACCAATTTTCAGAATTATTTCCTAGCCTAAAAATGTGTTTCTAGAAATAATAAAAATGAGCAACACTTAGGCAGATCTCCTTTCAGCCTAAAATCAATTTTTAACTCATTCTAAAGGTTTTCCAAGTGCTAGGAGAGTTTAAATCTGTATTTGCACATGTGTTTGCATCACCATTTAAATTCAAATCCTAATCACATGTTAAAATTTCTGAATTTAATCTCCTATAGGGTCTGAAGTGCAAACCCACCCTACTGCAGGGTCTAATTTGCTATTCCCTAAATTTTCAGGGGCCTAATTACCCAAAACAGAGAGGTTTTCCTAATTTTTATTATGTCCAGGGGCTAAAACTGATTTTTAAATGAATTTACATGAATTTCTGAGGGTCCAGGGGCTAGATCAGAAGTTTCCGGGGCTAGCTCGTGTTTTCCGAGATCCCTAGGGGGTAGCGCGTAAGAATCACAGCCTTTATAATGCGGGGCTGACGTGGGCCGTTGGATTTAAAACAGATGGCTCAGATTAGATCGCCGAAGGGGTATGCGCCGATTTAATTTCTGCCGTGCGATTTAAAATAGACGGCCTACAGGAGGCCACGTCGCTCCTGGCCGGAATTCGCCCGCGCGCGCGGCGGCGCACGGCGGCAGCGGTGTGATCTCGCCAGCGAGGCTGCGGATCTTCATCTACAGACGCTAACATCCGCCCTTTTTGGTAGCAAACGGTAGAGGGGAGGAAGGAGAGCTCACCAGTGCAGTTTTCTTGGATCTGAAGGGGTCGGGAGGGCTTAACGGCGGCGAGGAGCGGCGACCGAAGGTGAGCTTTGGTAGGGGAGCAATGGGGTCGTTCCTCCTCGGACTTTCTTTGGCGATGAGCTTCTCTGGAGGCGGTCAAGCACGGCAAGCACGTTAGCGTGGGGAAAAACGGAAGAGGGAGCTGAAAAAGGGCAGCAGCGGCGGCGGTTCTCACCTTGCATCGGGTGTGGCCGATCGGGGAGGAAGGGCGGATTTTTGGCGTTTAAATGGTGAGGGAGGGCGGCGGGGTCGGTTGAGATCACGCTGGGGTGCCTGGGACCGAGAATCGGGGCTGGGAGCGTGGGTTCCGGAAGCAGCGGTTGCGATCGGGCGCGAGAGAGCCGGAGCGGTCGGGGACGCGGGCGAGGAGGGGGATGACACGCGGGCCCCGCGTGTCAGAGAGAGGGAGAGAGGGAGGGGGCGCACGCGGGTTTTGGGCCGGCTGGGTGAGTTTCGGCCCACTGACCGGTTTTTTTTCTTTTTCCTTTTCCTTTTCCTTTTTCTGTTTTGTTTCAAATTTAAATTCCAGTTTGAATTTGAATTGCTAGAGCACATGCAATACGTCCAAAATTTTTTAAATTCCCCTCTTTAGTAGGTTTTGGGGTGTTACAAACTCCACATGCATGTTGACGGTAGTGCGCACGCCTAGTACTCCACATGTTCCTCAAAATATTCTAGGTATATGTGGTTATGCAAGGGTGAGTACATGTCGTACTCAGCAAGTGCCGGAAAAGTATGACATGTAGCTTACAACAAGGTAGGGAATAAAAAGGCTCGTTGCAGCAAACAAATTTTATTTCACAAACATGGTAAAAATAGCAACTATTTCTAGGTGAGTTTAATCCCATCATAACCAAGTATTTCATCAATATTCCTTCATCATAATTCATCATTTATCAAGTCTCAACAAGCCATTAATCTTTCTCAAGTTTATCTCATACTCATAAATATTCATAACCATCTCATATACATATAAGCGAAACCAAATTCATTGTCATGACTCAAAACAGTCCCAAAACCAATCCCAATGACCATACCACAACCATACCGAATATCCATCCCAAGTTTTGCCTCTAATCGTGGAAGTTGGCCAGGTGCTTAAAACTGGAAGGACGGCTATCATGATAGTTTTACACTCTGCAGAGGTGGCACCACTTTACCCACAAGTTTGTGATTTCGTCACCCGTTGGTGACTAAAGAGAACCTCCATTATACCAGTACACAACCATCGGTGTATGGTCAAGATATCACAAAATAGACTTTACAAAGTGGCTACTAGGATGTACGGACCTACTGAGGTTTCACCGGCAGGCTTGAATCTTCATTCTCCCACCCACGGGCCCCCTCTTGTGCCATGTAGTTCCCAGGGCAGTCCTTCTCGACTCCCATTCCCCGCGCCATCCAAAGGTCCATAACAAGCTAGCAACACACCTAATTAGTCAGCTAAGCCGCACCCATATTTGGCCTTGTGGTGGCACTGTTTTCCTGGCATGTGCTCGCATGAACCGGTCCTTAGATCTACGGCAAGCAACCACCATACCATTCAGCAACATCCACGAACCAAGCTCACCCAGATCTCTCAGATTCCATGCTCATTAACATCATCAAGTTCTCATCATCATTATTCATATGAGTGCAGTAGCTAACCATGTTTTTATTCAGCTTCCCGTATCCCGTAAATTAAGCGAAGCAAAAAGGAAAAACGACCATACCTGACTCTTCAACTTTCCCAGTGACAAGGATGGTTAACGAAACTAGTAAACTCCTATAAAAGGTGTCCCATCAAGTTTACTCAAGCATACGAGTTTCGCAAGCAAAACAGTTTGAAAACATGGGATCAATATTGTCAAGGGGCACTTGCCTTGCTCCCGTGGTTCGTGTTGCTCAAGCGTTTTAAAGTCATGGTGCTGTAGTTCCTCGTAGACGGCCTCTTGAGCTTGTCCTTCTACTCAAAACCACGCACATACAAAATTTACAGCAATCAATCATCATGCACAAACTTTACTCAAGATGCAATGGTGTAGATGAATGCAAATCCTATGGTGCAGTTTTATAAAACAAGTTTGTAAGTGTTCTTGAATGTTTTAGTAGTCTTTCATGGGGTTTTATGATGAACAAGGGTGTAAGGATCAAGTGTGGACGTGGTGATGATCTTGAGACAAGATGCAGATCAATTTCACGGTCAAAAATCAACCGAAACATGATCTGTCCACACGCCAAAAGATTCTGCTCGAAGGGGCGAAGAAAACGGGTGCGTAGAAACAGTGGCGACGTCGTAAGAGGGGTAATGAAGACCTAACTCACTTCCTCCTTGCGGCAGGGCCTCCCTCCTAGCAATGGTAGCAGCGAGGGATTTTTCCGCGGAGAATTATGGTAGGGCATAACGTCAGGCTTCTTCTCCGGCAACGGTGAGGCGTGACGGGGCTCGGCGACTTGGGAGAGGGGGGGCAACTTGGCGATTTGGGGGCAGGGTGGCGGCGGCCAAAAGGAATAGGGGGTTGTATTTATAAGGGGGGAAGAGAGTCCTAGGGATGGAAACATAGATTTCTAGCAAGATGGGACTCAACCACAGAGTCCTAGGGGTGGAAACAAAAAGTCCTAGCAAGATGGGACTCAACCAAAGAGTCCTAGAGGTGGGGGATAGGGTTTGCCCCCTCAAGGCTGCGACCAAGGGGTCTCCCCGCTAATTGGTGCAGCCAATTTGGGGGAAAATTCCCCCCAAATGTGAGGGAAATTCCCCTAGGGGAATTTTTGGGAATTTTTGCGAATTTAGGGAAATTTTGGTTGGCTCAATTTAGCTATTTTATTTTCATTACTCTCCATTTCTATATCCCTTTCTCCATTTCTATATTCCTTTCTCCATTTCTATATTCCTTTCTCCATTTCTATGTTTCTTTCTCCATTTCTATATTCCTTTCTCCATTTCTATATTCCTTTCTCCATTTCTATGTTTCTTTCTCCATTTGTATATTCCTTTTAAATGCTTCTATACATGAAAAATGTATGCAATGCATGGTAGTGAAATTGAGGGTGTTACAAACCTACCTCATTTAAAATGAATCTCGCCCTCGAGATTCGATAGAGTGGAGAAAAGATGGGGGAATTCCGCCTACTTCGAAGGTCAACTTTCTTCGCCTATTGTCCGCATAACCTTTTTGTCGTGACTGAGCAGCCTTCAAGTTCTCCCTTATTGTTTGTAGTTGCTTCTCGGCGTCTTGCAGCACTTCAGGTCCAAACACTTGGTTCTCTCCGGTGTCATTCTAGGACAGCAGCGTTCTACACCGTCTACCACACAATGCTTCGAAAGGTGACATCTTCAAGCTGGCTTGGTAGCTGTTATTGTATGAGAATTAAGCATACGGCAAGCTCCTATCCCAGCTACGCCCATGTTTCAAGGCGCAGGCTCTCAACATGTCCTCTAAAATTTGATTTGTCCTCTCAATTTGCCCGTCGGTTTGCGAGTGATAAGCGGAGCTGAAATCTAGTCGTGTACCCATAGCTTTGTGAGACCTATGTGTGCTGAATACATTGGCTTTGAAGATAAAAGTTTTGAATAGTACCAAAACACCTTTTTAACAAGGTCCGACTGTAGGTCCGAGCTCGTGCAAGGTCCGACTATAGGTCCGACGTAAGGTCCGACTTGCTTTGTCTAGGTCTGACTTATTTTGGCTAGGTTTGACTTGTTTTTGCTAGCTCCGGTGCTAGGTCCGACTAGCTTTGGTAAGTTCCGTGCTAGGTCCGACTAAGCTTTAGTAAGCTTCGGCGCTAGGTCCGACTAGCTTTGGTAAGCTCCGGTTCGAGGTCCGGTTAGCTTTGGTAAGGTTCAGAGCTTCATTGTAATGGTTCTGCTTTTAACTTGCAATGTTTCGAACATGCTTTACTCTTATGGAAAGTTTGCTTAGTATTATTTTACTAAGTTTTTGGTATGTTTTGGTGGTTATGGCTGATATCATTTTGCTACGGTTTACAACATGCTTATGTGAGGTGCTCACGTAAGATGTTGTAGTTTCGGAACTAACGAGCGTCAAGTCGAGAACTTTTGCTCGGAAGTATTGGTTGTTTATTCATGTGCAGGTGTTGCTTGTGTTCAAGACATGGCTGGTGACGGGATTCATTGAACTAGTCTTAGGGAGAAGATGAGGTTCAACAACCAAGTTCGGGAGGAATTATGGTTGAGTTGATCGGGAGGTCGCGCAGCATGTTTAGATCAAGAATAATGCATATGAAGGTATCGTGGATGTTGTTGGAAGATGTTTGCACAGGTGCAAGGAGTGCATGGACGTGGCAACATGGTTCCAAGGCGTGGTGAAGAGATATGGAAGTGGAGATATGGTTGAAAAGATTCAACCGGCTGGATTTTGCGCTCAGACTGCGGCTGAGGCGGTTATGGTTTGTTTATGGAAAGTTTCGAGTTGGTTATAACACGATTTCGTGTTAGGCATCAAGTAGAGTTGTTTTAGGAATGTTTGGGACATTCCTACGGTGTTTGGAAGTCTTAAGATTGCTTCTATCTGCGTATAGAAGAGTCTTGAGCATTATTGGAAAGTTACAGTTTGAATCCAAGTAGGAGTAGGAGTCCTAGTTTGAGTTGAGTTGGCCTTAGGGCTGGTTATATAAGCAAGGGTGGCCAGAGATCGTGGAGCACGACTTTGGGGCTGTTCCTCTTGTATTTTGATAAATTAAATTCGTATTCTAAAGGAACTTTTGTGCCTTTTTCGTCCGACTTGTTTCAGACAAGTTTTTCTCGTCGAGTTTCTGTTCAGCATTACCTTGCTTCGGTGGTTTTATCATAACTCGAGTTTTACAGATCCAATTGATGTGATTCTTTTTGGGTTGTCTTCAAAACTTGATTATATATCATCTGTGAAAATTTCACGGTCATTGAATTTGTGGTTTCTGATCTACACGAGTTTCTTTGCAGTATTCCAGAACTTTTTTTTCTCGCGTAGGACAGATTGACCTTTGTTCGATCTTTCGATCGTAACTTGAGTTTCTCTCAACGGATTTTCATGATTCTTGTTGTGACGTCTTCATGACTTGATTCTCTACAATATATACTAGTTTTGTCACAGTTGAACATGTTTATATTAGTCGCACACACGGTTTCTTTAACAGATCGGTTTTCTGCTGAGGGGTGTTTTGTTGCTTCCGCTGAAAAGTTTTTATCTACCATTCACCCCCCTCTGGTAGCTTTACACGTGTACTTCAATCCTACAATTGATATCAGAGCCAGGTTGCTCTAATCTTTGTGATTTGCAAGTGTTTTGACTAATCATCATGGAGAAATACTCTGCCAAACCTTGTGTGTTTAGTGGTATTGATTTTCAGGTTTGGAAGGAACGCATGGAAGCTTTCATCAAGGTGCAAGGCTTTGCAATATGGCAAAAGGTGTACAAGCCTTACGATGTGCCTTCAAATGATCAAGTCACAGCTACAAACATGAGAGATGTCGACAACAACAACAAGGCTTGGAACTTGATCATACAAGGACTAACTCAGAGCGACTTCGACCGTGTTGCACACCTCTGATCGGCGTACTATGT
The DNA here is from genome assembly GCA_030760725.1 of Neostapfia colusana. Lineage (NCBI taxonomy): Eukaryota > Viridiplantae > Streptophyta > Magnoliopsida > Poales > Poaceae > Neostapfia > Neostapfia colusana. The sequence continues at coordinate 45,293,559 of JASWHV010000002.1, read as the reverse complement.
CTGGAGAGCACTTTGTGACTACCACGAAGGATCCAACACGATCAAAGAGGTAAGACATGATATGTTCAATAAAGAATACATGCGCTTTGAGATGCAACCCGGTGACTCCATTGATGACCTCTTTGCTCACTTTAATAAAATTCTCAGCAACTTGCGTAGCGTCAATGTTAATTTTTCAGATGCTGAAAATGCTAAGCAATTACTAAGTGCATTAGACATGTCAATTTGGGAGATGAAAGTAACATCCATACGTGAATCCACTGTCATGAGTACTCTTACATTAGATGTGCTTTATTCTAAGCTAAAAACTCATGAAATTGACATTATATCACGTAAGAACCCAAATAAGACTATTGCATTTGTCTCACAACGTGATATACCTAGCTCCGGCCAATCATCTAGCAATACACTTGCTTTGCTGTATTCACTAACCCTGGAACAGATTGAAGAGTTTCCAGAGGAGGAGCTAGTACTTCTTTCTACTAGGTTCTCAAAAGCATTGCAAAATGTGAGAACTAGAAGGAGAGGAAGCTCCGGACCTCAACGATGCTTTGAATGTGGTAAGACAGGACACTTTCGTACAAATTTCCCTAACCTTTCAGGTCCTTCTAACCGTGATGAAAAGCAGAATAAAGTCAAGTCCTCTTTTGGCAACACCAACAAGAAAAAGAAGGTTTTTACAGGACGCAAACTGATAAACAGTTTCGTCACCGCACTTTAAGAGCTTGGCTCGAGTGATGTAGACATTGGAATTGATGAAGATGAAGATGATCTGGCAAACTTGTGCTTCATGGTGGGCAAATCAAAATCAAGTATGGAGGATGCAGAACACAACCGTGACAACGAAGAGGTATGTCCTACTTGCGAAGAAATGTGTGATGCTATTTCTCGTGCCCCTATTATTGTTAAGAAAAAGGACAAACAACTTAGGGACAATGCTATTAAAATTGAGTCACTAGAATCTGAAATTAATCGTTTAAAATCCTTGATTCCCAGTGATGATTCTTGTTCCTCATGTGATTTAATATATGAACAATTGTCCTCCCTAAGAAGTGAACACACCTCCACACTTGATAAACTTGAACTTGAAATCGAAAAGAACAAAAAGCTTGCTGCACTTAATGATAAAAACTTGAAAGATGCTTGTTGTTCTACAATTGATTTGCATTGTTCTACTTGCGATGATCTTGATAAGAAACTACAAGATGCTATGAAAGAAATTTCTATATTGAACAATGCTTTACGTTCTTATGAAGTTAAATATTGTTCCAATTGCAAATTAAAAGGAAAAACTTCATGTGAAAATTGTCTTGATCTATCAAATAAACTTTATAACATGCATAAGACATTAGATCAGTTTTGTAATGGGAATAAGAACCTAAACTTTCTGCTGAATTCTTCCAAGTCTTGCAATGATAAACTGGTTTAGGTTTTGATTCACATGCTCATGCTAAGGAACATCCACCTAAAATTGTAAAATTATTAGGAAGTGGTTTGATTCAAACAGTTCCTAAACAAAAAGAAGTGGTTTTTAAATCTGCAGGAGTGTTGTCACATTCGGGTTCAAATAAGCATACTTCATGCTCATCTAGACATGAACACAAAGTTAAATTCCATTGTACCTATTGTGGTAGAGATGGTTATGTCATAGATTTTCGTTATAGACTAGCTAAACAACATAAAAAGGAAAGAATGCAAGCTAGATCTTATAACTCTCATGCAAAATTTGCTGCACATACTACACCAAATGTCAGGAATATGCAACCTGCTGTTATGAGTCAGAAATATTGAAAGTTTACCTCCAGAGCTTCAGTTTTTGCCTCCGGAGCTTCAGTTTTTGCCTCCGGACCTTCTGTTTTTGCCTCCGGAGCTACTGATTTTCGTGCTACACAAGTAACACCTCATAGGTCAGTAATTAAGAACAAAAAATCTCAAACTTTGACTCATAAACCTGCTGTTTTATCTCAGCTTTCGCATGTTATTCCTGCTGGACGTCGTGTGACTCAGTACTGGATTCCTAAATGCCTTTTAACTAACCCCAGTATTGAGTCATCAACGTATTGTGCTTCTATGTAGGTTACACGCTTGAGGAAGGAGAACATTTGGATTGTGGATTCAGGTTGCTCACGCCACATGACCGGTAACAAAGAATGGTTCTCCTCTCTCTCTTTTGTGTCACATGTAGAGAATGTTACTTTTGCCGATAATTCTTCAGTTCCTATAATTGCTAAGGGTTCGGTTAGAGTAAATGATCACTACACTTTGAAGGATGTGGCACTTGACAAAATTTTGAAATACAACTTGTTTTCTGTTTCACAATTGCTAGATGAAAATCTGGAAATTATTTTCAATAAAAACTGCTGCAAAGTTGTAGGTTCAAATAATGAGCTTATCTTTAACATGTCTCGGTTTGGAAGAGTTTTTAAAGCTGATTTTGATATGTCTTCCTCTAAGCATAAATGTCTAGTTGCAAATGATTCCAAAGATTTATATTTTTGGCATTGTAGACTTGGTCACGTAGGCTTTGATCATCTCACGCGTGTTAGTGCTCTTGATCGCATACGTGGGCTGCCTAAGCTTAAAGGGGGACAAAGAAATTGTGTGCTCTTCTCGTAGACATGCTAAGATGGTTGCAGGTTCACATGCTCCTCTCACAATGACCATGACAACTGAACCGGGTCAACTTTTACACCTTGACGCCGTAGGACCTTCACGTGTTCAATCCTTCGGTGGTAAATGGTATGTTCTTGTGATTGTTGATGACTATTCTAGAGTACTCTTGGGTTTACTTTATGGCATCTAAGAATGAAGCTTTTAGTCACTTTAGAAGTTTATTTCTTAGATTATCAATTGATCACCCAGGATCTTTAAGAGCAATTAGAAGTGATAATGGAACCGAATTTAAAAATCAATCGTTTGATCATTTTTGTGCTGAAAATGCAATAGATCATCATTTTTCTTCACCATATGTACCTCAACAAAACGGTGTTGTAGAGAGAAAGAACAGAACCTTAGTTGAGATGGCTAGGACTATGCTTGATGAATATCAAACTCCTAGGAAATTTTGGGCTGATGCAATTGCAACCGCTTGTTATGTCTCAAATCGTGTTTTCTTGCGTGCTAGGCTAGGTAAAACACAATATGAGCTCAGGTTTGGACATAGGCCTAGTGTCACACACTTTAGGGTCTTTGGATGCAAATGCTTTGTTAAGAAACATGGTAATCTTGATAAATTTGAAGCTAGATCTGTTGATGGCATGTTTCTTGGTTATCCATCTCATACTAGAGGCTACCGTGTGCTTTTACTTGATACTAACAAAATTGTGGAGACTTGTGAGGTTTCTTTTGATGAAGCTAGCCCAGGTACTAGTTCAAATATTGCAGGTCCGGATCCATATCCGCAGGGGGAGAGTATTTTCGTTGAAGAAGAGGAAGAAGTGGTGCTGCTGCCCGAAAATTCAGCAGCTAATGACATTGTTCCAGCTCCTGATCTTGATTCACAGCCAGCACCGACGACCACCATTGCTGGTCCAGATCCTCCTCACGTCACAAGCTCATCTATTTGTGATAAACATGAAGAAGAAGAATCTTGTGAAGGGTCCACTCCCCTCCGGATTCTCAAAAGTCATCCTCCACAACAAATTATTGGACGCTTGCATGAACGAGTTACAAGATCCAGGTTTTTCGACACCAATTCTCATGCTCATTCTGTTTTTGTTGCTTCTTTTGAACCCAAAGATATATCACACGCACTCACTAATGAATCTTGGATTATTGCCATGCAAGAAGAGTTAGAAAATTTTGAAAGAAATAATGTTTGGAAACTTGTACCTCCACCTAAAGTTCACACTTTAATTGGAACTAAATGGGTGTTTAAAAATAAACAAAGTGAGGATGGGGTTGTGGTTAGGAATAAAGCTAGGTTGGTTGCTCAAGGTTTCACACAAGTTGAAGGTCTAGATTTTGATGAAACTTTTGCTCCTGTTGCTAGATTAGAAGCCATAAGAATTTTGTTAGCTTTTGCTGCATCTAATTGTTTTAAGATATATCAAATGGATGTTAAAAGTTCTTTTCTTAATGGCTACATAGATGGGGAGGTTTATGTCAAACAACTACCTGGTTTTGAAAATCCAAATTTTCCTAATCATGTTTACAAACTGTCCAAAGCCTTGTACGGTCTCAAACAAGCCCCTAGAGCATGGTATGATAGGTTAAAAACATTCTTACTTGAAAAGGGGTTTACCATGGGCAAGGTTGATAAAACTTTTCTTGTGCTTAAGCATGGCAACGACTCATTATTCGTTCAAGTGTATGTGGATGATATTATCTTTGGTTGTGCTTCTCATGATCTTGTGTCCAAGTTTTCAGCTATGATTAGTTCAGAATTTGAGATGAGTATGATGGGAGAACTCACGTACTTTTTGGGGCTGCAAATCAAGCAAACCAAGGAAGGTACCTTTGTGCATCAAACAAAGTATACAAAAGATCTCCTAAGGCGCTTCAACGTGGACAAAAGCAAGCCTCTTCGGACACCAATGGGAACAGCAACAACACTTGAACTTGATGAAGATTGTGATCCCGTTGATCAAAAAGAATATAGAAGCATGATCGGATCACTTTTGTATCTCACGGCATCAAGACTGGACATACAATTCAGCGTATGTCTTTGTGCACGGTTTCAAGCCTCCCCACATGCTTCACATCGTCATGCCGTCAAAAGGATTCTCAGGTACCTACATGGAACTCAAGAATTTGGCATTTTTCTTCCTTCTTCCTCAACCGTTACTTTGAAAGCTTTTTCCGATGCTGATTTTGTGGGTTGTAGGATTGATAGTAAAAGTACTTCTGGTGCTTGTCATTTTCTTGATAATTCACTTGTTGCCTGGTCCTCTAGAAAACAAAGTTCAGTTGCACAATCCACAGCTGAATCTGAATATGTAGCTGCTGCTAGTGCTTGCTAACAAATTCTTTGGATTGTTCAAACACTTAAGGACTATGGGGTTGATCTAGATAGTGTTCCACTGTTTTGTGATAACACTAGTGCCATTTGCATTGCTAAAAACCCCGTGCAACATTCGAGAACTAAGCACATTGAGATTAGGTATCACTTTCTCCGTGATAATATCGAAAAAGGGAACATTGTGCTTCACCATGTAGATATCGAACAACAATTGGCTGAGATTTTTACAAAACCTTTGGATTTCACTCATTTTTGTTACATTCGTAGTGAAATAAGGGTTATGCATCCTCATGGCTTAAATTGAGGGAGGATTTTGAAACTTGTGAAGTCTATGTGTGAATCTGAAATTAAAATAATATGAGCATAGTATTTCATGCATATATGACTTTGTGATTCCTTTTTCACGCTGAAAGTTCTTACTACATTACTCATGTTATACATTTTGTAGTTTTTACCATGTCTAGTAATTGGAATAATTACTTAAATTAAATCTGGTCATGGTCGAACTTTCTTGCTGTTTTGAACTTGTTGCATGCTCACAAGTGCTTTTAATCATAAAGAATTAATCAAGTAATCAACTCACATGTTGAGTTTTTATGTTCAAATAAAAAAATGAGAAAAGATCAAGAGAATATGAATGCATCGCACTTCTTCTATTGAGATGGCTTATCATTGCACTTAGATATGAACTTGAAAGAAGTTGTGTATGACTAAAACCATGTCCTTAAGCTTCTGACTGTCAAATGACATAGGCTTGGCTTGCTTGGTTAGAATAAGGCTGATGCTGCATATAATCTCTTGCAAATGTCATAAGATCAAAATTTGTGCTTTGAATAATAAATAAAATGCAGCAACAAGTGTCATGCTTTTAGGTCTTGAAATAGTTAAGTTTGTGAGATCATGACTTGCTTAAATTGAAAATTACACTTGATCTCTAGCATGGCTTACACTACTTTATGTATCTCATTGATGTGATAGTGTAAGTTACTTGATAGTATGATTTGGATAAGCTTTGTTTTATATGTATATGTTATAATGTGCTCATAACAAATTAAAATTTCTCTTTTGTACCTTGCTGAATACATTGTCAAAGGGGGAGAAATTGATCACACATTGCACACATTCACAAGTGTTTTGGCACGATTCTTCTCAGGGGGAGAATTTTGGTATTTTTGTTTTTCTTCTCATTTTATTTCTGATTTACAAAGAGGGAGAAATTGTTTTTAAAACTTTTCATGTGAATAAGCCAATGTTCGGATTTTAAGTGGTGTTGCCAATGCATTCATCAAGGGGGAGATTGTGAGACCTATGTGCGCTGAATACATTGGCTTTGACGATAAAAGTTTTGAATACTACCGAAACACCTTTTTAACAAGGTCCGACTCTAGGTCCGAGCTCCTGCAAGGTCCGACGATAGGTCCGACGTAAGGTTCGACTTGCTTTGTCTAGTTCTGACTTATTTTGGCTAGGTTTGACTTGTTTTTGCTAGCTCCGGTGCTAGGTCCGACTAGCTTTGGTAAGTTCCGTGCTAGGTCCGACTAAGCTTTAGTAAGCTCCGGCGCTAGGTCCGACTAGCTTTGGTAAGCTCCGGTTCAAGGTCCGGTTAGCTTTGGTAAGGTTAGGAGCTTGATTGTAGTGGTTCTGCTTTTAACTTGCAATGTTTCGAACTTGCTTTACTCTTATGGAAAATTTGCTTAGTATTATTTTACTAAGTTTTTGGTATGTTTTGGTGGTTATGGCTGATATCATTTTGCTATGGTTTACAACATGCTTATGTGAGGTGCTCACGTAAGATGTTATAGTTTCGGAACTAACGAGAGTCAAGTCGAGGACTTGTGCTGGGAAGTATTGGTTGTTTATTCATGTGCAGGTGTTGCTTGTGTTCAAGACATGTCTGGTGACAGGATCCATTGAACTAGTCTTAGGTAGAAGATGAGGTTCAACAACCAACTTCGGGAGGAATTGTGGTTGAGTTGATCTGGAGGTCGCGCAACATGTTTGGATCAAGAACAATGCATATGAAGGTATCGTGGACGTTGTTGGAAGGTGTTTGCACGTGTGTAAGGAGTGCATGTACGTGGCAACATGGTTCTAAGGCGTGGTGAAGAGATATGGAAGTGGAGATATGGTTGAAAAGGTCCAACCGGCTGGATTTTGCGCTCAGACTGCGGCTGAAGCGGTTATGGTTTGTTTATGGAAAGTTTCGAGTTGGTTATAACAGGATTTCATGTTAGGCATGAAGTAGAGCTGTTTTGGGAATGTTTGGGACATTCCTAAGGTGTTTGGAAGTCTTAAGATTGCTTCTATCTATATATAGAAGAGTCTGAGCAGTATTGGAAAGTTACAGTTTGAATCCAAGTAGGAGTAGGAGTCCTAGTTTGAGTTGAGTTGGCCTTAGGGCTGGTTATATAAGCAAGGGGGGCCAGAGCTCGTGGAGCACGACTTTGGAGCTGTTCCTCTTGTGTTTTGATAAATAAAATTCGTATTCTAAAGGAACATTTGTGCCTTGTTCTTCCGACTTGTTTCAGACAAGTTTTTCTCGTCGAGTTTCTGTTCAGCACTACCTTGCTTCGGTGGTTTTATCATAACTCGAGATTTACAGATCCAATTGATGTGATTCTTTTTTTGTTGTCTTCACAACTTGATTATATATCATCTGTGAAAATTTCACGGTCATTGAGTTTGTGTTTTCCGATCTACACGAGTTTCTTTGCTGTATTCCAGAACTGTTTTTCTCGCGTAGGACAGATTGACCTTTGTTCAATCTTTTGATCGTAACTTGAGTTTCTCTCAATGGATTTTCATAATTCTTGTTGTGACGTCTTCGTGACTTGATTCTTTACAATCTATACTAGTTTTGTCACAGTTGAACACGTTTATATTAGTCGCAAACACGGTTTCTTTAACAGATCAGTTTTCTGCTGAGGGGTGTTTTTGTTGCTTCCGCTGAAAAGTTTTTATCTACCATTCACCCCCCTCTGGTAGCTTTACATGTGTACTTCGATCCTACAAGCTTCATGCAGCTTCTCCCAGAACCTAGAGGTAAATTGTGTACCCCGATCTGAAACTATCCTCTTCGGAACTCCATGACGGCACACGATTTGCTCCATGTACAGCTCGGCTAGTTCTGCGACGCGGTACGTGGTCTAACAGGAAGAAAATGGGCTGTTTTCGTCAATCGGTCCACAATAACTCAGATGGAGTCGTAACCCAACCGAGTACGTGGTAATCCGACTATTAAATCCATGTTAATGTCTTCCCACTTCCACTCGGGTACTTTCAATGGTTGCAACAGTCCAGCGGGTCTTTGATGTTCGGCCTTCACCCGTTGGTACGTGTTGCATAAAACAACATACTCACCCTTTTCATACCATCCCACCAATAACAAGTTTTCAGGTCCTTGTACATCTTTGTACAGCCGGGATGTATGGAATAAGGTGATTCATGCGCCTCCTTTAATATTGTGTCGCGGATGTGCTTCACGTTAGGCACACAAATCATTTTCCCTAACCAAAGCGTACCCTTCCCGTCTACCTTGAAATCATTTTCTATGCCTTGTCGGATTCTTTCCTTGATTTCCTTGATTTCCTCATCTGTTGCTTGACCATCTCGTATCTCTTGTTCCAGCGAGGAGTTGAGTTCTATCACTTCCATCTCATTCAAGAACCCGAGATGTAACCGTTCAAACTCTTTGCGCAGATCGGGCGGTAGCTCCCGAACCGTGAGTTGGTGACATGCTCCCTTTCGGCTCAATGCATCAGCTACTAAATTGGCCATTCCCGGGTGATAATTGATTCCAACATCATAATCTTTGATGAGTTCCAACCATCGACGTTGCCTCAAATTCAGATCCGTTTGTGTGAATATGTACTTGAGGCTTTTGTGATCCGTATAGATCTCACATCGGTGGCCATGGATATAATGCCTCCAAATCTTCAAGGCATGTACCACGGCTGCGAGTTCCAAGTCATGTGTGGGGTAATTCAGCTCGTGTTTCTTTAGTTGCCTCGACGCATAGGCTACCACTTGTCCTTCTTGTATGAGCATGCATCCAAGCCCTTGTCTTGATGCGTCACAATATATGTCAAAACTCTTGCTCATGTCCGGCAATACCAAAACAGGCGCTGTGGTTAGCCTTTTCTTGAGCTCCTCAAAGCTTTTTTGACACGCTTGTGTCCACTGGAATGCTTTTCCCTTCATTAGCAATTCAGTCATAGGCTTCGCTATTTTGGAGAAATCCATGATGAACCGGCGGTAGTATCCAGCCATCCCAAGGAAACTCCGAATATCCCTCACATTCTGCGGTTGGTTCCACTTCAGAACATCTCCCACTTTTCCGGGATCAACCGATACTCCTTCCTCGGAGATGATGTGGCCTAGGAACGATATCTCCTTTAGCCAAAATTGACATTTGCTGAACTTGGCATACAATTGATGCTCTCACAGTTTCTGCAATGTCAATCTCAAGTGTTCTTCATGTTCTTCCTCACTTTTCGAATACACCATGATATCGTCGATGAAAACCATGATGAACTTGTCCAAGTACTCTATGAAGACCTTATTCATGAGGTACATGAAATATGCGGGTGCATTCGTTAACCCAAAAGACATAATGGTATATTCATACGAACCATACCGTGTTCAAAAGGCAGTCTTGGCTATGTCGGGGGGCTTAATCTTCAGCTGGAAGTATCTCGACCGAAGATCAAACTTGGAGAAAACTTGGGCACCTTTCATTTGGTCAAATAGGTCCTCTATACGGGGCAGCGGGTATTTATTCTTGATCGTCATCTCATTGAGAGACCTATGGTCCACACACATCCTTTGGGTCCCATCCTTCTTGTCTATGAAGAGCACGGGGGCTCCCCATGGTGACAAGCTTGGGCGAATAAAACCCTTTTCTAGCTGCTCCTGAATTTGCTTCTTAAGTTCCACTAGTTCATTAACGGGCATCCTATATGGCCTCTTCGCTATAGGTGCGGTTCCAGGTACTAAATCAATGGCAAACCCAATGCCCCAGTCAGGTGGCATACCTGGAAGTTCTTCCGGGAACACGTCTGAAAACTCTTGAACCACCGGAATGCTTTCCAATGTTGCTTCTTCGACGTGGTTCAACGTTGCCTTCTCAGTTGCCAGTTGAGCTGACTCGAACTCAATACGAGTACCGTGCTCATTTGTCAACTGCACGCTCCTCTCAGCACATTGGATGACTCCGTTGTGCTTGCTTAACCAATCCATTCCAAGCATTATATCAAGCCCTTGAGAATCCAAGACAATAAGGTTGGCAAGGAAGTCTACCCCCTTATTTTAAGGTTCACTTTTGGACATACTATATTAGTCCTCATCTTTCCACCGGAAGAATTAACTAACATAGTATATTTCATGTGTGATATTGGCAGATCATACTTGGCAACATACTTGGATGATATGAATGAATGTGATGCTCCGGAATCAAATAAAACAGTAGCTGGGTTGGAGTTGGCAAGGAACATACCAATCACGACGTCCTCAGCCTGTTGCGCCTCCTCAGCGGAGACATGATTCACGTTACCAGGAGCGAAGTTCTGCTGCCCATGATTGCCTTGATTAGCTCCTCCGTTTGGCTGTGGGTTCTGCTTGGTCGCGTTGCTTGTCTGTACAAGGCCTTTCCTCAGGCACTAACTTGCAAAGTGTCCCATCTCTCTGCATGAAAAGCATGCCTTGTTGCCCAAGACAGCAGGGAAGTTGGGGTGGGGGTGGTTTTGAGCATAAGCACCCACGTTGGGACGGAGTGCAGAAGGCAAGGGCACACGAGGTGCTTGCATGACAGGACGTAGCTGCGGTGGTGAATTAGGGCAAAAAGTAGAAGCGGACGAGGCATACTGCGGTGCAGCTGGGGGCATGTGACGGGGACATACATTTCTCCCTTGTGGCTGGTATGGCATCTTTCTCTTGTCCTCTTGCTCGATCTAACGGATCTTGCTATCAACCACTATAGCTTTGTCAACTAGCTTCTAGAAGTTTGCATAGTCATTGTTGAGCAGTTGAACTTGGATCTCATTGTTAAACCCTCTCATGAACAAGTATTGCTTCCTTTGATCCAAGTTGACATTCTCGGGGGCATATCTTGACAGCTGCATGAACTTGTTGAGGTACTCATTCACGCTCTTCTTTCCTTGGCGGAGACCTTCGAACTCTTGCCTTCTAAGCATCATGACTCCAGCAGGGACGTAATGAGAGCGTAAACTCTCCTTGAACTCAGCCCAAGTGATAGTTTCCTGGTTGACATGAGCATTGCAAAGAGTGTCCCACCAGTCAGCGGCTGCTCCCATAAGTTGCGGCGATGCGAAGAGAACTTTATCCCGATCATTGCACTGAACAATAGCAAGCTTCTTCTCCATGGACTTCAGCCAATCATCGGCCTCCATGGGATCATTAGCTTGTGCAAAAGTAGGCGGTCGAGTCCTCATGAACTCTCCCAGTCGGTTGTGAGCCGGTGGTGGTGGTGGTGGCGGTGGTGGTGCAGGAACGGGGTTGTTGTTGTTGTTGTTGGCTTGCGGCTGACCCAAAGTTTGGATCACAGTTTGCATAAGCTGGTTCTGCATAGCCATCAACCATTCAAGGTTGTTTGCACCAGCCCCGGGGTTAACATTCTCAGGAACTTCATCGTGGCCATCCTCTTGTGGTTCCTAGTTGCCACGAACGTTCCTCCTTTGTCGGCTGGCGTTTTCCCTCACCATCTGTGATAGAGAGTTGGGTGGAGTAGAAGTTAGAAGTTTAGATGGATCCCCTCAACTATATGCATCAAGGTGGATGAACTAATTAATTTCAGCGTATATGAGGATGTGAACAAGTGCCGAAGCATCTCACATCTCTCTACTATGTGTGGATATGGACAACGCTGAAGCGTCCGACAACTCACACTAAGCACACAAACACAAGCAATCATCACAAAAATTCACACCACTCCTATTCAAGCTTATTCAATGGGAGTCCTAAACTTAATCATGTGAACTGGTGTTGTTCCCGCCATGTGACGTGGGTAGTCCATGCATGGGCGCACGCCACGGTGAGTTGGCAGTCCATGTATGTTTAGATGGCGTTGATCGGGAACACCGGCGCCATTTATAGACGGGACACGAGAAAACTTTGAGAAGGAAGAAATAACTCCAAAACTTCAGAAGTTATGGAGCAAGAAAGCAATGGTGTTGTTGTCCAAAAGAAGAGACAAGGAGGGGCTTGAAAATAGCACTTTGCGGTGACTGAATTGACAAGGAAAGTGCAGCAGCAAGCAATTTTAGAAAATAGCAGTTTAGAGGGGTGTGCCGATGTGTTTTAGAGTGTCCATTCTACCTATGCTTGCGTCCTACGGTCAATGTGGTTCTGATGCTAATCTGTGCATTCTACCTAGGCTTGCGTCCTATAGTCAACGTAGTTCTGATGCTAATCTATGCATTCTACCTAGGCTTGCGTCCTATAGTTAACGTGATTCTTATGCTAATCTGTGCATTCTACCTAGGCTTGCGTCCTACAGTGAACGTGGCTCTGAAACCAATCTGTGACGCTCGGTCCCGTAAAACACGGAACCCAACTAATGCATATGTGTGCCCAAGATGTTCATCACACATACGCATGTAATCCACAAACTGAATTCAGAATATAACCACGAATAAATAGTGTTTAAGTACTTTATTACATGAATCTCTAGCTTATTCTTGCAGCGGAAGACCCTAACTTATTCTAGCAGCGGAAGTCTCTAAACGATAGCGGAATCATCTATACAGCAGCAGCTCCATCTCCAACTCCACAGGCAAGTTGACGGTAGTTCGCACGCCTAATACTCCACATGATCTTCGAAGTACTCTTCTCCTGTTGTTGATGTTTGTATGATAATGCAAGGGTGAGTACATGTCGTACTCAGCAAGTGCGGGAAAAGTATTACATGTAGCTTACAGCAAGGTAGGGAATAAAAAGTCCCATTGCAGAAAGCAAAATTTATTACACAATCATGATAAAAACAGCAACTATCTTTAAGTGAATTTAATCCCAACATATATTTAAGTAAAACAGTAACATACCTCCATCATAATTTACCACTTATCCCGTCTCATCCAGTCATTAATCTTTCTCAACTTTATCTCATGCTCATAATAACCATCTCATGTTCATATCGATCTCATGACCAAAACTCATTGTCATGACTCAACAGTCCCGAAACCAATCTCATTACCAAGACTCAACAGTTCCTAAACCAATCTCAAGAACATACCATAACCAAACCAATGACCATCCCAAATAACCATCCCAATAACCATCCCATCTAATCATGTGAGTTGACCAGGCGCTTGTGACCGTAAGCACGGCTATCATGATAGTTTTACACTCTTAAGAGGTGGCACCACTTTACCCACAAGTTTCTGATTTCGTCACCCGTCGGCGACTGCAGAACCTCCATTATACCAGTACACAACCGTCGGTGTATGGCCAAGAGATCACAAAATAGCCTTTACAAAGGGGCTACTAGATGTATGGACTCACTAAGGTTTCACCAGCAGGCTAGAATCACCATTCACCCACCTACGGGCCCCCTCTTGTGCCATGCAGTTCCCAGGGCAGTCCTGTCTTGACTCCCATTCCCCGCGCCTTCCACGGTCCATAACAATCTAGCAACTTACCTAATTAGTCAGCTAAGCTGCACCCATATTTAGCGTTGTGGTGGCAATGTTTTCCTGAGGGCAACCATCCAGTGGGAGAAGAAGATGATAATGAAGATTGAAGACAACAAGTGCCACATCCAAGGGTACACCAAAGCATCCAAAGAGATCACCCCGTCGACAACATAATCTGTGACATCCAAAAGGGAGTAACAACTTGTAACACCCCAAAATCTGTTAAGAGGGGAATTTAAAATTTTTTGGACGTATTGCATGTGGTGCAGAAATTCAAATTCAAATTGGAATTCAAATTCAAATCAAAACAGAAAAGAAAATGAAAAAAAAAAGAAAAAGAAAACCCAACCGGCTAGTGGGCCGAAACCCACCAGCCGGCCCACCATTTCCCCGCGCCAGCCCACAGCCGCGTGCCCCTCTCTTCCTCTCACTGACACGCGGGGCCAGCATGTCATCCCCAACCTCTCGCGCGCTCGGCCGACCCCGGGACTCTCCTCTCTCCCGAATCCAAACAACCTCCGAAAAACCGCGCCAACAGCCCGATCTTCGGCCCCAGACGCTGCTATATAACCCAGTCGATCCTCCGCCGCCTCCCCTCGTGAAATTCCCGCACCAAAACTCGCCGAATTCCCCAGCGCACTCCAATTTTCTCTCCGGTGAGAACCGACGCTCCGATCACCGTTTACTCTCGATCCTTGCTCGGGTTTTCTGATCTAACGCGCCGATCATGTTCCACCGCCTCCGGGGAATCACGCGGGTGCAGAAAACTCGGTGTTTTGGACCCTAGACGCAGATCCGGTGAGCACCGCCGCTATTTCATCTCGGACCTCGCCGCCGACCTTCTTCCAAGACCTCCGAGCTCAAGAAAAACCCCGAGGTGATATCCCCGACCTCCACTCTACCATTCTATGCCATGAAATCCCAGTTTTAGGAGGTATAGACGAAGATCCGATGTTCTCCGGCGAGATCGCCGCCTCCCGCCGCCGCGCGCCGCCGGGCAGCGCCGCCCGCGCACGGCCAGGGCGACGTGGCCCCCTGAGGCCCGTCCATTTTAAATCGTGCGGTTCCTATTAGATCTAACCCGTACCGCTTCGCGTTATAATCTCAGCCGTCTGTTTTAAATCGGACGGTCCACGTTGGCCCCGCATTATAAAGGAAGGGATTCTTACGCGCTACCCCCTGGGGATCTCGGAAAACACGAGCTAGCCCCGGAAACTTCTGATCTAGCCCCTGGAAATTTAGAAATTCATGTAAATTCATTTAAAAATCAGTTTTAGCCCCTGGACCTAATAAAAATTAGGAAAATCCCTATGTTATGTGTAGTTAGACCCCTAGAAATTTATGAAATAATAAATTAGACCCTGTAGTAGGGTGGCTTTACCTTTTGACCTTATATGATATTAAATTCAGAAATTTGAATATGTGATTAGGATTTAAATTTAAAAGGTGAGGCAAATACATTGTAAATTCAAATTTAAACTCTCCTAGCACTTGGAAAACTTTAGAATGAGTTAAAAATAGATTTTAAGCTGAAATGAATCTGTCTAATTGATTGTTCACATTTATTAGTTATAGGGACACATTTTCAGGCTAGGAAATAATTCTGAAAACTCATAAAATAAATTTAAATTAGTTCACATCAGAGGAAAATTTCAAAAATATATTATTTAATATTTTAGATTAGAACCTATTCTGTTTAGATGATATGTCTTACTATTTAATATTCAAACTCACTTTTATGCATAGAAAATAAATCTGAAAAATATAGGAAAATAGGTATGCATAATTAGAAAATGATAAATGAAGTCTCCAAATCTAAAAACTTCAGTTTAGGATTTGGTAGAAGATCTGAAAACCTATTTGGATTAGGAAATTACCTTCCATGCAAACTTGGTAGTTAAGAAGTATATTAATTAAATAATTTGTTCAAATTGAAAATTCATATATAGTGTGCAAACAGAAATCTGAATACAAAAGTTAGAAATCATATACATATGTTTAAAAGTGCATGTAGGCTAAAAATCAACACATCTAGAGTAACCACAACACTTAGAAATGTGAATGACTTTCATAGATATGTATGTGTGGTTTGTATGAAGTGAAAGTGTGAACTATGTCTTATGGATTGTTGTTTTCTTTTGCTATGTGTGTTGGCATGAGTAGAACCTGCCCAGAGAAAGTTCTCCCTTTCCAAGACCAAGACTTTCCATTCTCAGAGCAGCAGGAAGAAAGCAAGTGTCCTTGACCACTTTGATCCTATACTAGGATGTGTAGCAAATTATTTGCATTGTCAATTGAAATATGGAACCCATGCTAGGAAGTTTCCCTAGAATTGCATTATCTTGTTTCCATGTAGCTTGGGTTGGGATTTGTTTTATTATGTCATTCATTCATATTACTAATGCTTAGCCATGCTTAGAATTGGATAATTGGGACATGAGATCATCAATTTATTTACCTTACTCTTGAATGAGATATTGTGAGTTATGTAGAGGTGGGATCGAGGCAAGTTGGATGATTTGGTTGGTGCTGGGTGCACGAGACCCGGTTTTGTGTTTAGTACTTGCCTGGATCCAAAGGACCGGTTCATGGAGCATGTAACCTGGCTTTACCGTGCCAACCACATGCTGAGATGGGGCAGCTTGGCCAATTAATTTAGTGTATCCCTGGCGTAGTATGGGTGTGTTGGATGGTGCGGGGAATAGGTGTCAGCTGGACTACCATATGAACCGCAAGGCTCAAGAGGGGGCCACTGCAGCGGGGTTGGAGCCTCTTGTATGCTGTTAGGGGTGAAGCCTTAGTGGGCCCACGCTCGTCGGGAATCCCTTTGTAAAGGCCACGTAGTGATCTCCTGGCTACACACCTGGGAAGTGTGAACGTGGTTCACGGCCACAGTCATAATGGAGGTTCTTTTAGTCCACCCAGCAACGGGGGATGAAATCACTACAAGTGGGTACAGTGGTGCAAACTCTGCAGAGTAAAAAATGTCATGATAGCCGTGCTCACGGTCAAGAGCGGCTTGAACTTATTCATGATTAGAGGATGATGAATTTGGAAGTTGAGGATATTAAGCTGGGAGCTTGACATTGGATATGATGTTATGGTTATTTGATTTTGATGAATGGGTTGGGAGATTGGGACTATTTCACCAGTGTAGTAAGGTAGGTGCTTAATAAGCTAAGGTGATAGGTATTAATTGCGTAATGCTTTAGCCATGAGTTCAACCTCTCCTTGCTCTAGCCATGCATGACATAACTTTCCCACACTTGCTGAGTACCCATGGTACTCAAACTTGCTTTTATGTTGGTTAATATTGCTGCTCAGGTCAAGAGAATGATGTGGTGTTCAATGACCAAGACTTTGGTCCTGAAGAAGGATTCTAGGATCACGGAGTCCCCCGGGCAACGCCTGTGATGGAGCCGACAAGATTTATATTCCGCTGCTGTTTTATTTACATGTCATGAACTTATTATCGTCCATCCAGACATATGCTATGTAAGACTTATTTATATTCAACACCTGGCTTGTAATAAATGATGCTTCACTATTTGTCGTCACATGTATGAGAGAATGATCCTGGCATACATGTGGTATTCACTCGGTTGTTCTTCAGAGAAACCGGGTGTGACAGAAGTGGTTCAGAGCCAAGGTTGCCCGTAGGAACGTGGACCTAGGTATAAATGGACGTATTTAAGGACCTTATTTTCTTAAAAACTATTTTACAGAGGTATGGGTTGAAAGTGTTATCTAATGGGGTCACTTTATTCATCTTGTCCCAACTTTTATTCAAAACACAATTTTTGTTTAACTCTTATCTAACTTAATTTTAAATGCTTTATGTTTTAGATGATTCGCATGATCCGCACCGCCCGCAAGTCCACCGGAGGGAGAGTTCCTGTAGTTTCCCTTGCCCTGAGAGAGGAAAACCGTCCGGTGACGTACCACTCCTACGGATTGGCAGTAGGAGGCTTGTTGCGCCGTCTTCGGCGTATGCTCCACGCCGCCGGCAATATGGGCAAGCTGATCATACACCACAGCTCCACCAGAACCATCCGTTAGAAGCGGGGAGAATGGAGTTCAGAAATGAGGATTATCCATGAAAATCAGCTGCTCAAGATCCACCGCTCTCCAGCTTATCGGGTGACACAGGTCGATGCTGAGAAGGATGTCACCTGGGAGGCCATCACCTGCCAGATTTACATCAACCGTCACCACCTGGACAGGACTGAGTACATGTATGTCCTCCAGCGTGAGAGTGGCACTGCGGAGTACAAGTACCCGCCAGTGCAGCAGGGGACTTCCCATGAGCACATGGACCTGTGCTTGGAGGATGCTGCTATGCTCAACACTCGACTGCAGGAGTGTCAGCAGGAGCTTCAGGATGTTCGTGACACCCTGAAGGAGACTGAGGCGTTGCTTCGAGCCAGCTTGAGGGTGAGAGAAATAGGATATGGAATGTACTTTGTGTCACCGTGAATGACACATGGACTCCTCACTCCCCAGATCGCCGGGCGAGCAGGCGTCGCCGCACTTCTCCGCCAGAAGCTTCCCCACCCAAAGCGGAGTCAGACGGCAGCCACAATAATGAGGAAGACCCCGAGGAGCCAGCTCAGTGATACAAGTCGTGTAGAGTCCTTTCCCATAGTTCAGCAGGCTATCGAGTAGGCGAGTCAATACCTTAGTTAATGGTGTGTTAATGTTTGGTGTGTGACGTGAGTCGTGGAAGCCATGGGCATTTGTCCACAACCTCGTCTTCAGGTTGTTTTGCTTTGATGTGTGAACCCCTACGAATTAAGAGTGCATTTATTTTCGCGTGAGACATGAAACACTCAGAAAATATAAATATAATAAGTCTCAAAATTTTAAAGTTTAAACAAGAAAATTGGGAAGTTAGTACGTAATGCTTTAAATTGACATTTGGTTGATCATGATAGATGGCCGGAAGAGGAAAGGGTGTAACACCCCAAAAATCTTGTTAAGACCCTAAATCATGTTAAGAGGGGAATTTAAAAAATTTTGGATGTGTTGCATGTTTTGCAACAATTTAAATTCAAACTGGAATTCAATTTAAATTCAAAACAGAAAAGAAATAGAAAAAGAAAAAACGAAAACAGAAAAAAACCGGCCAGTGGGCCGAAACCCACAAGCCGGCCCAACCAGCACTCGCGCCAGCCTGCAGCCGCGCGCCCCTCTTCCTCCCACTGACAGGCGGGGCCCGCCAGCCTTCTTCTTCCTCGCGCCCGCGCCGGGACTCTCTCACCCGAATCGAAACCGATCGGGAATTCTCGCGTATCCCAGCCGAATTTCGATCGTGGGCGACGTAAACTCGATCTAAACCACCCCGCCGCCCTTCCCCATCTATAGAAACCCCGGCCTCGTTCTGTTTTTCCCACGTGATCCGCCCATTTTTACTCCGGTGAGAAACCGAGCCCCTCCGACGAATTCTGGCCGATCTACGCTCGGAAATTCCGATCTAACTCGCTGGTCTTGATCCACCGCCTCCGGGGAACCTCGCAGGTGCAGAAAACTCGGTGACTTGCGGTTCAAACACAGCGCCGACGAGCCTTGCCGTGGTTTCACTTCGGACCTCGTCGCCGATCGCCTTCCAGGACCTCCGAGATCAAGAAAACCCCCGAGGTGAGATCCCCGACCTTCCCTCCACCGATCTATGCCATAAAATCACAGTTCTAGGAAGAATTCCCGAAGATCCGAAACTCTGCGGCGAGATCGCCGCTTCCCGCCGCCGTGCGCCGCCGGGCAGCACCGCCCGCGCTCGGTTAGGGCGACGTGGCCGCTTGTGCCGTCTATTTTAAATCGCACGGTAGGCTTTAAATCCCCGCGTACCGGTTCGACGTTATAATCTCAGCCGTATGTTTTAAATCGGACGGTCCATGTCAGCCCCGCGTTATAAAGACTGGAAATCTTATGTGCTACCCCCTGGGGTTCTCGGGAAATAAGAGCTAGCCCCGGAAACTTCTGATCTAGCCCCTGGAACTTCAGAAAATCATGTAAATTCATTTAAAAGTCAGTTTTAGCCCCTGGACTTAATAAAAATTAGGAAAAACTCCTCTGTTATGTATAGCTAGACCCCTGAAAATTGTTAAAATAATATTATAGACCCTGTAGTGGCGTGAGTTTACCTTTTTAGCCCTGTTTAATATTTAATTTAGGAAATTGAATATGTGGCTAGTGTTTAAAATTTAAAAAGTGGGACAAACATATTGTCAAAATTAAATTAAAAACTTTCTCAGTATTTAGAAAACTTTGGAGTGAGATAAAAATATATTTTGGGCTGAAATGAATCTGTTTAATTTATTATTCACATTTAGGGACACATTTTTAAGTAAAGAATAGTTCTGGAAAATAGGGAAAATAATTGTAAAATAGTTTACATCAGAGGAAAAGGTCAAAAATATATTAGTAAATATTTTAGATCACAACCTATTCTGTTTAGATGATGTGTCTTATTATTTTCATAATAAAGTTCACATTTAGGCATAGGAAATAAATCTGAAAATATAGCAACTAGCAAATGATAAATGGAGTTCTAAAATCCAAAGAATTCAGTTTAGGGTTGGTAGAAATTCTGAAGACACATATAGAGAAGGAAAATACCTTTCATGCATACTTGGTAGCTAAAAGGTGTAGTAATTAAATATAAGGAATTTATTTAAATTGGAAACTCATATATATAGTGTGTAAGTATAAATGTGAACACGAAATTAGGAATCATATACACATGATTAAAAGTGCATGCAAGCCACAAATCAACACACATAGAGTAACCACAACACATATAATGGTGAATGACTTTCATAAATATGAATGTGTGGTTTGTATGAAGTGGAAGTGTGAACTATGTCTTATGGATTGTTGTTTTTCTTTTGCTATGTGTGATGGTATGATGTAGAACCTGCTCAAGAGCAAATTATTCCTTTCCAAGATCAGGACTACCCATTTCAAGAGCAGCAGGAAGGAGGCAAGTGTCCTTGACCACTTTGATCCTATGTTAGGATGTGTAGCTAGAATTATTTGCATTGTCAATTGAAATATTAAACCCATGCTAGGAAGTTTCCCTAGAATTGCATTACCTTGTTTCCTTGTAGCTTGGGTTGGGATTTATTTTATCATGTCATCTATTATTATGCATATGCTTAGCCATGCTTAGAATGGGATACTTGGGATATGAGATCATCAGTTTATTTTACCATACTCTTGAATGAAAAATTGTGAGTTATGTAGAGGTAGGGATCAAGGCAAGTTGGATGTTTTGGTTGTGTGCTGGGTGCACGAGACTCGGGTTTGTGTTTAGTGCTTGCCTGGATCCTAAGGACCGGTTCATGAAGCATGTAACCTGGCTTTACCGTGCCAACCACATGCTGAGATGGGGCAGCTTGGCCAATTAATTAGGTGTATCCCCGGCGTAGTATGGGTTTGTTGGATGGTGCGGGGAGTGGGTGTCATCTGGACTACCATATGAACCGCAAGGCTCAAGAGGGGGCCACTGCAGCGGGGTTGGAGCCTCTTGTATGATGTTGGGGGTGAAACCTCAGTGGGCTCACGCTCGTCGGGAATCCCTTTGTAAAGGCTTCGTAGTGATCTCCTGGCTACACACCTGGGAAGTGTGAATGTGGTTCGTAGCCACTGGCATAATGGAGGTTCTTTTAGTCCACCCGGCAACGGGGGATGAAATCACTACATGTGGGTATAGTGGTACAAACTCTGCAGAGTCAAAACTGTCATGACAGCCATGCTCACGGTCAAGAGCGGCTTGGACTTATTCATGATTAGAGGATTGATGGTTTTGGAAGTTGTGGATGTTAAGCGGGGAGCTTAACATTGGAAATGATGTTATAGTTATTTGATTATGATGATGGGATGGGAGATTGGGATCATTTCATCTATGTAGTAATGTAGGTGCTTAATAAGCTAAGGTAATAGGTATTAATTGCATAGTGCTTTAACCATGAGTTCAACCTCTCCTTGCTCTAGCCATGCATGATAAAATTTTCCCACACTTGCTGAGTACCATCGGTACTCAACCTTGCATATTTTGTTGGTTTATATTGCTGCTCAGGTCAAGATAATGAGGTGGTGTATAATGACCAAGACTTTAGACCCGAAGAAGGTTTCTAGGTTCATGGAGACCCCCCGGGCAACGCCTGTGATGGAGCCCTCAAGAATAATATTCCGCTGCTAGTTTATTTACTTGTGATGAACTTTTTATTGTCCAACGAGACATTTGCTATGTAAGACTTATTTATATTCGACACCTGGCTTGTAATAAATGATGCTTCACTATTTGTCATCACATGTATGAGAAAATGATCCTGGCATACATGTGATATTCACTTGGTTGTTCTTCGGAAAAACCGGGTGTGACAGAAGTGGTATCAGAGCCAAGGTTGCCCGTAGGAATGTGGACCTAGGTAGAAATGGACATATTTAAGGGCCTTATTTTCTTAAAAAAAACTATTTTTACAAGGTGTGTGTTGAAAAGTGTTATTTAATGAGTCACTTTCTTCATCTTACCCCAATTTTCATTCAAAATAGGATTTTTGTTTAAATGTTTATCTAACCTAAGTTTAAATGCTTTTTGTTTTAGATGGTTCGCATGATTCGCACCGCTCGCAAGTCCACAGGAGGGAGAGTTCCCGTAGTTGCCCTTGCCCAAAGAGAGGAGAGCCGTCTGGTGACGTACCTTTCCTACGGATTGGCAGTAGGAGGCTTGTTGCACTGTCTTCGACGTATGCTCGAAGCCGCCGGCAATACGGGCAAGCTAATCATCCACTATAACTCCACCAAGACCATCCGTGAGTAGAGGGAAGAATGGAGTTCAGAGATGAGGATTATACACGAAAATCAGCTACTTAAGATCCACCGCTCTCCAGCCTGTAGAGCGACACAGGTCGATGCGAAGAAGGATGTCACCTGGGAGGCCATCACCTGCCACAGTCACATCTATCGTCGCCACCTGGACAGGACTGAGTACATGTATGTCCTCCAGCGTGAGAGTGGTACCACGGAGTACAAGTACCCACCAGTGCAGCAAGGGACTTCCCATGAGCACATGGACTTGTGCTTGGAGGATGCTGCTATGCTCAGCACTCGACTGCAGGAGTGTCAGCAAGAGCTTCAGGATGTTCGGGACACCCTGAAGGAAACGGAGGCATTGCTGCGAGCCTGCTTGAGGGCGAGAGAAAGAGGAGATGGGAATGAACTGTGTATCACCGTGAATGATACATGGACTCCTGACTCCCCAGATCGCCGAGCGATCAGGCGTCGTCGCACTTCTCCACCAGCAGCCTCCCCACCCAAAGCAGAGTCAGAAGGCAGCCGAAATGATGAGGAAGATCCCGAGGAGCCAGCTCAAGAAAACGAGTAGTGTAGATTCCTTCCCTTAGTTAGCAAGATGTCGAATAGTCGAGTCGTTACGTTAAGTTAATGGTGTGTTAATGCTTGGTGTGTGACGTGAGTTGTGGAAGCCATGAGCAATTGTCCACAGCCTCGTCTTTAGATTGTTTTGCTTTGGTGTGTGAACCCACATGAAATAATATTGCATTTATTTTTGTGTGAGAAATGAACCCTCAGAAAAGTATAACAAAGCCTCAACACTTCAAAGTACAAACAAATGAAAGTAGTAAGATGATACTAAATGCTTTCAAATTAACATTGGTTGATTCTGCCAGATGGCCGGAAGAGGAAAAGGACGTGCTGCCAACCCCGCCAACAACAACGATGAGGCATGCAACCCTCATCTTTCTGGAGGCCAGGACCGGGGTGGTCGCCGTGAAGGAGTTGATCCCCTCCACCAAAATGCTGGAGAATCAAAATCAGCTCATCCAGAACTTGACTCAAGTGGTGGCTAACTTGCATCAAGTTCCACCTCCGCAAGCTGCACCACGCAAACCAAGGTTGATTGAGTTTCTAGGAACTCAACCTCTAAAGTTTGCAAGTGCTGCTGAACCTCTGGAGGCAGATGATTGGCTAAAGACCATTGAAAGCAAGATGAGGATCATACAGTGCCAAGGGTATGAGAGGGTGCTGTTTGCCTCTCATCAATTGCATGGACCTGCTGCTGATTGGTGGACCGCCTACGTGGCCGCCCATCATGACCCTAAGAACATCACTTCGGAAGAGTTCAAGCGTAGCTTCCGCAACCATTACATCCCAAGAGGTGAACTCAAAAACAAGAGAAGGAGTTCTTGGGACTGCAGCAGGGAAACATGACGGTGAGGGAATACCTCACTAAATTTACTCAACTATCCCGTTATGCCCCACAGGACATAGAGACTGATGAGCAGAAACAAGATTGTTTCGTGGAGGGACTTACCGCAGAGATGCAGTGTGCAATGTCCCCAAATGAGTATGAAAGCTTCCAAAAGATGGTGGATAGAGCATTTGTGGTGGAAAGGAAGCTAAAGGCCTTGGAAAACGAGAATAAGAGGGAGGCCGGGTGGTCACATCAAGCCTCAGGGAGCAACACCCGCCCACGTCTGATGCAGCAACCTACAGGGCAGATGAACTGCGCTGCGGTACCCTACTCAGCACCAAGAGGGTACAACCCGAACTACAGGCCTCCCGCAGCATCAGCACAGCCACAA
The DNA here is from genome assembly GCA_030760725.1 of Neostapfia colusana. Lineage (NCBI taxonomy): Eukaryota > Viridiplantae > Streptophyta > Magnoliopsida > Poales > Poaceae > Neostapfia > Neostapfia colusana. Next base: position 45,269,347 of record JASWHV010000002.1, on the reverse strand, counting down.
CGTCAGTTTGTACAGCAGCCTCGCCCCGCATATCCACCTCGACCAGCAATACAGGAACCTTCAAACCAACCCCAAGACAGCAAAGGCCAGGCACCTAAGGTTGGGGTGCAATGTTTTAGCTGCGGTGAAGTGGGGCACTACGCCCATAAATGCCCATAGAAGAAGCCCGCGCAGCCACAACAGCAGAATGTGATGCGAGGACGGGTGAACCACGTCACTATGGAGGAAGCGCAAGAGGCATCCGACGTGGTAGTTGGTAAGTTTCCTGCCAATTTACACCTTGCAACCCTGCTGTTTGATTCTGGTGCTACCCACTCGTTCATTGCTCAAGGGTTTGTTAAGAAGCATGACCTAGCAACCACACAAATGAACCATATGCTAGCCGTAAACTCTCCAGGTGGAGAAATAAGGACAAGACAAGTGTGTCCCAAAGTGAACCTAGATATTAATGGGGTGGTATTTACTGCTAACCTCATAGTGATAGATTCACAAGGGATAGATGTTATCTTGGGTATGGATTGGTTGACAAAAATAAAGGAATCATCCATTGTTCGACCAGAACGGTGGAACTAACTCACCCTAGTGGCACAAGAGTAAAGTTCATAACAATACACGAGCCTGGGAGGGACATTAAATTAAATCAAGTTAGGTGAAAGTTGAGGAAATCAGTACCATCAGTGAATATCCAGATGTTTTTCTGGAGGAGTTGCCAGGTATGCCTCCCGATCATGAAGTGGAATTCGCAATTGAGCTAGTACCTGGAACAGCCCCGATATACAAGAGACCTTATCGGATGGACTCCAAGCAGCTAGAAGAACTCAAGGATCATTTAAGAGAATTGACGGAGAAGGGGTATATTCGTCCTAGTTTCTCACCATGGGGAGCTCCGGTGATATTTGTGCCCAAGAAGGACGGAACCCAAAGGTTATGCGTGGATTACCGTGCCTTGAATGAGGTAACCATCAAGAACAAGTACCCATTACCCCGCATTGAATACCTGTTTGATCAGTTGAGGGGAGCTTGTGTGTTCTCGAAAATTGATCTCAGGTCGGGATACCACCAACTCGAGATAAGGTAATCTGATATTCCCAAGATAGCTTTCGTATCTCGGTACGAACTGTATGAATACACTGTCATGCCTTTCGGGCTAACTAATGCCCCGGCATACTTCATGTATCTCATGAACAAGGTATTCATGGAATATCTGGACAAATTTGTGGTGGTTTTCATAGATGACATTCTCGTCTTCTCCAAAGATGAAGAAGAACATGAGAAACATCTAAGGTTGGTGTTGCAGAGGCTAAGAGAACACCAACTATATGCCAAGTTGAGCAAGTGTGAGATTTGGCTGAAGAGAGTTCCCTTCTTAGGACATATAATCTCGGAGGGAGGAATCTCCGTGGATCCTGCCAAAATCGAGGATATACAGAAGTGGAAGACCCCTGAAAATGTCGGGGAAGTTTGAAGCTTCTTGGGATTGGCTGGATACTATTGACGGTTTATTGAGGGATTCTCCAAAATCTCGAGACCCTCACCAAACTGTTGGAGAAGGGAATCACATTCACATGGACGCCACAGTGCGAGACGAGTTTTCAGGAGCTAAAGAAAAGATTGACAACAGCCCCAGTGTTGGTTATGCCAGATATGCAGAAGAATTTCACAGTGTACTGCGATGCCTCTGTAAACGAGTTGGGATGTGTTCTCATGCAAGAAGGGCATGTCGTGGCATATGCATCCCAGCAGCTTTAGAAGCACGAGAAAAACTATCCTACACATGACCTAGAACTAGCCGCAGTGGTACACGCGTGGCGACACTATTTGATGGGGAAGAGGACAGAGATATATACGGATCATAAGAGTTTGAAGTACATTTTCACACAGCCAGATCTCAACCTCAGACACAGGAGATGGTTAGAGCTAATCAATGACTTTGATGTGGGCATCAACTATCATCCTGGGAAAGCAAACGTCGTGGCCGATGCTTTGAGTCGGAAAGTGCAGGTCAATAAGTTGAGCTTGAAGGACATGCCTGCAGAATTGAAGGACGAGGTTATAAGGCTCAATCTATGCCTGGTAAATAGTGGTGAAGCCATCGCCATGGAAGTGGACTCCACACTCGAGCGAGACATCCACGAGGGTCAAAAGAATGACGAGAAGATACAAGAGATCAGACAACTCATCAAGGAAAATAAAGCTCCTGGTTTTAGAGAGGATGAACAAGGAACGGTGTGGCACGGGAGAAGAATCTGTGTGCCAGAAGTAAAGGAGATCCGTGAATTGATTTTGAAGGAGGCTCATGATTCTGACTATTTTATTCATCCTGGGAGTACGAAAATGTACCAGGACCTCAAGAGCAGGTATTGGTGGTTTGGCATGAAACGAGATGTCGCGGAACATGTTGCCCTATGTGACACATGTCAGTTGGTGAAAGCAGAACATCAACGACCCGCGGGATTATTGCAACCACTCAAAGTGCCTGAATGGAAATGGGAAGAAATCAGTATGGATTTCATAGTGGGATTGCCTAGGACCCAATCAGGATATGATTCAATATGGGTCATCATCGACAGGCTAACCAAGGTGGATCATTTCATCCCCGTGAAAGAAAGCTACAGTGGATCCAAATTGGCAGAATTGTACATGTCAAGGATCGTGTATTGCCATGGAGTGCCAAAGAAGATTGTGTCAGATCGAGGGATACAGTTCACCTCAAGGTTCTGGCAGATGTTGCATGAAACCATGGGAACCCATCTGAATTTCAGCTCTGCCTATCATCCCCAAACTGACGGGCAGATGGAGAGAACCAATCAAACCCTTGAAGATATGCTGAGGGCATGTGCACTCAAAAACAATAGGAGTTGGGACAAGAACTTACCGTATGCGAAGTTTTCCTATAACAACAGCTATCAAGCTAGTATGAAGATGTCACCGTTTGAAGCCTTGTACGGGAGGAAGTGCAGAACTCCCCTATTTTGGAACCGAACGGGGGAAAGTAAAGTGTTTGGTCCAGAAGTACTACAAGAAGCCGAGGCGAAGGTGAGGGAAATTCGCAACAATTTGAAGATAGCACAAACACGCCAAAAGAGCTATGCCGATGTACGAAGAAGAGAGCTCGTTTTCAACGTGGGAGACTATGTATATCTCAAAGTGTCCCCTATCAGAGGACTTCGTCGATTCAAGGTGAAAGGGAAGTTGTCACCTCGATACATCGGACCCTTTCAAGTTCTGGAAAGGAAAGGCGAAGTGGGGTATCAACTAGAGTTACCGGCTCGTCTATCGGATGTGCACGATGTATTCCATGTGTCACAACTCAAGAAATGCCTGAGGACGCCTGAAGAGGTGTTACCCATGAATGAAGTGGACGTAGCTGAGGATTTGTCTTATGCCGAGCAACCATACAAGATTTTGGAGACAATGGAACGTCTCACCAGAAATAAAAGAATCCGGATGTGCAATGTGCAGTGGAAGCATCACTCAGAAGAGGAAGCCACCTGGGAGCGGGAAGATGAGCTCAAGGCACAATTTCCGGAATTGTTTTCTTAGAACCACCAATCTCGAGGACGAGATTTCTTTTAAGGGGGGTAGAGCTGTAACACCCCAAAAATTTTGTTAAGACCCTAAATCATGTTAAGAGGGGAATTTAAAAATTTTTGGACCTGTTGCATGTTTTGCAACAATTTAAATTCAAACTGGAATTCAATTTAAATTCAAAACAGAAAAGAAATAGAAAACAGAAAAAAAAAGAAAACAGAAAAAAACCGGCCAGTGGGCCGAAACCCACCACCCGGCCCAACCAGCAGTCGTGCCAGCCCGCAGACGTGCGCGCCTCTTCCTCCCACTGACAGGCGGGGCCCGCCAGCCTTCTTCTTCCTCGCGCCCGCGCCGGGACTCTCTCACCCGAATCGAAACCGATCGGGAATTCTCGCGTATCCCAGCCGAATTTCGATCGTGGGCGACGCAAACTCGATCTAAACCACCCCGCCGCCCTTCCCTGTCTATAAAAACCCCGGCCTCGTTCTGTTTTTCCCACGCGATCCGCCGATTTTACTCCGGTGAGAAACCGAGCCCCTCCGGCGAATTCTGGCCGATCTACGCTCGGAAATTCCGATCTAACTCGCTGGTCTTGATCCACCGCCTCCGGGGAACCTCGCAGGTGCAGAAAACTCGGTGACTTGCGGTTCAAACACAGCGCCGACGAGCCTCGCCGTGGTTTCACTTCGGACCTCGTCGCCGATCGCCTTCCAGGACCTCCGAGCTCAAGAAAATCCCCGAGTTGAGATCCCCGACCTTCCCTCCACCAATCTATGCCATAAAAACACAGTTCTAGGAAGAATTCCCGAAGATCCGAAACTCTCCGGTGAGATCGCCGCTTCCCGCCGCCGTGCGCCGCCGGACAGTGCCGCCCGAGCTCGGTTAGAGCGACGTGGCCGCTTGTGCGCCGTCTATTTTAAATCGCACGGTAGACTTTAAATCCCCGCGTACCGGTTCGACGTTATAATCTCAGCCGTCTGTTTTAAATCAGATTGTCCACGTCAGCCCCGCGTTATAAAGACTGAAAATGTTACGTGCTACCCTCTGGGGTTCTCAGGAAATAAGAGCTATCCCCGGAAACTTCTGATATAGCCCCTGGAACTTCAGAAAATCATGTAAATTCATTTAAAAGTCAGTTTTAGCCCCTGGACTTAATAAAAATTAGGAAAAACTCCTCTGTTATGTATAGCTAGACCCCTGAAAATTGTTAAAATAATATTATAGACCCTGTAGTGGGATGAGTTTACCTTTTTAGCCCTGTTTAATATTTAATTTAGGAAATTGAATATGTGGCTAGTGTTTAAAATTTAAAAAGTGGGACAAACATATTGTCAAAATTAAATTAAAAACTTTCTCAGTATTTAGAAAACTTTGGAGTGAGATAAAAATATATTTTGGGCTGAAATGAATCTGTTTAATTTATTATTCACATTTAGGGACACATTTTTAAGTAAAGAATAGTTCTGGAAAATAGGGAAAATAATTGTAAAATAGTTTACATCAGAGGAAAAGGTCAAAAATTATATTAGTAAATATTTTAGATCAGAACCTATTTTGTTTAGATGATGTGTCTTGTTATTTTCATAATAAAGTTCACATTTAGGCATAGGAAATAAATCTGAAAATATAGCAACTAGCAAATGATAAATGGAGTTCTAAAATCCAAAGAATTCAGTTTAGCATTGGTAGAAATTCTGAAGACACATATGGAGAAGGAAAATACCTTTCGTGCATACTTGGTAGCTAAAAGGTGTATTAATTGAATATAAGGAATTTATTTAAATTGGAAACTCATATATATAGTGTGTAAGTATAAATGTGAACACAAAAGTAGGAATCATATACACATGATTAAAAGTGCATGCAAGCCACAAATCAACACACATAGAGTAACCACAACACATATAATGGTGAATGACTTTCATAAATATGAATGTGTGGTTTGTATGAAGTGGAAGTGTGAACTATGTCTTATGGATTGTTGTTTTTCTTTTGCTATGTGTGATGGTATGATGTAGAACCTGCTCAAGAGCAAGTTATTCCTTTCCAAGATCAGGACTACCCATTTCAAGAGCAGCAGGAAGGAGGCAAGTGTCCTTGACCACTTTGATCCTATGTTAGGATGTGTAGCTAGAATTATTTGCATTGTCAATTGAAATATGAAACCCACGCTAGGAAGTTTCCCTAGAATTGCATTACCTTGTTTCCTTGTAGCTTGGGTTGGGATTTATTTTATCATGTCATTTATTATTATGCATATGCTTAGCCATTCTTAGAATGGGATACTTGGGATATGAGATCATCAGTTTATTTTACCATACTCTTGAATGAAAAATTGTGAGTTATGTAGAGGTAGGGATCAAGGCAAGTTGGATGTTTTGGTTATGTGCTGGGTGCACGAGACTCGGGTTTGTGTTTAGTAGTTGCCTGGATCCTAAGGACCGGTTCGTGAAGCATGTAACCCGGCTTTACCGTGCCAACCACATGCTGAGATGGGGCAGCTTGGCCAATTAATTAGGTGTATCCCCGGCGTAGTATGGGTGTGTTGGATGGTGCGGGGAGTGGGTGTCAGCTGGACTACCATATGAACCGCAAGGCTCAAGAGGGGGCCACTGCAGAGGGGTTGGAGTCTCTTGTATGCTGTTAGGGGTGAAACCTCAGTGGGCTCACGCTCGTCGGGAATCCCTTTGTAAAGGCTTCGTAGTGATCTCCTGGCTACACACCTGGGAAGTGTGAATGTGGTTCGTAGCCACTGGCATAATGGAGGTTCTTTTAGTCCACCCGGCAACGGAGGATGAAATCACTACATGTGGGTACAGTGGTACAAACTCTGCAGAGTCAAAACTGTCATGACAGCCGTGCTCACGGTCAAGAGCGGCTTTAACTTATTCATGATTAGAGGATTGATGGGTTTGGAAGTTGTGGATGTTAAGCGGGGAGCTTAACATTGGAAATGATGTTATAGTTATTTGATTATGATGATGGGATGGGAGATTGGGATCATTTCATCTATGTAGTAATGTAGGTGCTTAATAAGCTAAGATGATAGGTATTAATAGCGTAGTGCTTTAACCATGAGTTCAACCTCTCCTTGCTCTAGCCATGCATGATAAAATTTTCCCACACTTGCTGAGTACCATCGGTACTCAACCTTGCATATTTTGATGGTTTATATTGCTGCTCAGGTCAAGATAATGAGGTGGTGTATAATGACCAAGACTTTGGACCCGAAGAAGGTTTCTAGGTTCATGGATACCCCCCGGGCAACGCCTCTGATGGAGCCCTCAAGAATAATATTCCGCTGCTAGTTTATTTACTTGTGATGAACTTTTTATTGTCCAACGAGACATTTGCTATGTAAGACTTATTTATATTCGACACCTGGCTTGTAATAAATGATGCTTCACTATTTGTCATCACATATATGAGAAAATGATCCTGGCATACATGTGATATTCACATGGTTGTTCTTCGGAAAAACCGGGTGTGACAAAGGGTCGTGGTGCCAACCCCGCCAACAACAACGATGAGGCCGGCAACCCTCATCTCTCTGGAGGACAAGACAGGGGTGGTCACCGTGAAGGAATTGATCCCATCCACCAAATGCATGAAAATCAGAATCAGCTCATCCAGAGCCTAACTCATGTGGTGGCCAACTTGCATCAAGTTCCACCTCCACAACTGCACCACGCCAACCAAGGTTGAGTGAGTTTCTACGTACTCAACCTCCAAAGTTTGCAAGTGCTGCTGAACCTCTGGAGGCAGATGATTGGCTAAAGACCATTGAGAGCAAGATGACGATCATACAATGCCAAGGGTATGAGAGGGTGCTGTTTGCCTCTCACCAATTGCATGGACCTTCTGCTGATTGGTGGACCGCTTACGTGGCCGCCCATCATGACCCTGAGAACATCACTTGGAAAGAGTTCAAGCGTAGTTTCCGCAACCATTACATACCAAGGGGTGAACTCAAAAACAAGAGAAAGGAGTTCTTGGGGGTTGCAGCAAGGAAACATGACCGTGAGGGAATACCTCACTAAGTTCACCCAACTATCCCGTTATGCACCACGGGACATCGAAACTGATGAGCAAAAACAGGACTGCTTTGTGGAAGGACTTACTGCGGAGATGCAATGTGCAATGTCCTCCAACGAGTATGAAAGCTTCCAAAAGATGGTAGACAGAGCATTTGTAGTGGAGAGGAAGCTGAAGGCCTTGGAAAATGAAAACAAGAGGAAGGCGGGATGGTCACACCAAGCCTCGGGTAGCAACACACGCCCACGTGTGATGCAGCAACCCACAGGGCAGACGAGCCGTGCTGCGGTACCCTTCTCAGCACCGAGAGGGTACAACCCGAACTTCAGGCCTCCGTCAGCACCAGCACAGCCACAACGTCAGTTTGTACAGCAGCCTCGCCCCACATATCAACCTCGACCAGCTGGACAAGGACCATCGAGCCAACCCCAAAACAACAAAGGCCAGGCACCTAAGGTTGGGGTGCAATGCTTCAACTGTGGTGAAGTGGGGCACTATGCCCATTAGTGCCCAAAGAAGAAGCCCATGCAGCCACAACAGCAGAATGCGATGCGAGGACGGGTGAACCACGTGACCATGGAGGAAGCGCAAGAGGCACCTGACGTGGTGATTGGTAAGTTTCCTACCAATTTACACATTGCAACCCTGTTGTTCGATTCTGGTGCTACCCACTCGTTCATTGCTCAAGGGTTTGTTAAGAAGCATGATCTAGCAACAACACAAATGAACCATATGCTAGCAGTGAACTCTCTAGGGAGAGAAATAAGGACAAGACAAGTGTGTCCCAAGGTGAATCTAGACATTAATGGGGTAGTATTTACTGCAATCCTCATAGTGATAGACTCACAAGGGATAGATATTATTTTGGGTATGGATTGGTTGACCAAACATAAAGGTATCATCCACTGTTCAACCCGAACGGTGGAACTAACTCACACTAGTGGCACGAAAGTGAAGTTCATAGCCGTGCAAGAGCCTAGGAGGGACATTAAACTCAATAAAGTTTAGGTGGAAGTGGGAGAAATAAGTATTATCAAGGAATATCCAGATGTTTTTCCGGAGGAGTTGCCAGGTATGCCCCCCGATCGTGAAGTGGAATTCTCGATTGAGCTAGTGCCTGGAACAACTCCAATATACAAGAGGCCTTATCTGATGGACTCCAAACAGCTGGAAGAGCTCAAGGAGCATATAAGAGAGTTGACGGAGAAGGGGTATATTCGTCCTAGTTCCTCACCATGGGGAGCTCCAGTGATATTTGTGCCCAAGAAGGACGGAACCCAAAGGTTATGCGTAGACTACCGTGCGTTGAACGAAGTAACCATCAAGAACAAGTACCCATTACCCCGCATTGAAGACTTATTTGATCAGCTATGGGAGCTTGTGTGTTCTCAAAAATTGATCTCAGGTCAGGATACCACCAACTGAAGATAAGGCAAACCGACATTCCAAAGACAACTTTCGTATCTCAGTACGGGCTGTATGAATACACCGTCATGCCGTTCGGGCTAACTAATGCCCCGGCATACTCCATGTATCTCATGAACAAGGTATTCATGGAATATCTAGACAAATTTGTGGTGGTTTTCATTGATGACATTCTCGTCTTCGCCAAAGATGAAGAAGAACATGAGGGACATTTAAGATTGGTGCTACAAAAGCTGAGAGAACACCAACTATATGCCAAGTTGAGCAAGTGTGAGTTTTGGCTGAAGAGAGTTCCCTTCTTAGGACACATAATCTCGGAAGGAGGAATCTCCGTAGATCCCACCAAGATCGAGGATGTACAGAAGTGGAAGACCCCTAAGAATGTCGGGGAAGTTCGAAGCTTCTTAGGATTGGCTTGGTATTATCGACGGTTTATCGAGGGTTTCTCCAAGATTTCGAGACCCCTCACCAAATTGTTTGAGAAGGGAATCACATTCACATGGACACCGCAGTGCGAGATGAGTTTTCAGGAACTGAAAAAAAGATTGACAACAGCCCCAGTGCTAGTTATGCCAGATATGCAGAAAAACTTTTCGGTGTACTGCGATGCCTCTGGAAACGGGTTGGGATGTGTTCTCATGCAAGAGGGGCATGTCGTGGCTTATGCATCCCGGCAGCTCCGCAAACACGAGAAGAACTATCCTACACATGACCTAGAGCTAGCCGCAGTGGTACAAGCATTGAAGATTTGGCGGCATTACTTGATGGGGAAGAGGACACAGATATATACGGATCATAAGAGCTTAAAGTATATTTTTACACAGCCAGATCTCAACCTCAGACAAAGGAGAGGGTTAGAGCTGATTAACGAATTTGATGTGGGCATCAACTATCATCCTGGGAAAGCGAACATCATGGCGGATGCTCGAAGCCGGAAAGTGCAGGTCAATAGGTTGAGCTTGAAGGACATGCCTACAGAATTGAAGGGAGAGGTTATAAAACTCAATCTATGTCTGGTGAATAGTGGTGAAGCCATCGCCATGGAAGTGGACTCCACATTAGAGCAAGACATACGTGATGGTCAAAAGAATGATGAGAAGATACAAGAAATCAGAGAACTCATCAAGGATAATAAAGCCCCTGGGTTCAGAGAGGATGAACATGGTACGGTGTGGCACGGGAAAAGAATCTGTGTGCCTGAAGTGAAGGAGATCCGTGAACTTATTTTGAAGGAAGCTCATGATTCCGACTATTCCATTCATCCTGGGAGTACGAAGATGTATCATGACCTCAAGAGCAGGTATTGGTGGTATGGCATGAAGCGAGATGTCGCGGAACATGTTGCCCTATGTGACACATGTCAGTTGGTGAAAGCAGAACATCAATGACCCGCAGGATTATTGCAACCACTCAAAGTGCCTGAATGGAAATGGGAAGAAATCGGTATGGATTTCATAGTGGGACTACCCAGGATCCAATCAGGATATTATTTGATATGGGTCATCATCGACAGGCTAACCAAGGTAGCTCATTTCATCCCTGTGAAAGAAAGCTACAGCGGATCCAAATTGGCAGAATTGTACATGTCAAGGATCGTGTGTTTCCATGGAGTGCCAAAGAAGATAGTGTCAGATCGAGGGACACAGTTCACCTCAAGGTTCTGGCAGAAGTTGCATGAAACCATGGGAACTCATCTGAATTTTAGTTCTGCCTATCATCGCCAGACTGACGGACAGACGGAAAGAACCAATCAGATCCTTGAGGATATGCTGAGAGCGTGTGCGCTCAAAAACAATAGGAGTTGGGATAAGAACTTACTGTATGCGGAGTTCTCCTATAACAACAGCTATCAGGCTAGTATGAAGATGTCACCATTTGAGGCTTTGTATGGGAGGAAGTGCAGAAGTCCCCTATTTTGGAACCAAACGGGGGAAAGTAAAGTGTTTGGACCCGAGGTACTACAAGAAGCCGAGGCGAAAGTGAGGGAAATTCGCAACAACCTGAGGATAGCACAGACCCGACAAAAGAGTTATGCCGATGTGCGGAGAAGAGAGCTTCTTTTCAATGTGGGAGACTATGTTTATCTCAAGGTGTCACCTATCCGAGGACTTCGTCGGTTCAAGGTGAAAGGGAAGTTATCACCTCGATACATCAGACCCTTTCAGATTCTAGAGAGGAAAGGCGAAGTGACATATCAACTAGAACTACCGGCTCGCCTATCAGATGTGCATGATGTATTCCATGTGTCACAGCTCAATAAATGTCCAAGGACGCCTGAAGAGATGTTACCCATGAATGAGGTTGACGTACGAGAGGATCTGTCTTATGCCGAGCAACCGGTCAAGATTTTGGAGACAATGGAACGCCTCACAAGAAATAAAAGAATCCGGATGTGCAAGGTGCAGTGGAAGGATCACTCGGAAGAGGAAGCCACATGGGAGCGAGAAGAAGAGCTTAAGACACAGTTTCCGGAATTGTTTTCCTAGAACCACCAATCTCAAGGACGAGATTTCTTTAAGGGGGGTAGAGCTGTAACACCACAAAATCTGTTAGGAGGGGAATTTAAAAAATTTTGGACGTATTGCATGTGGTGCAGAAATTCAAATTCAAATTGGAATTCAAATTCAAATCAAAACAGAAAAGAAAAGGAAAAAGAAAAAAAGAAAAAGAAAACCCAACCGGCCAGTGGGCCGAAACCCACCAGCCGGCCCACCATTTCCCCGTGCCAGCCCACAGCCGCTCGCCCCTCTCTTCCTCTCACTGAAACGCGGGGCCCGCATGTCATCCCCCACCTCTCGCGCGCTCGGTCGACCCCGGGACTCTCCTCTCTCCCGAATCCAAACAACCTCCGAAAAACCGCGCCAACAGCCCGATCTTCGGCCCCGGACGCTGCTATATAACCCAGTCGATCCTCCGCTGCCTCCCCTCGTGAAATTCCCGCACCGAAACTCGCCGAATTCCCTAGCGCACTCCAATTTTCTCTCCGGTGAGAACCAAAGCTCCGATCACCGTTTACTCTCGATCCTTGCTCGGGTTTTCTGATCTAACGCGCCGATCGTGTTTCACCGCCTCCGGGGAATCACGCAGGTGCAGAAAACTCGGTGTTTTGCACCCTAGACGCAGCTCCGGCTAGCACCGCCGCTATTTCATCTCGAACCTCATCGCCGACCGTCTTCCAGGACCTCCGAGCTCAAGAAAAACCCCGAGGTGAGATCCCCGACCTCCCCTCTACCATTCTATGCCATGAAATCCCAGTTTTAGGAGGTATAGACGAAGATCCGAAGTTCTACGGCGAGATCGCCGCCTCCCGCCTCCGCGCGCCGCCGGGCAGCGCCGCCCGCGCACGGCCAGGGCGACGTGGCCCCCTGAGGCCCGTCCATTTTAAATCGTGCGGTTCCTATTAGATCTAACCCGTACCGCTTCGCGTTATAATCTCAGCCGTCTGTTTTGAATCGGACGGTCCACGTCGGCCCCACACTATAAAGGTCGGGATTCTTACGCGCTACCCCCTGGGGATCTCGGAAAACACGAGCTAGCCCCGAAAACTTCTGATCTAGCCCCTGGAACTTTATAAATTCGTGTAAATTCATTTAAAAACAGTTTTAACCCCTGGACTTAATAAAAATTAGGAAAACCCCTCTGTTATGTGTAGTTAGACCCCTGGAAATTTATGAAATAATAAATTAGACCCTGTAGTTGGGTGGATTTACCTTTTGACCCTATATGATATTAAATTCAGAAATTTGAATATGTGATTAGGATTTAAATTTAAAAGGTGAGGCAAATACATTGTAAATTCAAATATAAACTCTCCTAGCACTTGGAAAACTTTAGAATGAGTTAAAAATAGATTTTAAGCTGAAATGAATCTGTCTAATTGATTGTTCACATTTACTAGTTATAGGGACACATTTTTAGGCTAGGAAATAATTCTGAAAACTGATAAAATAAATTTAAATTAGTTCACATCAGAGGAGAAGTTCAAAAATATATTACTTAATATTTTAGATCAGAACCTATTCTATTTAGATGATATATCTTACTATTTAATATTCAAACTCACTTTTATGCATAGAAAATAAATCTGAAGAATATAGGAAAATAGGTATGCATAATTAGAAAATGATAAATGAAGTCTTTAAATCCAAAAACTTCAGTTTAGGATTTGGTAGAAGATTTGAAAATCTATTTGGAGTAGGAAATTACCTTCCATGCAAACTTGGTAGTTAAGAAGTATATTAATTAAAGAATTTGTTCAAATTGAAAATTCATATATAGTGTGCAAACAGAAATCTGAATACAAAAGTTAGAAATCATATAAATATATTTAAAAGTGCATGTAGGCTAAAAATCAACACATCTAGAGTAACCACAACACTTAGAAATGTGAATGACTTTCATAGATATGTATGTGTGGTTTGTATGAAGTGAAAGTGTGAACTATGTCTTATGGATTGTTGTTTTCTTTTGCTATGTGTGTTGGCATGAGTAGAACCTGCCCCAGAGCAAGTTCTCCCTTTCCAAGACCAGGACTTTCCATTCTCAGAGCAGCAGGAAGAAGGCAAGTGTCCTTGACCACTTTGATCCTATACTAGGATGTGTAGATAGAATTATTTGCATTGTCAATTGAAATATGGAACCCATGCTAGGAAGTTTCCCTAGAATTGCATTATCTTGTTTCCTTGTAGCTTGGGTTGGGATTTGTTTTATTATGTCATTCATTCCTATTACTTATGCTTAGCCATGCTTAGAATGGGATAATTGGGACATGAGATCATCAATTTATTTACCTTACTCTTGAATGAGATATTGTGAGTTATGTAGAGGTAGGGATCGAGGCAAGTTGGATGATTTGGTTGGTGTTGAGTGCACGAGACTCGGGTTTGTGTTTAGTACTTGCCTGGATCCTAAGGACCGGTTAATGGAGCATGTAACCTGGCTTTACCATGCCAACCACAAGCTGAGATGGGGCAGCTTGGCCAATTAATTAGGTGTATCCCCGGCGTAGTATGGGTGTGTTGGATGGTGCGGGGAATAGGTGTAAGCTGGACTACCATATGAACCGCAAGGCTCAAGAGGGGGCCACTGCAGAGGGGTTGGAGCCTCTTGTATGCTGTTAGGGGTGAAACCTCAGTGGGCCCATGCTCGTCGGAAATCCCTTTGTAAAGGCCACGTAGTGATCTCCTGGCTACACACCTGGGAAGTGTGAACGTGGTTCGCGGCCACTGGCATAATTGAGGTTCTTTTAGTCCACCCGGCAACGGGGGATGAAATCACTACATGTGGGTACAGTGGTGCAAACTCTGCAGAGTCAAAACTGTCATGACAGTCATGCTCACGGTCAAGAGCGGCTTGGACTTATTCATGATTAGAGGATGATGAATTTGGAAGTTGAGGATGTTAAGCGGGGAGCTTGATATTGGATATGATGTTATGGTTATTTGATTTTGATGAATGGGTTGGGAGATTGGGACTATTTCACCTGTGTAGTAAGGTAGGTGCTTAATAAGCTATGGTGATAGGTATTAATTGCGTAGTGCTTTAGCCATGAGTTCAACCTCTCCTTGCTCTAGCCATGCATGACATAACTTTCCCACACTTGTTGAGTACCCATGGTACTCAAACTTGCCTTTCTGTTGGTTAATATTGCTGCTCAGGTCAAGAGAATGATGTGGTGTTCAATGACCAAGACTTTGGTCCTGAAGAAGGATTCTAGGATCACGGAGTCCCCCGGGCAACGCCTGTGACGGAGCCCAAAAGATTTATATTCCGCTGCTGTTTTATTTACATGTCATGAACTTATTGTCGTCCATCGAGACATATGCTATGTAAGACTTATTTATATTCAACACCTGGCTTGTAATAAATGATGCTTCACTATTTGTCGTCACATGTATGAGAGAATGATCCTGGCATACATGTTGTATTCACTCGGTTGTTCTTCGGAGAAACCGGGTGTGACACAACTTGATCTCTCATAGCTAATTTTTGTGAACACTATTCTTTTGTATCCTCTTTGGAACCATACAGGGTTGAGGATGCATTGAAAGATCCGGAATGGGTGATGGCGATGCAAGAAGAATTGAACAACTTTAAAAGGAACAAAGTGTGGGAGCTTGTTGAAAGACCCAAGTCCAACGTCGTCGGCACTAGATGGGTCTTCAACAACAAGCAAGACGAACATGGAGTGGTAACAAGGAACAAGGCACGACTTGTGGCAAAAGGGTACTCACAAGTCGAAGGTTTGGATTTCAACGAGACTTTTGCTCCCGTAGCTAGGTTTGAATCGATTCATATATTACTTGCATATGCTACTCACCATGATTTCAAGCTTTATCAAATGGACGTGAAAAGCGTCTTTCTCAACGGACCGATCAAGGAGGAGGTGTACGTGGAGCAACCACCTGGTTTTGAAGATCAAGAGCACCCCGACTATGTGTTCAAACTGTGTAAGGCTCTCTATAGCCTCAAACAGACTCCTAGAGCTTGGTATGAGTGCCTCAGAGATTTTTTGATTGAAAATGACTTCAAGATTGGAAAAGTTGATTACACCTTGTTCACTAAACACTTTGATGATGATCTCTTCATTTGCCGAATCTATGTTGACGATATTATATTTGGTTCAACTAACAAATTTTTTTGTCAAGAATTTAGTAAGATTATGACAGATAGATTCGAGATGTCCATGATGGGAGAGTTGAGGTACTTCTTGGGATTCCATGTGAAGCAACAAAAGGACGGGACGTTCATAAGCCAAACAAAGTACACTCAAGACATTCTCAAAAAGTTTGGAATGGATAAAGCAAAGCCCATAAATTCTCCCATGGCGACTAATGGACACTTGGATCTCAATGAAGACGGACCAAATGTGGATCAAAAGGTATATCGTTCCATGATTGGCTCCTTACTCTACTTATGTGCATCTAGGCATGATATCATGTTGAGTGTATGTTTGTGTGCAAGGTTTCAAGCCAATCGTAAGGAATGTCACTTGACAACCGTTAAAAGGATCTTGAGATATTTAGTTCATACACCCAACCTAGGCCTTTGGTATCCCAAAGGTTCAAAATTCAATCTCATTGGATACTCCGATGCAGATTATGCCAGATGCAAGGTAGATAAAAAAGGTACTTCCGGTACTTGCCAATTCCTAGGTAGATTCTTAGTTTCTTGGTCCTCCAACAAACAAAACTCAATTGCCTTATCCACGACCGAAGCGGCGTATGTTGCAGCCGGGAGTTTCTGTGCACAGCTCCTTTGGATGCGACAAACTCTAAGGGATTACGGTTACAATATGAGTCGTATTCCACTCGTTTGTGACAATGAGAGTGCAATTAAAATTGCCCATAACCCCGTTGAGCACTCTAGAACCAAACACATAGATATCCGGCATCATTTTTGAGAGATCACTCAATGAAAGGAGACATAGCCATTTCCCATGTCAACACTGAAAAACAACTAGCCCATATCTTTACCAGGCCACTTTATGAAAAACACTTTTGTGAGCTCCGAAATGAACTAAATATCCTTGATGCTCGGAACGTGGCTTGAAAACTTGCAAACCTGTATGCCATCCTCAAAATCATGTTAATTGTGTTGAAAAATCATATCTCTCTATTTTTCTCCTAAAAACTATGTTAGTTACTTGATCTTGATGAATTATGGTCATAGCTTGATTGTTGTATGTTTACTGATTATATTCATCAAGAATATCTGTGTATCTTTGTCCCCTATTCCTTATTAGGAACCATTGAATACATATATATAAGTGGTTTGTACTTTTCTATACAAGGGACCACAGACTAGTCCGTGGTAACCCCGGACTAGTCCTCATATTGCAGATGAGTCCGCACTTGGTCCGCTAGTCCGGACTAGCCTGGTTCAACCACGGACTAGTCCGATATTTCGACTCCATAACCCTAAGGCCGGCTAAGACCTAATCTCCTTCAACCTCACAACTCCTCCCACGTTCTCTCTCCTCACTCAAGTGCTCCCAAGGCGGATTTCAGATTTCTCCATCAAAACCACCCAAATCTCCGTCGGAATTGATCTCCACTGCAAAGGGATCAAAGACCCCGGACTAGTCCGCATCAAGAACTCCTTCAAACGCCTCGAATCGAAGGATTTGGTAAACTTCTCTCCAAACCCTAGAACCTTCGATTTTCCTTGTTTTTGCTCAATTAACTTAGCTCCTCCAGTTAATACATGCTCTATTGATGTATTCCTAGTACCCTAGATCATATTTGCATTGAATAACATCAAATTTCGACAAGTTAGGGCTTGAGCATCCTCATAACGGACTAGTCCGTTATTTTGGCGGACAAGTCCGGTACTCCGGACTAGTCCGACCCTAAACACCGGACTAGTCCGGTAAGCCCTGAACGGAATCTTAGCTTATGTCAATTCAATGAAATCCCTTGTCATCCTTGATTATTCATATCCTTTATATCTTCCTTGTCATAAATCATGTCGGGATCGAATGAAAATCTCTGCGACTTTGAAGCCGAGATGGATCAAGATCAAGATGTGATGTCTAATCTTCCCGAGTCTCGCTCCAAAAGGAGACAAGATCGTGCTGCCGAGCCTTCGCTCACCCCACCTAGGGTTCGCGGAAAGGATACAATCAAGAGACCAGCGTCAAGAGCAAATATGGCTGATGCTAGCTCGGCGGCTCATCGCCAAACCAAGGGCAAGGGAAAGGGGGTTGCTTCCGGCCTGATTGGTCCCCCTAAGATGACAGCTCCAAGGCAGGGAAATAGGGATCCCTCGGAGCAGAAGTTCAATGGCAAGGGGAATGATGTGGCAAGGAACCTGAGGAAGGTTGACGCCTATAGCTCTGGCAAAAAGGCAGTAGACAAGAGATTTTGGAGCAACTTTCACTCGAACTACTACAGTTCGGTGTACCTCCAAATGAAGACTCCAGTGATCCGCAGCCAATGGATCGATTGGACATATTTTGAAAGGACGAGCTGTGAAGCCTTTGAGGAGATTATAGAGGCTGCAGAGAGACACGGTCTCAAGGACTTGTTCTCCTTCAGATATAACTGGAATGATGAGATTATTGCTCAGTTCTATTGTCACACCCGATTTTTCCGAAGAACAACCGAGTGAATATCACATGTATGTCAGGATCATTTTCCCATACATGTGATGACAAATAGTGAAGCATCATTTATTACAAGCCAGGTGTCGAATATAAATAAGTCTTACATAGCATATGTCTCGATGGACGATAATAAGTTCATAACAAGTAAATAAAATAGCAGCAGAATATTATTCTTGTGGGCTTCGTCACAGGCGTTGCCCGGGGGACTCCATAAACCTAGAAACCTTCTTCGGGTCCAAAGCATTGATCATTAAACAGCACTTCATTATCTTGACCTGAGCAGCAATATAAACCAACAAATATGCAAGGTTGAGTACCGATGGTACTAAGCAAGTGTGGGAAAGTTATGTCTTGCATGGCTAGAGCAAGGAGAGGTTGAACTCATGGTTAAAGCACTACGCAATTAATACCTATCTCCTTAGCTTATTAAGCACCTACATTACTACATAGGTGAAATGGTCCCAATCTCCCATCCCATCATCATAAGAAAATAACCATAACATCATTTCCAACGTTAAGCTCGCCGCTTAACATCCACAATCTTCCAAAACCATTACTCGTCTAATCATGAATAAGTCCAAGCTGCTCTTGACCGTGAGCACGGCTGTCATGACAGTTTTGACTCTGCAGAGTTTGTACCACTGTACCCACATGTAGTGATTTCATCCCCCGTTGCCGGGTGGACTAAAAGAACCTCCATTATGCCAGTGGCCACGAACCACATTCACACTTCCCAGGTGTGTAGCCAGGAGATCACTACGAAGCCTTTACAAAGGGATTCCCGACGAGCGTGGGCCCACTGAGGTTTCACCCCTAACAGCATACAAGAGCCTCCAACCCCGCTGCAGTGGCCCCCTCTTGAGGCTTGCGGTTCATATGGTAGTCCAGCTGACACCTATTCCCCGCACCATCCAACACACCCATACTACGCCGGGGATACACCTAATTAATTGGCCAAGCTGCCCCATCTCAGCATGTGGTTGGCACGATAAAGCCAGGTTACATGCTCCATGAACCGGTCCTTAGGATCCAGGCAAGTACTAAACACAAACCCGAGTCTCGTGCACCCAGCACCAACCAAAACATCCAACTTGCCTTGATCCCTACCTCTACATAACTCACAATATCCCATTCTAAGCATGGCTAAGCATATGCATAATAATAAATGACATGATAAAATGAATCCCTACCCAAGCTACAAGGAAACAAGGTAATGCAATTCTAGAGAAACATCCTAGCATGGGTTTCATATTTTCAATTGACAATGCAAATAATTCTAGCTACACATCCTAGTATAGGATCAAAGTGGTCAAGGACACTTGCCTTCTTCCTGCTGCTCTAGGAATGGATAGTCCTGATCTTGGAAAAGAAGAACTTGCTCTGGAGCAGGTTCTACTCATACCATCACACATAGCAAAAGAAAACAACAATCCATAAGACATAGTTCACACTTCCACTTCTTACAAACCACACATTCACACTTATGAAAGCTATTCACGTTTCTATGTGTTGTGGTTACTCTATGTGTGTTGATTTTGGCTTACATGCACTTTTAAACATGTACATATGATTTCTATTTTTGTATTCATATTCATGTTGGCATACTATATATGAATTTCTAATTTAAATAAATCCCTTATATTTAATTGATACACATTTTAGCTACCAAGTATGCATGAAAGGTATTTTCCTACTTCATATGTGTCTTCAAACCTTCTACCAACCCTAAACTGAATTCTTTGGATTTTGGAAACTTCATTTATCATTTTCCAGTTATTTATACCTAGCTTGCTATATTTTCAGATTTATTTCCAATGCCTAAATGTGCACTTTATTATGAAAATAGTAAGACACCTCATCTAAACAGAATAGGTTTTGGGTCTAAAATATTAAATAATATATTTTTGAACTTCTCTTCTGATGTGAACTATTTTACATTTATTTTACTAATTTTCAGAATTACTCTCTACTTAAAAATGTGTCCCTATTACTAATGAATGTGAATAATCAATTAAACAGATTCATTTCAGACAAAAATCTATTTTTATCTCACTGCAAAGTTTTCCAAATACTAGGAAAGTTTTTAATTTGAATTTACAATGTGTTTGTCCCATCTTTTAAATTTTAAATACTAAACATATATTCAAATTCCTAAATTTAATATCACATAGGGTTAAAAAGGTAAACTCACCCCACTACAGGGCCTATTATATTATTTTAAGAAGTTCTAGGTGTCTAACTACACATAACAGAGGGGTTTTTCCTAATTTTTATTAAGTCCAGGGGCTAAAACTGATTTTTAAATGAATTTACATGATTTTCTGAAGTTCCAGGGGCTAGATCAGAAGTTTCTGGGGCTAGCTCATATTTTCCGAGAACCCTAGGGGGTAGCACGTAAGAATACCGGCCTTTATAACGCGGGGCTGACGCGGACCGTCCGATTTAAAATAGACGGCTGAGATTATAACGCCGAACCGGTACGCGGGGATTTAAATTCTACCGTGCGATTTAAAATAGACGGCGCACAAGCGGCCACGTCGCTCTGATCGAGCGCGGGCGGCACTGCTCGGCGGCACACGGCGGCGGGAGGCGGTGATCTCGCCGGAAAGTTTCGGATCTTCGTCAATTCTCCCTAAAACTGTGATTTTATGGCATAGATCGGTAGAGGGAAGGTCGGGGATCTCAGCTCGGGGGTTTTCTTGAGCTCGGAGGTCCTGGAAAGCGGTCGGCGACGAGGTCCGAGGTGAATTCACGGCGAGGCTCGTCGGCGCTGTGTTTGAGCCGCAAACCACCAAGTTTTCTGCACCTGCGCAGTTCCCCAGAGGCAGTGGATCAAGACTAGCGAGTTAGATCAGAATTCCCCAATGAAGATCGAGCAGAATTTGCCGGAGAAGCTCGGGTTCTCACCGGGAGGAAAAGCGGCGGATCGTGGGGAAAAACGGGACGATGCCGGGGTTTTTATAGATGGGGGAGGGCGGCGAGTTGGTTTAGATTGAGCTGGAGTCTTCTGGGACCGGGAGTCGGCTGGGAACGCGAGGTTTCCCGGTCGGTTACGATCGCTCGCGCGCGGGGAGCTCGGGGATGATAGGTGGGTCCCGCCTGTCTGCGAGAGGGGGCGCGGGCGCGCGGCTGCGGGCTGGCGCGGGGGTTGGGTGGGCCGGCTGGTGGGTTTCGGCCCACTGGCCGGGAAGGTTTATTTTTTTCTTTTTTTCTTTTTCATTTCTGTTTTGAGTTTAATTTGAATTCCAGTTTGAATTTGAATTTTTGCAACACATGCAATACGTCCAAAAAATTTTAAATGCCCCTCTTAACAGGATTTTGGGGTGTTACAGCTCTACCCCCCTTAAAAGAAATCTCGTCCTGGAGATTGGGGTTCTAAGAAAACAATTCCGGAAATTGTGCCTTAAGCTCATCCTCTCGCTCCCAGGTGGCTTCCTCTTCTGAGTGATGCTTCCACTGCACCTTGCACATCCGAATTCTTTTATTTCTTGTGAGGCGTTCCATTGTTTCCAAAATCTTGGATGGTTGCTCGGCATAAGACAAATCCTCAGCTACGTCAACCTCATTCATGAGTAACACCTCTTCAGGCGTTCTCAGACATTTCTTGAGCTGTGACACATGGAATACATCGTGCACGTCCGATAGGCGAGCCGGTAATTCTAGTTGATACGCCACTTCGCCTTTCCTCTCCAGAACTTGAAAGGGTCCCATGTATCGAGGTGATAACTTCCCTTTCACCTTAAACCGACGAAGTCCTCGAATAGGGGACACCTTGAGATAGACATAGTCTCCCACGTTGAAAACGAGCTCTCTTCTCCGTACATCGGCATAGCTCTTTTGTCGTGTCTGTGCTATATTCAAGTTGTTGCGAATTTCCCTCACTTTCGCCTCGGCTTCTTGTAGTACTTCAGGACCAAACACTTTACTTTCCCCTGTTTTGTTCCAAAATAGGGAGTTCTGCACTTCCTCCCGTACAAAGCTTCAAACGGTGACATCTTCATACTAGCCTGATAGCTGTTGTTATAGGAGAACTCCGCATACGGTAAGTTCTTATCCCAACTCCGATTGTTTTTGAGTGCACACGCTCTCAGCATATCCTCAAGAATCTGATTGGTCCTTTCCGTCTGCCCGTCAGTTTGAGGATGATAGGCAGAACTAAAGTTCAGATGGGTTTCCATGGTTTCATGCAACTTCTGCCAGAACCTTGAGGTGAACTGTGTCCCTCGATCCGACACTATCTTCTTTAGCACCCCATGGTAACACACAATCTTTGACATGTACAATTCTGCCAATTTGGATCCGCTGTAGCTTTCCTTCACGGGGATGAAATGAGCTACCTTGGTTAGCCTGTCAATGATGACCCATATTGAATCATATCCTGATTGGGTCCTAGGCAGTCCCACTATGAAATCCATACCGATTTCTTCCCATTTCCATTCAGGCACTTTGAATGGTTGCAATAACCCCGCGGGTCGTTGATGTTCTGCTTTCACCAACTGACATGTGTCACATAGGGCAACATGTTCCGCGACATCTCGCTTCATGCCATACCGCCAATACCTGCTCTTCAGGTCCTGGTACATCTTCGTACTTCCAGGATGAATGGAATAGTCAGAATCGTGAGCCTCCTTCAAAATCAGTTCACAGATCTTCTTTACTTCTGGCACACACATTCTTTTCCCGTGCCAGACCGTTCCCTGTTCATCCTCTCTGAAACCAGGGGCTTTATTTTCCTTGATGAGTTGCCTGATTTCTTGTATCTTCTCGTCATTCTTTTGACCCTCGAGTATTTCTTGCTCTAGTGTGGAGTCCACTTCCATGGCGATGGCTTCACCACTATTCACAAGGCATAGATTGAGCCTTATAACCTCGTCCTTCAATTCTGCAGGCATGTCCTTCAAGCTCAACTTATTGACCTGCACTTTCCGACTTAAAGCATCTGCCACGATGTTTGGTTTCCCAGGATGATAGTTGATGCCCACATCAAAGTCATTGATTAGCTCTAACCATCTCCTTTGTCTGAGGTTGAGATCTGGCTGTGTGAAAATGTACTTTAAACTCTTATGATCCGTATATATCTCTGTCCTCTTCCCCATCAAGTAGTGCCACCAAATTTTCAACGTGTGTACCACTGCGGCTAGTTGTAGGTCATGTGTAGGATAGTTCTTCTCGTGCTTCCGGAGCTGCCGGGATGCATAAGCCACGACATGCCCTTCTTGCATGAGAACACATCCCAATCCGTTTCCAGAGGCATCGCAGTACACCATAAAGTTCTTCTGCATATCTGGCATAACTAGCACTGGGGCTGTTGTCAATCTTTTCTTTAACTCCTGAAAACTCGTCTCGCACTGCGGCATCCATGTGAATGTGATTCTCTTCTCCAACAGTTTGGTGAAGGGTCTCGAGATCTTAGAGAATCCCTCAATAAACCGTCGATAGTATCCTGCCAATCCCAAGAAGCTTCAAACTTCCCCGACATTTTCAGGGGTCTTCAACTTCTGTATATCCTCGATTTTGGCAGGATCTACGGAGATTCCTCCCCCCGAGATTATATGTCCTAAGAAGGGAACTCTCTTCAGCCAAAACTCACACTTGCTCAACTTGGCATATAGTTGGTGTTCTCTCAGCTTCTGCAACACCAACCTTGGATGTTTCTCATGTTCTTCTTCATCTTTGGAGAAGACGAGAATGTCATCTATGAAAACCACCACAAATTTGTCCATATATTCCATGAACACCTTGTTCATGAGATACATGAAGTATGCTGGGGCATTAGTTAGCCCGAAAGGCATGATGGTGTATTCATACAATCCGTACCGAGATACGAAAGCTGTCTTTGGAATATCGGCTTGCCTTATCTTAAGTTGGTGGTATCCCGACCTGAGATCAATTTTCGAGAACACACAAGCTCCCCTCAACTGATCAAACAAGTCTTCAATGCGGGGTAATGGGTACTTGTTCTTGATGGTTACCTCATTCAAGGCACGGTAGTCCACGCATAACCCTTGGTTTCCGTCCTTCTTGGGCACAAATATCACTGGAGCTCCCCAAGGTGAGGATCTAGGACGAATATACCCCTTCTCCGTCAATTCTCTCAAATGATCCTTGAGTTCTCCCAGCTTCTTGGAGTCCATCCGATAAGGTCTCTTGTATATCGGGGCTGTTCCAGGCACTAGCTCAATTGCGAATTCCACTTCATGATCAGGAGGCATTCCTGACAACTCCTCTAGAAAAACATATGGATATTCCCTGATGATCCTGATCTCCTCCACTTTCACCTCAACTTGATTTAATTTAATGTCCCTCCTAGGCTCTTGTATTGTTATAAACTTTACTCTTGTGCCACTAGGGTGAGTTAGTTCCACCGTTCTGGTTGAACAATGGATGATTCCTTTATGTTTGGTCAACCAATCCATACCCAAGATAATATCTATCCCTTGTGAATCTATCACTATGAGGTTAGCAGTAAATACTACCCCATTAATGTCTAGGTTCACTTTGGGACACACTTGTCTTGTCCTTATTTCTCCACCTGGAGAGTTTACTGCTAGCATATGGTTCATTTGTGTTGTTGCTAGGTCATGCTTCTTAACAAACCCTTGGGCAATGAACGTGTGGGTAGCACCAGATCAAACAACAGGGCTGCGATGTGTAAATTGGCAGGAAACTTACCGACTACCACGTCGGGTGCCTCTTGCGCCTCCTCCATGGTGACGTGGTTCACCCGTCCTCTCATTACATTCTGCTGTTGTGGCTGCGTGGGCTTCTTCTTTGGGCACTTATGGGCGTAGTGCCCCACTTCACCACAGTTGAAACATTGCACCCCAACCTTAGTTGCCTGGCCTTTGTTGTCTTGGGGTTGGTTTGGGGGTCCTTGCACTGCTGGTCGAGGTTGATACATAGGGCGAGGCTGCTGTACGAACTGACGTTGTGGCTGTATTGGTGCTGTCGGAGGCCTGTAGTTCGGGTTGTACCCTCTTGGTGCTGAGTAGGATACCGCAGCACGGTTCGTCTGCCCTGCGGGTTGCTGCATTAGACGTGGGCGGGTGTTGCTCCCTGAGGCTTTATGTGACCACCCGGCCTTCCTCTTGTTCTCATTTTCCAAGGCCTTCAGCTTCCTTTCTACCACAAACACTCTGTCCACCATCTTTTGAAAGCTTTCATATTCGTTTGAGGACATTGCACACTGCATTTCTGTGGTAAGTCCTTCCACGAAACAATCCTGTTTCTGCTCATCAGTCTCTATGTCCCGTGGAGCATAACAGGAGAGTTGAGTAAATTTAGTGAGGTATTCCCTCACAGTCATGTTACCTTGCTGCAACCCCAAGAACTCCTTCCTCTTGTTTTTGAGTACACCCCTTGGTATGTAATGGTTGCGGAAGCTACGCTTGAACTCTTCCCATGTGATGTTCTCAGGGTCATGATGGGCGGCCACGTAGGCGGTCCACCAATCAGCAGCAGATCCATGCAATTGATGAGAGGCAAACAGCACCCTCTCATACCCTTGGCACTGTATGATCCTCATCTTGCTCTCAATGGTCTTTAGCCAGTCATCTGCCTCCAGAGGTTCAGCAGCACTTGCAAACTTTGGAGGTTGAGTTCCTAGAAACTCACTCAACCTTGGTTGGCGTGGTGCAGCTTGTGGAGGTGGAACTTGATGCAAGTTGGCCACCACTTGAGTCAGGTTCTGGATGAGCTGATTTTGATTTTCAAGCATTTGGTGGATGGGATCAACTCCCTCACGGCGTCCACCCCTGTCTTGGCTCCCAGAAAGATGAGGGTTGCAGGCCTCATCGTTGTTGTTGGCGGGATTGGCAGCACGACCCTTTCCTCTTTGGCCATCTAGCATGATTAACCAAATGTTAATTTAAGGCATTCATATTATCTTACTACTTTCACTTGTTTTTTTTACTTTGAAGTGTTGAGGCTTTGTTATACTTTCTGAGGGTTCATGTCTCATACAAAAATAAATGCACTATTATTTCATGTGGGTTCACACACCAAAGCAAAACAATCTAAAGATGAGGCTGTGGACAATTGCTCATGGCTTCCACAACTCACGTCACACACCAAGCATTAACACACCATTAACTAAGATAACAACTCGGCTACTCGACATCTTGCTAAACCAAGGGAAGGACTCTACACTACTCGTATCACTGAGCTGGCTCCTCGGGATCTTCCTCATTATTGTGGCTGCCCTCTGACTCTGCTTTGGGGGGGAGGCTGCTGGTGGAGAAGTGCGACGACGCCTGATCGCCCGACGATCTGGGGAGTCAGGAGTCCATGTATCATTCACGGTGACACACAGTTCATTTCCATCTCCTCTTATTGGGCAAGGGCAACTACGGGAACTCTCCCTCCTGGGGAATTGCGAGCGGTGCGAATCATGCAAACCATCTAAAACAGAAAGCATTTAAACTTAGGTTAGATAAACTTTTAAACAAAAATCCTATTTTGAATGAAAGTTGGGGTAAGATGAAGAATGTGACTCCATTAAATAACACTTTTCAACACACACCATGTAAAATAGTTTTTAAGAAAATAGGGCCCTTAAATACGTCCATTTCTACCTAGGTCCACGTTCCTACGGGCAACCTTGGCTCTGATACCACTTCTGTCACACCCGGTTTTTCCGAAGAACAACCGAGTGAATATCACATGTATGCCAGGATCATTTTCTCATACATGTGATGACAAATAGTGAAGCATCATTTATTACAAGCCAGGTGTCAAATATAAATAAGTCTTACATAGCATATGTCTCGATGGACGATAATAAGTTCATAACAAGTAAATAAAATAGCAGCAGAATATTATTCTTGTGGGCTCCTTCACAGGCGTTGCCCGGGGGACTCCATGAACCTAGAAACCTTCTTCGGGTCCAAAGCCTTGATCATTAAACAACACTTCATTATCTTGACCTAAGCAGCAATATAAACCAACAAATATGCAAGGTTGAGTACCGATGGTACTCAGCAAGTGTGGGAAAGTTATGCCATGCATAGCTAGAGCAAGGAGAGGTTGAACTCATGGTTAAAGCACTACGCAATTAATACCTATCACCTTAGCTTATTAAGCACCAACATTACTACACAGGTGAAATGGTCCCAATCTCCCATCCCATCATCATAATCAAATAACCATAACATCATTTCCAATGTTAAGCTCCCCGCTTAACATCCACAATCTTCCAAAACCATCACTCCTCTAATCATGAATAAGTCCAAGACGCTCTTGACCGTGAGCACGGCTGTCATGACAGTTTTGACTCTACAGAGTTTGTACCACTGTACCCACATGTAGTGATTTCATCCCCCGTTGCCGGGTGGACTAAAAGAACCTCCATTATGCCAGTGGCCACGAACCACATTCACACTTCCCAGGTGTGTAGCCAGGAGATCACTACGAAGCCTTTACAAAGGGATTCCCGACGAGCGTGGGCCCACTGAGGTTTCACCCCAAACAGCATACAAGAGGCTCCAACCCCGCTGCAGTGGCCCCCTCTTGAGCCTTGCGGTTCATATGGTAGTCCAGCTGACACCTATTCCCCGCACCATCCAACACACCCATACTACGCCGGGGATACACCTAATTAATTGGCCAAGCTGCCCCATCTCAGCATGTGGTTGGCACGATAAAGCCAGGTTACATGCTCCATGAACCGGTCCTTAGGATCCAGGCAAGTACTAAACACAAACACGATTCTCGTGCACCCAGCACCAACCAAAACATCCAACTTGCCTTGATCCCTATCTCTACATAACTCACAATATCTCATTAAAGAGTATGGTAAAATAAACTGATGATCTCATATCCCAAATATCCCATTCTAAGCATGGCTAAGCATATGCATAATAATAAATGACATGATAAAATGAATCCCAACCCAAGCTACAAGGAAACAAGGTAATGCAATTCTAGGGAAACATCCTAGCATGGGTTTCATATTTTCAATTGACAATGCAAATAATTCTAGCTACACATCCTAGTATAGGATCAATGTGGTCAAGGACACTTGCCTTCTTCCTGCTGCTCTGGGAATGGATAGTCCTGATCTTGGAAAAGAAGAACTTGCTCTGGAGCAGGTTCTACTCATACCATCACACATAGCAAAAGAAAACAACAATCCATAAGACATAGTTCACACTTCCACTTCTTACAAACCACACATTCACACTTATGAAAGCTCTTCACATTTCTATGTGTTGTGGTTACTCCATGTGTGTTGATTTTGGCTTACATGCACTTTTAAACATGTACATATGATTTCTATTTTTGTATTCATATTCATGTTGGCATACTATATATGAATTTCTAATTTAAATAAATCCCTTATATTTAATTGATACACATTTTAGCTACCAAGTATGCATGAAAGGTATTTTCCTACTTCATATGTGTCTTCAAACCTTCTACCAACCCTAAACTGAATTCTTTGGATTTTGGAAACCTCATTTATCATTTTCTAGTTATTTATACCTAGCTTGCTATATTTTCAGATTTATTTCCTATGCCTAAATGTGCACTTTATTATGAAAATAGTAAGACACCTCATCTAAACAGAATAGGTTTTGGGTCTAAAATATTAAATAATATATTTTTGAACTTCTCTTCTGATGTGAACTATTTTACATTTATTTTACTAATTTTCAGAATTACTCTCTACTTAAAAATGTGTCCCTATTACTAATGAATGTGAATAATCAATTAAACAGATTCATTTCAGCCAAAAATCTATTTTTATCTCATTCCAAAGTTTTCCAAATACTAGGAAAGTTTTTAATTTGAATTTACAATGTGTTTGTCCCATCTTTTAAATTTTAAATACTAAACATATATTCAAATTCCTAAATTTAATATCACATAGGGTTAAAAGGTAAACTCACCCACTACAGGGCCTATTATATTATTTTAAGAATTTCAAGGTGTCTAACTACACATAACATAGGGGTTTTTCCTAATTTTTATTAAGTCCAGGGGCTAAAACTGATTTTTAAATGAATTTACATGATTTTCTGAAGTTCCAGGGGCTAGATCAGAAGTTTCTGGGGCTAGGTCATATTTTCCGAGAACCCCCGGGGGTAGCACGTAAGAATCCCGGCCTTTATAACGTGGGGCTGGCGTGGACCGTCCGATTTAAAACAGACGGCTGAGATTATAACGCCGAACCGGTACGCGGGGATTTAAATTCTACCGTGCGATTTAAAATATGCGGCGCACAAGCGGCCACGTCGCTCTGATGGAGCGCGGGCGGCGCTGCCCGGCGGCGCACGGCGGCGGGAGGCGGCGATCTCGCCGGAAAGTTTCAGATCTTCGTCAACTCTCCCTAAAACTGTGATTTTATGGCATAGATCGGCAGAGGGGAGGTCGGGAATCTCACCTCGGGGATTTTCTTGAGCTCGGAGGTCCTGGAAAGCGGTCGGCGACGAGGTCCGAGGTGAATTCACGGCGAGGCTCGTCGGCGCTGTGTTTGAGCCGCAATCCACCGAGTTTTCTGCACCTGCGCGGTTCCCCGGAGGCGGTGGATCAAGACCAGCGAGTTAGATCAGAATTCCCGAACGAAGATCGAGCAGAATTTGCCGGAGAAGCTCGGGTTCTCACCGGGAGGAAAAACGGCGGATCATGGGGAAAAATGGGACGATGCCGTGGTTTTTATAGACGGGGGAGGGCGGCGGGTTAGTTTAGATCGAGCTGGAGTCTTCTGGGACCGGGAGTCGGCTGGGAACGTGCGGTTTTCCGATCGGTTACGATCGCGCGCGCGCGGGGAACAGTCCGGGGTCGGCGCGATCGGGGGCTCGAGGATGACAAGTGGGTCCCGCCTGTCTGCGAGATGGGGCGCGGGCGCGCGGCTGCGGGTTGGCGCGGTGGTTGGGTGGGCCGGCTGGTGGGTTTCGGCCCACTGGCCGGGAAGGTTTATATTTTTCTTTTTCTTTTTCTTTTTCATTTCTGTTTTGAGTTTAATTTGAATTCCAGTTTGAATTTGAATTTTTGCAACACATGCAATACGTCCAAAATTTTTTAAATCCCCCTCTTAACAGGATTTTGGGGTGTTACATCTATGCAACTTGCCACTTTTCCCACGATGGAGAAAACAAAGTGACTTGGATGACACATGGATCCAAGTACACAATTTCTTATACTGAGTTTACCAGACTGCTACACCTTGAGGACAACGGCAATGATGAGATTGTGATTCACAATCTTGGAGTTGTGGAGAAGTACAAGATGGAATTCCTCTATGATAATCGACTCCCATTCAATACTCCCTCAACCAAGAACATGAAGCCCTTCTTCATTATTCTCAACAGAGTGCTCCGGAAGACCATTGCTCCAAAGGATGGAGATGCCGTGAGTGTCCAAGGTTACTTGAGAACCTTGATGAAAGTAATCAGCAGGAGGATAAGATTTGATATCTTCGATTACATTTGGAATGACATGGTGAACATATCCTACACACCAAACCGTTCTTGTGGCTATGCACCATACTTGATGTTCATGATTGAGAAAGTCACAGGAATTGAGTTTGTGAAGGATGTGGAGCACACTGCTCTAAGGCCTCAGAAGCCTCCTCAAGCCTCTCTCCCAGCTGCTCCCTCACCTGGCTCACCTAAAGAACATCCAGAGAGAGCTCAAGAAGATGCAAGGCCTTCGTCAAAGACTAGGGCCTCTCCACACAAAAGGTCCTCTAGTGGAATCATGAAGTATTTGGCTGCTATCTTTAGTTCTTGCCGCAAAACTGAGGTGAAGCTTCATAAGATGAACAAGAAAAGAAGAAATGAGATACATGAAGGCCAATGTCAAAGAAATATGCCAAAAACTGGAGATTGAGCCCATTGGATCTCCAGTCATCTCAGAGGACTCTGCATCTGACTTCACAGAGCTTCCTCCTCTCTCTCCATCAGAGTGTGCCTACATTGGCACGACGAGTGGTCCTCCTTCTCCTCCTCAGCCTGATGATCAAGACGAAGAAAGGACCGACAGCGAGGAGTGAGTCGGCGATGACAAGTAGATCCCTCCTCTCCTTCTTTTTCGTGCCTTGATGCCAAAGGGGGAGAGATTGAGGGGGAGTCTTAGGTCGTAGGCTCTTCTTTTCATGTCCTAGTTTGAGAAATGGGTTTTTTGTAAGACATGTGTTATCATTATGCTTTTGTAAGACTTATGGTATCACTATGCTTTTGGACATGTAATGTGAAATGATAACTAGGTTATGCTTATGATTAATGGTATATGTTTAAAACTGTAACACCCAAAACCTGTTAAGAGGGGAATTTAAATATTTTTGGACATGTGGTGCAGAAATTCAAATTTAAATTGGAATTCAAATTTAACTCAAAACAGAAAAGAAAACGAAAAAGAAAAAGAAAAAAACTAAACCCCCCGCTAGTGGGCCGAAACCCACCAGCCGGCCCACCCGCCCCCGCGCCAGCCCGCAGCCGATCGCAACTAACCCGGAAAACCGCGCTTTCCCAGCCGAATTCTGGTCCCGGATGACTCCGACTCGATCACAACCGACACGCCGCCTTGCCCCGTCTATATAAACGCCGGCATCGTCCCGTTTTTCCCTCACGGTCGGCTGTTTTTCCTCCCGGTGAGAACCGAAGCTCCGATCACCGTTTTCTCTCGATCTCTGCTCAGATTTTCCGATCTAACGTGACGATCGTGTTCCAGCGCCTCCGGGGAGTCACGCAGGTGCATAAAACTCGGTGGTATGCGCTCTAGGCACAGCTCCAACGAGCACCGCAGCTATTCCATCTCGGACCTCGTCGCCGACCGTCTTCCAGGACCTCCGAGCTCAAGAAAAACCCCGAGGTGAGATCCCCGACCTCCCCTCTACCGATCTATGCCATGAAATCCCAGTTTTAGGAAGAATAGACGAAGATCTGAAGTTTTCCGGCGAGATCGCCGCCTCCCACCGCCGCGCGCCGCCGGGCAGCGCCGCCCGCGCACGGTCAGAGCGACGTGGCCGCTTATGCACCGTCTATTTTAAATCGCACGGTAGAATTAAAACCCGCGCGTACCGGTTCGATGATCTAATCTGAGCCGTCCACTTTAAATCGGACGGTCCACATCAGCCCCGCATTATAAAGACCGGGATTCTTACGCGCTACCACCTGGGGATCTCGGAAAATACGAGCTAGTCCCGGAAACTTCTGATCTAGCCCCTGGAACTTCAGAAATTCATGTAAATTCATTTAACAATCAGTTTTAGCCCCTAGACTTAATAAAAATTAGGAAAACCCTTCTGTTATGTGTAATTAGACCCCTGGAAATTTATGAAATAATATAATAGACCCTGTAGTGGGGTGAGTTTACCTTTTTAACCCTATATGATACTAAATTTAGGAATTTGAATATGTGATTAGGATTTAAAAATTTAAAAGGTGAGGCAAACACATTGTAAATTCAAATTTAAACTCTCCTAGCACTTGGAAAACTTTAGAATAAGTTAAAAATAGATTTTTAGCTGAAATGAATCTGTCTAGTTGATTGTTCATATTTATTAGTTATAGAAACATATTTTAGGCTAGGAAATAATTCTGAAAATTGGAAAAATGAATTTAAATTAGTTCACATCAGAGGAGAAGTTCCAAAATATATTATTTAATATTTTAGATCAGAACCTATTCTGTTTAGATGATATGCCCTACGATTTAATATTAAAAGTCACTTTTAGGCATAGAAAATAAATCTGGAAAATATAGGAAAATAGGAATGCATAACTAGAAAATGATAAATAAAGTCTTCAAATCCAAAGACTTCAGTTTAGGATTTGGTAGAAGATCTGAAAACCCATTTGGAGTAGGAAATTACCTTCCATGCAAACTTGGTAGCTAAAGAGTGTATTAAAGAATTTGTTTAAATTGGAAATTCATATATAGTGTGCAAACAGAAATCTGAATACAAAAGTTAGAAATAATATACATTTGTTTAAAAGTGCATGTAGGCCAAAAATCAACACATCTAGGATAACCACAACACTTAGTAATGTGAATGACTTTCATAGGTATGTATGTGTGGTTTGTATGAAGTGAAAGTGTGAACTATGTCTTATGGATTGTTGTTTTTTTGCTATGTGTATTGGCATGAGTAGAACCTGCCCCAGAGCAAGTTCTCCCCTTCCAAGACCAAGACTTTCCATTCCTAGAGCAGCAGGAAGAAGGCAAGTGTCCTTGACCACTTTGATCCTATACTAGGATGTGTAGGTAGAATTATTTGCATTGTCAATTGAAATATGGAACCCATGCTAGGAAGTTTCCCTAGAATTGCATTACCTTGTTTCCTTGTAGCTTGGGTTGGGATTTATTTTATCATGTCATTTATTTATATGCTTATGCTTAGCCATGCTTAGAATAGGATAATTGGGATATGAGATCATCAATTTATTTACCTTATTCTTGAATGAGATATTATGAGTTATGTAGAGGTAGGGATCAAGGCAAGTTGGATGATTTGGTCGGTGCTGGTTGCACGAGACTTGGGTTTGTGTTTAGTACTTGCCTAGATCCTAAGGACCGGTTCATGGAGCATGTAACCTGGCTTTACCGTGCCAACCACATGCTGAGATGGGGCAGCTTGGCCAATTAATTAGGTGTATCCCCGGCGTAGTATGGGTGTGTTGGATGGTGCGGGGAATAGGTGTCACCTGGACTACCATATGAACCGCAAGGCTCAAGAGGGGGCCACTGCAGCGGGGTTGCAGCCTCTTGTATGCTGTTAGGGGTGAAACCTCAGTGGGCCCACGCTCGTCGGGAATCCCTTTGTAAAGGCTTCGTGGTGATCTCCTGGCTACACACCTGGGAAGTGTGAATGTGGTTCATGGCCACTGGCATAATGGACGTTCTTTTAGTCCACCCGGCAACGGGGGATGAAATCAATACATCTGGGTACAGTGGTGCAAACTCTGCAGAGTCAAAACTGTCATGACAGCCGTGCTCACGGTCAAGAGCGGCTTGGACTTATTCATGATTAGAGGACGATGACTTTGGAAGTTGTGGATGTTAAGCAGGGAGCTTAACATTGGAAATGATGTTATTGTTATTTGATTATGATGATGGGATGGGAGATTGGGACCATTCCACCTGTGTAGTAATGTAGGTGCTTAATAAGCTAAGGTGGTAGGTAATAATTGCGTAGTGCTTTAACCATGAGTTCAACCTCTCCTTGCTCTATCCATGCATGACATAACTTTCCCACACTTGCTGAGTACCCCCGGTACTCAAACTTGCATATTTGTTGGTTTAAATTGCTGCTCAGGTCAAGGGGACGATGTGGTGTTTAATGATCAAGACTTCGGACCCGAAGAAGGATTTTAGGTTCATGGAGTTCCCCGTGCAACGCCTGTGACGGAGCCCACAAGAATAATATTCCGGTGCTATTTTATTTACTTGTTATGAACTTATTATCGTCCATCGAGACATATGCTATGTAAGACATATTTATATTCGACACCTGGCTTGTAATAAATGATGCTTCACTATTTGTCATCACATTTATGAGAAAATGATCCTGGCATACATGTGATATTCGCTCGGTTGTTCTTCGGAGAAACCGGATGTGACAGAAGTGGTATCAGAGCCAAGGTTGCCCGTAGGAACGTGGACCTGGGTAGAAATGGACGTATTTAAGAACCCTATTTTCTTAAAAACTGTTTTTACAAAGGTGTGGGTTGAAAAGTGTTATGGGGTCATTTTATTCATCTTACCCAACTTTTATTCAAAATAGGATTTTTGTTTAAAATCTTATCTAACTTAAGTTTAAATGCTTTATGTTTTAGATGGTTCGCATGATCCGCACAGCTCGCAAGTCTGCCTGAGGGAGAGTTCCCATAGTTGCCCTTGCCCTGAGAGAGGAGAACCGTCCGGTGGCGTACCTCTCCTACGGATTGGCAGTAGGAGGCTTGTTGCGCCGTCTTCGACGTATGCTCCAAGCCGCCGGCAATACGGGCAAGCTAATCATACACTATAGCTCCACCCGGACCATCCGTGAGAAGCGGGAAGAATGGAGTTCGGAAATGTGGATTGTCCATGAAAATCAGCTGCTTAAGATCCACCGCTCTCCAGTTGGTCGAGCGACACAGGTCAATGCGGAGAAGGATGTCACCTGTGAGGCCATCACCTGCCAGAGTCACATCTACCGTCGCCACCTGGACAGGACTGAGTACATGTATGTTCTCCAGCGTGAGAGTGGTACGACGGAGTACAAGTACCCGCCAGTGCAGCAGGGGACTTCCCATGAGCACATGGACCTGTGCTTGGATGATGCTGCTATGCTCAGCACTCGACTGCAGGAGTGTCAGCAGGAGCTTCAGGATGTTCGTGACACCCTGAAGGAGACTGAGGCGTTGCTTCGAGCCAGCATGAGGGCGGGAGAAAGAGGAGATGGGAATGAACTGTGTGTCACCGTGAATGACACATGGACTCCTGACTCCCCAGATCGTCGGGCGAGCAGGCGTCGCCGCACTTCTCCACCAGCGGCTTCCCCACCCAAAGCGGAGTCAGAGGGCAGCCGCAATAACGAGGAAGATCCCGAGGAGACAGCTCAGTGATACAAGTAGTGTAGAGTCCTTTTCCTTAGTTTAGCAGATGTCGAGTAGTCGAGTCGTTACCTTAGTTAATGGTGTGATTATGTTTGGTGTGTGACGTGAGCTGTGGAAGCCATGGGCAATTGTCCACAACCTCGTCTTCAAGATTGTTTTGCTTTGATGTGTGAAACCCATGAAATTTTAAGTTTAAACAAGCAAATTGAGAATTTAATACGTAATGCCTTAAATTGACATTGGGTTGATCATGATAGATGGCCGGAAGAGGAAAGGGTCGTGGTGCCAACCCCGCCAACAACAACGATGAAGCCGGCAACCCTCACCTTTCCAGAGGGCAAGACAGGGGTTGTCATCGGGAAGGAGTTGATCCCATCCACCAAATGCTTGAAAATCAGAATCAGCTCATCCAGAGCCTGACTCATGTGGTGGCCAACTTGCACCAAGCTCCACCTCCACAAGTTGCACCACGCCAACCAAGGTTGACTGAGTTTCTAGGGATTCAACCTCCAAAGTTTGCAAGTGCTGCTGAACCTCTGGAGGCAGATGATTGGCTAAAGACCATTGAGAGCAAGATGAGGATCATACAATGCCAAGGGTATGAGAAGTTGCTGTTTGCCTCTCACCAATTGCATGGACCTGCTGCTGATTGGTGGACCGCTTACGTGGCAGCCCATCATGACCCTGAGAACATCACTTGGGAAGAGTTCAAGCGTAGCTTCCGCAACCATTACATACCAAGGGGTGAACTTAAAAACAAGAGAAAGGATTTCTTGGGGCTGCAACAAGGAAACATGACGGTGAAGGAATACCTCACTAAATTCACCCAACTATCCCGTTATGCACCACGGGACATAGAGACTGATGAGCAGAAACAGGACTGCTTTGTGAAAGGACTTACAGCGTAAATGCATTGTGCAATGTCCTCCAACGAGTATGAAAGTTTCCAAAAGATGGTGGACAGGGCATTTGTTGTAGAAAGGAAGCTGAAGGCCTTGGAAAATGAAAACAAGAGGAAGGCGGGATGGTCACACCAAGCCTCGGGTAGCAACACCCGCCCACGTCTGATGCAGCAACCCGCAGGGCAGACGAGCCATGCTGCGGTACCCTATTCCGCACCGAGAGGGTACAACCCGAACTTCAGGCCTCCGTCAGCACCAACACAGCCACAACGTCAGTTTGTACAGCAGCTTCGCCCCGCATATCAACCTCGACCCACAATACAAGGACCCCCGAACCAACCCCAAGACAACAAAGGCCAGGCACCTAAGGTCGGGGTGCAATGCTTTAACTATGGTGAAGTGGGGCACTACGCCCATAAGTGCCCAAAGAAGAAACCCGTGCAGCCGCAACAGCAGAATGGGATGCGAGGATGGGTGAACCACGTGACCATGGAGGAAGCGCAAGAGGCACCCGACGTGGTAGTTGGTAAGTTTCCTGCCAATTTACACATTGCAACTCTGTTGTTCGATTCTGGTGCTACCCACTCGTTCATTGCCCAAGGGTTTGTTAAGAAGCATGATCTAGCAACAACACAAATGAACCATATGCTTGCCGTAAACTCTCCAGGTGGAGAAATAAGGACAAGACAAGTGTGTCCCAAGGTGAATCTAGACATTAATGGGGTAGTATTTACTGCCAACCTCATAGTGATAGATTCACAAGGGATATATATTATTTTGGGCATGGATTGGTTGACCAAACATAAAGGAATCATCCATTGTTTGAACAGAACGGTGGAACTAACTCACCCTAGTGGCACAAGAGTAAAGTTCATAACAATCCAAGAGCCTAGGAGGGACATTAAATTAAATCAAGTTGAGGTGGAAGTGGAGGAGATCAGGATCATCAGGGAATATCCAGATGTTTTTCCGGAGGAGTTGCCAGGTATGCCCCCCAATTGAGAAGTGGAATTCGCGATTGAACTAGTACCTGGAACAGCTCCGATATACAAGAGACCTTATCGGATGGACTCCAAGCAGCTGGAAGAACTCAAGGATCATTTAAGAGGAATGACAGGGAAGGGGTGCATTCGTCCTAGCTCCTCACCATGGGGAGCTCCAGTGATATTTGTGCCCAAGAAGGATGAGACCCAAAGGCTATGCGTGGACTACCGTGCATTGAATGAGGTAACCATCAAGAACAAGTACCCATTACCCCGCATTGAAGACTTATTTGATCAGTTGAGGGGAGCTTGTGTGTTCTCGAAAATTGATCTCAAGTCAGGATGCCACCAACTTAAGATAAGGCAAACCGATATTCCCAAGACAGCTTTCGTATCTCGGTACGAACTGTAAGAATACACCGTCATGCCTTTCGGGCTAACTAATGCCCCGGCATACTTCATGTATCTCATGAACATGTTATTCATGGAATATCTGGACAAATTTGTGGTGGTTTTCATATATGACATTCTCGTCTTCTCCAAAGATGAAGAAGAACATGAGAAACATCTAAGGTTGGTGTTGCAGAAGCTGAGAGAACACCAACTATATGCCAAGTTGAGCAAGTGTGAGTTTTGGCTGAAGAGAGTTCCCTTTTTAGGACATATAATCTCGAAGGGAGGAATCTCCGTAGATCCCGCCAAGATCGAGGATGTACAGAAGTGGAAGACCTCTGAGAATGTCGGGGAAGTTCGAAGCTTCTTAGTATTGGCTGGATACTATCGACGGTTTATCGAGGGTTTCTCCAAGATTTCGAGACCCCTCACCAAACTGTTGGAGAAATGAATCACATTCACATGGACGCCGTAGTGCGAGACGAGTTTTCAAGAGCTAAAGAAAAGATTGACAACAGCCCCAGTGCTAGTTACGCCAGATATGCAGAAGAACTTTTCGGTGTACTGCGACACCTCTGGAAACGGGTTGGGATGTGTTCTCACGCAAGATGGGCATGTCGTGGCTTATGCGTCCCAGCAGCTCCGGAAACACGAGAAGAACTATCCTACACATGACCTAGAACTAGCCGCAGTGGTAGACGCGTTGAAGATTTGGCAGCATTACTTGATGGGGAAGAGGACAGAGATATATACGGGTCATAAGAGCTTAAAGTACATTTTCACACAGCGAGATCTCAACCCTAGACAAAGGAGATGGTTAGAGCTAATCAACGACTTTGATGTGGGCATCAACTATCATCCTGGGAAAGCGAATGTCATGGCAAGTGCTTTAAGCCGGAAAGTGCAGGTCAATAGGTTGAGCATGAAGGACATGCCTGCAGAATTGAAGGATGATGTAATAAAACTCAATCTATGTCTGGTGAATAGTGGTGAGGCCATCGCCGTGGAAGTGGACTCCACATTAGAGAAAGACATCCGAAATGGTTAGAAGAGTGATGAGAAGATACAAGAAATCCGACAACTCATCAAGGATGATAGAGCCCCTGGCTTCAGTAAGGATGAACATGGTACGCTGTGGCACGGGAAAAGAATCTATGTGCCTGAAGTGAAGGAGATCCGTGAATTGATTTTGAAGGAGGCTCATGATTCCGACTATTCCATTCATCCTAGAAGTACTAAGATGTATCATGACCTGAAGAGAAGATATTGGTGGTATGGAATGAAGCGAGATGTCATGGAACATGTTCCCTATGTGACACATGTCAGTTGGTGAAAGCGGAACATCAACGACCCGCGGGATTATTGCAATCACTCAAAGTGCCTGAATGGAGATGGGAAGAAATCGGTATGGATTTCATAGTGAGATTTCCTAGGACCCAATCAGGATATGATTCGATATGGGTCATCATCGACAGGTTAACCAAGGTAGCTCATTTCATCCCCGTGAAAGAAAGCTACAGCGGATCCAAATTGGCAGAATTATACATGTCAAGGATCGTGTGTTTCCATGGAGTGCCAAAGAAGATAGTGTCAGATCGAGGGACACAGTTCACCTCAAGGTTTTGGCAGAAGTTGCATGAAACCATGGGAACTCATCTGAATTTTAGTTCTGCCTATCATCCCCAAACTGACGGGCAGACGGAAAGAACAAATCAGATCCTTGAGGATATGCTGAGAGCGTATGCACTCAAAAACAATCGGAGTTGGGATAAGAACTTACCGTATGCGGAGTTCTCCTATAACAACAGCTATCAGGCTAGTATGAAGATGTCACCATTTGAAGCTTTGTATGGGAGGAAGTGTAGAACTCCCCTATTTTGGAACCAAACCGGGGAAAGTAAAGTGTTTGGGCCCGAGGTACTACAAGAAGCTGAGGCGAAAGTGAGGGAAATCTGCAACAACTTGAGGATAGCACAAGCACGACAAAAGAGCTATTCCGATGTACGCGGAAGAGAGCTCGGTTTCAACGTGGGAGACTATGTCTATCTCAAGGTGTCCCCTATCCGAGGACTTCGTCGATTCAAGGTGAAAGGGAAGATATCACCCCGATACATCAGACCCTTTCAAGTTCTGGAGAGGAAAGGCGAAGTGGCATATCAACTAGAACTACCGGCTCGCCTATCAGATGTGCATGACGTATTCCATGTGTCACAGCTCAAGAAATGTCTGAGGACGCCTGAAGAGATGTTACCCATGAATGAGGTTGACGTAGCTGAGGATCTGTCTTATGCCGAGCAACCATTCAAGATTTTGGAGACAATGGAACGCCTCACAAGAAATAATAGAATTCGGATGTGCAAGGTGCAGTGGAAGCATCACTCGGAAGAGGAAGCCACCTGGGAGCGAGAAGACGAGCTTAAGGCACGGTTTCCGGAATTGTTTTCCTAGAACCACCAATCTCGAGGACGAGATTTCTTTTAAGGGGGTAGAGCTGTAACACCCCAAAACCTGTTAAGAGGGGAATTTAAAAATTTTTGGACGTATTGCATGTGGTGCAGA
The DNA here is from genome assembly GCA_030760725.1 of Neostapfia colusana. Lineage (NCBI taxonomy): Eukaryota > Viridiplantae > Streptophyta > Magnoliopsida > Poales > Poaceae > Neostapfia > Neostapfia colusana. Next base: position 45,228,874 of record JASWHV010000002.1, on the reverse strand, counting down.
AATTCAAATTTAAATTGGAATTCAAATTTAACTCAAAACAGAAAAGAAAACAAAAAAGAAAAAGAAAAAAAACTAAACCCCCGGCCAGTGGGCCGAAACCCACCAGCCGGCCCACCCGCCCCCGCGCCAGTCCGCAGCCACGCGCTCCCCTCTCTCTCTCACTGACACGCGGGACCCGTGTGTCATCTCTAACCTCCCGCTCGCACCAACTACCCGGACTCCTCCGCGCGCGGCCGATCGCAACTAACCTAGAAAACCGTGCTTTCCCAGCAGAATTCTGGTCCCGGACGACTCCGACTTGATCACAACCGACACGCCGCCCTGCCCCGTCTATATAAACGCCGGCATCATCCCGTTTTTCCCTCACGATCGGCTGTTTTTCCTCCCGGTGAGAACCGAAGCTCCGATCACCGTTTTCTCTCGATCCCTGCTCAGATTTTCCGATCTAACGTGACGATCGTGTTCCACCACCTCCGGGGAGTCACACAGGTGCAGAAAACTCGGCTGTTTGCGCTCAAGGCACAGCTCCGGCGAGCACCGCAGCTATTCCATCTCGGACCTCGTCGCCGACCGTCTACCAGGACCTCCGAGCTCAAGAAAAAACCCCGAGGTGAGATCCCCGACCTCCCCTCTACCGATCTATGCCATGAAATCCCAGTCTTAGGAAGAATAGACGAAGATCCAAAGTTTTCCAGCGAGATCGCCGCCGCGCGCCGCCGGGCAGCGCCGCCCGCGCACGGTCAGAGCGACGTGGTCGCTTATGCGCCGTCTATTTTAAATCGCACGGTAGAATTAAAACCCGCGCGTACCGGTTCGATGATCTATTCTGAGCCGTCCACTTTAAATCGGACGGTCCACATCAGCCCCGCATTATAAAGGCCGGGATTCTTACGCGCTACCCCCTGGGGATCTCGGAAAATACGAGCTAGTCCCAGAAACTTCTGATCTAGCCCCTGGAACTTCAGAAATTCATGTAAATTCATTTAAAAATCAGTTTTAGCCCCTGGACTTAATAAAAATTAGGAAAACCCCTCTGTTATGTGTAGTTAGACCCCTGGAAATTTATGAAATAATATAATAGACCCTGTAGTGGGGTGAGTTTACCTTTTTAACCCTATATGATATTAAATTTAGGAATTTGAATATGTAATTAGGATTTAAAAATTTAAAAGGTGAGGCAAACACATTGTAAATTCAAATTTAAACTCTTCTAGCACATGGAAAACTTTAGAATGAGTTAAAAATAGATTTTTAGCTGAAATGAATCTGTCTAGTTGATTGTTCATATTTATTAGTTATAGAAACATATTTTAGGCTAGGAAATAATTCTGAAAATTGGAAAGATGAATTTAAATTAGTTCACATCAGAGGAGAAGTTCCAAAATATATTATTTAATATTTTAGATCAGAACCTATTCTGTTTAGATGATATGCCCTACTATTTAATATTAAAACTCACATTTAGGCATAGAAAATAAATCTGGAAAATATAGGAAAATAGGAATGCATAACTAGAAAATGATAAATAAAGTCTTCAAATCCAATGACTTCAGTTTAGAATTTGGTAGAAGATCTGAAAACCCATTTGGAGTAGGAAATTACCTTCCATGCAAACTTGGTAGCTAAAGAGTGTATTAAAGAATTTGTTTAAATTGGAAATTCATATATAGTGTGCAAACAGAAATCTGAATACAAAATTTAGAAATAATATACATATGTTTAAAAGTGCATGTAGGCCAAAAATCAACACATCTAGGATAACCACAACACTTAGTAATGTGAATGACTTTCATAGGTATGTATGTGTGGTTTGTATGAAGTGAAAGTGTGAACTATGTCTTATGGATTGTTGTTTTCTTTTGCTATGTGTATTGGCATGAGTAGAACCTGCCCCAGAGCAAGTTCTCCCCTTCCAAGACCAAGACTTTCCATTCCTAGAGCAGCAGGCAGAAGGCAAGTGTCCTTGACCACTTTGATCCTATACTAGGATGTGTAGAAAGAATTATTTACTTTGTCAATTGAAATATGGAACCCATGCTAGGAAGTTTCCATAGAATTGCATTACCTTGTTTCCTTGTAGCTTGGGTTGGGATTTATTTTATCATGTCATTTATTTATATGCTTATGCTTAGCCATGCTTAGAATGGGATAATTGGGATATGAGATCATCAATTTATTTACCTTATTCTTGAATGAGATATTATGAGTTATGTAGAGGTAGGGATCAAGGCAAGTTGGATGATTTGGTTGGTGCTGGTTGCACGAGACTCGGGTTTGTGTTTAGTACTTGCCTAGATCCTAAGGACCGGTTCATGGAGCATGTAACCTGGCTTTACCGTGCCAACCACATGCTGAGATGGGGCAGCTTGGCCAATTAATTAGGTGCATCCCCGGCGTAGTATGGATGTGTTGGATGGTGCGGGGAATAGGTGTCATCTGGACTACCATATGAACCGCAAGGCTCAAGAGGGGGCCACTGCAGCGGGGTTGGAGCCTCTTGTATGCTGTTAGGGGTGAAACCTCAGTGGGCCCACGCTCGTCGGGAATCCCTTTGTAAAGGCTTCGTGGTGATCTCCTGGCTACACACCTAGGAAGTGTGAATGTGGTTCGTGGCCACTGGCATAATGGAGGTTCTTTTAGTCCACCCGGCAACGGGGGATGAAATCACTACATGTGGGTACAGTGGTGCAAACTCTGCAGAGTCAAAACTGTCATGACATCCGTGCTCACGGTCAAGAGCGGCTTGGACTTATTCATGATTAGAGGACGATGACTTTGGAAGTTGTGGATGTTAAGCGGGGAGCTTAACATTGGAAATGATGTTATTGTTATTTGATTATGTTGATGGGATGGGAGATTGGGACCATTCCACCTGTGTAGTAATGTAGGTGCTTAATAAGCTAAGGTGGTACGTAATATTGCGTAGTGCTTTAACCATGAGTTCAACCTCTCCTTGCTCTAGCCATGCATGAAATAACTTTCCCACACTTGCTGAGTACGCCCGGTACTCAAACTTGCATATTTGTTGGTTTAAATTGCTGCTCAGGTCAAGGGGACGATGTGGTGTTTAATGATCAAGACTTCGGACCCGAAGAAGGATTTTAGGTTCATGGAGTTCCCCGGGCAATACCTGTGACGGAGCCCACAAGAATAATATTCCGCTGCTATTTTATTTACTTGTTATGAACTTATTATCGTCCATCGAGACATATGCTATGTAAGACATATTTATATTCGACACCTGGCTTGTAATAAATGATGTTTCACTATTGGTCATCACATGTATGAGAAAATTATCCTAGCATACATGTGATATTCACTCGGTTGTTCTTTGGAGAAACCCGGTGTGACAGTTGTGTAGGATTGAGACTCTTGATTATTTTATGATTATGCTCATTATGATATTCACATCAAAATTATTGCTCACACACATAGTTTTTCACCACACAATAAAGAGTGAACATATGTCTTATGTCTACATTGCCTATTTTGTCCAAAGCTCACAAGAGCACACTTTATAAAAATCTGAATTTTTTTGTCATATTTGTGTGATCTCAATTGGTTGTCATCAATCACCAAAAAGGGGGAGATTGAAAGTGCATCTAGGCATTCCTTGTGGGTTTTGGTTGATTTATGGCAAAAAATGAGACCCTAACAAAATTGTTGAGATGAGCGCAGGTTCTTAAAGAAATTAGGAAGAAAGCGCAAGAAGAAAGGAGAAGGAGGATCAAAATTGATAAGAGCTCAGGAGATGAAAAGATTAGATTACTTAGTATAGAGTGTGTTGAAGAAACACACCCCAAGAGCTCAAGTGAAACAAATCACACTAACTGCACAAAATCAGCATGTGCGGACTAGTCCGATATCAACCGGACTAGTCCGATTTTCTTTTTGACTAGAAAACAGACTAGTCAGATATGGACCGGACTAGCCCGATTTTGTTTCTGGATAGACAACGGACTAGTCCGCACTCTTACGCACTAGTCCGGTATCTCACAACACTTAGGGCTTTCCACGCGCCGCACACCGGACTAGTCCGGAGTCCACCACGGACTAGTCCGTACATCGCAAACCCTAACGTAACCATTGGAAACCCTATTACAAAAAGAGGTGTACGGCCATACCACCATAACCTCTTGACCCCCTGCGCCGTCATACCTTCCAAGAGCCCAAAATTCACATCTCTCCACACATTCTAACCCAAAAAGAATCAAATCTTTGAGGATTAGCAATTGATCAAAGGAGAGACTTGTTGTACACATCTTGAGCTCTTGGGTTTGATCTCTCACAAACTCTTGTTCATTTATTGTTCATCTTTTGGGTGTGTTTGGTGGTATTCATTCATTGTAATTCTTGGGGAGCCCTCAACTTTGAGAAGGCCCCTTGAACGATTTATTTGCTTTTTGTGATTAGTGGAAGAGAATCGGCCTCCGTGGCGATTCAACGAGGGTAGGGTTGGTGAAGACCCGGTCCTTCATGGACTACTCAACGGGGACATAGATTTCCTTTGTGGAATCGAACCTCAGGATAAAATATTGTCTCTTGCTCTTGTGTTTTATTGTTCATCATATTCCAGGGTTTACTTAATCTTGTGTAATTCACGTTGAAGATTGAACCTAAAGTTGATCTCTGTCATTCATTGTTTCGCTGTTGTAATACATCTAAGTTCCCAATTAATTTACATTGCATAGGGTACTAGAAGTGAAAATATTGATCAACCCCGATCTTTCTACCGATTAACAATGATTTGTCTCTGTGTAGACAACGGACTAGTCCACACTCTACCGGACTAGTCCGATTTCCCTGTATTTGATAAGTCTATTAAGTGTTTTAGGGATTAACAAAGAATCGAAAAGCCTATTCACCCCCCTCTAGGCTACATTCAACTGGGCCCATCTCGGGGGAGGCAACGAGCCCGTAGGTGCGGCCTCCATCTCTCCCACGTGTTGGTTTTGAACCTGCACTTTGGAATCTGAAGTAGCGGCGTGATTTCCGAGTAGTGGACCAGTGGTTGTACCTGGGAGACGAAAAGGCTGCTCATCATTGGTGTAGTGGGTGTATTTGCCAGTCAAAGCGGCAGTGCGTCGTTGTGTCTACTCTTGATTGACGGGTCACAACGTCGCACTCGAAGGGGTACCTCGGGGTAATTACTACGGCAGCCCATGGGTTGGTCGCTGCTGATCCACCGTGCCGCTTTCCTCGGGAACCTCCAGACATTCCCGAGAAGTTATTCATGTGGCCCTCAGTGTCTGACAGGTGGAACTAGGTCCTACCCATAATTGGGGGAGGCAAGTGCTGAGGTGACGAGCTCGAGGGGTTTCCTTGGGTCACTTATTGCGGCAACCCACGGGTTGGTCGCTACAGCTCCTCCACGCTGCATTCCTCGAGAATTGTCGGACGTTTTCGAGAAGTTACCCGCCTGGCCCCCAGTGTCTGACGGGTGGACCTCAGTCCTACCATGTAATGGGGGAGGCGAGTGCCGAGGCGTCATGCTCGAGAGGTTGCCTCGGGGCACATACTGCAGCAACCAACGGGTTGGTCACACCGCTCTCCTCGGGAACCGCCGGATGTTGCCGACAGGTTACCCACCCGGCCCCCAGTGTCTGACGGTTGGACCTGGGTCCTACCCATCATTAGGGGAGTCGAATAGCCCACGGCATGCAGCAGTGGAAGCCCAGTCGTCACACCTGTTGCCCTGCCAGAGGTTGCAGATGTGTATAAAAGGAGGCCTTCCGGTCTTGGGTGGTACCCTCCTTATTTATGCGGCCTTTGTCCTCCTCTTCCGCGCTGGAAGCCTCCGCTCCCCAACACTCTCGTCCACCTTATGCCCTTACACCGGTAGCCGTCATCGTCCACTTTTGTGATATGTTCATGTGTGTGCGGCCTTCGGTGCAACTCCCCAAGGCATCCTTCTCCATGACGGTCCCGGATAGAAGCACAAGCAATCCGAATGGCATGTCGATGGTAAGGGAAGCCATCGGGGACAGGATCCTCGATTCGCAGGGTGTCTCTACGCCAGTTCCGAGGGGTATCAGGTGTCTGATGGAGGAAAGTTAAGTCCAGGGTGGTCAAGCTTTCCTTCGGTGCTGACAGATTGCCCTTCTCCAGCAAGGCGCCTAGAGGACATGCACCACACGACACTGGGCGTTGTTGTGGACAACCAAGTATGCCACAAAAGGTGTCTGGCCCACACAACACTGGATGTCATCGTCGTTGTTATGTGGCAGATCAGTGATGCCTAAAGAGAACTGGATCGTTAGACTGATACTTTTGCTGCCCTCCTCGGGCTTATAGCAGGTGACCGTCTCTCTGTGCAGAGATTGGCTTGGGGGACAACCAAGTACGCCATGGAGCAGGAGATTGCTCGACTTGTAGCTCCTAAATTCCTCAGTTGCCTTGTATCCCCTTTTGTATGCAGGAACTCTATCATTAATGAAGACTCTTTGTTTCAAGTCTTGTATGTTGTCTTGAGTTGCCGATGTAGACTTTGGACCCTTGGCAGCGCAAGGGTCCGGAACGACATAGCCGACATGGATAGCTCTTTGCCGATGTCCCGAGATTGTTTCTCCGGGTCCTTAGTAGCGTAAGGACCCAGGGTGCTCCGGCAGTGTGGCTACCACTACTTCCGGGTCCTTGGCAGCGCAAGGACCCGAGGGAAATTCGGCCGTTGTCTTCAGCTTGTCCCAGGGAGACACGCAGCAGCTCCAAACTTCTCCTCAGCGGGGAGGCGTGGACCGGAGACCATGGCACGTGTGAGCTCCGGGTGAAGGCTCCAAGCCTAGAGATACGTGGCAGCTCCGGACCTTACCTCAGCGGGCAGGCTCGGACCGGAGCCCATGGCACGTGTGAGCTCCGGAGCTTTCCTCAGTATGGAGGAGGCTCTGAACAAGAATACACGTGGCAGCCCCGGACCTCGCCTCAGCAGGGAGGCTTAGACCAGAGCTTAGGGCACGTGTGAGCTCTGGATCTTTCCTCAGCAGGGAGAAGATCTGAGCGAGGAGACACGTGGCAGCTCTGGACCTTACCTCAGCGGGGAGGCTCGGATCGGAGCCCAGAGCATGTGTGAGCTCCATAGCTTTCCTCAGCAGGGAGGAGGCCCTGAGCCAGGAGACACGTGGCAACCCCGGACCTCACCACAGCGGGGAGGCTTAGACCAGAGCCCAGGGCACGTGTGAGCTCTAGAGCTTTCCTCAGGCGGGAGGAGGCTCTGAGTCAGGAGACACGTCGCAGCCCTGGACCTCACCTCAGTGGGAAGGCTCGGACCGGAGCCTAGGGCACGTGTGAGCTTTGGAGCTTTCCTCAGCAGGGAGGAGGATCTGAGTCAGGAGACACGTGGCAGCCCTGGACCTCACCTCAGCAGGGAGGCTCGAATCGGAGCCTTGGGCACGTGTGAGCTCCGAAGCTTTCCTCAGCAGGGAGGAGGCTCTGAGCAAGGAGACACGCGGCAGCCCAGGACCTCGCCTCAGTGGGGAGGCTCAGAACGGAGACCAAGATGCGTGTCAGCTCTAGAACTCAAGCGCATGTGGCAGACTTAGGGCTGACCTTAGGACCAAGGGCACGTGGCTTGTCCGTTTACAGTTGATATGCATGAGTAAGCATAAACTGTAAAGGGAGAGTGCGTAGGGTAAGGCAAAAATTTTTCATTTCAGACTTCCTTCATAGGAGGAAACAGGTCGTACAAAAAGGCAGCGAACCGCTCCAGATGACGAGAGTAAAAGGACTCCCACGGGGCTTAGCTGTTCTAAGCGCTATTCCTAGACACTATGGCACCATTTCAGAGAAAGAAAATAAAACCCTACTGCTGCACTAAGGATAGAACTTACTGAGGTGTTCCATGTTCCATGGATTGTGTAAAGGTACCCCATCCTCTGTGGCTAGGCGGACGTACCTGGGGCGGCATACTTGTGTCACTCAGAAGGGACCCTCCTAGTGAGACAGCCGCTCTAATACCAACTGTGACAAGGGATCTGGTACCACTTGTCACAGCTCAGATACCATGCTGTGAGGAACAGGATCACGTTGGGTGGTGCCGTGACATGCGGCACCCAATAGCACACGGGTTGAAGAAACACATCACTTTACATAAATCATTTGCGGAAGCGTACAAAAGTGTTTTACAAATACTTATCCCAAAATAAGCTACAATGAAAGACTATAACTCTCACGACTCATCTCTAACTTAGCAACAAAGAAACAGTCCAGTCCACGGACTGTTTCTTACTAGCAACACGAAGACAGTCTGCAGCGGCGAGGATGCTATTTGAGTAAGCACTCGAAGGTTCCCGAGTCTCATCGGCATCCCTTCTCTTAAGCATGAAGTCAAATACCCGCAAAACAACTCGGATAGCATCCGTGAGCATAACGCTCAGCAAGACTTAACCGTCCCCCTAAACATGAAACTCTAGGCGAGGTTATGAACCTAGAATAGGATGGCATAAGCATAATTAAAGTCGACTAAAAGTAAATCCTTACTTTCAGTTATTAATTGCAGTATTTTAAGTAACCTTGGGCACGCCACATCGGGAGTCAACAATCAAACAACAAACGCTTTGCCCCGATGTAAATTGCTCACGGCATAAAAGAATCGAGTTTGCACTACCTATTAATCAATGATGCATAACAAAGATAGTATAAACTTCAAATCAATGTGCTTAGTTCCTTTCTCATGCAAGTTCTTACTACGTCACGACTGTGAGAACAAATATGCTCGGTCCATTCTGCGAGCGACGCTGATTCGAATCAATAACACCCGGACTACACGACACGTACGCCCATACTCGACATTGCCTACAGCAACCATCACTGACGTCGTACGCGGCAGCCTTTCCCCTGTTTCACCCCTGCTGAATCGATCAAGTCGCCCCATACAGTGGCCACTCTCATGGTGCACCTACCGACATGAGATGTCATGAGAATGTTTCCCACATACTGCACACCGGCCGTCCGCCTGAGGCGACCCGAAAAGTCCCAACGACAGCTTCCCGAGGTACAACGGTTTACTGGGTCCCCTAATACCAGCATGAGTCCGGTACACAACTCAAACTTGTTCAACATGGCCGCATATGGATCGGTCCTTGACCGACACGAACAGGTATACAGCACCCAGGCCCCTATGTCCTGCTGCCCCTACCACCTTCTGGTCTCAACTTTAACTTCCTAATTCATTTATGAACCAATCCTTTATGCCCCTATTGTTCCTGAACATGCGAGTAGCATCTCACCACTCGACTTCTACCGAACCGTACATAAGCATGGCAGTTCTACACGGTGAAAGACACCTACCTAATACTCCATGGGTCATTTGGTTATGCAAGAGGAGTATCAAACACTAGACCTAATGCACAATTCATATCTTAACCGAAGGTGAATACAAAATAAAAACTTAACAGTTGTTAAATGCAAACCGGAGCTTGCCTGTTTTGCAGGGTAATCGTATATAATCAGTTAGTGTCCTTGTTGATCCACCCTTGATTCTCCGGAGCTTGATCCACTTCAATGAATCACTCCTTTGAATCCCCTTCGTTGTGGTTCCTATTGAAATGCATATGCACATGTTTTATAGAATGTAATGGAAAGAAGTTATAGAATGAAGTTCTTAGGAACAGAGGTTGTGTGGAAAAGCCAAGAATGGCTTGGTTTGCCTCTGTTGTGCAAAGAAACAGAAATGATTTACATTGATCTTACTATCCTAGCTATACACTAACTATTTTCCCTAATGAACATAATAGATGAGCTGAAAAGATTTGAGTGCAACTGAAGAACAAGAACTCCAATGGCCTCAAAACTTTTACAGCAGGTTCTATACTACGTAAGTATTTAGCTTGCCAAATTCCAGCTAAGGTGGAGTCAAATTGTGTTCTCCATAATTCTCACAAAGTCCTTCATGTATTCCCACACATACATAAGTATGGAGAATAAGCACAGGGAGTTCAAGGGATCAACTTGAGCTGATAATTTAAACGTGATTTCTTGGTCACATGAAAGTAATCTGGTCCAAAATTCGGCCCTTTTACTTTAGTAGTTCTCCCAGAACAATTCTTCAAGCATTTCTTCTTAAAGGATTTAATCCTGGAGTACTGTGCATTTTCATGCCCAGTTAAGTGAACTACAATTTCAAGTATGTCTCCGAGAGCTTACCTAAATTTTCCTATGATTTTTGGAGCTATGGATTGCCCAGAATAGATTTTACATGTGGAAAACATTTTTTTGAAAATGTTTCTGGACCCTTATGAACACAGCATCTTGTATTTAGCAAATTCCTACTGAAATGATCTTCACATGAGCTGAAACTTTGCTAGAACGTTAACACTATGCCAAAGAATATTCTGGTAAAATTTGGGGATTTTTGGATAACCCAAACTCCCTCAGTAATTCTTTTTCAGAAAACCTTCAAAGAATTTTCCAGAATTATATATTGACTTTCATACCAATCTCAGTTCATATTTGGATAAAACTCTGAAAGATGAATCCAACTCAATTGGAATCACTCAATTTGAAGGTTCCTACACAGAGTTATGATTTTCCAAAGTCTGAGCCATCACTGGAAATATTTTCCTACTGAAAACTCCACTGGGCCCGCTTATTTAAATCCAAACCAATCGGAACTAGGCCACACCTGGGCCACAGCTTCTCAGCGCGCCAGCACACTGGATCCCAGCCACAGCCGATCGGAGATTTAAATTTTGAGCCGCTGACAGACGGGCCCGGCCCCTTCTTCAACCTTCCGCCGGTCCCTCGCACGCGTGCCGCCTCTACCTCGCCGGAGCAAGTCCGTGCTCGCCGGCCGACCGTTCCCGGCCGCCAACCGAGCTAAAACTTGCCGCCAGTGGGTTTGCGATGTCGAGGAACACATTGGTGAAGTGTTTTGGGGCTGTGGGTGACCGGAAAGTGGCCGGCGACGTGCAGCGGCCTCGGTTGAGGTTCGGTGCCGTCGGCCGTGGGTTCTAACCCGCTAAAACCTCGACCCAATAGCTCTACAACATCAGCACACCTCTAGGAAACTCAACGAGGCCTCAAAGGTGTTCAGAAATGGCCGCAAGTGGGTCGGCACCGTGTGACCGATTGTGTCCGCCATGAACGCCTTTGATCGAGCTCAAAATCCGTCGCTCCTAGCCGGTTTCATGCAACGGATGCTGAAGAGAACCAGATCACCGGCTAGTCCAGCACCTATGTGCCAAGTTTTATAACCTATGGAGAATCATAGAGCGGAAATTCGAAGAAACCGTACCAGATGCTCGGGTTGAAGCCGCCGGAGCAAAATTTTGAAATTCGCCTTCAATAGCTCCCGGCATGGGCTGAGCTTCTGGTGAGAGCAGCGCGGTGGCCATGCGCTCCCGTTGCCACCTTTGCTTGGCCATGAAGACTGCTGCGGCGAGCTGCCCACGTGCGCCCGGTTGTCGGTTGAAGCTAGGTCGCCGCTGTGGCGGTGGTCTCGGGCATGGGAGGCCGGAGCTCGCTCGTTTTCGAGTAAGGGAGGTGGAGGCTGAGCTCGTGGGAGTGTTTAGAAGCTCAGAAAGGGAAGGGCGCGTGTGTTCTGCCGTTCTTCCGATCTGCCAAGCAGCGGAGGGAAGGAAACGGCTCTGTTCAGCGTCGCCCGCGAGGAGGAGAAGGCAAATGACCTTTGCTTCGGTTAGGGGGGTGATCACGCCGCAGGAACCGCCTCTGGGCGCCGGTGCTTGGGAGAACACAGCAAGAGGTGGCCTGGCCAGCCCTCGGTGGCACCACGGTTGGAGAGCTGCTCATGGGTGTGAGACAGAGAGTTAGACTTAGGGGGTAAGGCACAACTCAGCTCTATGACAGGTGGGTCCCACTCCACATTTTTCTCCCAATTATTTTCTCATGCTGATCTTCCTAAATTCCAAAATTCTGAGTTTGAAAGGTGGCTAGAATTCGAATTCTCCAACTTCAGTTTGAATTTGTATAGCAAATTTGAATTTGGATGGCATTTGAAAATGCTTCTCTTTAACTCTCTTTTGAGCCCACCCTACAAATGAAAAGTTTGGCATCAAACTTTTTTCCAAATTTCCAACTATGTGGCTGCATGTTTATTCAAAGTCTTCGGCCACCACATGTGTGAACTTTGAATTTCAAATCTGATTTTCAAACTTACATGCAAGAGGTATTTAAATCCTTATTGGTTCAACACTTTTAAATAAAAATGTGAGCCTCATTTTTGGATGCTCATCCATGTATTACTTTGCATGAAGAAAAGTTTTTGCAAGTCCCATTTTTCATGTCTTTGCCACACATATGAACTCAAACCTTAGTTTTATTCATGTACATGTTTTGGGACTTTTACATTCCTCCCCCCTTAAAAGAATCTCGTCCCGAGATTACAAAAGAAGACGAGACAGGAGGGGTAATTACAAACTGTACAAAGCTAAAAGTTCTGGATAATTGGTGCGGAGATAATCTTCACTTTCCCACGTCGCCTCTTCCGCGGTATGATTACTCCACAGCGCTATGAAGAATCTGATCGTCCGGTTCCGGGTTTCCCAGGTCTTTTCATCCAAAATCTGAACCGGTCGCTTGGTGTAGGTAAGGTCCGGTTTCAATTCATCGATTTCCACGGTGCGGACAGCAGCGGTGAATTTGAGGCACTTCCACATCTGTGACACATGAAACACATCATGGAAACCCGCTAGACTTGCCGGTAATTCCAGCCGGTAGGCTACGGGTCCGCACTTCTCCGTGATAGCAAAAGGACCAATAAAACGGGGAGCGAGTTTCCCCTTTACACCGAACCGGTGAACCCCCTTCATCGGAGATACACGAAGATACACATAGTCTCCGACGTCCAAATGCCAAGGCCTACGCCGTTGATCAGCGTAGCTCTTATGTCTGGATTGTGCAGCCTTCAAGTTCTCTTGTATCAACCGAACTCGGTCTTCGGCTTCGTTCACAAGATCACTCCCAAACAGAACTCTTTCGCCGGACTCATGTCACACCCGGTTTCTCCGAAGAACAACCGGGTGAATATCGCATGTATGCCAGGATCATTTTCTCATACATGTGATGACAAATAGTGAAGCATCATTTATTACAAGCCAGGTGTCGAATATAAATAAGTCTTACATAGCATACGTCTCGATGGACGATAATAAGTTCATAACATGTAAATAAAATAGCAGCGGAATATAAGTCTTGTGGGCTCCATCATAGGCGTTGCCGGGGGGACTCCATGAACCTAGAATCCTTCTTCGGGTCTGAAGTCTTGGTTATTGAACACCACATCATCCCCTTGACCTGAGCAGCAATTTAAACCAACAAATATGCAAGTTTGAGTACCGTTGGTACTCAGCAAGTGTGGGAAAGTTATGTCATGCATGGCTAGAGCAATGAGAGGTTGAACTCATGGTTAAAGCACTACGCTATTAATACCTATCACCTTAGCTTATTAAGCATCTACATTACTACATAGGTGAAATGATCCCAATCTCCCAACCCATCATCCAAATCAAGTAAGCATAGTCTCATTTCCAATGTTAAGCTCCCCGATTAACATCCTCAACTTTCTAATCCATCATCCTCTAATCATGAATAAGTCCAAGCCGCTCTTGACCATGAGCACGGCTGTCATGACAGTTTTGACTCTGCAGAGTTTGCACCACTGTACCCACATATAGTGATTTCATCCCCCGTTGCCGGGTGGATTAAAAGAACCACCATTATGCCAGTGGCCGTGAACCACATTCACACTGCCCAGGTGTGTAGCCAGGAGATCACTACGAAGCCTTTACAAAGGGATTCCTGACGAGCGTGGGCCCACTGAGGTTTCACCCCTAACAGCATACAAGAGGCTCCAACGCCGCTGCAGTGGCCCCCTCTTGAGCCTTGCGGTTCATACAGTAGTCCAGCTGACACCTATTCCCCGCACCATCCAACACACCCATACTATGCCGGGGATACACCTAATTAATTGGCCAAGCTGCCCCATCTCAGCATGTGGTTGGCACGGTAAAGCCAGGTTACATGCTCCATGAACCGGTCCTTAGGATCTAGCCAAGTACTAAACACAAACCCGAGTCTTGTGCACCCAGCACCAACCAAATCATCCAACTTGCCTCGATCCCTACCTCTACATAACTCATGATATCTCAATTCAAGAGTAAGGTAAATAAATTGATGATCTCATATCCCAATTATCACATTCTAAGCATGGCTAAGCATAAGCATATAAGTAAATGACATGATAAAATAAATCCCAACCCAAGCTACAAGGAAACAAGGTAATGCAATTCTAGGGAAACTTCCTAGCATGGGTTTCATATTTAAATTGACAATGCAAATAATTCTATCTACACATCCTAGCATAGGATTAAAGTGGTCAAGGACACTTGCCTTCTTCCTGCTGCTCTGGGAATGGAAAGTCCTGGTCTTGGAAGGGGAGAACATGCTCTGGGGCAGGTTCTATTCATGCCAATACACATAGCAAAAGAAAACAATAATCCATAAGACATAGTGCACACATTCACTTCATACAAACCACACATACATACCTATGAAAGTCCTTCACATTTCTAAGTGTTATGGTTACTCTACATGTGTTGATTTTTGGCCTACATTCACCTTTAAACATATGTATATTATTTCTAACTTCTATGTTCAGATTTCTATTTGCACACTATATATGAAGTTCCAATTTGAACAAATTCTTTATATTTAATTATTACATTTCTTAGCCACAAAGTTTGTATAAAAGGTATTTTCCTACTCCAATTAGGTTTTTAGATCTTCTACCAAATCCTAAACTGAAATTTTTGGAATTGGAGACTTCATTTATCATTTTCTAATTATGCATACCTATTTTTCTATATTTTTCAGATTTATTTTCTATGCCTAAAAGTGAGTTTTATTATGAAAATAGTAAAACACATCATCTAAACAGAATAGGTTCTGATCTAAAATGTTCAATAATATATCTTTGAACTTCCTCTCTGATGTGGAACAAATTAAATTTATTTTACTAGTTTTTAGAATTATTTCCTAGCCTAAAATATGTTTCTAGAACTAATAAATATGAATATCATTTAGACAGAATTCATTTCAGCCAAAAATCTATTTTTAACTCATTCTAAAGTTTAACAAGTGCTAGTAGAGTTTAAATTTGAATATACAATGTGTTTGCCTCACCTTTTAAATTTAAATCCTAATCAAATATTCAAATTTCTGAATTTAATATCATATAGAGTCAAAAAGGTAAATCCACCCCGCTACAGGGTCTAATTTATTATTTCATAAATTTCCAGGGGTCTAACTACACATAACAGAGGGGTTTTCCTAATTTTTATTAAGTCCAGGGGCTAAAACTGATTTTTAAATGAATTTCCACGAATTTCTGAAGTTCCAGGGGCTAGATCAGAAGTTTCCGGGGCTAGCTCGTGTTTTTTCCGAAATCCCCAGGGGGTAGCACGTAAGAATCCTGGCCTTTATAACGTGGGGCTAACGTGGACCGTCCGATTTAAAACAGACGGCTCAGATTAGATCGCCGAACCGGTACGCGCGGGTTTTGATTGTACCGTGCGATTTAAAATAGACGGTCCTCAAGGGGCCACATCGCCTTGGCTGGAGCCAGCCCGCGCTGCCCGGCGGCGCGCGGCGGCGGGAGGCGGCGATCTCGCCGGAGATACATGGATTTCATGGCATGGAACGGTAGAGGGGAGGTCGGGGATCTCACCTCGGGGTTTTTCTTGAGCTCGGAGGCCCTGGAAGGTGGTCGGCCGCGAGGTCCGAGATGAAATAGCGGCGGTGCTCGCTGGAGCTGCATCTAGGGTGCAAAACACCGGGTTTTCTTCACCTGCGTAACTCCCTGGAGGCGGTGGAACATGATAGGCGCATTAGATCAGAAAATCCGAGCAAGGATCGAAAGAAAACGGTGATCGAAGCTTCAGTTCTCACCGGAGAGAAAAGTCGAGTGTGCGGGGGAATTCGGCGAGTTTCTTTGCGGGAATTTCACAAGGGGAGGCGGCGGAGGATCGGTTTGGTTAAATAGCAGCGTCCGGGGCCGATGATCGGGCTGGTGGCGCGGTTTTTCGGAGGTGGTTTGGATTCGGGTGCGATAGAGGAGTCCGGGTCGGTTGGGCGCGTGGGAGGTGAGGGATGACAAGCGGGCCCTGTGTGTCAGTGAGAGGGAGAGAGGGCGTGCGGTCGTGGGCTGGTGCGGGGGGGGGGGGGGATAGTGGGCCGGCTTGCAGGTTTCAGCCCACTGGCCGGTTGGGGTTTTTTTTTCTTTTTCTTTTCTGTTCTGATTTGAATTTGAATTCCAGTTTGAATTTGAATTTCTGCACCACATGAAATATGTCCAAAAAATTTTAAATTCCCTCCTTTTGCAGATTTTGGGGTGTTACAACTCACACCAATTCAGTGGTGTGCGACACTTCCGGCCGTAGAGAGCTTCATACGGTGCCATTTTAATACTCGCTTGATAACCGTTGTTGTATGAAAACTCCGCCAACGGTAGGTGATCATCCCAATTCCTACCGTGGTGGATGGCACATGCTCTCAACATGTCCTTAAGCACTTGGTTCACCCTCTCAGTTTGTCCATCGGTTTGAGGGTGATATGTGGAGCTTCTAATCAAGGTTCCCAATGAGGCATGCAGCTGCTCCCAAAAACGAGGAACAAACAGCGCACCTCAATCTGAAATGATGGTCTTTGGAACACCATGTGAGCATATAATTCTGGAGATGTATAACTCCGCATATTGCCTTGCTCGATAATGAGTGTTCACCGGTATGAAATGAGCTGACTTTGTCAACCGGTCGAGGATCACCCATATCGAGTAATGCTTCCGGGATGTGAATGGCAATGCGACGATGGAATCCATACTCACATCCTCCCATCTCCATGCCGGTACCTTTAGAGGTTGTAGTGGTCCGGCTTTCCGCATATGATCAGCCTTGACCCATCTACACGTATCACACTCAGATACATACTTCACAATATCCCTCATCATCCTCGTCAACCAAAATTTCTGTTTCAAATCTGGTACATTTTGTTACTGCCAGGATGAATGGAAAACTTCGACAGGTGGGCTTCATCCAATATCTTCTTCTGGAGTTTCATATTACGCGGTACCACTATATGGTCATTGAACCATATTGTACCGTTCTCATCCTTCCGGAAACATTTCACCTCTCCGTTGTCTAGTCTTCTCCGTATGTGAGACATACCTTTGTCTCTTCTTTGAGCCTCAACAATCTCTTCACGGATTGTTGGAATGAGCGCGAGATTGTAAAGCGCGCCATACGGAATGACACGGAGACTTGGTTCTTCAGCTTCCATCTCAGCAGCCGCCATGTTGTGAACGTGGGCTTTCCGACTAAGCATGTCGGCAACCACGTTTGCTTTTCCCGGATGATAGTGGATCTCAATTTCATAATCTTCGATGAGCTCCAACCATCTCCGTTGTCTCATATTCAGCTCCTTCTGCGTGAAGATGTACTTCAAGCTTTTATGATCGGTGTAGAGGTGAACAAGATTACCAAGCAGATAATGCCTCCACATCTTTAACGCCAACACCACTGCAGCAAGCTCGAGATCATGAGTTGGATAATGCTGCTCGTGGTTTCACAGTTGACGAGACCCATAGGCGACTACACGCCCGTCTTGCATAAGAACACAGCCGAGACCGATGCCATATGCATCACAGTATACATCAAATGGCTTCGTCGTGTCCGGCTGAGCAAGAACTGAAGCTGTTGTGAGATGTTTCACCAAAGTTTTGAAGGCGGCTTCACATGCTGTATTCCACATGTATTTAGTGCCCTTCTTCAGCAGCTCCGTCATTGGTTTAGCAAATTTTGAGAAGCTCGGAATGAATCATCGATAATACCCCGCTAAACCTAGGAAACTTCGGACCTCGTGGACAGATTTGGGAGATTCACACTTCAGCACTTGTTCAATTTTGCTGGGGTCCACGGCAATGCCCTCTGCTGAAATAATATGGCCTAGGAAAGGCACTTGATCAATCAAGAATTCGCATTTTCTGAACTTGGCATATAACTTGTGCTCCCTCAACCGTTGTAGCACAATACACAGATGTTTACCGTTCTCTTCTTCATATTTGGAGTAAACCAATATGTCGTCGATGAATACCACGATGAACTTGTCTAACTCCGGCATGAACACAGAATTCATCATGTACATGAAGTGTGCCGTAGCGTTGGTTAACCCAAATGACATGACGAGGTACTCATAAAGTCCGTATCTCATCGAGAAAGCTGTCTTCGGTATGTCCTCCGCTCGGATCTTGATTTGATGATATCTAGACCGAAGGTCCATCTTCGAAAATACTTTGGCACCCACAAGTTGATCGAACAGGATGTCAATGCGGGGCAAAGGATACTTGTTCTTTATTGTGACAGCATTAAGAAGACGGTAATCAACACATAGCCGTAGTGTTTCGTCTTTCTTCTTAACGAACAGCGCTGAGCAACCCCAAGGTGAAGAACTTGGTCGTATGAAACCCTTGCTCATGAGTTCATTTAGTTGCTCCTTCAACTCTGCTAGCTCGTTAGGTGCCATCTTGTAAGGCCTTCGTGAGATAGCCGCCATTCCCGGCGCCAGTTCAATCTTGAACTCGAATCCCGTTCGGGCGGCATGCCCGGTAAGTCATCGGGAAATACGTCGGGATAATCACGTACCACCGGAATATCTTCAAGCTTAAGCGCTTCCGTGTGGTAGGCCTCTACCATATCTGGGTCTTCGCTGTCTAAAAACAGCGTGTGCTGTCCGTGAATCGGCAAGTCAATCTGGACAGTCCGGTTACCGATATTGAGAACGGCACCGTGATGATTTAACCAAGACATCCCCTATATTATGTCTATCTTCTGTCTATCCAACATAACCAGCGATGTTGGGTATATTTTTCTGCCCAAACACAAAGCTTCTCGGGACACAATATTATTGGCAGAGATATTTCCTCCCGGTGAACTATAAGAAAACTCGTTGTGGGAGTATTGGTGGTTAATTGGTGCTGCTCCACGCATGTTTTACTGATAAAATTGTGGGTTGTACCGGAATCAAAAAGTACCAACACGGGCACGTCTTTGAGAGTAAACCTGCCCGCTAATACCGGTGCTCCCTCCGGAACATCCTCAATAGCAAGATGTTGCACACTCCCGGATTGCAATGATGTTATTTTGACTTGAGCAGGTGGCGGCATAACACCCGATGATGATGGCTTTCTGGTGTTCACCAACTTCTCCCGGCATGCCTGCCTAAAATGCCCAAAACGGTGGCAATAAGAACACGGAGGTTTCCCCGATTCTTCGTTGACTTGTGGTTGAGGGGTTGATGTACTTGGTTGCAGCAATGATGCAACAGGTGTCCTTCGTTGCTGCGGCAAAGGTGTTGCTTCAAGACATGATTCTTGAGCAGGAAATCTGTACGGAATTGATCTTACTGGTGCTTGCCATATTTCATAGGATGGTGTGTGATACACCACACGGTATTTATGAGGAACAACTGGTGTGTCTTCTTGCACATCATCTCGGTCCCTCTTCTCTGCTTGACATTCAAGTGTCGCTTGTTCTTGCAGCAGGGCAGCACTGATCAACTCGGTGTAACTGCCTTGATTGAACAAAGCCAACTTATCTTTTAATATGGCACTCAGGCCATAGAAGAAGTAGTCACACCTTGCAGCTTCACTCGTCGCATAAGCAGGAGCATATTGTGCCAAAAGGTTGAACCGTTTGACATAATCGAGAACACTCATGTCCCCCTGCTTCAATTTCTTAAATTGTTGCTGCTGGGCCTTGATAAAACCCATAGGAATGTGGCGAGCACGGAATGCTTCACGAAATTCCGTCCATTCCACTTGATGGACTTCCGGAACGGTGGCGAGCTGTTGAGCTGAAAATATTGTCTTCTGATACTCATCACACTCAAACACTCCAAACTTGGACTCCATAACCCAAAGCCACTAGCCAAGAAGTCAAAATAGGCGTTCCGAGGTGGAACGACATGTTGTGCACGTTGGAGTAAGCCTTGCTGTACCAAGGATTGGAGTAGTCTTGTGTTCTCTTGGCTTGACTCGACCATCTGGGCCATGACATCCGCCCATACCGTTGATAGCGGTGCCTGTGGTGGACTTGAGTCATCACCGTCTCGGTGAGAACCTTCAGCCCTACTTGGAGAATGAGTATGCACCATACTGCAAAAGAATAATTTTGAGGGGCGTCAAAATTTGATCTCAGCAGTATGTGAAAGTATGTAAAACATGAACATGCTAAAACTTTATGAAAGTATAACAAAATTTCATGTTTACACATCTTCCTAAAGCAAACCTAATCAATCCCCTATTCTATACTGAACAGACCTTTCTGTACTTAACACAGATTTTGATCCGGTTAGATGCATTTTCATAACTCAAGTTGATACCAAAGTTCAAGTCAACTTCAGTATCTTTCCAACGAGTACTCACATGCCTCTGGATCGTCACTTAATCAGAAGTTATGATTGTTCAAGTTTGACAGAATTTCTGGATAAAATTTGCCAGCACCTCCTTTGTATGTGGCTGTTTTCATCACAGTTTTAAATACAAATGGAATACAATTCTGAAGAAACAATGAACTACAAAATCGTTGCAAGTTTCATAATCTTTCCAACGGTGTATCATATGACCCTTAGAATTTTTTCTACAGATTGTTATGGCTAATTTACATAAACATCCAGGGAAGGTTGCAGCTGTTCTGTTTTCTGAACAGTTTGCATTCAACTGGACATTCAACTAAGTTGGCGTCTGATTTTGCTCTGGAGGTCTATAGAAAAATTGTAGAGCACTTAAAAACCTTTCCATAACTGTATCATATACCTTCATTGGTTCAATCCACACAGAGTTATGTTCTGTAAAATTCCAGCAACCAATTCTGCCAGAACAGAGCACTCTGGTTTTTGAGATCAAAAGAAGCCTAGCAATTCTCTTCTTTCAAACTTAGTCCAAATGAGGAGCTCAGTAACTAATATGTGCTTTCCAACATCAACTTTCAATTTTGAAAGTTATTCATGAGTGATTTCTTCATAGGAAGGAATACTATTAAGTATAGTACGGTGACGATGCACCGTAAGACGTATGACGGTACTACGTTGCCTCACCAAAGAAAAACCTACCTGGGTTACACCGGCATATATGTATCCTTAGGTGGCACTAAAACGGTCACTTGCAAACGTGTTCTACACGCACTAAGGTTTTCGTGGTTAACACCAACATAAGCCACACTCAATCATCAGGTTTGGCTGCACACCGAACCCGGTATCTATACAGTTTGTACACCCGTCTGTCATCACTCGAACAGGTGTTCTCAAGCCAAACACGCCTTGAGCTACGTGTTCATACTGACCATGTGACGGGGTCTCCCATACTTGCCCAAAGCACCAGGGAAGGCCGCTGCTCGAATACTCCAAACGACATGAAGAGTCGTAGAGGATACTACAGTGGATCGGGTTACCTGCCACCCGTGGGGCTCCACCCTTCAGCTTGTGCGCGCTGGTGGACAGCGCTTACGTGCACCCCCCAAGACATAAAAAGTCCCGAGATGCACGATTTTCCCGACATAACAAATAAGTTAGATTGCCACCTTCATAATCTGCTAATAGTAGCACTTATGTGGGCCTAGTACCGTTATCTCACCGTATCCTAGGTTTTTAACGTAATATGATGCTCAATCCGTGCTCTGTTCCCAACGCAGCTCTTATACCATTTGAGACAACCGCTCTGATACCAACTGTGACAGGGGCTCTGGTACCACTTGTCACAGCTCAGATACCACGCTGTGAGGAACAGGATCTCGTTGGGTGGTGCCGTGATATGTGGCACCCAACAGCACACGGCTCGAAGAAACACATCACATTACATAAATTATTTGCGGAAGCGTACAAAAGTGTTTTACAAATACTTATCTCAAAATAAGCTACGGCGGAAGACTATAACTCTCACGACTCATCTCTAACATAGCAACAAAGAAACAGTCCAGCCCGCGGACTGTTTCTTACTAGCAACACGAAGACAGTCTGCAGCGGCGAGGATGCTCTTTGAGTAAGCACTCGGAGGTTCCCGAGTCTCATCGGCATCCCTTCTCTTAAGCATGAAGTCAAATACCTGCAAAACAACTCGGATAGCATCTGTGAGCATAACGCTCAGCAAGACTTAACCGTCCCCCTAAACATGAAACTGTAGGTAAGGTTATGAACCTAGATAGGATGGCATAAGCATAATTAAACTCGCCTAAAAGTAAATCCTTCTTTCAGTTATTAATTGAAGTATTTTAAGTAACCTTGGGCACGCCACATTGGGAGTCCACAATCAAACAAGAAACGCTTTCCCCCGATGTAAATTGCTCACGGCATAAAAGAATCGAGTTTGCACTAGCTATTCATTAATGATGCATAACAAAGATAGTATAAACTTCAAATCAATGTGCTTAGTTCCTTTATCATGCAAGTTCTTACTATGTCACGACTGTGAGAACAAGTATGCTCGGTCCATTCCGCGAGCGACGGTGATTCAAATCAATAACACCCGGACTACACGACACGTACGCCCGTACTTGATGTCGCCTACAGCAACCATCACTGACGTCGTACGCGGCAGCCTTTCCCCCGTTTCACCCCCGCTGAATCGATCAAGTCGCCATGCACAGTAGCCACTCTCAGGGTACACCTACCGACGTGAGATATCATGAGAATGTTCCCCACATACTGCACACCGGCCGTCCGCCTGAGGCGACCCGAAAAGTCCCAACGACAGCTTCCCGAGGTACAACGGTTTACTGGGTCCCATAATACCAGCATGAGTCTGGTACACAAGTCAAACTTGTTCAACAGGGTCGCATACGGATCGGTCTTTGACCGACACAGACAGGTCTATAGCACCCAGGCCCCTATGTCCTGCCGCCCCTACAACCTTCCGGTCTCAACTTTAACTTGCTAATTCATTTATGAACCAATCCCGTATGTCCCTGTTGTTTCTGAACATGCGAGTAGCATCTCACCACTCGACTTCTACCAAACCGTACTTAAGCATGGCAGGTCTACACGGTGAAAGACACCTACCCAATACTCCATGGGTCATTTGGTTATGCAAGGGGAGTAACAAACACTAGACCTAATGCACAATTCATATCTTAACCGAAAGTGAATACAAAATGAAAACTTAACAGTTGTTAAATGCAAACCGGAGCTTGCCTTTATTTGCAGGGTAGTCATATATAATCAGTTAGTGTCCTTGTTGATCCACCCTTGACTCTCCGGAGCTTGATCCACTTCAATGAATCACTCCTTTGAATCCCCTTCGTTGTGGTTCCTATTGAAACGCATATGCACATGTTTTATAGAATGTAATGGAAAGAAGTTATAGAATGAAGTTCTTAGGAACAGAGGTTGTGTGGAAAAGCCAAGAATGGCTTGTTTTGCCTCTGTTGTGCAAAGAAACAGAAATGATTTACATTGATCTTACTATCTTAGCTATACACTAACTATTTTCCCTAATGAACATACTAGATGATCTGAAAAGATTTGAGTGCAACTGAAGAACAAGAACTCCAATGGCCTCAAAACTTTTACAGCAGGTTCTATACTATCTAAGGATTTAGCTTGCCAAATTGCAGCAAAGGTGGAGTCAAATTGTGTTCCCCATAATTCTCACAAAGTCCTTCATGTATTCCCACACATACATAAGTATGGAGAATAAGCACTGGGAGTTCAAGGGCTCAACTTGATGTCATAATTTACATGTGAGTTCTTGGTCACATGAAAGTAATCTGGTCCAAAATTCAGCCATTTTACTTGAGTAGTTATCGCAGAACATTTCTTCAAGCGTTTCTTCTTAAAGGAATTAATCCTGGAGTACTGTGCATTTTAATGCCCAATTAAGTGAACTAAAATCTCAAGTATGTCTCAGAGAGCTTACCTAAATTTTCCTATGATTTTTGGAGCTATGGATTGACCAGAATAGATTTTACAAGTGGGAAACATTTTTTGAAAATGTTTCTGGACCCTTATGAAGACAGCATCTTGTATTTAGCAAATTCCTACACAAATGATATTCAAATGATCTGATACTTTGCTAGAAGGTCAACACTATGCCAAAGAATATTTTGGCAAAATTTGGGGATTTTTGGATAACCTGAACTCCCTCAGTAATTCTTTTTCACAAAACCTTCAAAGAATTTTCCAGAATTATATATTGACTTTCCTACCAATCTAAGTTCATATTTGGATAGAACTCTGAAAGATGAATCCAACCCAATTGGAATCATTCAATTTGGAGGTTCCTACACAGAGTTATGATTTTCCAAAGTTTGAGCCATCACTGGAAATATTTTCCTACTGAAAACTCCACTGGGCCCGCTTATTAAAATCCTAACCAATCAGAACTGGGCCACACCCGGGCCACAGCTTCTCAGTGCGCCAGCACACTGGATCCCAGCCACAGCCGATCGGAGATTTAAATTTTGAGCCGCTGACAGACGGGCCCGGCCCCTTCTTCATCCCTCCGCTGGTCCCTCGCGCGCGCCGCCGCTACCTCACCGGAGCGAGTCTGCGCTCGCCGGCCGACCGTTCCCGGCCGCCAACCGAGCTAAAACTCGCCGCCAGTGGGTTTGCGATGTCGAGGAACACGTTGGTGAAGTTTTTTTGGGGCTGTGGGTGACCGGAAAGTGGCCAGCGACGTGCAGCGGCCTCGGTTGAGGTTCGGCGCCGTCGGCCGTGGGTTCTAACCCGCTAAAACCTCGACCCAATAGCTCTACATCATCAGCACACCTCTAGGAAACTCAACGAGGCCTCAAAGGTGTTCAGAAATGGCCACAAGTGGGTCGGCACCGTGTGACCGATTGTGTCCGCCATGAACGCCTTTGATCGAGCTCAAAATCCGTCGCTCCTAGCCGGTTTCATGCAACGGATGCTAAAGAGAACATGATCGCCGGCTAGTCCAGCACCTATGTGCCAAATTTGATAACCTATGGAGAATCAGAGAGCGGAAATTCGAAGAAACCGTACCGGATGCTCGAGTTGAAGCCGTCGGAGCAAAACTTTGAAATTCGCCGTCAATAGCTCACGGCATGGGCTGAGCTTTGGATGAGAGCAGCGCGGTGGCCATGCGCTCTTGTTGCCGCCCTTGCTTGTCCGTGAAGACTGCTGCGGCGAGCTGTCCACGTGCGCCGGGTTGTCGGTTGAAGCTAGGTCGCCGCTGTGGCGGTGGTTCTCGGGCACGGGAGGCCGGAGCTCGCTCGTTTTCGGGTCAGGGAGGTGGAGGCTGAGCTCGTGGGAGTGTTTAGAAGCTCGGAAAGGGAAGGGCGTGTGAGCTTGCTGATAAGTTTCATCATATCATTATAGCAATTATTAGAGAAGAAATACTTAGATTTGATTGCCATAAATCTGGTCATGAAAGTAAGAAGAGTCATTTCAGTATGATCATGCAACACCTCTTCAGAAGCTTTCAAGAGATTAAAGAATGCGTCTGCCTCATTTGTGGGCGGATCCTCCGTTTGTATATCTTGTAACATCTCATCAATCCTGTCAACACCCGGACAATCATCATCATCTTCCACTACATGAACGGCTCGAGGAGCAGACTCGCCGTGGAAACTCCAGACCTCATAATATGGCATGTAACCGTTTCTGCACAAGTGTAATGACAATGTCGTTTTGTCCAAAAACATAGTATTCCGGCATTTCGCACATGGACAACGAACTTTATCGGTCGTAGACAACGAGAACACTCGATCAATAAAGTCGTCTGTCCCGGCATACCACTCATCTGAGTGACCAGTTGCCTTGTTCCAACCGGTATACATCCAACTACGGTCTTCACTCATGTTTAACACTACAGTTTTAAGTCAAAGAATTTATAGTTAGTTTATTATTTATTTATATCACGGACCTATATATATTGGAAAGGATAGGTCCTAAACCCACCCAAGAGTGACCGAGACGAACATGCTTATACGAAGACACGAGGTCTAGATTCAGACGAAATTTCTGCAGCATAACCCCGCTGTTCTCCAACTGCACGTCCAAAAATGGAGCAGCGGAGAACATTAGGGTTACACTATCGAAACTACGTCCAAATCTAGACCCCGCGTCTCATTATAAGCACGCCCTCTCGGTCACTCCTAGGCTGTCCAAAAAGGGACAATTCCGAACCTACACGCCTCACATGCGTAACACGTGTGAGATGGGCTGGTTCGAAACGAGTGACGCATATTGTAAAGGTTTACGTCAATCTTTCATTTTCGAGTGATTTCAAAGAGAGAGAGGAAAGAACAATAGATAGAAGGAAAGAACCATAGTTGTTAAGGTGTCGCTTAAGCGTCGCTTAAGCGGCAAGGCGCCTAGGGATCGTAAGGCGTCCCATCGCCTTAGATCCTGGCGTAAGGCAGGTGAATACGGCAGCGGCGCTTGCACACAGGGGAGGCGGCGGCGGCGCCCGCGCACAGGATCTTGCCTTCGTATGAGGTTGGGCGCCGGCAGATCTGCGACAGCCGGTCAATGGAGGCCGACGAGTGCCGGCAGATCAACAGTCCTGCAGCGGAGGAGGCCGAGCGCCGAAGGATTGGCAGTTCCGCGGCAGAGTGCCGGAGGCCGAGCGCTGGCTAAGCCGGTGGGGGGGCGGGAGGGGGATGGGGGATCGGAGGCCGAATGCCGTGGGGGGGGGGGAAGGGGTGGGGGTAGGGCGAGGTGGCCTAGGTTGTTCACATCGTGCTTTTGTAGACGTATACGTTACCACTAAATGGGTCGTATCAGGCCCTAAGCCCATTTATGTACATATAGTACTTTTAAACACTCAAACAATCGAAACAATAATCAATTAAACTATTAACTCATATGCATTAATCATCTAAGCAATTAACAACTCATCTAAACAAACATAATTACCGTAGTTAACAAGCTTATCAATTCTAAGCAATTAAAAAAACACCTAGCTAGCAATTCAAATAAACCTGGGCAATAATTAAACCTAAGCATATCAATTCATCTAAATCTAAGAGATTATCCACTAAACAATAAAAAACAAACAAGCATAATCTAAACAATTGGTAATTAAAAAACCAAACTTTCTAGATGGGGAGGGAGGCGGGCGACTTACCTCACGGTGGAGGCGGCGCGGCGAGCGGCACACGGCGAGGCGGGCAGCTGGCGGCGTGGAGGCGGACCGGCACTGCGCGGCGGCGCACAGCGCGACGGGCGCAGGTCCGGGCGGTGCAGCGACGTGGCAGCGCGGTGGGGGCGGTGCGGCGAGGCAGCGGCGGCCGGGGCCGGGTGGATGCTGGGGCGGGGACCTCCGGGGAGGCGGCCGGGCGCCGGCTGGCGGGCGGGTGGCGGCCAGGGCGCCGGCTGGCGGGGGCGGCGGCTGGCGGCGGCGGGCGGGCGGCGGCTGGCGGCGGCCGGGGCGTTTAGGGCTGCTCTGGCTCGGTTCAGCGCGGGCGTGAATGCCCGCGCTGACCCGGGCCCGCGGGTATATAAGCCTTATTTACGACGGCCACACCATGGGCCGTCGTAAATAAGGCTTATTTACGACAGCCTCGGTTTGGCTGTCGTATATAACTGCTATATACGACAGCCTAGGGTTGGCTGTCGTATATAACAATTATATACGACAGCCATATACTAAACGACGGCTGTACTGTCGTATATAAACTTATATATGACAGCCTCTGCTGACCGTCATATGTAAGTTTATATACGACAGCTAGCCGTCGTATGTTATACAGGCTGTCGTATGTTGCCCTGTTTCCTGTAGTGTTGATGCAATGAGGACTGTATAGAGCAGCATGTGCACCTCCAGATACCTTATCTTTGCATCATGGAGGACCTCGCTGATGAAGTAGACCGGACGCTGTATTGTTTGGACCCTCCCAGAGGGGTCCGAAGCGTCTCCTTGTAGAGGTCCGGGAATCAGGGGCCCCCGGCAACCGGGTCCGGGACTGCACTCTAGGAGCTCGGACCCAGATGTGCACTGTCGTCAGGTCTAGATGGCTGAGACCCGACTAGTTCTTCTTGGGGAGGTCAGGGACTCGGGGCCCCCAAGCCCCCGGGTCCGGGACTGCATTCCGAGAGCTCGAACCCGGATATGAATTGATCATCAGGCCCGCCCATTTGCGACCTGATTATCTCCCCATCCCAAGGGTCTCCTGTGGAGTCAGAGCCCTGGGGCTTTAGACCAACGGCAGCAGGAGCCTTAACTAGGACTTGAGGTCGATGC
The DNA here is from genome assembly GCA_030760725.1 of Neostapfia colusana. Lineage (NCBI taxonomy): Eukaryota > Viridiplantae > Streptophyta > Magnoliopsida > Poales > Poaceae > Neostapfia > Neostapfia colusana. The sequence goes on along the minus strand of JASWHV010000002.1, from coordinate 45,200,673 downwards.
AGTTCTGGCTGCTCCGCAACCAGAACCATGCTCACGACCTTAGTTGTGGCAGCGATATAGAGGAGTAGAGGCTCGCCTTGTTCCGGGGCTACCATGATTGGCAGCATTGTGAGGAACTTCTCCAGCTCTTGGAACACATAGTCCGTCTCCTTGGTCCATACGAATGTACCAGATTTGCGCAAAGCTTGAAGAATGGAAGAGCCCGCTTGGCCAATCTAGAGATAAACCGACTGAGTGCAGCCAAGCATCCAGTAAGATTCTGCACTTCCTTGATGCGGGCAGGGGGCTACATCAGTTCTATCGCCTTAATCTTCTCTGGGTTAGCTTCATTTCCTCGGTGTGAGACCAAGAAACCGAGCAGCTTCCCGACAGAGACCCGGAAGACACATTTTTCTGGGTTCAACTTCGTGCGCGTCGAACGCAGTCTGTCGAAGACTAGAGCTAGGTTGTCGAGCAGATTTGCTTGTGACTTAACCTTTACTACGATATCATCGATGTAAACCTCTACTAGGTGCCGAGTGAGGTTCCCAAATGTCTTGTGCATTGCACGCACAAAAGTGGGAAGGGCATTCTTAAGACCATAAGGCATGGACACATAGCAGTATAGACCATCTACTGTGATGAAGGTGGTATGATCTTCATCTTCCCTAGACATAGATATCTCATCGAAACATGAATATGCATATAGGAAACACAGTAGATCATAGCCGGATGTAGAATCAACTATTTGATCTATACGGGGGAGAGGGAATGGATACTTTGGACATGCCTTATTGACGGTGGTGTAGTAGATGCACATGCGTAGCTTCCCGCCAACCTTGGGAACGACAACAGGGTTGGCCAACCATCATGGATGATGGACTTCTTGGATGAAGCAAGCGTCAAGCAGCTTCTTGATTTCTTCACGGATGAAGTCTTGTCGCTCGATGGATTGCTTCCGAGGATTCCGTTGGACCGGCCTGGCATCGGGGTGGATCATTAGTTGGTGCTCAATAGACTACCTGGGGATCCCGGGCATTTCTGGTGGTTGCCACGCAAACACGTCGACATTAACCCGGAGGAAGGTGACGAGCGCGTACTCCTATTTGTCACCCAGGCACCCGGCGATTCAGGTGGTCTGGGCGACATCAGGACCGACTTGGACGACCTTGACTAGTACGTCTTCGCCGGCCGATGGCTGCACACGGGGTGCAGATGCATCCCTCGCTGACGCATGCTTGGAGGCGGCCGGCTAGCTTCAGAGTGACCTGAAGCGGCCTTCTGTGCTGCTGCCAGCGCTTGGAGCTTTTCCAGCGCTGAGACAGCAGCAGTGCGATTACCGCGGATCTTGAGGACGCCACTCGGGGTAGGCATATTCAGGACCAAGTAGCCGTAGTGGGCTACTGCTATGAACCGGTACAGGGCTGGCCTTCCGATTATGGCATCGAAGGGGAAGCTGACCTCCGCAATGTTGAAGACGAGGCTTTCCATACGGTAGTTCTCAGGCGTCCCGAATGTCACCGGGAGGAAGATGCTACCACATGGGAAGATTTGGTCCCGGCCTACCCCCGAGAATGGTCATGAGGGGGTAAGCTGGGACATAGGGATTTGCAGCTTATTGAAGGATGTGAGGCTGATAACACTGAGACACGCCCCGCCATTGATCAGCACGTGGTAGAGATTCATGTTGGAGATGGTTGGAGCGACGAGGAGAGGCAGCTGCCCGGCGCCTGCCATGTTCTTGGGGCAGTCAGAGGCATCGAAGATGATCAGCGTTTCCATCCACTTGGGATGTGGCGCCGGCCCAGGGGCTGGGGCGGCCGCTGCCACTGCTCGACAGAGTCTTGACGGCTCACCTGGATGAGACGTCGGAAGAACCCCGTACATCACGCAGAGTGCGCCGGCTGTTTGTCTACTGGCTTGGACAGACCTGCCTGCTCTGTTTCGGGAGTTAGCCTCATTGTCTCCCGCCTGGAGACGACGGCGAGTCGGGCGAGAAGGCTCGCCATGGGAGGTGATGTTCACCATGGTCGCATGGAGAGTGCGGAAAGCCCCGCTACGTGGCGTGCCAAATGTCGGAGTGTGTGAGCTGCGACACAACTCCTGGACTACTCGGAAGCAGCCGGCAAGGTTCTTTGATCAGAGGGGGCTTGGCGCCCTATGCAACCGTGCTCGAGGGAGCGGATGAACACTGAGATTTACATGGTTCGGGCCGCCGGAGCGTAATACATACGTCCACGAAAGTGCTTGTTGTATTATTTGCTCGTGACTGGGAGGGTGCCTAAGCGGAATTGGGATCCAAACCTTTGTCGGGAGGTCACCACGGACCTTATATAGTCCAAGGCCAGGGTGGTTACAATGAGGCTTGGGGCCCGAAAGGTGGCCCCAAAGCTATGTGAACCGTATACCTGATATAGGGCTTCGTCCTCCGATTAGAATATTTGGCGGGGGAGTTAAGTCCTGCCGCTTGGCGCGTGGAGCGCCCCTGACTGTGTGTCAAGTGATGATGAAGACGTCGTCTTGTCGCCGTGTCTTCTCTCCCTGCTTGGGCGGCTTCGTGCCATTGGGTGACACTGTTCTGCTGTCACGTCTCGCCGTCCTGTCTTGTCACAATAATGGTGAAATGGCAGAGGACGGAGGCGTGTGTAGTACACCATGCTTCTGAGGAATGCGCGAGCCTTGAATGCGAAGCCTGACAATGCACTCCCTTCTTGACTTCGTCGACCCACGGCCCACTATGGATCGTTGGGCACGTGGCGGCTCTGGAGCTTTTATCGATGGGTTTGGAGCCAGGGGACAAGTGGCAGCTCCGGACCTCACCTCGGCGGGGAGTTACGGACCGGAGCCCAGGGCACATGTCAGCTCTGCAGCTGTCCTCAGCAGGGAGGTGGCTCTGAGCCAGGAGATACTTGGCAGTCCCAGACCTCACCTCAGCGGGGAGGCTAGGATCGGAGCCCAGGGCCCGTGTCAGCATCATAGCTGTCCTCAGCAGGAAGGTGGCTCTGAGCCACGAGTCACGTGGCAGCCCCGGACCTCAGCTCATCTAGGAGGCTCGGACCGGAGCCCAGGGCACGTGTTAGCTTTGGAGGCCCTCCTTAACAGGGAAGTGGTTCTGAGTCAGGAGACACATGGCAGCTCCGGGTCTCACCTCAGTGGGGAGGCTCGGACCGGAGCTAAGGGCACGTGTTGGCTCTGGAACTCAAGTGCACGTGGCAGCCCCAGGGCTGACCTTGGGGCCAAGGGCACGTGGCTACGCTGGGGCCTGCCTCAGCAGGGAGGCGGGACCCAGGCTGTCTTTTACCCACTACGTGGGGGTACCCGGTCTGCTGGGTACCGACAGAGGGTGATCGCGTATGGATCACGGCAGCTCCGGAATCTTGAGCAGAATTATCCGACTCATGACTCATTTCTGCTGCGGTACTTGCTCTCGAGATGTGGAGGCATTATTTGCTCGGAAACCTCATACATCGTTATACCGACCACAAAAGTCTGAAATACATATTCACTCAGAAGGAGTTGAACATGAGGCAGTGGAGATGGTTAGAACTGATAAAGGACTACGAGATTGAAATCCATTATCATCCCGGAAAAGCAAACATGGTGGCCGACGCGCTGAGTCGCAAGTCACACGTTAACAATCTGACCATTACACTGGTGGAACAGGACGAACCAAATCTGTATTTGGTTCCATATGGATCTCTCTACAACTTAGCTCTCGTTCCCACCATCCGTGAAGAAGTAGCGGCAGCCCGGAAACAAGACAAGGGTACGTCCCATTTCGGGAGACGAGTACACAGCATAGAGCTGAAGTGTTTTTGGAAAGACGGAGACGGTGATCTGTGGTTCAAAAACAGAATCGTCCTACCCTGTAATCCAGAACTACAAAAGAAAATTATTGATGAGGCCCACTTGTCAAATTTTTCTATTTACCTCGGCAGCATCAAGATGTACCAAGAGCTGAAAGGAAAATTTTAGTGGACACGGATGAAGCGAGGGATTGCAAGATATGTGTCCGAGTGTGACATGCCGGAGGGTGAAGGCAGCCCATATGAAGAAACCGGGACTGCTACAACCACTAAGCATACCGGCCTGGAAATGGGAGGATGTGAGCATGAATTTTATTCTCGACTTGCCCATGATTTTCCAGAAACACGACTGAATTTGGGTGATTGTCGACCGACTCACTAAATCTGCTCATTTTATTCTGGTCAATATCATCTAAACGCCAAGAAGTATGCAGAATTGTTCATCTTACGGATACTGTGTTTACACGGAGTACCCCGCACCATTATCTCGGATCGAAGCACCCTGTTTGTGTATCGTTTTTGTGAGAAATTACATGCAGCGTTGGGTACAAAACCGATCCAGAGTTCAGCTTACCATCCGCAGATGAATAGGCAAACAGAGAGTGTAAATCAGATCTTGGAGATATGCTATGAGCTTGCGCTATCAATCAGGGTAATACTGAGATGAACACTTACCGTTAGCCGAGTTCTTGTACAATAATGGGTACCAGGCCAGCAATAAGATGGCTCCCTACGAGGTGCAGTACGGAAGGAAATGCCGCACGCCGCTAAATTTGTGAGAGTCCGGCGAGAGGGTCACCTTCGGGGTTGATCTTGTCAACAACGTGAAATAGGAAGTTTGGATTATTCAGTCGAACTTGAAAGCCGCACAATATTGATAGAAGCACTACGTAGATCGTCGAAGACGCCCTCTGCAGTTCGATATCGGGGATCACGTTTATCTACGCGTGTCTCCGATGAAGGGTATGAATAGATTCGGGGTCACAGAGAAATTGGCACTCCGATTCATCGGTCCGTTCAGAGTTGAGGAGAAGTGTGGACCCTTTGCATACCGGCTAGAACTACCAGCATCACTCGCCGGTGTGCACAACATTTTCCACATATCTCAGCTGAGAATGTGCCTCAAATTCTCAACAACAGTTCAGCCGGACAATATCGAGGAACTGAAACCGGATCCACGTATCGAGAGAAACCAATTCAGATTTTTGACGAAAAAGCTCGGACCACACACAACTGGACACCGTGGTTCTACAAAATCGTATGGAGTAATCATTTCAAGGAAAAAGCGACGTTGGAGAGCGGGGATTATCTTTGCACCAACTATCCGGATTTTCTAACGTCGTATCCCCAGTAAATTTCTACCGTCCTCTCTATTCTCACATTGTAATCTAAGGATGAGATTCTTTTAAGAGGGGAGGAATGTGAAGGACCCAATTTTTGCTTGTTGAGTTTCCATCAACTCACCACACCACAGTTCAATTTATGGTAATCAAATGAACATAATTGACGAGCAAGTAACAACCATCAATAGGACACATAAAGGAAGAAGCAACACAATCCAAAAGTTGTAATTCAAATATGAAATCTTTTATAGGCTGAGCTCTCTATCAAGTTCAAACCATCTTTAGGAATGCTCCTGCCAAATTTCATACAAATCCAAGCATGTTTGGAGTACTTTTGGATAGAATTATTAAAAGGACAGTTTGAATTCAAGTTTCAAATTCGAACCACTTCAAAGTATTTCTTCAGATTCAAACCTAGTACATTTTTCTAAGCTACTCCACCAAATTTCATCCAATTTGGAGTTGATCTTGACAGTAGCTATTTTTTTGCATCCATTCAAACTGAATTTGAATTCAGATTCAAATTCAGCAAAACAAGTCTCCAATTTGATTCATTCAAATTCCCAAATGTCAATTTTATGGTTCCAGCAAATTAGAGGGGCATTAGGGTCCCCAGAAAATTTGAGCAGTAAAAATGGAATTGTGAGGATAAGAATTAGGACTATGGGGCCCCCTTGTCAGCCAGACTCACACAGAACAAACTCAAAGCCCTCGGTGCCTCTCCCGCGCGCGCCACTCAGAAGATCACCGATGCCACCACATGCCTTGGCCATTTGGGCCACCGATCACTGCTGCTATATCACTCTCGTGCGTGGCTCGCCCGAGACTGAAGTCTCTGCTTTTCACCGCTTGAAAACATGCTGCCGAATACGCCGCTCAGGTACGCCCCACAGCTCCTCCGTCGCCGACGCCTTCCCGATGTTTTTATGCCGAGCTGTAGCCGTAGAAAGGAGCTCAAGGTCATCCTCTATGTCCCTAAAGCCAGCAACCATCGCCCCCCCGTGCCGTTACAGTGAACCGGCGGGAATCTTCTTCACGGCGCTGAGTTTTTCCGCCACAAACCGACTCGTCGACTGGCCGTCTCCGTCTCATTTTTGATCAACCTAGTGGTATCCGAGGTTCGCCTTTGACCCTTCTTGCTATTCTCCAAGTTTGGAGACATGCCGTAGACTGTGCCGACCGGAATTTGAAGTTTAGCCACGGCGGGTTCTTTGAACCGACAGGAAGAAAATTGGAAATTCGACCTCTACACTTACTTGTGGTTCATTCGGGTCTAAGTTTAGCTCCTCTAGGTTGCTACGATCCTCCTCGAGCAAACAGCGATCAAAACCACCGAGCCTAGCCTCGGTATGCTCCATTCCTCATGACCGCCGCCCAAATCACCCTCAGCCACCGTTGAGGTCCATGTTGTTACCGTTTTCACCCGTCTTGATCCATTTTCATGATCTCCGTGTTGCCCTGGTTCTGTAGGAGGCAATCATAGGTTATTTGGTACTTTCTCGAGCCCTACCATGGCTGCCGGAGTTTGTCCGCCACATGTCACCGTCGTGAGCTATTCTCCGGCCATCCCCGGCCACCACCGACCTCACCAGTGTATTCCCCGTGAGGGATTATGCCCTAGCGACGAGTTTCGTTAAGGTTGGAGTGATGGAATGGCGAGCAGCGAGGCTCGCCGAAGCGCTCCACCACGGGGAAAACGGGGGGAGAGGTAGAAGATGAGTTGGGGCCCGGTGTCAGTGGGAGGGAGTGAGAAGCCCAGGCCACCTGTCTGTTTAGATAAACGGGTCCACCGGTCAGTCTCTGGCGTTTAAAGAAGTGGGCTCGGGTCGACGTGGAGGGAAATTTCCTTTGTTAAAATAAATTAGAATTCGATCCAATCTTTAGGAATTCATAACTTTTAAAACAATCGTCCAAATTTAGTCAAATAGAATTTGTTGGATTCATATCTCCGAGTACTATCCAGCAGTACAAGTTTCATTCTTTCAAAGTCCATAACTTTCAAGAATTAAATCTTTAAAATTTAAATTGTTATAAATAATTACTAGAGATCTTCTTTATAGATAATTCTCAAATTTCAGGAACTTCCTTTTAATATCCTTGATTCACATGCAAAATTTCAGATCAATCCGGGTTCATTAAGTCCACTTAATTGTGGGATTATGTGAACTGCACTTAGGAAATTGAGAAATGTCCAGAAACATTTCCAGCTTTTCCCCAATCTTCGAAAATCCATATCTCTCTCTAGAATGCTTAGAAAAAACATGAAACCACTTCTATTAGACTCAGTGTAAACTCTGGTTTCAAGAAAGTTTAAATTTACCTCATGAAAACTCTCAAACATAGTTAGAGGCTCTAAAAATTCCTTTTCATGCATTCCATTCTATACAAATGCAATTATCTTTGATTCAAATGAAATTTGGTCAATCCCCAGTTTCTATCTTAACCTATTCACTGTAAAAATTTCAAAGTTAATACTGTTGTCTATCTAATGTTATGGTCTTCACATGTTCAACAAATCCATTTGCATGTAAATTGACATATGCATTCTTGATGAAATTACATGTAGTAGCTGAAATCGAAGAAGCTCCAGAAACTGAATTGTTCGTCGACTCGCAGCAAGGCATGCTCCCGTTTGCATTAACAATGCTTTTATAAAGTTTTACTTTCATACCGGATATAGATTGTCTAGGAATTGTGCATTAGGTCTTTGGATGCAAACTCCATTTGCATAGCCTATAAATCCCAGGGGGCTTTTTGTCTAGGTTAGAATTCTCGAGTAGCCACTGCCATGCTCTAAACTGCATAGGTTTCAGTACAAGTCGAGTAGCCAAAACTACTCACAATCATTAGGGATTTAAGGGTGACACCACTAGGGTTTATAGACAAAACATGAGAATCTGGAATAAACTTGAGACCAAGCGGAGAGTAGGAGCAACAGGAGTTTGGGGACCTGTGAGTCGTAGCTTTGCTTGTGTTGATTGAGGACCGAGTCATGTGCGGCCCTGTTGAACAAGTTTGAACTGTACTGAAGACATACTGGGATTATGGGAACCAGTAAACCGATATAACTGGGTAGCTGGGTGTTGACGCATTGCTTGTTGTCTTATAGGAGTTGGTTGAGGGCAGCAAGGTGTAAATACGCTAGTGGGCACGTAGTTGCTCCGCGTAGGGACCTCCTGCCCGTAACGGTAGGACCGGCTCGCCATTTGGCTAACGGATGAAAGGTTGTCTCGTATGACTCCCAGGATGAGTTTTGTCGCAGCATCGAGTGCGGGCGTCCGTGACCTGTTTCTCGGGTTAACCCCACAGGAGTAAAGCGATTTAAATCACCGTCCCTCACGGTCATATGGAGTACCGCTTGTTCATTGTATCGTGACATAGATAAAGGTTACGGTTTTCACTATATAAACTTGTTGTTTGATTAAGTATTTGTGCTGTCAAGTATTTGTTGTAAAACAGAGCTGATTAAATTTACTTTCTGTACACTGAAGTTGCTGCTAAAATCTGAAATTAAGGTTCCAGTAATAAGGCGAGTTTTTCTGCAAATCTGCCAGCCCATAGTTGGTTAAATTCTAGCATATAGAGTTACATGATCTAGCAGCGTCGGTTAAGTCTTGCTGAGCCATCGTGCTCACTGCTTGTTATTAAGTTGTTGCTGCAGGTTCATACGTGGGTGAGGAGGGTCCCGATGATGAGACGGGTCGCCCAGGGGGCTCTACCGTCGAGTGGGAGCCGTGCACGCCGCCGTAGTGAATTGTGTTGTGTGCTGGTAGTGGATCATGTTCACGGGTTGAACATAAACCTTTTGCTTAGCCTACGCTCGAGAGTGTAGACTATTACACACTACAGTATATAGTTATACATTAATTTGTAGAAACCCTTTATGTAATAATAAAGTTGCATCCGCTGTGTTAAATCTGTTCTCCTTTATACGTGTGTTATTCGGTGTTGCACAAAACAACACCCCACTGCGACATCCTGGGATGTCGGGACCCCGGTCCTCACAGTAACTCTTAACTTTTCAAAATTTCGATTACTCCTATCGGTAGGGACTGAAGGTTGATCTTTATCATCAGATGAATCATATTCAGGAACATTGTTATACTCCATATCTTCCCAAACCACCTGTTGAACTAAATGTTCAATATGCTCTCCTTCATCTGCTTTACCAGTTGCCTCACTAACAATAATATGTGTCGCGTCATCTTCATTTTATTCTTCAGCATAACCATCATTATCATCACCAGCAGCAACATTTCCTTCATCATCAAATTCCTTATGTGCCTCAGCAACTACCTTCTTTGGTTGCACTCTAACGAGAAGCATCAATGGCCACCCGAATTTTAGAGCCTTTGTACGGCTGATAACTTCCATTTAGTGGCAGTAGTTCTCAAAAAAATCCCTCCCTTGCACGGCTGATAACTACGTGTACGTTCAACTCATATTCATCACCACTCAATCTAAGACCTTCAACAACCATATAAAACACTCATAAATGTCCTTTCCGTTGGACTTGGTATTCCCCGATTTATAAAAGGAGATCCTGATAAATCTACCCCAGTTGGACTGTAATTAGTTTCTCCATCTCCATAAAATATCTGAAAAATCTATTTTGTCCGACATTTCTAAGAAATAAACGTAAAGATTATAATAACAACTAAATCTGCAAAATAAAACTGCATTAACTAATGTACATAATAATCTATTTACTAAATGGAATTAAAGCTTTTATGAATGAAAATGCACAATTGTAAATACAGCAATGTAAATACATAATTTAAGTACAAAACTTTAAATAGAAAAAATAAATACAGAAATTTAAATACAGAAATGTAAATACAGAAAATAAATACTGAAATGTAATTAAAGATATATATAGACAAAAAATACAGTTATGTAAGTACAATTAAATGAAAATGACTAATGTTAAAATAGCATTAATCTAACATAAATAATTTAAAACTAACCTAAAACTAATTCAAAACTAATCTAAAACTAAATTAAAACTCACCTAAAACTAATTAACACTAACCTAAAACTAAATTAAAACTAAGTTTAAAAAATTAGTTTAACCTAAAACTAAATTAAAACTAACCTAAAACTAAACTAAAAAGAAAATAAAAACTAACCTATAACTAAATTAAAACTAACCTAAAACAAACAAGCAATAACAACAAAGCCTTTATCCCAAGCATGTTGGGGTAGGCTAGACATGAAACCCAACAATATATATATATAAATGAAGTAAAAGGGAGGAAGAGATATAAGAGTAACAAGAAAAAAATAAAAAAAGACCAAGATTCTAGCACATGAATTTCTACTTTCCATGCAGTCCAATCATGAGCTAAGTCATTCGATACATTCCAATCTCTGAAATCTCGTTTTACCGCCGCCTCCCAGGTCATCCTTGGTCGTCCTCTACCCCTTCTAATATTTCCTCTACCTCTTAAAATACCACTGTTAACCGATGCTTCTGGAGGTCTCCGTTGGATATGTCCAAACCACCTTAGTGTCACACCCGGTTTCTCCTTAGAACAACCGAGTGAATATCACATGTATGCCAGGATCATTTTCTCATACATGTGATGACAAATAGTGAAGCATCATTTATTACAAGCCAGGTGTCGAATATAAATAAGTCTTACATAGCATACGTCTCGATGGATGATAATAAGTTTATGACATATAAATAAAACAGCAGCGGAATATAAATCTTGTGGGCTCCTTCACAGGCGTTGCCCGGTGGACTCCGTGAACCTAGAATCCTTCCTCGGGACCAAAGTCTTGGTCATTAAACACCACATCATTCTCTTGAATTGAGCAGCAATATAAACCAACAGAAAAGCAAGTTTGAGTACCGTGGGTACTCAACAAGTGTGGGAAAGCTATGTCGTGCATGGCTAGAGCAAGGAGAGGTTGAACTCATGGTTAAAGCACTACGCAATTAATACCTATCACATTAGCTTAATTAAGCACCTACATTACTACATAGGTGAAATGGTCCCAATCTCCCGACCCATCATCAAAATCATGTAAACATAGTCTCATCTCAAATGTTAAGCTTCCCGCTCAACATCCTCAACTTCCCAATCCATCATACTCTAATCATGAATAAGTCCAAGCCGCTCTTGACCGTGAGCACGACTGTCATGACAGTTTTGACTCTGCAGATTTTGCACCACTGTACCCACATGTAGTGATTTCATCCCCCGTTGCCGGGTGGACTATAAGAACATCCATTATGCCAGTGGCCGCGAACCACATTCACACTTCCCAGGTGTGTAGCCAGAAGATCACTACGAAGCCTTTACAAAGGGATTCCCGACGAGCATGGGCCCACTGAGGTTTCACCCCTAACAGCATACAAGAGGCTCCAACCCTGCTGCAGTGGCCCCCCCTTGAGCCTTGCGGTTCATATGGTAGTCCAGCTGACACCTATTCCCCGCACCATCCAACACACCCATACTACGCCGGGGATACACCTAATTAATTGGTCAAGCTGCCCCATCTCAGCATGTGGTTGGCACGGTAAAGCCAGGTTACATGCTCCATGAACCGGTCCTTAGGATCTAGGCAAGTACTAAACACAAACCCGAGTCTCGTGCACCCAGCACCAACCAAATCATCCAACTTGCCTCGATCCCTACCTCTGCATAACTCATAATATCTCATTCAAGAGTAAGGTAAATAAATTGATGATCTCATATCCCACTTATCCCATTCTAAGCATGGCTAAGCATAAGTAATATGAATGAGTGACATAACAAAACAAATCCCAACCCAAGCTACAAGGAAACAAGATAATGCAATTCTAGGGAAACTTCCTAGCATGGTTTTCATATTTTAATTGACAATGCAAATAATTCTATCTACACATCCTAGCATAGGATCAAAGTGGTCAAGGACACTTGCCTTCTTCCTGCTGCTCTGGGAATGGAAAGTCCTGGTCTTGGAAGGGGAGAACTTGCTCTGGGGCAGGTTCTACTTATGCCAATACACATAGCAAAAGAAAACAACAATCCATAAGACATAGTTCACACTTTCACTTCATACAAACCACACATACATACCTATGAAAGTCATTCACATTTCTAAGTGTTGTGGTTACACTACATGTGTTGATTTTTGGCCTACATGCACTTTTAAACATATGTATATGATTTCTAACTTTTGTATTCATATTTCTGTTTGCACACTATATATGAATTTCCAATTTGAACAAGTTCTTTATATTTAATTAATACCCTTCTTAGCTACCAAGTTTGCATGAAAGGTAATTTCCTACTCCAAATAGGTTTTCAGATCTTCTACCAAATCCTAAACTGAAGTTTTTGGATTTGGAGACTTCATTTATCATTTTCTAATTATGCATACCTATTTTCCTATATTTTTCAGATTTATTTTCTATGCCTAAAAGTGAGTTTTAATATTAAATAGTAGGGCATATCATCTAAACAGAATAGGTTCTGATCTAAAATATTAAATAATATATTTTGAACTTCTCCTCTGATGTGAACTAATTTAAATTTATTTTATCAGTTTTCAGAATTATTTCCTAGCCTAAAAATGTGTTTCTAGAACTAATAAATATGAACAACATTTATACCGATTTCATTTCAGCCTAAAATCTATTTTTAACTCATTTTAAAGTTTTCCAAGTGCTAGGAGAGTTTAAATTTGAATTTGCACATGTGTTTGCCTTACCTTTTAAATTTAAATCCTAGTCACATATTCAAATTTCTGAATTTACTATCATATAGTGTAAAAAAGGTAAATCCACCCGACTGCATGGTCTAATTTGCTATTTCATAAATTTCCAGTGGTCTAACTACACATAACAGAGGGGTTTTCCTAATTTTTATTAAGTCCAGGGGCTAAAACTGATTTTTAAATGAATTTACACGATTTTCTGAAGTCCTAGGGGCTAGATCAGAAGTTTCCGGGGCTAGCTCGTGTTTTCCGAGATCCCCAGGGGGTAGCGCGTAAGAATCCTGGCCTTTATAACGCGGGGCTGATGTGGACCGTTCGATTTATAATAGACGGCTCAGATTAGATCGCCGAACCGGTACGCGTGGGTTTTATTTCTACCGTGCGATTTAAGATAGACGGCGCACAAGAGGCCACATCGCTCCTAGCCAGAGTTCGCCCGCGCACGCGGCGGCGCACGGTGGCAGAGGCGCGATCTCGCCGGCGAGGTCGTGGATCTTTATCTACAGACGCTAACATCCCCCCTTTTTTGGTAGCAAACGGCAGATGGGAGGTAGGGAAGCTCACCTAGGCTAATTTCTTAGGCCTGAAGGACTTGGAACCCGGTCGGCGACGAGGACAGGCGGCGGCGGCTTGCTGTGCTCGTCGAAGTGGCAGTTGGGGTGGTGATCCCTTCGAGTTCTCGGGTTGTGACGCTTCACTGGGGTCTAGAGATGGCACACCGATGATTAGGATGGATCGGAATCGTTTAATTCGGAAGTTTCACCGGCGAGCAGCGGCGGTACTCACCGGTGAGCGTCGGGATGGTCGTTTCCGGCAGCGTTTCCCTCCGGGGTCGGCGTCTACAGCTTGTGCGTGGTGCTGCGGTGTCACGAGATCGGTTTGACAGAGGGAGACGGCGACGCTCTTGGGGAATTCCGAGCTCAACGGCGGCGGCGGTCACCGGGAGAGAAACTGCTCGTGCGAGGGGAGGGCGGAGGGTTCATCTGTTTTTATCAGGGCCGGGGGCGTGGGGGTTTGTTGCGATCAAGCAGCCCGGCGCGAGGAATTCGGGTTTGGGTCGAGCGCGAGGAATCCGGAAGCGTCGGGTGTGATCGGCGTGAGGGAAAAGTCCGGGGCCGTTGGGGGCGCGCGGGGAAGGAGATGACACGTGGGCCCCGCGTGTCAGTGAGAGTGAGAGAGGGGGGCGCGGGTTCGGGCTGGCGCCGGGGATTCGGCCGGCTGGCAGGTTTCGGTCCACTGGCCGGTTGGGTTTTTTTTCTTTTTCTTTTTCCTTTTCTTTTCTGTTTTGATTTGAATTTGAATTCCAGTTTGAATTTGAATTTTTGCACCACATGCAACACGTCCAAAAAATTTTAAATTCCCCTCTTTAGCAGGTTTTTGGGGTGTTACACTTAGTCGATGTTTGACTAACTTCTCTTCAATCGGTGCCACCCCTACCCTATCACGAATTACCTCGTTCCTTATTCGGTTTCTTCTTGTGTGTCCGCACATCTATTGTAGCATGCGCATCTCTATGACACTCATTTGTTGGACATTTTGCCATTTAGTTGGCCAACATTCCGCTCCATATAGCATCGCGTGTCTGATCACCGTCCTATAGAACTTCTCTTTTAGCTTTTGTGATACCTTCCTATCACATAGAATTAAAGAGGCTTGTCGACATTTCATCCACCCTACCTTGATCCTGTGGCAAACATCCTCGTCAATATCGTCATTGCTTTGTAGCATTGATCCTGTCGGTATCCTACAGACCAGATACTCCCGCATGGAGGGTTAAAGGCAACCCATACCCCCGCCTACCTGCTGAGGCGGGTGTTAGCATGGCCACGTGTCCTCGGCCCCAGGTTTGACCTTGGAGCTGCCACGTGGGCCTGGGCTTTGGAACCAACACGTGCCCTTGGCTCAGGATCAAACCTCCTCGCTGAGGTGAGGTCCAAAACTGCCACTTGTATGTGGGCTCTGAACCTCCTTCCCGCTAAGGAGGGCTCCAGACCCGACACATGTCCTTGGCCTCGAACCAAGCCTCCCTGCTGAGGTGAGGTCCGGAGCTGCCACGTGCACCCGGGCTCCGAACCTCTTCTCTGCTGAGAAGGGTTCCGGAGCAGACACGTGCCCTTGGACCCTGACCAAGCCTCCCTGCCGAGGTGAGGTCGGGAGCTGCCACGTGTACCCGAGCTCCGAACCTCCTCCCTGCTGAGGAGGGTTCCGGAGCAGACACGTGCCCTTGGCCCCGGACCAAGCCTCCCTGCTGAGGTGACGTTCGGAGCCGCCACGTGTATCTGGGCTCCGAACCTCCTCTCTGCTGAGGAGGGCTCCGGAGCACACACGTGCGCTTGGCCCCGGACCAAGCCCCCCCACCCCCCGTTGAGGTGAGGTCCGGAGCTGCCACGTGTGCCCCAGCTCTGGAGCCGCCCCATGTCCCACGATCCGTCATGGGCCATGGGTCAACGAAGTCAAGAAGGAAGTGCACTGTCAAGGCAAGCATTCAAGGCTCGCGCCTTCCGCAGAAGCACGACGCACGCCTCCGTCCTCCGCCCGTTCGCCATTACATTGACAAGACAGGGCGACGAGGCGTGATAGCGGAACAATGCCGCCCAACGGTACAGTGCTGCCCTGCAGAGCGAGAAGACACGGCGACAAGACGACGTCTTCATCATCACCTGCAGCATGGTCAGAGGCGCCCAGCGCGACAGGCGGCGCCTTCACTCCCCCTCCAACCACTCTACCTAGGGATGTAAAAACCCTAGATCATGTATAGGGTTTAGGGAGCCTCGGGGCCACCTGCAGGGCACCGGTTCCTATTGTAACAACCCGGCTTTGAACTATAAAAGGACCGGGGTGTCCACCCGATAAGGGGTTCACATCCATTCGCAACCCAGATAACTCACACGCTCATACGCGCGAGCAATACAACAATCAACACTGTGGACGTAGGGTATTACGCTTCGGCGACCTGAACCACATAAATTTTGGTGTTCACCCGCTCTCTCGAGTTGGATCACCCTAGAGGCGTCAAGCCCCTCCAATCAAAGAACCTCCGCGGGCTGCTCCTGTAGCAGACCAGGTGAAGTGTCGTAGCTACACTTTGACAGATTCTAAAACTAAAACTAACCCAAAACTAGTTTAAATCTACCCTAAAATTAATTTTATAATCTAAAAATTAATTTAAACTAAACAATTTTAAAATTCATACCTTCTTTTTTTTCTTCCCCTTTTTCTTTTCTTTTCTCCTCTTCATGTTCCTGTTCCTCTTCCCTCTTCCCTTCTTTTCTTCTTTGGGTTTTTTGGGGTAGGCGCAGGTGTGGGGGAGAGCTCGGGGTGCGACGCCCTTTATTGGGGGCCTGTCGTCACGTCGGTCCAACGGTCCGTGACCATTGTGCCGATGTGGCCACCACGTAGAGAGAAATCATCCACGGCGTGGACGATTACTTGTCAACGTGGGCAAATCGTCCATGCGCGTGGATGACAAGGTATCTATTTCGGTAAAAAAAATTTGTGGTTTATTATCATTAAATCGTGAAACTCCGCCTACGTTGTAATGACATTGCCGGTCCCAAGCCCGGGTAAAGGAGGAGGGGTTGTGATAGGCTTGGCGAGCCAACAACTACACTTAGCCATTCTCATAGAAATGAAACCCAATAGAAATTCGTTGGGGCATAACCCTCTTAGCGACGCGCCATATCGGGACCCGGGTATGGTGTTAAGTGGGCAAGGGCCGGGTCACCACCGCCTTAGTGGCGCGCCATATCGGAACCCGGATATGGTGTTAAATGAGCAAGGGCCGGATCGCCACCACCTTAGTGGCGCACCACATCATCGCCCGGATGTAGTGATGAGTGAGCAAGTGTGACGCCCTCAATTCTATGGAAAAACCACGGAACCGAGAATTGATGCATATGTGTGCCCAGGATGTTCATCACACATACACATATGTTCCACAAACTGAATTCAGAATATATATAACCACGAATAACAGAGTTTATTACAATATCTCATGAGTCTTGGACTCATGCTCACAGCGGAAGTCTTAATCTAACAGCGGAAGTCTTATTTCTATGCAGCGGAAGTTTTCTAACTAGTGCGGAAGCAATCTAAGCAGTAGCGGCTCAATCTCTACTCCATCCCCACAGGCAAGGTTGAGAACAGATTACACGCCTAATGCTCCACTTGGTCTTCATCGTAATCCTCTCCTGTTGCTGATGATGAAATAATAATGCAAGTTTGAGTACAATGATGTACTCAGCAAGTGCGGGAAAATATGATATGTAGATCATAACAAGGTAGGTATAAAAAGGCTCATTGCAGAAAAGCAAAGTTATTTATCAAAAACCACGATAAAACAGCAACTTATCTTTAAGTGAATGTAATCCCAACATGTATTAAAATTGCCAATCATACCTCCATTGCTCATTACCTTCCATGTCCCAACCAGTCATTCATCAACCTCATTTTTGCTCACGAATACCTCCTTGTATTCGCTACCATCTCACGAATACCATCTCGTATTCGCTACCATTTCATCTCATAATCAACTTTGTCTCCCACCGAGACGAACCTCATTGCCATGACTCATTGGTCATGCAACCCATCTTATCACTCGGACTCAACAGTCCCAAAAACAAAACCAAACCATCCAAAACCACAACCAATAACCATATTCAATAACCATCCCAACTAATCATGAAAGTTGGCCAGGCGCTCGTGACCGTAAGCCCGTCTGTCATGATAGTTTTAGACTCTGCAGAGTTTGCACCTCTTTACCCACAAGTTTGTGATTTCGTCACCCGTCGGCGACTGCAGAACCTCCATTATACCACTACACAACCGTCGGTATATGGCCAAGAGATCACAAAATAGCCTTTACAAAGGGGCTACTAGATGTATGGACTCACTAAGGTTTCACCGGCAGGCTAGAATCTCCAATTTTCCCACCCACAGGCCCCCTCTTGTGCCATGCAGTTCCCAGGGCAGTCCTCACTCGACTCCCATTCCCCGCGCCTTCCACGGTCCATAACGATCTAGCAACTTACCTAATTAGTCAGCTAAGCCGCACCCATACTTGGCCTTGTGGTGGCACTGTTATCCTGGCATGTGCTCGCATGAACCGGTCCTTAGATCTACGGCAAGTAAACCACCATCTCACGCTACCTCATTCACAAACCCAGTCTTGCCTAGATCTCCCTCCGATCCATGTTCATAACAACATCAGTTTCTCATTATCGTTACGAGTGCAGTTAGCTAGACACACCTATCTCTCTTTCTAATCCCATGGACTCAGCGAAGCATAAAGCAAAAACCATACCCGACTCATAAACTTCCCTGGCGACAAGGGTGGTTTAACCAAAGCTAGTAAGCTCCTATAAAAGGGGTTTCCCATTATGTTTGACTCAGCACACACACCTTTTCACAAAACAAAACAGTTTTCCAAAACATAGGATCAATATGGTCAAGGGGCACTTGCCTTGTTCTTGCGGTTCCGGTTGCTCTTGAATCTCGAAACCTTGTTGTTGCAGCTTGTCGTAGACAGCTCCCTGAGCTTGTCCTTCTATACAGGATCACGCACATACAAGATTTACAACAATCAATATCATGCACAAACTTTAACTAGATGCGATGATGCTTATGCTTATTAATCCTATGATGCAGTTTAGTTTGTAAGGGTTCTTGCATGGCTTGCATGGATTTTATGACGAACAAAGGTGTTCGGATCAAATGTGGACGTGGTGATGACCTCGTCTTTAGATCTAGATCAACCCGATCAGCAAGTGATCTGTCCACGAAAAAGCTTCTGTTCGAAAGGAATCGAAGAACAGATGCAAAGAAAACGCGATGACGTCGTAAGGTGGTATTGGAGGCCTACCTTACGTTCTTCTTGGTCTCGGGGTCCTTCTCTTAGCAAGACAGATCGTTGGGACTCTCTTCCGGTGATCTTCCTCGACTGAACTACGGCGATGCGTTTACTTCGGCGAGTTGGGGCTAGGCTCTAAGTCGTCGGCTCAAGAGTTGGAAAAGAAGTTCGTGGTTGCGGCCAAAGGTTCTGGGTTCTATTTATAATCGGGAAGAGAAGAGTCCTAATCTGATTGGATCTCGAATAAGAGTCATATTCAAATTGTTTCCTAATTTTTCAACAACTTTATCTCAGATTGATTCGGTGCGGTAACATTGTGGAATTAAGGTCGGTTTTCTCTCCGTACCGGTATTTCCATGCGTACAGAATCCAAAACCGCTCATGAACTCATGACCTCCGCGGTGATGAGCTCCGGAAGCTCCATGTGTCAACCGGGGCCTGGTCTCCCCCTTTCCGCAGAGGCTAGCTCCAGTTGTGCCGCGTGTCAAGCGAGCGAGACCTCCCTCTCCTTCGTAAGTGAGCTCCGCGTGCGCCACGTATCCTGGCGGTCGGGACCTCCTCTCTATTCGAAGGTGGCTCCGCGCACGCCACGTGTCGGTGCTGGACCTTCCCTTTCTCCGGAGGTGATTCCGGGTGTGCCACGTGTCCTAACAGCGCTAGAGTCCTTCTTTGCTCATAGACGAGCTCCGAGGTTAACACGTGTCCAATAGTGTCGGACCTCCCGAAGGTGAGCTCCGGTGGCGACACATGTCCAATAGAACTGGACCTCTCAGAGGTGAGCTCCGAGATCGACACGTATCCCGCGCGACTGGTCCTCTGATTTCTGCGGTGACAAGCTCCGAAGGTGACACGTGTCCTGTGGTTGGCCTTGCTTCTCCGCAGAGGCTAGCTCCGGGGGCAACACGTGTTCCACGGGGTCGGACCTCTCCACATTTGCGGAGATGAGCCCCGAAGGCGCCACGTAGCCAGTTTAGCGGCGGACCTCTCCCCACTTCGCAGTGATGAGTTCCGAACACGCCACATGGCCAGCGGGCCGTGGGAGTTGTCTTCGGTGCTCTCTGTGAACTGGATTCGGCTCTTTTTGGCTATCTTTTTTATATTTTCTCTGTTCCCACTTCTTGTAAAATGTTTTCTCTACATGAAACATGAATACATGCAGAAACCAGAAATGAGGGTGTCACAGCAAGGGTCTTTGCATCTTACTCGACGGGTGCAAAGCTTAAGGAAGCTAGCCGAGGAACATAGATTTCGGGTGGGTAGATGTAATGTAAGATCCTTTATGGGGCAGCTACATGAGTTAGTAGATGTTGCCATTAGGAGACGAGTAAATTTCCTTTGTGTACAAGAGACTAGATGGGCGGGTCAAAAGGCGGGAGAAGTCGAGAATACCGGTTTCAAGCTTTGGTATTCTGGATCGGCTAGGACTAGGAATGGCGTAGGTGTTCTAATAGATAAGAGTCTTAAGGATGGAGCAATGGATGTTCGAAGATGAGGAGATAGGATCATCTTAATCAAGATAGTAATTGGGGACATTGTCCTGGACGTCATTAGTGCTTATGCCCCACAAGTTGGGCTCAACCTTAGTGCTAAGAGGCAATTTTGGGAGGACTTGGAGGATATGGTTAGTAGTGTACCGATAACCGAGAAACTCCTCATAGTAGGAGATCTCAATGGTCATGTGGGTGCAACTAACCTAGGATTTGAGGGAGTACATGGAGGCTTTGGATGCGGCGATAGAAATCAAGAGGGTAAGGACATCCTAGACTTGGCCGTAACCTATGATATGTTGGTAGCTAACATCCTCTTTAGGAAGAGGCAATCTCACCTAGTGACCTTTAGTAGTGCCCAACACTCTAGCCAGATTGATTTTGTCCTCACTAGGAGAAGGGATAGACGGGAGTGTCTAGATTGTAAGGTGATCCCCGGGGAGTGTGTTGTGACACTACATAAGCTTGTGGTAGTTGACTTTCGCTTCCATACATGTTCTTTGCGGGACAAAGGTGTCAAAATCACAAGAACAAAGTGGTGTAAGTTGAAAGGGGAATCACAAGAATCCTTTAAAAATAGGGTGATCACAGAAGGACCCTGGGCAGAAAATGGAGATGCAGATAGTATGTGGGTGAAGATGGCAACTTGCATTAGGAAGGTAGCTAGTGAGGTGTTCGGTGTGACAAAAGGAAATAAACTTGTAGATAAAGACACTTGGTGGTGGAATGAGGATGTACAAAAGGCCATTAAGGAGAAGAATAATTGTTACGAGAGTTGGCATAATGATAGAAGCGCAAGCAACATGCTTAAGTACAAGGAGGCCAAGAAAAATGCAAGGCGGGCTGTGAGTAAAGCACGAGGACATGTCTATGATGAGTTATATGAGAGACTAGAGACAAAAGAAGGTGAAAAGGACATATACAAGATAGCAAAGATCCGCGAGAGAAAGATGCGGGATTTCAATCAAGTGAAATGCATCAAAGATGAGACTGATCACATTCTAGTGAAGGATGAAGAGGATTAAGAATAGATGGTGGGGTTACTTTAATGGTCTATTCAATGATGTGAATGGGAGCACTATGGTTGAATTGGATGACTCCTTTGTTGACTTCAACAGGCGGTTCGTGCGGAGGATACAAGAGTTTGAGGTTAAGGAGGCCTTAAAAAGGATGAATGGAGGAAAGTCCCTTGGCCCTGATGATGTCCCTATTGAGGTGTGGAGATGCCTTTGGGACATCACAATAGTATGGCTCACAAAGCTATTCAACCACATTTTTTAGTCAAACAAGATGTCTGAAGAATGGAGAAAAAGTATATTAGTACCTATCTTCAAAAATAAAGGATATATTCAAATTTGTACTAATTATCGAGGGATTAAGCTTATGAGTCATACTATGAAGCTTTGGGAGAGAGTGATTGAACACCACCTGAGGAAAGTGACCAATGTCACTAAACCAGTTTGGTTTTATGCTTGGGAGGTCTACAATGGAAGCAATTTTCTTGCTTCATCAGCTTTTGGAGAGATATAGGCAGCAGAAGAAGGACTTGCATATGGTGTTCATTGACTTGGAGAAGGCGTACGACAAGATACCAAGGTCAGTCATGTGTTGGGCACTAGAGAAACATAAAGTGCCAACAAAGTACATTACCCTTATCAAGGATATGTACAATAATGTTAGGACAAGTGTGCGCGTAAGTGATAGTGAGACTGATGCATTTTCTATCATGGTATGACTACATCAAGGATCAGCTTTGAACCCATGCATCTTTTCCTTGGTGATGGATGAGGTGTCGAAGGATATACAAGGGGATATCCCTTGGTGCATGCTCTTTGCCGATGATGTAGTGCTGGTAGATGAAACTAGGGATGGTGTTGATAAAAAATTAGAGTTATGGAGACGAATCTTAGAGTCCAAGGGGTTTAGACTTAGTAGGACCAAGACCGAGTATATAAGGTGTGACTTTAGTGGTGTTGGTCGTGAAGATGGAAATGTTAGTCTACAAGGACAAATAGTACCTAGAAGGGACTCTTACCGATACTTAGGATCAATGTTACAAAGCAATGGCGATATTGATGAGGATGTTTGCCACAGGACCAAGGTAGGGTGGATGAAATGGCGACAAGCCTCTGGTATCCTATGCAATAGGAAGGTCCCACAAAAGCTATAAGGGAAGTTCTATAGGACGGTGATCAGACCCGCGATGCTTTATGGGGCGGAATGTTGGCCAACTAAACGGCAACATGTCCAACAAATGAGTGTTGCAGAGATGTGCATGCTACGGTGGATGTGCGGGCACATGAGAAGAGATGCAATATGGAATGAGGAGATTTGTGACAGGGTAGGGGTGGCGCCGATTGAATAGAAGGTAGTCCAACATCGACTAAGGTGGTTTGGACATATCCAGCGAAGACCTCCAGAAGCACAGGTTAACAATGGGATTTTAAGAGGTAGAGAGAATATTAGGAGGGGTAGAGGACGACCAAGGTTGACCTGGGAGGAGGCGGTAAAACAAGATTGAGAGATTGGAATGTATCTAGAGACTTAGCTCATGATAGGACCGCATGGAAAGTAGCAATTCATGTGCCAGAATCTTAGTCTTGTTTTTTTCTTTTTTCCTTGTTATTCTTATATCTCCTTCCTATCTTTTACTTCATTGATATATATATATATATATATATATATATATATATATAATTTTGGGTTTCATGTCTAGCCGACCCCAACATGCTTGGGATAAAGGCTTGGATGTTGTTGTTGTTGTATTATCAATAAATCGTGAAAGGAGGAAAGGCCCTCGACCCTGATGATGTCCCTATTGAGGTGTGGAGATGCCTTTGGGACGTGGCAATAGTATGGCTCGCATAGCTATTCAACCAAATTTTTCAATCAAACAAGATGCATGAAGAATGGAGGAAAAGTATATTAGTACCTATCATCAAGAATAAAAGAGATATTAAAAGTTGTACTAATTATCAAGTGATTAAGCTTATGAGTCATACTATGAAGCTTTGGGAGGGAGTGATTGAACACCGCTTGAGGAAAGTGACCAGTTTCACTAAAAACCAGTTTGGTTTTATGCCTCAGATGTCTACTATGAAGGCGATTTTCTTGTTTCGTCAGCTTATGGATAGATATAGGGAGCAGAAGAAGGACCTACATATGATGTTCATTGAATTGGAGAAGGTGTATGACAAGAACCCAAGGTCGGTCATGTGGTGGGCACTAGAGAAACATAAAGTGCCAACAAACTACATTATCCTTAGCAAGGATATGTACAATAATGTTAGCACAAGTGTGCGTGTAAGTGATAGTAAGACCGATGCATTTCCTATCACGGTAGGACTACATCAAGGATCAGCTTTGAGCCCATATATCTTTTCCTTAGTGATGGATGAGGTGTCAAAGAATATACAAGTGGATATCCCTTGGTGCATGCTTTTTGTCGATGATGTAGTGCTGGTAGATGAAACTAGGGGTGTTGATAAGAAATTAGGGTCATGGAGACAAACCTTATAGTCCAAGGGGTTTAGACTTAGTATGACCAAGACCAATTATATGAGTTTGATTTTAGTGGTGTTGGTTGTAAAAAGGGAAATGTTACTCTATAAGGATAAATAGTACCTAGAAGTGACTATTTCTGATACTTAGGATCAATGCTACAAAGCAATGGCGATATTGACGAGGATGTTTGCCACATGATAAAGGTAGGGTGGATGAAGTGGCGACAAGTCTGTAGAATCCTATGTCATAAGAAGGTTCCACAAAATCTAAAACGGAAGTTTTATAGGACGGTGATCAGAACCGTGATGCTATACAGGGCGGAATGTTAGCCAACTAAATGCAACAGGTCCAATAAATGAGTGTCGCAGAGATGCGCATCTATGGTTGATGTGCGGGCACACAAGGAGCGACCGAATAAGGAACGAGGCGATTCATGATTGGTTAGAGGTGACACCAATTGAAGAGTAAGTTAGTCCAACATTGACTAAGTTGGTTTGGACATATTCAGCAGAGACTTCCAGAAGCACCGATTAACGGTGAGATTTTAAGAGTTAGAGAAAATATTAGGAGGGACAGAGGACGACCAAGGTTGACCTGGGGGAGGCGGTAAAACGAGATTTGATAGATCGGAATGTATACAGAGACTTAGCTCATTATAGGACTTCATGCAAAGTAGCATTTCATGTGCTAGAATCTTATATTTCTTTCTTTTCTTTTTTCTTGTTACTCTTATACCTCTTACTCTCTTTTACTTTATTTTAATATATATATATATATATATTTATATAAATATGAGGTTTCATGTCTAGTCTATCTCAACATGCTTACGTGTGACCCCAGCCTTCAGCCCGCACGGAACTCCTGGCCGATCCCAACGACCCGTTCCACCTCATCGCCCTCCTCTTTATTGATTCCCCTTCTTCTCGTCCCTCGTTCCACCGCCGCCCGCTCACACCGCAACTCCAGAAGCTAGGTCTTTGGCCTGGCCGACATCCCCGACCTCTTGCCGCGGCAAATCTCTGACTGAGGTTCTCCCCAGCGATCTCTGTCCCAGATCTGTTTATGACGTAGATATTGCCCCCCGTGCTCCTGGATCTCTGATTCTTCCTCTCTTGGTTGCCGTGCTTAGCTGATCTGTAGAGCTCGGTGGCCCTCGGGTTGGATCGGGTGTGGAGCTTGTCGTTCTTGCAATTGCATGAATTTTTGGGGTGCCTCGTGATGTTCGATTTAATAGCAAAGGATGTAGGTTGCGGGTTCAGGTTTTTGAGGGTTAGGGTTTTCGGGTGGAGTCGGTGGCACGTTTGATCGGATCTACCCGATGTTGATTTGATTCCTTGGAGACTAGGTTGATATAAAAATACTTGAACTCGGCAGGAAATCCCAACTTGTACAGCGGGGATCACCAGCCTAAGTGATCGTTCAAACGAAATCCGAAGACTAGGAACGATCGAGTGACTAAGTGAGGAGAGGTCACCTGATCGGCAGCACACAGAATCCGTCGCCCAGCGAGAGAGAAAAGAGAGATCGAAGAGGCTAAGGATCGAGACAGATTTGGGGAATTTTGGGAGGAAGTGTTCTGCTAGCTAATCGCTGCCTTCTGTAGGATTGAAGAGCACGTGAAAAGCTACCAGAGGTGGGGTGAATGGTAGATTAAAACTTTTCGCAGCAGAAACAACAAAAACCCCTCAGCAAAAAATCAATTGGTTAAAGAAACCGTGTGTGCAAGTGTTTTCAAACGTGTTCAACCGTGAAAAAACAAGTAGAGAGGTAGAGAATCAAGTCACGGATCTAATGCAACAAGAATCACTTGAAAACACGAAGTAAAACTTGAGATACGATCGAAACATTAAACGAAGATCAATCTGTTCTACCCGATATAAAACAGATCTGCAACATTGCAAAGAAACTCGTATATCTCAAAAACTACAGATCCGAAGCTCGTGAAAATTTCATAGATGATAGATAATTGAATTGTGAAGACAATCCAAAAAGAATTACGTCAATCGGATCTGTAAAACTCGAGTTATGAACGAAACACCGAAGCAACGTCGGTCTGTCCAGAAACTCGGTGAGAAAGACTTGACGAAAAACAAGTCGGACGAACAAGGCACAAAAGCTCCTCGAAACTATGAACTTTATTCAATAGAAACACAAGAGGAACAGCCCAAAGTTCTCTACCCACGAGAGCTCTGGCCTCCCTTGCTTTTATAGCCAGACCTCACGCTAAATCTAGGACTCCTACTCCTAATTGGACTCGTATCCTAACTTACCGTAACTGCTCAGTACTCTCCTATTCGCAGATAGGAGCAATCGTGAGACTTCCAAACACCTTAGGAACGTCCTAAACATTCCTAAAACAACTCAACTTCGTACCTAGCACGAAATCCTATCATAACCAACTCAAATCTTCCATATTTGAGCCATATCCGACTCAGCCTCAGCCTGAGTACGCAATCCAGCCGGTTGGACCTTTCCGACCAATTCCTTACGTCCACTTCTCTTTATCACGCCTTGGAACAATGTTGCCACGTCCATGCACTCCTTGCACATGTGCAAACACCTTCCAACGACGTACACGCAACCTTCATATGCACTGCCCTTGATCCAAACATGTTGTGCGACCTCCCGATCAACTCAACCACAGCTCCTCCCGAACTTGGTTGTTGGAACCTCATCTCCTCCCTGAGACTAGTCCAAGGATCCCGTCACTAGACATGTCTTGAACTCAAGCAACACCTGCACATGAATAAACAACCAATTCTTCCGAGCACAAGTCCTCGACTTGACTCACGTTAGTTCGAAAACCACAACACCTTACATGAGCACGTCACATAAGCATGTTGCAAACCATATCAAATGATAACAGCCATAACCACCAAAACAAACCAAAAACTTAGCAAATTAATACTAAGCAAACCTTCCCATAAAGCAAGTTTGAAACATTGCGAGTTAAAAGCAAAAACAAGACGCTGTCGTGCTACGAGTTTAACTTCACGGTAGCTCCCTAAAAACAAGCTCCGGACCTCACAGAAGCTCTCCGGACCTTGCAGGAGCTCTCCGGACCTTGCGTCGGACCTTGCCAACACTTGGCGGACCTAACAAAGAACTTGTCGGACCTTGCCACAGAAGAATGTTTTGGCAATATTCAAAACTTTGAATGTTAATGCTAACTTTTATCCTAATTGCCAATGTATTCAGCACACATTGGTCTCACAATCTCCCCCTTGATGAATGCATTGGCAACACCAATTAAAATCCGAACATTGCCTTATGAAAAGTTTTGAAAAGCTTTGAAAACTCATTTTCCCCCTTTATTAATTTCTCCCCATTTTTTAAAATCAGAGAAGGAAGAAAGTGTATAACATATGCAAAGTGTAAAAAAAAATCTCTCCTTATACATATTTCTCCCCCTTTGACAATGTATTCAGCAAGGTTCAAAAGAGAAATTTTTAAATGTTATGAGCATATTATAACATATACATACAAAACAAAGCTCATCCAAGTCATACTATTAGGTTACTTACACTATCACATCAATGAGATACATAAAGTAGTGTAAGCCATGCTAGAGATCAAATGTATTTTTCAGTTTAAGCAAGTCATTATCCCGCTTACTCAACTATTTCAAAACCTGAAAACATGACACTTGTTGCTGCATTTTTATTATTCATAATCATTTAAGGCACAAGGTTGATCATATGATATTTGCAAGAGACTATATGCCGCATCAGCCTTATTCTAACCAACCAAGCCAAGCCTATGTCATTTGACAATCAGAAGCTTAAGGACATGGTTTTAGTCATACACAATTCCTTCCAAGTTCATATCTTAGTGCAATGATAAGCAATCTCAAAAGAAGAAGTGCGATGCATGCATATTCTCTTGATCTTTTCTCAATTGTTTATTTGAAAACTCAACATGTGAGCTGATCACTTGATTAATTTTTTATGATTAAAAGCACTTGTGAGCACGCAACAAGTTCAAAACAGCAAGAAAGTTCGATCATGACCAGATTTAGTGTAAGTAATTATTCCAATTACTAGTCATGGCAAAAACTACAAAATGTATAACATGAGTAATGTAGTAAGAACTTTCAGCCTGTAAAAGGAATCACAAAGTCATATATGTATGAAATACTATGCTCATATTATTTTAGTTTCAGATTCACACATAGACTTTCAAAGTTTCAAAAACTCCCCCTCAATTTAAGCCATGAGGATGCATAACCCCTATTTCACTACGAATGAAACAAAAACGAGTGAAATCCAAAGGTTTTGTAAAAATATCAGCCAATTGTTGTTCGGTATCGACATGGTGAAGCACAATGTTTCCTTTTTCAACATTATCATGAAGAAAGTGATACCTAATGTCAATGTGCTTAGTTCTAGAGTGTTTCACGGGGTTTTTAGCAATACAAATTGCACTAGTGTTATCACAAAACAGTGGAACACTATCTAAATCAACCCCATAGTCCTTAAGTGTTTGAACAATCCAAAGAATTTGTGAGCAAGCGCTAGCCGCAGCTACATATTCAGATTCGGCCGTGGATTGTGCAACTGAACTTTGTTTTCTAGAGGACCAAGCAACAAGTGAATTACCAAGAAAATGACAAGCACCCGAAGTACTTTTCCTATCAATCCTACAACTCCCAAAATCAGCATCCGAAAAAGCTTTCAAAGAAACGGTTGAGGAAGAAGGAAGAATAATGCCAAATTCTTGAGTTCCATGTAGGTACCTGAGAATCCTTTTGATGGCTTGGCGATGTGAAGCACGTGGAGAAGCTTGAAAACGTGCACAAAGACATACGCTGAATTGTATGTCCGGTCTTGACGCCGTGAGATACAAAAGTGATCCAATCATACTTCTGTATTCTTTTTTATCGACCGGGTCACCATCTTCATCAAGTTCAAGTGTTGTTGCTGTTCCCATTGGTGTCAGAAGAGGCTTGCATTTGTCCATGTTGAAGCGCTTAAGAAGGTCCTTTGTATACTTAGTTTGATGCACAAAAGTTCCTTCTTTTGTTTGCTTGATTTGCAGCCCCAAAAAGTATGTGAGTTCTCCCATCATACTCATCTCAAATTCTGAACTCATCATAGCTGAAAACTTGGACACGAGATCATGAGAAGCACAACCAAAGATAATATCATCCACATACACTTGAACGAATAATGAGTCATTGCCATGCTTAAGTACAAAAAGAGTTTTATCAACCTTGCCCATGGTAAACCCCTTTTCAAGTAAGAATGTTTTTAACCTATCATACCATGCTCTAGGGGCTTGTTTTAGACCGTACAAGGCTTTGGACAGTTTGTAAACATGATTAGGAAAATTTGGATTTTCAAAACCCGGTGGCTGCTTAACATAAACCTCCTCCTCTATGTAGCCATTAAGAAAAGCACTTTTAACATCCATTTGATATAACTTGAAACTTTAGATGCAGCAAATGCTAATAAAATTCTTATAGCTTCTAATCTAGCAACAGGAGCAAATGTTTCATCAAAATCTAGACCTTCAATTTGAGTCAAACCTTGAGCAACCAACCTAGCTTTATTCCTAACCACAACCCCATCCTCACTTTGCTTATTTTAAAATACCCATTTAGTTCCAATTAATGTGTGACCTTGAGGTGGAGGTACAAGTTTCCAAACATTATTTCTTTCAAAATTTTCTAACTCTTCTTGCATGGCATTAATCCAAGATTCATTAGTGAGTGCGTGTGATATATCCTTGGGTTCAAAAGAAGCAACAAAAGCAGAATGAGTGACTCGTTCATGCAAGCTTCCAATGATTTGTTGTGGAGGATGACTTTTGAGTACTCGGAGGGGAGTAGACACTTCACAAGCACCTTCTTCTTCATGTTCGGACCTTTGATTAGGAGAGCTTGTTGATTGAGGAAGGTCCGAACCAGCAGTAGTGACTGTTGGTGCTGGTTGTGGTGCAAAATCAGCAGCTTGATCGTTATTTACTTCCGAGTTTTCGGGCAGCAGCACCACTTCTTCATCTTCTTCAATAAAAATACTCTCCCCCTGAGGATATGGATCCGGACCTGCAATATCGGAGCTAGTACTTGGACTAGCTTCATCAAAAGAAACCTCGCAAGACTCCACAATTTTGTTAGTGTCAAGTAAAAGCACACGGTAGCCTCTAGTATGAGATGGATAACCAAGAAACATGCCATCAACAGATCTAGCTTCAAATTTATCAAGATTACCATGTTTCTGAACAAAGCATTTGCAACCAAAAACCCTAAAGTCTGTAACACTAGGCCTATGTCCAAACCGGAGCTCATATGGGGTTTTTCCAAGCTTAGCACGCAAGAAAACACGATTTGAGACATAACAAGCGGTTGCAATTGCATTAGCCCAAAATTTCCTAGGAGTTTGATATTCATCAAGCATAGTCCTAGCCATCTCAACTAAGATCCTGTTCTTTCTTTCTACGACACCATTTTGTTGTGGTACATAGGGTGAAGAGTATTGATGGTCTATTCCATTTTCAGCACAAAAGTGATCAAAGGATTGGTTTTTAAATTCAGTTCCGTTATCACTTCTAATTTCTTTTAATGATCCTGGGTGATCAATAGATAATCTAAGAAATAAAGTTCTAAAATGACTAAAAGCTTCATTCTTAGATGCCATAAAACAAACCCAAGAATATCTGGAATAATCATCAACAATCACAAGCACATACCATTTACCTCCGAAGGATTGAACACGTGCCGGACCTACTGTGTCAAGATGTAAAAGTTGTCCCGGTTCAGCTGTCATGGTCATTGTGAGAGGAGCATATGAACCTGCAACAAACTTAGCATGTCTACAAGAAGAGCACACAATATCATTGTCCTTTTTAAGCTTCGGCAGCCCACGTATGCGATCGAGAGCACTAACACGAGTGAGATGATCAAAGCCTATGTGACCAAGTCTACAATGCCAAAAATATAGATCCTTTGTATCATTAGCAACTAGACACCGATGCTTAGAAGTTGACAAATCAAAATCAGCTTTAAAAACTCTTCCAAACCTAGACATGTTAAACAAAAGCTCACCTTTTGAATCTACAACCTTGCAGCAATTTTTAGCAAAGCTAACCTCTAGATTTTCATCTAGCAATTGTGAAACCGAAAGCAAGTTGTATTTCAAATTTTTAACAAGTGCCACATCTTTCAAAGTGTAGAGATTGTTTACTCTAACCAAACCTTTAGCAATTATGGGAGTAGAAGAGTTATCGGCGAAAGTAACATTTTCTACACGTGACACAAAAGAGAGAGAGGAGAACCATTCTTTGTTACCGGTCATGTGGTGTGAGCAACCTGAATCCACAATCCAAATGTTCTCCTTCCTCAAACGTGAAACCTACACAGCAGCACAATACGTCGATGACAAAATACTGGGGTTAGTTAAAAGACTTTTAGGAATCCAGTACTGAGTCACACGACGTCCAGCAGGAATAACACGCGAAAGCTGAGAAGGTACAGCAGGTTTATGAGCCAAACATCAAAATTTTTGCTCCCAACTACTGACTTAGAAGATGTGTTATATGTAGCACAAAAACAGTAGGTCCGGGAGCAAGTTTTTGACTCATTACAGCAGGTTGCAAGCTCCGAACATTCGGTCTAGCAGATTTTGCTTGGTTGTTATGTGATCTAGCAAGTATTCTTTGTTTCTTATCGTGTTTAGCTAGTCTATAACAAAAATCCATGACATGACCATCTCTACCACAGTAGGTACAATGAAAAATAACCTTATTATCATGTCTAGATGAGCAAGCAACACGTTTATTAGAACCTGAATGGGACAGTACTCCTGCAGATTTGAAAATCACCTCTTTTGTCTAGGAGCTGTTTGAATCAAACCGCTTCCTAATGACTTTACAACTTTAGGTGGGTGTGCCTTAGCATGAGCATGAGAATTAAAACCTAAACCAGTTTTATCATTACAAGACTTGGAAGAATTCAGCAGCAAGTTTAGGTTCTTATTTGCATTAGAAAACCGATCTAGTGTCCTATGCATGTCATCAAGTTTATTGGACAGATCAAAGCAGTTTTCACATGAGGTTTTTCCTTTTAGTTTGCAATTTGAACAATATTTAACTTCATGCACACGTAAAGCATTGTTCAAAATAGAAATCTCATTCATAGCATCATTTAGTTTCTTATTCAGATCATCACATGAAGAACAATGCAAATCAATTGTAGAACAACAAGCATCTTTCAAATTTTTATCATTAAGTGCAGCAAGCTCTTTGTTCTTTTCAATTTCAAGTTCAAGTTTATCAAGTGTAGATGCGTGTGCACTTCTTAAAGAGGATAATTGTTCATAAATCAAATCACACGAGAAACAAGAATCATCACTAGGAATCAAAGTTTTTAAATGATTAATTTCGGATTCTAGTGATTCAATTTTAACAGCATTGTTCCTAAGTTTTTTATCCTTTTTCTTTAATATAACAGTGGCACGAGAAATAGCATCACACATTTCTTCGCATGTGGGACATACCTCTTCGTCGTCGCTGTTGTGTTCTACCTCCTCGGAGCTTGAACTTGACTTGCTCGCCATGCAGCACATATTTGCCATAGCTTCTTCATCTTCATCACTACCGGTGTCCACATCACTTGAGCCTAAATCTTGAAGTTCAGAGATCATACTATGCACTATGTTGCGCATTGATAAATCTTTCTTCTTCTTATTCTTTGCAAACGATTTCTTCGGCCTTGTTTGCTTTTCTTCATGTGAAGTCGGACCTGAAAGGTTAGGGCACTCCGTACGAAAATGTCCTGTCTTACCACATTCAAAACATCATTGAGGTCCGGAGCTTCCTCTCCTTCTAGTTCTCACATTTTGCAATGCTTTTGAGAACCGAGTAGAGATGGGTGCAAGCTCCTCATTTGGAAACTCTTCAATCTGTTCAAGGGTTAGAGAGGACAGCAAAGAGAGTGCACCACTAGATGATGATTGACTAGAACTAGACATGTCACGTTGCGAAACAAATGCAATAGACTTGTTGGGGTTTTTACGTGAGATGATGCCAATTTCATGAGTTTTCAATTTAGAATAAAGCACGTCTAAAGTAAGAGAACTCATGACAGTAGATTCACGAATAGATGTAACTTTCATCTCCCAAATTGACATATCTAATGCTCCTAACGATTGTCTAGAATTTTCAGCATCTGAAAAGTTAACATTGACACTATGCAAGTTGCTGAGAATTTTATTAAAGCGAGCAAAAAGGTCGTCAATTGACTCACTGGGTTGCATCTCAAAACGCATGTATTCTTTCTTGATCATATCTTGCCTTACCTCCTTGATCGTATTGGATCCTTCATGGTAGTCACAAAGAGCTTTCCAAACATCATATGCAGATCGGAGGTGTGCAACACGGTCGAAGTCGCTTTGAGTCAATCCTTGGATGATCAAGTTGCGAGCCTTGTTGTTGTTGTCAACATCTCTCATGTTCGCAGCCGTAACTTGATCGTTGGGTGGTACATCGAAGTTCCGGTAGACCTTTTCCCATATGGCGAAGCCTTGCGACTGTATGTAGGCCTCCATCCGCGCCTTCCAAACCTGAAAATCGATGCCCTTGAACACACAAGGTTTTGCGGAGTACTTCTCCATGATGGTTAGTCAAAACACATGCAAATCACAAAGATTAGAGCACCTTGGCTCTGATACCAATTGTAGGATCGAAGAGCACGTGAAAAGCTACCAGAGGGGGGTGAATGGTAGATTAAAACTTTTCGCAGCGGAAACAACAAAAACCCCTCAGCAAAAAATCAATCGGTTAAAGAAACCGTGTTGCAAGTGTTTTCAAACGTGTTCAACCGTGACAAATAAAGTATAGAGGTAGAGAATCAAGTCACGGATCTAATGCAACAAGAATCACTTGAAAACACGAAGTAAAACTTGAGATACGATCAAAACATTAAACGAAGATCAATCTGTTCTACCCGATATAAAACAGATCTGCAATGCTGCAAAGAAACTCGTGTATCTAAAAAACTACAGATCCGAATCTCGTGAAAATTTCACAGATGATAGATAATTGAGTTGTGAAGATAACCCAAAAAGAATCACGTCAATCGGATCTGTAAAACTCGAGTTATGAACGAAACACCGAAGCAACGTCGGTCTGTACAGAAACTCGGCGAGAAAGACATGACGAAAAACAAGTCGGACGAACAAGGCACAAATGCTCCTCGAAACTATGAACTTTATTCAATAGAAACACAAGAGGAACAGCCCAAAGTTCTCTACTCACGAGAGCTCTGGCCTCCCTTGCTTTTATAGCCAGCCCTCAGGCTAAACAATCCAATCTAGGACTCCTACTCCTAATTGGACTCGTATCTTAACTTACCGTAACTGCTCAGGACTCTCCTATTCGCAGATAGAAGCAATCGTGAGACTTCCAAACACCTTAGGAACGTCCTAAACATTCGTAAAACAACTAAACTTCGTGCCTAGCACGAAATCCTATCATAACCAACTCAAATCTTCCATATTTGAGCCATATCCGACTCAGCCTCAGCCTGAGTACGCAATCTAGCCGGTTGGACCTTTCCGACCAATTCCTTACGTCCACTTCTCTTCATCACGCCTTGGAACAATGTTGCCACGTACATGCACTCCTTGCACAGTGCAAACACCTTCCAACGACGTACACGCAACCTTCATATGCACTGCCCTTGATCCAAACATGCTGCGCGACCTCCCGATCAACTCAACCACAGCTCCTCCCGAGCTTGGTTGTTGGAACCTCATCTCCTCCCTGAGACTAGTCCAAGGATCCCGTCACCAGCCATGTCTTGAACTCAAGCAACACCTGCACATGAATAAACAACCAATTCTTCTGAGCACAAGTCCTCGACTTGACTCATGTTAGTTCGAAAACCACAACACCTTACATGAGCACGTCACATAAGCATGTTGCAAACCATATCAAATGATAACAGCCATAACCACCAAAACACACCAAAAACTTAGCAAATTAATACTAAGCAAACCTTCCCATAAAGCAACTTTGAAACATTGCGAGTTAAAAGCAAAAACAAGACGCTGCAGTTCTACGAGTTGAACTTCACGGGAGCTCCCTAAAAACAAGCTCCGGACCTCACAGAAGCTCTCCGGACCTTGCAGGAGCTCTCCGGACCTTGCGTCAGACCTTGCCAACACTTGGCGGACCTAACAAATAACTTGTCGGACCTTGCAACAGAAAAATGTTTTGGCAATATTCAAAACTTTGAATGTTAATGCTAACTTTTATCCTAATTGCCAATGTATTCAGCACACATAGGTCTCACACCAAGCCAGCATCAAGATGGTGCCTTACGAGGCGCTATACGGTACAAAATGACGCACACCTCTGAATTGGTGTGAGCCCGGCGAAAGGGTCACCTTCGGGATTGATCTTGTCAACAATGCGGAGGAAAAGGTTCGGCTGATTCAAGCAAACCTAAAAGCCGCCCAATGCCGAAAAAAACAGTATGCGGACCAGAGAAGACACCCATTACAATTTGAAGTTGGGGATCACGTATATCTATGTGTGTCTCCAATGAAGGGCGTGAACTGATTCGGGGTGAGAGGAAAGTTAGCACCCCGATTCATCGGTCCGTTCCAGATTATAGAAAGATGTGGTCAGTAGCATACCGGCTGGAATTACCAGAAACACTTTCCGGTGTGCACGACGTCTTTCACATGTCTCAGATGAGGAAGTGTCTTAAGCTATCAACTACCGTTCAGCTGGGGGATATTGAAGAAATGAAACCGGATCTCACTTATGTAAAGGTCCCAAAATATGAATACAAAGAAACTCATATTTGCACAAAGTTGGTTTCATATGTATGAAAAATGGGACACGTTTAAACTTTTTCACATGTGATGATACACATGAGAGCTCTCTTCACACAAGTTCAAATAATTATTTGGATGCTTGAGAATGTTAAATTTAGATCTTGGAACAAATTTGTTCAACTCAAAATTCAAATGATGGCAACACAATGAATTTCAAACTGTTGTGTTAAATATCTCATTTGCAGCAGCCAAACCAATAATCAGATTCCATATTTGAATTCCTTAGGTCCAAATTAGTGGGTATGCAAAGTTTCATGAATTTTTGAAATGTTTTGCAACTCATTTTTCCAAAAGGACTTTAAATTGCAAATAATTCAAATATCTATTTGAATTTGGATGAAACTTGCCCAATTATCCAAATGCACATCAGATTTGAACTCTCACAATTGAAATTCATCATTTGCAAATTTTGGAGATATTTTGGAGAGGGATAAGGAGGGGCTGGGACCCACATGTCATTGAGGGAGTTAAGTTTGCAAAAGATCTTCAGTGGAGGGGGCAGTCCCTGTTTTACTTTCTTCAGTCGGTTCACTCGAGCGAGCAGCACATCCTGACACTGAGACATCACGCCGAGGACACCTCCCCGCTGATTTCCTTGCGCTGGTGAGCGGCTTCTCTGTTCTCATCACTTGGTCCTGTGCTCTTGTTGCCCACAGAACCGAGACCCCGATGCTTCTTCTCTTCCTCGCGCAAGAACTCAACAGAGCCGATGCCGCACACCGTCGATCGCTCGGCCACCTGATAGCTCATGTGCAAGCATTGGATGAGCAGAAAAACAGCACCACGGGACTCCCCACGTACTCCTCGCACCATCCCCGAGTGAGCTCAGCCCTTCCCTACGCTGAGAACACTTTCTTCTACGGCGGCTGAAAGCAAAGGCGGTGAGGTGCTCTCGTGGACAGCCTCACCCAGAGCTTTTCACGTCCAAACAAGGGCACCGTTGGACGTGCACGACATCCACGCAGCTCACCTCCGAAGCTTGATCCGAAAGGTGGATCATCAACGGCAAATTTTGCCGGTGTAAACGGACCCGCGGGTAAGGAACTTTGAAATTCCCGTTTGATTATTATTTAGAGCTCACCAAATTGCACTCACATGAGCTAGACTTGCTTAGCAACAATTCTTCTTTGGAACCCTTGCATGAAACCCACTGTGAACGGCGTATTTCCAATCTTTCTAACGGCACAAATGGCTGGAAGTCTCGGGAGCACGGTGAGACCCACCTTGGAGCTATTCCCGTGCCTTTCCACCACTATGCTGAACTTCTATAGTCATCACTGATGCTGTAGCACCAATCCTCCGGGTATTTCGCGGGCTAGAAGAGTCGGGCGAGGTCGCCGAACATTTCCCGAGCCGCTGCACCGTGGAGAGATGGGTTGGGGGCTTCGCGGTCCGGGGAAACCCCCACCGTGTTCCTCTTACGATTTAAAGCACAAGCGTCGAGTTTGAGAGTGGGAGATGACCGGACGACCGAGTTCGGAGATGCTCCGGCGAGCTCCGGCGGAGCGGGGCGCGGGGGTCGCGAGGTTGAAGAAAGCCTCACCGGGCCCGCGTGTCAGTCGCTCAGGAGTTGAAGGCCGGATCCTCTGCGGCATCGAATCACACCGTGGCAATGCGGGAAATAATTCTGTGGCCCATGTGGCTTGTTCCAGCGAGTGACACGTGTTTCCCTGGACCCACAGTCAGGTTTAAACATTTCCCCGATTTATTTGAATCCCAGATTTTCCACAAACTTTAGAAGGGCATAACTTTTGCTAGGAAACTCCAAATTTAGTGATTAAAATTGGATTAGATTCATATTGAAAACCTCTATCCAAATATGCAACCCAATTTGTACGAAATGCATTATTTAATTCTGGAAAACTCTTTAAATCTTTTCAGCAAAAGAATTTTAAGGGAGTTTGGTCCGTCTAAAAATCCTCAAATTTTTCCAGAATACCCTTTATGGTGTTATTGAACTCCTGTAATAATTTAAGATCATTTAGAGTTGATTTGATTAGGAGAATTCAGATTTCAAGTTGCTGTGTTCAAATGAATACAGAAATATTTTCAGAGAATTTCCAAAATTTGGAAATTCAATTCCGGACAACTCTTAGCTCCAAAAATACTAGGAAAATTCATGCAGTCTATATGAACTATAATTGAAATTGTAGTTCACTAAGTTTGACACGAACATTTGTGTTACCTCAGAATTAATTCCTCTTTGCTTAATTGCTTAGAGAATTGTTCTGAATAAACCACTCAGTGAAAGGTGCTAAGTTTTGGTCCAGATGACTTTCTTACGACAAGGAACTCACATGGAAATTTTCAGCTCAATTGGAGCTCTAGATCACCACTGTTCTGTTCAACCTCTTAAGGTGATCAACACACAA
Organism: Neostapfia colusana; assembly: GCA_030760725.1. NCBI lineage: Eukaryota > Viridiplantae > Streptophyta > Magnoliopsida > Poales > Poaceae > Neostapfia > Neostapfia colusana. Next base: position 45,162,781 of record JASWHV010000002.1, on the reverse strand, counting down.
GTGGGTAAAATACTTAGCACTTGATCATGTGGCTTAAACCCAACCCAAACCACTAGCACCAGTGTTATTTCAAATTTTTAAACAGAGTTCCAGTTTTTAAACTTGTCATTAGAACTTGATAGCAAAAACTTTACAATTAAATACATATGCATATTCATATCGTGTAGCATCTACGTGAGAACGTGTGAAGGAATTGAAGTGAAGATCAAGAGGGAGGAAAGCAAGTGATCAAGCCTCAAGTGATCTTTCCTAACTGTTTATATACTAGTCACCTGCAAAACAGGCAAGCCCCGGTTTGCATTTGAACAATTTTATAAAGTATTTCCATTTCTAGAGATCACAGCTTTGAATTGTTTGATTGCATTAAGTCTAGTTGATAATAAAACACAACTGCATGACCAGAAATTTCCTAAGAGAGAAAGGGTAGAATAGCAACTCCTCGAGTGGATTTGGCTACCCTAAATGTTAGTATGAAAGGTCCGGTAGAAGTCGAGTAGTTGGAATCTACTCGCGAGTTTAGGGCTGGTTTATTCGGAGTGGGTCAAGAATAGAAACAATGAGAAAAGTTCACACATAAGAAATGGAGACTGGGCAGGGAGGTTTAGATGCAGCAGGCTGCGGACCGTGCGTGCATAGCCCTGCCTGTGTCGGTTAAGGCCCATCCGTACTTGGCCATGTTGGACAAGTTTGAGTTGTGTACCGGGCGCATACTGGCTATATGGGACCCAGGAAACCGATGTACCTCAGGAGATCCACGTTGGAACTTTTCTAACCGCCTTAGGCTTTCGGCGTCAGGGTAGCAGGAGGTAATTCGCTCAAGAACATATCACTGTGGGTATGTACCTTGAGGGAGCTTGCATACTCCGGGCAGTTAGACTCCATCCTGTGTGGAAGATCTTGGGAAAGGTGGCCACGTACAACGTCAGTCAAGGTTGCTGTCGGCAACTCGGAGTACGGGTGTACGTGTCATGTAGTCCAGGCGTGTACTGATTCGAATCACCGTCGCTCGCAGTCATACGAGCATACTTGCCCACTGCGTCTTGACGTAGTAAGAACTGAACGATTTCTTATGAACTTGATAAGGCTGTGATGTAACTTGTATTGCAATCATGCTTTAATTGGAGATAGGCTAATTAAAGTTTACTTCACTTTGTGCAAGGAGCATCGCAACAAAGCGTTTCTTGTTTGATTGTGGAGTTGCGATGCTGTCCGGCTCAAGGTCCTTACAATGAGGCTTAAAATCTGAAAGCTAAGGATCAACATTAGGCGAGTCCTTTATGCAAATTCAACTACCCTATTTCATTCCGTCGTGCATGTAGAGTTTCTTGTTTAGGAGAGACGGATCAGCCTTGCTGAGCCTATGTGCTCATGCTTGCTATATGAGTGGTTTTGCAGGTTAACATCGATGCTAACAAGAAGGTTGTCCGGTGAGACTCGGAGACTTCCGAGTCGTTTAACACATGGAGAACCCAGCCGCTGCCATGTCTTCGTGTTGCTAGCGAGAGGAGTCCGCGGACTAGACCTCTTCTTGAGTTCTCATTAGTTATTCGAGGTGAGCTGTTTATACTCTTCCGCTGTAGCTATTTGATGTAAACTATTTACAAAGAAAACTTGTAAGCTTCCGCTATTGTTTTATGTAATACATGGTTCCTTATATGTGTGCTGTTGGGTGCAGCACAACACGGCACCACCCAATGCGAATCCCGAGCGAGTGGCACGGCCCCGTGAACGGACGGGTTGCGTGATCCCTCTCAGCGTGGTATCAGAGCTGCATTGGTAATATCGCAGGGAATAAGGATCGTATTACGACAAAAACTTAGGTTACGTGAGGATACGGTACTAGGCCCACATAAGGACTACTATTAGCCTAATATGAAGCTGGCAATCTAACTTATTTGCTATGTCAGAAAATCATGCATCTCAGGACGTTCTATGTCTTGGGGGTTGCACATAAGTGCTGTCCACCAGTGCGCACAAGCTGAAGGGTGGAGCCCCACGGGTGGCAGGTAACCCGGCCAGCTTTAGTATCCTCTACGACTCTTCATGTCGTTTGGGGTACTCGAGCAACGCCCTTCCCTGGTGTGCTACGGGCAAGTTTGGGAGACCCCGTCATGTGGTTAGTAATGTGAACACATAGCTCAAGGCGTGTTTGGCTTGAGAACACCTGTGCGAGTGATGACGGACAGGTGTACGAACTTTATTGGGACCGGGTTCGGTGTGCAGCCGGACCTGACGATTGTGTGTGACTAATGCTGGTTTAACCACAAAACTGTAGTACGAGTAGAACGTGTTTGTGAGTGACCGTTTTAGTGCCACCTATGATACGGATACGCCGGTATAATCTGGTTAGGTTTTTCTTTTGTGAGGCTACGTAGTACCGACATGTTTCTTATGGTGCATTGACACCGTACTAAACTTAATAACCTCTTTCCTATGAAGAAATGACTCATGAACTAACTTGCAACTAAAAACGGAAGTTTGAAACAAATATTAGTTACTGAACTCTTATTTTGAGCTAAGATTCAAATGAGAGGATGACTAGGCTTCAAAGATTTCAAAAACAGAGTGCTCTGTTTTCGGCAGGAATTCTTGCTGGACTTTGACAGAGCATAACTCTGAGTAGATTGACCCCAATTAAGGTGTATGATACAGTTCTGGAAATATTTTTAAGTGTTCTACAACTTCTATGTAGACCTCCAGAGCAAAATCACAAGCTGAATTGGTGGAAAGTTCAGATGAAGGTAAACTGTCCTGAACCAGGACAGTAGCAAAACCTCTCTGGACCTTTCTATTTTTAAGCACTAAATTTCTATAAAAAATTCCTTAAGAAGCCTATGATACACCACTGTAAAGGTTATGAATTGTGCAACATTGTTGTAGTTCAAAGTTTGTTCAGATTCTTAATGTATTTGCATATACAACTGAGATGAAATAGCCACATACAAAGGAGATGCTGGCAAATTTTATCCAGAAATTCTGTCAACTTTGGAAACCCATAACTTTTGATCCAGAGATGATCTGAAGGCATATAAATACTCGTTGGAAACATATTGAAGTTAAATTTAACTTTGGTATTCAACTTGAGTTATGAAAATGCTTTTAACTTGATCGAAATCTGGAGTTAGTGCATAAAGGTCTGTTCTGTACAGAAAGGCTGGTTAGCTATGCCTACTCTAAGGAGTTGTGTAAACATGGATTTTGTTACTGCTTTCTTAAAGTTTTGACATATTCATGTTTTCAATAGTCTCACATATTTCTGAGTTCATGTTAACTCATCTCAAATATATTTTTGCAGTATGGTTCGTACTCGCTCTAGGAGTAAGGCCAGGAGTTCTCGCCGAGGCGGTGATGCTTCTATTCCACCGTCGGAACCACCATCGACGGGATGGATGGATCTTATGACTCGAGATGTCGAGTCTAATCAAAAGAACACTAGGCTACTCCAAGAAGCGACTCAAGAGAACACACGCTTACTCCAAGCCTTGGTACAGCAGGGCGTACTCCAGAACACGCAACAAGTCATTCCACCTCGGAACGCTTATCTGGACTTCTTGGCGACTCAACCGCCAATCTTTACTGAAGCTACCAAACCCATGGAAGTGGATCAGTGGCTTTGTGTCATGGAGTCCAAATTCAGAGTATTCGAGTGTGACGAAGTTCAAAAGACAATGTTTGCCACTCAACAACTCCATGAGCCGCCGGAAACTGGTGGGTTGAACATCTTTCCACCATTCCGGAAGGTCATCAAGTAACATGGAGTGAGTTCTGTGAAGCCTTTCCTACTCGTCACATACCACTAGGTATTGTCAAGGCAAAGTGGGGGGGGGGGAATTTTTGGGCTTGAAGCAAGGGGACATGAGTGTCCTTGAGTATGTCAGAAGGTTTAACCTTTTGGGTCAGTATGCGCCCGAATATGTGGCGAAAGAAGAGGCGTGGTGTGATTTATTCTTCCATGGCCTTAGTGCCATATTACCGGAGAAGTTGGCCGTGCACAATAAAGGCAGTTACACCCACATGGTCGATGCTGCTCTCATCCAAGAGAAGCCGACACTCGAGTGGCAAGCAGAGAAGAGAAAAATGAGTGAGGTTGAGCAGGCCAGCACAAGTTACGTGCCTCAAAAGTACCGTTTGGTGTGTCAAACACCATTCGGTGATAGTTGGAGGCCACCTGTTCGATCAACTCCTCAGAAGTTGATTGCTAGTCAAGTACCACAACTTGCACCACCTCCACAGCAGCAGCATCAGACGGTGGTTTGTGCTCCATCGCTGCCGCCATATGTACCTAGCATCCAACCGCAAGTCCGCGAAGAACCGGAGAGACATCCATGTTTCACTTGTTGGCAAATAGGCCATTATGCTAGGCATTGTCCGGAGGGAATTCAAGGCTGCGGGTCATTATATTTACAATATTTGGATCCGTACCTAAATCTGCAGAAAGGAGGGAACATAAGGGGCAATATTCACTATACAGTGATTGATGATGTTCCGGAAGGAGAAGCCGCTTTAGCAGGGATGTTTTCTCTGAACCAGCTACCGGTTTTAATTCTCTTTGATTTCGGTGCCACACGCAACTTCATTAGCCAAACTTTTGTGGCTCAACAACAGCTCCAAACAGCTTATACAAAGAGGCAATACCTCATATCTTCAGCCGGGGGCAGCAGTACCTCCAGTGAGATTGTCTCCCGAGCACCTCTTTGTGGGGGGGGTAGAATATACCCCACGACTCTCATTATTCTTGAGGGTCTGAAGATCGACGTCATTTTGGGGATGTCGTGGTTGAATTACCACAACACGGTTCTTAACATCAGCTCTAGGAATATTGAGCTCAACTCCCCACAGTACGGTCTTCATGTATTAATTCTGGGCGCTAGTCGGCAACAGATTGCAACATTGAACCACACGGAAATTGTGAAGATAGAGGACATTCCGGTGGTACGTGAGTATCCGGATGTGTTTCCCGATGATTTACTGGGCATGCCACCCGAGCGAGACATAGAGTCTAGGATTGAACTTATACCGGGAACAACACCGATATCACGAAGGCCATACAAGATGGCACCCAATGAACTGGTAGAATTGAAGACACAACTGAATGACCTAATGAGCAAGGGCTTTATACGACCGAGTTCATCACCTTGGGGTTGTTCAGCGTTGTTTGGCAAGAAGGAGGACGAAACACTATGGCTTTGTGTTGATTATCGTCCTCTTAATGCCGTGACCATCAAGAACAAGTATCCACTACCTCGCATTGATATACTCTTCGATCAATTCATGGGTTCTAAGGTATTCTCGAAGATGGATCTTCGGTCCGGATATCACCAGATTAAAATCCGGGCAGAAGATATTCTGAAGACGGCATTCTCAACGAGATACGGGCTATATGAGTATACCGTATGTCTTTTGGTTTGACCAACGCCCTTGCACACTTTATGTACCTGATGAATTCAGTGTTTATGCCAGAGTTGGATAAATTCATCGTTGTCTTCATCGATGATATCTTGGTGTACTCCAAGTCAGAGGAAGAACATGCTGAGCATCTGCATATTGTGCTACAAAGATTGCGAGATCATCAGCTCTATGTAAAATTCAGCAAGTGTGAATTCTGGATTAATCAATTACCTTTTCTCGGACACATTATTTCTGCAGAGGGCATCGCTGTAGATTCGAGTAAGATTATCCAAGTGCAGAAATGGGAGTCACCAAAGTCTGTGCATGAAATCCGAAGCTTCCTCGGTTTAGCGGATTACTACGGGAGGTTCATTCCGGGTTTCTCCAAGATCGCTAAACCAATGACGGAATTATTGAAGAAGAATACCAGATTTGTGTGGGGTGCTGCGTGTGAACAAGCTTTCAAGACTTTAATGAAGCATCTCACAACAGCCCCAGTTCTTGCTCAGCCGGATACGACGAAGCCATTCGATGTTTATTGCGATGCATCTGGAATCGGTCTTGTCTCAGTGCTGACGCAAGAAGGACGAGTGGCCGCTTATATATCTCGTCAACTCAGAAATCACGAGCAACATTATCCAACTCATGATCTTGAGTTAGCTGTCGTGGTCCTTGCTTTGAAGATGTGGAGGCATTACTTGCTCGGAAATCTTGTACACCTCTACACCGACTGCAAGAGCTTGAAATACATCTTCACTCAGAAAGAATTGAACATGAGGCAACGAAGATGGCTAGAGCTCATAAAAAATTATGAACTTGAGATTCATTATCATCCAGGAAAGGCGAATGGGGTCGCCGATGCGCTCAGTCGTAAGGCACATATCCATCACCTGACTATTGCTGAAATGGATGATGAAGAACCAAGCCTCCGTGTCATTCCGCATGGAGCGCTCTATAATCTCGCTCTCATTCCTACTATCTGAGAGGAGATCATTGCAGCTCAAAGAAAAGACAAGGGTATATCTCACATACGGCGGAGAATAGACAACAGAGAAATGAAATGCTTCCGGGAAGACGATGAAGGTACTTTGTGGTTCAACGAGCGTATAGTAGTACCCCGGTATATGGGACTACGGAAGAAAATTTTGGATGAAGCTCATTTGTCCAAATTTTCCATTCATCCGGGCAGCAATAAAATGTACCAAGATCTCTGGAAGAAGTTTTGGTGGACACGTATGAAACATGATGTTGCAAAGTACGTTTCAGAATGTGATACGTGTTGAAGAGTCAAGGCCGACCATGTGAAGAAGTCGGGCCTGCTGCAACCATTGCAAGTACCGGCATGGAAGTGGGAAGACTTGAGTATGGACTTCATCGTCGGGTTGCCGATGACCCCCCACAACCATGATTCAATTTGGGTAATCATTGACTGGTTAACCAAATCAGCACACTTTATCCTTGTGCATACATCATACAATGCCAAGCAGTATGCGGAGTTGTACATAGCACGGATCTTGTGCTTACATGGAGTTCCCCGTACCATTGTGTCAGACAGAGGATCGCTGTCCGTAGCCTGTTTCTGGGAGCAGCTACACGCATCCTTGGCAACCAAATTGATTAGAAGCTTTGCGTATCACCCTAAAACTGATGGGCAAACTTAGAGGGTGAATCAAATACTGGAAGATATGCTAAGAGCGTGTGCCATCTACCATGGTAAGAGCTGAGATGATCACTTACCATTGGCGAAGTTCTCCTACAACAACGGTTATCAGAAGAGCATCAAAATGGCACCATATGAAGCTCTATAAGGCAGGAAGTGCCATACACCATTGAATTGGTCCGAGTCCGGTGAACGAGTCACGTTCGGGGTTGATCTTGTCAATGAAGCCAAAGAGAGAGTTCGGATAATACAAGAGAACCTCAAAGCTGCCCAATCTTGTCAGAAAAGCTACACGGATCAAAGGCGTCGACCACTGCATTTCGACGTCAGAGAGCACCTGTATCTTCGTGTGTCTCCGATGAAAAAGATTCATCGGTTCGGTGTCAAGGGAAAACTTGCTCCCCGATTCATTGGTCTGTTTGCTATCACGGAAAAGTGCGGGACTGTAGCCTACCGGCAAGCCTTGCCGGTATTCATGACATATTTCGCGTGTCCCAGCTGTGGAAGTGTCTCAAGTTTACCGCTGCTGTCTGCACCGAAGATATCGAGTAGTTGAAGCCGGATCTCTCATATGTCGAGCAGCCTATTCAGATTATCAACGAAAAGACCCGGATCACCCGAAACCGGACTTTAAAATTTTACAAAGTCCGGTTGAGTAATCATACCCTGGAAGAGGCGACGTGGGAAAGCGAAGATTACATCCACAAGAATTATCTGGAACATTTGTCATAAACTTTGTAATTACCCTCCCGTCTCGTTCATCTTTTGTAATCTCGGGACGAGATTCCTTTTAAGGGGGGAGGAATGTAAAGGTCCCAAAATATTCATACAAAGAAACTCATGTTTGCACAAAGTTGGTTTCATATATATGAAAAATGTGACTCGTTTAAACTTTTTCACATGTGATGATACACATGAGAGCTCTCTTCACACAAGTTCAAATAATTATTTGAATGCTTGAACCTAAAAGGGATTTGGAACCCAAGGTGGGAAGTTCCCATATGTGTGAGAAAGTAAAATTCAGATTTTGGAACAAATTTGTTCAACTCAAAATTCAAATGAGGGCACACAATAAATTTCAAACTGCTGTATTAAATATCTCATCTGTAGCAGCCAAACCAATAGTTAGACTCCATATTTGAATTCCTTAGGTCCAAATTAGTGGGTATGCAAAATTTCATGAATTTTTGAAATGTTTTGCAATTCATTTTTCCAAAAGGACTTTAAATTCCAAAGAATTCAAATACCTATTTGAATTTGGATGAAACTTGCCCAATTATCCAAATGCACATCAGATTTGAACTCTCACAATTGAATTCCACCATTTGCAAATTTTGGAGATATTTTGGGGAGGGATAAGGAGGGGCTGGGACCCACATGTCATTGAGGGAGTTAAGTTTGCAAAAGATCTTCAGTGGAGGGGGCAGTCTCGTTTTGCTTTCTTCAGTCAGTTCAATCGAGCGAGCAGCACAGACCCGACATCAAGACATCACGCCAAGGACACCTCCCCGCTGATTTCCTTACGCTGGCGACCTGCTTCTCCGTTCTCATCACTTGGTCCCGTGCTCTTGTTGCCCACAGAACCGAGACCCCGAGGCTTCTTCTCTTCCTCGCGCAAGAACTCAACAGAGCCGATGCCGCACACCGTCGATCGCTCGGCCACGCTCACGTGCAAGCCTTGGCTGAGCAGCAAAACAGCACCACGGGACTCCCCATGTACTCCTCGCACCATCCCTGAGTGACCTCAGCCCTCCCTACACGGAGAACACCTTCGTCCGCGGCGGCCGAAAGCAAAGGCGGTGATGTGCTCTCGTGGACAGCCTCACCCGGAGCTTTTCACGGCCAAACTAGGGCACCGTTGGACGCGCACGACATCCACGCAGCTCATCTCCGAAGCTTGAGCCGAAAGGTGGATCATCGACGGCGAATTTTGCAGTTTTCTTCCGGCCGGTATAAACGGACCCGCGGGTAAGGAACTTTGAAATTCCTATTTGATTCTTGTTTAGAACCCACCAAATTGTACTCACATGAGCTAGGCTTGGTTAGCAATAATTCTTCTTTGGAACCCTAGCATGAAACCCACTGTGGACGGCGTATTTCCAATCTTTCTAACGGCACAAATGGCGGGAAGTCTCGGGAGCACGGTGAGACCCACCTTGGAGCTATTCCCGGGCCTTTCCACCACTATGACAAACTTCTATAGTCATCAATGATGCTGTAGCACCAATCCTCCGAGTATTTGGCTGGCTAGAAGAGCCGGGTAAGGTCGCCGAACATTTCCCAAGCCGCTGCACCGTGGAGAGATGGGTTAAGGGCTTCGCCGGTCTGGGGAGACCCCCCCCCCACTGTGCTGCTCGCACGATTTTAGGCACTAGCGGCGAGTTTGAGCGTGGGAGATGACCGGACGACCGAGTTCGGATCCGGCGAGCTCCGGCGGCGCGGGGCGTGGGGGTCGCGAGGTTGAAGAAAGCCTCGCCGCTCCCGCGTGTCAGTCGTTCGGGAGGGGAAGGCCGGATCCTCTGCGGCATCGGATCACACTGTGGCAACGCGGGAAATAATTCTGTGGCCCATGTGGCTTGTTCCAGCGGGTGACACATGTTTCTCTGGACCCACGGTCAGGTTTAAACATTTCCCTGGTTTATTTGAATCCCAGATTTTCCCCAAACTTTAGAAGAGCACAACTTTTGCTAGGAAACTCCAAATTTAGTGATTCAAATTGGGTTATATTCAGATTACAAAACTCTATCCAAATATGCCATCGAATTTGTATGAAAAGCATTATTTAATTCTGGAAAATTATTTAAAGCTTTTCAGTAAAGAATTTTAGAGGGAGTTTGGTCCGTCCAAATATCCTCACAATTTGCCAGATTATCCTTTAGGGTGTTATTGAAGTCCTGTAAAAATTTCAGCTCATTTAGAGTTGATTTGATTAGGAGAATTCAGATTTCAAGTTGCTGTGTTCAAATGAATATAGAAACATTTTCAGAGAATTTCCAAAACTTGGAAATTCAATTCTGGACAATTCTGAGATTCAACAATACTAGGAATATTCATGCAGGCTCTATGAACTATAATTGGAATGGTAGTTCACTAAGTTTGACATAAACATGTGTGTTACCACAGAATTAATTCCTCTTTGCTTAATTGCTTAGAGAATCGTTCTGAATAAACTACTCAGTGAAAAGTGCTAAATTTTAGTCCAGATGACTTTCTTGTGACAAGGAACTCACATGAAAATTTTCAGCTCCATTGGAGCTTTGGATCACCACTGTTCTGTTCAACCTCTTAAGGTGATCAACACACAAGTGGGGGAAATACTTAGCACTTGATCATGTGGCTTAAACCCAACCCAAACCACTAGCACCAGTGTCATTTTAAATTCTTAAACAGAGTTCCAGTTTTTAAACTTGTCACTAGAACTTGATAGCGAAAGCTTTACTATTAAATACATATGCATATTCATATCGTGTAGCATCTACGTGAGAACGTGTGAATGAGTTGAAGTGAAGATCAAGAGGGAGGAAAGCAAGTGATCAAGCCTGAAGTGATCTTCACTAACTGTTTATTTACTAGTCACCTGCAAAACAGGCAAGCCCCGATTTGCACTTGAACAGTTTTATAAAGTATTCCCATTTCTGGAGATCATAGCTTTGAATTGTTTGATTGCATTAAGTCTAGATGATAATGAAAACCCAACTGCATGACCAGAAATGTCCTAAGAGAGAAATGGGAGAATAGCAGCTCCCGAAGTGGAATTGGCTACGCTAAATGTTAGTAGGAAAGGTCCGTTAGAAGTCGAGTAGTTGGAATCTACTCACGAGTTTAGTGCTGATTTATTCGGAGTGGGTCAAGAATAGAAACAATGAGAAAAGTTCACACTTAAGAAATGGAGACCGGGCAGGGAGGTTTAGATGCAGCAGGCTGCGGACCGTGTGTGCATAGCCCTGCCTGTGTCGGTTAAGGCCGGTCCATACTTGGCCTTGTTGGACAAGTTTGAGTTGTGTACCGGGCGCATGCTGGCTATATGGGACCCAGGAAACCGATGTACCTCGGGAGATCCACATTGGAACTTTTCTAGCCGCCTTTGGCTTTCAGCGTCAGGGTAGCAGGAGGTAATTCGCTCAAGAACATATCACTGTGGGTATGTACCTTGAGGGAGCTTGCATACTCGGGGCAGTTAGACCGCGTCCTGTGTGGAAGATCTTGGGAAAGGTGGCAGCGTACAACGTCAGTCGAGGTTGCTACCGGCAACTCAGAGTACGGGTGTACGTATCATGGAGTCCGGGTGTGTACTGATTCGAATCACCGTCGCTCGCGGTCATATGAGCATACTTGCTCACTGCTTCTTGACGTAGTAAGAACTGAACGATTTCTTTTGAATTTGATAAGACTGTGATGTAACTTGTATTGCAATCATGCTTGAATTAGAGATAGGCTAATTAAAGTTTATTTCACTTTGTGCAAGGAGCATCGTAACAAAGCGTTTCTTGTTTGATTGTGGAGTTGCGGTGTTGTCCGGCTCAAGGTCCTTACAATGAGGCTTAAAATCTGAAAGCTAAGGATCAACATTAGGCGAGTCCTTTATGCAAATTCAGCTACCGTATTTCATTCCGTCATGCATGTAGAGTTCCTTGTTTAGGAGAGACGGATCAGTCTTGCGGAGCCTATGTGCTCACGCTGCTATATGAGTGGTTTTGCAGGTTAACATCGATGCTAAGAAGAAGGTTGTTTGGTGAGACTCGGAGACTTCCGAGTCGTTTAACACATGGAGAACCCATCTGCTGCCATGTCTTCGTGTTGCTAGCGAGAGGAGTCCGCGGGCTGGACCTCTTCTCGAGTGCTCATTAGTTATTCGACGTGAGCTGTTTATAGTATTCCTCTGTACCTATTTGATGTAAACTATTTACAAAGAAAACTTGTAAGCTTATGCTATTGTTTTATGTAATACATGGTTCCTTATATGTGTGCTGTTGGGAGTCGCACAACACGGCACCACCCAATGTGATTCCCGGGCGAGTGGCACGGCCCCATGAAGGGATGGGTGGCGTTGTCCCTCAAAATTTATCGGGAGAAACCGGTTCAGATAATTTTTGAAAAAGGCCCGAACCACACGCATGTTCTATAAAGTAATCACTCCATAGATGAAGCGACATGGAAGAGCGAAGGTTTTCTTCCCGCTAACTACCCTGACTTTTTCACGCCGCACATTTTCCACCGTCCTCTCTCTCATTTGAACCTTATAATCTCAGGACGAGATTCTTTTAATGGGGGAGGAATGTAAGGGCCTATGTTTTTGCACACAATCAAAGTGTTCATCACACCACACCAACCTCATTTGAGGAAAACTTATGAACACATTTGAAGAGCAAGTAAACACCATCAACATGGTCATTAGAGGATAAACTCACAATATGCAAAAGTGGTATTTTCCGCATGCATCATATAGGGGCTGAGCATATGAAAAACTCCTACACTTTGCTAAGGATGCTCATGCCAAATTTCACCCAAATCCAAACCTTTTTTGGAAGTATTTTTGGATATAGTTAGAAAGAGGCTAGTTTGAACTTAAATTCAATTTCAAACTCCATTCATCGCATGAATTCAAAAGTGGGATTCATATTCACACTCAGCACATTTTTGTGAGCTCACACACCAATTTTCACTCCATTTTGCGTTGATCTTGACATGAGCCAATTTAAGCAAATTCAAATCCAATTTGAATTTTAAACTGCAAAGCTGTGAATAGAGTCAAGCACTTCACAATTTGAATTCTACCAATTTCAAATGGGCATTTGGTGGATAATTCAAATTGCAAAGGGTATTAGGGGCATTACTGTTTAGAGCAGTAGGAAAATTGAATTTCAGAGGTTAAAACTATGGGTGGGCCCCTCTTGTCAGCCCCACAAGCGAGCAAACCGACTGAAACACTCGGGCTCGGGTCCTGCGCGCGCTCATGTGGACGCCATGGCACTGCTCGCCGCTTCCACCTCCTCACTGGCGATTCCAGCTGCCGAACGATGTCCCCAGCTCGTTATCATCCGGTCCCGGGCGCCACAAAGTCTTCTCGCCTCTGTCCCGACGCCTCCTCGCGCTGAAAACCCGAAGAGAGCCGCCACACACCCGAAACCACCACCTCGCTGTTGACCGGCCAAACCAGTCCCTTCCACCTCGAGCTGAGGCCATAAACGGAAACGCCGACCTTCACTCAACGTGCTCCAGCCCTCAGCTGCTCGTGATCAGCTACCCTCGAGGTTTTCCAAGCCGATCTTCCACTGCCCTGTTCGCCCCAAAGCGCCTTCGACTTGACACCGTCGCCCGGGCAGCTCCAAGCTTCTCCGGCGCAGCCAACTGGTCTCTGAAGTTAGCATCGAGGTCTAGTAGCTTCGTCTGCACTACCTAGCTCTCTCTTAGTGTCGGCTAGCCGGAATTTTAGGTTTTCCGAGGATAGCCGGATATAACCGAAGCCCACAAGAATTAAAAATTCATCTCGCATGGTTGATCATGCCCAAAGCTGGTCGAGCTAGAGCAACTAGGGTCCCTCACGACCACCCTGACCAAAAATCACGAGGAGACATCAATCCAACGGGTTGAGCAACGCAAACTCGCCGCCGCTGGCCGAAATGGCTCGGGTCACCGTTGAGCTCATAGCTCCGGTCGTTTTCCGCGCAGTTTGAGTGCATCAACAGCTTCCTTGAGCTCCAGTGCTGCTTTACGGCCGCTTCGGGCGTCAAGATAGGCATAGGACGTGTTGGTCATCATCAGCGCCGCACCACCGATCGCCGTCGGCGATGCCGACCCGTTTTCTGGCGATGGTATGCTGCACAACCTTGTCCGGCCACTAGGGCTTGGTCTGAGGTGCGTGTAGCGCGAAAGATCACTGGAAATGGTCCACCATAGCCGGAGAACGGATTGCGCCACATCCTCTGTTCGTCGCGCGCTCGGGCGCCGGTGGGAGGTTGAAGAAGGCACTGTGTGTGGGACCCATGTGCAGTGTTTTAAACATTGCCCTAATTTTCAGATTTAGTTCAACTTCAAACCCACATAACTTTGGCTTGGAGACTCCAAATCGAGTGAACAAAATTTTGTTGGATTCAGCTCTCTGAGTACTTTCCAACAAATCAAGTTTCACTTTATAAAAATCTTTGTTTCTCCAGAATTAATTCATCAAATTCAAATTTTTTGTATTTTAATTGGAGAACCCTTTAGTGGAAAATTCTGAAATTTGGCTAGGATGTTCACCAAAATATCCCTGAGCTACCATAAAAATTTCGGATCCATTTGAGCTCATTTGATCCACCTAATGTTGTGATTAATAAAACTGTTCCAGAGAAAATGGAAAATGTCCAGAAACATTTTCAAAATTTATCTGAAATTGTTTAGCTCATATCTTTGTCTAGGAATCTTAAAATTAAGTGAAACCAACTCCATTAGAACCCTATGAAAATCTAGTTTTCAGAAAGTCATGGCTTGCTCTATGAATATCCGTAGAACACCCTAAGAGATCCAATTAAGGCCAAATACACAATTATTTGTGGAGGGCTCAAATGAGCTTTGCTGCAAATGGAACTTGGCCAGGTCTCTGTTTAGGTTGTATCCAAACCACAGTAAAAATTTCAGTCACTGGGCCTGCCTAGAAATACTTCTAGTCTTAACAAATTCAACTTCAAATTCAAATGCATTAAAATTAATACATACATGTATTTATCTCATGTAGTGGCTAAGGTTGAGGAGGAGCCCGAAGTCTGAGACTTCATCACTCCGGAGGAACAGCTAGCCTACAACCAACAGCAGCAAGGCAAGCTCCGGTTTGCATTAACCATTTTATAAAGTTTACTGTTTTGAGAACTTACTTGAGTACCCACTTTATTTATGCATTAGAGTCTTGTTTAAAAAACCCTACTGCATAGCCAAGAAAACCCTGGTTTGGGAATAGGTTTTTAAACCTCGCTTAGCTACTGCAATGCTAAGATAGTGTAGGATTCGGTACAAGTCGAGTAGTTGGAACTGCTCGCGAGAATAGGCTAGAGGCACACTACTCGGAAAAAGATAGCAAATGGAACACATGGCAAGAAAAACGAGACCGAGCGGAGAGTAAGGGCAGCAGGACTTTGGGGCCTGGGTGCCATAGCTACGCTTGTGTCGATTGAGGACCGAGCCATGTGCGGGCCTATTGAACAAGCTAGAACAGTACCGAAGACCCACCGAATATATGGGAACCGGGGAACCGATGTATTTCGGGTAGCTAGGTGTTGAGGCATTGCTTGTCTTCCAGAGAGTAGGTTGAGATCTTGAGGTGAAAATCGGCTGGTGGCACTGTGGATGCGCTCGCGGAGACCTCTTGCTTGGTACGATAGGACCGGTTCAACATTTGGCTGACGGGTGAAAGGTGGTTGGGTACGACGTCCGTGATGGGTGCTGTAGGCAACATCGAGTACGGGCATACGTGATGGGTTATTCGGGTAACCCTGCAGGTGTAAATCGATTATAATCGCCGTCCCTCGCGGTCAATGAGTACCACTTGTTCCCTGTACCGTGACGTAGAAAGAACAGGTTAGATACATGTTAAAAGTTTGCTGATTTGAAGGATGGACCTTGATTGCTAATGAAGTGCTATAGTTTAGAGCTAACTAAAGTTCTCAACCTTGAGCAAAGCACATGAGAGAAATCCGTTTCTTGTTTGATTGCGGCTCTTTTATGTGCCTTAGCGTGAGGTTCTCCACAACTTGCTGCTAAAACTTGAAAGTAAGGTTCAACTACTTAGGCGAGTCCTTTGCAACTTACTTTCCCATTTAAAATGTAATCCAGCATGTAGAAGTTTCATGTATAGGAAAGACGGGTCAGACTTGTTGAGCCATCGTGCTCAATGCTTGTGTTTGAAGCTATTGCAGGGTGTTATCAGGAGGAGACTCCCGAGGAGGAGACGGACCGCCAAGAGGGAAACCCCGTCGAGTGGGAGTCGTGCACGCCGCCGTGTTAGTGCGTGTGTGTGCTAGAGAGGACACGTTCACGGGCTGAACGTGAACTCTGTGTGTATTCTACGCCCGTGGGTGTGGACTGAACATATTTTGTTGTAAACATTTCATAAACTCTTTTATGTAATAAAACTTTGCTTCCACTTTGTACCTTTTATGTGTGTTATCCAGTGCTGTGCAAGGCAGCATCCCTCAGCGTGATCCTGGCTCGACGAGGCCATGAGGCCCTGTCACTACCGCTCCGTGATGACCTGCTAAGCATGGACCTGGCGTCGGTTCACCGTGAAAATTGCTGGAAATGGGAGTTCACCGTCGACCTAGGTCACCTATCGGTGGTAACGCGGAAAACTCGCCAAGCAGCTCCTAAACTCGACGGTTTCCGATGATTTTTGATCCTACATGGCCGTGGGGAGGTCTAGAACACGTGTGCAGCTCAGCATATGCCGTGGGGGATTAATCAATACGAATTTTTGTGTTTCGGCCGGCTCGGTTCTTTGAACACTGATAGGATAACCGGGGAAATTCTCCCTTTGCGTGGCATGAGAGGAGGAGCGGTCGGCACGGGCGTGTTAAGCACCTTAAGGCGGTCGACTTCGCTGTAGGTCGGCGGCCACGAAAATGCTTGGAACAGCGGCGCGCCGGGGAACCGAGAGGGCGGTCGGAGATGGTTTCTTTGCGCGTGGGAGCGGACAGGGGTGGCACGAGCTGGGAGAGAAAGAGGCTACGACTTGTGTAGCATACGGGTGATACGCATGAGTGTGAGCTGATCCTGAGAAACACTGGTGCGCACATATGCTCTACGGTGAGGCGGCAGCACGCTGGCGCGCTCTCGGCGGCCGCCTAAGAAAACAGAGGTGGTTCACTCCTCTCTCAGTCACTGACCAGTGGGTCCCCCTCCCCTCTAATCCTTTTCTCTTTTTCATTTTTGCTTTCACTGAAAAGATTTCAGCTACTCACAATTGAATGAGATACTTAGCCTCAAAGTCATGAGTTGAATTTACCTCAATTTGAAATTTGTTTGGCTAAATTTGCTTCACATTAGAATTTGAAATTCAAATTCAGTTTTGAATTATTAAAATTTAGCTCCCGACAAGATGAACTTCAATGAGGATGAATATTGGGGGGACTAACTCAGAAAAATGTACTGAGTTTGAAAATGAAGTTAACTTTTGAATCCAAGTGATGACAGTAGCTGACATTTGAATTTGCATTCAAACTAGCCCTTTTTACAAATGTCTCCAAAAGTGCTTCAACTAATTTTGATGCATGAAACATTGCATGAGCATCCCTAAGAATGTTTAGGGCCTACTGGTAAATTCATCCTCTCATGTTTATGTGTGTGAGCTCCTACTTTTTGGAGTTGTGAGTTCTTCCTCTAATCACCTCTTGATGATGTTTACTTGCTTATCACAAATGTTCATGAGCTATCCACCAAATGAGGTGTGGTGTGGTGATGTGATGAACATTTTAGCAAGTGAATCCTTCGGCTTTTACAAGATTCGGGGTCAGAGGAAAGTTGGTACCCTGATTCATCGGTCCATTCAAGGTTTTGGAAATATGTGGATCCGTTGCATACCGTCTGGAATTACGAGCGACACTCTCCAGTGTGCACGACATCTTCCACATTTATAAGCTGAGGAAGTGCCTCAAGTTTTCAACCACCGTTCAGCTGGGAGATATCGACAAACTGAAACCGGATCTCACGTATTGGGAGAAGCCAGTTCAGACCATTGACGAGAAGGCCCGAACCACATGCAACCGTACGTTGTGGTTCTACAAAGTTTTATGGAGTAATCACTCCGCGGTTGAAGCGACAGGGGAGAGCAAAGAGTTCCTTCGCATCAATTATCCGCAATTTTTGACGTCGCACATCCGGTAATTTTCCATCATCCTCTCTCTCATTTTTACCTTATTATCTCGGGACGAGATTCTTTTAAGGGGGAGGAATGTAAGGGCCCAAGTTTTTTACTTGCTAAAATTTTTCATCACACCCACACCTCAGCTCAATTGTGGTAAGCACATGAACACATTTGAAGAGCAAGTAACCACCATCAATAGATAATAAGAAGATGAACTCACAAAATGCAAAAGTAGTATTTCCCACATGCATCATATAGGGGCTGAGCATATGATTAACTCCTAAACTTTGTTAGGAATACTCATGCAAAATTTCACCAAAATCGAAACCTCTTTAAGGTACTTTTGGGTACAATCATTAAAAGTCTAGTTTGAACTTAAATTCAAATTCAAACTGCTTTCATCCCATGAATTAAAAAGTGGGATACATATTCACACTCAGCACATTTTTATGAGCTCACACATAAATTTTCACTCTATTTGGAGTTGATCTTGACATGAGCTATATTGAGCAAATTCAAACCAAATTTGAATTTCAACTTCATACGTGCAGCAAATTCACCCAAACCAATTGACACTTTGAATAATTCAAATTCAAATGGTGATTGGGTAGTTGATCAAAGATCAAAGGAACAGAGGGGCACACAAATTTGAAAAAGTTGACAAATTCAATTATGGAGGACAAAAATAAAAAGTGGGGTCCCCTGTCAGTCTCACAGCCTATTGAACCGACTGAAGCCACTGTCCTCGGTTTCTTGCGTGCAACAGCGCGGGCGCCATGGTGAGGGCATCTCTGACAACAGCTTCTTGCTGGCCCTGGCCACCGAGCAGCTTCCTCGCTCTCCTATCCTAACGCCAAGCCTCCACAAGATGGTTTCATCAGTGCCCCGACGCCTTCTCGCACTGAAACCTCGCTACACGTCGCCGCACACCCGAGCTCACCCCCACACTATCGACCGGTTGAACCATTGGCTTTCACGCTGAGCTGAGTCCACAAACGAGATCGCCTACCCTTCCTTGACGTCCTCGTACCGGTTCCATCTCGTGATCGGCTTCCTCTGAGCCGTGCCACCACAATCTTCTTCCTCGACCCGGAGCGAAGTCACCGACGGAAGTTTGCATCGTCTGGCGGAACCACGACCGTTCAAGCCTGATAAATTGATCACAGAGGTTAGCCACCAACCCTAGTTCCCTATCCTAGGCCCAGTCGAGCTAGATCAACGCCGGTGATCCGGAATTTCAATTTTGCTCTCGGCCACCAGGTAGAACAGAGAAAACCAAAACCGGAAATTCACCTCAATCACTTGATAACCGGAGTTTCTGGTCTATCTAGAGCTAGAGTAGCACCCAACGATCACCTAGGCTGAATTCTAGCAAGGATGATCCATCCAGTAAGCTCAGCGCCATATTTTCGTCGTCGCCGGTGAAAATGCTTCGGTTCACCGGTGAGGTCTACCTTCCCAGCGATCTCCGGCCAATAGGAGGGCAGGGTTAGCTTCCTCGTGTCGCCGTGGTGCTGTACGACCCTTCGGTTGGTCGTGTTCGCTGCCGAGATGCATGCTCACCGTCGGACCTGAACCAAATTCCGCCGCCGTCATCGCCGATGAGGTTGCCAGCGATGCCGAGGTGCACGGGGTTGTCCGGCTGGCGTACCACCTTCTGAGGATGGTGTAGGAGGAATCCGTTTGAGAAATCATCTGGTGTAGGAGTGAACCAAATTTTGTTGGATTCAGCTCTATGTGTACTTTCCAGCAGAACAAGTTTCACTACAGGAAAACCCTTAATTCTCCAGAATTAATTCGCCAAAGTTTAAAATGTTGGGAATTTTAACTGGAGATTCATTTGGAGGAAAATTCTGAGATTTTTCAGGATGTTCTTTGGAAATCCCTGAGTCAGCATAAAAATTTCAGATCCATACGAGCGCATTTAGTCCACCTAATGGTATGATTAAGTAAACTGGTTCAGAGAAAAAGAAAAATGTCAAGAAACATTTTCAAAATTTCTCTGAACTTCTTTAGCTCATATCTTTTGCTAGGATTCTCCAAATTAGATGAAACCAATTCCATTAGAACCATCTGAAAATCTAGTTTCCAAAAAGTTATGGCTTGCTCCATGAAAATCCCTAGAAAACCATGACAGATCTAATTATGGCCAAATAAACATTTAATTGTGCAGGGCACAAATGAGCTTTGCTTCAAATGAAATTTGGCCAATTGTCTTTTAAGGTTGTCACCAAACCACAATAAAAATTTATGAGTCAAAAGGGCTGTCTAGCTATACTTATAGTCTTCACATTATCAAAGTAACGCAAATGCATTTAAATTGACACACATCGTATTTTCCTTTTCGTGTAGTCACTGAGGTTGAACAAGACCCGGAGGTTCTGGACTTTATTACTCTGGAAGAACATTTAGCCAACGACCAGCAGCAAGGCAAGCTCTGGTTTGCATCAACCCTTTTATAAAGTCTTATGTTTTGATCACTTACTTTATGCCTTTCCTACAAATGTGCATTAGAGTCTTGATTGGAAATCCAAATGCATAGCCAAGATAACCAGGGGTTTTGGGCTTAGGATTCAAACCTCGAGTAGCTACTGCAACGCTAAAATGGTATAGGATTTGGTACAAGTCGAGTAGTTGGAACTACTCGCAAGAATAGGCTGGAGGCACACCACTTGGTTAGAAAGATAGACAATGAATCACATGGCAAGAAAATGAGACCGAGCGGAGAGTAAGGGCAGCAGGACTTTGGGGCCTGGGTGCCATAGCTCTGCTTGTGTCGATTGATGACCGAGCCATGTGCGGGTCCGTTGAACAAGCTAGAACAGTACTGAAGACCTACCGGCTATATGGGAACCGGGAAACCGATGTAATTCGGGTAGCTATATGTTGAGGCATTGCTTGTCGTCCAAAGGATAGGTTGAGAGCAGCGAGGTGTAAATCAGCTAGCAGGCACCGTGGATGCTCAGCGTAGAGACCTCCTGCTTGGGACGATAGGACCAGTTCAACACTTCGCTAATGGATGAAAGGTGGTTGCGTATGATATCCGTGATGGTTGATGTTGGCAACATCGAGTAGGGGCGTACCTGACGGGTTATTCATGTAACCCAGCAGGTGTAAATCGATTACAATTGCCATCCCTCACGGTCAGTGAGTACCACTTGTTCACTGTACCGTGACATAGAAAGAACAGGCTAGTGTAATGATAAAAGTTGCTGGCTAAAAGCTTTACGTTGGTTGTTAATGAAATGCTTTACTGTAGAGCAAATCAAAGTTCCTTTCAACCTTAGGAAAAGCACATAAGAGGAATGCATTTCTTGTTTGATTGTGAACTTCTTATGTGTCTTAGCACGAGTTTTTCCACTAACTTGAGGCTAAAATTTGAATGTGAGGATCTACTAATTCGGCGCATCTTATGCAAAGTATTTACCTATCCTACACTGCAAATACATCATGTAGAGTTACATGTTTAGGTGAGACTGGTCAGTCATGCTGAGTCATCGTGCTCACTGCTTATTTGTTGAAGGGTTTGCAGGGTTCTATGAGGAGGATCCAGAGGAGGAGACGGATCCCAATAGGAAACCATCATCGAAAGGGAGCCGTGCACGCCGCCGTGTTAGTGTGCATGTGTGTGCTAGTGGAGTCACGTTCACGGGCTGAACTTGAAACCTTTTGTTTAGTCTACACTCGTGAGTGTGAACTTTAACGATATTTTGATGTAACTATGTTGATACACAAGTTTATGTAGTAAAATTTAGCTTCCGCTTATCGCCTTTTATGTGTGTTATCCGATGTTGTCCATCGCAGCACCCCTCAGCGAGATCCTGGGTTATAGGGACCGTCGGGTCCTCGCAATTCTGTTTTGGACTTCTACAGAAAAGTTGTAGAAGACTTCAAAAGCTTTCCAGAAATGTTTCACACACATCCATTGGTTAAACCTAGCAAAAGTTATATCCTGTTATATTCAAACAAAAATTATGCTGAAAACAGGGGAGGTTCTTTCTAAGATTTTTAGAATGAACCTATACTCCCAATTGACTCTTAGTTCAATATAGGAGTTTAATAAACACTAACTGAATCCTATACTTCAAACTGACTGTTTTCTTTGAAAACTACCTTTTTATGCAATTTAGAATACATCAGGTACTACGTTTCCTCACAAATTCGAGAACCCTAACCGGTGTTATACTGGCATATACGTCTTAAGTGGTGGCACTAAAAACGATCACTCACAAACGTTTTCTAAACGCAATGTTCTAACGTGGTCAAGGTACCTGCATAAAACCACTCAATAGTGAAGAAGACAAAGGTTTATCATCTCAGGCAGGTCCATATCATGATAAAAACATGCGCCCCGTCTCATTGCCATACTGTTTGTCCTTGTGTCACGCTACGTCTCAAGGTACATGATCGGGTTATTCACCACCCGACAGAGGGTTCCACACCTTTGCAATTAAGCACACCTGTGGAACAGCGCTTTCGTATGTCTCATAGGACATGAAGAGTCCTAGAGAACATACTTCGTGTTACAAACCACACGATGGGGTCTCCTCCTCTTGCCCCTGGGTTTGCGCACTAGAGGCTAATGCAATTCATATGTCTCTAAGACATGAAGAGTCTTAGAAAACATATTCACTTCCTGTCGATTTCTTAATGGAACATCCAACACTACTTTCCTCGTATGGGGAAGCTAACCGAAATTGATCCTCTTTCGGTGGCGTTCCTTACCATGCTTATCTTCGCGTAGGTGCGTCGTTACACAAATAAAATACTGAATAATAACACACTGTCAGCTTGCCACCTTAAGTAACTATGCTATTATGGTCCTTGTATAGGCATACTATCCGTTCCTCATACATCTAAGTTTTTAAAAATAGACTTTTTTTCATGCATGCTATTCACAATGTGGCTCTGATACCACGGCTGTGGGGAACCCCTCCGGGTCCATGCTCTAGGAATCGCATTGGGTGGTGCCGTGCAATGCGCACCCAACAGCATATACGAAAAGACAATATGGACACACGAATTCATTTATTTCTCAAGATAAAGTATTTTACAACATAATGTACAAATGATGTACATACACAGAGGAAAATAAAACTAGATACATACTCACTCTTGGCCCTAACTACGCCGAAGAGGAGTCGTCCAGCCCGTGGACGCTTCCTACTAGCTTCACAAGCGTAAGACAGCGGCTAGGTTTACGGTGAGTTATACGAACCGTGAGGTCCGATATCTTACTGAACAACCCTCTTTATACCAGGCATCCTCCTACCTGCAAAAACAACTACGAAGGCAACCATGAGCACTAAGGCTCAGCAAGTCTTAACTGTCAATCATAAACATGTAACTCTACATGCAGAAGTTGTAAGAAGATAGGTATATGAATTTGCAAAATGAAGCTTGGTTAATCGTTGATCCTTATAGTCAGATTAATATAGCAGTAGGTTTTAATGGTCCTCATGCATCACAACACTGGAAGTCCACAATCAAACAAGACACGCTTATCACGATGTTGCTAGCCTAAGGGGGGAATAGAAATTTAGTTTGCACTATCTCTACTTCAGTCAAGGTTTCAATACAAGCATTAAGCCAAGAACACCATCTTAGGAGACTTAATTCTTCTTATTACTACGTCACAGCACAGTGGGCAAGTATACTCAATCCTTAACCGCGAGTAATGGTGATTCGAATCAATGAGAACCTGGAATACACGACACAAACACCCGCCTCGAAAGACTCACACTAGAGCTCTTTCTTACGTTATATGCAGCAACCTTTCACACGACACCCCGACATAGAAAAACGCTTCGTCCAGAGCAGGATGGTCCTCTACGCGGACATGTCGGAGTTTCTCGCAAAGGGATTTACACCTCCCGCCTTCTCAATGCCATTCCCAGACAAAGGATGAGTTTCTACACCACAGTCCATCGTGTTACATCGGTTTCATGGGTCCCATACCCCACTATATATCCGGTACAGATCAAACTTGTCCAGCAGGGCCGCATACGGCACGGTCCTTAACCGGCACGGACGGGGATAATACCAAACATCCACATTTTCCTTACCATAACCGGCCCAGGCCCAATGTGGTCCCAAGCATTGTCACACCCATCGGGTCGAGACAACCTTGAGTGTTCCATCATACAGGAACTCCCGGTCCACATCTCACTTTCCTTGAGGGTGCTCTTATCATCAACTTCCTCTCGCGAATAGATTCCGCTACTCGACCTTTCTCGCGAGTAGCTTCCAACTACTTGACTTTTACTGAGCTATCTATAACATAAGCATAGCCAACTACGACGAGGGAAAGCCTATGCTAAACCTTATAC
The DNA here is from genome assembly GCA_030760725.1 of Neostapfia colusana. Classification (NCBI taxonomy): domain Eukaryota; kingdom Viridiplantae; phylum Streptophyta; class Magnoliopsida; order Poales; family Poaceae; genus Neostapfia; species Neostapfia colusana. The sequence continues at coordinate 45,138,573 of JASWHV010000002.1, read as the reverse complement.
TCAGGGATTTCATGGTAATGCAGTTGGAGTTCCAAGCATCTTAAACCTAATGCACAATATAAAGTCTAACAACATTAGGTGAAAGTAAAGCAAATTTTAAAAGGACAATTATATGCAAACCAGGACTTGCCTTGCTCAACATTTGTTAGTGAATCTAGGAAGTCAGTCTTCCTCCAGAGAATCCGCCAAATCTGTCACGAGATGGAGATCCTCGCCTATGAGTTGAACTCCTCGTCTAGCATCGACGTCACGTCAACTATTGAGATGCAATGCACAGATATATGAACACCTAGCCCTAAAGAATGATAGCTCATGTTCAAGGGGTCCAATGAAGCTAAAAATTTAACCACAGCTTCAAGGGATGGTTTGTAGGCTGTGTGCAAAATTTGAGCTAATGGAATTTCTCAATGTGATCCTAATAATTCCTTATGTGTTTTCACTATTCTGCCTTTCCCTCCTAGTTCTTGACCTTTCCTATGCTGAAAAATGGACTTTTGTGAAGTACACAATGTCCTGAGACTATAGGACTTGGTTTCATCATTTTGGAGTTTCCTATATGGAGATATGGAATTTACAAGATTGGGTAACACTCTGAAAAAGTTTCTGTTATTTCTCCTATTTTTCAGAGACATGCAAGATTAAAACATAATTTGTCCTAGCAAATGAGATCCGATGCCTCTGAAATTTTTACTGGAGTTCAAGAATAATTGAGGAAGGTTCTGCCAAAAATCGGGAATTTTCCAATTAACAGAACTCCTGTAATTAATTCCTAAGAATATTATTGAAGGAATTAATGAGCCAAATCCGGAGATTTTCATAAATATTAGGATACATCACTGGATAGTACTCACTGAGAGGAATCCGACGAAATTTATTTGAGAATTTTTGGACTTCTCTCTAGAAAGGTATGGCCGTTTGAATTTGAACTAGAAACTGAAAAAGAGGGAAATATTTAAATCGCTGACAGTAGTTCCCACCCACGGCTTCATCTTCCTCCTCGCGCCAGAGGTTCGGGCGGCAGCGCACGCCAGTGAGAGTCGCAGGAGGGACTTCCCGGCCACCCCGGGGGTTGGAAATCGTCGCCTAGCCCTAACTCACGACGCTAAACTCGCCTCGGTGATCGGAGCTCACCGCCGGTGACCGGAAACGCCCGTGTGATGGCAACCGCGGCAGCTAGGGTTCCGGCGATGCGGTTCTCGCGCTAGGAGGCACCCAAAGGGTTGGGGTTTTCTCGGAGAGCACTAGTGGAGCACGAGTAACACGAAATGAGAAGGCTTGGAAGCTGAAAACGCTGGCAAACCCACTCTCGACGGTGAGCTGATGTGTTTTGCGTCTGCGGCGAGGAAAACAGCGATAGCTCGGCTCATTCTTGACGGTTTTCATTGCTTCTTCTTTGAGGATGGACTCTAGGGTGTGAGAAAGCTACTGACTAACGAGCTTGACCGGTGATTGCACGTGTAAACCGAATTTTGGGTTAAGCCTAGCTCGGGTAAGTTGAACTAGGGTTCGGTAACTTTGGAAATTAGAGCTACACCATCTAGGGATGCCAATGCACCTTTTCGTGTAGGGAATTGAAGTAGAGGGCGTCCGTGGCATGCTGTCCAAGGTGATCTGAAACGAAGTCCGCCGGTTTCACCTCGGTCCTCGGTTGCGACCGTCGAATTGCGAGCAACAGAAGCTTGGAGCTTCGGAGGTGATGCGGTAGCATGCTAGAGCACACTATGACGCCTCCTTTTGCTGTGTGGAGCTTGAGCAACCAAAGATCGGGTGGTGTGGGCGATCGGAAAAACAGAGAAGCGGGCGCCGGCGTGTTCTCGCGGGAGAAGAAACAGAGAGAGCGCGAGAGCGAGCGATGACCGACTGCTGCACTCGGTGTGTGATAGATGAGGGTGAGCAAAAAATATCAGGAGCGCCTTCAAGGGAAAACCCACGCAGGCAGCTCGCGCCGGCAGCTGCCCTCACGGTGGCGCGCGCTGAAGAACCGAGGGAGTCTGTTGCAAACCGGGAGGCTGACCTTTGGGGTCCACAGCACCTCAATTTCCTCCTCTCTATGCTTTAAGATTCCCACACAATTGTTGTCCAAATCTGACCAAACATGGAGAGAGGCTAAAAAGAATATGTGGAACTCAATTCTGAAATCAGATTTTAAAATGGAGTAAGTTTGGTTCAGATTCAAATTCACATTTGAATTTAAATGCCCACTCAATTATCCCTTTGAGTAAATAGTTTATGAGCTCCAAAAATTACCAAATTTGGCATAGAAGCACTTTGATACATGTGAAATTCATTGGTTGATTCACTGTATGCACTTCTCCACTCTGAACATGAATTCTTTTGAAAGAACTCAACTTATGTTTAAATTTTCCCCACTTTCTTCCTAGTGGTGGTTCACATTAGATTAAATCATGTATTGAAATCCACTCCTCATGTTAACAAGTGTTAAGCATGCGTTAGAGAAACATTTCAACTCCCTCAAATGTCCATTGTGTTTAACATTTCATGTGACACAAATATTCTTCCTTCTCCTCAACTTTGCTTCATAAAATGAAATGTAACTTTACAAAAATTAGGGCTGTTACAAGCGGCCGGTCACGACCGTTGGTCGTTCCCGCTGTGGTTCTGCGGAGAGCCCCCGGGTCCCTCTTTCGAGAGGCCGGGTTGTCGTTTATGACTAGTTCTCCTCGCCCCCCATCCTCGAACCGTTCGTAGTTTGGAGGGGTCGGGTTGATTGGGGGCTTATCTCGATGGCCGAGCCCCCGAGCCTAGTGAGCTGCCTAGAGGGTGGAGCCGACTAAAACCGATTCGTCCTTTTCATTTTGGACGGCCGCAATCATACTGAAAACGAAGGAACTCGACAGGTTTTATGGGTGTGCCGGTGCATCTGCTATCTACCCAGATGGTAATTCTCTTCAATATGGAGTATAATAGTAACTTGTGATTTTTCTGGTATTTATGCTTTATTATTTGGTCTCAAATTATGGAACTCAGCATGGGAGATGTGATGAGATTTCATTCGAGAGGAAGAAAGGGATTATTTCATTGTTGCGGGGACATCAAAGGTACTGTAAAATGCACAATAGCATGTTGATTTGACTTATTACTTTCCATGATGAATTTACTAGGTGAACTCATGTACATAGCAGCAGCTAAAATATATATGGACAACGTGGAAGATGATGAGGGCACAACTCCTGCAAAAGAAAGAGAAAATCTTAAGAGGAGAAGATGAAAAATTGGCTTTTATCATAATCTCTTATAACTTTGAGAAGAGATGGGATCTTCTTCCACCTCTACTCCAGGCTGTGGGCACTAGTAAAGAGTATCTTCGCCCCCTCCCTCTTTTTCTTCAGGTAGGAAAGAGTAGTCAGCAGGATTTGGCAAGCCGAAGAATGAATTCCAAGTGCTCTCTTCTAAGGTGAAGTAATGACTGAGTCCATGTTTGTCCACCGGGATGGCTGACTTGATATTCCCATCATCTCTATAATTATCTTTTCTTGCTAACTTCACGGAGACTGAGATCCATGGTATAAACTTATTTTCCTCAAGGTTCAGCTTGATAAGCCGTAGCTTTCTATCTCGCTCTTCTCTTCAGCATTCCATCCCTGGGGCATTTAACCTTTTTTTCCCTTGTGATCCGCCTATGTAAATCCATGATCATTAGGCAAATTTGAATCAATCATCGCTCCAGTGAGTAACGTATTTTTTGAACTTATAATAATAGCCTTGTCCAGTAGCCAAGTACTAACTTCTTTACTTTGCTTGCCCTGTCCACCTTTCAGGAAGCCTACTTGGCGATGAACAAGACTTTGAAGGTCGGGTAAACTATTCGAAGGATCGCCGATCTGTTCTCTTTTTTGATGTTGTAGAGTCCGTAACTGGTCTTTTCTTTGGGAATGATAACCTTACCCCGTGGTCAAACTCTTGTCTTGTGGGTGGTCAATCTCAAACTCTTTATTAATATAGGCGGATATTCTAAGACGGCTAATAATCTTTCTAAAAAATCCTTTCCTAAATTTGAGCCATCGGTGTCCGTCTAGTGAAGATTGCTAATGGATTCCTCCCCAAGCTTTTTTCTTATTAAATGCCTCAGCACTCGAGTCTCCTTGAGTGTCCAGTGTCAAAAGAATGCAAGGACCAGCCGATCCATCCAAGGTAAATGAGCCGCACGCGCCTCTTGAGCTACTCAATTCTCTCTTCAAGATCTTAGTAATCTTCATCTAGTGCCTAGGTATTTACTCATACCCTGGGTTACACCTTTCTCAACCTTTGTATGTTCGTTACCTTTTGGTTTGTAGTAAAATGGCTGGAGCCAAATCGTGCCTCACACCTATAGTACCTGGTGAAGCACTTTCTAAGTTTAGTGGTACACCAATGAACGTTCCCCACCTCTATCATAGTGCTCCCCAATATGCTACTATCACCAGACCAGATATCACCTTTGCAGTTCACAAGGCATCGTATTTCATGCATCAGCCCACTGCACTGGACAGCGTTAAAGCGTGTTCTGCCTTATCTCAAAGATAATGGCATTCACATCTCGACCCGCTCGCCTCTGGAAAACCATGCCTATAGCGACGCAGACTGACCCGTCCTTTAGGCACCTTTGGAAGGCAGGGGGCAACCCAGTTTTTAAGGTAAAGTACCCATTTATTCACCCAATCAAGTCAGCAGGATTCACAGAAGCAATAACACGTATACAAAGGCTTCCCGCCGAGGGGCTTTCTGGTCAAGGCTTCATTGCCCGCGTTTCATTAATTCACAGCTTGAGCCCTGCGCGTGGTTCCCGAGCTCTTTCGGTGGCTCGGGTGGCTCGTTGCCAACCCGTTGGGGGTTTACCTCGGCGCTTCGGGTGCTGGGGCTCGGCTACAAACTTAGAAGCGTCGGGGGGATTCATCCCACCCGGAATTATATTTTTTTGCGGACTGCTTCGTGTCGCTTGCCCCTCGCTCGAGTTTGTCTCGGGCGCCTTCTGAGCCATCCGTTGGATGGCATTCAAACCGGGACTTTTGAGCCCATTAATGCGGGCTCGAGACTTACCTTTCTCCCACCGTCGTGTCGCCCTTCGCGCCCTCCAATTTCGTTAGGGCTGAGGAGGCGCCGCTCGACTCAGATCCCTTGACATGCTTGCGGTTTCTCGCCGTAGCACCCAACGGTCATGGCCTAGTGTGCCCCTATCGCTTTTTTGGGCGATTTCACCGAGGGGGGACCGAGGAGTTGCCGCTCCGACTCGGTTCACTTGCCATTATTTTGGTTGTCAATCTGGGGGTGATTGACGTTATGGTGGCAGTTTCCCTGAGGCTGTGGCGGTCATGAGGGGCCACATGCCGCCTGGTGGTTGTCATCCCGCGGGAGCTGTCTCGCCCTTATTTTTATTTGCCCCTCGGATTTTCTCCGCATTCGCTCGCTTCCTGTCGCCAACCTTTCCTCTTCGCCTTTCCGTCTTGCACAGCGCCCCATCTTCTTCCTGCTTGCTCTGTCTCTGCCTCGCCATCGCCCCTTTCTCTTGGTGTCTCTGCCGTCGAGGGCAAATGAAAGTTCTGCTTCTTCTCGCACGGCGCATTCTCCCTTCTCACCCAACCATGCCTTCATGGTCAAAGTCGGAGTTCCGGCAGGTCCGCGTCGCTGCTCTCCGGGGCATGGGGTTGTTGTTGGAGCATGATGCGAGTGGCATCCACATCCCCAAGGTGGAGCAGTTTCCCATTCTGCAGGCTGGCAAGGTCGTCTCGCTGGGAGTGTTCACTTGTGCGGGCTGGGCTTGTCGATTCAGCATTTCTTCCGTGGCCTGCTGCATGAGTACGGGCTGCAGCTCCATCATTTGACGGCGGGCGGCGTTCTTCAAGTGTTACTCTTCATCGTCTAGTGCAAGGTGTACATGGGGATGGCTCCCCACTTTGAATTGTGGAGGTTCTTCTTTCGCGTGCGGCCGTTGTCTGATCAAGTCCTGCTCCCGTCCGTGGGGATGCTGTGGGGACCACCTCATGGTTCTCCCACTGCAGGATCACAGAGGGTGGTGCCGTGCGATGCGGCACCCAACAGCACACAAGAAAAGAATAAGAACAAACATACAAACTTTTATTTTACATAAAACACAGCGGAATTCTTTTACAAACTTAATTATACAGCAGAAGTATTATTCATAACTAGTCTCTCATCCTATCTAAGCAAAAGTGCAGCCGTCCAGCCCGGGGACGCTACACACTAGCAACACTCACACCATGATCACGGCGGCGTGCAGGGCTCCAGCTCAGCCGTGTACCCCGACTGGGGCATCGCCTCGTCCTCGGGCCCTTCCTCATAACTCTCACCTGCACACAGCTCAAATATTGCAACCGTGAGCACGATGGCTCAGCAAGACTTAACTGACATGAAACTCTACATGCAGCGATTTGTAATATAGGAAAAAGGACATTGCAACAAAGAAACACCTACATGTTAATCCTTCTTTCAATTTTATTGCAGCAGTTTAATGTGCTTTAGGCAGCCCTCACATCGGAAGTCCACAATCAAACAAGAAACGCTTTCCTCCGATGTGGTTATGCCCAAAGTTGAAAATAAACTTAATGAGATCTACATCAACAGCATACATGGTATGAAGATAAGATTAGCTAAGTGCATCATATTCTGCTGGCTTCTTTCAGTTATTGCTACGTCACAGCACAGTGAACAAGCGGTACTCAAATAACCGCGAGGGACGGTGATTGCAATCAGTAGACACCCGGATAACACGTCACATACACCAACTTTCATAAGTGTGGTGCTTCACACCTTCCTACTCTGTTGTATGCAACAACCTTTCAAAGGAAACCCAAATGCCAAACCGGTCCATCCGTAACGGGCAGGAGGTCCCCGTGTGGAGCGTGTCTGTGCCCACCGGCAGATTTACACCTTGCTACCCTCAACCCACTCTTATAAAACGGTTGGGTAAGCCTCGGCACCCAGGTTAGCCAATTACATCGATTTCCTGCTTATGTCAGTATGCCATCCGGTACTGTTCAAAACTTGTCCAGCAGGTCCGCACACGACTCGGTCCTCAATCGACACCAACAGGGCTACGCACGTGATTCCTCCGCTCACTGCATCCTATCCCCCCTCCTGGGTCTCAGTTTAACATTCTTAAGCCATTCTCTACTCTTTTCCATACCGTGTGATAAAATCTTACCTCGCGAGTAGATTCCAACTACTCAACTTCTACCAAGATCTTAAGAACATTAGCATGGCATTCTCTACTCGTCATGTTTGTAGTCTACCCAACCCTTCATAGGGTTTTAAAATCATGCAAGTGGGGTTTCGAACACCTTAACTCTAATGCAACCATTCAACCTAGATGTGATACAAATGAAAACTTTGCAAAAGGTAATTAAATGTAAACCGGGGCTTGCCTGGTTGCAAATCAAAAGGAAAGTTAGCGTCTGGCGGGAGGACGTCCAACGGCTCCGGCGTGTCCTCAACTTCGGTCACTATATGAAATGTAGCAAAATATATGTATAAGTGCTAGTGATTTATAAGAGATGAACTCCTATTACTAGCTACTGCTCTTTAGGTTCCTTAATTTGACTTGGGATATTTTTCAGTGGATACTAAACTCTATAAGGATGATCTGAGCAAAATTTGGAGAAATTCCATTGGACCTTGTGGTCTCCAAATATCCTACAAGTCCAAGGTTTCTCTGAAATTTGATCCCAAATCTGAAGTTTTGACATGGGTAACAGTGGAACATCTAATTAGCGTAGGTCTCTATGGTTCTAACAAAATTTGTTTCATCATTTTTGGAGCTACCTACAGGGAGATACGAATTTTTGAAGTTGGTGAATAATTCTGGAAAAGTTTCTGTTTAGGTTGGAATTTTCAAATGAAGGCTGAACTTGGGAAGACAATTTAGCCTAGCAAATGAAATCCAATGAAGCTCAAATTTTTACATGAGATCACTAATATTATGAAGAATCTTCTGGCCAAATTTGAGGAAATTCCATAACAGGGATCTTCTGGAAATAATTCCCAAAATTTTAAATTTGATGAATTTTGGAGAAAATTGCAAAGATCTTGAAATCAAATTCTCTGCGTTCTTGCAAAGCACTGACTGAGAGGAATCCAACAAAATTTGTCTCACTAATTTTGGAGCTTTCTACCTAGAGTTATGGGTTTTTCAAGTTTGAACAACTTTCTGTTTAATTTTAGACAGAGCACTCAAATGTGGGGCCCCCTCGTCAGGTATTTCTTCAACCTCAAGTAAGAGACCCCGCGCACACAGCGCCCGATCATGGAGTGTGCCGTTCTCGCTCATTTCTCAACCATTCTCGATGCGGTTTCGTGCTACACCACCCTCAGACCACGACCTAGCAGCCGGGCAATGTCTTGCAGCATGAAAACTCCGGGAAGACCATCGGCACCGGCGGGGCGGCGAGGAACAGCATGTCCCAAGCGTCAACTGGCGAGCTAGGTGCCGTACACTATCCCTAGAGCACGTAGAACAAGATGCTACCAGTAACCCGAGCCAAAAACGTCCGCAAATGGGAGCTCGACGGTGAACCGAGCCGTTTTGGCCGGCGGTGGCGAATTCTGGTCGCTCGGGGTGGAGGAGGGACGGTTTGGTTCATGCTTCGGCGTGGGAGGGTGCTAGGGCTCAAGGTTGCTGTGGTTTGAAGTGTAGAACGGATGATCAAGCGGTTTGGAAGAATTTCAAGAATTTGCTAGAGTCGGTTCTTCACGTGCTCCGGCGGTAGAACGCGAGTTCCGGCTAGTCGGCGACGGGGAAGAGCACAAGGACCACGGGGGGGGGGGGGGTATCTAGACTTCGTGGCACACCTTTGTGTGGTTTTGCTGGTGCTGGGGTGGTCGGAGTCAGCCGGGCGACGCGTAGCCGAGGAAGGCGCGGTTTTGTGTTTCTCGGTCGCGCGCTCGAGCGAGGAAGCAGGCAGAGAAGAGAAGTTGAATTGTGCTGCTGCTTTAGCGCTTGATCACCTCCCATGCACGAAGCTTCCTTCGGGAGCAAGTTGATGTAAGCTGCTCGGTGGAATCAGGCACAGCTCGGTGGCGCGCTGAGTGAAAACAAAGTCAGTAAAGGAAATTGTGTGGCTGACATGTGGGGCTCCTCCCACCTAATTTTCCACTGATATTTTCCCTTTGGTCTCCAAATTAAAAACCTTGCTTCACCTCAAAGTCATGGATTTGAACTGTTTAATTCAACTGAATTCATTTGGGTCAAGGAATTTGAATGGAAATTTCGATTTTGAATTTGAATTTGAATCCCCCTCTTTCCCTTGCTCCAAAAACATAACAAACCAACTCAAATAATTATGAATTTTGGTATGGGTGCTCATTCAAATGTGTAGAACACATTTGTGGAACCAAATTTGCAAATTGAGGAAGTTCGGATTTGAAACCGAAATTTAAATTCAGATTCGAAAGCTTCCACTTTTAATCCCAAACAAATAGTAGAACCCCTCCAAATGAGCTGAAATTTGGGAGATTGAATATTTGAAATATGAAGACCCTAGTTATGAATTTAGATCCCCATGTTTGGAAGTTTTTGGGAAGTTTGAATCATCACTTTGAACTCACAACGTTATAATTCAAAGTTTTAATTCCCCTCATTTTTCCTATGTGTAAATATGCTGAATTCATTGTTAGCACTTTTGGGGATTTACAGGCGCCGTCATCGAACCGCGCCGTGGACGATCGGACTTCATCTATGCGCGCCTGCTTCCTCCCCCGATCAGATGGGAGCGCCAGCGGTTCTACGTCAAGAACGACGCTCCCTCCTTTCCGCCCTTCTCGGGCACGCCTCCACAGGAGCAAGATTGCTGGAAGTGGGAGACCCTGAGGAGGGAGATGGGGAGGCTCGACCCAATCCTTCAACAAGTCCTGGAGCTAAAGAGGGTGGCCTTTCCGGTGCCCATGTTGTTCAAACCTTCATCCGGCAGGGGGTTCTGCCTATTTGGGTCCGCCCTCACACCCTGAACATCTACAGGGGCCAGAGGATCCATCTGGGGAGTCGTTCGAGGAACTTACCCCGGAGGAGGTGTATCGCCGTTTCCAGGCAATTTTGGGGTCGAGCGCCGGCGAGCCCTGTTCTCCCGGCCATCTCCTCTTGGTGCGGCTTCTCCGAATCCTTATGGGCTGTGGGGCATCGTCAGCCTACCCAAAGTCCCTGAGGACAGGGAGAGGCGGACATCACGGGCCACCTTGGAGGCCGCTAAGAAGCAGAAAAGGGACGATGCCAAGGCTCACTATATCCAGCGTGAAAAGAGAAGGTGTGTGGCGCGTGCAGCCGGTGAGTCTACTCCTGAGTCGTCAACAGAGTATAGCACCGGGTCGACGGAGAGTGGGAGTAGCCCGTCTGAGGCTCCACCGCTGCCGCTCAAGGGGTGGCGGAGTGGGCGCCTAGGGCTGCTTGTTATCGGGAGTGGAGGGATGGGGCAAACGTCATTCCCATCGAGCGTCCCTGTGTGGGGCCCGATGCCGGCCTTTCAGGGGCCTGGGCGCCGGGTGTTCAGATTGTCGGGGGGGGGGGGGGGGGGGGGGGGCTGTCCCTTTGAGGGATCATGGCGGATGGGTGGTCGTGTGTTGGAGGAGGGGCAACCAGGTGCGGAGTCCATATCGGCGGCTTTGGTTTGGCGCGACTCTACTTCCTCGGGCGCTCGAAGGTCCAAAGCGGCGACTCTGGATCTCGCTCTGCTGTGTAAAAGTACTAAAAACTTGTAAACGCAAAACTGTAGTTGTGAATAAAGTTGAGTTCATTTAAAGTTTTGGGACATGCAAAAACTTTTATAAATATGTGAATGTGGTCCTGTGCAAAAGGAGTTGAAATCAGTATTTGAACTAAAGGGTTCACTTCAATCATAAGGTGGACATTTCAAAAAGGGAGTTCCAAACTGTTAGTTCAAAACTTTTATTTACAGCGGTCAACTCAAAGATCAGAGGGCATATTCAAATTCTTCAGGTCCAAATTATGAGGGAGACAAATTTTTGGAAAGTTTGGAGATGCTTTGATATGAATATCCAAGGGGCTTATAAATTTTCTTGAAATTTTGAATTCAAATTTGAAACTGAGGTAAAACTTGTCAAATTGCCAAATGGCTTTTGAATTTGAGTTCCTCATGGTTGAAGTTTGCACTGTGCCAAATTTGAGAGATTTTGGAGAGGATAAGAGGGAGAAGAGCAGTGGGGTCCACATGTCATAAGGATTAGACTTACACAGTAAGTAAACACAGAGACTCTGGTTTTTCACTCGAAGCCACCAAAGTCACCCGAGCGCCACCGGGCAGGTCCCTTGCCGCCAGCTCCCAGCTGCTCGAGCAGCGCTGGAAAGCTGCTCGTGGTTATTCTGCACCCTCGGCATCTTTTCTGGACCGAGCTGCTCGTATTCCATTTCCTCCTCACAACCGATCACAGCAGAGCTCACAGCCGCCTCTGCTTCTCCCGAGCACTGGCCCTCCACCTTAGCTCGGTTGGCTGAGCTCCACACAGCGAAAAGTTCCGCCCAAGGGTGCTCTAGCCGGCCAGCAACTTTCCCCCACGGCCCCGACCTCGTTAGCACCGGAAAACAGCAAAAATTCTGCAGCCCTCGGGTGAACGCCGAAAAACTGAACTGGTCGCCGTGGCCAGCCCAAACTAGCAGTGATCACGCCCAAGCAAGTCACCCCATCCGTGCACCTACAAGCCTAGTTGCTCACCTCCAAAACTCAGCCCAAGCCATTGATCACAGAGGGAGAATTTCAAGTTTTTCTCCCGGGCGGCCGAAACTGACCATGAGGTAAGGAATTGCAAAATTCGTCCTCAATTCATGTTGGTTGTGTTTCAAACTCCGCACACAAGTTTTTAACTGCCTAGCACACCTCCTCCATCGATTTTAGACCAAGAAATTGAGTGTGGAGCGAGGAACTCGAGTACTTTTCGAGGGTATACCACTGAACCATGTCGGGTGCAAGGTGCCGATAGGTTTGGAGCTCTCCCCGGCCTGTTTAGACCTCATGTCCGTCTTCTCCATGATTCCCTTGTGCTTTAGAGCTCAAGAACCGACCATTTGGTGGATAAATAATCGTGCACGACCTCGCCGGAGCCCTAGGGTTTGCTGTTACCGGTGCGCCCCATTTTTCGGCGAGTTTCAGCCGCCGGCGACCTCACCAACGAGTTCAGCATGGGGAAAAATGGGGGGGCGGCCAGCAGGGGGTCCGGAGGTGGCCGGGAAGGTCATTTCCGGCGACCTCGCCAGAGGGAGCCGCCCCTGCTCTGTTTGGCGGGTGGCTGGAGGTTAGGGATGATGCGTGGGACCCACTGTTAGCATTTAAACATTTTCCAGATTTTTCCATTTCAGTTCAAACTTTGGAGAGCCATAACTTTGTGTAGGAGTGTCCAAAAATTGTGAAATAAATTTTTTTGGATTCCTCTCAAAGAGTACTATCCAGGGGTGCAGCCCAATATTTATGAAAATGTTTGGATTTGGCTCATTAATTCATTTAAAGAAAATCTTGTATGAATTTTAACAGGAGTTCTGTTAATTGGAAAATTCCCAAATTAGGGCAGAACATTCTTCCAATAATCCTTGAACTCCAGTAAAATTTTCAGAGGCATTGGACTCCATTTGCTTGGCCAAATGTTGTTTGGATCCTCTATGTCTCTGAAAAATGGGAAAATGAACAGATACATTTTCAGACTTTTAACCATGTTTGGAAAATTCATATCTCTGTGTAGGAAGATCCAAAAATGGTGAAACCAAGTCCTATGGACTCATGAGGCTCTCAAGTTTCTGAAAAACCAAATTTGGAGCATGACAAGACACTATAATTGCCATAGGATTTCAGAGAAGCCAAATAGTAAGAAAATTCCATAGGCCACACCTTCCATCAACTTTTTCTGAAATTTTGCAAGCCATACCTCTGTAAGATATATGGTCCACTGTAAAAAATTTCAGAGCAAATTGAGATCATCTTCTCCAGTTTTCTGCTGGTTCTTTCCACTACCTTTCTTATGTCCATTAGATATAACTCTTTGAATTTTACTCCAACCAACATCTACTGCCAGCTAAATTTCCCTGTTTTTGTCCATAAAAGAGCTCTTCACTCACTTTAGAGTTTGGTCTAAACCATTCTTAGTTCCCAAAACACATTTGTTTTATAATTCAGTTACTCCTATTAAAACTGTGCATATTCAGATCGTTAGGAAACACGACGAAGGAGTACGACGAGGAACTCGACTCGGATCAGCAAGTTGAAGATTTAATCATCGCCAAGCTACTGACTATAAAGTAGAACTAAACCTGCAGCAACATAAGGCAAGCCCCGGTTTGCATTTAACAACTTTTAGTTATATTTTGCTTTGTATCACTTTTATAGGTCTAGTATGTATTGTGCATTAGGTCAAGATAATTGATACTCCAAATGCATAGCCCACAAACCCTTGGAGTACAGGGTAGAATAGGTTACCTTCATGTAGTTTCTGCTAGGCTAAAGTTGTATAGGATCCGGTACAAGTCGGGTAGTTGGAAGCTACCCGCGAGTTTAGGATGTGGGTACAGCGGGGTATGATTCTAGAAAATGAAAGTTCTGGAGTGGAAAATGAGACCGAGCAGATAGTAGGAGCAGCAGGACATGGGGCCTGTGTGTCTGTAGCTCTGTTTGTGTCGGTTAAGGACCGATGCGTATGCCGCCCTGCTGAGCAAGTTTGAACAGTACCGGATGCATGTCGGATATATGGGACCCGATAAACCGATGTAACTCGGGTACTCTCGTGTCGAAACTTATATGGCTGTCCTTCGGGGGTTGGTGTCAGAGGTGTAAACCCGCTAGTGGAGCAACTTCGATGTGTTCCGTGTAGTGGCCCTTCTGATGGGTCGGCGCAACTGGTTCGGCATTGTTGTGACGGGTGAAAGGTTGCTGCATACAACGTAAGAAAGAGCTCGCGTGAGTCTTTCGAGGCGGGTGTATGTGTCGTGTATTCCGGGTGTGTCCTGATTGCAATCACCGTCCCTCGCGGTTATATGAGTACCACTTGTTCACTGCGTTGTGACGTAGTAACAACTTCCAGATGAAGTGAAATGAATCATTGCTGTCATGAAGTTCTTAAGTTCATTGTATTGCAAACCATGTATGTTATAGTGTAGAGCTCACTAAATTTATCTTCCACTTTGGGCATCACCACATCGGAGGAAAGTGTTTCTTGTTTGATTGTGGACTTCCGATGTGAGGGCTTCCTAAGGCATAATAATCTGCTGCTATTAAACTGAAAGTAAGGACTAACATGTGTTGAGTACTTCTGGAGGTTTAATCAGAGTTTCGTTTCCTTATGTTTCAAGGAAATAAAGCACACATGACAAGAACCAGGGGTGTGTCCTGAGTCACATGTGTTGCACCGAGTCCTAGTTTGTGTGAGGGTGTTTTTGTTATGTTTCAAACAACCCGGGGGTTTGGGCCATACGTGCATGGCACATTCATGTGTTGCATGCTTTTCAATTTTGTATGGTGTAAAACCCGGGCTGAGGTTGTTGAAAAACTTGTGGCTTCCGGCTAATAAAAGGAGGGGAATGCGCAGGTGTTTGTTGAGCGCCGCCACAACTCATCCGAGCCAATTTTCCATTCGGTTCTCCACTTGTGTTTGGATCTACACCACACCTCTAGACTTCCAACACGATTTGCATCACAAATCAGTGAGAATTCTGTGAGGAAAACACCCAACAATTGGCATCAGAGCCGATTACGTTGCCTGGAACCGTGACACGGCCATTGAGTGGGCGCTGATGTCGCGGAGGAGATCTTCATCGCCAGCCCGACGTTCATGGAGAGACGTCACACCGCCGGGAGGCACCAGCAGGGCAGGAGGAGGATCAGGGGCATTGGTGATTCATCGCATCACGAAGGAAGTCAGCAGTGGTGGTACGTATCCGATGCTCACAAAGACAAACTATCATGATTGGTCGGCACTTATGCGGGTGATGTTGCAAGCGAGAGGCTTGTGGACTGCTGTGAGCCTTGGCACCGATGATTACATTGAAGATCGGATGGCTTTGGAGGCTCTCACCAAGGCTGTGCCACCAGAAATGATAGGGATCATTGCCGGGAAGGAGTCGGCCAAGATTTCATGGGATGCGATCAAGTTGCACAACGTTGGAGCCGAACGTGTGCGTAAGGCCAGGGCAAGCACATTGGGTCGGGAGTTTGATGCACTCAGATTCCACGATGGTGAAACGGTTGATGGGTTTGGTGTGCGTATGAGCCGGATCACATCTCAACTTGCGGCACTTGGGAGTGAACGTTCGGAGGAGGATATTGTCCAGAAGTTCCTTCAGGCGGTACCACAAAAGTTTGAGCAGATTGCGGCCTCCATCGAGACATTGCTTGACTTAAGTGATATGTCCGTTGATGAGTTGATTGGTAGACTCAAAGCTGCAGAAGAAAGGCTTGGTGCAAGCACTTGGGAGGGCAACACACATGAGAAGTTGCATCTGAGTGAAGAAGAGTTACTTGCAAGGTTGTCGACACGTCTCAAGATGTCCGGGGGAACTGTACAGGAACGTCACAAAGACTCATTTGCAACAAGGAAAGATCATGGTCGAGGACGTGGCTGTGGTCGAGGTAACCATGGTGGTGGAAACTCAGGCCGTGGAGTGGCCAAAGATGAGTGCCGCTACTGTGGCAAGAAAGGTCATTGGGCTAGAGAATGCAGGAAGAAAAAGAAGGATGAAGAGGTGAACACAGCTCAAGTTGATCATGAGTTTGAATCCAGCCTCTTGGTGGCGTGTGCCAACACCAAGGCTGATCAAGAAATGTCCCTGGAAGAGGTATGCCTCAACAATGATATGTTACACATTAAAGTTGGAGACTTGGAGGGAGGAGGCAGTACCCGGTGGATCCTGGACTCCGGTGCAAAAAATCACATGACCGGGAAATGGGATGTGATCACAAAACTTGATAACACGGTGCATGGTACTGTGCATTTGGGAGATGGCTCATTGACAGAGATTGATGGCCAAGGAACTGTGGTGTTTCAAGGTAAGAGAGGTGGTCAAAAGGAGTTGGCTGGGGTCTACCTTATTCCTCAGCTCAAGGCAAACATCATCAGTTTTTGACAGCTTGAGGAGGAGGGACACCGAATCTTGATGGTGAATGGTTATGTCAAGATTTGGGATAAAGATGGAAACCCTGTGGCAATGGTGAAACGGGCAGTGAACCGGTTGTACACCATTGATCTTAAGGTAGTGAAACCAAGGTGTCTCATGGCACAAGGGTGCAATGCAACATGGATGTGGCATGCAAGGATGGGGCACTTAAACTTTCGGAGTCTCAGAAGACTTGCCAAAGAGCAACTTGTGTATGGGTTGCCAACCATCACTCAAACTGAGGAGAAGTGTGATAGCTGTTTGGCTGGGAAACAAAGGCGTCAACCATT
Source organism: Neostapfia colusana (assembly GCA_030760725.1). NCBI lineage: Eukaryota > Viridiplantae > Streptophyta > Magnoliopsida > Poales > Poaceae > Neostapfia > Neostapfia colusana. The sequence continues at coordinate 45,122,193 of JASWHV010000002.1, read as the reverse complement.
CCCATGCATGGCAAAGTATCGAGCTGAGAAGAAACTTGAACTTGTGCATGGAGACCTCTGTGGACCAGTGAAGCCAGCAACTCCAAGAGGCAGCAGGTTTTTCTTTCTTCTTGTGGATGATCTCAGTAGATACATGTGGGTGTTTTTGATCAGCACAAAGGATCAAGCTATGAGTACATTCATGGGTTTTCAATCAAGTGTTGAAGCTTAGGCAGGGAGGAAGATTGGAACTTTCCGCACAGATCGTGGTGGAGAGTTCACAGCTCGGGCTTTTGTTGAGTATTGCACCAAGGAGGGTGTTCAACGTCACTTGACAGCTCCATATTCTCCTGAGCAAAATGGTGTGGTTGCGAGAAGGAACCAAACTGTTATGGGAATGGCAAGAAGCATGTTGAAAGCAATGAATGTGCCCGGTTGGTTTTGGGGGGAGGCTGTAACTACAGAAGTGTATGTGTTGAACCGCTCTCCTACTCGGAGTGTTGAGAAAAAGACTCCATATGAGGTATGGCATGATAAGAAACCTAGTGTACATCATTTGCGCACTTTCGGTTGTGTGGCACACGTGAAACAGGGAAGCAAACGCCTTAGCAAACTTGAAGATCGAAGTACACCAATGGTTTTCATTGGATATGAGCAAGGAAGCAAGGAATGGAGGTTTTATAATCCAAACACGGATAGTGTTCACGTGTCACGTGATGCTGTGTTTGAAGAAAACCGCCCATGGAAGTGGGATGCAGCTGAGTCAAGTGAAATGGTGAATGATGAAGATATCTTTCGGGTAGAATATATCTTTCGTGATGAGAACCCTGGTGGAGTGAGTTCTTCCTCTTGTGACACAGGTCAAGGTGACAAAACCCCAGCTGAGGGAGTGTCTTCTATGACACAACTAAAGCAACAAGCATCCAAGGATGTGGAGTTTGTGTCACCTCCTTCCATGTCACCATAAATGGATAGTGAGCTAAAGGAAGCACCACTTCGTTATCGTTCCATGAGAAATATTCTTGAGGAGGTGCCAAATTGTGAACCAGAAGAAGGAGGAGTAGATGAACTTCTTGTTGTCATAGGTGAAGAGCCATGCACAGCAGAAGAGGCCTTGAGGGTCAAGGAGTGGCGCATTGCCATGATTGAGGAGCTCACATCCATTGAAGAGAACAAAACATGGTCATTGGTAAAACTTCCGGAGGGTTATCGTGCCATTGGCTTGAAATGGGTTTTCAAGTTGAAGAAAGATGAACATGGGAATGTCATATGTCACAAAGCAAGGCTAGTTGCAAAGGGGTATGTGCAGAAGCAAGGAGTTGATTTTGAAGAAGTTTTTGCACCGGTTTCCAGGATGGAGTCTGTGAGGATTGTGTTAGCTGTTGCAGCTCATTTTGGGTGGCATGTTCATCACATGGATGTGAAGTCAGCCTTCTTGAATGGGAGTCTACAAGAGGAGATCTATGTCACTCAACCTCCGGGTTTCAAAGCTGAAGGCAAGGAAAAGTGGGTTTTAAGACTTCATAAGGCATTGTATGGCTTGAGACAAGCTCCTCGAGCATGGAACTGCAAACTTGATGAAAGTCTCAAGGAACTCAGTTTCATACGGTGCAAATCAGAACATGGCTTGTACACTAAGTTTGGAGGTGAGGCAAGGCTCATTGTGGGTGTGTATGTTGATGACTTACTGATTGTGGGAGAAAACATGGAGGAAATCAGTCGGTTCAAGGAGAAAATGAAGGAGAGGTTTTGCATGAGTGACTTAGGAAGCTTGTCTTACTACCTTGGTATTGAAGTAAAGCAAGGAAGACATGGTTTTGACTTGTGTCAAGGAGCCTATGCTGCAAAATTGCTGGAAAGAAGTGGCATGATAAATTGTAATGGGTGTGCCACTCCCATGGAATCCTGGTTGAAGCTTACCAAGAGAAATACAGCTCCACTCACTGATCCAACCACTTATCGCAGCATAATTAGTGCACTCAGATATCTTTTACATACTCCGCCTGATCTCAGTTTTGGTGTTGGGTACTTAAGTAGGTTCATGTCAGAACCTCAAGAAGAACACATGGTGGCTTTGAAACATTTACTTCGGTATGTGGCAGCTACAATGAGGTATGGCTTGTCTTACAACCGAGGTGAAGGAAGTCTTGAGTTAAGAGGCTATAGTGATAGTGATTTTGGGGGAGATGTGGATGACAGGAGAAGCACAACAGGAGTCATATTCTTCCTGAGTGAAAATCCTATCAGCTGGTTATCCCATAAGCAAAAGGCTGTGGCAAAGTCCACATGTGAAGCTGAGTATGTGGCTGGAGCAGCTGCAGCAAGTCAGGCTATTTGGCTCAGGCATGTGTTAGAAGAAGTAACAAGAATTCAAGTACCTCCACCAGTGATTAAGATGGATAACACAGCAGCAATTGCTTTGGCAAAGAATCCAGTATTACATGATAGAAGTAAACACATTGACATCAAGTTTCACTTTGTCAGAGAATGTGTTGATAGAGGAGAAGTCATCTTAGAGCATGTTGGGACAAAAGATGAGCTTGCTGATATCCTCACAAAGCCACTGGGACGTACACATTTTCAGGAACTTCGTGAGAAGATTGGAGTTAAGGTGATCAAACCTCAGAAGTAGGGGGAGATTGTTGAGTACTTCTGGAGGTTTAATCAGAGTTTAGTTTCCTTATGTTTCAAGGAAATAAAGCACACATGACAAGAACCAGGGGTGTGTCCTGAGTCACATGTGTTGCACCGAGTCGTAGTGTGTGTGAGGGTGTTTTTGTTATGTTTCAAACAACCCGGGGTTTGGGCCATACGTGCATGGCGCATGCATGTGTTGCATGCTTTTCAAATTTGTATGGTGTAAAACCCGGGCTGAGGTTGTTGAAAAACTTGTGGCTTTCCGGCTAATAAAAGGAGGGGAATGCGCTGGTGTTTGTTGAGCGCCGCCACAACTCATCCGAGCCAATTTTTCATTCCGTTCTCCACTTGTGTTTGGATCTACACCACACCTCTAGACTTCCAACACGATTTGCATCACAAATCAGTGAGAGTTCTGTGAGGAAAACACCCAACAACATGTAGGTGTGTCTTTATTGGATCATATTTTTCCTATGTTAGTAATCCCTGCATGTAGAGTTTCATGGTTAGGAGTGTCGGTTAAGTCTTCCTGAGCCATTGTGCTCACGGTTGCATTATTAGTGTTTTGCGGGTTATAAAATTTACTATGAAGATGGTTGTTCGGTGAGCCATCGGAGACTCACCGGAAACCCTGCTGCTGCACTCATCTTTGTGAAAGCTAGTAAGAAGCGTCCGCGGGCTGGACGTCTTCTCTTTTTCTTAATTAGGACCGAGAGTAAGTGTGTATGTATATTCCGCTGCGTGTACCTTCGTGGTACATTATTTTGTAAATGACACTATCTTGAGAAATAAAAGACTTTGTACTTTATGGTTCTTTTCGTGTATGCTGTTGGGTGCTGCATCGCACGGCACCACCCAATGTTCCTGGAGTGTGGATCCCGGAAGGGGTTCCCCACAGGCTGCCCCCCCCCATTCCTTGTTCCCCGGACAACGCTTCCTCGTCGTGTGGATTGTGTGCCCTTATTGGATGGTGGGAGGTACTTATTTTTTCCTCTTGTCGCATTATCTTTCTCTTAACTTGACTTTCTGATCTGGGCTTCTGCGTAGGAGGTACATTCGTGCGGGAGGGGCTCCCTCGACCGCCAAGGCCCAACCTGAGGACCGAGCGAAGGGGGCTGCCTCGCCGTTGGCCAAACTAGCAGGAGAGGAACCTGCCCAGGTCTCTTGTTCGGCGGCTGTCTCGGACTCCGCTCTCGCCGTTGATGAAGTGGTGGCTGCCGGCGTCATCTCGTGACCTCCGACACCGAGGTGCCTGCCGGCCCCGGGTGCTGGGGTCACTGGTGCCAAAGCCGGTGGCGACCCAGGAACATACGAGTGGGGACGAGAAGGGGACCTTGGTTCCTTGTGCTCCCAACTTGTTGGCATCCAATCAGGTCTCCTGACCGAGTGTGGTTGTCTGGACGCCGTGCTCGGGCGGCTGCGGGAGGTGGCTCCGAGCGGTCTGGTGAGCCTTCTTCTTCTTTCCTTGCAGTTGTGGACTCTTGAGCCTTGACAAGGAGTCTCTTCTTCCTTGCTAGGAGCTCTTTCACCAAGCTGCTGAGGACTCACGGTGTCTTCGCGAGAGCGAGGATCACCGTGGCCGCACAGAGGCTGAACTGGTGGAGGTGCAGGCGGAGCTCGAGAGGGTCCGTGCTGCTAAGAAGGCGACGGCTCGGGAGACTAAGGCCGTGGTCAGGGGGGTGTCGCCGTCTTTCACGGAGCTTGCCTGCCTTCGTGCGGATGCTGAGACTGCGCAAGAGGCTGTGGCTCCGGCCACGGAGGAGCTGTCAGCCTATCACCGGGAGATCTAGGAATCTCTGGTTGTCGTGGAGAGGACAAGGGATCAGATTGCAGGTTTGTCCCTTCCTTCTCCTTTTTTCATCCTTCTGCATCTGTTCTGGCTTGACATCTTCATGGCGTGTCTTGTTGAAACGCAGGAGCGCATTACCTTCTCTGAGGACTTAGCGGAAGCTTGGAGGAAAGACGTCGAAAGTATTTGTGCTCGTCTCTCTACCGAGGAGCAAGCATTAGAGAGGGCTAGGTGCCAGGTGATAGCCACTTGCAATCGGATGCTAGATTCGGTGCTGGCCACCACCTCGGCGGACGTCACCTCTCAGGAGTCGCGGCTCCGGCAAGTCACCCAACGCTTTGTGGCAATTCAGTCGGAGCTCGCCAGCCTCCAGGCTGCCAGGCGGTGGATCTGTGACTTGGTGCTCGGCGACCGGTCCGGAGTCGCGCTCTCCGATCGGCTGGCCAGGGCGCTCGGCGCGGTGGATGATCAGCGACGGGAAGTCATGGGAGCCGGGGTTTTCCGCAGAGCCCGAGTAGTGTTATGGGTCGTGCTGTCTCACTACCCTGCCCATGATCTCCACCTTCTTGGCTTTCGTGAGCCGGTGGCGGATCCTGAAGAGGCTAGGGCCGCGGTTACCCCGTCTGCATTCTCCTTAGCCGAGCACATCCCGGAGGAGGCAATCAAGGGTGAGGTGGACAAGAAGCAAAGGATGGATGGTCCTTCTATGTAGTTTAGGGATCCTCCATAGGTTTTCATTTCATTTTTATAATCTGCGGGGTATACTGGCTCACCCTTCGTGAAATGGAGATAAGCCTCTAATGATTTGGCGGTATTTGGACCTCTGACGGATGGGTAGCCCCTGAGCACCGTGCGAGGGTTGGTCCACTCCTTCTGTTCCGCGGTGCTTCTTCGTGCATATGCTTCTTTTTTCTTGGTAGTCTATTGGTCAACCCCTTTTTATCCGTTGTGCCTCATTGGGACTATGGTCTTTGTTGTGGGTCGTCGCTGTCCCTTGGCCATTGGTCGCACGGCTCGGCTTGGGAAAGAGAGAACACGGGTGTTTCTCTGTTGTGCCTCGTCTGGACCATGGCTTCACTTAGGGTTGTTATTGTCCCTTCACTCATAGTTGTCGTTGTCCCCTTAGCCGTAGCTTGCGTGGCTCAGTTTTGAAAGGGACAGGGGGCCGTCTCTTTTCCATCGTACCTCATTTGGACCATGGCTTTGCTCAGGGTTGTCATTGTCCCTTCGCTCGGGGTTGTCGTTGTCCCATTTGATGTAGGTCGCATGGCTTGGTTTCGAGAGGGAAGGTGCCCCAGGCACTTTGTCCTCCATGCCTCGTTCGGGCTACGGCTTCATCTCAGGGTTGTCGTTGTCCCTTAGCCATAAGTCACATGGCTCAGCTTGGAAAAGAGAGAGCCCGAGCGTTTCTCCGTTGTGCCTCTTCCGGACCATGGCTTCCCTTAGAGTTGTCGTTGTCCCTTCGCTCAGGGTTGTCGTTCTCCCCTTAGCTGTAGGTCACGCGGCTCAGTTTTTGGAGGGAAAGGGGACAATCATTTTGATGTGAGCCCCTGAGGTTTTACGTGGGGCCGCGTGGTGCTGGAGGTCGGGTCCAGCTTCACTGTGAGGGGAAAAGGAGCCGGATCGCTAAGAGTTCAAAACACGAAAGATGGATAAGCCTCGGCGTTCATATATAAACTCCGCCCGACTAGGGGGGGGGGTTTATAAGTACGATTTTAGGTGCACCTATCCTATGCTTCTGAGGTGAATGGCGCCCTTCCTCTAGTTGTTGGGCGGTGTGGATGTAAACCGTGCTGCCTTCGCCGAACCCTCAGGGTGGGCATCGACCATACTTGTGTCCTTCGGGGGATCAACTGGGGACTGGTCGGGAGGAGTTCTTGCCGTTGCTCGACAAGCCGAGCTGGGTGCCACTGCTGCGGCCGCTGCTGCAGCCTGTTCGCAACCATGTTACTCGCACAGCAAGGCATGCAGGAACTTTGCCTCCACCGTGATGATACCCCTGGGGCCGGGCATCTTCAACTTGAGGTATGTACAGCTCAGGATGGCCAAAAGCTTCACGTGGGCTGGCCTTCCCAAGATGACGTGTTAGGTGCCCTCGAGGTCGGGGACCTTGAAAGTTAGGGTCTCTATGCGGAAGTTGGATTCATCCCCAAAAGTGACGGGGAGGTCGATTTTCCCCAACGGCACGGCCTGTTGGCCAGGATGACCCCGTGGAAGGGTGCTTGGGTCGTACGGAGGCTGTTGCAAGGCATCCCCATGGTGTCGATGGTCCCAACATAGAGTATGTTAAGGCTGCTACCTCCGTCCATCAGTACCCTGATTAGGCGCTTCATCCCTAAAACCGGATCCACAACCAGGGGGAGCGCCCGGGTTGTGGAATGAGATCGGGGTGGTCCGATTGGTCAAACATAGCCGCCGTTTCGGACGACCGCATGAAGGTTGGGATGGCGGGAGAAACGATACTGACCTCACGGGCTGTAAGCTTTTGCCTGTGGCGGCTCTCGTAGGCTTGAGGCCCCCGAAGATCATAAGGCAGCCCTCCAGCGTGGGCAAGCTTGGCTCATCCGGCTTGGAGCTTGCCTCGACGGGCCCCTTGCCTTTGTCTTTCGCCGCGTCCGCCTCCGTGCTGATGAAGCGCTTTAGCAGGGCATAGTGTTTGAGGAGGTGCCTTACCGGGTAGGCATGGTTGGTGCATGGCTCCTCGAGAACCCTCTCAAAGTACTCGGTCGGTCCCGTGGCCGGTCTCTTGCGTTCGGGGCGCTCTACGGCCGCGACGAACTCCGAACAACTGTTGGCTCAGAATGGACGCCTGCTGTCGTTCGGTTGCCTCCTCTTGTATCCTTTATGGGGCGGCTCCCTGCTCCTCATGTCGGGGTTCTTCGGCTTTCGCTCCTCACCGGAGGTGTGGCTCGTGGCGATGTCGAGGAGGTCCCTTGTGCTTCTTGTCTTAACGCAGCCAAGCTTATGCACGAGTGACTCGCAGGTCATCTCTGAAAGGAAGGCCACAATGACGTTGGCGTCCACGATGTTGGGAAGCTCATTGCACTTCTTCGAGGAGCGCCGGATGTACTGACGCAGGGTCTCGTCCGGCCTCTGCTGGCAGCCCTTGAGGTCCCAGGAATTACCAGGATGCGCGTAGGTCCCCTGGAAGTTATCGACAAATATTTCCCTGAGCTCAGCCCAGTTTTGGATGCTATCATGGGGAAGGTACTCGAACCGTGCACGCGCTGGCTCAGCTAGGTAGATGGGGAGGTACTGGATGATGATGTAATCGTCCTCCGCTCCGCCGGCTCGGCAGGCGAGGCGGTAGTCCTCCAACCATACGTCGGGGTTGGTTTCCCCATCGTATTTCCCGATGGTTGTCGGGGCCTGGAACCTTTGTGGGAAGGGAGTGCTGCATATCACCTTTCCGAAGGCTTTTGGGCCTGGGGGTCCAGTGCTTAGGCTCTGTCCTCTCCTGCATCCATGGCGGCTGGCCTCTCAAGGCCCTTGGGGATGAGAGTTGGAAGGCGACCTCGAGGGGCCTTCCTGAGTTCGCCGCTTGGCTTCGAGAGTCCGGTGGAGGTCGGAAGTTCCCAAATGCTCACGAACCGAGTTGTGTGAGGGAGTTTGATGATCCGTCCCTTTCAGGTTGGGTTTCTCGGCTCGGTGTGTGGGTCCCGGAGCGGTTCGTCCCACATTGGTTGTACCTGCTTTGGCTGGGGGCTGACGAGCCCCGGCCTCGGGCGATGGAGTTCTCAGCCTGCTGAGCGATGGCTGAAGCCAGAAGTTCCTGAAGGTCTAAATGAGCCCTTCGAGATTCATGGTCGGCGGGCTCTGGCATGCCGCGTAGTATGGCAGCGGCAGCTTCCACATTTTAGCTAGCCCTTTGGAAGTGCGGGGTCCGGGTAATCGCCAATGATGTCGGCCTGAACCTGTCGAGCGCAGAGGTGTACCGTGTTCGAGCCTGAGCAGAGAGTGGGTTGAGGTCGGTGGGACCTCGAGGCGGCACGTTGCACCGCGAGCTGGTCCGCCAGCTCGTGGTGTCGCGCCTCTGACAACTCAGGGTGGCCCCGGGGGCTTGCAGTGGTTGGAGTCGCCAGCTGCGAGGCGTCAGCCGTTTCGGCGATGTGGCACTCGCGGGCAGGGTGCTCGCCGCCTTTGGAGTCGTCGCTGGAGCTGGCATCAAACTCCAGAATGTGATGGAGGTATGTCGGGGCATGACCGATCATCACCATGAACACTGATGGTGGAGCGTCGTACGCGGCGCCTGAGTTGGTGGAGAGTCAGAGGGTGCCGAAGCTGTTGGTGAAGAAGTCCAGACTCCAAAAACAGAGGGCCTGGTGGGTCAGGGCAAAGTTGGGTGCACCCTCACCGCCCGTGGTGGTGGTGAACTTGAAGTCGTTGAAGGACATTGTCGCGCCGGGTGCAAGAGTTGGTCATGAGGAAGCCATCTTGGTGGTGGGAACGGAATGCGTGGTAGTCCCCCTACCTGGCGTGCCAAATGTCGGTGTTTTGTAGTTTTCGACTAGTAATTGTATGTATCGCATGTTCTACCTCAAGGTGGCCTAGCTAAGAATACAGAATGATTTATCCTGGTTCAGGCATGAGTGCCCTACGTCCAGCCGGGGTGTCTCTCTTGCTCTTACTCAAGAATGGGAAATGTTCTTACAAGTGTGAGAGCCTGCCTCCTCATGTTGACAGGCACCTCTATTTATACTCTCTCTTTCTCTCTCCCTGTCTCCGTATCGTGGCGGGGAGACAAGTCGTGGGCGCCGATATGGCCGGTCCTGTCATACTTCTCAACAGGGTACTCGATGGAGTCGCCACTGTCGTAGCCTGCCTCTTCACCTGCTCCCGTCCCGTCATTGGGGAGTAGTCAATACCAAGGTGCACACGCGCCCTGCATTCCGCTCCTCTTCGGTCTCATCGGAGGTGACGTACATTCAATACCGGAGCCAGGCGGGTACTCGATTACCCTCACTCGGCAGAGACGGTGCCTGCTCCGCATTGAAGGCCACCTGCTTTACTCCTACTCGAGGTCGGGCTCGGGCCCTTCCTCTGGGGCATCGTCCCATTTTGGAAACGCCTCGAGGGCGAGTCTTGCATCCTGCCCAGGGGTTGGCCCCGAGCTCCTCGTCCTGAGCTTGGGCTTGGGCCCACATCATTATCCTTCATGGGTTGCCCTCGCACTTTCTCCGAAGGTCTGAATACAGAACCCCGTCAACCGTCGTGCTCAGCACATCGGAAAACCACCAGGAGACGAGTTTGGGCTAAGCTCATGCATGGTGCAGTACTTTGCAGTGGTCCAATCTAATTGGTATGAAAAGCCCTGTATTTCTTTCATTAATTCCTTAAAGTTAAAGCTTTGGAATTAATTTCAGAAGATCCCTGTTATGAAAAATTCCAAATCTTGGCCAGCATGTCCTTCATAAATCCTTGTTCTAGTGCAGAAACGTCTGCTTCATTGGACTTCATTTGCTATGCTGAATGGTGTTTCCAATGCTTATGTCTCTGAAAATTGCAAAAGTTACAGTAAGCAATTTCAAGGATGTCAAACTTCTAAACTCCATAACTCTCTATAGGAAGCTCCAAAAATCATGAAACCAATTTTCACAGACTCAGAATATTCTAAACTTAACAAAAATTAAATTTGTAGAATGACAAACCCCAAGAATTTCCTTAGTAATTCAGAAAACTCAATTCACTTAGGGAATTTTGAGGACACATCTAACGTCAACTTTCTCTTAATTTTGGCCAGCCATTTCTCTGTAATATATATATATATATATATATATATATGAATTTCTGTAAAAAATTCAGAGGCATTGGAGGTCATTTGATACTATCCTCAGTCAATTCTGTTCTGGTTCACTATATGACATATTCACTAATCATGTGCATCTTAATCATGTCGTTTAGTAACCGAGATCGTGGAGACCCCGGAGCCCATCGAAACCATTCCTCCGGGCACTGAATTTGACACCTCGCAGCAGCAAGGAAAGGCCCAGCTTGCATTTAACAGCGTTCAATTCAGTTTTCATTTTGTATCACTTAGATTGTGAAGTCTTGGACTGTGCATTAAGTCTAGTCTGATTTTATACCCCAATCGCATATCCAAATGATCCCAGGGAGAGTGCTGGTAGAGGTTAAGTTATCAAGTATTCTATGCCATGCTAATTACTGTATAGGATCCAGTACAAGTCGAGTAGTTGGAATCTACTCGCGAGATTAGGAGATGGGCTACACACGGGTTTGGTTGAGCGGTTAGAATCATTTTAATCTGTAAAATGTGATCTTGTGTGCGTAGCCCTGCCTTGTCGATCAAGGACCCTGCCGTGTGTGGCCCTTTTGAAAAAGTTTGATTGTACCGAAGGCATACAGGATATATGGGACCCCGTAAACCGATCTAACTTTGACCTATGGGCGTCGAGGGATAGCACCCCGATTTATAGATGTGAGTTGAGAGCAGCAAGGTTTAAATCCGCTAACGGGCATAGAGTTGCTCCGTGTAGGGACCTCCTGCTCGTTTCAGTGAGACCGGTTCGACATTTGGGCTGTCGAGTGAAAGGTGTCCTGTACGACATAGGTTGAGTGTGCCATCGCAGCTCCGTGTAGTGGTGTACGTGACGTGCTATTCTGGTATCCCTGCAGGTATATATCGAGCCGATTCACCGTCCCTCACGGTTATGAGTATCGCTTGTTTACTGTGATATCATGATGTATACTGCTGCTATGACTTAATTGTATTACCACCAAATATTGCTCACTAAATTTCAGATTCTTCAACTCTTAATCTGCCGCTAAAACTGTAATTAAGGATGAACTGTTAGGCGTGTCCTTGCTGCAAATTAACTGTCCTATTTGTCGGTTTATTCCTGCATGTAGAGTTTCATGTTTGGGTGAGTCGGTTAAGTTTTGTTGAGCCTTCGTACTCACGGTTGATATTTTAAGTTGATGCTGCAGGTGTTGAATATTTTGATGACGAGTACGAAGAAGGGTTCACAGCGGAGGCCTAGCCCCTTTCGGGGACTACGGCTGACTGGGAGCCCTGCACGCTGCCGTGAAGACCCGTGCCTGCAGCTAGTGTGGCCTGTCCATAGGGCTGGACAGTCGACTTTTGCTTAGCTTAGGCATGAAGCCAAGCATTTCTTATCTTCCGCTGTAGTTATGTTTATGTCAATTATTTGTTAAACTGAACAAGTTTCTATCCCTTTTATAAAATTTCAGCTAGCTTTTATGTAATACGTGTTTTACTATGTGTGCTGTTGGGTGTCGCATCGCACGATATCACCCTCTGCGATTCCTAGAATGTACGGACCCCGGTCCGCCACAGCCTGGTATCAGAGCCGCATTGGAGATAGCACACTAAATAAGGATCGTATTACAAGAAAAACTTGGAATACAGTAAGGATATCGTACTAGGCCCACATAAGAACTATATTAGCCTGAGTTATTAATGTAGCAATACTAACATACTTGTTCTTGTATTCAGTAACGACGCACCTACGCTCAAGAAGAGGTAAGGTATGTCACCGAAAGCGGTTCAATTTCGGTTAGCTATTTCATGCTAGAAAAGTAGCATGAAATGTTTCATTCAGCAATGAACAGAAAGTGAATATGTTTTCCAAGACTCAATGTCTTAGAGACATATGAATTGCACTAGCCTCCAGTGCGCAAACCGAGGGCAAGAGGAGGAGACCCCATTGTGTGGTTTGTAACATGAAGTATGTTCTTTAGGACTCTTCATGTTCTCTGGGGCATACAAAAACGCTAGTCCACTGGTGTGCTTAATTGCAAAGGCGTGGAGCCCTCCATCGGGTGGTGAATAACCCGGCCATGTACCTTGAGACGTGGCTTCACTCAAGGAAGACCGGTATGGCAATGATACGGGGCGTACTATGGACCTACCTGAGATTATGAACCTTTGGGTGCTTCTTGCTGGTACACTGACCACATTAACGTATTGCGATAGAAAACGGGTGCGAGTGACTGACCTTAGTGCCACCTATAAGACGTAATTCCGGTGTAATCCGGTTAGGATTTTCTTTTGCTGAGGCAACGTAGTACCGACATATATTTTACGCTGCATTGACATTGTACTGCACTTGACAATTCTCTTTCCTATGAGAAATGACTCATGACTTAACTCTCAACTAAAACTGGAAGTTTTAAAACAAGTAGTAGTTATGGGACTCTGATTTTCAACTAAGATTCGAATTTGAGTATAGGGAAACTTCAAAAATTTTAAAAACCAGATTACACAAAGGATGCAAGCACTTAAGTTTTTTCTCCTTTTTTTTCTTGTGCGGCTTTTCTATCTTCTTTTGCCTTTTTTCTTTTGTCTTTCCTTTTTTCAGAATGTGCTGCAAAAGAAGAACACAATTCAAACCAATCAGAAATATCTCGTTGGTCTGTCACAGATTTTCTGCTCAATCTTTCAGGAACAATTAGGCATCCTTAGAGGCCCCAAATCAAAAAACTTACAACAGCAAGATTTATATCTATCTCTCCTCTTTTTAACTGAAGTATATAAAAGACCTATTTTTTATCAGAACAATACGAGATATTGCCCCCGAAATACGGACAGTTCAGAAATTCTAGATCAAGAATAGATTCAGATCTAACGCAATTTTGACTATGATAAAATTATTTTATGTAAAATATATGAATACAAAAGTTGTAGATTGCGTATCAAGCTTTCCATAAAGTACAAGAACACAAAAATCCGAGTTTGTATGAGCAAAATATGATAGAAATACTAAACTGGACAGAGATGAATCTAATCTAGACGTGATGACGTGATTCAAAAGGATGAATCGACACAATGCAAAACTCAAACTAAACCAAAAACATTTTCTAAACTAGCAATATGACTCAACCATGGACACAAAATCAACAAAACCAATCTGAAAAACAAAGTTGCAAAGGCTCAATGGTGATTTGAACCAAGTGATGAACAAAGATCAACTAAACTACATGTTTTTGTGGCTTTTTTGTGGACTCTAGGTATGAAAACAAAACTAATCTATTGGATAGATGAAATTACCTAACAGGCAACCTGGAAGCTGATACCAATAGATGATTAAAAGAGTATATAGTAGGCCCAATATTCTGATAGGTAATGATAAGTCAATTTGATGGAGATCTCGATGTTGATAATCCGAAGCTCTCGAGGAGAACACAAACAGCCCCAGCAATCACAATGGAGTGTTCTTTGGACATATCCTCTGGTCCTCGACACCCCTAAGGCTTCCTCTGAGTAATCCTTGAACCTTTCCATGGATCCTCTGTATTCAATTGTTGTGTGTGAACTCTAATGATTGCATCTTGTATGTTCAATGGAGTGTTTTGTATATCTATAGTAGTGATGTCCTCATCATCAAGCATGCGTCACCTAAATACTAAGTTCCACTTAAGTTTTGGAGAGTTTCAAACGGTTTTTTATTTTCAAGTTCCTCGAATGATAACTCTCAATCACTCATATATTTGTGTATGGAACTTTCCTCACCAAGGCAATGCCTCTTTTGATCCTACCTCTAAGTATGATCTTTGTGGAGTTTGGTAGGGACAAGAGTAGGCATATTTGCATCACATATTTTTCTAAGTCAAAAGAGTAAGCCTTAGGAGAAAACAAATCATACTTTAGACTAAGATGTGCATGTGTGATGGATGATATATGGAGGTGGAAGATGACTCCTTTTTTGAACTCTTTTTATTGTAGGGATGAAACATGGCTACTTATTTTCTTTTTCTTTCTTTATTTTTTCTCATGCTCATGTATTATGAGCATGCATTTTATTTTTCTTTTTCTTGTAGCCATGTCTTCTACTCTCTTTTTTTTTCAATTTATTCGAAGAGAGAGTATTTGACATGAAAATGTTGAGTATCCTTTGTTGTGCGGTGGTATGATTGATAGATTTGCCAACTTCTAGTGTAGAAGTTTAGCATGTGCACGTGATATCTTGATCATAGAAGTATGAAAAGAATCTTACATAGGTCTATACTAGTTTGACTAGGCTTAATGTGAAAGCAAATAGCATATGCATAAGGTTTATCTATTGATAATATCATATGTATCTAGTAGGAAGTTTCAATCAAGTGAGGAAACTTTCAAATTTGAACCAATTTGTATTTCTATGTATAGTAGGTTTCACTTTGATTAGAATTTAACAGCTCTAATTGCTATATCATATCTCACAACAACCTAGAATTAGATGTAAGCTTATGCTACCCACAAAGTTTGAGTTCAAGGTAAAATACTAAAAAACAATAAACTCTATAGTTGGAGAATACTAAGTTGGATACTTTGGAGTAACGAAAAATAAAAAAGAGCAACTATTCATCATTTCAACTTAGCAAAGGTATAATATTCTTACCGCACATCTTTTATCCAATTCAAATCCTATCCTAAGTTCTTTTTTAAGTGCAAAGTGGAAAGCTAAATTATATGCAAAAATGCAATGTGATACAAGTTATCTCAAGTGGGGATCCTCCCTCAAGCTTGTTCTTCATCAATTTCCGTGATAAGAGTTAAACCCTTGATGACGGAAATAGGCTAGTCGATGAGTCTGTTGTTGTTGCAGCGTGGCATTTACGTTGTTGAACTGAGTATCGATTTGTTGCTGCTAATTATGGGTGCCTTGAATGTGATCTTAAAGTGTGTTGGGGATGTCTGTCGTACTCACTTTATGATCTCCCATCCTTGAGTGAAATCTGTCTTACTTGGCTAAGGTCACGATAACCTTTAACCAAAAAGGAACGTCAGGCACTCATCGGTGGGGGAGGCAAGCTGCTGGAGCTTAAGTTGGAACTGTATGGTTCCTATCCTCCTCCAGTGGCCCATTGGTCACTGGATGCAGATTGCCATGATGATCCTCCTGCCTCATACGGTTGAGGTTGGGTCCATCCGGGTGTATCCCCTAATGGGTCCACTTCCTCTTGTATTCATGGGCAGGATTATATCATGGTGGCATCGCCATGGCAGCATTTCTTGTTCGACTCCTTATGATCCTGCCAGAAACATTACTCCTGCGGGCTTCTTCAAGAGGTCTAAGAGCAATGTTTAGCTCCCAACACTTACATAAATGAAGACAAACAATAAAGATCCATCGGGTCCATTTTTTAGAATGTGTGCTTGAACAAAATAATCCTCATTTATAAGATAGCGAGCTGTTGGGATATGAGCAACAGATGCATTTTATAAAGATCCTATTCTTATAGCATGCAGGTGACTAATGATGTGCACTCTATAGGACCCATGATCTTAAAATTTTATAACCACTGATAAATCATAGACTTAACATGAGCAATTTTTATCTTTTTAACCATGGCAAAAAGGATCCTTGGTTCATCTTCTGAAACAACCCTAACATCACCTCTAGGGAACATAGTCATAGCCATCCATCTACGCATGAAGCATAAAGTAGGATTTTTTAGATGGCTATTCCTAGGAGCCCTACATGCTACCTCATTAGTTATTTCTTGCCAAAATCTTTGTTTATTAAATTTAGGCATAGAGTCTAAATCTAGTAAATAATGCCTATGGAAACCTAGGTGCTCACTTAATTCTTTCAATGAAAGAAAGTATTCTTTTTGGAAAAACCTAAAAGAAATAACTTCATTTCCATGTGTAAGGGTGCATAGGAATTGAATAGTGAAGAGGCCTGAACCATCCTCATCAAATAGAGCAAAAATATCCCATCCTAATGCATGCCAAGCAGTAAAGAATTCAGATTCCATACCTATTTTAGAGAGTACCTCGGGATCATTGGCCTTCGTGTGAGACAACTCATGATCTCGGATGAGGTTTTAGGATTGTCGCTCAACGTCTCTTGCCATGTCGGGGTCATCATCATTGAGAAGTTGGGGTGTAGCATCTCCTCCATCCATCGAGACTTCGTCTTGCACATTTCTCCACCGTGCAATTGGTGTAGTCTCGGAGGAGATGTATGTGCTAGAGTCCTCCATCCAATGGATTGAGCTTGATAAAGCACCCTTCTTCTTCCCAAAAAACCACTTCATTCCTTTCTTCATTGCTGCCGAATTGTGAGAACAACAAAATAAAGCAAAACTCGAATAGGTTACGTTAGTGAATCCAAAATGAAGCCTTCAACGAATTGCCTTGTTTAGCTTAAGAGCAACTTGTAAATACAATCAAAGCAAATATTTTTGGTTTGGAAATGAGAGCGGTGTGTCAATGAAGAGTAAGAAAACAACATGAGCAAAAATGTAAGAGTGTTGGAGAGATGCTAACAAGGTGAAGTGAGAAGGAACACTCTCACCTGGGTACTAATTTATAGTGTTTCACTCCCCAACGTTCACAATAAAAAAGGAATATAGCCGCTGGAGGAGGAAGGGCCAAAATGGCTCTTCCCCCAAGCTGGCCCAACCAGGGGTTCGGCCGCATTTGAATGTGGCCCCCTAGTTCCCTTTTTGCATGTGGCTCTCCAACGGCTATATTTCCATCCGTTGGGTGCAATGGCCATAAATTTCGCTCAAAAATTTATTTTCCAAATAAAACCTTTCTCAAATCCAAATTTTCAAATAAAATATTTGGTTGATAATATAAAATTCTCAACATTCAAATAAAATTCAAACATGCTGTGGAGAACACAAACTAAATAGGGGAAAATCAAATTGTGATGGAAAAGAAAATATGAGATAACTACCAATTAACCTAATGGCAAACTATCATCCAACTTTTTAAAGTCCGATGAGAGGGGCTTTCCTCCGTGCTGTTTAGCTTGATAGTTTCACATCCAGTCCCAGAGAAGAAGACTCGAACGACTTCTCTTGCTTCTTTGCCATTCTCGTCTTGGTGGTTTTGTGGACTCGGGACGTTGAGACGGCTCTGGCTTCCCTATCAAATTGAATTGTGTTCTTAGGAATAGAGACTGTGCATCCTCATAAAGTAATTTTATCATGAAAGCAATGAGGTTGTCCAATGGCGGGGGTGTCACTTCAACTTGATGTGTTTGACATTCGGGCCATACTTGAATTTGATCATGGAGCAGAGCTCCCTCCTTGGCCGAATGTCAAACTTTTCTTCCTTGCCATTGATATGGAAGCGGATTTCTCCGGCTCCCACATCAATGTGAGCATCCATGGTGCTAAGGACTGGTCGCCCGAGAATGAGCGGCGTTTCCTTCTCGTGTTCCGTATCAAGCACCACGAAATCCACGGGGATTAAACAGTTCTTGATTCACACCAGGACGTCTTTGGCAATCTCCACGGGACGGTGGACCGAAAAGTCGGCTAACTGGAGCTGCATCGGCATTGGTGATAATGCTATGAAGTTGAGCTTGTCAAAAACCACCTTTAGCATGACACACTTGTTCCAAGGACACAAAGGGCCTTGTCAAAGTGTTGAGTCCCAATTGAACATTATATGGTGGGACACCCTGGATCTTGTTTAGCTGCTTCCTTTTCTTGTTGAGGGTACGGTGGGTCACGAGTGGCTCTTCCTCCTCTCGTGGTCACCGCATTGACATTTTCTATGGGAGCTTCAGGATGCCCCAGAATCTTCCCATTATCCGATGGTGGAACTGCAGCTGCCAGTTAAGCTGGTTGAGTTTCCAACATCTTATTAAAGCTCAATTGATTCCTGAAGGCCGAGGATGACCCTTCTATCTTTGGTGTTGATACTTTCTTAGGTCTTATCATTAGCCGATAACTTCTTTGACATAGTTTCATTGATCTTCAGCTGGCTAATGGCAAGTTTCTTCAAGTTGAGCTGATTCCCATTGTTGCCATTGTTGTAGCCCCATTGAATGAAAGAGTGTGGTTGACCCCATCCTTGACCTCCTAGATGGTATCCATTGTTGTAGTTTCCATTGTTACCCAAGTATAATGCATCTTCACGGGTTTCTAAGCAATCACTCCGTATATGACCCGTGTTGCCATAGACTTCACATGTCATGTGAGCATCCAAAGCCTGGGCGGTGCCATACACTTCTCCAATGGTTTGGCAATCCAATTTCTTCATGAGGGGATTTACTTTGGCAGCGATCATGTCCACCACTTTCAAGGTGTGCATGCTTCGCTGACGCGATTGGAGTCACTCGTCGCTCCAAGACAATAATATTGATAAGCTTGCGCATGTCTAGATCATGTATATTTTCCAATGGAAAATATTCCCTTCAGATCCCTGAGCAAGGCTTACATTTAGAGGATACAATCTGTAAGCATTAATAGAGAAACAACTTACAGCACTAGCTCATGGAAAATCTGCACCGCGGAACAAGTAGAGACAACACAAATCTTCTCCGAGTATCATGCCTATGTGGTCAGCCACGGTGGTGACCTTCCAGGTGCAAAGCTCATCCTTTGGTGTGCTGCAGGCGGCCACGATTGACCGTCAAATCAGGACAACAAGGTTCGAGATACCTGCAGGCTCCATCTCAGTATTTAATATCATAACATCAGTGTGTGGTCTGGGTTCTATGACCCATATGTTGTCCTGCTGCTGAGGATGATCACCGGGTGGAAGCGCACCCTCAAGCAGTGGATGGGCGTTGGCGTGTTCTTGTGCATTGTGTCGATGGCGGTGGTGTCAGTGGTGGGGCCTCGCCGACGGGGCCTGCGGCGAGGCAAGGAGCCCTGCGCATATCTGCGCTGTCGTTGGTGCCTCAGTACATGCTCTCTAGGGTCTTCGGTGCGTTCGGCGCCATCACACAGATCGAGTTCTACTACATAGTACGCATCCCCCAAGCACATGGGTAGACTTGTGCGTGTGCTACTATTCTTTGAGGCCAGTGATGCAAGCATTGTGTTGACAATAATTTTGAAGATTATGAAATAGATCATAACACTCATGAGGGGATCACGACACTGGGTCAGGCTGTCAACAAGTTAATCTTTTGGCACTGACACGACATCATGTTGGACTATGAGCCAATGTCGACCATCATCGCATCTCGGAAGACCTCAACCCCGTATTCTACGTCGAAGGTTCACGAGCATCCACTCCCGCTATCTCCTAGCATGTTTGATAGTAAAGATAAACAAGAGCAACCATTTGAACAACAGGTTGAGCTAGTACAGGAGCTCGCTGAAGAAGTTGAACAACAGGTTGGAGAAGTTTTAGAGCAGGCTGAAATCATCCAACTTCCAACAACTGCTCGTACGACAGTTCCATGCATGTTTGCTCATAGAGAAATAAGGAACCTTCAGAGTCAGTGTCAAAGTATCTGGAAGCAATGAAGAAAATAACTTCAACATCTCATGCTTCATATGTCCCAACAATACAAAATAACGATACGTGGGAAGAAGACGGGGAAGTTCATACTCGGGAGTCTTGTTTTCTTAAAAATGGGATCCCTATATACAAGAAATGGGACGTCCCTCGTGGATTTTGTGAATGGAAGCCGATCATGACAACGGTACTATTTAATATGATCGTCTTTTTCCTGTAGTGACAAACAAATTTTCCCGGTCAGGAGAATGAACAAGTGGTATATGATGTGCAGCACAAAATATGATCTTTCGAATGTCACATTTCGTGTGCCAGAAGAAGCATTTTGGTGCGGAGGATGAAACAATAGACAAACAATTTTCTTTGAAGATCTGTGGGTCTTGTTCCATCGAGGAATGCTCAAAATCAACTTGTTACTCATCTAGTGCTTGTAAGTGTCTCCAATCTTTTGTACTTGCTTTTCTTACTACATGCATACATTACATGAGATTATAACCATTCCGGACTTATTCCTTAGGATGCAATACATGGATAACAAAAAAGTAAAGGGCAAGACGGGTATCCTTCACCTGATAAGGATTGCCAAGTCTAATTTTGAAATGAATGTGAAGTGGGATTCACCCCAATACCGGCACATGACACGAAAAGAATTTGCAAAGACAATCAATGATACGATAAAGAAAAAAGGATGGAAGTGGGGGCCTACATAGGACGAGCCATGCATAACTGTGACACCCTCATTTTTGGTTTCTGCATGTATTCATGTTTCATGTGGAGAAAACATTTAAAAGAAGTGAGAATAGAGAAAATATCAAAAAGATAGCCAAAAAGAGCCGAATCCAGTTCACAGAGAGCGTCGAAGACAACTCCCGTGGCCCGCTGGCCACGTGGCGTATTCGGAGCTCATCCCTGCGAAAGTGGGGAGAGGTCCGCCGCTAAACTGGCTACGTGGCAGGCTCGGGGCTCATCTCCGCAAAGGGGGAGAGGTCCGACCCTGTGGTACACGTGTTGCCCCCGGAGCTAGCCTCTGCGGAGAAGCGAAGGCAGTCCCGCAGGACACGTGTCACCTTCGGAGCTATTCACCGCAGAAATCAGAGGACCAGTCGCGCGGGATACGTGTCGATCTCGGAGCTCACCTTCGAGAGGTCCGGTTCTATTGGACACGTGTCACCACCGGTGCCTATCTCCGGGAGGTCCATCACTGTTGGACACGTGTTAACCTCGGAGGTCATCTCTGAGAAGAAAGGAAGTCTGGCGCTGTTAGGATACGTGGCACACCCGGAGCCACCTTCTGAGAGAGAGGGAAGGTTCGACACTGACATGTGGCGTGCGCGGAGCCAACACCAAATAGAGAGGAGGTCCCGACCGCCAGGAAACGTGGAGCACGCGGAGCTCACCTCCGAAGGAGAGGGAGGTCTCGGAGCTTCTGGATCTCATCACCGCAGAAGTAACGAGTTCTGGAGTGGTTTTGGATTCTGTACGCATGGAAATACCGGTACGGAAAGGAAACCGACATGAATTCCACAAAGTTACCGCACCAAATCAACAAAAGATAAGTTGTTAAGATTCAATGACAATTTGAATAGGACTCTTATTCGAAATACAATCAGATTAGGACTCTTCTTCTCCCGATTATAAATAGAACCCAGAACCTTTGACCGAATCCACGAACTTCTTTTCCAACTCCTGAGCCGACGACTTAGAGCCCTAGCCCCAACTCGTCGAGTAAGCCCATCGCCGGAGTTCTGCCCAACGATCTGTCTTGCTAAGAGAAGGTCCCCGAGACCCAGAAGAACGTAAGGTAGGTCTCCAATACTACCTTACAACGTCATCGCGTTTTCTTTGCATCTGTTCTTCGATTCCTTTCGAACAGAAGCTTTTTCGTCGACAGATAAGTTGCTATTTTATCATGGTTTTGATAAATAACTTTGCTTTCTGCAATGAGCCTTTTTATACCTACCTTGTTATGAGCTACATATCATATTTTTCCGCACTTGCTGAGTACATCATTGTACTCAAACTTGCATTATTATTCCATCATCAAGCAACAGGAGAAGATTACTATAAAGACCATGTGGAGCATTAGGTGTGTAATCTGTTCTCAACCTTGCCTGTGGGGATGGAGTAGAGATGGAGCCGCTACTGTTTAGATTGCTTCCGCACTAGTTAGAAGACTTCCGCTGCATAGAAATAAGACTTCCGCTGCATAGAAATAAGATTTCCGATGTTAGACTAAGACTTCCGCTGTGAGCATGAGTCCAAGACTCATGAGACATTGTAATAAAGTCTGTTATTCGTGGTTATATATATTCTGAATTCAATTTGTGGAACATATGTGTATGTGTGATGAACATCCTGGGCACACATATGCATCAGTTCTCGGTTCTGTGGTTTTCCACAGAATTGAGGGCGTCACAGATTGGTATCAGAGATACGGGTTGACGGTAGGTTACACGCTTAGATAGATCACAAATTAGTATCCGACACAGATTGGTAGCTAAGCCACGCCGACCATAGGATGCAAGCCTAGGCCATAGTTGGATCGCAGATTGGCAACACCCTAAGCCATATAGGACCCCCATTGAACAAGACTTGAATAGGAGTTGTGTGAGCCCTTGTGATGATTGTTGTGATTGTGTTCTTAGTGTGAGTTGCGGGACGTCTCAAAGCTTTGTCCGTATCGACACATAAGTAGAAAAAGGTGTGAAATGCCTCGGCACTTGTTCACATCCTCATATGGGCTAATATATATAGTCCAATCCACCTTGATGCATATAGTTAAGGGGATCTATCTAACCTTCTAACCTTCTATTCTATTTCGTTCTCTCTCACAGATGGTGAGAGGAAACGCCGGCCGAAGGAACGTCCGTGACAACCAAGAGGATGGCCACGATGAAGTTCCTGTTAACGCCGAAGCTGATGAGAACAACCTGGAACGGTTGATGGCCATGCAGAATCAGCTTATGCAAACCATGATCCAAACTTTGGGTCAGTTGCAGGCCAACAACAACAACCCTGTTCCGGCACCACAGCCACCACCAGTGCCGGCTCAAAACAGACTGGGAGAGTTCATGAGGACTCGACCATCCACCTTTGCTCAAGCTAACGACCCCATGGAGGCCGACGACTGGTTGAAATCCATGGAGAAGAAGCTTGCCATAGTGCAGTGCAATGACCGAGAGAAGGTTCTTTTTGCATCGCACCAACTCATGGGATCTGCCGCTGACTGGTGGGATGCCCTATGTAACGCTCATATCGACCCGTAAACGATCACTTGGACTGAGATCAAGGAGAGTTTCCGCTCTCATTACATCTCTGCTGGTGTAATGATGCTCAAGAGACAGGAGTTTGAAGGTCTCCGCCAAGTACAGAGAAGCGTGAATGAGTATCTCAACAAGTTCACACAACTATCTCAGTATGCCCCCGAAGATGTCAACTCAGACCAGAGGAAGCAATACCTGTTCATGAGAGGATTGAACAATGAGATTCAGGTTCAGCTCCTCAACAATGACTACGCGAGCTTCCAGAAGCTGGTTGACAAGGCTATAGTAGTCGAAAGCAAGATCCGAGATATCGAGCGAGAGTGCAAGAGGAAGATGCCATAGCAGCCCCAAGGGAGCAACGTATGAGCTCGGTACATACCCCCGGCCACACCGCAGTATGGATCGACCGCTCCTGCATATCGCCCTAGTCAGCCATCACCGCAACGACCCGTTGCACAAGCACATCGTGTGCCCTTGCCACCTATGCCCCGACCCAACATGGGCGCTCCTGTTCAAAACCCCCGCCCCAACGTACCTAATGCCGTAGGCAACAGGGCATGCTTTGCATACGGGGAAACAGGACACTTCGCGAGCCAGTGACCGAGGAGAGGCCCTGGACAGCAAGGCAACGTGCCCAAGCAGAACCCGCGACCAAACGGAGGGGACAATCAAGGAAACCGTGGACAGCAGAACTATGCTTGCAGCAACGTGAACCATGTCTCTGCTGAGGAAGTACAACAAGCTGAGGACATCGTAATTGGTATGTTCTTTGCCAACTCCAACCCAGCCACCATCTTATTTGATTCTGGAGCATCACATTCTTTCATATCATCCAAGTATGTTGCCAAGCATAATCTACCCATATCACACTTAAAATGTGCTATGTTAGTTAATTCCCCCGGTGGAGAGATGAGGACTAATATAGTATGTCCGAAAGTAAGCCTTAAAATAAGGGGGGTAGACTTCCTTGCCAACCTCATTGTCTTGGACTCCCAAGGGCTTGACATAATACTTGGGATGGATTGGTTAAGCAAGCACAACGGGGTAATCCAATGTGTTGAAAGAAGCGTGCAGTTGACAAATGAGCACGGTATTCGTGTCGAGTTTGAGTCAGCCCAACAAACAACTGAAAGGGCAATTTTGAACCACGTCGAAGGAACTACATTGTACAACATTCCAGTGGTTCAGGAATTCACCGACGTATTCCCGGAAGAGCTTCCAGGTATGCCACCTGACCGGGACATTGAGTTTGCCATTGATTTGGTACCCGGAACTGCACCCATAGCAAAGAGATCCTATAGGATGCCCGTTAATGAACTAGTGGAACTCAAGAAGCAAATTCAGGAGCAGTTGGAGAAGGGTTTTATACGTCCAAGCTCGTCATCATGGGGAGCTCCTGTGCTCTTCGTAGACAAGAAGGATGGGATCCAAAGGATGTGCGTGGACTATAGGTCTCTCAATGAGGTGACAATCAAGAACAAATACCCTCTGCCCCGTATAGAAGACCTATTCGACCAAATGAAAGGAGCCCGAGTGTTCTCTAAGATTGATCTTCGGTGAGGATACTTCTAGCTGAAGATTAAGCCCTCCGATATACCCAAGACTGCCTTTCGAACACGGTATGGTTTGTATGAATATACCGTCATGTCTTTTGGGTTAACAAATGCACCCGCATACTTCATGTACCTTATGAACAAGGTTTTCATGGAGTACTTGGATAAGTTCGTCGTGGTCTTCATCAAAGACATTATGGTGTATTCAAAAAGTGAGGAGGAGCATGAAGAACATTTGAAATTGACCTTGCAGAAAATGCGTGAGCATCAATTGTATGCCAAGCTTAACAAGTGTCAATTTTGGATAAAGGAGATATCGTTCCTAGGCCACATTATCTCCAAAGAAGGAGTATCGGTTGATCCCGGAAAAGTGGGAGATGTTCTGCAGTGGAACTAACCGCAAAACCTGAGGGATATTCGGAGTTTTCTTGGGATGGCTGGATACTACCGACGCTTCATTAAGGACTTCTCTAAGATAGCAAAGCCTATGACGGAGTTGCTAACAATGGGAAAAGCCTTCCAATGGACACCAGCATGCCAAGAAAGTTTTGAGGAACTCAAGAAAAGGCTAACCACAGCGCCGGTTTTGGTATTGCCGGACGTGAGCAAGAGCTTTGACATATATTGTGACGCATCCAGACAAGGGCTCGGACGTGTGCTCATGCAAGAAGGACAAGTGGTAGCCTATGCCTCACGACAATTAAAGAAGCACAAGCTTAATTATCCTACACATGACTTGGAGATAGCAGCAGTAGTGCATGCATTGAAGATTTGGAGACATTATATCCTTGGTCATTGATGTGAGATCTATACGGATCATAAAAGCCTCAAGTACATATTTATAGAAACGGACCTGAATTTGAGGCAACGTCAATGGTTGGAACTCATCAAGAATTACGATGTTGGAATCAACTACCACCATGGTAGGGCCAATGTAGTAGCTGATGCATTGAGCCGGAAGGGAGCATGTCATCAACTCACGGTTCGGGAGCTACCACCCGAACTATGTAAGGAGTTCGAACGGTTACACGTCGGATTCTTAAACAACATGGAAGTGATGGAGATCCACTCTTCATTGGAGCAAGAGATAAGAGATGGCCAAGCAACGGATGAGGAGATCAAGGAAACGATCCGACAAGGAATAGAGAAGGATTTCAAAGAAGATGGGAAGGGTACGCTTTGGCTAGGAAAAAGGATTTGCGTGCCTAACATGAAGCACATCCGCGACATGATATTAAAAAAGGCACATGATTCACCCTACTCCATACATCCCGGAAGTACCAAAATGTACAAGGATTTGAAGACTTGTTATTGGTGGGATAGTATGAAAAGGGATATAGCCGAATACGTTGCCCTATGCGACACATGCCAATGGGTGAAGGCCGAACATCAAAGACCCGCTAGATTGTTGCAACCCTTGAAGGCACCCGAGTGGAAGTGGGAGGACATTAGTGTGGATTTCATCATCGGATTGCCACGTACTCAGTCGGGTTACGACTCCATTTGGGTTATCGTGGACCGATTGACGAAAACAGCCCATTTTGTCCCTGTAACGGCCAAGTACAACGTTGCACAATTAGCCGAGTTGTACATGGAGCAGATCGTGTGCCGTCATGGAGTCCCGAGGGGGATAGTCTCAGATCGAGGTTCTTAGTTTACCTCTAGATTCTGGTGGAAGCTACAGAAAGCTATGGGTACACGACAGGATTTCAGCTCCGCCTATCACCCACAAACCGATGGACAAACCGAAAGGACAAACCAAATTTTGAAGGACATGTTGAGAGCTTGCGCCTTGACACGTGGGCGTAGTTGGGATAGGAGTTTACCATGCGCCGAATTCTCCTATAACAACAGCTATCAAGCTAGCTTAACGATGTCGCCTTTCAAAGCATTGTATGGTAGGCGGTGTAGAACGCCGCTGTTCTGGAACGAGACCGGAGAGAACCAGGTGTTTGGACCCGAAGTGCTACAAGAAGCTGAAAAGCAGGTCCAAACAAATGCAGAACTTAAAGGCTGCTCAGTCACGACAGAAAGGCTATGCGGACAATAGGCGAAGGAAGTTGACTTTCGAAGTAGGAGACTTCGTATACCTTAAGGTATCACCTATCCGTGGCCAACGACGTTTCAACGTCAAAGGCAAGCTAGCACCCGCTACATCGGACCATTTAAGATTTTGGACAAGCGAGGAGAAGTAGCCTATCAACTAGAGCTCCCAACATATCTCTCCGACGTACATGACGTGTTTCATGTATCCCAGCTCAAAAAGTGCCTGAGAGTACCAGAGGAGCAAGTACCAATGGAAGAGCTTGAACTTCAAGAGGACCTGACTTATGCGGAGCACCCTGTCCAAATTTTGGACGTAAGGGAAAAGGTCACAAGGAACAAAGTAATCCGATGGTGCAAGGTACAATGGAGCCATCACACCGAAGTTGAAACCACATGGGAGCGTGAAGAAGACGTCAAGGCAGAATTCCCTCATCTATTCTCTACCAACAATCTCGAGGGCGAGATTCAATTTAAGGGGGGTAGATTTGTGACACCCTCATTTTTGGTTTCTGCATGTATTCATGTTTCATGTGGAGAAAACATTTTAAAAGAAGTGGGAACAGAGAAAATATCAAAAAGATAGCCAAAAAGAGCCGAATCCAGTTCACAGAGAGCGCCGAAGACAACTCCCGCGGCCCGCTGGCCACGTGGCGTGTTCGGAGCTCATCCCTGCGAAAGTGGGGAGAGATCTGCCGCTAAACTGGCTACATGGCAGGATCGGGGCCCATCTCCGCAAAGGGGGAGAGGTCCGACCTTGTGGGACACGTGTTGCCCCCGGAGCTAGCCTCTGCGGAGAAGCGAAGGCAGTCCCGCAGGACACGTGTCACCTTCAGAGCTATTCACCGCGTAAATCAGAGGACCAGTCGCGCGAGATACGTGTCGATCTCGGAGCTCACCTTCGAGTGGTCCCGTTCTATTGGACACGTGTCACCACCGGAGCCTATCTCCGGGAGGTCCGTCACTGTTGGACACGTGTTAAACTCGGAGTTCGTCTCTGAGAAGAATGGAAGTCTCGCGCTGTTAGGATGCCTGGCACACCCAGAGCCACCTCCGAAGAGAGGGAAGGTCCGGCACTTACACGTGGCGTGCGCGGAGCCACCTCCGAATAGAGAGGAGGTACCGACCGCCAGGATACGTGGCGCACACGGAGCTCACCTCCGAAGGAGAGGGAGGTCTCGCTCGCTTGACACGTGGCACAACTAGAGCTCGTCTCTTCGGAAAAGGGGATACTAGACCCCAGTGGACACGTGGAGCTTCCGGAGCTCATTACCGCAGAAGTAACGAGTTCTGGAGGGGTTTTGGATTCTGTACGCATGGAAATTCTGGTACGAAAGGAATCCAACATGAATTCTACAAAGTTACCACACAAAATCAACAAAAGATAAGTTGTTAAGATTCAACGAAAATTTGAATAGGACTCTTATTCGAAATGCAATCAGATTAGGACTCTTCTTCTCCCGATTATGAATAGAACCTAGAACCTTTGACCGAAACCACGAACTTCTTTTCCAACTCCTGAGCCGTCGACTTAGAGCCCTAGCCCCAACTCGCCGAGTTAGCCCATCGCCGGAGTTCAGTCGAGGAAGATTGCCAGAAGAGTGTCCCAACGATCTGTCTTGCTAAGAGAAGGACCCCGAGACCCAGAAGAACGTAAGGTAGGTCTCCAATACTACCTTACGATGTCATCGCATTTTCTTTGCATCTGTTCTTCGATTCCTTTCGAACAGAAGCTTTTTCCTGGACAGATCACTTGCTGATCGGTTTGATCTAGATCTAAAGACAAGGTCATTTTCACGTCCACATTTGATCCGAACACCTCTGTTCATCACAAAATCCATGCAAGCCATGCAAGAACACGTACAAACTAAACTGCATCATAGGATTAACATGCATAAGCATCATCGCATCTAGTTAAAGTTTGTGCATGATATTGATTGTTGTAAATCTTGTATGTTCGTGATCATGTATAGAAGGACAAGCTCAGGGAGCCGTTTACGACGGACTACAACAACAAGATTTTGAGCAACCGGAACAACCAGAACAAGGCAAGTGCCCCTTGACCATATTGATCCTATGTTTTTGGAAACTATTTTGTTTTGCGAAAAGGTGTGTGTGTGTGTGTGTGTGTGTGTGTGTGTGTGTGTGTGTGTGTGTGTGTGTGTGTGTGTGTGTGTGTGTGTGTGTGTGTGTGTGTGTGTGTGTTGAGTCAAACATGATGGGAAACCCTTTTATAGGAGTTTACTAGTTTTGGTTGAACCACCCTTATTGCCAGGGAAGTTTATGAGTCGGGTATGGTTTTTACTTTTATGCTTCGCTAAGTCCATGGGATTGGGAAGCGAAATTGGTGTGTCTAGCTAACTGCACTCGTAACGATAATGAGAAACTGATGTTGTTAATGAACATGGATCGGAGGGAGATCTAGGCAAGACTGGGTTTGTCAATGAGGTAGCATGAGATGGTGGTTTACTTGCCGTAGATCTAAGGACCGGTTCATGCGAGCACATGCCAGGATAACAGTGCCACCACAAGGCCAAGTATGGGTGCGACTTAGCTGACTAATTAGGTAAGTTACTAGATTGTTATGGACCGTGGAAGGCGTGGGGAATGGGAGTCGAGTGAGGACTGCCCTGGGAACTGCATGGCACAAGAGGGGGCCCGTGGGTGGGAGAATTGGAGATTCTAGCCTGCCGGTGAAACCTTAGTGAGTCCATACATCTAGTAACCCCTTTGTAAAGTCTATTTTGTGATCTCTTGGCCATACACCGACGGTTGTGTACTGGTATAATGGAGGTTCTGCAGTCGCCGACAGGTGCCAAAATCACAAACTTGTGAGTAAAGAGGTGCAAACTCTGTAGAGTCTTAAAACTATCATGATAGCCGAGCTTACGGTCACGAGCGCCTAGCCAAGTTCCATGATTAGTTGAGATGGTTATTGGGTATGGTCTTGGAAGGTTTGGTTTTTGGTTTACGGGACTGTTGAGTCCGGGTGATGAGGTGGGTAGCATGACTGTTGAGTCATGGCAACGAGGTTGGACGGTGTGAGACGAAGTTGTTTATGAGGTGAAATGGTAGCGAATACGAGATGGTATTCGTGAGATGGTAGCGAATACGAGGAGGTATTCGTAAGCAAAAATGAGGTTGATTGATGTCTGGATGGGACATGGAAGGTAATGCACATAATGGAGGTATGATTGGTATTTTAATACATGTTGGGATTACATTCACTTAAAGATAAGTTGTTGTTTTATCATGGTTTTGATAATTAACTTTGCTTTCTGCAATGAGCCTTTTTATACCTAACTTGTTATGAGCTACATATCATATTTTTTCGCAGTTGTTGAGTACATCATTGTACTCAAACTTGCATTATTATTTCCATCATCAGCAACAGGAGATGGTTACTATGAAGACCATGTGGAGCATTAGGCGTGTAATATGTTCTCAACCTTGCCTGTGGGGATGGAGTAGAGATGGAGCCGCTACTGCTTAGATTGCTTCCGCACTAGTTAGAAGACTTCCGCTGCATAGAAATAAGACTTCCGCTGCATAGAAATATGACTTCCGCTGTTAGACTAAGACTTCCGCTGTGAGCATGAGTCCAAGACTCATGAGACATTGTAATAAACTCTGTTATTCGTGGTTATATATATTCTGAATTCAATCTGTGGAACATATGTGTATGTGTGATGAACATCCTGGACACACATATGCATCAGTTCTCGGTTCCGTGGTTTTCCACAGAATTGAGGGCATCACAATAACTTTGTCAAAGATGGCAAGGACCTCATAAAGGCTCTGTATCACTTCAAGTAAGTTCGACACATGACATTTAAATAGCAATTATTGTTAATCATTAACTTAACACGTGTGCTTGTAAGTGTGTAGTAATTACTATATTTGTATCTTCATCCGGCCAAAGGATGGTTCAACGACGGTATTGTCCTCGACCGATTTCAATCCAAACAGATACAAAGATTTCATTAAAATTTTAAAAGAAGTATGGCTATTCTATACTTTTATATACACATGTATAAAGGTTGGCAATTCTTATATCACGTTACTTATATGATTGTGCTTGGGCGTTCTATTGGAGACAACTTGGCGGTGAGCAACTTGTGCATAGGACCATATTGCACGTAGGGACATGTTTTCCTTGTACCAAGCAGCCTTTTGGTAGTGTCCTCTGCGGATATTATGTCTACAAGAATCTTCTATCACCGGTGGATATCAAGTGAATCATGAGGATGTAAGTTATCCTTACTATCAATATTGTATTTTTTTACTTTTATGTTATATTTTCATTATCACTATCATATTCTAATGCTTTTATTATGTTTTCATTGTCACCAACAAATTCTGTTACTTATATTATGTTTTTATTGCAGTACATGGACGTGATCAGAGATTGGCCTGTTCCTAGGGATATGGTTGACAAAGAAGTCGATAAGATTGTGAGTGAACTATGTGTGTTCATGCGTCGCAAAGTTATACACTGAAGAGGGTTGTTCTTCGACGACACAGGTCCACATACCGATGTGCCTGAACTTTGCAATTATGATCATGCAACTAGTTTTTAGAGAAACTTGTAAAATATGTGTACTTGTGAATTACGAATTGAGATATACATGTACTTGCATTGTATGTATATGATTGACTTATATTTTATGATAGGTGTGTGATTGTGTATTTAAATCTGAGCAGATGCAAATTATGTTTGTGTTGTTTGTATTTGAATTTGAGCTGGAAACTAGAAATAACAACATGTAGTTTTATATAGGGTATATATCTTCACAGGTGGTTCTTAAATACGAACCACCTGTGATAAGAATAACATGTGATAAAAGATTATTACAGGCAGTCAGTTGCGAAGAAACGCATGTAATTAATTTTTTCACAGATGGTTATGGATAACAGAATTGCATGTGATAATCTATTTTCACAAACGGTGGGAAAAAACCTCCTGTGGTATATAAATTTCACAAACGGTGATTTATAATGTGTTGCCTGTGATAGTTTTCACAAGGGATCATTTATAAAGTGCCACATGTGGTAGTCACTTTTCACAAGCGGTCTGTTATAAACAACTAACTGCTTGTGATAGTCATTTCACAAGTGATCTTTTATTAAGAGCCACCTATGATATTCCACTTTGACAGGCGGTCCGCGTTTAGAATCACCAGTGATAAAACATTTTCACAGGCGGTCTGTGATGTAGAACCGCCCGTGATAAAATATTTTCACAGGCGATCTGCAGTTTAGAACCGCTTGTGAAAATTATTTATCATAGGTAGTTTTTCCTGCCGCCTGTGATAATAACATGTTTAGAGCGGATCGTGAATTTTTTTATAATAATGTGATTGTCAAGCTCGTGAGCATTGTCATCAGCAAGGGTGGGGCGTCGCCTTGGATCCCTGATGACCTGAACCGGAGCAGTTACCACTACTACTACCTCTTGTTGCTCGCATTTCATGGCGCCATCGACCTGCTCTACTTAGTCGAGTGCGCTGATGTTTTCGATTAGACAACACAAAACATGTCGTTGGAAACGGGTGATGATTTGGCAGCAGAGATTGTAGAGTTCCAAGGCTAGCTCATTCATGTTGGCATGGCTACCATGAAAAGCCAGCAGTATGTTGTATGCTTTACCAAGTTGTACCTTTGTCTTTGTGGACCTCTAGTGAAATTAAATTGTGGACAAAATAATCTTTATTTGAAATAAAGGTCATTTTCTTATAAACAGTGTCTTTTCACTATATCTTTAATTGATTACATATGCCACATTACAAACAGAAATGGAATTCTTCCTTTTGCTCTAAAATTTACCAATAGCACTAAAGATGAGCTGCACATTATGCTGGTAAAATATCCAGGCACTTCGTGAACCAACTCAGCGAAACCATAAATCTCTCCAAGCGCAAACTGATCAGTTTAAAGATGCGATAATAGACAACGGCCAGAAATCATCGTCTATAAGGACCAAACCGTCATCTATAGCTTATAGACGACGGTATATGCTTATAGACGATGGTTTATGGATGTCTACGTTTTTTATCATCTATAACGTTATTGACTACGGTAACCGTCATCCATAAACTATTTGACGACGGCCGAAATTAGCTGTCGTCGATAAGTGACTCCCCCCACGTGGCAGCGGGGCAAGCTTATCGTCGACGGTGCCAGGGCACCGTCGATGATAAGGTACAGTATCGACGATGGTAAAAGGGTACTGCCGTTGATACTGGACACTTATCGACGACGGTGTCCCTGGCACCGTCGACGATAACTTGCCAGTATCATCGACGGCCGCCAGAGAACCGTCGTCGATAAGTTTTGCAGATTTTTTAAAAAATAGAAAATGCTGCCCTGGCTTCGAGGCCAGCCCTGGCTCGATGGCCAGATCACACAGGTAGAAAAACATTACACAATATATCACATGGCACCGCAAAATACATCACATAATATATCATTGCACAATTCTTCATACATCGATCACACCGCACATACTACACATCACACAAGCCAAGATTGAGAGGAGGGAACTCAGCTTTTTCTCGCAATTGATAAAACTCTTTAGTCCTGCAGGTAGAAGACAATACTTTACAATAGCATCCTGTAAGAGTACAACATTCAACTTTACAACTTTAAGATTACAACATTCAACTTCACATCTTCTAAATAAACATGTAAACAGATTACAACATTCAACTTTGCTTCAAATTTCACTTTAAGATCCCTAAATACCCATATGCTCAATAGGCTGTCCTGTGACAGTTCTACAATGCTGCAGTTTGGTGAATGCTCATGGTGGGTAAGGGAAAATACCATACTGAATTATCAGCAAGCGGTGAACAAAACTGTACAGGACTTGGAGCAGGAAGCTGAAGGCTTATACCAGGATGAGAGGGTGTTCTTGCGTGAAGAGAAAGTTGGTTCAACAAATGAGACAGTGTATGCGTAAGCTGAATGCAGATTTGTTCAGCAGGGCAACCAAACTATGTATGTCAAGCCAACGACGATTCTCGAGGTATGCTACAATGGAGGGTGCTCTGGCGGAGAGGGCCTCACGTTAGATCTTGAGGGCAAGCTCCATTTCAACGGGGGGGCAAATGCCACACCTGATGTTGTGACGTCGGCAATGAAGGGTGTTCGCACAGGAGAAGGAGACGCTTGGGTGAAGAGGGAGTCGCTGACGTGAGTTGTATTTCGATTCAATATTACGGAGTGGGCCGGTGGGCCGTGCGTGTGGGCGAAGCCCTTTGTAACAAGGTTAAGGTCTCGTTCATGGACACATTCAAAAAGGATCGAACAGAACAAAGAAAGGGTTGAGGCTATCACCTTCTTCCTTGCTACCTCGCCTGCCCCGTTCATTGGCGGCGATCACGTCTGAGCTCACGTCGTCGGTTCGGCAAGCCGGTGGCCAAGGGCCGTGACAATCAAGGGGGGAGGGGGCGTGGCCGACGAGGGCTCAGGGCGGCGGGGCAGCCTACGGCCGGCGGGCAACCGACGGCCGGCGGATTGGCGGCTACCAGCGGGGCGGCGCTGCATTCAGGGGCATCCGGGGGGGAGGGGGCGCGACCGACAAGGGCTCAGGGCGGTGGGGCGGCCTTTGGCCGAAGGGGGCCGGCGGGACGGCCGCTGCCGGCTGCTGGCGGGGCGGCCCTGGGGGGAGGGGGGCGCGGCCGGCGAGGGGCAGCCCGGGGGAGAGGGGGTGTGGCCGGCGAGGGCTCCGTGCGGCGGGGCCAGCGGGGCGGTGCCGGGCATGCACGGGCGGAGAAGGGGAGGAGGGAGCGAGGGACACGGCGTACCTGAGTTGTCGGCGGCGGTGACACAGTGAGAGTGAGAAGAGTCGGCGGCGGCGAGGGTGAGAGAGAGAACCGAGGGGCTGGCCCGAGTTTATGGGGCCTTAAAGACGACGGTGGGTTTACATCGTCATCAACAAAGCTTAATTGATGACGGTGTAGGTCAACCGTCGTCTATAAGTTCCCGGGAAGGCCCCGGTTACGGCTCATATTGACGAGAGCCATTATTGTCGACGGTGGACCATCATCTATAAGGCCCGAGAGCTTATAGACGACGGTACTAGGTCAACCATCGTCAATTAATGATTTATTGACGACGGTGTTATCCATCCGTCATCAATATTTTTATTGACAACGACCCGTCGTCAATAAATCTGGCCGTCGTCCATTGTCGTGATTACTGTAGTGTTTGGAACCTTTCTTTTCGCTTTGTATGTTCAGAAGAATAAAATATTAAATGGTAGGACCAAAGTGGAAGTAATTAAGAAAATGCATAAAAATCAAAATAAATCAAGTAAATGCTAAAAGTGTAATAAAATATTTATGAATGGAATTGTCAAATATTTTGATCTGAAAATTGATATTATGCAGGAAAAATACGCTAACTTGATTCTTAAATTGTTTTCACTAGGATAATAATTTTAGTTTAATTGTAAACTAAATTTCTTATCCTAGCGGATCAACTTAAGGAAAGAAAATATGATGGGAAAGAGTATATTGACGTATGTGACAATATGGTGGGAGGAGAATTCCAGAGACATTAAAAATAATGTAAATAGAAGCAGAGCACGTTAAGTGGAGAAGCACAAACCACATACTAGTACACGACTCTTTCTATATGGTACATCCATATACTTTACAAAAACATATATAATCAGCCCTCGTATGTCAGCTAACTATATAATATATGTTGTTAATTAGTTTAACCACGACAAAACACTGAAGCAAAGCGGCAGTAAGTTCAGTTGGGTATCAGCTTGAAGCGAGGCTTGGAAAACGCCGGAGTTGGGTCGTAGCGCCCGTAATCGTTTGTCTTAACCATGTCGCCTGAAGCTGTGGCTACCGTTTCATATGCAGCAGCGTAATGTTCCTGAATTAAGACCATGTGAAATGAATAATGCGATTATTTTCTAACAAAACATCCCATCGCTATTGTAGGGGCGCCCAAAAAATATACTAACGCTAAACAACAACGTTAAGTGAGTCAAACGCGCGCTGTGGAACAGGCCCTAAACAACAGAACTTGGCACTAAGATATTTGCGGTGGTTTGTCACTGGATAGGATAATCAAATTTCTTAAACTGTATGTCACTCTGGAGACCTTTGTACTAAATTCAGAGTTGGATCAGCATATTTGACGTCTTGAGGCTTCAGGTTCCTTCTCTTCTAAATCAGCATATAGAGCTTTCTTCTATGAGCCCATCACATTTGAACCATGGCGGCTCATCTGGAAGTCATGGGCTCCACTTAAATGCAAGTTTTTCCTGTGGTTGGCAATTAGAAACAAATGTTGGACTGCTGACCAACTTGCCAAAAGGGGATTGGATCATCCAAATAGTTGTGTTCTGTGTGATCAAGAGGAGGAATCAGTCCAGCACATACTCAAAACTTGCATGTGTTTGCTAGACTGTTCTAGCAGAAGCTATTCAGTCCTCTCAATTTTACATCACATATAGCCTCATAATACTGAACATAGCTCTGCAGATTGGTGGAGTAATAGCATTAAAAAGGTTGCGAAGAAGCAAAGAAAGGGGTTAACACCCACATCATTTTAGGAGTCTAGATGCTATTGAAAGAACGAATGCTTGTGTTTTTGAAGGAGCCTCTCTAAGCATTCAATCAATTCCGAGTAATCTAAGATTGAGGCACAGGTTTCGTCTTTAGCTGGAGCGTACAAACTTCAGGGACTAAAATCTAGGTTGCCTGGATCATCATGGTTAATGTTTTTTTTCGGTGTTGTGAGTTTCCTGTAAATAAAATAAACTTTAACCTCTCTTACTATGGTCCAGGTAAGAGAGGTATTGTACAGACCTTTTCTATATAATATAAAGATATGCTACTTTCCTGCGTGTTCAAAAAAAATACTAATACGAATTTGTAAATCAAACAAACTTATCTTTTTGGCTCTTAAAAATTCTCTTATTAACTACTCTCGGATCCAGCAATATATCACAAACATACCTTATTAGCCTTTCCATGGGCCAGCTCCCTTCCTCCTGAAAAAATCATCTTGGAGGATTAGTTAACAAAATTCATAAGTTTTTTATCCTTTTATGTTGTAGACAGCTGCATGGAAAATTTAATACAGATTCCCAACAGGCCGACACCATATATTGAATATGTTGTATTGACAAATCCATGATCATTCACCTCTTTCTCCTTACGTACTTCCGAAATAACCCAGAGAAAATTTAATGATGGAATAGTAAAACCGACCTGATGCACCAACGGAAAACGCTGACACAACAAGCAGAAGAACAATTACTGAAGCCCACTCTACTCTCTTCGAGCTCATATTCGTGTTTCCTGGATCTAATCCTTCCGGTTCTTGCATAAGAACAGTGTATATCCAGGTTTATATAGCTGACGACCAGTGCTGCAGTGTCCAATCTCAGGACGAATGGTGCACTCAAATTCTCCATATAATAACGGAAAGCAAGAGGTCGATAATGGGCACTTTGCCTCCACTGTTTGTGTGTGCTCAAGTGCTAGTGGGGGGCTAATAGGCTACCATCTCATGGCGGGCAAAAGGAACGTTGCGTTAGTGGAGCGCCTGATTGCTCCTGTTTTTTAAGGTGGTGAGCTCCTTGTCTACCGACGGAGCAAGTGACAAGGGGCCATCCGGCAAGCACCATGGAAAAGGGGGATGCCAGACAATATGCAGTGTGGTTTCCGAGTCATTGAGCAGAATTAGTGATTGCACTTGTGTGTGCGTGACAAAAGATTCGGTTGGGCTTCATACGCTAACCAGTTTATGCCGAAAATGAGCATCCGTAATAAGACAAAAGGTTTCCGTAGTTGAATGGTTTGCACCATCCTAGAAAGAATAAAATTTGGGACTCTCTAGATCACAGACTTCTGAAATTAGACTTTATTTCAGACGCCCATATTTAAACCCTGATTAACAGTCCTTACAATGAACAGTTAATTCTTATAATTAACAAAATTAAAATTATTTATGATTTATAAATTGATAAAGTTCATATGATTGATAATTTTATAAATAACATAATCTTTACAAGTAACATATATAATCAGTAAAACTAACAATTCTTCTTCCTCGCTGTTGGTCGCCCCGCCGCATCGAGGCTCCCCTGCAACCGCTGGCGCCAGTGCCTGAAACCCTGTTTCGGCATGAAATTTAGTTCTGCTTTTGAATTGTTTCAACGGGTGAAAGCGTGACAACGTCAACTCGTTAGCTGCAGGTGCTAGAGAACATCATTCCAATAACCCAGAAAAGCAAAATGCTAGCATAATACAGATAACACTACATTACAGGTATTTTGCTTACACTACTTCGTTTGTTTTCACAGAATACTCATGCAAGTATGTGGCACAATATAGTAAAGTTGCAACTTAATGGAATTATGTATTTATAGTTTTCTAGAATACAAAATCATATATATATATATATACATATATATAAATGCCAACATATTAGTGTTCTATTTTCAGCCCATGCGGCTCATGTGCATTGCGTGATGATTAGTGCCATATTTGTGTTTTAGACAGGTCCTGACCAACACATAAATTATTACGCTCCAAACATAGCATATTCTGATTTAGGGCGTGTTTGGCATGGCTCCACTCTATCGAATAGCAGCTCTGGTCTAAAACTCTGGGATGGAGCAATTTTGCTGTGGTGTTTGGCTAGAAAAATATTCTCAGCTCTAGAAAAGAGAGTTTTGAGGGTGTAATACTATTTGTACCCCTGTTATGCTGATTGTATGTATTTTGATAATAATAAAGTGTAAGTAATTTGAAAAGATAAAAATTTACATTATTTAGGAAAAAAGGAGATTTTCCTAAACGATGGCGTCCTTCTGAACGACACCGGTTTGTGGAGGCGACAGCATTGGGGCAGCTCGGCACTGCGGTAAGATGGGCGCGACACTGCACCGACGGGCGGCACGGCTGGGAGGGCCTAGGGCGGCCAGGCATTGGGGCGGCGGTGTAGGTTTTCCCAGGGGCACGGGTGCAGAGGGAGCCGGCATGGGTGGAAAAGAAAAAGAGATCGAACTGTTTTACTTAGCCAGTGGCAAATGCGGGTAAATACTTCCCAACTTCGTGTCTAGTTTCATAATCATTGGTTTTGGAGGAAGCAAACATGTGCTCCTAAAAAATAAACTAATACTCCTCTAACTTTGCAGAGTTGGGCTGCTCCATAGATTTTTGAAGTTCGGGTGTTTGGCTGGATTTTTTCAACTCCAAACTGGAGTTTGACTCCAGAGCCATGTCAAATACGTGCTTTGTTTCTTGCATGCAGAATGAAACTGTAAGTTAGGTGCTATGCTTATGTGCACGGCTCACAGTTGTCAGTTAATATACAAAAAGTTTTCTGTTTATAAGACTAACTTCGAAGGTAATTATAAAAAAATATATGCCAAAACTTAAAGGAAACATTTCTACAATTTAAAACTGAAAAATTATGTATATTAACTCCATAAAAATAAAAAGAGGTGTTTAAACGTGTAACAGGAACTTATAATGATTAAAAAAGAATATATTTCAATGATCTACCTACCAATCAAATGACTAGAGAATATTCTCATTACCTCTAACTCTTTATATACAAACGAGTGCATATATAACGTTGTATGCAACTCACTTCCACTTCCACTCTTTCATATATGCTCATTTCAGCATTCTCCGTCTTTAGTTTCCAAACAGTTCCTCCAACTTTTGTGGACTCCAATCTAACTTAAGCCTCGATACTTCTCTACATGTCTCCCGCCTGCCACGCAAGAGTATTTAGGCGCTACAGCTGACGAGCAGAAGAGCACCTGTCAGTTCCATATATTTTGATACACATTTCCATAGCATGATTTGCTAAATGTTTTTTTTCTCGGATATGCCAGAGTTGTGTAGCGTTGCATTAAGAAGGAATAAAAGAGGACGAACAACAAAACTCACTCACCCACCCTATTTCCTAGGCCTTTTACAAAACTTAGAACAACCAGAACAGTCGCAACACTAAGAGGTGTGAGCAGATCCTGGTCGTGCCAAACTCCTGGCTCCTCCTCATCCGTAATCATCCTAACGACGGTAGTAACATTTGGGGAGACTCCACTGAACACAATCATTATGGTTTCCAAAGTGACCTTGCTCCCAGGATAACCAGCGAGTTGAATCATTTCTTCATATCGCCCTGGACCATAGTGTTAGCCTTCAACCACCACTCACAGGAAGCTCCCATTTACATGTCATTGCGTAATATCAGGGTCATATCTGCAGAAGAGGAGAGACCGTACTTCTCGTTTTATTACACAACCTGCAAGCAAATGCTGAATCTACTTTTCCTCCTAATCACATAGTGGACAAGTACTAGGGTGAGATAAACCTCGTTGGGCAAGCATGTCCCCTACCCAACACCTATATGTGAGATCAACCACATAAATATTTGGCACCTCTTTGGCACTCATGATTTTCAAATGAGATCCCATGTGCAATTGAAGTGGCACCATATGAACATCTCATAGACAGACTTGGAAGAATAATGTCCAGAAGCAGAAAACCCCAATGATGCACTTCCTATTCTTCCAGCTGTAGCTAGACTAGTATTAAGTCCCAAGTCGTAATAAATTGAGCAAGAGTCATAACTCACATGGCTCCCCCAATGTTCTGTGATAGAAAAATTGTTGGAAAATTCACATGGCAATCTATTAATTTGTTGAACCGAAACAGGAAATCAAATAGAACATATATGCCGACAATCAACATAATTTATGCTAGTACTGCATAAAAATTATCATAGAGAGATGAAAAAGCAGATTGCCCAACAAAGAACATACTAAGTTCAAATAAACGTGGATCGAGTGATATACTTACAAACAATCCCGCTATTAAGTAGAGGATGAGACGACAAACTTGATGACGAAACCGATGTTGATGGAGATGCTGCGAGCGGTCATGCGAGCGCACTGTAAAGGACCAAGTTTTTGGCTTGCTAAATGTTCATCACCTCACACACCACAGCTCACTTTGTAGCAATCAAAGGAACATGATTGAAGAGCAAGTAACCACCATTAATAGAATAATTAGAGGAAGAAGCAACACCATCCAAAAGTGGTAATTCCAGCATGTCACCTTTAGAGGCTGAGATCCATATTAAGTCCTAAACATTCTAAGTAATGCTCATGCCAAGTTTCATGCAAATCCAAACATGTTCAGGGTACTTTTGGATACAATTATTAAAAGGACAGCTTGAATTCAGATTTCAAATTCAAACTACTTCTACCATATGGATTCAAAATAATTTTTTATATTCAAACTCAGCATATTTTTCTGAGTTACTCCGCCAATTTTCATCTCATTTGGACTTGATCTTGATGGTAGCTAAATTTGCACCCATTCAAAACTGAAATTGAATTTCAAATTCAAGTGTGATTCAAATTTAGCAAAACCAGCCTCCAATTTGAGGTATTCAAATTCCCAAATGTTCATTTGGTAATTCCAGAAACTTAGAGGGGCATTGGGGTCCACAAAAGACTAAGCACAGTGTTATGGATGTGTATTAGATGGTGGGTCCCACTGTTCAGCCTCTCCAGTGCAGTTCACACGTTCAGTGGGAGAGAGCGCCGGTTCTTCTCGTCGATCTCCACCGAGGGGCGCTGGGGCAGCTCCTGCTTCGAGTGTGAAATGTGTAGCCACAGGTGTTGAGCCCTCCTTCGACTCTTTTGGCTATAAAACGGGCAGCCACCGCCGGCGGGCGTCTTCTTCTTTTGTTTCCGAAACCCAGTGCACACTCCGCTCGAACGCCACCACCATGGACAGCTCGATCCATTCCTTCTCGGGCCGTGATGCCAAAAGAAAGATTGTGCGCCAGTGTCTCCTCGAGCTCACCGTGCAAACCGCTCATTTGTTCCTCCCTCGTACTGTGAGAATTTTCGAGTTTTCCACCCCGACCTCATTTCGGGACAGAGCTAGGTTTAGGAGAAATTCAACCTGATCCTAGCATATTCAGCAAAACAGGGTTTAGAATTAGCTTCTCCAGAGTCTTCCGCCCCTCCTCAATCAGACCCCATCGAGAAAACCACGCCAGAACCCTAGAACCTTTGATGAATCACACGGCGGAAGGGAGGTCGCCGGTAAAGTTCGGTGTCTCTTGTTTTTGGGTTCAAACCAAGGCCATGCCGAGCTTCCTTAGGATTCACTGGTCCTGGTGACGCAGTTAGCGCACAAGTTGGGTGGCCGTAAAGTTGGGAACACGTCGCCGATGAGCCTTGGCAGCATTGCTCTCGCCGTCGGCGAGCTACGGCGGTTTACCGTTGGCGGAACCATACCCATCGTGTTCAGCATCCAAAATTATGTGGGGGCGGCATGTTTCGCCGTCGCCTGCGAGCTAGGTCGCCGGGAACGCGGACCTCGCTGGAGCTCTGCCGACATGGGCCTGCGGCGTCGTGAGGTAGACGAAGCGTACGGTCCCACATGTCAGCATCTGATCTTAGCGCGCATACGTGGGCGGGTTTAGTTTTTATTAAACCGTGGGCCCGGTTGTCAGCGGCTGATTAAGCGCGGGAATGATTTTCTTTAGGAAAATAAATCCGAATTCAGCCCAAACTTTAGAATCCGTAACTTTTGAATGGATCTCCAAATTTAGTCAAACCAATTGTGTTGGATTCATCTCTCTGAGTACTATCCAGCAGAACAATTTCATTACTTGAAAGTCCTTTTTCCAGAATTAAATCCCTAAATTTTAAAAAGTTAGGAATTTTAACTAGAGATCCACTTGGTGGAAAAGTCTAAAATTTGGTAAGCATACTCCTTCTAGTATCCTTGAGTCACATGTCAAATCTCAGATCCATGCAAGTTCATTAAGTCCACTGAATTGTGTGATTAAGTGAACTGCCCCAGAGAAAATAGAAAATGTCCAGAAACATTTTCAGAATTTTCTCAAAAATTCTTTAGATCATAACTTTCTCTAGGATGCTTCAATTGACATGAATCCAATTCCATTAGACTCCTTAGAAATTCTAGTTTCCAGGAAGTATAAATTTGCTTCATGAAAATCCCTAG
Organism: Neostapfia colusana; assembly: GCA_030760725.1. NCBI lineage: Eukaryota > Viridiplantae > Streptophyta > Magnoliopsida > Poales > Poaceae > Neostapfia > Neostapfia colusana. Next base: position 45,079,717 of record JASWHV010000002.1, on the reverse strand, counting down.
CCATGCTTAGAGGTACTAACAATGGCCTTTCATGCAATTATTTGTACAGGGCTCAATTGAGCTTTGATTTAAATGAAACTTGGCCAAGCCTTGTTTTAGGTCTTCACCAATCCACTGTAAAAATTTCCGAATCAGAATTGATGTCTAGCTCGAGTTAGAGTCTTTACATCTTCACTCGATACAATTGCATTTGTATTTGACTTGCATTCTTGATTTTATTACGCGTAGTCGCTGAAATCGAAGAATCCCCGGAGATTCTCAACTGCATACCTTTGGAGGAGAATTTAGTCGATGACTCGCAGCAAGGCAAGCTCCGGATTGCATTAACACCAGTTTTACAAATGTTTTACCTTCCACACTTGTTATAGAATTTAAATAATATGTGCATTAGGCCTTTGAATGAAAATCCGAATGCATAGCTTATGAAATCCCAGGGAGTTTGATTCTAGGTAATGAACTTAGAGTAGCCACTGCTATGCTCCAAATGGTATAGGATTTGGTACAAGCCGAGTAGTCGAAACTACTCACGAGGATAGGCTTAGAGGTACACTACTCGGGTGTTGAGACAAATCAGGAGACACATGACTTGAATATGAGACCAAGCAGAGGGTAGGAGCAGCAGGACCTTGGGGGCCTGTGAGCCATAGCTCTACTTGTGTTGGTTGAGGACCAAGTCATGTGCGGCCCTATTGAACAAGCTAGAATTGTACCAAAGACATACTGACATTATGGGAACCGGGAAACCGATGTAATTCGGGTAGCTGGATGTTGAGGCATTGCTTGTTATCCAAAGGGGTTGGTTGAGGGCAGAAAGTTATAAATCCACTAGCGGGCACGTGGTTGCTTCGTGTAGGGACCTCCTGCCTGGGACGTTAGGACCGGTTCAACAATTGGATAACGGGTGAAAGGTTGTCTGGTACGACGTCCGTGATGTGTGCTGTAGGCAACATCGAGTACATGCGTATGTGACGTGTTTCTCGGGTGAACCCTGCAGGTGTAAATCGATTATAATCACCATCCCTCCCGGTCAGTGAGTACCACTTGTTCACTGTACCATGACGTAGATAATAAGAATGATTGTCATGGAGTTAACTTGCTGTGTGAGTAATACTTATGATGTTAATGCTGTGCTTTAGAATAGAGCAAACGAAAGTTTCTTTTCAACCTTAGGCAGGGACATAGGAATGAAGTGTTTCTTGTTTCATTGCAGCAATTCCTATGTTGCTTATCACAAGGTTACTACCTTACATGATGCTAAATGCTGCAAATAGGATCCATGTAATTAGGCGAATCTTTATGCAAAGTGATCTTTCTTGGTATGCTGAAATTCCAGCATGTAGAGTTGCATGTTTTAGCGGTGTCGGGTTAGTCTTGCTGAGCCTTCGTGCTCATTGCTTGTTGTTGAAGCCTTGTTGTAGGTGGGCTCGTAGAAGAGGAGGTTCCCGATGAGGAGATGGGACCCCCAGAGGGTTCTACGTCGAGTGGGAACCCTGCACGCCACCGGTCTGAGTGTGTGCGTGAGTGCTATTTAGAACATGTTCATGGACTGAACATGAACTCTTTTTCTTAGTCTATGCTCGAGAGTGTAGGCTATAAACGTACATTGATGTAAATTATGTTTCATAACTCATTATGTAATAAGAATTAAGCTTCCGCTGTTTTAAATCTGAATGTCTTCGTACGTGTGTTATCCGGTGTTGCGTAATACAACACCTGTCAGCGAGATCCTGGGATGTCGGGACCCCGGTCCTCACATCATGGCATCAGAGCTCCATTGTGGTTTAGCACACTGAAGAAGACTCAACTTTCAAAAATTCGCTGAGGAACGAGTAATAGCCCAGATAAGGATTGTTATTACTATAAGATATGTGGCAATACTAACTTATTTGATATGTCGGAAACATGCATCTCAGGACGTTAAATGTCTTGTGGGGTGCATGGATGCGCTGTCCATCAGTGCGCACAAGCTTAAGGGTGGAGCATCACGGGTGGCAGGTAACCCGCCCAGCTTATGTATTCTGTACGACTCTTCATGTCGTTGGGGTATATGAGCAACGCCAGTCCCCGGCGTGCTGTGGTAAAGTAGGCCGAGACCCCGCCCGTGGTTGGTAACATGAACACGTAGCTCAAGATGTGTTTGGCTTGAGAACGTCCGTTTGACTGACGACATACGGGCATACTAGAACTGTTATGGAGCCGGATTCAGTTTGTAGCTGAACCTGATGATTGTGTGGTTTATGAAGGTACCCTAACCATAATTGCGTATCCATGTAGAATACGTGTGCGAGAGTCGAGTAGTGCCACTGAATTAACGAAACCGGATTGGTCCAGTATAGGGTTTTCATTGTGAGGCAACGTAGTACCAGCATGTTATGCTGATGCTTCGACATCACAATGGACTAATTGATCAAGATCATTGTAAAAGATGAAGATTTTGATCCAGAGAAACTAAAATCTTGATTAAAACTTCTTGTCTTGATCTGGATTTCAAAATTTAGCAAGTTTTAACTTATATAACCTTAGGAGGAGTCCTCTGATTTCAGCTGAAATAATGCTGAAGTTATACAGAGTGTAGAGGGTAAGTCCTTTTGACATTGGGGTTGTATGATACATTTCTGGAAATCTCTTGAAGAGTTCTAAAACTTTTCCATTGACATCCAGAGGTGGTTCATCAATTAACTTGTCAAAATCTTCAGTAGAGTTGAAACTGTCCAGAAAACAGGATGGAGTAAAATGACCATAACTTTCTGCATACAAATCCAAAAATGGTAAATGAGACATTTCTTAAAATTTCATGAGATACGTTACAACTTTGTAACTGAAAGTTTGGTCAAATTATGTACAGAATTAGCTGGAATTGTTGGATCAAATCAGTATCTCAAAGCAGGGAGGTGCTGCCCAACATTATCCAGAATTCTGTTAACTTTGACATCTCATAACCTTTGAACCAGAGCAGATCTGAGGGCATACATAAATACATTCTGGAAAGCTATTGAAGTTAACTTTTAATTTAGTATTGAACTCCAGACATGATTTTGCCCTTAGGATGGTCTAAATCTGGGTAGAAGGGAAACTGGTCAGCACTGTAAATTGTGCAGTGTACTAGAAATCAACTTGTTGCTAAGTTTGATTCATGTTTCCGAATTCTATGTGTTCAATGACATGTTTTATGTTATAACTCGTTTTTTACTGCTTAAATGAATATTTGACACTTTCAAATATTTTTCCACAGATGGAATGTGATACACAGTTGGAGAACGGGCGGGTGGTTTCCCACTGTTCTCAACGCCGAGGTTATCCGGATATGTTGAGGCTTATGCTTCAATATTTCAGGTACACTGAGATGCTGCGCTTTCTTGCAAGAGAAGAAGGCGAGGAGGAGATCACAAGGTGTGTGATACATGTCGATGTTCCGGCAGGGCCAACTCCACCGGGGTGGGAACCGTTCACCGTCACGGTGGAAGGTAGATACCCGGAGGATGTATGGCAGCCCGTGATGTCTCGCTTCTGCCAACTTCACGTGCAAGCTATGGAGGACACTCTATATGCGCTTGTTCCAGTGGATTGACAAGCTAATCGCATATGGTTGAGGCGGTACTTTTAGGCAAGCAATACGAGCTGTCCAAGGTACAATCCAGCAGAGGCAAATTTCAGCCTCTATGCTATGGCAGGACGGAGGGTGATGGACAGCAAGCTATTAATGTGGCTCGTCTTTCTGTGGAGCTCGAGAAGAGCACAAACCGTAGCGACCATTACGAGAGTGCCCATAATGTACTTCGTGATGTGCTCGCACCGACGATGCAAAGGCTGAATCAGCAAGAGCAGCAGTTGCACCGTTCAAGGAAGGCGGTGAAGAAAAGTTGTGCCACATAACGGCATTGCAGCAGCAAGTCCATGCTTTGACCCACCAGAATGAAATTCTCACTCAAGAGCGTGATGAAGTGATTGAGGTAGGACAAAACTGGAAGATGGACTATAATCAGGCCATGGACGAAGTGAACGCTCTGCAGGACCTAGTACCTTCGGTAATGGGCCTGCCATATGCAGGTGCCATACCCGTGGTTCTCAGTATTCCGGTAGCACCGGAGCCTGAACCAGAGGATGAGGTAATGGATCCAGAGCCACCAGCAGAACCGGAAGAGCCCACGGAGGAGGAAGACTCACAGAAGGTTGACTTCCACTTCACTAGGGAGTTTCTGTTGCTGGATAGGGCAGCGAGGGTAGTCGTGTTTGTAAACTTTTGTAACAGCGACATGTCGAGTAGAAAAACAGTAGTGTGTGAGTATGTAGTGACGACATGAGCACGACTTCTCGGGTGATCAAAAGTTGCTGTAATTTTTGACCCGAGAATAATGTATCTTGTATAAAGTTTGCTTTATAAATATATGTGAATGTTGTGCAAATTTGGCAATGCATCACTACAATACCGTACTGTTTTCATTGAATTCTTAAGTATGACATGTGCTGACTTTACACGTTATGAATTGCAGAATGACTCATACCCGTGCAAACCAAAAAGTTGGGGGTTCTAGTCAGGGGGGAGATGCCTCCCAACAGCCGCCCGAGACATCCTCGGGACAGCAGCTACCACCACCACTAACGATCACACTGGCGGGTACCATTGCGGCCATGGTGGGCTCGCATCAGCAGCACATCGAGCTGCTGAGAACTTTGATCGAGAATACGTCACGCCCTAAGGGACGTCAAGACCGAGGCGAACATCAGCAAAGTTCATACTCGGACTTTCTGGCGACGCACCCACCGGTATTCTCGTGTGCGGGTGAATCCATTGATGCAGACAACTAGCTCCGCACAATGGAGATAAAGTTTGGGCCGCTCCGAGTTAGTGAGCAGCAAAAGGCTCAATTCGTGGCCCAGCAACTTATGGGGTCCACAAGCACTTGGTGGGCGAACTTTTGTGCCTCCCAACCCACCAGCGAGTGTTAACCTGGACAGAATTCAGGATGGCCTTTTGGGCCTATCACATTCCGCCCGGTTTAATGAAGAGGAAGACGCCGGAGTTCTTACACCTGCAACAGGGGAATAGGAACGTACTGGAGTATTCCCGTGTGTTCAACGACCTTGCCTTTTATGCATCGTATCAGTTGATATGGACGAGAAGAGGCGGGATCATTTCTTTCAGGGGCTGAATCCGATCTTGAAAGACAAGCTGGCTATGTTCAATTGTGGCAGCCTCAACGACATGATTGATGCTGCGATTGTTCAGGAGGACTCGGGAAAGGAGTTAGCCACGGTAGAGAAGAAAAGAACCATGCCGCAGAGCAGCGGAGAGGGAGGTGGTCCTCTCCAAAAATATAGGATGGTGTATCGCACACCGTCTGGGCAGAGATGGCAACCACCATCCCGACCGATGCAATTCTACAATCGGCCGTATCCGCAGCCGGCATTTCGACCGACATTACCAGCACCTCCGCAGCAGCCACAGCAACAGCAAAGGGTGATTCCGCATGCATTTCCACCTCAACAACGCATGTCCGGCTTTCATCCACAAGGCAGTGAACAGCCACCGTACGCATGCTTCACACGCGGTCGTCTGGGGCACTTTTCGAAATATTGCCCTGAGAAGCAGCAAGTTAACAGAGCGGCACCACCATTCCGAGAGAGAATCCAGTCCCAAAACAACAACAATGCATGCCGTGCAAATCCCAAGCCCGGCAACGTCCACCACCTCGCCATTAAGGACGTGCCAGAGGGCGAACCCGTCCTTGCGGCTATGTTCAATCTCCACGACCACCCTGTCATAGTCTTATTTGATTTGGGTGCCACTCATAACTTCATTAGCACTGCATATGTTGTTAATCGTAGTCTATAAATAACACCCACCAAAAGTCCTTTCTTGATTCGTTCACTGGGTGGGAAGATTTCGGCAAGTGTAATGGTTCCAAAAGCACCATTATGCTTAGGGGGAAAATTATACCCCGCGTCTCTCATTGTCTTAGAGGGACAAAAGGTCGACGCCATCCTAGGGATGTCGTGGTTAACTCGCCACGGTTCTGTTTTAGACGTCGTCTCTCATGTCGTGCACATAAACTCATCAGTGCACAAACCTCATTCTCTATTTATGGACAGTCCAGAAATAAAACTTCCAGCAGTTTATCACTCCACAACCTGCAGTCTGGAAGACATTCCAGTTGTCCGAGAGTTCTCCGATGTATTCCCGGATGATCTACAGGTTATGCCGCCCGACCGGGAGGTGGAGTTCAAGATAGAACTTGCACCGGGAACTATGCCGATATCCCGACGGCCGTACAAGATGGCACCGGAGGAATTGGAAGAGTTAAAAGAGCAATTGATGGACCTGCTGGACAAGGGCTTCATTAGACCGAGGTCCTCGCCCTGGGGTTGCTCGGCATTGTTTGTCAAGAAGAAAGATGAGACGTTGTGCCTTTGTGTGGACCATCGGCCACTAAACGCCGCCACGATCAAGAACAAGTACCCACTTCCCCGTATCGACATGTTGTTTGATCAGCTGGTAGGGGCAAAGATCTTTTCCAAAATGGATTTGAGATTAGGGTACCATCAAATCAAGATTAGAAATGAGGATATACCTAAGACGGCTTTCTCGACGAGGTACGAACTCTATGAGTACTTTGTCATGTCTTTTGGCCTCGCAAACACTCCGGCTCACTTCATGTATTTGATGAACTCGGTGTTCATACCGGAGCTGGACATGTTTGTCGTGGTCGTCGTCGATGACACTTTGGTTTATTCCAAGTCGGAAGAAGAGCACGCAAACCAATTGCATATAGTCTTGCAACGGCTGCGAGATCACAAGCTGTACGCTAATTCAGCAAATGTGAGTTCTGGATATCTCAAGTACCCTTTTTCTGGCATATCATCTAAGCAGAGAGAGTCGCTGTAGACCCGAGCAAGATTTTACAAGTGCTGAATTCGAAATCCCCGAGGTCTGTCCACGAGGTACGGAGTTTCCTCAGACTCGCGGAATATTATCGGAGATTCATCCCGAACTTCTCGAGAATTGCAAAGCCGATGACCGAATTGCTTAAAAAGACATCCAAATATATCTGAAGTCTAGCATGTGAAACGGCTTTCAAAGCTTTGGTGAAGCATCTCACATCAGCACCGGTTTTGGCGCAGCCGGATACTACAAAACCGTTCGATGTTTATTGCGATGCATGCATCCGGCATCAGACTTGGATGTGTGCTGATGCAAGATAGGAGAGTGGTCGCATATGGATCACGGCAGCTCCGGAATCATGAGCAAAATTATCCAACTCATGACTTAGGTTTAAGTGTTCATATGAGGATGTAATCACATGGTGATTTATTTTCCTCCCTTTTCACCTAGCTTTTATCATCTCTAAGATTATAGATCCAACAACAGAAACCATGTTGTTGTTATCCCTGTTTAGTCATAGTTAACTTATGCAACCACTTTAAAGCATTTTGTACATTGCTTTTGAATACATGTGCATAAATCATCTTAATAGCTAACGTGATGTCAACGTTCGACGAGGAACTCGACTCGGAGCAGAAAGTTGAGGATTAAATCGTCGCCAAGCTACTGACTTAAAAGTAGAAATAAACCTGCAGCAACATAAGGCAAGCCCCGGTTTGCATTTAACAGATTTTACTTATATTTTACTTTGTATCACTTTTATTGGTCTAGAATGTATTGTGCATTAGGTCAAGGTGATTTATACTCCAAATGCATGACCCACAAATCCTTGGAGTTAAAGGGTATAACAGGTTACCTTTGTGTAGTGTTCTGCTAGGCTTAAGTTGTATAGGATCCGGTACAAGTCGGGTAGTTGGAAGCTACTCGCGAGGTTAGGATTTTGGTTCACGGGGTATGATTCTAGAGAATGGAATAATTGGAATGGGAAATGAGAGCGAGCACAGAGTAGGAGCAGCAGGATGTTGGGCCTGTGTTGCCATAGCTCTGTTTGTGTCGGTTAAGGACCGATGTGTATGCCGCCCTGCTGTGCAAGTTTGAACAGTACCGGATGCATACTGGAATTATGGGGTCCAGGAAACCGATGTAACTCGGGTACTCTTGTGTCGTAACTTATACGGCCGTCCTTTGGCGGTTGGTGTCAGAGGTGTAAACCCGCTAGTGGAGCAACTTTGACGTGTTCCGGGTAGTGGCCCTTCTGATGGGTCGGCAGAACTGGTTCGCCATTGGAGTGACGGGTGAAAGGTTGCTGCATACAATGTAAGAAAGAGCTCTTGTGTGAGTCTTTCGAGGCGGGTGTATGTACCGTGTGTTCCGGGTGCGTCCTGATTCGAATCACCGTCCCCCGCGGTTATATGAGTACCACTTGTTCACTATGTTGTGACATAGTAATTACTTCCAGATGATGTGAGATGAATCATTGCTGTTGTGAAGTTCTTAAGTTCATTGAATTGCAAACCTTGTATGCTATAGATGTACAGCTCACTAAGTTTATCTTCCACTTTGGGCATAACCACATCGGAGGAAAGCGTTTCTTGTTTGATTGTGGACTTCCGATGTGCGGGCTGCCTAAGGCGTATTAATCTGCTGCTACAAAATGGAAAGTAAGGACTAACATGTAGGCGTTCGTTATTGCAACATCTTGTTCCTATATTATTAATCCCTGCATGTAGATTTTCATGTTTAGGAGTGTTGGTTAAGTCTTGCTGAGCCATCATGCTCACGGTTGCATTATTAGTGTTTTGCAGGTTAGAAAATTTTCTATGAAGATGGTTGTTCGGTGAGCCATCGGAGACTCACCGGAAACCCTGCCGCTGCACTCATCTTTGTGGAAGCTAGTAAGAAGCGTCCGCGGGCTGGACGTCTTCTCTTTTGCATAGTTAGGACCGAGAGTTAGTGTGTATGTATATTCCGCTGCGTGTACCCTCGTGGTACATTATTTTGTAAATGACACTATGTTGATAAATAAAAGACTTTGTACGTTTATGATTCTTTTCATGTATGTTGTTGGGTGCCGTATCGCACGGCACCACCTAATGTGTATCCTGGAATGTGGATCCCGGAAGGGTGTGGCGGACCGGGATCCTCTCATCCAGGATCGCAGAGGGTGGTGCCACATGATGCGACACCCGACAGCACACATCATAAGGATACAATATAATACATAGAAAACCAACTGAAACTGTACAAACTAGTACAATACTCAGTTACAAACTATTGTCTTTATTACACAGCGGAAGTTTCTTTTATACAACTCACGCCCGCCTATCTAGCAAAAGTCGGCTGCCCAGCCCTAGGGAAACCCACACTAGCTGCACTCCTCAGCTCAGCACGGCGTGTACGGCTCCCACTCAGCCGTGGTCCCCGATGGAGAGTAACCCTCGCCGGTGGACTCCTAACCCGAGTCCGTGGTGGCTCCACACCTGAAAACACTTAAGCAGCAACCGTGAGCACGAGGGCTCAACAAGACTTAACCGACTCACCTAGGCATGAAACTCTACATGAGGTGTACAATGACAGGATAGTAACATTGCAGCAAATGGACACGCCTACAAGTTCATCCTTAGTTCATCTTTTAGCCACAAGTTTAACAGTTCAGGAATCTGAAATTGAGTAAGCAATATTTGGTGGCACACATGTAACAATACAATTATATCATACAGAAGAATTGAATCATAACATTCCATAAATTATCTACGTTACGACACAGTGAACAAGCGGTACTCGTCACCGCGAGGGACGGCGAATCGACTAGATATACACCTGCAGGGATACCCAAAGAGCACGTCACGTACGCCCACCAGTGGAGCTGCACAGCACACTCACTCGATGCCGTACGGGACAACCTTTCACCCAACAGCCGAAACGTCGAACCGGTCGCACCAAAACGAGCAGGAGGTTCCCTACACGGAGCATCTCTCTATGCCCGTTAGCAGATTTCCACCTTGTTGCCCTCAGCCTACACCTATAAATCGGTGTGTTATGCCTCGACGCCCGGAGGTTTAGGTTACATCGGTTTATCGGGGCCGATATATCCGGTATGCCTTCGGTACGTTCAATACTTGTTCAGCAGGGCCGAACACGGATCGGTCCTCAATCGACACGGACAGGGCTGCGCACACAAGACTTCCTCTTGCTGCGCCCTAGCCCCTGCCTAGTCTCATTTTCATTACTGAAGTGATCTCGCATCACTCGAACCAATCCCGTGTGTCCCAAGCCTAACTCGCGAGTAGATTCCATCTACTCAACCTGTACCGAAGTCCTATGAATCATTAAGTATAGCCTAACTAATCGAGGCCTTAGACACTACCCTCACTCTTATGGGAACATCTGGTTATGCATTTGGGTTTCATCCACCCTACACCTAGTGCACATACATACTTCACACTAGACATGTAAACAAAGTAAAACTTTATAAAAAGGGTTAATGCAAATCAGGGATTGCCTTGTTGCTGCTGGTCAGTAGTTAGGTCTTCGTCCGGAAGGAGGAAGTCGAGCACCTCCGGAGTCTCCTCGCCTTCAGCGACTACACGTTAATGAATATGCACATAAGTTACTTGTAATGCTTCTGCTACAAGTTCTAATAACAATTTTTAAAAAACTGGAGCTCTGTTTAAGAATTTAAAAATGAAACTGAGGCTAGTGGTTTGGGTTTGGATCTAAGCACATGATTAAGTGCTAAGTGCTTTTCCCCCTCTTTCATATTGATCACCTCAAGTGGTAAAAAGAACAGGGGTGATCCAGAGCTCCAATGGAGCTGAGAATTTTCATGTGAGTTCCTTGTCACAAGAAAACCCTCTGGACCAAAGATTAGCACTTTTCATTGAGTGGTATGTTCAGAATAATTTTCTAAGCAATTAAGCAAAGAAGAATTAATTCTGAGATAACATCCCTGTTCATGCCAAACTTAGTGATCTAAAATTTCAATTATAGCTCATAGAGTTTGCATGAATTTTTCTAGCATTTTTGGAGCTAAGGTTTGTCCAGAACTGAATTTCCATGTTTTGGAAATTCTCTGAAAATGTTTCTGTATTCAATTGAACACAGCACCTTCAAATCTGAATTGCCCTGATCAAATCAACTCCAAATGGTCTGAAACTTTTACAGGTGTTCACTAACATACTACGTAATATTATGGCAAAATTTGACGATTTTTGGACGAACCAAACTCCCTCTAAAATTCTTTTGCTGAAAAGCTTTAAAGAATTTTTCCAGCATTAAATAATGGGTTTCTTACAAATTGGGTTTCATATTTGGATAGAGCTATGCAAGATGAGTCCAACCCAATTTGAATCACTAAATTTGGAGCTTCCTAGCAAAAGTTATGAATTTCTAAACTTTGGGATGAAACTGGAATTATTTTTCTTTTAGAAAAGACCCGGGGCCCACTCTCTAAGTCTCAGCCAGTGAAAACCGAGAACACACGGGGTTACTGAGTTCCACCGGTGTAGCCACAAAAGATCAGCAGCCACAGAGGATCTCAGGTCAACCGCCGAGTGGCTGACAGGTGGGGCCGGCACCTCGTCTTCAACCTCCCGCTCACTTCTTCCCGCGCGCGCGCCTTCCTTGCCGGCCGTTTCTCCTCCCCATCGGTTCCTCCCTCCTAAGCCACCTCCCGGCATGGCTTTCGCCACCTAGGGGTTTTGAGGGTCGGGGAAACCGTTTCCGGGGTCGTTGTGAGCCCTAAAGGTCCACAGAGGTCGGGCGACGGGCGGCGGCTTCGGATCGAGTCCGGCGACGTCGGCCGTCCACTCTGCCTGCTCCCACTCACGTATCCTTCGCTCTAGAGCATCAGTGGCTCATGGGAAAGGACGTCCTGTACGCCAAAGGGCTTGGAAACGCGTCCAAACCCCATGTCACCGTGCGCCCTAGGTTGAAACCCGGCGGCAGAGGATAAAACTTGAAGAACACCGTAGTGGCTCAACAACTCTCAGTTCTTTTCAGCCTCGGCGACTCGCACAGAGGTATGTAGCCTACCCTATGACGAGAATGGACAGAGAACTCCTATGGGTCTTGAATTTTGGAAAATCTACCCCCCATGGCCTATGGACATGTCCTCGGTATTCTGCAAATTCCCATGGCTCCTGTGGAGGAATGGACTAGGGTTTTCGGCAGCGTAAAGAGGAGGAGTAGGTGCACCTTTTTGCTATTCAACTCCGGGTGTGACGTGCTCTGTATCGCCGGGACGTCGAGGAGGCCCTGCGGCGGCTCAACTGGAATTTTCCGACGATAGTTCTTGCTGTACACCACACACAGAGGGTGAGGGACCGGCTTGGGAGCTCGGTGAGGTCCAGTGGAGTCTTGTGCACGCTCTCACAATCATCGGTGGTCGCGGGAGGTCCTAGGGGTGCCGAGTGACGCGCGTGCGCGAAGAGTGGTCGGGCGGCAAGAAATATCTGGCCTGGTGCGGCTGCTCTCGGGGGAAAACGGGGAGAAGCCGAAGTGGAGTATTCTGTTTGCTCGACTGAGGTGTTACGCGCGAGAATCGTCGAGTGTATGGGTGGCACGTTGATGCATCGGTGGCCCGCCGCCTCTCCCGTGCCTTACGCGCGAAGCAGAGCCCGGCTGCAGAGAACCGACTGAAACACTCATATGTGCAGCTGACATGTGGGCCACCCCTCTAATTTCCTTTTTCCACTTTTTCATTTCTGTTTTTGCTAAATATCTCCCCAGCTACTCACAATTGAATGTGAGACTTAGCCCCCAAGTTTTTGTTTGAATTTGAGTTCTTACAATTGAAATTTGTTTGGCTAAATTTGCTTCATGTTTGAACTGAAATTCAAATTCATTTTGAATTCTTGCAAATTTAGCTCCCGACAAGATGGACTCCAATGGGGATGAAAATTGGTGGGCTAACTCAGAAAAATTTGCTGAGTTTGAATATGAAGCTAACTTATGAATTTGAGGGATGAAAGTTGCTGCAATTTGAATTTACATTCAAATTGGCCTCTTATTCAAATGCCTCAAAAAATGGCCTCAAAAAGTGCTGGGTTTGCATGAAACTTGGCTTGAACCTCCCCAAGACTTTTTAAATCCTAGGGGTGAGCTCAACCTCTCATGTTCATGTGTAGAAATCCTACTTTGTGAAGGTTAGGGCTTTCTCCTCTAATCACTCTTCTGATGGAGGTTACTTGCTCTTTACAATTTTTCACAAGATCTCCACAACCAAAACTGTGGTGTTGTGAGGTGATGAAAAGTTTTTGCAAGTCCCTTTTATTGGGCTTTTACATCCCTCCCCCCTTAAAAGAATCTCGTCCCGAGATTACAAAAGAAGAGACAGCGATGTAACAGGGACTTACCCGTGGTGAGACGTCATAAACTCCGGGTAATTCAAGCGAAGGAATTTCTCGCTCTCCCACGTCGCTTCTTCGGCAGTGTGGTTGCTCCAGAGTATCTTGTAGAACCACAACGTTCGGCTACGCGTGGTTCGGGCTTTCTCATCAATAATCGCCACCGCATATTCATCATACGTTAAATCCGGTTGCAGCTCGCCGATGTCTTCGGTAGGAACAGCAGCGGTATGCTTCAGACATTTTCTCAGTTATGAAACATGGAAAACATCATCGACACCAGCAAGAGATGCCGGTAGCTCCAGTCTATACGCCGCTGGTCCACACTTCTCGGTGATAGCATAGGGTCCAATGAAACGGGGAGCGAGTTTCCCTTTCACACCGAACCGGTGCACGCCCTTCATCAGAGACACACGGAGATACACGTGTTCACCAACATCAAAGTGCAATGGTCTACGCCTCTTATCAGCGTAGCTCTTCTGCCGGGATTGAGTGGCCTTCAAGTTGGCTTGAATCATCCGAACACGCTCTTCGGCGTCATTCACCACATCAACCCCGAATGTGACCCTTTCACCGTACTCGCACTAGTTTAATGGGGTGCGGCATTTGTGACCGTAGAGAGCTTCGTAGGGTGCCATTTTGATACTCCCCTGATAGTCGTTGTTGTACGAGAATTCTGCCAACGGTAGGTGATCGTCCCAGTTCCTACCGTGGTGGATGGCACATGCTCTCAACATGTCTTCCAATGCTTGATTCACCCTCTCTGTTTGGCCATCTGTCTGACGGTGGTAGGCGGAGCTTCTAATCAGTTTAGTACCCAAAGCAGCGTGCAACTGCTCCCAAAAGCGAGATACAAATAATGCACCTTGGTCTGATACTATGGTTTTGGGTACTCCATATAAACATAGAATCTTCGCTATGTACAGCTCCGCATATTTGCCGGCATTGTAACGTGTATTCACCGGGATGAAGTGAGCTGTCTTGGTTAACCGGTCAATGATTACCCAAATGGAATCATGCTTGTTGGACGTCAGAGGTAATCCCATAATGAAATCCATGCTCACATCTTCCCATTTCCATGCCGGAATCTTCAGGGATTGAAGCAGCCCTGATTTCTTCATATGATCAACTTTCACTCGTCTACACGTATCGCACTCGGATACGTACTTCACTACCTCCCACTTCATCCGTGTCCACCAAAATTTCTTTTTCAAATCTCGGTACATCTTGTTGCTGCCCGGATGAATGGAGTATTTAGACAAGTGAGCTTCATCAAGGATCTTCTTCCTCAGTTCCATATCCCTGGGTACGACTATGCGGTCATTGAACCATAGCGTCCCCTCATCATCTTTCCGGAAACATTTGATCTCCCCGTTGTCTGTCCGTCTCCGGAGATGTGCAATGCCCTTATCATTCTTCTGAGCTGCAATGATGTCCTCCCTAATAGTAGGGATGAGGGCATGTTTGTAAAGCGACCCATAAGGAACCAAGTATAAACTCGGCTCTTCCTCCTCCACCGGGGTAATGGTGAGGTTATGAACATGTGACTTCCGACTCAGTGCATCGGCAACCACATTCACCTTGCCGGGGTGGTAATGAATCTCAATTTCATAATCTTTGATCAGTTCTAACCACCTCCTTTGCCTCATGTTCAGCTCCTTCTGGGTGAAAATGTATTTCAAGCTCTTGTGGTCGGTGTAGAGGTGCACCAAATTCCCCACATTTTTAGCGCCAACACCGCTGCAGAAAGCTCAAGATCATGAGTCGGATAATGGTGCTCATTGTTCTGAAGTTGGCGTGATCCATATGCGACCACACGTCCTTCCAGCCGAGCCCAATACCGGACGCGTCACAATACACGTCGAAGGGCTTTGTTGTATCCGGCTGAGCTAAGACCGGGGCTGTTGTGAGATGCTTCACCAATGCTTGGAACGCTCCTTCACACGCCATGTTCCAAACATATTTCGTTCCCCTTCTTCAGCAATTCTGTCATTGGCTTAGAGAGTTTGGAGAAGCTTAGAATGAATCTCTGATAGTATCCCGCTAACCCGAGGAAGCTTCTGACTTCATGGACTGAAGTGGGAGCTTTGCATTTCAGCACTTGCTCTATCTTGCTTGGGTCAACCGCAATGCCTTCCACGGAGATGATATGTCCCAAGAATGGCACTTGGCTGATCCAAAACTCGCATTTACTGAACTTGGCGTAGAGCTTGTGGTCTCGCAATCGTTGAAGAACGATCCTCAAGTGTTCGGCATGTTCGGCTTCTGTCTTGGAGTAAACCAAGATTTCATCGATGAACACCACCACAAACTTGTCCAGCTCCGGCATGAACACCGAGTTCATGAGATACATGAAATGGGCTGGAGCATTTGTGAGAGCAAAAGACATGACGAGATATTCATATAATCCATATCTCGTCGAGAAAGCTGTCTTTGGGATATCCTCCGCCCGGATCTCTATCTGATGATATCCAGAGCGAAGGTCCATCTTGGAGAACACACTTGCCCCCACAAGTTGATCAAACAGAATGTCAATACGGGCTAGTGGGTACTTATTATTGATGGTGACGGCGTTGAGCGGCCGGTAGTCCACACACAGCCTCAAGGTTTCATCCTTCTTCTTCACGAACAGCGCCGAGCATCCCCAAGGCAAGGAACTCGGCCTAATAAAACCCTTGCTCAACAGATCATTGAGCTGTTCTTTCAGTTCAGACAGCTCGTTCGGAGCCATCTTGTATGGTCTCCGTGATATGGGCGTAGTCCCGGGTGCAAGCTCGATCTTAAACTCGACATCCCGCTCAGGTGGCATGCCCGGAAGATCATCCGGAAACACGTCGGGGTACTCCCGGACTACGGGGATGTCCTCTAACTTGAGAGCTTCAGTATTATTGATCGCTGAAACCTCCCGGACTGGATTATCTAATAAGAGGGACTGCGGACGGTGTAGTGGGGATTTGAGGTGAACCGTCCGTGTTAAAGTTTCCAGGACAGCGCCATGGTAGCTTAGCCATGACATTCCTAAGATTGCATCAATCTTCTGCTCCTAAAGAATAATCAAAGTGGTGGGATATATCTTCCCACCTAAGAACAGTGGTGCTTTCGGAACCATCATAGTTGCTGAAATCTTTCCTCCCGGTGAGCAGATCATATAAGAACACTCGGTTGGAAAGGCTTCCAGCTGATGCTTAACCACATATGATGCACTTATGAAGTTGTGGGTTGCACCAGAATCGAACAATATAATGATGGCTTGATTGTGGAGAATGAACGTACCCGCCAGCACGTTGTCTCCTTCTGGGGCGTCCTCATTGTCAAGGTGGCAAACGCCCCCAGTCCGCTGACCAACCTTCTTGACTGGAGGTCGGCCTCGAGCACCGCCCTGGAACCAGGCTTGCCCGCTGCTCTGCTGCCCCTGGGGACAGTCCTTCGCGAAGTGTCCCGCCTGGCCACACGTGAAGCAAGTGAAACGGGGCGGTCCACCGCTGATCGGTGGACGGAAACCCGGGGCGCGTTGTGGCGGTGGAAATGCCCGGGGTGCCGTCTGCTGCTGCTTCTGCTGTCTCGGTGGTGGCATCGGCGGTCGGAACGGGGGTGCTTAAAAAGAACGTCCCCCGAACTGTTGAGGTCGCGCCGGTGGACACCACTGCTGTCCGGATGGTGTCCGATACACCATGCGGTACTTTTGAGGAGCGCTACCCCCGCTGCTGGGTGGAGCGCTGCGCTTCTTCTGCTCAGCTGCCAACTCCCGCTGAGCGTCCTCTTGCATGATCGCGGTATTGACGAGGTCGTTGAAGGTGCCGTGATTCCATTGCACGAGATGCGTCTTCATTTCGGGGTGTAACCCCCGATAGAAGTGCTCCCACTTCTTCTCCTCGGTGGAGATGTAGTCTGACGCATATTGCGCCAGGTGGTTGAAAGCACGGGAGTAGTCATGGGCACTCCTCCCGCCCTGCTTCAGCTCCAAGAACTCTTGGAACTTCCTCTTCATTATTCCGGGAGGAATATGATAGGTGTGGAACGCCTCCCGGAACTCTTCCCACTCCACGGTATGGCCAGCCCGACGTGAGGCAACATAGTTCGCCCACCATGCACCAGCGGCACCGTGAAGCTGCTGCGCTGCGAACAGAGTCTTTTGCCGCTCCGTGCATTGGAGCAGCCCGAACTTAGACTCGATGGTCCGCAGCCAGTTGTCGGCCTCCAGTGGTTCTTCAGCTTCTGTTAACACTGGAGGGTGCGTACTCATGAAGTCCGTGTACGTCACCTCACGGGGCTCACGGGGCCCCCTCTCTTGACACGCCCCCCCCCCCCCCCCCCGCCGCCGGGGATGTATTCTGCACGATCGTGTGGAGCAGGTCGGTCTGCTCCTCACGACCGCCCACCAGTGCCGCTATCACATCCGCTAGAGTAAGCGGAGGAGGCGGTGGTGGTTGCTGCTGCGGGGTGCTGTCGTAGGCCGGTGGCTGGGAGCTATCGCCTCCCTGTTGGCTACAGCCACCAACCTCGTGCATGGTCCTAGTGCGAACCATCTGCAACCATATGACAATAACCATCGGTCCCTCAACATATTTCCATGCAGTTCGATAAAAATAGGCGTAAAAACATAATGACAATAAAACATGCGATACTTCTCGTATGTAGATAATGTAATAACTTTGCACAAGCTACACCATTACCAGACCAAATACAAGCTAGTTTAATCCAACTTGATGAACCTCCTCTTTGGAAGCTCACCACAACTAGGTTTGGTCACTACAAGACGTTACTATCGTGTTGTCATCACGTAAACCACACTTTTATCTTCAATACGACACAAACATGGTCTCTAGTAAAAGAAATATGAGTGAGACCTATACTCTAATCTTTCACTAGTTGAAGATAACCTCTCATGAGTATGTTCTACCCCATTGGAAGTACTTAAACCCCCCCTAGGGTACAACAATCTCTCCAATGAGTTCAACTGTCATTCCTCTGTCAGAATGACCAGTTTCTACATATTCCAAAGTTAAAGTTAACTTCAGTATCTTTGCAACGAGTACTTATTTGCCCTAAGATCAGCTATGGTTAAAAAGTTATGGTAATTCAAAGTCAACAGAATTTCTGGAAGAATTTCAACAGCACCTCCTTTGGGAAGTTGCTGTTTTCAACTCTGATTTCCACTGAATCCTGTGCCGAACTTTCAGAAACATTGAATTGCAAAGATGTAACACATCTTCTACCATTTCTAAGGATGTATCATATAAAAATTTTAGATTTTTCTACTGGAAGTTATGTTTGAAAAACAGAACTGTCCAGAGAGTGTTTAACTCTGTCCTGATTCTGGACAGTTTACATTCTTCTGGGACTTAAGCCATCTTAAGGTGTGATTCAGCTCTGGAAGTCTACAACAAAGTTTTAGAGTACTTAAATACCTTTCCAGAACTTCATACCACACCTCCCTAGGCTAAAATACCGGTGAGTTATGCTCTGTTGAAGATCAGCAAACTTGCTGCCCAAAACAGAGCACTCTGTTTTTCATTCCTTTGGAACTACACTCATCACCCTCCAATTTTTCTACCCAACCAGGGTCCTAAATGTTGAACCTAGTGATTTTAATTCGTTGTTATCATTATTTTTCATGCATATGCCTATGATATCTCGGTACTACGTTCCTCACAAAAGAAAATCCTAACCGGATTATACCAGCATATACGTCTCAAGTGTGGCACTAAACGGTCTCTCGCACACGTTTACTACACGGATACATACGTGGTTAGTACCTGCAGAAGACCAAACAATAGTGATGCACTCAAAGGTTGTGTTTCCATTTCAGGCAGGACCATATTTGAAATTTAAATACAAACGCCCGTATTATTGTCATACGGCCGTCCTTGAGTTAAGTCACGTCTCAAGGTACGTGATCGTGTTTCAACACCACACGACGGGGAACCCGAGTATGTCATGAACGGGTCATCACGGTTGGGAATGTTATCAACCCAACAGATACCACCTACTGCCCTGCAGGGCACGCCGATGGCAAGTGCTGCATATGTCCTCCTGGGCTATTTTCAGACGAACACACTCTCACGTTACTGACCACCCGATGGGGTCTCCACTTACTTGCCTAATGCTGGCTAGGGATTAGCGTTTCATATGAACTCAGGAACATGAAGAGTCCAAGAGTTTCATATTGACGTCTCACACCAAGCTGTGAGACCTATCCCTGAACCACGTTCCTCGTCAGGGGAGCTAACCGAAATTGAACCGCTTTCGGTGGTGTTCCTTACCATTCTTACCAGAGCGTAGGTGCGTCGTTACATAATTAAAATTCAGAATTATAAGACATAGGATACTCTTTTCCACTTTAAGTAACTATGCTAATATAGTCCTCACTTGGGCAAACTACCGATTCCTCGCCGTAAACCAAAGTTTTCCCATAATACAGTCCTTAGGTACTGTGCTATCCCCAATGCAGCTCTGATACCAGGCTGTGGCGGACCGGGATCCGCTCATCCAAGATTGCAGAGGGTGGCGCCGCATGATGCGACACCCGACAGCACACGTCATAAGGATACAATATATTACATGGAAAACCAACTGGAACTATACAAACTAGTACAATACTCAGTTACAAACTATTGTCTTTATTACACATCGGAAGTTTCTTTTATACAACTCACGCCCGCCTATCTAGCAAAAGTCGGTTGCCCAGCCCTAGGGCAACCCACACTAGCTGCACTCCTCACCTCAGCGCGGCGTGTACGGCTCCCACTCAGCCGTGGTCCCCGACGGAGGGTAACCCTCGCCGGTGGACTCGTAACCCGAGTCCGTGGGTGGCTCCTCACCTGAAAAAACACTTAAGCAGCAACCGTGAGCACGAGGGCTCAACAAGATTGGACCGACTCACCTAGGCATGAAACTCTACATGAGGTGTACAATGACATAGGATAGTAACATTGCACCAAATGGACACGCCCACAAGTTCATCCTTAGTTCATCTTTTAGCCACAAGTTTAACAGTTCAGGAATCTGAAATTTAGTAAGCAATATTTGGTGGCACACATATAACAATACAATTATATCATACAGAAGAATTGAATCATAACATTCCATAAATTATCTATGTTACGACGCAGTGAACAAGCAGTACTTGTCACCGCGAGGGATGGTGAATCGACTCGATATACACCTGCAGGGATACCCAGAGAGCACGTCACGTACGCCCACCCGTGGAGCTGCACAGCACGCTCACTCGATGCCGTACGGGACAACCTTTCACCCAACAGCCCAAACGTCGAACTGGTCGCACCGAAACGAGCAGGAGGTTCCCTACACGAAGCATCTCTCTATGCCCGTTAGCAGATTTCCACCTTGTTGCCCTCAGCCTACACCTATAAATTGGTGCGTTATGCCTCGACGCCCGGAGGTTTAGGTTACATCGGTTTATCGGGGCCCATATATCCGATATGCCTTCGGTATGCTCAATACTTGTTCAGCAGGGCCGCACACGGATCGGTCCTCAATCGACACGGATCGGTCCCAACGCATCATCAAGGTCAAGTAAACATAGTCTCATCTCAAATGTTATGCTTCCCGCTCAACATCATCAACTTACGAATCCATCATCCTCTAATCATGAATAAGTCCAAGCCGCTCTTGACCATGAGAACGACTGTCATGACAGTTTTGACTCTGCAGAGTTTGCACCACTGTAACCACATGTAGTGATTTCATCCCCCATTACCGGGTGGACTAAAAGAACCTCCACAATGCCAGTGGCCGCGAACCACGTTCACACTTCCCAGGTGTGTAGCCAGGAGATCACTACGAGGCCTTTACAAAGGGATTCCCGATGAGCGTGGGCCCACTGAGGTTTCACCCCTAACAGCATACAAAAGGCTCCAACCCCGCTGAAGTGGCCCCCTCTTGAGACTTGCGGTTCATATGGTACTCCAGCTGACACCTATTCCCGCACCATCCAACACACCCATACTACGCCGGGGACACACCTAATTAATTGGCCAAGGTGCCCCATCTTAGCATGTGGTTGGCACGGTAAAGCCAGGTTACATGCTCCATGAACCGGTCCTTAGGATCCAGGCAAGTACTAAACACAAATCCGAGTCTCGTGCACCTAGCACCAACCAAATCATCCAACTTGCCTCGATCCCTACCTCTACATAACTCATAATATCTCATACAAGAGTAAAGTAAATAAGTTGATGATCTCATATCCCAGTTATCCCATTCTAAGCATGGCTAAGCATAGGCATATAAATAAATGACATGATAAAATAAATCCCAACCCAAGCTACAAGGAAACAAGGTAATGCAATTCTAGGGAAACTTCCTAGCATGGGTTTCATATTTCAATTGAAAATGCAAATAATTCTACCTACACATCCTAGTATAGGATCAAAGTGGTCAAGGACACTTGCCTTCTTCCTGCTGCTCTGAGAATGGAAAGTCTTGGTCTTGGAAGGGGAGAACTTGCTCTAGGGCAGGTTCTACTCATGCCAATACACATAGCAAAATAAAACAACAATCCATAAGACATAGTTCACACTTTCACTTCATGCAAACCACACATACATACCTATGAAAGTCATTCACATTTCTAGTGTTGTGGTTACTCTACATGTGTGGTTTTTTGGCCTACATGCACTTTTAAACATATGTATATGATTTCTAACTTTTGTATTCAGATTTCTGTTTGCACACTATATATGAATTTCCAATTTGAACAAATTCTTTATATTTAATTAATACACTTCTTAGCTACCAAGTTTGCATGAAAGGTCATTTCCTACTCCAAATAGGTTTTTAGATCTTCTCCAAAATCCTAAATTGAAGCTTTTGGATTTGGAGAACTCATTTATCCTTTTCCAATTATGCATACTTATTTTCCTATATTTTCAGATTTATTTTCTATGCCTAAAAGTGAACTTTGTTATGAAAATAGTAAGACACATCATCTAAACAGAATAGGTTCTGATCTAAAATGTTCAATAATATATTTTTGAACTTCCTCTCTGATGTGGAACAAATTAAATTTATTTTACTAGTTTTTAGAATTATTTCCTAGCCTAAAATGTGTCTCTAGAGAAAATAAAAATGAGCAACACTTAGGCAGATTTCATTTCAGCCTAAAATCTATTTTTAACTCATTCTAAATTTTTCCAAGTGCTAGGAGAGTTTAAATTTGAATTTGCACATGTGTTTGCCTTACCTTTTAAATTTAAATCCTAGTCACCTATTCAAATTTCTGAATTTAATATCATATAGGGTCAAAAAGGTAAATTCACCCTACTGCAGGGTCTAATTTACTATTTCCTAAATTTCCAGGGGTCTAACTACACATAACAGAGGGGGTTTCAAATTTTTATTAAGTCCAGGGGCTAAAACTGATTTTTAAATAAATTTACACGAATTTCTAAAGATCCAGGGGCTAGATCAGAAGTTTCCGGGGTTAGCTCGTGTTTTCTGAGATCCCCAGGGGGTAGCGCGTAAGAATCCTGGCCTTTATAATGCGGGGCTGAGGTGGACCGTCCGATTTAAAACATACGACTCAGATTAGATCGCCGAACCGGTACGCGTCGGTTTTATTTCTACCGTGCGATTTAAAATAGACGGCCCCCAAGGGGCCACGTCGCCCTGGCCGGAGCCAGTCCGCGCGCGCGGCGGCGGGGGCGGCGATCTCGCCGGCGCAGCTTCGTTTCCTTGCCGCTATATGTTAAAACTTGCAGTTTTTCATAGGGATCGACTGCGGAGGGGTAGGGGAGCTCACCTAGGGGTTTCTCGGGCTTGGGGAGGTCGGAATTCGGCTCTGCGACGACGATGGTTGAAGCTGCTCCTTGGTGCTCGTCGGAGCCGATGCTAGGGCGTGAAACATGTCACTTCCTTCACCTGCAGGGTTCCCTGGAGACGGTGGAGCACGGCGAGCTCGTTAGTCCAACGAAAAACGAAGAGATCCGAAGGTTTTTCGGTGGGGGATGATCGGTTCTCATCGGAGAGAAAAAGGGGGCGGCACTGGGGAATTTGGCGAGTTTTCTTGCGTGGAATGCACGAGGGGAGGCGGCGGCGGATCGGTTTGGATAAGTAGCAGCGTCCGGGGCCGAAGATCGGGCTGGGGGCGCGGGGTTCGGGAGGATGGTTGCGATCGGACGCGAGAGAGAGAGAGAGAGAGACGGGGCCGTTGGGGGCGCGCAGGGAGAGGGATGACACGCGGGCCCTGCGTGTCAGTGAGAGGGAGAGAGGGGGGCGCGGGGGTATTTGGGCCGGTTGGCGGGTTTCGGTCCACTAGCCGGTTTGGGTTTTCTTTTTCTTTTTCTTTTTCCTTTTCTTTTTCTGTTTTGATTTGAATTTAATTCCCAGTTTGAATTTGAATTGCTTTATCACATGCATTACGTCAAAATTTTTTAAATTCCCCTCTTTAGTAGCTCTTGGGGTGTTACAGCTCTACCCCCCTTAAAAGAAATCTCGTCCTCGAGATTGGTGGTTCTAGGAAAACAATTCCGGAAACTGTGCCTTAAGCTCGTCTTCTCGCTCCCATGTGGCTTCCTCTTTCGAGTGATGCTTCCACTGCACCTTGCACATCCAGATTCTTTTATTTCTTGTGTGGCGTTCCATTGTCTCCAAAACCTTGACCGGCTGCTCGGCATAAGAAAAATCCTCTCGTACGTCAACCTCATTCATGGGTAACATCTCCTCGGGCGTCCTTAGACATTTCTTGAGCTGTGACATATGGAATACATCGTGCACATCCGATAGGCGAGCCGGTAGTTCTAGTTGATATGCCACTTCGCCTTTCCTCTCCAGGATCTGAAAGGGTCTGATGTATCGAGTTGATAACTTCCCTTTCACCTTGAACCGACGAAGTCCTCGGATAGGGGACACCTTGAGATAGACATAGTCCCCCACGTTGAAAACGAGCTCTCTTCTCCGTACATCGGCATAGCTCTTTTGTCGGGTCTGTGCTATCCTCAAGTTGTTGCGGATTTCCCTTACCTTCACCTCGGCTTCTTGTAGTACTTCGGGCCCAAACACTTTACTTTCCCCTGTTTGGTTCCAAAATAGTGGAGTTCTGCACTTCCTCCCATACAAAGCCTCAAATGGTGACATCTTCATACTAGCCCGATAGCTGTTGTTATAGGAAAACTCCGCATATGGTAAGTTCTTATCCCAACTCCTATTGTTCTTGAGCGCACACACTCTCAGCATATCTTCAAGGATCTGATTGGTTCTTTCCGTCTGCCCGTCAGTCTGGGGGTGATAGACAGAACTAAAATTTAGATGAGTTCCCATAGTTTCATGTAACTTCTGCCAGAACCTTGAGGTGAACTGTGTCCCTCGGTCTGACACTATCATCTTTGGCACTCCATGGAAACACACGATCCTTGACATGTACAATTCCACCAATTTGGATCTGTTGTAGCTTTCTTTCACGGGGATGAAATGAGCTACCTTGGTTAGCCTGTCGATGATGACCCATATCGAATCATATCCCGATTGGGTCCTGGGTAGTCCCACTATGAAGTCCATACATATTTCTTCCCATTTCCATTCAGGCACTTTGAGTGGTTGCAATAATCCCACGGGTCGTTGATGTTCTGCTTTCACCAAGTAACATGTGTCACATAGGGCAACATGTTCCGCGACATCTCGCTTCATGCCATACCACCAATATCTGCTCTTGAGGTCATGATACATCTTCGTACTTCCAGGATGAATGGAATAGTCGGAATCATGAGCCTCCTTCAAAATCAATTCACGGATCTCCTTTATCTCAGGTACACAGATTCTTTTCCCATGCCACACTGTACCTTGTTCATCCTCTCTGAACCCAGGGGATTTATTTTCTTTGATGAGTTCTCTAATCTCTTGTATCTTTTCGTCATTCTTCTGACCGTTGTGTCTTGCTCTAATCTGGAGTCCACTTCCATGGCAATGGCCTCACCACTATTCACCAGACATAGATTGAGTTTTACAACCTCTTCCTTCAATTCTGTAGGCATGTCCTTTAAGCTCAGCCTATTGACCTGCACCTTCCGGCTTAAAGCATCTGCCACGATGTTCGCTTTCCCAGGATGATAGTTGATGCCCACATCAAAGTCGTTGATTAGCTCTAACCATCTCCTTTGTCTGAGGTTGAGATCTAGCTGTGTTAAAATATACTTTAAGCTCTTATGATCCGTATATATCTCTGTCCTCTTCCCCATCAAGTAATGCCGCCAGATCTTCAATGCGTGTACCACTGCGGCTAGCTCTAGGTCATGTGTAGGATAGTTCTTCTCGTGTTTTCGGAGCTGCCGGGACGCGTAGGTCACGACATGCCCCTCTTGCATGAGAACAAATCCCAACCCGTGTCCAGATGCATCGCAGTACATCGAAAAATTCTTCTGCATATCCGGCATAACTAGCACTGGGGCTGTTGTCAATCTTTTCTTCAATTCTTGAAAACTCGTCTCGCACTGTGGTGTCCATGTGAATGTGATTCCCTTCTCTAACAATTTGGTGAGGGGTCTCGAAATCTTGGAGAAACCCTCGATAAACCGCGATAATACCCAGCCAATCCTAAAAAGCTTCGAACTTCCCCGACATTTTCGGGGGTCTTCCACTTCTGCAAATCCTCGATTTTGTTGGGATCTACGGAGATTCCTCCCTCCAAGATTATATGTCCTAAGAAGGGAACTCTCTTCAACCAAAACTCACACTTGCTCAACTTGGCATATAGTTAGTGTTCTCCCAGCTTTTGCAACACCAACCTTAAATGTCCCTCATGTTCTTCTTCATCTTTGGAGAAGACAAGAATGTCATCAATGAAAACCACCACAAATTTGTCCAGATATTCCATGAATACCTTGTTCATGAGATACATGAAGTATGCCGGGGCATTAGTTAGCCCGAACGGCATGACGGTGTATTCATACAGCCCGTACCGAGATACGAAAGCTGTCTTTGGAATATCAGTTTGTCTTATCTTAAGTTGGTGGTATCCCGACCTGAGATCAATTTTTGAGAACACACAAGCTCCCCTCAGCTGATCAAATAAGTCTTCAATGAGGGGTAATGGGTACTTGTTCTTGATGGTTACTTCATTCAAGGCACGATAGTCTACGCATAACCTTTGGGTTCCGTCCTTCTTGGGCACAAATATCACTAGAGCTCCCCATGGTGAGGAACTAGGACGAATATACCCCTTCTCCGTCAATTCCCTTATATGCTCCTTGAGCTCTTCCAGCTATCTATCATGATCAACCAAATGTTAACTTAAAGCATTACGTATTAACTTCCAAAATTGCTTGTTTAAACTTAAACTTTTGAGGCCTTAATATATTAAACATTTTCTGAGGGTTCCACGTAGACTTTTGGGAATAACGTCTCACGCGAAAACAAATGCACTCTTAATTCATAGGGGTTCACACATCAAAGCAAAGCAACCTAAATATGAGGTTGTGGACAAATGCCCATGGCTTCCACAACTCACGTCACACACCAAACATCAACACACAAATAACTAGGGTATTGACTCGACTACTCGATAACCTGTTGAAATAAGGGAAAGGACTCTACACGACTCGTATCACTGAGCTGGCTCCTCGGGGTCTTCCTCATTATTGCGGCTGCCCTCTGATTCCGCTTTGGGTGGGTAAGCTGTTGGTGGAGAAGTGCGGCGACGCCTGCTCGCCCGGCGGTCTGGGGAGT
Source organism: Neostapfia colusana (assembly GCA_030760725.1). Classification (NCBI taxonomy): domain Eukaryota; kingdom Viridiplantae; phylum Streptophyta; class Magnoliopsida; order Poales; family Poaceae; genus Neostapfia; species Neostapfia colusana. The sequence goes on along the minus strand of JASWHV010000002.1, from coordinate 45,052,810 downwards.
CAGGAGTCCATGTGTCATTCACGGTGACACACAGTTCATTCCCATCTCCTCTTCCCCTCACCCTCAAGCTGGCTCGAAGCAACGCCTCAGTCTCCTTCAGGGTGTCATGAATATCCTGAAGCTCCTGCTGACACTCCTGTAGTCGAGTGCTGAGCATAGTAGCATCCTCCAAGCACAGGTCCATGTGCTCATGGAAAGTCCCCTGCTGCACTGGCGGGTACTTGTACTCAGCGGTGCCACTCTCACGCTGGAGGACATACATGTACTCCGTCCTGTCCAGGTGGCGACGATTGATGTAACTCTGGCAGGTGATGGCCTCCCAGGTGACATCTTTCTCAGCATTGACCTGTGTCCCCCGACAAGCTGGAGAGCGGTGGATCTTGAGCAGCTGATTTTCATGGATAATCCTCATTTCTGAACTCCATTCTTCCCGCTTCTCACGGATGGTCCGGGTGGAGCTGTAGTGTATGATTAGCTTGCCCGTATTGCCGGCGGCGTGGAGCATATGCCGAAGACGGCGCAACAAGCCTCCTACTGCCAACCCGTAGGAGTGGTACGTCAGCGGACGGTTCTCCTCTCTTAAGGCAAGGGCAACTACCGGAACTCTCCCTCCGGTGGACTTGCGGGCGGTGCGGATCATGCGAACCATCTAAAACATAAAGCATTTAAAATTAAGTTAGATAAGAGTTAAACAAAAATTGTATTTTGAATAAAAGTTGGGGCAAGGTGAATAAAGTGACCCCATTAAATAACACTTTCAACCCACACCTTTGTAAAATAGTTTTTTTTAAGAAAATAGGGTCCTTAAATACGCCCATTCCTACCTAGGTCCACGTTCATACGGGCAACCTTGGCTTTGAGACCACTTCTGTCACACCCGGTTTCTCCGAAGAACAACCGAGTGAATACCACATGTGTGCCAGGATCATTATCTCATACATGTGATGACAAGTAGTGAAGCATCATTTATTACAAGCCAGGTGTTGAATATAGATAAGTCTTACATAGCATACGTCTCGATGGACGATAAGAAGTTCATGACATGTAAATAAAACAGCAGCGGAATATAAATCTTGTGTGCTCCGTCACAGGCGTTGCCCGGGGGACTCCGTGAACCTAGAATTCTTCCTCGGGACCAAAGTCTTGGTCATTAAACACCACATCATTCTCTTGACCTGAGCAGCAATATAAACCAACAGAAAAGCAAGTTTGAGTACCGTGGGTACTCAGCAAGTGTGGGAAAGTTATGTCATGCATGGCTAGAACAAGGAGAGGTTGAACTCATGGTTAAAGCACTACACAATTAATACCTATCACCTTAGCTTATTAAGCACCTACATTACTACACAGGTGAAATGGTCCCAATCTCCCAACCTGTGAGGGCCCCGCCGTCCTGATCACTCACGGGGACGGGGCACCTCGCCCGGAAATCGCATTGGTTGGTGCCGTGCGATGCGGCACCCAACAGCACACATAACAAAACATCATATTACATAAAACAAGCGGAAGCTTACAAAACGTTGATTTTACAAATACTTCTCAAAATAAACTACAGCGGAAGACTGATACAACTCACGTCTCATATCTATGCTAAGCAATAGAGAAGACATCCCGCCCGTGGACCCTTCTCACTAGCATCACGATGACAACAGCAGCGGCAAGGGTTTCCATGAGTTTCCCCCTCGGAGAGTTCCGAGTCTCATCGGACAACCGTATGCAGTAGCGTAGTGTTATTACCTGCAAAACAACTTGTATAGTATCTGTGAGCATAACGCTCAGCAAGACTTAACCGTCGGCCCTAAGCATGAAACTCTACATGATGGTAAACACTTAACGTAGGATAGCACACTGCATATGAACTCGCCTATAAATGAATCCTTACATTCAAATGTTATTAGCAGCAATTAAGCATAACCTTGGGCACCTCACATCGGGAGTCCAAAATCAAACAAGAAACGCTTTCTCCCGATGTAACTTGCTCATGGTGAGAATGAATTGAATTTGCACTAGCCTATTCACAAAACATGACATTACATTACTAGTATTGACTTCAAACCAATGGTGCTTATTTCTTATCTCAGTGCAAGTTACCTCTACGTCACGACTCAGTGACCAAGTGGTACTCTTCACCGTGAGGGATGGCGAATCGACTCGATATACACCTGCAGGGAAACCCAACGAGCACGTCACGTACGCCCATCCGTGGAGCTGCACAGCACGCTCACTCGATGTCGTACGGGACAACCTTTCCCCCAACAGCCCAAACGTCGAACCGGTCGCACCAAAACGAGCAGGAGGTTCCCCACACGGAGCATCTCTCTATGCCCGTTGGCAGATTTCCACCTTGCTGCCCTCAGCCTACACCTATAAATCGGTGCGTTATGCCTTGACGCCCGGAGGTTTAGGCTACATCGGTTTATCGGGTCCCATATATCCGATATGCCTTTGGTACGTTCAAACTTGATCAGCGTGGGCCGCATACGGATCGGTCCTCAACCGACACGGACAGGTCTAAGCACCCAGGCCCCCATGTCCTGTTGCCCCTACACCCTGCCCGGTCTCATTTCAACTTACTAACAACCTTTTGAACCAATCCCTTATGCTCCCAATTTCCACTACTCGCGAGTAGCGTCCAGCCACTCGACTTCTACCGAGTCCTACTTAAGAATGGCATATTCTACACGGTGGAAGAACACCTACCCCATTACTCCATAGGTTTTCTGGTCATGCAAGAGTAGTATCAAACATCTAGACTTGATGCACAATTCATCCTAACCGACCTATTGTATACAAAGTAAAAACTTAGTGGTAGTTAAATGCAAACCGGGGCTTGCCTGTTTTGCAGGGTCTAATAGTATATAGTTCAGTTAGAGTCTTGTCTCCCTTGGGGCTTGATCAACTGGTCCACTTCAGTGAAACCACTCCGTCGAACTTCTCCATTGGTTGCCTCCGTCATAAGTCCTATTAGTATGTATATGCATATGTTTTTATTATGCAGGTTAAAGAAGTAAATACTCAATTTTTTAATAACAGGGAACTGTGTGGGAGTACTAACCGTGAAGTTCTTGTCCCCGTTGTGCAGAGGGATTATGGAAGAAACCACATGTCCATAAGAATTTCCATTAACATGTTTTATGGTTCCTAATGGACATGTGACATGAGTTGAAATGGGTTGAAAGGAACTAAAGGTCCTGATCTCCAATGACTTCACAATTCTTACCTGAAGTCATACATTACACAGAGACTTAGCTTGCCAAATTGCAGCTAATGTGAGTGGAAATTGTGTCTTCCATAATTCCCACTATAATTCTCTATGTGTTGCTCATATACATAAGCATGGAGAACAAGAACAGGTAGATCTAAAGTTCAATTTGAGCTGAAACTTTACAGGTGAGTTCCTGGTCACCTGAAAGTGTTCTGGACCAAAATTAAGGACTTTTCATTGTGTAGTTCCTCCAGAATAATTCTATAAGCAATTATGCTACAAGGATTTAATTCTGAAGTAAGGTGCATTTTCATGCCCAATAATGTGATCTACCATTTCAAGTATGGCTCATAGAGCATGTCTGAATTTTCCTATGATTTTTGGAACTAAGGATTTCCCAGAACTGATTTTTCAAAGGAAAATCATTTTCTGGAAAAGTTTCTGGAAAATTTGGAGTACAGCAGATTGTACTCTGGAAATTCCTATTCAAATCATCTTCAATTGATCTGAAACTTTGCTGAAAGTCCAATAATATCCTAAAGAATATTCTGGCAAAACTTGAGGAATTGTGGATAAACCAAACTCTCTCAATAATTCTTTTACAGAAAAATTTAAAGAATTATCCAGAATTTAATATTGAATTTCATATAAATTGGGGTTCCTATTTGGATAGACCTTTTCAAAAGGAATCCAACCCAATTTGAATCACCTAATTCGGAGTTTCCTACACATAGTTATGAATTTCCTAAGTTGGAGCTAAAACTGGATTTGTTTTACTATTGGAAAAAGACATGGGCCCACGTTTTAAATTGCAGCCAGTGAGATTCCAGCCACACCCGGCCACACCATTTTGGCGCGCAGCCACACTGGATCACCGCGCCACAGCGGATCAGTTTTTAAACTCTCGGTCGCTGACACGTGGGGCCCGCCCGGATCATCTTCTTCCTCAGCCCATTTCCCTCCCCCGCGCTGTCCCGATGCCAGACCTTCACCGGAGCTCACCGGGCCGGTGTTTCCGGCCATCTCCTGGCCGGAGACTCGCCGCCCGGGGGTTATCAGGGTCGGGGAGCACGTTGGCGGGGTTGGCGTGGGTGCTAGATCACCGGAAATGTGCCAGCGACGTGTGGCCATCTCGAGAGAAGTCCGGCGCCGTCGATAGGTGATCCTAGCCCGCCAAACTTGCGAGGAATTGGCTCTACAGCATCTTTGGATGCTAGGGAAGCTCGGCATAAACTTGGAATTGCTCGGAAACAGCGGCAAATGGTTCTTCACCGTGCACCCGAGACACCTTCCACGTTTTGAGCTCGGAAAACTCAGAAATTGGGCGGTCTACATGCGTTTCTAAGCTAGGGTTGTGAAGAACAATTGTTCGCCGACTAGTTTCGGTCCTTTGTGCAAGATTTGGGGAACTAAGAGTGAAGATTGAGATCGAATTTGAGAGTTCCTTACCGGAAGGTCGGTTTATGGCCGCCGGAGATCTTTCCTCGAATTCGCGCTCTGTCGTCCATGTCATGGCTTGAGCTCTAGAGGTGAGCATCACCGAGGACCAGCGCATCCGAAAGTGTTCTTGCTCGGGCACGAGAAGCTCTCTGTGGAGCTGTCCACGGGAGACCGATTGCCGGCTTGTGTTAGGTTGCCACGCGAAAAGCTGCGTTCTCAGTGCAGAGCGGTTCGGCTGCCCCGGTGGCGAGTGGAGAAGGTAGGGAATGACCCCTCAGCGCTGCTGGCACAGCTCGGGGAGCTCGGTGGCCCGAGTTTGGCTGTCTCCAGATCGAGTTTCAGAGAGGGCGGCGAGCTGTGTTCGGTTCAGCGCGAGGAAGCCGTGAACATCGGTGTGGCGGTTTTGTGAGCGGAAACAGCACCCCGTGAGCGGATGAGGGCGGGAGCTGATCGACCACACGCCACAGCAGCAGGAGGTGTCCTTGGGAGAGCAGGAGCTGGCGTCGGTGACCGGGGACCGAGCTGCTCGGTGTCGCCCGGTAGCAACGTCTTGGTGGAGTAAGGAACAGGGGAGCAGACTTAGGGTGCAAGTCTAGACAGCACTATGACATGTGGGCCCCACTGTCTCCTTCTTATCCTTCTAAATTTTTTTTCTCAAGATTGTAGAATGGCTCCCTTCAATAGTGGGAACATATGAACCCGGTCTGAATTTGAAGGTTTGGACAAGTTTTATCCAATTTCACATTTGAATTTGAATTCCTATGCAATTTAAAGTCCATTTAACAAATGGGTAGCAAATCATTTCAAGAATTCATGAAACTTTGTCTACCCACTTATTTAGACCTAAGGAATCCAATTATGAAATATGCTTTTAGTTTTGGCTGCTGCAAATGAGGTTTTTGTGCACAACAGTTTGCCTTCCTATTTGTTGCCCTCATTTGCAATTTGAATTGAATAATTTGAGTTCCCACTCTGAATTTCCTTCAACCTAGCATATGAGAGCTTACACATGAGTTTTACTTAACTTTGTCCCACAAACACCCTCTTGATCATAGCCTAGAGTGGTGGGACACTCATGTGTGTCATCACATCTGGAAAAATTTAAACAAGTCCCAATTTTTACAAACTTGAACCAAAGGGTGTTCCCACTTCAGTTCATTTGCATTTAAAATTTTGGGACCTTTACATTCCTCCCCCCTTAAAAGAATCTCGTCCTGAGATTCCAGAAGAAGAACGAGACAGTTGAGGTGATGCCAAGTGGTATGGTGATAAAAATCCCGGATCGTTCATGCGGAGGTAATCTTTGCTCTCCACGTTGTGCCTTCCGTGGTAGGATTACTCCACAGCACCTGATACGATCTTAATATCTGATTCCAGGTGTTCCGGATTCTTTTCATCGATAGTCTGAACCGGTCGCTCATGGGGCACGATCCGGCTCCAACTAGTCGTCTTCTTTAGTGTGGACAGAAACGAAAGACTTGAGGCATTTCCGCAGCCGTGACACCTGACTATGTCATGGACACCCGCAATACATGCCGGTAGTTCCAGCCTACGGGTCCGCACTCCTTTGTGGTAGCCAATGCATCTAAAGCTCGAGGAGCAAAACCTCCCCTTTACATCGTACCGGTGAATTCCTTTCATCGGAGATACATGATGGTAAAGGTGTTCTCCGACGTCGAAATGCCACGGTCTACGCCTTTGATCCTTGTAGCTTTTCTGTCGGGATTATTTAGCCTTCAAGTTCACTTCTTATTGTTCGAACTCGGTCATCGGCTTTGTTGACCAATCAACCCTGAACAGTACCCTTCCGCCGTACTCGCACCCCTTCAGCGGTGCGCGATATTTCCGGCCATAGGGCTTTATCTTACGAGGTATAACTATACGTTCTTTAACCCATAGAGTACCCTTATTGTCCTTCATAGTGATGGCATTGAGAGAACGATGATCAACACTTAATCTCAGTGTCTCATCGTTCTTCTTAACGTACAGCGCAGAGCAATTTCAAGGTGATGAGCTAGGTCATATAAAACTTTTGCTCAAGAGGCACTTAGTTGCTCCTTCCACTTCGCCAATTCATCGGGTGCCATCTTATGCGGCTTTAGTGAAATTGAGGTTGTTTCCGGCACCAGTTCAACGTTGAACTTGACGTCCTGTTCGAGAATCTGCCCGGAAACACATCGGCATTCACATACCACCGGAATATCCTCGGGTTTAGTCACTTTCATGTGGTCGGTCTAGCTAACCCTCTTTGCTGTGCAGAACAGACCTGTCTGTTCTAACCCAGATTTTGATCCGTTTAATCGCATTTTCATAACTCAAGTTGAATACCAAGGTTAAAGTTAACTTCAGTATCTTTCCAACGAGTAATCCTATGCCTCAAGATCATTTCTGGATCGAAGGTTATGATTGCTCAAAGTTTGACAGAATTCCTGGATAAAAATTTGCCAGCATCTCCTTTGTATGCGGCTATTTCTATCACAGTTGTACATGCAAATACAATAGAATCTGAACAAACTTTGAACTACAATAATGTTGCAAATTCCATAACCTTCTCAACAGTGTATCATCTGACCCTTAGAGATTTTTCTACAGATGGTTATGTCTAATTTACATAAACCTCCAGAGAGTGTTGCAGCTGTTCTGTTTCCTGAACAGTTTGCATTTACCTGGACATTCAACAAAGTTGGCATGTGATTCTGCTCTGGCTTTCTACAGAAAAATTGTAGATCACTTAAAAACCTTTCCAGAACTTCATCAAACACCTTTATTGGGTCAAGCTACTCAGAGTTGTGCCCTGTCAAGTTCCAGCAACATTTCTGCCAGAACTGGGCACTCTGTTTTTTTTTGAAATTCATGGAAACCTTGCAAGCCTCTTCTTTGAAACTTAGTCCAAACGAAGAGCTCAGTAACTAATATGTGCTTTTAACCACCCATTTTTAGTTTGGAAGTTAATCATGAATGATTTCTTCATAGGAAAGAAACTATCCAATGTAGTACGGTTTCGATGCATCGTAAGACATATCACGGTACTACGTTGCCTCACCAAAGAAAGACCTAACCGGATTACACCGGCATATACGTATCCTTAGGTGGCACTAAAATGGTCACTCGCAAACGTGTTCTACCCGTACTAAGGTTTTCGTGGTTAGTACCTACATAAAACACACTCAATCATCAGGTTCGGCTGCACACCGAACCCGGTATCCATACAGTTGGTACACCCGTCCGTCATCACTCGCACAGGTGTTCTCAAACCAAGCACACCTTGAGCTACGTTTTCACGTTACTGACCACGTGACGGGGTCCCCATAATTGCCCAAAGAACGCTAGGGAAAAGCGTTGCTCCAATACCCCCAAATGACATGAAGAGTCGTAGAGGATACTAAAGCGGGTCGGGTTACCTGCCACCCGTGGGGCTCCACCCTTCAGCTTGTGCGCACTGGTGGACAGCGCATACGTGCACCCCCCAAGACATAGACGTCCCGAGATGCACAATTTATCCGACATAACAAATAGGTTAGCTTGCCACCTTCATAATATTCTAATAGCAGTCCTTATGTGGGCTTAGTACCGTTATCTCACCGTATCCTAAGTTTTTGTCGTAATATGATCCTTATTCTGTGCGCTATTACCAATGCGGCTCTGATACCACGCTGTGAGGGCCCCGCCGTCCAGATCACTCACGGGGACGGGGCATCTCGCCCAGAAATTGCATTGGGTGGTGCCGTGTGATGCGGCACTCAACAGCACACATAACAAAGCATCATATTACATAAAACAAGCGGAAGCTTACAAAGCGTTGATTTTACAAATACTTCTCAAAATAAACTACAGCGGAAGACTGATATAACTCACGTCTCATATCTATGCTAAGCAATAGAGAACACATCCCGCCCGTGGACCCTTCTCACTAGCATCACGATGACAACAGCAGCGGCAAGGGTTTCCATGAGTTTCCCCCTCGGAGAGTTCCGAGTCTCATCGGACAACCGTATGCAGTAGCGTAGTGTTATTACCTGCAAAACAACTTGTATAGTATCAGTGAGCATAACGCTCAGCAAGACTTAACCGTCGGCTCTAAGCATGAAACTCTACATGATGGTAAACACTTAACATAGGATAGCACATTGCATATGAACTCGCCTATAAATGAATCCTTACATTCAAATGTTATTAGCAGCAATTAAGCATAACCTCGGGCACCTCACATCGGGAGTCCACAATCAAACAAGAAACGCTTTCTCCCGATGTAACTTGCTCAGGTGAGAATGAATCGAATTTGCACTAGCCTATTCACAAAACATGACATTACATTACTAGTATTGACTTCAAACCAATGGTGATTATTTCTTATCTCAGTGCAAGTTACCTCTACGTCACGACTCAGTGACCAAGTGGTACTCTTCACCACGAGGGACGACGAATCGACTCGATATACACCTGCAGGGAAACCCAAAGAGCATGTCAAGTACGCCCATCCGTTGAGCTGCACAGCACGCTCACTCGATGTCGTACGGGACAACCTTTCTCCCAACAGCCCAAACGTCGAACCGGTCGCACCAAAACGAGCAGGAGGTTCCCCACACGGAGCATCTCTCTATGCCCGTTGGCAGATTTCCACCTTGCTTCCCTCAGCCTACACCTATAAATCGGTGCGTTATGCCTTGACGCCCGGAGGTTTAGGCTACATCGGTTTATCGGGTCCCATATATCCGATATGCCTTTGGTACGTTCAAACTTGATCAGTGTGGGCCGCATACGGATCGGTCCTCAACCGACACGGACAGGTCTAAGCACCCAGGCCCCCATGTCCTGTTGCCCCTACACCCTGCCCGGTCTCATTTCAACTTACTAACAACCTTTTGAACCAATCCCTTATGCTCCCAATTTCCACTACTCGCGAGTAGCGTCCAGCCACTCGACTTCTACCGAGTCCTACTTAAGCATGGCATATTCTACACGGTGGAAGGACACCTACCCAATTACTCCATAGGTTTTCTGGTCATGCAAGAGTAGTATCAAACATCTAGACTTGATGCACAATTCATCCTAACCGACCTATTGTATACAAAGTAAAAACTTAGTGGTAGTTAAATGCAAACAGGGGCTTGCCTGTTTTGCAGGGTCTAATAGTATATAGTTCAGTTAGAGTCTTGTCTCCCTTGGGGCTTGATCAACTGGTCCACTTCAGCGAAACCACTCCGTCAAACTTCTTCATTGGTTGCCTCCGTCGTAAGTCCTATTAATATGTATATGCATATGTTTTTATTATGCAGGTTAAAGAAGTAAAGACTCAATTTGTTAATAACAGGGAACTGTGTGGGAGTACTAACAATGAAGTTCTTGTCCCCGTTGTGCAGAGGGATTAGGGAACAAACCACATGTCCATAATAATTTCCATTAACATGTTTTATGGTTCCTAATGGACATGTGACATGAGTTGAAATGGGTTGAAAGGAACTAAAGGTCCTGATCTCCAATGACTTCACAATTCTTACCTGAAGTCATACATTACACAGAGACTTAGCTTGCCAAATTGCAGCTAATGTGAGTGGAAATTGTGTCTTCCATAATTCCCACTATAATTCTCTATGTGTTGCTCATATACATAAGCATGGAGAACAAGAACAGGTAGATCTAAAGTTCAATTTGAGCTGAAACTCTACAGGTGAGTTCCTGGTCACCTGAAAGTGTTCTGGACCAAAATTAAGGACTTTTCATTGTGTAGTTCCTCCAGAATAATTCTATAAGCAATTATGCTACAAGGATTTAATCTGAAGTAAGGTGCATTTTCATGCCCAATAAGGTGATCTACCATTTTAAGTATGGCTCATAGAGCACGTCTGAATTTTCCTATGATTTTTGGAACTAAGGATTTCCCAGAACTGATTTTTCAAAGGAAAACCATTTTCTGGAAAAGTTTCTGGAAAATTTGGAGTACAGCAGATTGTACTCTGGAAATTCCTACTCAAATCATCTTCAATTGATCTTAAACTTTGTTGAAAGTCCAATAATATCCTAAAGAATATTCTGGCAAAATTTGAGGAATTTTGGATAAACCAAACTCTCTCAATAATTCTTTTACAGAAAAACTTAAAAGAATTATCCAGAATTTAATATTGTATTTCATACAAATTGGGGTTCATATTTGGATAGACCTTTGCAATAGGAATCCAACCCAATTTGAATCACCTAACTCGGAGTTTCCTACACAAAGTTATGAATTTCCTAAGTTGGAGCTAAAACTGGATTTGTTTTACTATTGGAAAAAACTTGGGCCCACGTTTTAAATTGCAGCCAGTGAGATTCCAGCCACACCGGGCCACACCATTTTGGCGTGCAGCCACACTGGATCACCACGCCACAGCGGATCAGTTTTTAAACTCTCGGTCGCTGACACGTGGGGCCCACCCGGATCATCTTCTTCCTCGGCCCATTTCCCTCCCCCGCGCTGTCCCGATGCCGGACCTTCGCCGGAGTTCACCGGGCCGGTGTTTCCGGCCATCTCCCGGCCGGAGACTCACCGCCCGGGGGTTCTCAGGGTCGGGGAGCACGTTGCGGGGTTGGCGTGGGTGCTAGATCACCGGAAATGTGCCGGCGACGTGCGGCCATCTCAAGAGAAGTCCGGCGCCGTCGACAGGTGATCCTAGCCCACCAAACTTGCGAGGAATTGGCTCTACAGCATCCTTGGATGCTAGGGAAGCTCGGCATAAGCTTGGAATTGCTCGGCAACAGCGGCAAATGGTTCTTCACCGTGCACCCGAGACACCTTCCACGTTTTGAGCTCGGAAAACTCGGAAATTGGGCGGTCTACATGCGTTTCTAAGCTAGGGTTGTGAAGAACAATTGTTCGCCGACTAGTTTTGGTCCTTTGTGCAAGATTTGGGGAACTAAGAGTGAAGATTGAGATCGAATTTGAGAGTTCCTTACCGGAAGGTCGGTTTATGGCCGCCGGAGATCTTTCCTCGAATTCGCGCTCTGTCGTCCTTGTCATGGCTTGAGCTCTAGAGGTGAGCATCACCGAGGACCAGCGCATCCGAAAGTGTTCTTGCTCGGGCACGAGAAGCTCTCTGTGGAGCTGTCCACGGGAGACCGATTGCCAGCTTGTGTTAGGTTGCCGCGCAAAAAGCTGCGTTCTCAGTGCAGAGCAGTTCGGCTGCCCCGGTGGCGAGTGGAGAAGGTAGGGAATGACCCCTCAGTGCTGCTGGCACAGCTCGGGGAGCTCGGTGGCCCGAGATTGGCTGTCTCCCGATCGAGTTTCAGAGAGGGCGGCGAGCTGTGTTCGGTTCAGCGCGAGGAAGCCGTGAACATCGGTGTGGCGGTTTTGTGAGCGGAAACAGCACCCCGTGAGCGGATGAGGGCAGGAGCTAATCGACCACACGCCACAGCAGCAGGAGGTGTCCTCGGGAGAGCAGGAGCTGGCGTCGGTGACCGGGGACCGAGCTGCTCGGTGTCGCCCGGGAGCAACGTCTCGGTGGAGTAAGGAACAGGGGAGCAGACTTAGGGTGCAAGTCTAGACAGCACTATGACATGTGGGCCCCACTGTCTCCTTCTTATCCTTCTATTTTTTTTTCAAAATTGTAGAATGGCTCCCTTCAACAGTGGGAACATTTGAACCCGTTCTGAATTTGAAGGTTTTGACAAGTTTTATCCAATTTCACATTTTAATTTGAATTCCTATGCAATTTAAAGTCCATTTAACAAATGGGTAGCAAATCATTTCAAGAATTCATGAAACTTTGTCTACCCACTTATTTAGACCTAAGGAATCCAATTATGAAATATGCTTTTGGTTTTGGCTGCTGCAAATGAGGTTTTTGTGCACAACAGTTTGCCTTCCTATTTGTTGCCCTCCTTTGCAATTTGAATTGAATAATTTGAGTTCCCAATCTGAATTTCCTTCAACCTAGCATATGAGAGCTTACACATGAGTTTTACTTAACTCTGTCCCACAGACACCCTCTTGATCATAGCCTAGAGTGGTGGGACACTCATGTGTGTCATCACATGTGGAAAAATTTAAACAAGTCCCAATTTTTACAAACTTGAACCAAAGGGTGTTCCCACTTCAGTTCATTTGCATTCAAAATTTTGGGACCTTTACACAACCCATCATCAAGGTCAAGTAAACATAGTCTCATCTCAAATGTTAAGTTTCCCGCTCAACATCATCAACTTCCCAATCCATCATCCTCTAATCATGAATAAGTCCAAGCCGCTCTTGACCGTGAGCACAGCTGTCATGACAGTTTTGACTCTGCAGAGTTTGCACCACTGTACCCACATGTAGTGATTTCATCCCCCGTTGCCGGGTGGACTAAAAGAACCTCCATTATGCCAGTGGCCGCGAACACGTTCACACTTCCCAGGTGTGTAGCCAGGAGATCACTACGAGGCCTTTACAAAGGGATTCCCGACGAGCGTGGGCCCACTGAGGTTTCACCCCTAACAGCATACAAGAGGCTCCAACCTCGATGCAGTGGCCCCCTCTTGAGCCTTGCGGTTCATATGGTAGTCCAGCTGACACCTATTCCCCGCACCATCCAACACACCCATACTACCCCGGGGATACACCTAATTAATTGGCCAAGCTGCCCCATCTCAGCATGTGGTTGGCACAGTAAAACCAGGTTACATGCTCCATGAACCGGTCCTTAGGATCCAGGCAAGTACTAAACACAAACCCGAGTCTCGTGCACCCAACACCAACCAAATCATCCAACTTGCCTCGATCCCTACCTCTACATAACTCATAATATCTCATACAAGAGTAATGTAAATAAGTTGATGATCTCATATCCCAATTATCCCATTCTAAGCATGGCTAAGCATAAGCATATAAATAAATGACATGATAAAATAAATCCCAACCCAAGCTACAAGGAAACAAGGTAATGCAATTATAGGGAAACTTCCTAGCATGGGTTTCATATTTCAATTGACAATGCAAATAATTCTACCTACACATCCTAGTATAGGATCAAAGTGGTCAAGGACACTTGCCTTCTTCCTGCTGCTCTGAGAATGGAAAGTCTTGGTCTTGGAAGGGGAGAACTTGCTCTAGGGCAGGTTCTACTCATGCCAATACACATAGCAAAAGAAAACAACAATCCATAAGACAGTTCACACTTTCAGTTCATGCAAACCACACATACATACCTATGAAAGTCATTCACATTTCTAGTGTTGTGGTTACTCTACATGTGTTGATTTTCGGCCTACATGCACTTTTAAACATATGTATATGATTTCTAACTTTTGTATTCAGATTTCTGTTTGCACACTATATATGAATTTCCAATTTGAACAAATTCTTTATATTTAATTAATACACTTCTTAGCTACGAAGTTTGCATGAAAGGTCATTTCCTACTCCAAATAGGTTTTCAGATCTTCTACAAAATCCTAAATTGAATCTTTTGGATTTGGAGAACTCATTTATCCTTTTCTAATTATGCATACTTATTTTCCTATATTTTCAGAATTATTTTCTATGCCTAAAAGTGAACTTTATTATGAAAATAGTAAGACACATCATCTAAACAGAATAGGTTCTGATCTAAAATGTTCAATAATATATTTTTGGACTTCCTCTCTGATGTGGAACAAATTAAATTTATTTTACTAGTTTTTAGAATTATTTCCTAGCCTAAAATGTATCTCTAGAGAAAATAAAAATGAGCAACACTTAGGCAGATTTCATTTCAGCCTAAAATCTATTTTTAACTCATTCTAAAGTTTTCCAAGTGCTAGGAGAGTTTAAGTTTGAATTTGCACATGTGTTTGCCTTACCTTTTAAATTTAAATCCTAGTCACCTATTCAAATTTCTGAATTTAATATCATATAGGGTCAAAAAGGTAAATCCACCCTACTGCAGGGTCTAATTTACTATTTCCTAAATTTCCAGGGGTCTAACTACACATAACAGAGGGGGTTTCCAAATTTTTATTAAGTCCAGGGGCTAAAACTGATTTTTAAATGAATTTACACGAATTTCTAAAGATCCAGGGGCTAGATCAGAAGTTTCCGGGGCTAGCTCATGTTTTCCGAGATCCCTAGGGGGTAGCGCGTAAGAATCCCGGCCTTTATAACTCGGGGCTGAGGTGGACCGTCCGATTTAAAACAGACGACACAGATTAGATCGCCAAACCAGTACGCGTCGGTTTTATTTCTACCGTGCGACTTAAAATAGCCAGCCCGCGCGCGGCGGCGGGGGCGGCGATCTCGCCGGCGCAGCTTCGGTTCGACTGCGTTTTTTCAGACGGATCGACTGCGGAGGGGTAGGGGAGCTCACCTAGGGGTTTCTCGGGCTTGGGGAGGTCGGAATTTGGCTCTGCGACGACGATGGTTGCAGCTGCTCCTCGGTGCTCGTCGGAGCCGATGCTAGGGCGCGAAACTTGTCGCTTCCTTCACCTGCAGGGCTCCCTAGAGGCGGTGGAGCACGGCGAGCTCGTTAGTCCAACGAAAAACGAAGAGATCCGAAGGTTTTTCAGTGGGGGATGATCGGTTCTCACCGGAGAGAAAAAGGGGGCGGCGCTGGGGAATTCGGTGAGTTTTCTTGCGTGGAATGCATGAGGGGAGGCGGCGGCGGATCGGTTTGGATAAGTAGCAGCGTCCGGGGCCGAAGATCGGGCTGGGGGCGCGGGGTTCGGTAGGGTGGTTGCGATCGGACGCGAGAGAGAGAGACGGGGCCGTTGGGGGCGCGCGGGGAGAGGGATGACATGCGGGCCCCGCGTGTCAGTGAGAGGGAGAGAGGGGGGCGCGGGTCCGGGGTGGCGCGGGGGTATTTGGGCCGGCTGGTGGGTTTCAGCCCACTGGCCAGTTTGGGTTTTCTTTTTCTTTTTCTTTTTCTTTTTCCTTTTCTTTTTCTGTTTTGATTTGAATTTAATTCCCAGTTTGAATTTGAATTGCTTTATCACATGCATTACGTCAAAATTTTTTAAATTCCCCTCTTTAGTAGGTTTTGGGGTGTTGCAGTGGCTGACAGGTGGGGCCGGCACCTCGTCTTCAACCTCCCGCTCACTTCTTCCCGCGCGCACGCCTTCCTTGCCGGCCGTTTCTCCTCCCCCTCGGTTCCTCCCTCCTAAGCCACCTCCCGGCCTGGCTTTCGCCGCCTAGGGGTTTTGAGGGTCGGGGAAACCATTTCCGGGGTCGTTGTGAGCCCTAAAGGTCCACAGAGGTCGGGCGACGGGCGGCGGCTTCGGATCGAGTCCGGCGACGTCGTCCGTCCTCTCTGCCTGCTCCCACTCACGTCTCCTTCGCTCTAGAGCATCAGTGGCTCATGGCAAAGGACGTCCCCTATGCCAAAGGGCTTGGAAACACCTCCAAACCCCATGTCACCGTGCGCCCTAGGTTGAAACCCGGCGGCAGAGGATAAAACTTGAAGAACACCGTGGTGGCTCAACAACTCTCAGTTCTTTTCAGCCTCGGCGACTCGCACAGAGGTCTGTAGTCTACCCTATGACGAGAATGTCCAGAGAACTCCTATGGGTCATGAATTTTGGAAAATCTACCCCCATGCCTATGGACATGTCCTCGGTATTCTGCAAATTCCCGTGGCTCCCATGGAGGAATGGACTAGGGTTTTTGGCAGCGTGAAGAGGAGGAGTAGGTGCACCTTTTTGCTATTCAACTCGGGGTGTGACGTGCTCTGTATCGCCAGGACGTCGAGGAGGCCCGGCGGCGGCTCAACTGGAATTTTCCGACGATAGTTCTTGCTGTACGCCACACACAGAGGGTGAGGGACCGGCTTGGGAGCTTAGTGAGGTCAAGTGGAGTCTTGTGCACACTCTCACGATCACCGGTGGTCGCGGGAGGTCCTAGGGGTGCCTCGCGACACGCAGGCGCGAAGAGTGGTCGGGCGGCAAGAAATATCCGTCCTGGTGCGGCTGCTCTCAGGGGAAAACGGGGAGAAGCCGAAATGGAGTATTTGGTTCGCTCGACTGAGGTGTTACGCGCGAGAATCGTCGAGCGTAGGGGGTGGCACGTCGATGCATCGGTGGCCCGCCGCCTCTCCCGTGCCTTACGCGCGAAGCAGAGCCCGGCTGCATAGAACCGACTGAAACACTCATATGTGCAGCTGACATGTGGGCCTCCCCTCTAATTTCCTTTTTCCACTTTTTCATTTCTGTTTTTGCTGAATATCTCCCCAGCTACTCACAATTGAATGTGAGACTTAGCCCCAAGTTTTTGTTTGAATTTGAGTTCTCACAATTGAAATTTGTTAGCTAAATTTGCTTCATGTTTGAACTGAAATTCAAATTCAGTTTTGAATTCTTGCAAATTTAGCTCCCGACAAGATGGACTCCAATGGGGATGAAAATTGGTGGGCTAACTCAAAAAAATGTGCTGAGTTTGAATATGAAGCTAACTTTTGAATTTGAGGGATGAAAGTTGCTGTAATTTGGATTTACGTTCAAGTTGGCCTCTTTTTCAAATGCCTCCAAAAATGGCCTCAAAAAGTGCTGGGTTTGCATGAAACTTGGCTCGAACCTCCCCAAGACTTTTTAAATCCTAGGGGTGAGCTCAACCTCTCATGTTCATGTGTAGAAATCCTACTTTGTGAAGGTTAGGGCTTTCTCCTCTAATCACTCTTTTGATGGAGGTTACTTGCTCTTTACAATTTTTCATAAGATCTCCACAACCAAAACTGTGGTGTTGTAAGGTGATGAAAAGTTTTTGCAAGTCCCATTTCTTGGGCTTTTACAAAGGGGTTCCCCACAGGCGTGGTATCAGAGCCACATTTGGAATAGCATGCATGAAAAGAGCGTATTTTCAAAAACTTAGAAGTATACGAGTGAGGAACGTATAGTATGCCCACATAAGGACTATTAATAGCATAGTTACTTAAGGTGGCAAGCTAACAGGGTGTTATTATTCAAGATTGCAATTCTGTAACGACGCACCTACGTGGAGGTAAAAATGGTAAGGAACGCTACCGAAAGCGGATCAATTTCGGTTAGCTCCCCTATACGAGGAAAGTAGTGTGGGATGTCCCGTTCAGCAATGGACGGGAAGTGAATATGTTTTCTAAGACTCTTCATGTCTTAGAGACATATAAATGCACTAGCCTCCAGTGCGCAAACCCAGGGGCAAGAGGAGGACACCCCATCGTGTGGTTTGTAACACGAAGTATGTTCTCTAGGACTCTTCATGTCCTATGAGGCTTACAAAAGCGCTGTTCCACCGGTGTGCTTTATTGAAAAGGTGTGGAGTCCCCATCGGGTGGTGAATAACCCGATCATCTATCTTGAGACGTGGCTTGACTCAAGTATGGCCCGTATGGCAATGATACGGGGCGTATGTTTTTACTATGATATGGACCTGCCTGAAATGGAAAACCTTTGTGTGTAGCACTATTCATTGTTTTTCTGCAGGTATATTAACCATGAGTAGAACATTCCGTTTAGAACACGTGTGTGAGTGATCGTTTTAGTGCCACCATTGGAGACGTATATGCAGGTTTAATGCCGGTTAGGATTTTTGGAGTTGGTGAGGAAACGTAGTACCGTAATATGTTCTTAACTGCATGAAAAATGAAATTTTCAAAGAAAAAAGTAAATTTGGAGTCTAGTTTTCCATTAGGGGTTAATGAACTCCTATATTGAACTAAGAGTCAATTGGCAGTATAGTTTTCATCTAAAACATTTAGAAACAATCTCCCCTGTTTTTGGCAGAATTTTTGCTGAACTTGAAAAGGGCATAACTTTTGATTGATTGAACCGATGGAGGTGAGGGATACATTTCTGGAAAGGAATTGAAGTCTTTTACATCTTTTCCGTAGAACTCCAGAGCAGAATCTCCCCCCCAATTGGATGAAAATCTCAGATGAGTGTCAACTGTCCAAAAACATGGCAACCCAAAAATGCTCTCTGGAATTTTCTGTATTTTGACCATAACTTCTTGTTGAAAAATCTCTAAGAGTCATGTAGGACACCGTTGGAAAGTTTGTGATATTTTCTACGACTTTGTAGTTCAAAGTTTCTACAGATTTGGGGTAGAACTTTATGAAATCTTGCGGACAAAACAGACACTTTCAGAGGAGGTGCTGTCAAAATTGTTCCAGATTTCTGTCAACTTTAAAATATCATAACTCCTGATCCAGAACTGATATGAAGGCAAATAAATACTCATTGGAAATATTTTGGAGTTATCTATAACTTCTATATTCAACTTGATACACATAAAATTGCCATTTTCATAATCAAATTCTTGGATTAAGGCCAAATGGTCATTCTGAACAGAGCATTGCTCATTGCCCATGTAACTTGAGACTTGTTGTGAACATGAAGGTTTTTATACTTCTCTAAGTTCCATGCCATAGTCAGTAGTTATTTTTTATCATCTCTTGCTGTTGGTTTAAGTGTTTGACAAACTTGAGCAATCATTGGTTATATTTCAGATTTGTCAAAAACCTTGTTTCCTTCATGTATGCTGCACAGTTGATGTGATGCTTTGCGGTTAATAATTTCGAGTTAAAGTTGAGTACAATCTTGTACATTAACCGTAAATTGCTCGATATTGTAGTATGGATCATACTCACTCCGGCTATGAAGTTGGTGGTTCCAGTCGGGATGGAAATGATTCATCGCAGCGACGATCACCGCCATCATCAATAGGACTGGCGGAGGTGTTGGAAAAAATGGCTGAATCTCTTGACATGTTGGTGCAGCAAGGCATCTGACAAGAGACCCTACAGCGTAATCCCATACGAAACACTTACCTGGATTTTCTAGCAAGACAACCACCGATATTCTCAGAAGCTAAAGAAGTCTTGGAGGCAGATCATTGGCTCCGGTTGATTGAATCTAAATTGGGAATCCTCCAGTGTGATGAATGTGAGAGGGCTTTCTATGCCACTCAGCAACTTCATGGATCTGCTGGGGCTTGGTGGTCTGAATATCTTGCTAAGATAGTTGAAGGCCATCATGTGACGTGGATGGAGTTTCGTGATGCTTCCCGTGCATGTCATATCTGTGAGGGCATCGTCCAAACCAGAGTACAAGAGTTCTATGAACTCAAGCAAGAAAGGATGGGTGTTATGGAGTACTTTACGGAGTTAAACCGTTTAGTACAATATGCATCCGCTTATGTGGATAAAGAGACGATGAAGTGTCAATACTTCTTCCGAGGGCTCAACCTGGAGCTTCGGGCGAAAGTGGCACTATTCAATAAAGGAAATTATCGCGAGTTAGTCAATGCCGCTATGATTCAAAAAATAGCTGAACTCCAGCATAACAAAAGTAAGAGGAAGAGAAGGTTATCACTGGCAAGTAGGGATGATTATCCTCAAGAACAACCGGTAATATATTGCTTACTGTAAAGGTCGCAAAAATATGAACACAAAGAAACTTATGTTTGCACAAAGTTAGTTTCATATGTAGGAAAAATGGGACTTGTTTAAACTTTTTCACATGTGATAATACACATGAAGGCTCCCTCTACACAAGTTCAATGGTTATTTGAAAACATGGAACAAAAAGGAATTTGAAACCAAGTAGGGAAGTACCCATATGTGTGAGAGAGCTAAATTCAGATTTTGGAGCAAGTTGGTTCCACTCAAAAATTCAAATGAGATTAACACAATGGTTTTCAAAACTGTTGTATTATAAATCTCATTTGCAGCAGCTAAATCAAAGATTAGATTTCATATTTGAATTCCTTAGGTCCAAATTAGGGGGTAGGCAAAGTCTCATGAAATATTAAAGATATTTACTACCCATTCTTCCAAATAGACCTAAATGTACAATGAATTCAAATACCTATTTGAATTTGGATGAATTGTGCCCAATTATCCAAATGCAGTCCAGTTTTCAACTCCACACAAATGAATTTCATCATTTACAAATTTTGGGATATTTTGGGGGAGATAAGGGGGAGATGGGACCCACTTGTCATATGTACCAAAAGATCTATACAAAGGAATTGGGTCTCTGTTTTGCTGCCTCCGGGGGATCGACAGCAGCTGCTCGGGACAGCATGCCGGCAGCTGGTCGACCGCTTCCACAACCGACTCCATCCCCGATTCTGGCCCCCTCGGCGATCTCATCCATCTATACCGTGCTTCTCCCTCTGCTCACGAACAGAACACCGAGGCTCTCCCTCTTCCTCACACCGAGCTGAGAAAACTCGCCTCCGCCACACCACCGATCGCTCGATGACTCACAAACTCCCACGAACAGAGGCTACTGAGGGTCAAAATAGCACCAGTGCAGCTCCCTCTCCCTCCTCGACGCGCCCCCGGCCGATGATCGGCTCTCCAACCCCGGGAACACCGTGACCGCGCGGAAGCCGAACGAGAGCCGATGAGGAGGCGTCCGTGGACAGCTCAACCTGGTGCTTGTCACGGCCAAGTACCAGTGTCCTCGGATGCCCCAAGGCACCACACTGCTCACCTCCCAAGCTCAGACCATGCTATGCACCACCGCGAGAGAATTTGGAAAAGTTTCTCCGGCATACACGAATCGACCTCCCGGCACGGTAATCCCAAATTTCCCCTAAATTCTCATTCTTAGGTCATCAAAGTTTGCACAAAGGGCCCAAAGTGGAAGGCGATCCTTTGCTCTTCACAATTCTAGCCTGAAACTGCACCTAGATCAAGTATTTCGTGGTTTTCTACCGGCAACCGAACCGGGGGACCGCTGTCGCACGGTGAAAGCATATTTGCCATCGTCCCCGAACATTTTTGAGGCTAGGTCGAGCTCCCCCATCGTACACTGGTACTGTAGCACCGTTTTACAGAGCTGTTAGCGTGCTAGGATGGCCGGCCGACGTCGCCGATGATGTGCCGAGCTGCCGCATCGCCGCTAGCTACCGTAGAGGCTTTGCCGGCTCGGGGAAACCTCATCATCGTGCTCAGCGTGGCAGGTTCGGCCCTGGCGGTGAGCAGGGGCTCAGGCAGAGGCCGGGAGACCGGTTTCCGGCGATCTCCGGCGAGGGGCGGCGGCACGGGCACGCGGGCGCGGGAATCGGACCGAGGTTGAAGAAGGGTTCCGCCGGGCCCAGCCGTCAGTGAGAGGGAATTTAAAAACTCTGATCTTTCTGTGGCTGTTGGCTCCGGTGCGACTGCACGCCTGGAAACTTGTGGCCCCGTGTGTCTTTGTTCCAGTGAGTGACACGTAGCCTGGACCCACAGTCAGCGTTTAAACTTTTTGGGATTTTCAGTTTCCAGTTCAATCTTTGAAGAGCCATAACTTTGTGTAGGAATGTCCGAAAATTGTGAAAGAAATTTTGTTGGATTCCTCTCAAAGTGTACTATCCAGGGGTGCAGCCCAATATTTATTAAAATCCCTGGATTTGGCTCATTAATTCATATAAGGAAAATCTTGTAGGAATTGTTCCAAAAGTTCTGTGTATTGGAGAATTCCCAAAATTGGGCAGGAGATTCTTCCAAAAACACTTAACCTCCAGTAAAACTTTCAGAGGCATTGGACCTAATTTGCTTGGTCAAATGTGGTGTTAATTCCTTTTGTCTCTGAAAATTGGAAAAATAGAACAGAGCTCATTTCCAAATTTTCCCCGATTCATGTAAAGCTCATATCTTTGTGTAGAAACCTCCAAATTTAGTGATTCAAATTGGGTTAGATTCAGGCTGACAAACTCTATCCAAATATGCAACCCAATTTGTATGAAAGTCCTTATTTAATTCTGGAAAATTCTTTAGAACTTTTCAGCAAAAGAATTCTAGAGGGAATTTGGTTTATCCAAAAATCCTCAAATTTTGTCAGAATATTCCTTAGGGGGTTACTAGACTCCTGTAAAAGTTTCAGCTCATTTGGAGTTAATTTGATCAGGAAAAGTTCAGATTTTAAGTTGCTATATCCAAATGAATACAGAAATATTTTCAGAGAATTTCCAAAACTTGGAAATTCAATTTTGGACAATTCTTAGTTCCAAAAACCCTAGGAAAATTCATGCAGACTATATGAACTATAATTGAAATTGTAGTTCACTAAGTTGGGCATGAACATGTGAGTTAATCCAGAATTAATTTCTTTGTGCTTAATTGCTTAAGGAATTGTTCTGAATAAAACTCTCAATGAAAAGTGTTTAATTTTGGTCCAAAGCACTTTCATGTGACCAGAAATGCACATGCAAATTTTCAGCTCAAATTGAGCCTTGAGTCTCCCTGTCCATGTTCTCCATTCTATTGGATGTGAAGAACAACATAGGGTTGGGGTGGAAATTGTGCGAGACACAATTTCTTTCCACTTTAGCTGCAATTTAGCGAGCTAAGTCCCTGTGTAGTGTATGACTTCCTGTAAAAATTTCGAAGTCATTGGAGATCAGGGTCTTTAATTATGTCCAGATCATTAGAGCTCATCTTACATGGCATTATAAACTTAGCAAGAGATGTAATGAAACATCTAAGGTAGATTTAGTCTCTTTGAGTTCTTTGCACAACAGAGCCAACCACTTCATCCTAGGATCTCTACACAGCCTCTGTTCTTAAGAAGTTTTAATCTCTAAGCCTATGAATTACATTATAAAATACTATGCATATACAGGTCGATAGGGTTCACGATGAAGGACTTCGACGGAGCCATCCCTTGACGTGTGGATAAGTTGAGCAAGTTCAGAAAGATCAAGGGATTGATGATCACTAACTTATATTATATACTACTACCCTACAAAGCAGGCAAGCCCCGGTTTGCATTAACCTTTTTACAAGTTTTTATTGTTTTGAGAACTACGCTGAGTACCATTAATTCTTGCATTAGAGTCTTGTTTGGAAACCCAAATGCATAGCCAAGAAAACCATGGGTTGGGTTTAAGATTGCAAACCCCGTTAGCTACTGCAAAGCTAAGATAGGGTAGGATTCGGTACAAGTCGAATAGTTGGAACTACTCGCGAGCATAGGCTAGAGGCACTAAACTCGGGTAGAGATAGCACATGATACACATGGCAAGAAAAATGAGACCGAGCGGAGAGTAAGGGCAGCAGGACTTTGGGGCTTGGGTGCTATAGCTCCACTTGTGTCGATTGAGGACCAAGCCATGTGCGGGCCTGTTGAACAAGCTAGAACAGTACCGAAGACCTACCGGCTATATGGGAACCGGGAAACCGATGTAACTCTGGTAGCTGGGTATTGAGGCATTGCCCGTCGTTCAGAGGGTAGGTTGAGAGCTTGAGGTGTAAATCGGCTGGCGGCACTGAGATGCGCGTGCAGAGACCTCTTGCTCGGGACGATGGGACTGGTTCAATATTTGGCTAACGGGTGAAAGGTGGTTGTGTACGACGTCCATGATGGTTGCTGTAGGCAACATCGAGTACGGGCGTACATGACGGGTTATTCGGGTAACCCTGCATGTGTAAATCGATTATAATCACCGTCCCTCGTGGTCAGTGAGTACCACTTGTTCACTGTACCTGACGTAGAAAGAACAGGCTAGATACATGTTAAGATGTTGCTGATTGAAAGATGGACTTTGATTGTTTATGATTTGTTGTAGTTTAGAGATAACTAAAGTTCTTTTCAACTTTGGGCAAAGTACATGAGAGAAATGTGTTTCTTGTTTGATTGCGGCTCTCTCATGTGCCTTAGCATAAGGTTCTCCACAACCTGCTGCTAAAACTTGAAAGTAAGGTTCCACTAATTAGGCGAGTCCTTGCAACTTATTTTGCCTCATGTAACCTATCACCCTCCATGTAGAATTTTCATGTTTA
Organism: Neostapfia colusana; assembly: GCA_030760725.1. Taxonomy (NCBI): domain Eukaryota; kingdom Viridiplantae; phylum Streptophyta; class Magnoliopsida; order Poales; family Poaceae; genus Neostapfia; species Neostapfia colusana. The sequence goes on along the minus strand of JASWHV010000002.1, from coordinate 45,028,498 downwards.
GGAGAGACGGGTCAGTCTTGCTGAGCCTTCATGCTCACTGCTTGTATTTGAAGCTTTTGCAGGGTTCTATGAGGAAGGGACTCCCGAGGAGGAGATGGAACCCCAGGAGGGAAACCCCGTCGAGTGGGAGTCGTGCACGCCACCGTGTTAGTGTGTGTGCGTGCTAGCGGGGACACGTTCACGGGCTGAACGTGAACTCGATGCATAGTCTACGCCCGTGAGTGTAGACTGAACATATTTTGTTGTAAAAATGTTCATAAACCTGTTTATGTAATAAAACTTTGCTTCCGCTTTGTACCTTTGATGTGTGTTATCCGGTGCTGTGCAACGCAGCAACCCTCAGCGTGATCCTGGCTCGACAAGGCCGATGGGGTCGTGTCAGCGTTGGTATCAGAGCTCACTTGAGGTTTAACGCACTACAAAGGTCATCTTTTTCAAAAATCCAGTGAGGAACGAGTTAATAGCCCATATAAGGATGTTATTAGTGTATAGAAAGTGGCATACTAACCTATTTGTTTATGTCGGAAAATCGTGCATCTCGGGACGCTTTATGTCTTGGGGAGTGTACGTAAGCGCTGTCCACCAGTGCGCACAAGCTGAACGGTGGAGCCCCACGGGTAGCAGGTAACCCGACTCGCTTTAATATTCTCTACGACTCTTCATGTCGTTTGGGGTATTCGAGCAACGTCTGTCACTGGCGTGCGTGGTGCAATTTGGGAGACCCCGTCACGTGGTCAGTAACATGAACACGTAGCTCAAGGCATGTTTGGCTTGAGAACACCCGGGCGAGTGATGACGGCCGGGTGTACGAACTGTATGGATACCGGCCTCGTTGTGCAGCCGAGTCTGACGATTGTGTGCAATTTATGCAGGTGCTATTCATGAAACCATAGTACGAGTAGAACACGTTTGCGAGTGACCGTTTTAGTGCCACCTATGATACGAATATGCCGGTATAATCCGGTTAGGATTTTCTTTTGTGAGGCAACGTAGTACCGTCATATGTCTTACGGTGCATCGCCACCGTACTACACTTTATAACTTCTTTCCTATGAAGAAAGTATTCATGACTAACTTTAAACTAAAAATGGAAGTTGGAAAACACATATTAGTTACTGAACTCTTCATTTGAACTAAGTTTCAAAGGGGAGAATTCATAGGTTTCTATGTTTCTCAAAAACAGAGTGCTCTGTTCTGGAAGAAATTTTTGCTGGACTTTGATAGAGCATAACTCTGAGAAGATTGACTCCGTGGAGGTGTATGATACAGTTCTGGAAAGAGTTTTAAGTGTTCTACAACTTCTTTGTAGAACTCCAGAGCAAAATCACAAGCCAAATGGGTTGAATGTCCAGTTGAATGCAAACTGTTCAGAAAACAGGACAGATGCAAATCTTCCTGGATGTTTCTGTATAACACTTATAACATTCTGTAGAAAAATCCCTAAGAGTCATATGATACACCGTTAGAAAGGGTATGAGATAGGCAACATTTTTGTAGTTCAAAGTTTATTCAGATTCCTATTGTATTTGCATATACAACTGTGATAAAACCAGCCACATACAAAGGAGATGCTGGCAAATTTTATCCAGGAATTCTGGCAACTTTGAAAAATCATAACTTTCGATCTAGAAGTGATATAGAGGCATGTGAATACTCGTTGGAAAGATTTTGAAGTTAACTTTAACTTTTTTATACAACTTGAGTTATGAAAATGCTTCTAACGGGATCAAAATCTAGATTTAGTTCATCAAGGTCTGTTCTGTACAGAGGAGGAAAATGAGTGATATCGTGCAGGCTAGTACAAGTTATGTGCCCCAAAAGTACCGGTTGGTGTTCCGAACGCCATTCAGTGAAATGGAGGCCCCTGTACGATTAACTCCTTAGAGGTTGATTGCTGGTCAAGTACCACAACTTGCACCACCTCCAGAGCAGCAGCATCAGACGGTGGTTTGTACTCCATCGCTGCAGCTATAGGTATCTTGCTTCCAACCACAAGTTAGAGAAGAGCCGGAGAGACATCCGTGCTCTACTTGTGGTCCGATGGGCCATTATGCTAGGTATTGTACGGAGGGACTTCAAGGTTGCAGATCACCATACATTCAATGATTAGACCCGTACCTATATCTGCAAAAAAGAGGGCAGACAAGGGGCAACATTCACTACATAGTGAGTGATGATGTTCCAGAAGGAGAAGCCGTGTTAGCAGAGATGTTTCTCTGAATCGACTACCGGTATTAATTCTCTTGGACTTAGGTGCCACACCTAGCTTTGTTAGTCAATCTTTTATGGCTCAACATCAGCTCCAAACCACTTTTACAAAGAGGCAATACCTCATATCTTCGCCAGGGCAGCATTACAATAAGTGATATTGTTTTTCCGAGCACCTCTTCGTTTGCGGGTTAGACTATAACCCACGACCCTCCTTACTCTTGGGGTCTGAAGATCGACATTATTTTGGGGATGTCGTGGTTGAATTACCACAAAGCGGTTCACACCATCAGTTTTAAACCGTTAAGCTCAAACTCCCCACGACACGGTCTTCATACATTAGTTCTGGGCGCCAGTCGGCAACAGATTGCAATATTGAACCACTCGGAAACTGTTTAGATAGAGGGCAGTCTGGTGGTACGTAGATTTCAGGAGGTGTTTCCCAATTGTTACCGGGCATACCGCCCGAAAGGGACGTAGAGTTCAAGATGAAATTTGCGCCAGGAACACCACCGAGTTTGCGAAGGCCGTACAATATGGCACCCAATGAATGAGCAGAGTGGAAGACACCGCTAAATAACCCTATGAGCAAAGGTTTTATACGACTGGGTTGTTACCTCGGGGTTATTCAGCATTGTTTACAAAGGAGAAGCACGAAACACTACAACTTTGTGTAGTGCTCGTCTGCTTAACACTGTGACAATCAAGAACTAGTATCCGTTACCACAGATCGACATATTGTTTGATCAGTTGGTCAAGGCAAAGATCTTTTCCTAGATAGACTTAAGATCCGGGTACCATCAGATTGAGATACGGGCTGAGGCTATTCCAAAGACAGCTTTTCAACAAGATATGGGCGTTACGAGTACCTTGTCATGTTCCTTGGTCTCACCAACGCTCCAGCTCAGTTCATGTATTTGATGAACTCAGTATTCATGCCGGAGCTGGACATGTTTGCTGTGGCCTTCATCGACGAACCACTGGTTTATTCCATGTCGGAGGAAGAACACGAGAAGCACCTGTGTATAGTCTTGCAAAGGCTGCAGGATCACAAGCTATACGAGAAATTCAGCAAGTGCGAATTCTAGATATCTTAAGTACTTTTTCTCGGTCATATCATCTCAGCGAAGGGAATCGCTGTAGACCCGAGTAAGATCACACCAGTGCTGTATTGAAAGTCCCCGAGGTTTATTCACGAGGTGTGAAGTTTCCTCGGACTCGCGGGATATTATCGGAGGTTCATTCTGAACTTTTCGAAGATTGCCAAGCCTATGACGGAGCTGCTGAAGAAGGCTACCAAATATGTTTGGAGTCCAGCATGTGAAGCAGCGTTCAAGGCTTTAAGTGAAGCACTTAACATTAGCACCGGTTTTGGCGCAGCCAGACACAACAAGACCGTTCGATGTGTACTGCGATGCATCCGGCATAGGGCTCGGATGTGTGCTGATGCAAGACCGAAGGGTAGTCTCGTATGGATCACGGCAGCTAAGAAACCATGAGCAGAATTATCCAACTCACGACTTGGAGCTCGCTGCCATGGTACTTGCACTTAAAATGTGGAGGCACTACCTACTCGGTAACCTCGTACATTTATATACCGACCACAAGAGCCTCAAGTACATATTCACTCAGAAGGAGCTGAACCTGAGGCAGCGAAGATGGTTAGAGTTGATAAAGGATTACGAAATAGAGATCCATTATCACCCTGGCAAGGCAAACATGGTGGCGGATGCGCTGAGTCGCAAGTCACACGTCAACAATCTGACCATCACGCCGTTTGAAGAGAGCGAGCCACCATTAGGTGTGGTTCTGTGTAGAGCTCTCTACAATTTAGCTTTTATCCCCACCATCCATGAATAAAGGGTGGCAGCCCAGGAACAGGACAAGGGCATGTCACATTTGCGGAGACGTATAGACAGTGGGGAGCTGAAATGATTCCGGTAAGACAGAGACGGCATCCTATGATTCAAGGACCAGATTGTCGTACCCCGTAAACCGGAGTTACGAAAGAATATGCCGCACATCTCGGAATGATGTAGGATTGGCAAAAGGGTCACCTTCGGGATTGATCTGGTCAATGATGCGGAAGCAAGGGTTCGGCTGATTTAAGCGAACTTAAAAGCGGCTCAATCCCGATTGAAGTAGTATGCAGAACGGAGAAAACGTCCTTTGCAAGTAGGAATTTGGGGGTCACATGCATCTACATGTATCTCCAATAAAGGGCATAAACAGATTCGGGGTGAGAAGAAAGTTGGCACCGTGATTCATTGGTCCATTCTAGGTTTTGGGGAAGACGTGGTTCCGTTACATACCGGCTGGCATTGCCAGCGATATTTACCGGTGTGTACGACATCTTCCACATTTCTCCACAGAGAAAGTGCCTCAAGTAGGTAACCACCATTCAGTTGGGGCGATGTCGAGGAACTGAAACCAGATCTCACATATCAGGAGGGACTGGTTCAGATCATCGACATAAAGGACCGAACCACATGCAACCATACGTTGTGGTTTATAAAGTTTTATGGGGTTGTTACTCCAAGGTGGAAGCGACATGGGAGAGCGAAGGATTTCTTCGCGTCAATTATCCCGAATTTTGACGTCGCACATCCTATGATTTTTCCACCATCCTCCCTCTCATTTTTACCTTATAATCTTGGGACGAGATTCTTTCAAGGGGGAGGAATGTAAAGGTCCCAAAAATATGAACACAAAGAAACTTATGTTTGCACAAAGTTAGTTTCATATGTAGGTAAAATGGGACTTGTTTAAACTTTTTCACATGTAATAATACACATGAAAGCTCCCTCTACACAAGTTCAATGGTTATTTGAAAATATGGAACAAAAAGGAATTTGAAACCAAGTAGGGAAGTACCCATATGTGTGAGAGAGCTAATTTCAGATTTTGGAGCAAGTTGGTTCCACTCAAAAATTCAAATGAGATTAACACAATGGTTTTCAAAACTGTTGTATTAAAAATCTCATTTGCAGCAGCTAAATCAAAGATTAGATTTCATATTTGAATTCCTTAGGTCCAAATTAGGGGTAGGCAAAGTCTCATAAATTTTTGAAGATATTTACTACCCATTCTTCCAAATAGACCTAAATGTACAATGAATTCAAATACCTATTTGAATTTGGATGAATTGTGCCCAATTATCCAAATGCAGTCCAGTTTTCAACTCCACACAAATGAATTTCATCATTTGCAAATTTTGGGATATTTTGGGACAGATAAGGGGGAGATGGGACCCACTTGTCATATGTACCAAAAGATCTAAACAAAGGAATTGGGTCTCTGTTTTGCTGCCTCCGTGGGATCGACAGCAGCTGCTCGGGACAGCACGCCGGCAGCTGGTCGACCGCTTCCACAACCGACTCCATCCCAGATTCAGGCCCCCTCGGCGATCTCATCCATCTATACCGTGCTTCTCCATCTGATCACGAACAGAACACCGAGGCTCTCCCTCTTCCTCACACCGAGCCGAGCAAACTCGCCTCCGCCACACCACCGATCGCTCGGTGTCTCACAAACTCCCACGAACAGAGGCTACTGAGGGTCAAAATAGCACCGGCGCAGCCCCTTCTCCCTCCTCGACGCGCCCCCGGCCGATGATCGGCTCTCCAACCCCGGGAACACCGTGACCGTGCGTAAGCCGAACGAGAGCCGATGTGGATGCGTCCGTGGACAGTTCAACCTGGTGCTTGTCATGGCCAAGTACCGGTGTCCTCGTACGCGCCAAGGCACCGCACTGCTCACCTCCCGAGCTCAGATCATGCTATGCACCACCGCGAGAGAATTTGGAAAAGTTTCTCCGGCATACCCGAATCGACCTCCTGGCACGGTAATCCCAAATTTCCCCTAAATTCTCATTCTTAGGTCGTCAAAGTTTGCACAAAGGGCCCAAAGTGGTAGGCGACCCTTTGCTCTTCACAATTCTAGCCCGAAACTGCACCTAGATGAAGTATTTCGTGGTTTTCTACCGGCAACCTAACCGGGTGACCGCGGTCGCACGGTAAAAGCATATTTGCCATTGTTCCCGAATATTTTTGAGGCTAGGTCGAGCTCCCCCATCATTGACTGGTGCTGTAGCACCATATTACCGAGCTGTTAGCGCGCTAGGATGGCCGGCCGACGTCACCGATGATGTGCCGAGCTGCCGCATCGCCGCTAGCTACCGTAGAGGCTTTGCTGGCTCGTGGAAATCATCATGCTCAGCGTGGCAGGTTAGGCCCTAGCGGCGAGCAGGGGCTCGGGCAGAGGCCGGGAGACCGGTTTCCGGCGATCTCCGGCGAGGGCGGCGGCGCGGGCACGCGGGCGCGGGAATCGGACCGAGGTTGAAGAAGGGTTCCGGCGGGCCCAGCCGTTAGTGAGAGGGAATTTAAAAACCCCGATCTTCTGTGGCTGTTGGATCCGGTGCGACTGCACGCCTGGAAACGTGTGGCCCCGTGTGTCTTTGTTCCAGTGAGTGACACGTAGCCCGGACCCAAAGTCAGCGTTTAAACATTTTTGGATTTTCAGTTTCCAGTTCTATCTTTGAAGATCCATAACTTTGTGTTGGATTGTACAAAAATTGTGAAACAAAATTTTTTGGATTCCTATCAAAGAGTACTATCCAGGGGTGCAGCACAATATTTATGATAATCCCTGGATTTGGCTCATTAATTCATATAAGGAAAATCTTGTGGGAATTGTTCCAGGAGTTCTATATATTGGAAAATTCCCAAAACTGTGCAAGAGATTCTTCCAAAAACACTTAACCTCCAGTAAGAATTTCAGAGGCATTGGACCTCATTTGCTTGGTCAAATGTGGTGTTAATTCCTTATGTCTCTGAAAATTGGAAAAATAGAATAGAGCTCATTTTCAGATTTTCCCCAATTCATGTAAAGCTCATATCTTTGTGTAGAAACCTCCAAATTTAGTGATTCAAATCGGGTTAGATTCAGGTTGACAAACTCTATCCAAATATGCAACCCAATTTGTACGAATGTCCTAATTTAATTCTGGAAAATTCTTTAAAGCTTTTCAGCAAAAGAATTTTAGAGGGAATTTGGTTTATCCAAAAATCATCAAATTTCGCCAGAATATTCTTTACGGTGTTTCAAGACTCCTGTAAAAGTTTCAGCTCATTTGGAGTTAATTTGACCAGGAAAAGTTCAGATTTTATGTTGCTATATCCAAATGAATAAAGAAATATTTTCAGAGAATTTCCAAAACTTTAAAATTCAATTCTGGGCAATTCTTAGTTCCAAAAACCATAGGAAAATTCATGCAGACTCGACGAACTATAATTGAAATTGTAGTTCACTAAGTTGGGCATGAACATGTGAGTTAATTCAGAATTAATTTCTTTGTACTTAATTGCTTAGGGAATTGTTCTGAATAAAACGCTCAATGAAAAATGTTCATTTTTGGTCCAGAGCACTTTCATGTGACCAGAAATTCACATGCAAATTTTCAGCTCAAATTGAGCCTTGAGTCTCCCTGTCCTTGTTCTCCATTCTATTGGATGTGAAGAACAACATAGGGTTGGGGTGGAAATTGTGCGAGACACAATTTCTTTCCACTTTAGCTGCAATTTAGCGAGCTAAGTCCCTGTGCAGTGTATGACCTCCTGTAAAAATTTTGAAGTCATTGGAGATCAGGGTCTTTAGTTATGTCCAGATCATTAGAGCTCATATTATATGGCATTAGAAACTTAGCTAGAGATGTAAAGAAACATCTAAGGTAGATTTAGTCTCTTTGAGTTCTTTGCACAACAGAGGCAACCACTTCATCCTAGGATCTCTACAAGCCTCTGTTCTTAAGAACTTTTAATCTCTAAGCCTGTGAATTACATTATAAAATACTATGCATATACATGTCGATAGGGTTCACGATGAAGGACTTCGACGGAGCCATCCCTTGACGTGTGGATCAGTTGAGCAAGTTCAGAAAGATCAAGGGATTGAAGATCACTAACTTCTATTATATACTACTACCCTACAAAGCAGGCAAGCCCCGGTTTGTATTAACCTTTTTACAAGTTTTTATTGTTTTGAGAACTACGTTGAGTACCATTAATTCTTGTATTAGGGTCTTGTTTTGAAACCCAAATGCATAGCCAAGAAAACCATGGGTTGGGTTTAAGATTGCAAACCCCGTTAGCTACTGCAAAGCTAAGATAGGGTAGGATTCGGTACAAGTTGAGTAGTTGGAACTACTCGCGAGCATAGGCTAGAGGCACTCGACTCGGGTAGAGATAGCACATGATACACATGGCAAGAAAAATGAGACCGAGCGGAGAGTAAGGGCAGCAGGACTTTGGGGCCTGGTTGCTATAGCTCCGCTTGTGTCAATTGAGGACCGAGCCGTGTGTGGGCCTGTTGAACAAGCTAGAACAGTACCGAAGACCTACAGGCTATATGGGAACCGGGAAACCGATGTAACTCGGGTAGCTGGTTATTGAGACATTGCCTGTCGTTCAGAGGGTAGGTTGAGAGCTTGAGGTGTAAATCGGCTGGCGGCACTGAGATGCGCGTGCAGAGACCTCTTGCTCGGGACGATGGGACCGGTTCAATATTTGGATAACAGGTGAAAGGTGGTTGCGTACGACGTCCGTGATGGTTGTTGTAGGCAACATCGAGTACGGGCGTACGTGACGGGTTATTCGGGTAACCCTGCAGGTGTAAATCGATTATAATCGCCGTCCCTCGCGGTCAGTGTGTACCACTTGTTCGCTGTACCATGACGTAGAAAGAACAGGCTAGATACATGTTAAAATTTTGCTGATTGAAAGATGAACTTTGATTGTTAATGATTTGTTGTAGTTTAGAGCTAACTAAAGTTCTTTTCAACTTTGGGCAAAGTACATGAGAGAAATGCGTTTCTTATTTGATTGCGGCTCTCTCATGTGCCTTAGCGTAAGGTTCTCCACAACCTGCTGCTCAAACTTGAAAGTAAGGTTCCACTAATTAGGCGAGTCCTTGCAACTTATTTTGCCTCATGTAACCTATCACCCTCCATGTAGAAGTTTCATGTTTAGGAGAGACGGGTCAGTCTTGCTGAGCCTTTGTACTCACTGCTTGTGTTTGAAGCTTTTGCAGGGTTCTATGAGGAAGGTACTCCCGAGGAGGAGACGGAACCCCAGGAGGGAAACCCCGTCGAGTGGGAGTCGTGCACACCGCCGTGTTAGTGTGAGTGGGAGTGTGTGCGTGCTAGCTGTTCATGTGAAAATTATCTTGATCTATCAAATAAACTTGATAACATGCATAGGACATTATATCGGTTTTGTAATGGGAATAAGAACCTAAACATGCTGCTGAATTGTTCCAAGTCCTGCAGTGATAAAACTGGTTTAGGTTTTGATTCACATGCTCATGCTAAGGAACATCCACCTAAAATTGTAAAATCATTAGGAAGTGGTTTGATTCAAACAGTTCCTAAACAAAAAGAAGTGGTTTTTGAATCTGCAGGAGTGTTGTCACATTTGGGTTCAAATAAGTATACTGCATGCTCATCTAGACATGAACACAAAGTTAAATTTCATTATACCTATTGTGGTAGAGATGGTCATGTCATAGATTTTTGTTATAGACTAGCTAAACAACATAGAAAGGAAAGAATGCAAGCTATTATAACTCTCATGCAAAATTTGCTGCACATACTAAACTGAATGTCAGGAACATGCAACCTGCTGTTATGAGTCAAAAATATTCAAAGTTTACCTCCGGAGCTTCAGTTTTTGCCTCCGGACCTTCTGTCTTTTACCTCCGGAACTACTGATTTTCGTGCTACACAAGTAACACCTCATAGGTCAGTAGTTAAGAACAAAAAATCTCAAACTTTGACTCATAAACCTGCTGTTTTATCTCAGCTTTCACATGTTATTCCTGCTGGACGTCGTGTGACTCAGTACTGGATTCCTAAATGCCTTTTAACTAACCCCCGTATTGAGTCATCGACGTATTGTGCTTCTATGTAGGTTACATGCTTGAGGAAGGAGAACATTTGGATTGTGGATTCAGGTTGCTCATGCCACATGACCGGTAACAAAGAATGGTTCTCCTCTCTCTCTTTTGTGTCACGTGTAGAGAATGTTACTTTTGCCGATAATTCTTCAACTCCTATAATTGCTAAGGGTTCGGTTAGAGTAAATGATCACTACACTTTGAAGGATGTGGCACTTGTCAAAAATTTGAAATACAACTTGCTTTCTCTTTCACAATTACTAGATGAAAATCTGGAAATTATTTTCATTAAAAACTGCTGCAAAGTTGTAGGTTCAAATAGTGAGCTTATTTTTAACATGTCTCGGTTTGAAAGAGTTTTTAAAGCTGATTTTGATATGTCTTCCTCTAAGCATAGATGTCTAGTTGCAAATGATTCCAAAGATTTATATTTTTGGCATCGTAGACTTGGTCATGTAGGCTTTGATCATCTCACGCGTGTTAGTGCTCTTGATCGCATACGTGGGCTGCCTAAGCTTAAAGGGGACAAAGAAATTGTGTGCTCTTCTTGTAGACATGCTAAGATGGTTGCAGGTTCACATGCTCCTCTCACAATGACCATGACAACTGAACCGGGTCAACTTTTACACCTTGACATCGTAGGACCTTCACGTGTTCAATCCTTCAGAGGTAAATGGTATGTTCTTGTGATTGTTGATGACTATTCTAAATACTCTTGGGTTTACTTTATGACATCTAAGAATGAAGCTTTTTGTCACTTTAGAACTTTATTTCTTATATTATCAATTGATCACCCAGGATCTTTAAGAGCAATTAGAAGTGATAATGGAACCGAATTTAAAAATCAATCGCTTGATCACTTTTGTGCTGAAAATGCAATAGATCATCAATTTACTTCACCATATGTACCTCAAAAAAACGTTGTTGTAGAGAGAAAGAACAAAACCTTAGTTGAGATGGCTAGGACTATGCTTGATGAATATCAAACTCCTAGGAAATTTTGGGCTGATGCAATTGCAACCGCTTGTTATGTCTCAAATCGTGTTTTCTTGCGTGCTAAGCTAGGTAAAACACCATATGAGCTCAGGTTTGGACATAGGCCTAGTGTCACACACTTTAGGGTCTTTGGTTGCAAATTCTTTGTTAAGAAACATGGTAATCTTGATAAATTTGAAGCTAGATCTGTTGATGGCATGTTTCTTGGTTATCCATCTCATACTAGAGGCTACCGTGTGCTTTTACTTGATACTAACAAAATTGTGGAGACTTGTGAGGTTTCTTTTGATGAAGCTAGCCCAGGTACTAGTTCAATTATTGCAGGTCCGGATCCATATCCGCAGGGGGAGAGTATTTTCGTTGAAAAATAGAAAGAAGTGGTGCTCCTGCCTGAAAATTCAGCAGCTAATGACATTGCTCCAGCTCCTGATCTTGATTCACAGCCAGCACCGACAACCACCATTGCTGGTCCAGATCCTCCTCACGTCACAAGCTCATCTATTTGTGATGAACATGAAGAAGAAGAAGCTTGTGAAGTGTCCACTCCCCTATGGATTCTCAAAAGTCATCCTCCACAACAAATTATTGGAAGCTTGCATGAACGGGTTACAAGATCCTGGTTTTTCGACCCCAATTCTCATACTCATTCTGCTTTTGTTGCTTCTTTTGAACCCAAAGATATATCACATGCACTCACTAATAAATCTTGGATTATTGACATGCAATAAAAATTAGAAAATTTTGAAAGAAATAATGTTTGGAAACTTGAACCTCCACCTCAAGGTCACACTTTAATTGGAACTAAATGGTGTTTAAAAAATAAACAAAGTGAGGATGGGGTTGTGGTTAGGAATAAGGCTAGGTTGGTTGCTCAAGGTTTCACACAAGTTGAAGGTCTAGATTTTCATGAAACTTTTGCTCCTGTTGCTAGATTAGAAGCCATAAGAATTTTGTTAGCTTTTGCTGCACCTAAAGGTTTAAGCTATATCAAATGGATGTTAAAAGTGCTTTTCTTAATGGCTACATAGATGAGGAGGTTTATGTCAAACAACCACCTGGTTTTGAAAATCCAAATTTTCTAATCATGTTTACAAACTATCCAAAGCCTTGTACGGTCTCAAACAAGCTCCTAGAGCATGGTATGATAGATTAAAAACATTCTTACTTGAAAAGGGGTTTACCATGGGCAAGGTTGATAAAACTCTTTTTGTTCTTAAGCATGGCAATGACTCATTATCCGTTCAAGTGTATGTGGATGATATTATCTTTGGTTGTGCTTCTCATGATCTTGTGTCCAAGTTTTCAGCTATGATGACTTCAGAATTTGAGATGAGTATGATGGGAGAACTCACATACTTTTTGGGGCTGCAAATCAAGCAAACCAAGTAGGGTACCTTTGTGCATCAAACAAAGTATACAAAAGATCTCCTAAGGCGCTTCAACATGGACAAAAGCAAGCCTCTTCGGACACCTTGGGAACAGCAACAACACTTGAACTTGATGAAGATTGTGATCTCGTTGATCAAAAAGAATATAGAAGCATGATCGGATCACTTTTGTATCTCACGACATCAAGACCGGACATACAATTCAGCTTATGTCTGTGTGCACGGTTTCAAGCCTCCCCACGTGCTTCACATCGTCAAACCGTCAAAAGGATTCTCAGGTACTTAAATGGAACTCAAGAATTTGGCATTTTTCTTCCTTCTTCCTCAATGTTACTTTGAAAGCTTTTTCTGATGCTGATTTTGGGGGTTGTAGGATTGATAGGAAAAGTACGTCTGGTGCTTGTCATTTTCTTGGTAATTCACTTGTTGCCTGGTCCTCTAGAAAACAAAGTTCAGATGAGCAATCCACAGCCGAATCTAAATATGTAGCTGCTGCTAGTGCTTGCTCACAAATTCTTTGGATTGTTCAAACACTTAAGGACTATGGAGTTGATCTAGATAGTGTTCCACTATTTTGTGATAACACTAGTGCCATTTGCATTGCTAAAAACCCCGGGCAACATTCGTGAACTAAGCACATTGACATTAGGTATCACTTTCTCCGTGATAATGTCGAAAAAGGGAACATTGTGCTTCACCATGTAGATACCGAACAACAATTGGCTAACATTTTTACAAAACCTTTGGATTTCACTCGTTTTTATTACATTCGTAGTGAAATAGGGGTTATGCATCCTCATGGATTAAAATGTGGGAGAATTTTGAAACTTGGGAAGTCTATGTGTGAATCTGAAATTAAAATAATATGAGCATAGTATTTCATGCATATATGGCTTTGTGATTCCTTTTTCATGCTGAAAGTTCTTATTACATTACTCGTGTTATACATTTTGTAGTTTTTACCATGTCTAGTAATTAGAATAATTACTTACACTAAATCTGGTCATGGTCGAACTTTCTTGCTGTTTTGAACTTGTTGCATGCTCACAAGTGCTTTTAATCATAAAGAATTAATCAAGTAATCAACTCACATGTTGAGTTTTTATGTTCAAATAAAAAAATGAGAAAAGATCAAGAGAATATGCATGCATCATACTTCTTATTTTGAGATGGTTTATCATTGCACTTATATATGAACTTGAAAAGAGTTATGTATGACTAAAACTATGTCCTTAAGCTTCTGACTGTCAAATGACATAGGCTTGGCTTGGTTGGTTAGAATAAGGCTGATGCTGCATATAATCTCTTGCAAATGTCATAAGATCAAAATTTATGCTTTAAATGATAAATAAAATGCAACAACAAGTGTCATGCTTTCAGGTCTTGAAATAGTTAAGTTTGTGAGATCATGACTTGCTTAAATTGAAAATTACACTTGATCTCTAGCATGGCTTACACTACTTTATGTATCTCATTGATGTGATAGTGTAAGTTACTTGATAGTATGATTTGAATGAGCTTTGTTTTATATGTATATGTTATAATGTGCTAATAACAAATTAAAATTTCTCTTCTGTATCTTGCTGAATACATTGTCAAAAGGGGAGAAATTGATCACACATTGCACACATTCACAAGTGCTTTGTCACGATTCTTCTTAGGGGGAGAATTTTTGGTATTTTTGTTTTTCTTCTCATTTTATTTCTGATTTATAAAGGGGGATAAATTGTTTTCAAAACTTTTCATGTGAATAAGACAATGTTCGGATTTTAAGTGGTGTTGTCAATGCATTCATCAAGGGGGAGATTGTGAGACCTATGTGTGCTGAATACATTGGCTTTGACGATAAAAGTTTTGAATACTACCAAAACACCTTTTTAACAAGATCCGACTCTAGGTCCGAGCTCCTGCAAGGTCCGACGATAGGTCCTACTTGTTTTGGGTAGCTCCGGCAAGGTCCGACGTAAGGTCCGACTTGCTTTGTCTAGGTCTGACTTATTTTGGCTTGGTCCGACTTGTTTTTGCTAGCTCCGCTGCTAGGTCCGATTAGCTTTGGTAAGCTCCGTGCTAGGTCCGACTAAACTTTAGTATGCTCCGGCGCTGGGTCCGACTAGCTTTGGTAAGCTCCGGTTCAAGGTCCGGTTAGCTTTGGTAAGGTTCGGAGCTTGATTGCAATGGTTCTGCTTTTAACTTGCAATGTTTCGAACTTGCTTTACTCTTATGAAAAGTTTGCTTAGTATTATTTTACTAAGTTTTTGGTGTGTTTTGGTGGTTATGGCTGATATCATTTTGCTATGGTTTACAACATGCTTACGTGAGGTGCTCACGTAAGATGTTATAGTTTCGGAACTAACAAGAGTCAAGTCGAGGACTTGTGCTCGGAAGTATTGATTGTTTATTCATGTGCAGGTATTGCTTGAGTTCAAGACATGGCTGGTGACGGGATCCATTGAACTAGTCTTAGAGAGAAGGTGAGGTTCAACAACCAAGTTCGGGAGGAATTGTGGTTGAGTTGATCGGGAGGTTGCGCAGTATGTTTGAATCAAGAACAATGCATATGAAGGTATCTTGGACATCATTGGAAGATGTTTGCACGTGTGCAAGGAGTGCGTGGACGTGGCTGCATGGTTCCAAGACGTTATGAAGAGATGTGGATGTAAAGAATTGGTCGGAAAGGTTCAACCGACTAGGTTATGAACTCAGGCTGTGGCTGAGTCGTGTTTGACTCAAATATTGAAATTTTTGAGTTGGTTATGATAGGATTTCGTGTGGGACATGAAGTTGAGTTGTTTTAGGAATGTTTGGGACGTTCCTAAGGTGTTTGGAACTCTTAAGATTGCTTCTATCTGCGTATAGAAGAGTCCTAAGCAGTATTGGAAAGTTACAGTTTGAATCCAAGTAGGAGTAGGAGTCCTAGTTTGAGTTGAGTTGGCCTTGGTTATATAAGCAAGGGAGGCCAGAGCTCGTGGAGCACGACTTTGGGGCTGTTCCTCTTGTGTTTTTATAAATAAAATTCGTATTCTAAAGGAACTTTTGTGCCTTGTTCGTCCGACTTGTTTCAGACAAGTTTTTCTCATCGAGTTTTAGTTCAGCACTACCTTGCTTCAGTGGTTTTATCATAACTCGAGTTTTACAGATCCAATTGATGTGATTATTTTTGGGTTGTTTCACAACTTGATTATATATCATCTGTGAAAATTTTACGGTCATTGAATTTGTGGTTTCTGATCTACACGAGTTTCTTTGCAATATTCCAGAACTGTTTTTCTCGCGTAGGACAGATTGACCTTTGTTCGATCTTTCGATCGTAACTCGAGTTTCTCTCAATGGATTTTCATGATTCTTGTTGTTACGTCTTCATGACTTGATTCTCTAAAATCTATACTAGTTTTGTCACAGTTGAACACGTTTAGATTAGTCACACACACGGTTTCTTTAACAGATCGGTTTTCTGCTGAGGGGTGTTTTGTTGCTTCCGCTGAAAAGTTTTTATCTACCATTCACCCCCCTTCTGGTAGCTTTACACGTGTACTTCGATCCTACATTTGTTCAAAGCATTATTGAGATCACCTTCAAATTCAAATTTGAGGGGCATATTCAAACTGAACTTGTGAGGTTCAGAGTAGGACCAATATTGATCAAGCATGGGCTAGGAACAAACCAAAGTTTTTCCCTCAAATTCAAATGGGTCATCATAAAGGAGGTTTTCAAACTCTGGGTTCAAAGTTTATATTTGCAGCAAACAAATTTAAATGTTGAGTCCACATTTGAAATCATCAGCCCCAAATTTGTGGGAATATAAATTTTCACCACATTGGGAAGTATTTTGTCTAAGCATTTGCAAGAGGACACAAAGGGTGCATTTGAATTCAAGTTCAAATTCGAATTTGGAAGAAGTTTGGCCATAGGTCCAAATGAGTTCCAAGGATTTAGCTCCACATATTTGAATTTGGTCAATTGCCAAATTTGGATGATCTTTTGGGGGAGGAGCAGGGGTGTACCCCACAGGTCAGTGAGCTAAATTGTTACTTGTACCTGAAGAAAACCCTCTGTTCTTTGTGTTTACACTGAAGCAGCTAAGTCCCGGTGCTCTGTCTCACTCGAACGGTCCGAGGGCTTACAGTGCGCCACCGATGCTGAGCACCGCACCACCTCCCAGCTGCTTGAGCAGTGCTGGAGAGCTGCTCGTGGGTCTTCTGCACCTCAGCGTGATCCTTCCCTCGCTGCACCGAGCTACTTCCGTTTCCTTACCTCCTCACGAGTAACCATCGGGAACACGTCGCCTCCATTCGGTCGATCACAGGGAGCCAACCAAATCTCACGCAACCACCTTGCTGAGCTGCAAAATGGTCCTGAGGGAGCTCCTCCTACGTCCTCGGCGCAAAAACAGCTGAGTTCCGGCCTCACTAACCCTAGAATAGCTCGGTTCCGCAGCCACCTAACGGCAGGGCAAACCGGTGTGCACGTGGACAGCCCACAACGGGAACTTTCACGCCCGGGCAAGGACACCCCCGGACGCACTGATGAACCATGCTGCTCACCCCCAAAACTCAAGCAAAGCCGTGGACTACCGAGCGAGAATCGGGATCCCTTGTGGCTGCACGGGAAGGGTTCTGTGGCCCCGTGTGGCTTGTTCCAGAGAGTGACACACTTGCCCTGGACCCACACGCAGGATTTGAACAATTCCTGGTTTATTTGAATCCCCAAATTCAATTCAAACTTTAGAACCTCATAAATTTTGCTAGGAAGCTCCAAATTTAATGATTAAATTGGGTTGGATTCAGATTAAAAAACTCTATCCAAATGTGCAACCCAATTTGTATGAAAATCATTATTAAATTCTGGAAATTTCTTTAAAACTTTTCAACAAAAGAATTTTAAATGGAGTTTCTTTCGTCCAAAAATCCTCAAGTTTTTCCGGAATATTCTTTAGGATGTTAGGGAACTCGTGTAAAAGTTTCAGCTTATTTGGAGTTGATTTATTTAGGATAATTCAGATTTCAAATTTCTGTGTTGAAATGAATACAGAAACAATTCAAGAGAATTTCCAAAATTTGGAAATTCATTTATGGGCAGTTCTTAGCTCCACAAATCCTAGGAAAATTCATGCAGGCTCCCTGAGCTATGTTTGAAATAGTGGTTCACTTGAATTTGCATGAAAGTGTAAATTTATTCAGAATTAATTCCTTTTTGCCTAAATTCTTAGGGAATTGTTCTGAGTGATCTACTCATGGAAATATTCTAAATTTTGGTCCACATGACTTTCTTGTGACAAGGAACTCACATGAAAAATTTCAGCTCCATTGGAGTCCTGGATCAGTACTGTTCTGTTTAACCTCTTAGATGATCAACACACAGGTGAGGAAACACACATCTCACTTGATCATAGTGCTAAACCCAAACCCAAACCACTAGCACCAGTGTCATTTTAAATTCTTAAACAAAGTTCCAGTTTTAAACTTGTCTTTAGAACTTGTTAGTAAAAGTTTTACAATTTAACATAAATACATATTCATAACGTATAGTAATTAAACGTGGAAAAGTGGAGGAGAAGTGAAGCTTGGATCAAGGAGCAGGAAGGCCAGTGATTAAGCTTCAAGTCATCAGAAACTAACTTCATAATTATCTGACTTTAGTCACCTGCAAAACCAAGGCAATCTCCGGTTTGCATTTAAGTCGTTTTATAAAAGTTTTACTTTGTTCACAATTATGGTTAGAGTTTGTATGTGCATTAGGTCAAGTATGTTTTATACTCCACTTGCATAACCAAAATGAACCCTGGAGTGAAGGGTAGAAAAGTGTCACCGCTGTAGAATAAGGCCGTGCTAAATAGCTTAGGGCATCCGGTAGATGTCGAGTAGTTGGAATCTACTCGCGAGTTATAGTCGGGATTACATGGGTGTAGTTGGAAAAGAGGCAAACTAAAGTTTATATTTTTAAAGATGCGACCAGGCAGGAGGGTAGGCAGCGACAAGACGGGGTCTTGGTCGAATAGCTCTGCCTGTGTCGGTTAAGGACCGAAGCGTGTGCGGCACCCATGAGCAAGTATTGAGTTGTGTACCGGATGCTTACTGCTATATGGGAACCATGAAACCGATGTACCAGGTTAACTTGATTGTAGAGGCATACCACATCGTCTCGTTGGACCTATGAGCCCGAGACGGCGCGACCTCTCTTACAAACGAGTGCTTTGCGAAAGGTTGACACATACGACGTAATGAAAGACGCCAGATTTGGGTCTTCAGAGGCGGGCGTATGTGTCGAGTTATCTGGGTAGTGTTTGATTCGAATCACCGTCCCTCGCGGTTATTGAGTACCGCTTGCTCACTGTGTTGTGACGTAGTAAACAAGTTGTGTGGAAACAGTCTGCAAAGTTTTAATTGCTGCTATGATTATCGTAAACTGCATGAAAACCCTGTTTGAAGTAGAGATAGATCAAACTAAAGTTAATTTCCATCTTGGGACAAGTAACATTGGAATGAAGCGTTTCTTGTTTCATTGTGGAGTTCCAATGTTCCTGGTCGCAAGGTCACTACTATGATGGCTGAAATCTGAAAGTTAAGGATGCACTCGTAGGCGAGTCTTTTTGCAACTTACATGTGTAGGTCTTCAGTTACTCTCATGTAGAGTTACATGCCCTAGGATAGACGGTTAAGTCTTGCTGAGCCTTTGTGCTCACTCTTTCTATATGAGTGGTTTTGCAGGTTATTATCGACGCATATAAAGAAGGTTGTCTGGGGAGACTCGGAAACTTCCGAGTCGCGTAACACATGGAGAACCTAGCCGCTGCCATGTCTGCGTGTTGCTAGCGAGAGGAGTCCGCGGGCTGGACCTCCTCTTGAGTGCTCATTAGTTATTCGACATGAGTTGTTTGTAGTCTTCTTCTGTAGCTATTTGATGTAAATTATTTACAAAGAACATTTGTAAGCTTCCGCTTTTGATTTATGTAATACAGTTTTCCTTATATGTGTGCTGTTGGGTGCCGCATAATACGGCACCACCCAATGCAATTCCCGGGTGAGGTGCCCCGTCCCCGTGACTGAACGGGTGGCGTCGGGCCTTGTCAGATTCCTATCCAGATTGTATAAATGCATCCAAATGAATTCACCAATGCATTCCCCATGTGTCAATGCGCTCACAATCCAAATTTGGATGTTTTTAGGATTCATATACTACTTCTTCCAATGAATAAATGAGGGAGAGTTCAAATTCAAATTTGAATTTGAAAAACTGAACCAAACATGCTCAATTTTGAAATCTGATTTTAGATTCAAAATCCTCATAAATTGTTTGGTCGACCGTCCAATTTTGGTGGAATTTGGACGAAGTCGGTGTGGAAAAAAAGCACGGAGGGGGAAGATATTTGGGTGCTGTGGCCACTCATGTCATACACACCCCAAAGCAAACCAACTCAGTTTTCCTCTCGGTTGCATACACGAGCCACAGAGCGCCAGCAGAAGACTTCCCGGTGAAGTATTGGCGCCACCTCCTGCTTGCTTGACCTTGTGCTTGTTCTGATCATCACACTACGAGTGCCACAGAGCTATTTTTCTTTCTACCTGTCCTGTCTCGGCCTCGGTGGCTTGCTCTCGCGAAACACCCAGCTCGCCTGTGACACCCGGTTCCGAAAATAGAACCAAGTGAATGTATATGTGTGCCCAGAATGTTCATCACACATATACATGTAATCCACAAACGGAATTCAGAATATAACCACGAATAAATAGTGTTGAAGTACTTTATTACAATGACTCAAAGTCTCACTCATGAATCTCTAACTTATTCTTGCAGCGGAAGTCTCTAAACGACAGTGGGAATAACTAAACAGCAGACTCCAATCTTCATCTCCATAGGCATGTTGACGGTAGTTCGC
This sequence comes from Neostapfia colusana, assembly GCA_030760725.1. Classification (NCBI taxonomy): domain Eukaryota; kingdom Viridiplantae; phylum Streptophyta; class Magnoliopsida; order Poales; family Poaceae; genus Neostapfia; species Neostapfia colusana. Next base: position 45,008,083 of record JASWHV010000002.1, on the reverse strand, counting down.
ACGCCTAGTACTCCACATGGTCCTTGAAGTACTCATCTCCTGTAGCTGATGTTTATGTGGTAATGCAAGGGTGAGTACATGTCGTACTCAGCAAGTGCGGAAAAAGTATGACATGTATCTTACTACAAGGTAGGAAATAAAAAGGCTCATTGCAGCAAGCAAATTTTATTTCACAAACGTGATAAAAACAGCAACTATTTCTAGATGAATTAATTCCCAATATAACCAAGTAAATAAGCAACATTCTTTCATCATAAATCACCATTTATCAAGTCTCAACCAGCCAACAATCTTTCTCGAGTTCATCTAATACTCATGAATATTCATAGCCATCTCCTTTTCATATAACTGAAACCGAACTCATTGTCATGACTCAAAACAGTCCCAAATCCAATCCCAATGACCATACCATAACCATACCGAATAAGCATCCCAAATTTGCCTCCAGTCATGTGAGTTGGCCAGGTTCTTGTGACCGGAAGCATGGCTATCATGATAGTTTTACACTCTGCAGAGGTGGCACCACTTTACCCACAAGTTTGTGATTTCGTCACCCGTCGGCGACTGCAGAACCTCCATTATACCAGTACACATCCATCAGTGTATGGCCAAGAGATCACAAAATAGCCTTTACAAAGGGGCTACTAGATGTATGGACCCACTGAGGTTTCACCGGCAGGCTCGAATCACCATTCTCCCACCCACAGGCCCCCTCTTGTGCCATGCAGTTTCCAGGGCAGTCCTCCTCGACTCCCATTCCCCGCGCCATCCAACGGTCCATAACAAGCTAGCAACACACCTAATTAGTCAGCTAAGCCGCACCCATATTTGTCCTTGTGGTGGCACTGTTTTCCTGGCATGTTCTGGCATGAACCGGTCCTTAGATCTATGGCAAGTAAACAACCATCTCATTCAGCAACATCCACAAACCAATCTTGCCTACATATCCCTGATTCCATGCTCCTTATCATCATCAAGTTCTCATCATCATTATTCATATGAGTGCAGTAGCTAAACATGTTTTAATTCAACTTCCCGTATCCCGTAGATTAAGCGAAGCAAAAAGGAAAAACGACCATACCCGACTCATCAACTTTCCCTGCGACAAGGATGGTTAACAAAACTAGTAAAGTCCTATAAAAGGGTGTCCCATTAAGTTGACTCAAGCATATGAGTTTTCGCAATAGAAACAGTTTCGAAACATGGGATCAATATGGTCAAGGGGCCCTTGCCTTGCTCCCGTGGTTCTTGTTGTTCAAGCGTCTCGATGTCTTGAGGCTGTAGTTCCTCGTAGATGGCCTCTTGTGCTTGCCCTTCTACTCATGATCACACACATACAAAATTCACAGCAATCAATCATCATGCACAAACTTTACTCAAGATGCAATGGAGTAGATGGATGCAAATCCTATGGTGCTGTTTTATTAAACCAGTTTGTACGTGTTCTTGCTTGCTTTAATGGGATTTCATGGGGTTTTATGATGAACAAGGGTGTAGAGATCAAGTGTGGACGTGGTGATGATCTTGACTCAAGATCTAGATCAATTCCACCATCAAAAATCGATCAAAACACGATCTGTCCACGCAAAAGTTTCTGCTCGAAGGGGGCAAAGAAAACGGATGCGTAGAAACAGCGACGACGTCGTAAGATGGGTAATGGAGATCTACCTCTCTTCCTCCTCGTGACAGGGCCTTTCTCCTAGCAATAGCAGCAGCGGAGAATTTTTCTATGGAAATTTTCGGTAGGACAGATCGTCGGGCTTCTTCTCTTGAGACGGCGGGGCTCGACGGCGGGGCTCGCCGGCGACCAAACTCTGGCAGGGGGGTGGCCAACTCGGCGAGTTGGGGGGGCAGGGGCTCCAAGTCGGCGAATTGGAAGGGGAGGGGGAGGCTGCGGCCAAAAGGGGGGGGGCTGGGGTTGTATTTATAAGGGGGAGAAGGGAGGAATCCTACTCCAATTGGAACTCAACCAATAGTCCTACTCAATTTGGAACTCAACCAACTTATCCCTTTAGTTGGGTGCGGCAGCCTTGGGGATTTTATCCCCCCAAATATGGGGAAAATTCCCCTTTTTTGTGGAATTGGGGAATTTGGAAATATTGGGGAAAATTTGGAATGGCTCATTTCAGCTATTTTTTTCCCATTCCTCACCATTTCTATGTCACTTGTTCCATTTCTACATTCCCCTCTCCACTTCTATGTCCCATTCTCCATTTCTACATTTCACTTCTCCATTTCTATGCCCCATTCTCTATTTATATATTCCCTTCTCCATTTCTATGGTTTTTCCTCCATTTCTGTGGTCCCTTTATCCATTTCTATGTTTCTTTCTCCATTTCTATAGTTCTTTCTCCATTTCTAGGGTTCTTTCTCCATTTCTACTTCTTTTATAATGCTTCTCTACATGAAAAATGTATGCAGTGCATGGACATGAATTTGAGGGTGTTACAAAACCTATCCCCCATAAAATGAATCTCGCCCTCGAGATTCCATAAAGTGGAGAATAGATGAGGGAATTCTGCCTTGAGGTCTTCCTCACGCTCCCATGAAGTTTCGTCTTCCGTGTGATGACTCCATTGTACCTTACACCAATGGATTACTTTGTTTCTCGTGACCCTTTCCTTCACATCCAAGATTTTGACGGGGTGTTCCGCGTAGGTCAGATCCTCCTGAAGTTCGAGCTCATCTATCGGTACTTGTTCTTCCGGTACTCTCAAGCACTTCTTGAGTTGGGATATGTGAAACACGTCATGCACATCGGAGAGGCGCGTTGGCATCCCTAGTTGATAGGCTACTTCTCCTCGCTTGCCCAAAATCCATAATGGCCCGATGTAGTGAGGTGCTAACTTGCCTTTGACTTTGAACAGTCGTTGGCCTCAGATAGGTGATACTTTAAGATACACGAAGTCTCCTACTTCGAAGGTCAATCTTCTTCGCCTATTGTCCGCATAACCTTTTTATCGTGACTGAGTGGCCTTCATGTTTTCTCGTATCGTTTGGACCTGTTTTTCGGCGTCTTGCAGCACTTCGGGTACGAACACTTGGCTTTCTCCGGTCTCATTCCAGAACAGCGGCGTTCTACACCGTCTACCATACAATGCTTCGAAAGGTGACATTTTCAAGAGTGCTTGGTAGCTGTTGTTGTACGAGAATTCAGCATACGGCAAGCTCCTATTCCAACTACCCATGTTCCAAGGTGCAAGCTCTCAACATGTCTTCCAAAATTTGGTTTATCCTCTCAGTTTGCCCGTCGTTTTGCGGTTAATAAGCGGAGCTGAAATTCAGTCGTGTACCCATGGCTTCATGCAGCTTCTTCCAGAACCTAGAGGTAAATTGAGAACCCTGATCTGAAACTATCCTCTTCGGAACTCCATGGCGACACACGATTTCCTCCATATACAGCTCGGCTAGTTGTGCGACACGGTACTTGGATCTAACAGGAAGGAAATGGGCTGTTTTCGTCAACCGGTCCACAATAACCCAAATAGAGTCGTAACCCGACTGAGTACATGGCAATCCGACTATAAAATCCATGCTGATGTCTTCCCAATTCCACTTGGGTACTTTCAATGGCTGCAACAATCCAGCGGGTTTTTGATGTTCGACCTTCACTCATTTGCACGTGTCGCATAAGGCAACATATTCAGCTATGTCCCTTTTCATACCATCCTACCAATAGCATGTTTTCAGGTCCTTGTACATCTTTGTACAGCCGGGATGTATGGAATAAGGTGAGTCATGTGCCTCCTTTAATATCATGTCGCGGATGTGCTTTACGTTAGGCGCACAAACCCTTTTCGCTAACCAAAGCGTGCCTTTCTCATCTTCCTTGAAATCCTTTTCTATGCCTTGTCGGATTCTTTCCTTGATTTCCTCATCCGTTGCATGGCCATCTCGTATCTCTTGTTCCAGTGAGGAGTTCAGTTCTATCACCTCCATCTCGTTCAAGAACCTGAGACGTAACCGTTCGAACTCCTTGCACAGCTCGGGTGGCAGCTCCCGAACCGTGAGTTGGTGACATGCTCCCTTTCGGCTCAACGCATCAGCTACTACATTGGCCTTTCCGGGGTGATAGTTGATTCCGACATCATAATCCTTGAGGAGTTCCAACCATCGACGTTGCCTCAAATTCAGATCTGTTTGCGTGAATATATACTTGAGGCTTTTGTGATCCGTATAGATCTCACATCGATGACTAAGGATATAATGCCTCCAAATCTTCAAGGCATGTACCATGGCTGCAAGTTCTAAGTCATGTATGGGGTAATTCAGCTCGTGTTTCTTTAGTTGTCTCAACGCATAGGCTACCACTTGTCCTTCTTGCATAAGCACACATCCAAGCCCTTGTCTTGATGTGTCACAATATATGTCGAAGCTCTTGCTCACGTTCGGCAACACCAAAACCGGCACTGTGGTTATCTATTCTTTAGCTCCTCAAAGCTTTCTTGACATGCTGTCCACTGAAGTGCTTTCCCCTTCATTAGCAATTCAGTCATAGGCTTCGCTATTTTGGAGAAATCCTTGATGAACCGGTGGTAGTATCCAGCCATCCCAAGGAAACTCCAAATATCTCTCACATTCTGCGGTTGATTCTACTTCAAAACATCTCCCACTTTTCCGGGATCAACCGATACTCCTCCTTCGGAGATAATGTGGCCTAGGAACGATATCTCCTTTAGCCAAAATTGACACTTGCTGAACTTGGCATACAATTGATGCTCTCCCAGTTTCTGCAATGTCAACCTCAAGTGTTCTTCATGTTCCTCCTCGTTTTTCGAATACACCATGATGTCGTCGATGAAAACCATGACGAACTTGTCCATATACTCCATGAAGACCTTATTCATGAGGTACATAAAGTATGCGGGTGCATTCGTGAACCCAAAAGACATAACGGTATATTCATACGAACCATACCGTGTTTGAAATGCAGTCTTGGGTATGTCGGAGGGCTTAATCTTCAGCTGGAAGTATCCCGACCGAAGATCAATCTTGGAGAAAATTTAGGCACCTTTCATTTGGTCGAACAGGTCCTCTATATGGGGCAGCGGGTATCTATTCTTGATCGTCACCTCATTGAGAGACCTATTGTCCACACACATCCTTTGGGTCCCATCTTTCATGTCTACGAAGAGCACGGGAGCTCCCCATGGTGACAAGCTTGGGCGTATAAAACCCTTTTCTAGCTGCTCCTGAATTTGCTTCTTGAGCTCCACTAGTTCATTAGTGGGCATCCTATACGGCCTCTTTGCTATAGGTGCAGTTCCGGGTACTAAATTAATAGCAAATTCAATGTCCCAGTCAGGTGGCATACCTGGAAGTTCTTCTTGGAACACATCTGAATATTCTTGAACCACCAGAATGTTTTCCAATGTCGCTTCTTCAACGTGGTTCAGCACTGCCTTCTCGGTTGCCGGTTGGGCTGCCTCGAACTCAATACGAGTACCGTGCTCACTTGTCAACTGCATGATCATCTCAGCACATTGAATCACTCCGTTGTGCTTGCTTAGCCAATCCATTCCAAGTATTATGTCAATCTCTTGGGAATCCAAGACAATAAGGTTGGCAAAAAAGTCTACCCCCCTTATTTTAAGTCTTACTTTCGGACATACTATATTAGTCCTCATCTCTCCACCGGGAGAATTAACCAACATAGTTTGTTTCATGTGGGATATGGGCAGGTTATACTTGGCAACATACTTGGATGATATGAATGAATGCGATGCTCCGGAATCAAATAAAACAGTGGCTGGGTTGGAGTTGGCAAGAAACATACCAATCACGATGTCCTCAGCTTGTTGTGCTTCCTCTGCGGAGACATGATTCACATTGCCATGAGCATAGTTCTCCTGTACACGGTTACCTTGATTAGCTCCTCCATTCGGCCGTGGGTTCTGCTTGGGTGCGTTGCTCGGCTGTCCATGGCCTTTCTTCGGGCACTGACTCGCAAAGTGTCCTGCCTCTCCACATGCAAAGCATGCTTTGTTGCCCATAACAGCAGGAATGTTGGGGCGAGGCTGGTTTTGAGCATAGGCGCCCATGTTGGGATGGGGCGCAGGAGGCAAAGGCATACGTGGTGCTTGCATAACAGGATGTTGCTGCGGTGTCTGATTAGGACGAGGTGGATTTGCAGGGTGGAAAGTAGAAGCGGACGAGCCATAATGTGGTGCAGCTGGCAGCATGAAGCGGGGACGTACATTGCTCCCTTGTGGCTGTCCTTGATATGGCTTCTTCCTCTTGCTCTCTTGCTCGATCTCACGGATCTTGCTCTCAACCGCTATAGCTTTGTCAACGAGCTTCTGGAAATTTGCATAATCGTTGTTGAGCAGCTGAACTTGGATCTCGTTGTTCAATCCCCTCATGAACATGTATTGCTTTCTTTGATCCGAGTTGACATCTTCTTGAGCATACCTTGACAGCTGCGTGAACTTGTTGAGGTACTCATTCACGCTCTTCCTTCCTTGGCGGAGACCTTCAAACTCTTGCCTTTTAAGCATCATGACTCTAGCAGGGACGTAATGAGAGCGGAAACTCTCCTTGAATTCAGCCCAAGTGATAGTCTCTTGGTTGACATGAGCGTTGCAAAGAGCGTCCCACCAGTCAGCGGCTGCTCCCATAAGTTGGTGCGATGCAAAGAGAACTTTCTCCCAATCATTGCACTGAACAATAGCAAGCTTTTTTTCCATGGACTTCAGCCAATCATCAGCCTATGGGGTCATTAGCTTGTGCAAAAGTAGGCGGCCTAGTCCTCATGAACTCTCCCAATCGGTTGTGAGCCGGCAGTGGTGGCGATGGCGGCGGTGGGGGTGCAGGAACGGGGTTAGGATTGTTGTTGTTATTGGCTTGTAGCTGACCCAATGTTTGTATCATCGTTTGCATGAGCTGGTTCTGCATAGCCATCAACTGTTCAGGGTTGCTTGCATCAGCCCCAGGGTTAGCATTTTCAGGAACTTCAACATTGCCATCCTCCTGTGGTTCATTGTTGCCACGAGTGTTCCTTCTTTGGTGGTTGGCGTTTTCCCTCACCATCTGTGAGAGGGAGTAGAGTAGAGTAGATATTAGAAATTTAGATTGACCCCCCCAACTATATGCATCAAAGTGTATGAACTAAGCATCTTCCTTTATTAATTTCAGCCTATATGAGGATGTGAACACGCGCCGAAGCATCTCACATCTCTCCACTATGTGTGGATGTGGACATTCGCCGAAGCGTCCCACAACTCACATCAGCACACAAACCAAGAAATCATCACAAAAATTTCAGCATACTATTCTTATTTGACTCATGGCGATCTAAACGTTCCTATTACAGCTTTATTCAATGGAAACCTATACTTAATCGTGAGAACCGGTGCTGTTCTCTCTGTGTGACGGGGGTGGTCCATACATGGGTGCACGCCATGGTGAGTCGGCAGTCCATGTAGGGTTAGATGACGCTGGTGCTCCATTCGCTGCCGCGTCGGCACGAGTCTGCTCTTGTTTCTCCAGCGAATACAGCTTCTTGCGGAGGTAACGGATCTCTTCTTGTGTGCTCGCGTAGCGGTTTTCTAACTCCATGAGCAACCTCTGAGACTTGTCAGCAGCTTGTGGGTTGGAAAGAGCTGTTACATGGGGTCCAATGATATCCTTTGTACCACTCTTCCGATACGGGTGCAGCTCAAAAGTGGTGTCCTCAAGCTGCTCATGGAAGTCGTAGCACAGTCCGGTGAGTGCATCCCATGCAGCATCATCGATAGCTTCTGCCCTTGTAGCTCTCTATGTGGGTGCGAAATTCCGAGTGACAACCCTACCGTTAGATAGTATGGTTACCTCAGCCTTCCACTCTTCATGTCCGAGACGAGGGACTTTCTTGAGAAGATATTCCGGGTATAGGCTGAAGCAATCCAGAAATTCTTTGAGCTCCCTGGATATGTGTCCTCCTTCCATTCCGTCGGACCAAAATTCTTGAACTCAATGGTTGGCCCATTCATCACCTTCATTCTGGGCCTCAGCAAGGGGTGGCTCCTCCTCGGGTTCATCTCCTCCCGTCATAGTTCGTGAGGCTCCACGGGGTGTAAGCCCACGTGGAACTCCTCCCGAGGTGCGTAGCAATGCTGTTCTTGTGGATCATCCTCCATATCATCTTCGAATGGTTCCATCTCTTCCGGGTCCTCTTCCTCATGCATAGAGCAATTGACTTCCTCTTCATCATGAGGTTTCGTCTTCACCTCCTCCCAATATGGTCCATCGGACGCCTCAATGGGGTTAAGTGCACTCCCACGTGGTGGTGGACGAGTTCTTATGCGTGCTGTGCTCCTGATCCCCGGCATCTATAAATAAGACATGAGAAGCTTTAGAGAATGAAGAAATAACTCTAAAACTTCAGAAGCTATGAAGCAAGGAAACGAAAGGTGTGGCTGTCCAAAGAAGAGAAAAAAGAGGGGCTGAAAATAGCACTTTGCGGTGGCTGAATTGACCAATAAAAGTGCAGCAGCAAGCAATTTTCTAAAATAGCTGTTTAGAGGGGTGTGCCTATGTGTTTTAGAGTGTCCATTCGACCTAGGATTGCGTCCTATGGTCAACGTGGCTCTGATACCAATCTGTGACACCCGGTTCCGAAAATAGAACCAAGTGAATGTATATGTGTGCCCAGGATGTTCATCACATATGCACATGTGATCCACAAACTGAATTCAGAATATAACCACGAATAAATAGTGTTTCAGTACTTTATTACAATGACTCAAACAATCACTCACGAATCTCTAACTTATTCTTGCAGCGGAAGTCTCTAAACGACAGCGGAAATAACTAAACAATAGGCTCCAATCTTCATCTCCACAGGCATGTTGACGGTAGTTCGCACGCCTAGCACTCCACATGGTCCTTGAAGTAGTCATCTCCTGTAGCTGATGTTTATGTGGTAATGTAAGGGGTGAGTACATGTCGTACTCAGCAAGTGCGGGGAAAGTATGACATGTAGCTTACAACAAGGTAGGAAATAAAAAGGCTCATTGCAGCAAGAAAATTTTATTTCACAAACATGATAAAAACAGCAACTATTTCTAGATAAATTAATTCCCAATATAACCAAGTAAATCAGCAACATTCCTTCATCATAAATCACCATTTACCAAGTCTCAACCAGCCAACAATCTTTCTCATGTTCATCTCATACTCATGAATATTCATAGCCATCTCCTTTTCATATAACCAAAACCAAACCCATTGTCATGACGCAAAACAGTCCCAAAGCCAATCCCAATGACCATACCAAAACCACACCGAATAAACATCCCAAATTTGCCTCTAATCATGTGAGTTGGCCAGGTGCTTGTGACCGGAAGCACGGCTATCATGATAGTTTTACACTCTGCAGAGGTGGCACCACTTTACCCACAAGTTCGTGATTTTGTCACACGTCGGAGACTGCAGAACCTCCATTATACCAGTACATATCCGTTGGTGTATGGCCAAGAGATCACAAAATAGCCTTTACAAAGGGGCTACTTGATGTATGGACCCACTGAGGTTTCACCGGCAGGCTCGAATCACCATTCTCCCACCCACGGGCCCCCTCTTGTGCCATACAGTTCCAAGGGCAGTCCTCCTCGACTCCCATTCCCTGCGCCATCCAACGGTCCATAACAAGCTAGCAACACACCTAATTAGTCAGTTAAGCCGCACCCATATTTGTCCTTGTAGTGGCACTCTTTTCTTGGCATGTGCTGGCATGAACCGGTCCTTAGATCTATGGCAGGTAAACCACCATCTCATTCAGCAACATCCACATACCAATCTTACCTAGATCTCCCTGATTCCATGCTCATTATCATTATCAAGATCTCATCATCATTATTTGTATGAGTGCAGTAGCTAAACATGTTTTAATTCAACTTCCGGTATCTCGTAGATTAAGGAACAAGGATGGTTAACAAAACTAGTAAACTCCTATAAAAGGGTGTCCCATCAAGTTGACTCAAGCATACGAGTTTTTGCAATCAAAACAGTTTCGAAACATGGGATCAATATAGTCAAGGGGCACTTGCCTTGCTCCCGTGGTTTTTGTTGTTCAAGCGTCCCGAAGTCTTGGTGCTGTAGTCCCTCGTAGATGGCCTCTTGAGCTTGTCCTTCTACTCACGATCACGCACATACAAAATTCACAGCAATCAATCATCATGCACAGACTTTACTCAAGATCCAATGGAGTAGATGGATGCAAATCCTATGGTGCTGTTTTATTAAACCAGTTTGTACGTGTTCTTGCATGTTTTAATGGGCTTTCATGGGGTTTTATGATCAACAAGGGTGTAGAGATCAAGTGTGGACGTGGTGATGATCTTGACTCAAGACCTAGATCAATTCCACCTTCAAAAATCGATCAAAACACGATCTGTCCACACACAAAAGTTTCTGCTCGAAGGGGGCGAAGAAAACGGATGCGTAGAAACAGCAGCGACGTCGTAAGATGGGTAATGGAGAACTACCTCTCTTCCTCCTTGTGGCAGGGCCTTTCTCCTAGCAATGGCAGCAGCGGAGAATTTTTCTATGGAAAATTTTGGTAGGACAGATCGTCGGGCTTCTTCTCCGACGACGGCGGGGCTCGCCAGTGACCAAACTCCGGCAGGGGGGGTGGCCAACTCGATGAGTTGGGGGGGACAGGGTCTCCAAGTCGGTGACTAGGAGGGGGAGGGGGAGGCTGCGGCCAAAAGAGGGGGGGGCTGGGGTTGTATTTATAAGGGGGAGAAGGGAGGAATCCTATTCCAATTGGAACTCAACCAAGAGTCCTACTCAATTTGGAACTCAACCAACTTATACCTTTAGTTGAGTGCGGCAGCCTTGGGGATTTTATCCTCCCAAATGTGGGGAAAATTCCCCTTTTGTGGAATTGGGGAATTTGTAAATTTTGGGGAAATTTGGGAATGGCTCATTTCAGCTATCTTTTTCCCATTCCTCACCATTTCTATGTCACTTGTTCCATTTCTACATTCCCCTCTCCATTTCTATGTCCCGTTGTCCATTTCTATATTTCCCTTCTCCATTTCTATGCCCCATTCTCTATTTCTATATTCCCTTCTCCATTTCTATGGTTTTTTCTCCATTTCTATGGTTCCTTTCTCCATTTCTATGGTTCTTTCTCCATTTCGTTCTTTCTCCATTTCTAGGGTTCTTTCTCCATTTCTACTTCTTTTATAATGCTTCTCTACATGAAAAATGTATGCAATGCATGGAAATGAATTTGAGGGTGTTACATCGCCCGCTCTCTGTTGTCTCGAGTATGCCATAGCAACCCGAGCTCAGTTGTTCGAGCTCCCCACAGCAAAGAGCAGCCCCAATGTGTGCTCTAGCCGGCTAGCCCCTTTTCTCCACTGTCCCGAGCTCGCTTGCACCTAAAAACGGCAAGTTGCCGCTGCTCCCGTGTTGAACACCGAAGAAACTGAGGTCGGCTCCGTGGGCTGCCCGAACCAAGGGTGATGACGCCCAAGCAAGCCAACCCTTTGGTGCAGCCATGACCCTAGTTGCTCACGCCCGAAGCTCAGCCCTAGCCGTAGCGTGTGGGAGGAGAATTTCAGGATTTTCTCCCTGGCGGCAGAAACTGACACCAAGGTAGGAATTTGCAAAATTCATCGTCAATTCGTGTTGTGAGTGATTCAAACTTCACACACAAGTTCTAAACTACCTAGCGCACATCCTTCCTCAATTCTAGGCCGAGAAATTGAGTGTAGAGCAAGAAATCCGGGTTCTTTTCGAGGGAGTACCACCAGACCCCGTCGGGCGCCGGGTGCTGATGGGTTTAAGGAGCTCCCCGGCAGATTTGGTTGCCATGTCTAGCTTCTACACGTTTCCCTGGTGCTTTATAGCCCAAAAACCGATCGTTTGGTGAAGAAATTAGCCACTGCAACCTGGCCGGAACCCTAGCAAGAGCTGTGACTGGTGCGCGATGGGTTCCGGTGGTCCCTGGTCGCCAGAGACCCTCCCAACATGTTCGGCGGGTTGCAAAATGGGGGGCGGCAACTATGGGGCCGGGAGACGGCCAGAAAATGGTTTTCGGCGACCCTCGCCGGAGGGCGCCGGCGGGTCCTCTGTTTGGCGCGAGGTTGAAGAGAGTGCTGACATGTGCGGCCCATGGCAGAGCTTAAACATTTCCATATTTTCCCATTTTAGTTCAAACTTTGAAGAGCCATAACTTTCTGTAGGAGTGTCCAAAAATTGTCAAATAGATTTTTTTGGATTCCTCTCAGAGATTACATCGAGGGGTGCAGCCCAATAATTATGAAAATCCCTGGATTTGGCTCATTAATTCATTGAAAAAAATATTGTAAGAATCATTACAGGAGTTCTGTTTATTGGAAAATTCCCAAATTTGGATAGGACATTCTTCCAAAAATCCTTGAACCCCTGCAAAAATTTCAGAGATATTGGACCTTATTTGCTTGGACAAATGTGGTATCAATCCTTTACGTCTCTGAAAAATAGGAAAATAAACAGAGCCATTTTCAGACGTTTACCCAAGCTTGTAAAATTCATAGCTCCATGTAGGACACTCCAAAAATGGTAAAATCAATTCCTATGGACCCAGGGCTGTTAGACTCTGTAATTGTGTGGGTAATACAGGGGTAATTTAGTCATTAGTGAGGGATTAGGGTTAGGGGTTGTTTAGTCTTTTCCCCTCACCTAATCCCTCTATATAATGGACCCGATACTCTCATTCATCCAATACAGTTCTCTATTAGCCCTCTAATATGGTATAATTAGCTAGAATTGATTAGGATTAGGACTTAACCCTAATCCTAATGGCCCAGCCTCCGCCAGCCTGGGCTCGCGCCGCCGCCCTTGCCGGCGCGCCGCCCGCCAGAGCCGCCTCCTCCTCCGCTGGCGCGCCGCCCGCCGGAGCCGCCGGTGCTGGATACGCGGCCCCCGCCGCTGGATCTGCAGCTTCCGCCGGCTCCGCACCCCACACCGCCGCCGCCATACCCTGGGCCACGCCCGCCGGTGCCGCCGCCGCAGCCAGCGCCGCCACTGGCTCCGCCGCCAGGCCCCACGCCGCCGCACACTGGACCAGCGCGCCCCACGCCGCTGCCGCCGCGCCCTGGGCTGCTGCGCCCGCTGATGCAGCCGGCGCCGCGCCCGGGGCCACGCGCTACTTCGCCGCCGCCACCCCTGCTGGTGCCGCCAAGCCCCACGCCGCCGCCGCCGCGCCATGGGCTGCTGCGCCTGCTGGTGCAGCCGCCGCCGCACCCGGGGCCGTGTGCTACCTCGCCGCCGCTGCCCCTGCTGGCGCCGCCTCCTCTGCACGCGATTCTGCGCTGCCACCCAACACCAGATCGGCCTACGCCTCCCACCCAATGCCGGCAGTTGTCGCCACCGCTGCATCTCCGAAGACCGGACCGGCCGCCGGTGAACCTCTCGTAGGTATCACCGGCAAACCTGCTGCTGCAGTTGTGTTCATGGCAGGTACTACATCCGGGCCTCACGATCAAGCCGCCACGTCCACCGGTCTCGACGAAGACTGGAGCACCATGACCACCGTTCCGACGGTGCTCCCGTTTCCAGTTACTGGCGCTGCTGCTGACAGCGTGGTTACTTCCTCCATCTACAGCACCGACATGATGGGTACCTCCGACATTGCCGTAGCTCTGGCTGCCTCTCATGAGCGCGAGCGGGCACTCGCTCTCGCCCTGGAGCAGGAGCGTGCCTCCGTGGCCACTCTATCTCACCAGCTCGAGGAGAGTGCTCACCGACCGATGAGTGCTGCCAACGAGCCTCCCTCGGACGCTGGTACGTACTCGGCTCCACTTGTGGCAGCTCTTCATGCGCAGGCCGCCGGGATTCAGAACATCCGGACGCTCACGCCTGTTGTTCTCAGCTCCGAGTCCACTTCATATGCCTGGTGGCGTGACCTGGTGCTCCTCACGCTGAGGCATTACTGACTCGACGACCACGTCCTCCAGGACGATTCTTCAGTGGACGTCTCCTGGATCAGCATGGACAGCCTGGTCCTATCCTAGATCCTTGGCTCCCTGTTAGAGGAGCAACAGGACATCGTCAGGCAGCACGGTGGCGGCACCACTCGACGAGCCTGGCTGATCCTTGAGCAGCGGTTTCTAGGGAACCGCGTGACTCGAGCCCTCCACATCAGCACTCGGTTCCAGAACACTGTCCAGGGTGACCGCTCGGTCTCCACCTACTGTTTCGGGAGATGAAGGGCATGGCGGATGCTCTACGTGACCATGGCGAGCCGGTCATTGAGAACACTCTTGTTCTTCGGGTCTTTCAGGGCCTGAATGAGCGCTATTGTCACCTACGGACGTGGCTAATCCGACTGGAGCCACTCCCTACCTTCGAGAAGGTATGGTCTGACCTTGAGCTTGAGGAGATCACTGCAGGAGGCTCTACTGGCTCCGGGTCTGCCACAGCCTTTTATGGCTCTGGGCAGTTCCTCATCCACCCTTACTAGCTGTTCGTGGACCACCGTCACGACCACCTTCCATCCCAGGCACTCCTGCCTGTACTGGAGATGGAAATCGTCACCGCCGAGGCAAGCACGGTGGCCGTGGTGGAGGTAGCAGTGCAGGCTGCACTCCTACACCCACTACTCCGGCTAATGGTGGTAGTGGTGGTACCGGCCGGGGAGGTGCACCCTGGCCCACACCCTACAACCCGTGGACTGGCGAGATCTACATGTGGCCTGGGCCGTCTCCGGGTTCTCAGCCTCCACGACCACCACGTCCCCATCCGGTGTTCGTAGCCACTCCAGGCTACAATGGACCAGCCTACAGTGCTGGTGGACCTCCGACTCAGGCCTACAGTGGGCCTGGCTACCCTTCTGGCGGACAGTAAGTCTCGACCTACGGAGGCACCGACTATCCTATTGGGTACTCGGAGCCGTCGGCACCTCTCCAGGAGCCACCCTCGATGTGGGATCGACAGTCACTGGCTTCTTCCTTCAGCACCATGCACCATACTCCACTAGGTGCTGACTGGAGAGTCGATTCTGCAGCATCATACCATACCACCCCAAATGATGGTACACTCTTTTCCACCCACCCTCCTAATCCCTCTTTTCCTTCATCTATCGTTGTTGGGACTGGGTCTGTTCTTCCGGTCACTTCAATAGGTGATTCCGGTCTTCCGGGATCTTTCCATCTTAAAAACATTCTTGTCGCTCCGGATATCATTCAAAACTTGCTTTCTGTCCGTCGTTTTACCACTGACAACAATGTTTCCATTGAGTTTGATCCGTTTGGTTTGTTTGTGAAGGATCTTTCTACCCGTCGACCTCTTTTTCGATGTGATAGCTCGAGGCCCCTATACACATTTTGGCTTCCTACTTCAGCTGCATCACCGCCTTTTGCTTTGACTATGACAGCTTCATCCACCATTTGGCATTGCCGGCTTTGCCACCCTGGTGCAGATGCTATGTCGAAGTTGTCCAGTAGTTCTGTTATCTCATGTTCTAGGGGCACACATGACTCCGTATGTCATGCTTGTTAGCTTGGTCGCCATGTTTGACTTCCTTTTCCCACTTATGTGACTCATGTTGATCATGTTTTTGATCTTATACATTGTGATTTGTGGACATCACTCATTACCAGTGTATCGGGCTTTAATTATTACTTGGTGATCATTGATGATTTTTCTCACTTTTCCTGGACTTTTCCATTACGGTTGAAGTCTGAGACTTTCATTACTCTTTCTCACTTCATCGTTTGGATTTCCACTCAGTTTGGGCGCACCATCCGAGCTGTCCAGTGCGATAACAGACGCGAGTTCGATATCTCTGCGTTTCATAACTTTCTCTCCACGCATGGGGTACAGCTACACATGTCTTGTCCGTATACCTCTCCTCAAAACGGCAAGGCTGAGCGCATGATTCAGACCACCAATGGTGTCATGCGCTCCCTGATGTTCCAGGCATCTGTTCCAGCCCGATACTGGGTGGAGGCTCTCCATACTGCCACACTTCTGATTCCTCGTCTTCCTACCAAGGCGATTCGTGCCTCCACCCCCTACATTTCTCTATATGGCACCGATCCTCTTTACGATCACCTTCGAGTTTTCGGGTGTGCTTGCTACCCTAACCTTTCCGCCACTGCCCCACATAAGCTTGCGCTCCGCTCGGCACGGTGTGTTTTTATCGGGTATTCCCATGATCATAAGCGGTACCGGTGCTTAGATCTCACTACTCACCGCCTTTTGATCTCTCGGCACATCGTCTTCGATGAGTCCTCCTTTCCTTTCTCCACCACCTCTTCCTGTTCAACCACAGAGTTGGATTTTCTTTTTCCCACTGACCCCGAGGCTGCTCCCCAGCTGCCTTGGCCTCTTTTTTCTGCAGGTTTGACACACGCTACACCTCAGGTGCCCCCGGCGTCACCTACTGCACCACGTGTGACACCGACGCCTCCGGCATCACCTGCTGCGCCATGCGCGGCCTCTGCTTCCCTGACATCACCTGCTGTACCTCGGGTGGCCCTGACGTCACCTGCTGTACCTCAGGTGGCCCCGACATCACCAGCTGCGCCACGCGCGACATCGACGTCTCCGGCATCTCCTGCTGCGCCTCGGGTGACCCCTACATCACGACCTGCACCAGCGTGGCCTTCGCTTCCCCGACGTCACCTGCAGCGAGCCCGACGTCACCAGACGCACCAGGCGCAGCATCGTTGATGACTTCTCGCTTCTCTGACCCTGCACTCGTATACCAGCGATGAGCGCAGGATGGAGCCCCTGCTCCAGTTGCGCCACACGTGGCCTTGAGACCCACACTCATCTATCCATGACGAGAGAAGGTTGTTGTACCCGAGCAACCGGTGTACAACCCTCCTCTTCTCCACAGGGATCCTGGTCACGTCCACCTGATGGTGACTCGACGTGCATCCAGGAGTCTCCGGTCAGTTGAGCGCTTCGCCGGAGCTGCCTTTTCGTCGACGACATCTCCACCAACCGGCTCTTCTTCGATCTCACCCATACCTACTTTTGTGCGTAGCTCCCTCGCCGACCCTCACTGGCGCCGCGCTATGGAGAAATAGTATGAGGCCCTGCTTGCCAACCAGACCTGGGACCTGGTTCCCCGCCTCGGTCATGGTAATGTTGTCACGGGCAAGTGGGTGTTCACACATAAGAAGAAGGCGGACGGTACCTCGGAGAGGTACAAGGCTCTGTGGGTACTTTGGGGCTTCACTCAACGCCTTGGAGTCGACTACGACGAGACTTTCAACCCGGTGGTGAAGCCGGCGACGGTTCGTACTGTTCTGTCGCTGGCTCTCTCACGTTCTTGGCCCGTCCACCAGTTGGACGTCAAGAATGCCTTCCTCCATGGTACACTGACCGAGACGGTGTACTGCAGTCAGCCGACAGGATTTGTTGATCCAGCTCACCCAGACATGGTCTGTAAGCTGAAGAAATCCCTGTACGGTCTGAAGCAGGCACCGAGAGCCTGGTATAGCCGGTTCGCCTCCTTCTTGGTCTCACAGGGGTTCGTCGAAGCTAAGTCGGACACTTTGCTGTTTGTCTATCGACGTGGCAGTGACACTGCTTACCTTCTACTGTATGTCGATGACATTGTACTCACAGCATCGAGTCCGTCTCTTCTTTGGCACACTATTTCTGCCTTACAGCAGGAGTTCACTATGAAGGACCTGGGCTGCCTTCACCACTTCCTGGGTATTGCAATCAAGGACCGACCAGGCGGCTCGTTCCTTCACCAGCGACAGTACTGCCTGGATATCCTCCAGCGAGCGGGCATAGCTGAGTGCAAGCCGTGCTCCACTCCAGTGGATACTCAGGTGAAGCTCTCCGCTACCGACAGGACACCCGTCATTGACCCCACTACTTACAGGAGTCTTGCAGGTGCTCTTCAGTACCTCACCTTCACCAGGCCGGATATCTCCTATGCTGTTCAGCAGGTGTGCCTCCACATGCATGACGCGAGGGAGCCGCACCTCACTGCTATGAAGCGGATTCTTTGGTACCTACGAGGTACCCTCGACTACCTTCTCCTCCTTGGACATGACGCGGCCTCCGAGCTGGTTGTGTACACTGACGCTGACTGGGCAGGCTGCCCGGGCACTCGCCGGTCTACCTCTGGGTACGCCGTCTTTGTGGGCGGTAACCTCGTCTCCTGGTCCTCGAAGCGACAGCCCGTGGTGTCGCGTTCAAGTGCTGAGGCGGGGTATCACGCCGTGGCTAACGGCGTGGCTGAGGCTTCCTGGCTTCAGCAGCTGCTTCAGGAGCTCCACAATCCCGTCGCCAGGAGCACCCTGATCTACTGCGACAATGTTAGCGCCGTGTACCTCTCCACCAACCCGGTCCAGAATCAGCGCACAAAGCGTGTGGAGATCGACCTCCATTTTGTTCGTGAGCGGGTTGCACGTGGCGAGGTTCGGGTACACCATGTCCCGATGACGACGCAGTTCGCTGACATCTTCACGAAGGGCCTCCTATCGTCGCTGTTCTCCGAGTTTCTGTCCAGTCTCAACATCTGCAGTGGCTAGATGTTGTGACTGCGGGGGGTGTTAGACTCTGTATTTGTGTGGGTAATACAGTGGTAATTTAGTCATTAGTGAGGGATTAGGGTTAGGGGTAGTTTAGTCTTTTTCCCTCACCTAATCCCTCTATATAATGGACCCTGTACCCTCATTATCATTATCATCCAATACAGTTCTCTATTAGCCCTCTAATAAGGACGTTTTGTACTTCACAAAAAGTCTACTTTGCAGCATAGGAAAGCTTAATCTTTATGGGGTAAAGGCAGATCAGTGAAAATCACATAAGGAATTATTGTGATCATCTTGAGCTATGTCATGAGCTCAAGTTTTGCACACTGCCTATATAACTTCTATAGAAGCTGTGGTTAAATTTTCAGCTTCACTAGACCTCTGGAATTTGAGCTACCATTATTTAGGTTTAAGTGTTCATATGAGGATGTAATCACATGGTGATTTATTTTCCTCCCTTTTCACCTAGCTTTCATCATCTCTAAGATTATAGATCCAACAACAGAAACGTTGCTGTTGTTATCCCTGTTTAGTCATAGTTAACTTGTGCAACCACTTTAAAGCATTTTCTACATTGCTTTTGGATACATGTGCATAAATCATCTTAACAGCTCACTTGACATCGACGTTCGATGAGGAACTCGACTCGGAGCAGAAAGTTGAGGATTAAATCGTCGCCAAGCTACTGACTTAAAAGTAGAAATAAACGTGCAGCAACATAAGGCAAGCCCCAATTTGCATTTAACAGATTTTACTTATATTTTACTTTGTATCACTTTTATTGGTCTAGAATGTATTGTGCATTAGGTCAAGGTGATTCATACTCCAAATGCATGACCTACAAACCCTTGGAGTTAAAGGGTAGAACAGGTTACCTTCGTGTAGTGTTCTGCTAGGCTTAATTTGTATAGGATCCGGTACAAGTCGTGTAATGTTCTACAGGTTAGCGATGCGTATGCCGCCCTGCTGAGCAAGTTTGAACAGTACCGGATACATACTGGAATTATGGGGTCCAGGAAACCGATGTAATTCAGGTACTCTCGTGTCAAAACTTATACGGCCGTCCTTTGGGGGTTGGTGTCAGAGGTGTAAACCAGCTAGCGGAGCAACTTCGACGTGTTCCGGTTAGTGGCCCTTCTGATGGGTCGACAGAACTGGTTCGGCATTGGAGTGTCGGGTAAAAGGTTGCTGCATACAACGTAAGAAAGATCTCTTGTGTGAGTCTTTCGAAGCGGGTGTATGTATCGTGTGTTCTGGGTGTGTCCTTATTTGAATCACCATCCCTCACGGTTATATGAGTATCACTTGTTCACTGCATTGTGTAAGGGCCTGAGTTTTGCACACATTCAAAGTGTTCATCACACCACACACACCTCATTTGAGGAAAACTTATGAACACATTTTAAGAGCAAGTAAACACCATCAATATAGTCATTAGATGATAAACTCACAAAATGCAAAAGTAACATTTCCCACATGCATCATATAGGGGCTGAGCATATGAACAACTTCTACACCTTGCTAGGAATGCTCATGCCAAGTTTCACCCAAATCCAAGACCTTTTGAGGTATTTTTGGGTATAATTAGAAAGAGGCTAATTTGAACTTAAATTCAAATTCAAACTCTTTGCATCCCATGAATTCAAAAGTGGGATTCATATTCACAGTCAGCACATTTTTATGAGCTCAAATACCAATTTTCACTCCATTTGGAGTTGATCTTGACATGAGCCAATTTAAGCAAATTCAAATCCAATTTGAATTTCAAACTGCATATGTGCTATGAATATAGTCAAACATTTCACAATTTGAATTCTACCAATTTCAAATGGGCATTTGATGGATAGTTCAAATTGCAAAGGGTATTAGGGGCACTACTGTTTAGAGCAGTGGGAGAAATTAAATTTCAGAGTTTAAACTAGGGGGGCCTCTTGTCAGTGCCTCATTGAGCAAACCGACTGAAGAACAGAGCCACTCGGGTTCTCGGGCTGCAGCAGCGGACACCACCGCCTGAAGCCTCGGAGCCAGAAGATGCTTCGCCTACGCCCCGCTGGAGCCTCCGTTCGGCGTCGATAACCTTCCCTGAGCAGCTGAAAGCCAAATTCTTCTCTGTTCTCACGCGCTCGCTTGCTCTCGGTGCTGCTCTTGCAAAAAACATCACCGCCACCTCACTCTCGGTGTCGCCGATCGCACACAGCAACCCCACCTTGGTTGAGCGAGTTCTCCACAGAAAAAACAGCCGCCACCACGTGCTCTTGCGCGCCACCTAGTCCACTCCAGCGTTGTGACGTGCTGTTAGCCACCAATTAAGGAACAACACCGCACATCCGAAGCAAACCGGCAGAATCGAAAGCGGCTCGCCGTGGTCAGCACACTACGGCCAACTCACCTCCACTTCCCTACACAAGAAAGGTGCGTCATAGTGTGTAGAAGGTGTAGCCGAAAGCCGTTTGGCAATTGATCAATCATAGAACTGGAATTTCCAATCATACCGAAAGCTAGTTCTTGTGGCCCGAGCCCACCTTAAACTAAAATTCAGGTTCCACGCACTCTTGTTAGTCGAGCTTGTTGGACAGTAGGTTCCACACATGCCAACGCACATGCTCGAGGAAGAAGCAAGGGAAACCATTGAGAATCGGCCGTGATATGTCCGTTTTCCTCGCCGCCGATGCAAAATACCTCGGCTCACCGTCGAGAGTATTTTTGCCAGCGTTTCTAGCTTCCAAAAGGTCTCGTTTCATGTTCCTCGTGTTCCACTGATGCTCTCCAAGCAATTTCCGACCGGTTTGATGCCGGGTAGCGTGAGACCGACCTTGCCGGAACCCTAGGTTCCGCTGTCACCGGTGCACACAGGTTTTCGGTGATTGTCGGCGGCCGGCGAGCCCGTAGACGAGTTCACGAGGTCAGAAAACAGGGTGTTTCTAGTTCAACATCAAACCCACATAACTTTGGCTAGAAAACTCCAAATCGAGTGAACAAAATTTTATTGGATTCAGCTCTCTGAGTACTTTCCAACAAAGCAATTTTCACTTTATGAAAATCCTTATTTCTCCAGATTTAATTCTTTAAATTTAAACTGTTTAGAATTTTAACTGGAGAACCATTTGGAGGAAAATTCTGAAATTTGGCCAGGATGTTTACCATAATATCCCTGAGCTACCATAAAAAATTCAAATCCATTTGAGCTAATTTAATCCACCTAATGGTGTGATTAATAAAACTGTTCCAGAGAAAATGGAAAAGGCCCTGAAACATTTTCAGATTTTCTCTGAAATTGTTTAGCTCATATCTTTGGCTAGGAGTCTTCAAATTGAGTGAAACCAATTCCATTAGAATCCTCTGAAAATCTAGTTTTCAGAAAGTCATGGCTTACCCCATGAAAATCCATAGAACACCCTAAGAGCTCCAAGTAAGGCCAAATACACAATTATTTGTGGAGGGCTCAAATGAGTTTGCTGCAAATGAAATTTGGTCAAATCTCTGTTTAGGTTGTATCTAAACCACCGTAAAAATTTCAGAGTCACTGGGCATGTCTAGCAGTACCTATGGTCTTAATAAGATTAACTCCAGACACACATGCATGTATTTGTTTCATGTAGTCTCTAAGGTTGAGAAGGAGCCCGAAGTCTTAGACTTAATCTCTCCAAAGGAACAGCTAGACTACGACCAACAGCAGCAAGGAAGGCTCCGGTTTGCATTAACCGTTTTATAAATTTTTCAGTTTTGAGAACTTACTTTGAGTATCCACTTTATTTATGCATTAGAGTCTTGTTTGAAAACCCAAATGCATAGCCAAGAAAACCCTGGTTGGGCTTAGGTTTTTATACCTCGATTAGCTACTGCAATGCTAAGTTAGTGTAGGATTCGGTACAAGTCGAGTAGTTGGAACTGCTCGCGAGAATAGGCTAGAGGCACACTACTGGGGAAAAGATAGCAAATGGAACACATGGCAAGAAAAATGAGACCAAGCGGAGAGTAAGGGCAGCAGGACGTTGGGGCCTTGGTGCCATAGCTCCGCTTGTGTCGATTGAGGTACGAGCCGTGTGCGGGCCTGTTGAACAAGCTAGAACAGTACCGAAGACCTACCGGATATATGGGAACCGGGAAACCGATGTAATTCAGGTAGCTGGGTGTTGAGGCATTGCTTGTTGTCCAGAGGGTAGGTTGAGAGCTTGAGGTGTAAACCGTCTGGCGGCACTGTGGATGCGCACGCAGAGACCTCTTGCTCGGGACGATAGGACCGGTTCAACATTTGGCTGCCGGATGAAAGGTGGTTGCTTACGACATCCGTTATGGTTGCTGTAGGCAACATCGAGTACGGGCATACGTGACGGGTTATTCGGGTAACCCTGCAGGTGTAAATCGATTATAATCACCGTCCCTTGCGGTCAGTGAGTACCACTTGTTCACTGTACCATGACATAGAAAGAACAGGCTAGAGTCATGTAAAAGTTGCTGATTGAAAGCTATACCTTGCTTGTTAATGGCTTGTTGTAGTTTAGAGCAAATTAAAGTTCTTTTCAACCTTGGGCAAAGCACATGAGAGAAATGCATTTCTTGTTTGATTGCGGCTCTCTTATGTGCCTTAGCATGAGGTTCTTCACAACTTGCTGCTAAAACTTGAAAGTAAGGTTCAACTATTTAGGCGAGTCCCATTTACACTGTAATCCAGCATGTAGAAGATTCATGTATAGGAAAGACGGGTTATACTTGCTGAGCCATCGTGCTCACTGCTTGTGTTTGATGGTTTTGCAGGGTGTTATGAGGAGGAGACTCCTGAAGAGGAGACGGACCCCCAAGAGGGCAACCCCGTTAAATGGGAGTCGTGGACGCCGCCGTGTTAGTGTGCGTGTGTGCTAGAGGGAACATGTTCATGGGCTGAACGTGAACTCTGGGCGTAGTCTACGCCCGTGAGTGTGAACTGAACATATTTTGTTGTAAACATGTTCATGAACTCTTTTACGTAATAAAACTTTGCTTCCGCTTTGTACCTTTTATTCGTGTTATCCTATGCTATGCAACACAACACCATTCAGCGTGATCCTGACTCGTCGAGGCCATGAGTCCCTCGCACGTTGTGACGTAGTAATTACTTCCAGATGATGTGAGATGAAGCATTGCTGTTGTGAAGTTCTTAAGTTCATTGTATTGCAAACCATGTATGCTATAGATGTAGAGCTCACTAAGTTTATCTTCGACTTTGGGCATAACCACATCGGAGGAAAGTATTTCTTGTTTGATTGTGTTCTTCCGATGTGTGGGCTGCCTAAGGCGTATTAATCTTCTGCTACAAAACAGAAAGTAAGGACTAACATGTAGACGTGTCGTTATTGCAACATCTTGTTCCTATATTATTAATCCCGGCATGTAGAGTTTCATGTTTAGAAGTGTCGGTTAAGTCTTGCTGAGCCATCGTGCTCATGGTTGTATTATTAGTGTTTTGCAGGTTATAAAATTTGCTATGAAGATGGTTGTTCGGTGAGCCATCGGAGACTCACCGGAAACTCTGCCGCTGCACTCATCTTTGTGGAAGCTAGTAAGAAGTGTCCGTGGGCTGGACGTCTTCTCTTTTGCATAATTAGTACCGAGAGTAAGTGTGTATGTATATTCCGCTGTGTGTACCCTCGTGGTATATTATTTTGTAAATGACACTATGTTGATAAATAAAAGACTTTGTACGTTTATGGTTCTTTTCGTATATGCTGTTCGGTGCCGCATCACACGGCACCACCCAATGTGTATGTTGGAGTGTGGATCCCGGAAGGGGTTCCCCACACTTACAATCTCCGACTTGCACTAGAGTTGAACAATATGTTTGAAAGCTCCCATGTTCTGGACCCAATCCAATTGATCCAGTTAACCCCTTGATTGTCTCTCCTTAAGTGTGTGACCCCGTAGGTTCATGCAACGAACAGCCATGACTCAGAAACCATTTCTGATCAATAATTAGCATTGGCCTCTATCAAGGCTTACTAACCCCTGAATGTTCACGAAGATCATATCTTGCATAACCTGTAACACTTGCCAATACTATGTCCTTCTGACACATGACACCTAGCCATGTACAACGCGAGTGAAGTGCTACCCTTGTCAATTCACTTAGCCTTATCTCGCTCTGTATATGGAATATTTTGTCGATTAACCTTTAATCGAGGAATGTCCATGCACTTTAATTCCAGACACATAGAGAGGGCCCAGAAGAGTCTCTCTCTAGTAAGAAAGGGGCAGATTCCATCTTGACTTGACGCACCCAGCGACTTGCTACAGTTATACCCGAAAGCTACATTTATAACTACTCAGTTACGGAGTAGCATTTGGCAGCCCCAAAGTATGACTTACAGAATCCGGGACTCTTCGCCGATCTCAGTTCAGACGACGCAAGTATGCGAGTTATTCTGAGACCACGATAGCACTGTGTATTCACGGTGTCTCATAGTGGCTCAGATCCAGCTCCGTGTTCCTAACGGATGCCTGCATTGCTGGTGCAATATCTCATATTATTATGATCCGTGAAACATGATCATCCACCAAACACATGCACAAACTTATCTCTTCATCACAGTTCCACATGATGGATAGAAGCTGAGGATCACATTAGTACAATGTCATTTTGTATCATGTAGTTTCACTAATAAATAACATATTTATCAATAAATGAAATGACAAAGTCATGGAACATATCACTAAACATGCATATCACAAGTGTTGACATGATGTCATCATCCTATGACCACCAATAATATACACATCATCATAAGCTCCCAATTACACTAATAAATTCAGCATCCTATGCCCATTTTTCTTGTGTGTGCTTCATGCTTTGCTTGTGGAAGTGGCTTGGTCAACGGATCTGCTATGTTCAGGTCGATGTGCACTTTGCATATCTTCACATCACCTCGATCGATGATATCTCGAATCAGGTGATATCGCCATAGTATGTGTTTAGACTTTTGGTGCAACCTTGGCTCCTTCTCTTGTGCGATTGCACCACTATTATCACAATAGAGGTCAATCGGACTGGAGCAGCTAGGGACCACGCCTAATTCAGAAACAAATTTTCTGATCCATACAGCTTGCTTTGCAGCTTATGACGCTGCAATGTACTCGGTTTCTGTTGTTGAGTCCACGACCGTCTTTTGCTTTGAACTCCTGCAGCTCAGCGCCCCACCGTTGAGACAGAAGACATATTCCGACCGTGATTTGCTATCGTCCTTGTCTGTTTGGAAACTAGCATCGGTGTAACCATTTACAACAAGCTCTTCCGAACCTCCATAGACTAGTAACATATCCTTAGTTCTTCGCAAGTATTTAAGGATATTCTTAACTGCTACTTTGTGACCATCATCTGGGTTTGATTGATACCTGCTCGTAACACTTAGAGCGTATAAGACATCTTGGCGTGTACACAACATGGCATACATGATAGATCCAATAGCTGAACCATATGGGATTCTACTCATCCTTTCTTGCTCATCAGGTGATATGGCACACTGATTCTTGCTCAAGGATATGCCATGTGACATAGGTATGAATCCTTTCTTGGAGTCATTCATGTTGAACCTATTCAACACCTTGTCAATGTACATACATTGGCTTAATCCAATTAAACGTTTAGATCTATCTCTATAGATCTTTATGCCCAGAATATAGGATGTCTCTCCAAGGTCCTTCATAGAGAAACTTTTTCTCAACAAAGCCTTTACATCCTCCATAAACGGAATATCATTCCCTATCAGTAGTATGTCATCCACATACAAGACCAGAAATATGAGTGTCCTCCCACTAGCCTTCTTGTACACACAAGGCTCTTCCACATTTTTTGAGAAGCCAAACAATTTGACTACCTCATCAAAACGAAGATTCCAACTTCGAGATGCTTGTTTTAGCCCGTATATAGACTTCATAAGTCTACATAATTTTCTAGCATTTTGTTGGTCGATAAAACCTTCAGGTTGTGTCATATACACATCCTCACTTAGGTTCCCGTTAAGGAAAGCCATTTTAACATCCATTTGCCATATTTCGTAATCATAGTATGCGACAATTGCTAGAAGGATGCGAATAGACTTTAGCAATGTGACAGGCGAAAATGTTTCATCGTAATCAACACCCTAAATTTGATGGAAATCTTTCGCTACTAGTTGTACTTTATAGATGTGAACCTTTCCATCAGCATCCATCTTTTTCTTGAAAATCCATTTACACTCAATTGGTCTCACACCATTGGGTGGATCAATCAGGTTCCAAATCTGATTTTCTTTCATGGATTCCAATTCGGATCACATGGCCTCAAGCCATCTCTCAGATTCTGGTCGCATCATTCCTCCGTATAAGTGCTCGGCTTATTATTGTCCAACAACGATATGTAACGTTGTCCTGTGGTAAGTAACGTGTACTTCACTGTTGGACGACAAGGCCGTATTGATCTTTGTGGTTGAGGTTCAACATTTTGATCAGTGACCATCACTGGCTCATCATGTTGTGCCTCATGAGTGAAGACTGGAACATCTTCATGTGCTTCTCAAACTTCTTCGAGTTGCACTGTATTTCCACTGACTTCTTTCAAGGGAAACTCTTTCTCAAGAAACACTGCATTTCGAGCAACAAAAACTTTGTTCTCTTGTCGGTTATAAATATTGTATCCTTTGGTTTCCCTTGGATACGCCACAAAGACACACTTATCAGATCTGGGCTCAAGATTAGTTGCATCAAATGCTTCACATAAGCAGCACAACCCAAAATCTTTAAGAAAGACAAACTGTGACGTTTCCTAGTCCACATATCATATGGCGTTCTCTCCACGGATTTAGATGGAACACGGTTTAGTGTGAACGCAGAAGTCTATAGCGCATAACCCCAAAAGTACAATGGAAGATTTGCATGACTCATAATTGACCTCACCATTTCAAACAGGGTTTGATTTCTCCGCTCAGACACACCATTCCACTGTGGTGTTCCAGGTGGAGTAAGTTGTTGAACAATTCCACAACTTTTCAGATGATCGCTAAACTCATGGCTTAAATATTCTCCACCACGATCAGATCACAGGAATTTAATTGCCTTGCCAGTGTGATTTTGTACTTCATTTTGGAATTCCTTGAACCTTTCAAAGGACTCTGTCTTACTTCTAATTAAATAGATATAACAATATCTACTTAAATCACCGGTAAAGGTAATGAAATACTGATAACCACCTCTTGTGGCAGAATTCAGTGGGCCACATACATCATATGTATTAGTTCCAACAACTCACTTGCTCTCCCACTTTGTCCAACAAAGGGAGCCTTAGTCATTTTACCAAGAAGCCATGACTCGCACGCCTCAATCGATTCATAATCAAAAGAGTCCAGGAAACCATCCTTATGGAGTTTCTCTATGCGTTTATTGCATATGTGGCCTAAATGACAATGCCACACGTATGTAGAATTTGAGTCATTAGCGCACATTCGCATAGCATTCACATTATTGATTTCAGAACTATCAAGATCAAGAACATAAAGCCCATTCACAACGGGGCAACGGCCGTAATATGTAAGATCCCCAAAAGTGGTAGCAAGAAAGTCAGCTCATGTACACTTATGAAAAATGAGGGGAATTAAAACTTTGATTTTTAATGGTGTAAGTTCAAAGTGAGGGTTTAGACTGCCCAAAACTTCCAAACATGGGGATCTAAATGCACAGCTTGGATTTCCATAGTCCAAATATTTAACCTTCCAAATTTGAGCTCATTTGGAGGAATTTTCATATTTGTTTGGGATTAAAAGGAAAAGCCCTCCAATCTGAATTTCAAATTCAGTTTCAAATGCCAATTCCCTCAATTTGAAAATTTGGGTTTCACAAATGTGTTCTCCACCTTTGAATGAGCAGCCATGCCAAAAAATAGAAAATTTGGGGCTGGTTTGCTATATTTTTGGGGCAATACAAAATGGCCTAAATGACAACTCCTTTTCAAATTCAAATGATCAAACCCAATTCAAATTCTACACCAGGATTCAAACCATTTGAATTCAGCAAATTCAAACCTTAACTTTGGTGTGAAGTATAGACTTTAATTTTGAGTTGATGGATGGAAAATATCAGAGGAAATTTAAATAAACAAAGGGGGGGGGGGTGGGACCCAATTGCCAGCCACACAAAAGAAACTCAACCGACTGTTTTCCTCCTCGGGCGATCACCGCGCGCCAGCTCCCGGGCAGCCCATCGCCCGATGTTGTCCACCGAGCTGCTTCCCCCGATGTCAGTTCACACGTGTGGGCGTTCAAAGCGGCAGCCGAGTGCCGGTTCCTTCTTCTCCACGTTGCACTGCAACATTTCTACCCCCCCCCCCCCGCTCGAGCGCACGGCTGCAGCCCGAGCTGCCCTTTGCCCTCGGTTCCTCAGCGCCGATCGTCTTTGGGCGACACCAGCACCTAGCTGAGCCACCTCCAAACTCCGCCAGAGCCACCTCGGCGTTTTCCAACAGCCTCCAGCTCGTGACAGTCCCTCCATACCGGCGCCGAACCGTTCTGCTCCAAAGGAAAACAGAGCTCAACGTCGCCTCCGCGGTTCCCCGTCTACCAGCTGACTCTGACCTCCCCAGTGCGAGGGAAACCACCCAGAGGTGCGTCACGAAGTCTAGTTTCTCATACCGATGTCTTTAGGTACTTTATCACCGCCGGCTGGCCGGAATTTGGAGATTTCCGATGATACACGTGGAAGATAGCTCGACACCGTTTTGGGAAATTTTTTCCACATGCTGAATCATTGGGTCCCCAGCCCTAGACACAGCTACTAGATCCCCTAGCTCCTCCCCACGCTGAAGCACGGCGCAAACTATCCTCTCTGCGACCCTAGCGACGAGAATTCATCGCCACCAGCTGAAACGGTTTGGTTCAACGTCGAGCTACACCTTGCATGAATTTTCACCCACTTTTGTGTGCAAGAACGTGCTCCTCACATCACCCTGATGCTTGCGGTGCTCTCCCCAACTGGAATACTCGCCTGCTATGCGAGAACGACGGCACCGGGGTGAGGTTTGCCGCTGCCACCGTCGGGGAGATATTTCCGGCCATTTAGCGACGCCACCGAGCTCACCAGAGTGTTCCTTGGCGGATTTTGGCACAGGCGGCGAGGATTGAGCTGTCTAAGGAATGGGGCAGCCGTTCCGGCGAGGCACAGTCGCTTCTCCGGCGAGGAGGCCGGCCGGGCGCGAGGTAGAAGAAGGTGGGGGCTTGCCCCACCGGTCAGTGGCCCCGGGTAGGCGCCGGATCGGGGTGCGGCTCGGGATCTGCTGTGGCTGCGCGGGTTAAACACCGTAGCCCCGGTGTTGCCGAAATCTCACTGGTCCGATTTAAAACAGTGGGCCCAGCCCAATTATTTGAAGTTTCTATTAGGGAAATAATTCCAGGAGTTAGCTGATCTTTGAAAGCTCATAACTTTGTGTAGACAACTCCAAAAAGGGTGAGACCAATTTTGTTGGAATCCTCACGAGGAGTACTTCACATAGAAACCAATTTTAGGCTATGAAAATTCCAAGGAATTTCTGTAGAATTGTTTTTAGTAAATCTTTTGGGAATTTATTACAGGAGCAATTCTTTATGAAATATTCCCAAATTTGGGCAGCTAGTCCTTTTCGTAGTTACTGATCTCCAGTAACAATTTGGGCATCATTGGAGTTCGTTTGCTAGGTTAAACTGCCTTCCCAAATTCAGCCTTTATTTGGAAATTCAAATTTAAATAGAAACTTTTCAGAATTCCTGTCCAAACTTCAAAATTTCATATCTCTCTGATGGTAGCTCCAAAAATGGTGAAACAAATTTTGTTAGAACCATGGAGACTAACCCTAATCAAATCTTCCACTATTAGCTATGTCAAAGCTCCTGATTTGGGCTCCAAATTCAGAGAAGCATTGTACTTGTAGGAATTTTAAAGACTACATTGTGCAATGACATGTCTCCAAATTTGGCTCAAATCATCCTTAGAGAGTCTAGTATTTACTGTAAAAATCCCAAAGCCAATTAAGGACCCTAAATAGCAATAGCTATGAATAGTAGTTCAATTCTTATAAATCCTTAATACTTATACATCTATTTTGCTACATTTCATTTAGTGACCGAAGTTGAGGACACACCGGAGCCTTTGGACGTCCTGCCACCTGAAGTTGACTTCCCATCTAACTCGCAACCAGGCAAGGCCCGGTTTGCACTTAAGTACCTTTTATAAAACTTTTCATTTGTATCACATATGTCTATGTTGAAATGTATGCATTAGAGTTAGGGTGATTGAAACTCCACATGCATAACCTTTTAAATCCTATGGAGGGTTGGGTAGTTTACAGACTCGACGAGTAGAGAATGCCTTGCTAATATGCTTAGGACCTCGGTAGAAGTCGAGTAGTTGGAATCTACTCGTGAGGTAAGGATTATCACACGGTTTGGTCAGAATAGAAAACGGCTTAAAAGTGGAGAAAATGTGACCCAGCAGGGGGGATAGGAAGCAGTGAGCGGAGGTCTCACGTGTGTAGCCCTGTTGGTGTCGATTGAGGACCAAGTCGTGTGCGGGCCTGCTGAACAAGTATCGAACAGTACCGGATGGCATACTGACATAAGCAGGAAACCGATGTAAATGGTTAACCTGGGTGCCGAGGCTTACCCAACCGTAAATAGGAGTGGCTTGAGGGTAGCAAGGTGTAAATCTGCCGGTGGGCACAGTCACGCTCCACGCGGGGACCTCCTGCCCGTTACGGATGGACCGTTTCGGTGTTTGGGTTGCCTTTGAAAGGTTGTTGCATACAACAGAGTATGAAGGGGTGTAGAATCACGCTTCTGAAAGTGGGTATATGCAACGTGTTGTCCGGGTGTCTCTTGATTGCAATCACCAACCCTCGCGGTTATTTGAGTACTGCTTGTTCACTGTTTCGTGACGTAGTAAGAAGTAAAGTAAGCCAGTTGAATGATAATATGCTGTGATGATATATTAATGTTTTGGAAACCATGTCTGCTGTAGATGTGGAGCTAATTAAGTTTACTTTCCACTTTGGGCATCACTGTAAGGGCCTCAGTTTTTGACACACATTTGAAGTGTTCATCACATCACCACACACCTTATTTGAGGAAAGTTGATGAACACAAATGAAGAGCAAGTAACTACCATCAACATGCTCATTAGAGAACAAACTCACATATTGCAAAAGTGGTATTTTCCACATGTGATATAGGTGGGCTGGACATATGAAAACTCCTACACATTGCTAAGGATGTCCATGCCAAGTGTCACCCAAATTCAAAACCTTTTTGAGGTCATTTTGGGTATAGCTAGAAAGAGGGCAGTTTGAAACCATATTCAAATTCAAACTGTTTTTACCCCATGAATTTAAAAGTGGGAGGCATATTCTTACACAGCACATTTTTGTGAGCTCACACACCAATTTTCACTCCATTTGGAGTTGATCTTGACATGAGCTAAGTGGGACAAATTCAAACTTTCTTTGAATTCAAAACTGAACTTGTGCTGAAATTCATTCAAACCAAACCCAATTTGAATTCTACTCAATTCAAATGGCTCATGGGTGGATAATTAGAATCACCAAGGGTATTATGGGGCTCACTGTATACAATAGTGATTAGGAGTAAATTTCAGAGGTTAAAACCTCGGGTGGGACCCACATGTCATAGAGAGGAGGAGGCAAAACTTGCACACAAAGTCACAGCCTCGGTGGGAAATTCCACCGAGCAGCTGTCGGCTGTGCCACCGAGCAGCCACCGGCGCCACCAGCTGCTTCCCCTCTATGCGCGCTGGCGCCCAGGCGGCCTGCTCGCGCCCCCACGTGACCGTCACCGCCTCAGCGGGGTGAAGACCGGGTGCCTTCTTATCCCCGCGAGTGACACTGGGCGGCACCATTCCTTTTCTTCCCGAGCTCTCGGTCGATCGGGAAAACACATCAAACAATCGTGTCCTCGCCTCTCCGAGTTGCCAGGCAACATCCTGAGCTCAAGCACCACCCTCCCAACGCCTGAACCACCGGGTTTTGGCCCCTGTTCCCGTGATCAACGGCGACCGCCGCAGTTTAGCTGAAGGACGGCGATCGGTCTCACGTGGGCAGCACACTACAGCCACTTCCACGGCCGAGCAAGGGTGGCAAAAGGAGCGCACGGACTCCACGCTGCTTCCACCTGAAGCTCAAGCCACGCCAGGAACTCTCGCCGGCGAATTTCCAGTTTTTGCTCCGGCGACCGTAAACCGAGCTTCCGGTACGGATTCTTCAAATTCTAGCTCTATGATCTTTCGGAGGTTATCAAATCCTGCACATAGACGCTGGACTAGCCGGCGATCAAATTCCTTTCTGCATCCATGGCGTGAAACTGTCTAGGAGTGACGAATTTCGAGCTCGATCAAGGGCGGTCATGGCGGGCTCGATCGGTCACACGGTGCCGACCGACTTGCCGCCACCCCTGAACCCTTTTGACACCTTGTCGAGCTTCCTAGATGTACACTGATGCTGTAGGACCGTTTGTTTGAGGTGTTGGCGGGTTAGAACCCACGGTCGACGGTGCCGAACCTCAACCGAGGCTGCGTCACATCGCCGGGCTATTTCCGGTCACCCCCAGCCCGGCCTGACACCACTGGCGTGTTCCTCGACGTCGACAACCCCCTGGCGGCGAGTTTCAGACCATGGAAGGTCCGGCAGCGGCGAGCCGGCGAGCTCCGGGTCTGCTCCGGCGAGGTCGGCGGCGCGGGCGCGAGAGAACGGCGGGAGGAAGACGAAGCCGGCTGGCCCACGTGTCAGCGGCTGAAGAATTTAAATCGGGATCGGGTGTGGCCGCGATCGGCTGTGCTGGCGCGCAAATACCCTGTGAGCCCCGGTGTGCCGGACACCCCCGCGCTCAACACGTGTCCCCGCGGGCCCCCAAGAGTTTAAACTTTTCCCCCAATTTTCAGATTCCTTCCAAACTTCAAATCTTCATAACTTTGGCTAGAAAGCTCCAAATCGAGTGAACCAAATTTTGTTGGATTCAGCTCTCTGAGCACTTTCCAGCAAATCAAGTTTCACTTTATGAAAATCCTTATTTCTCCAGAATTAATTCCTCAAATTTTAAACTGTTTGGGATTTTAACTGGAGAATCCTTTGATGGAAAATCCTGAAATTTTGCTGGGATGTTCACCAAAATATCCCTGAACTACCCTAAAAATTTCAGATCCATTTGAGCTCATTTGGTCCACCTAATGGTGTGATTAGTGAAACTGTTCCAGAGAAAATAGAAAATGTTCAGAAAACATTTTCAGAATTTTCTCTGAAATTGTTTAGCTCATATGCTTAGCTAGGAACATTCAAATTAAGTGAGACCAACTCCATTAGAACCCTCTGAAAATCTAGTTTTCAGAAAGTCATAGTTGGTTCTATGAAAATCCTTAGAACACCCTAAGAGCCTTCAATTAAGGTCAAAGACATAATTAATTGAGGGGGGGCTCAATTGAGCTTTGCTGCAACTAAAACTTGACCAAATCTCTGTTTAGGTTGTAACCCAGCCACAGTAAAAGTTTCACAGTCATTGGGCTTGTCTAGTAAGAATTATAAACTTCACAAGATTAAAAGTTAATACAACTGCATTTAAATTAATACATGTATTGCTTCTATCATGTAGTCGCTAAGGTCGAGGAGGAACCCGAAGTCCTAGACTTTGTTACTCCGGAGGAACAGCTAGCCTACGACCAAGAGCAGCAAGGCAAGCTCTGGTTTGCATTAACCTTTTACAAGTTTTATTGTTTTGAGCACATACTTGATTACTTTATTCTTTGCATTAGAGTCTTGTTTGGAAACCCAACTGCATAGCCAAGAAAACCATGGGTTGGGTTTAGGATGGCAAACCCCGTTAGCTACTGCAATGCTAAGATAGAGTAGGATTCGGTACAAGTCGAGTAGTTGGAACAACTCGCGAGCATAGGCTAGAGGCACTCAACTCGGGTAGTGATAGCACATGAAACACATGGCAAGAAAATGAGACCAAGCGGAGGGTAAGGGAAGCAGGACTTTGGGGCCTGTGTGCTGTAGCTCCGCTTGTGTCGATTGAGGACCGAGCCGTGTGCGGGCCTGTTGAACAAGCTAGAACAGTACCGAAGACCTACCGGCTATATGGGAACCGGGAAACTGATGTAACTCGGGTAGCTGGGCATTGAGGCATTGCCCGTCGTTCAGAGGGTAGGTTGTGAGCTTGAGGTGTAAATCGGCTGGCGGCACTGAGATGCGCATGCAGAGACCTCTTGCTCAGGACGATGGGACCGGTTCAATATTTGGCTGACGGGCGAAAGGTGGTTGCATACGGCGTCTGTGATGGTTGTTGTAGGCAACATCGAGTACGGGCGTACGTGACGGGTTGTTCGGGTAACCCTGCAGGTGTAAATCGATTATAATCGCCGTCCCTCGCGGTCAGTGAGTACCACTTGCTCACTGTACCATGACGTAGAAAGAACAGGCTAGTTACACGTTAAAATGTTGCTGATTGAAAGATGGACTTGATTGCTAATGATTTGCTGTAGTTTAAAGCTAACTAAAGTTCATTTCAACTTTGGGCAAAGTACATGAGAGAAATGCGTTTCTTGTTTGATTGCGGCTCTCTCATGTGCCTTAGCGTAAGGTTCTCCACAACCTGCTGCTAAAACTTGAAAGTAAGGTTCTACTAATTAGGCGAGTCCTTGCAAATGATTTTTACCACATGTAACCCATCACCCCTCATGTAGAAGTTCCATGTTTAGGAGAGACGGGTCAGTCTTGCTGAGCCTTCGTGCTCACTGCTTGTGTTTGAAGCTTTTGCAGGGTTCTATGAGGAAGGGACTCCCGAAGAGGAGACGGAACCCCAGGAGGGGAATCCCGTCGAGTGGGAGTCGTGCACGCCGCAGAGTTAGTGTGCGTGTGTGCTAGCAAGGGTACGTTCAAGGGCTGAACGTGGACATGATGCGTAGTCTACGCCCGTGAGTGTAGACTGAACTTATTTTGATGTAAACATGTCCATAAACTTGTTTATGTAATAAAATTTCGCTTCCACTTTGTACCTTTGACGTGTGTCATACGGTGCTGTGCAACGCAGCACCCCTCAGCGTGATCCTGGCTCGACAAGACCATTGGGGTCGTGTCAGCGTTGGTATCAGAGCTCGCTTGAGATTTAACGCACTACAAATGTCATCTTTTTCAAAAATCCAGTGAGGAACGAGTTAGTAGCCCATATAAGGATGTTATTAGTATATAGAAAGTGGCATATTAACTTATTTGATGATGTCGGAAAATCGTGTATCTCGGGACGTTTATGTCTTGGGGGGTACACGTAAGCGCTGTCCACCAGTGCGCACAAGCTGAAGGGTGGAGCCCCACGGGTGGCAGGTAACCCAACCCGCTTTGATATCCTCTACGACTCTTCATGTCCTTTGGGGTATTCGAGCAACGTCTGTCCCTGGCGTGCATGGTGCAATTTGGGAGACCCCGTCACGTGGTCTGAAACGTGAACACGTAACTCAAGGCGGGTTTGGCTTGAGGACATCCGGGCGAGTGATGACGGCCGGGTGTACGAACTGTATGGATTCCGGGCTCGGTGTGCAGCCGAGTCTGATGATTGTTTTAGTTTCTGCAGGGAGCTTGACCACGAAACGGTAGATGTGTAGCATCCGTGTGCGAGAGACGTTTAGTGCCACTGAAATAACGAAGCCGGCTAAGTCCGGTATTGGTTTTTCTTGGTGAGGACGTAGTACCGACATAATCTGGTGACGCATCGACGTCACACCCAACTAAATGAACAACTTCATTTAAAACTTAAAGGTTTTGATCCAAAGTAGTAAAACTTGATGTAACTCCTTCCCTTGAAAAGGATATTCAAAGTTAACAAGTTTTCAACTTATAGGTTGTTAAGGGCAGAGCACTCTGTTTTCAGCTGAATCAAGGCTGAAGTTAATCAGAAGTTAGAGGTCGAGTTTTTTCGAGGTTGGGGTCATATGATACATTTCTGTAAAGATTTGGAAAAGCTTTACAACTTTTCTGTTGAGGTCCAGAGGTGTTTCATCCTTAACCAATCGAAAAATGCAGTAGCGTTGAAATTGTCCAGAAAACAGGACAGAGCAAAGACTCTCTGTAAACTCTCTGTAAATTGAGCATAACTTCTTGCATAAAAATCCAAAAATAGAAAATGAGGTAGTTCTGGAAAGCTTATAAGATGATTTACAGCTTTGTAACAGAAAGTTTTGTCAGATTAGGAATAGAATTAACTGGAATTCTTGGATCAAATCAGTACCTAAAGCAGGGAGGTGCTGTCCAATTTTCTCCAGAAATTCTGTTAACTTTGACATCTCATAACTTTTGAACCAGGACAGATCTTAGGCCAAGCAAATATGTTCTGGAAAGCTATTGAAGTTAGCTTTAAATCTACAGAACTAGTTTTGCTTTAACATGGCCTAAATCAGGTTGAAATGGAAACTGGTCAGGGCTGTCATGTTGAACAGCAGATCAGCAGTCAAATTTGCTTAAAATTTGAACTATGTTTCCAAGTTTTATGGGTTCAATGACATGTCTTATGTTATAACTCCATAGTTTGCTGTTTAAATAAATATTTGAAATTTCTCAAATATATTTTTACAGATGACAGCAGATAAACAGTTGGAGAACGGGTGGGTGGTTTCCCACTGTTCTCACCGTAGCGGCTACCCGGAAGCATTGTGGCAAATGCTCCAATATTTCGGGTACAACCAGATGCCGCAGTACTTCGCCAAGGAAGAAGGCGAAGAGGGGAACAAGATGTGGACAATCCATGTCGAGGTCCCTGCAGGACCTACGCCACCCGGTTGGGTGCCGTTCACCGTTACGGTGAGAGGTAGGCAACCGGAAGGTATGTGGCAAGTGGCAGCCCGTGACACCATGTCACGTTTCTGCCAACTACACGTGCAAGCTATGGAGGGAACTCCATACGCGCTCGTTCCGGTGGAGGGACGAGCTCAGCATGTGTGGGAAGAGAGGTACCTGGAGGCAACAGACCCGAGTTGCCTAAGGTACAACCCCGCGGAGGCAAATCTCAGCCAACAGATGAGGGTGGGAAACGCCGTGATGGACAGCCAAGCTGTTCATACAGAGCATCTAGCCACAAAGCTCAAGGAGAGCACGAGCCGTGGAGACCATTTCGAGAGTGCTCACAGCGCACTCTGCGATGTGCTCCTTCCGACGATCAAGCAACTGAATGAACAACACAATCAGTTGCATCGTCTGAAAAAGGCAAAGAAGAAAAGCCGTGTTGACATCGCGGCGTTGCAAGAAGTGGTACCAAATCTGACCCAGCAGAACGAGGAACTTACTCAAGAGCGGGATGACGCTATTGAGGAAGGGCAAGGCTGGGAAGAGGACTACAACCAGGCAATGGACGAGGTGCATGCTTTGCAGGACCTCAGACCTCCGGTGTTAGGAGTACCGGTGGTCTTGGGCCTTCCAGCAATGGGAGAACCCGAGATGGGAGGAGATGTGGTAGATCCGGAGCCACCAGCAGAGGTACTGGAGGAGGACGACCCGCAGGAGGTCGAGTTCTACTCCGAGTAGGAGGTTACAGTTGCCATGTAGGGCAGCTGGGGTAGTGTAGCCCAAATTTTGTAATCAGTGACATGTCGTGTAGACAGTAGATTATGTATAGGTAGTGACGACATGAGCACGACTTCTCGGAGACCCGAGAATGATGTATCTTGTATAAAGTTTATGCTTTATCAATATATGTGAATGTTGTGCAAATTAATCATGTGTCACTTGAATACCTACTGTTACATATGGAATTTCAATTAAGATAGGTGCTAATCGCTGCTGTTTTGAATTTCAGAATGACGCGTACTCGTGCCAACCCTGATGTTGGGGGTACCAGTCAAGGGGGAGAGACCACCCAACCATCTCCCGAGGACTCCTCGGGACAACAGCAGCAGCAGCAGCAACAGCAACAGCAAACACCGCCACCGCCATTTCCAACGGTTACATTGGCCGACATCGTCGCGGCAATGGTGGGTTCACATCAGTAGCACACGGAGTTGCTGCAAACGCTTATCGCCAATACGTCTCGCCCAGAGAGACGTCAAGATCGTGAGGAGCGTCAACAGAGCTCCTACTCCGACTTCCTGGCGACTCATCCCCCGGTATTCTCAAGGGCGGATGAACCACTTGACGCGGACAACTGGCTCCGCGCCATAGAGATGAAGTTCGGGCTGCTCCAGATAAGCGAGCAGCGCAAGACTCAGTTCGCGGTCCAGCAGCTCCAAGGATCCGCGAGTGCGTGGTGGGCCAACTTCTGTGCTTCACAGCCCACCAACCGAGTGACGACCTGGACGGAGTTCCGGACGGCCTTCAGGGCCTATCATATACCGCCAGGTTTGATGAAGAGGAAGACGCATGAGTTCTTACACCTGCAACAAGGGAGCCAGAACGCGCTGGAATACTCCAGGGCGTTCAACGATCTCGCGCTCTACGCGTCGTATCACGCAGATACCGACGAGAAGCGGCGGGACCATTTTTAGCAGGGGCTTAACCCGCTCCCGAAGGACAAGTTGGCGATGTTCAATCGCGGCAGCCTCAACGACATCATTGACGCTGCGATTGTTCAAGTGGACTCTGGCAAGGAGTTGGCGGCGGCGGAGCGAAAGCGAAGCGCGCCGCAAAGCAGCGGGGAAGGAGGCGGTCCTTCTCAGAAGTTTCGGATGGTGAATCGCCCACCATCGGGTCCACGCTGGCAGCCACCACAGCGGTCGATGCCGTTCCGCAGTCGTCCGTACTCTTCATCGGCATTCAGGCTGGCACTGCTAGTACCACCTCTGCAACAACAGCAGCAGCGGGCGATGCCGCGTGCGTATGCACCTCAGCAGCGCATGCCGGGCTTTCGTCCCCCGAGTACTACACCAACAGCAGCCACATGTTACAAGTGTGGTCATCCAGGACACTTCGCGAGCAGTTGCCCGGAGAGGCACGGCGGCGGAGTGGCACCACAGTTTCCGGGGAGGAATCAACCCCAGTACCGTACTAATGCGCGGCGGGCAAACCCTAGGCCCGGCACCGTCCACCAGCTTGCCATAGAGGACGTGCCGGAGGGCGAGCCAATCCTTGCGGGTATGTTCCAACTCCACCAGCATCCCGCTATAGTACTGTTTGATTCAGGCGCCACGCATAATTTTATTAGCCAAGCTTTCATTGCTAAACACAGGTTGCCAATACTACCCACCGATAGTCCATATTTAATTTGTTCACCGGGTGGGATGATTTCAGCAAACGTAATGGTTTCCAAGGCGCCATTATGCTTAGCGGATAGAGTGTACCCCACGTCTCTCATTATCTTAGATGGACAGAAGGTCGATGTCATCCTCAGGATATCGTGGTTAACCCGCCACGGCGCTGTTTTAGACACCGTCCTTCGAGTCGTGCACTTAAACTCAGAAATGCACGGGTCTCACTCTTTATTTCTGGACAGTCCAGAAATAAAACTTCCAAGTGTCTATCAAGCCACAACTATCAGATTGGAAGATATTCCAGTGGTCCGAGAGTTCCCTGACGTGTTCCCGGATGATTTACCGAGAATGCTGCCTGATAGAGAGGTGGAGATCAAAATTGAACTTGCACCGGGAACCATGCCAATATCCCGAAGGCCGTACAAGATGGCGCCCAAGGAGTTGGCTGAACTGAAGACTCAGCTCTGGGACCTTCTGGAGAAAGGTTTTATTAGGCCGAGCTCCTCGCCATGGGGCTGTTCGGCATTATTTGTCAAGAAGAAGGAAGAGACGTTATGGATTTGCATGGACTATCGTCCCTTAAATGCCGTATCCATCAAGAACAAGTACCCGTTGCCACGGATCGACATGTTGTTTGGTCAGTTGGTCGAAGCAAAGATCTTTTCCAAGATGGATTTAAGATCCGGGTACCATCAGATTAAGATAAGGGCTGAGGACATTCCAAAGACAGCTTTCTCGACAAGGTACGGACTTTATGAGTACCTGGTCATGTCCTTCCGCCTCACCAATGCTCCAGCTCACTTCATGTACTTGATGAACTCGGTATTCATGCCGGAGCTGGACAAGTTTGTCGTGGTCTTCATCGACGACATCCTGGTATATTCCAAGTCGGAGGAAGATCACAAGAAACATCTGCGTATAGTCTTGCAACGGCTGCGGGATCACAAGTTATACGCGAAATTCAGCAAATGCGAGTTCTGGATATCGCAAGTGCCTTTCCTCGGACATATCATCTCAGCGGAGGGTATCACTGTAGACCCGAGCAAGATCACTCAAGTGCTGAACTGGAAATCCCCGAGAACTGTTCACGAGGTACGGAGTTTCCTCAGACTCGCGGGATATTATCGGAGGTTCATTCCGAACTTCTTGAAGATTGCCAAGCCTATGACAGAGCTGCTGAAGAAGGCTACCAAATATGTTTGGAGTCCAGCATGTGAAGCAGCATTCAAGGCTTTAGTCAAGCACCTGACATCAGCACCGGTTTTGGCGCAGCCAGACACAACAAAACCGTTCGATGTGTACTGCGATGCATCCGGCATTGGGCTCGGATGTGTGCTGATGCAAGACCGAAGAGTGGTCGCGTATGGATCACGACAGCTTAGAAACCATGAGCAAAATTATCCAACTCACGACTTGGAGCTCGCTGCCCTGGTACTTGCACTGAAAATGTGGAGGCACTACCTACTCGGTAACCTCGTACATTTATATACCGACCACAAAAGCCTCAAGTACATATTCACTCAGAAGGAGCTGAACATGAGGCAATGAAGATGGTTAGAACTGATAAAGGATTACAAAATAGAGATCCATTATCATCCGGTCAAGGCAAACGTAGTGGCTGATGCGCTGAGCCGCAAGTCACATGTCAACAATCTGACCATCACACCATTGGAAGAGAGCGAACCACCACTACATGTGATTCCACACGGAGCTCTCTACAACCTAGCTTTGATCCCCACCATCCGTGAAGAGATAGCGGCAGCCCAGAAGAATGACAAGGGCATGTCACATTTGCGGAGACGTGTAGACAGTGGGGAGCTGAAATGTTTCCGGAAGGACGGAGACGGCGTCCTATGGTTCAAGGACCGGATCGTCGTACTCCGTAACCCGGAGTTACGGAAGAAAATCTTTGATGAGGC
Source organism: Neostapfia colusana (assembly GCA_030760725.1). Classification (NCBI taxonomy): domain Eukaryota; kingdom Viridiplantae; phylum Streptophyta; class Magnoliopsida; order Poales; family Poaceae; genus Neostapfia; species Neostapfia colusana. Next base: position 44,966,487 of record JASWHV010000002.1, on the reverse strand, counting down.
TCACTTGTCAAAGTTTTCTATTCACCCCGGCAGCAACAAGATGTATCAAGAAATCAGAAGCAAGTTTTTGTGGACACGGATGAAGGGTGAGACTGCAAAATACGTGTCCGAGTGTGATACATGTCGAAGGGTGAAGGCAGACCATATGCGGAAACCGGGACTGCTGCAACCACTGGGCATTCCTGCCTGGAAGTGGGAGGATGTGAGCATGGACTTCATCGTCGGTTTACCCACCACCTTGCAGAAACATGATTCTGTGTGGGTGATCATTGATCGGCTCACCAAAGTTGCCCATTTCATCCCGGTCAACACCAACTACAACGCCAAGAAGTACGCTGAACTGTACATCTCACGGATCCTATGCTTGTACGGCGTACCCCGTACTATCATATCGGATCGGGGCACTTTATTTGTGTCCCGTTTTTAGGAGCAGCTGCACGCTTCCTTGGGGACGAAGCTGATCCGTAGTTCAGCATACCACCCGCAGACGGATGGGCAAACGGAGCGGGTAAATCAGATCTTAGAAGACATGCTACGAGCTTGCGCTATCGACCACGGCAAGAATTGGGATGATCACTTGCCGTTAGCTGAGTTCTCGTACAATAATGGGTACCAACCAGCATCAATATGGCACCTTACGAGGCGCTATACGGTAGGAAGTGCCGCACACCATTGAACTGGTGTGAGTCTGGCGAAAGGGTTACCTTCTTGACCTCGTCAACAATGCGGAAGAAAAGGTTCGACTGATTCAAGCGAACCTAAAAGCCGCTCAATCCCGTCAGAAACAGTATGCGGACCGGAGAAGGCGCCCATTACAATTTGAAGTTGGAGATCACGTATATCTACTGGTGTCTCCAATGAAGGGCGTAAACAGATTTGGGGTGAGAGAAAAGTTGGCACCCCGATTCATCGGTCCATTCCAGATTACCGAAAGATGTGGATCAGTGGTATACCGGCTAAAATTACCAGAAGCACTTTCCGTTGTGCACGACGTCTTTTACATTTCCCAGCTGAGGAAGTGTCTTAAGCTATCAACTACCGTTCAGCTGGAAGATATTGAAGAACTGCAACCGGATCTCACCTATCGGGAGGAACCGGTGCAGATTATCGATGAAAAGGCCCGAACCACATGCAACTATACGTTGTGGTTCTACAAGGTTCTATGGAGTAATCACTCCATGGACAAAGCGACATGGGAGAGCGAAGAATTCCTTCGCACTAACTACCCCGACTTTTTCACGTCGCATGTCCGGTAATTTTCCACCATCCTCTCTCTCATTTTCACCTTATAATCTCGGGACGAGATTTCTTTAAGGGTGTAGGAATTTAAGGGCCTCAGTTTTTGACACACATTTGAAGTGTTCATCACCACACCACACACCTTATTTGAGGAAAGTTGATGAACGCAAATAAAGAGCAAGTAACCACCATCAACATGCTCATTAGAGAACAAACTCACATATTGCAAATGTGGTATTTTCCACATGTGATATAGGTGGGCTGGACATATGAAAACTCCTACACATTGCTAAGGATGTCCATGCCAAGTGTCACAAAAATTCAAAACCTTTTTGAGGTCATTTTGGGTATAGCTAGAAAAAGGGCAGTTTGAAACCATATTCAAATTCAAACTGTTTTTACCCCATGAATTTAAAAGTGGGAGGCATATTCTTACTCAGCACATTTTTGTGAGCTCACACACCAATTTTCACTCCATTTGGAGTTGATCTTGACATGAGCTAAGTGGGACAAATTCAAACTTTCTTTGAATTCAAAACTGAACTTGTGCTGAAATTCATTCAAACCAAACCCAATTTGAATTCTACTCAATTCAAATGGCTCATGGATGGATAATTTGAATCACCAGGGGTATTATGGGGCTCACTGTTTACAACAGTGATTAGGAGTAAATTTCAGAGGTTAAAACCCCGGGTGGGACCCACATGTCATAGAGAGGAGGAGGCAAAACTTGCACACAAAGTCACAGCCTCGGTGGGAAATTCCACCGAGCAGCTGTCGGCTGTGCCACCGAGCAGCCACCGGCGCAACCAGATGCTTCCCCTCTACGCGCGCTGGTGCCCAGGTGGCCAGCTCGCGCCCCCACGCGACTGTCACCGCCTCAGCAGGGTGAAGACCGGGTGCCTTCTTATCCCTGCAAGCGACACAGGGCGGCGCCATTCCTTTTCTTCCCGAGCTCTCGGTCGATCGGGAAAACACAGAAAACAATCGTGTCCTCGCCTCTTCGAGTTGCCAGGCAACATCCTGAGCTCAAGCACCACTCTCCCAACTCCTGAACTACCGGGTTTCGGCCCCTGTTCCCGTGATCAACGACGACCGCCGCAGTTTAGCTGAAGGACGGTGATCGGTCTCACGTGGGCAGCACACTACAGCCACTTCCACGGCTGAGCAAGGGCGGCAAAAGGAGCGCACGGACTCCACGCTGCTTCCACCTGAAGCTCAAGCCACGCCATGAACTCTCGCCAGCGAATTTCCAGTTTTTGCTCCAGCGACCGTAAACCGAGCTTCCGGTACGGATTCTTCAAATTCTCGCTCTATGATCTTTCGGAGCGTATCAAATCCTGCACGTAGACGCTGGACTATCCGGCGATCAAATTCCTTTCTGCATCCGTGGCGTGAAACTGTCTAGGAGTGACAAATTTCGAGCTCGATCAAGGGCGGTCATGGCGGGCTCGATCGGTCACACGGTGCCGACCGACTTGCCGCCACCCCTGAACCCTTTTGACACCTTGTCGAGCTTCCTAGAGGTACACTGATGCTGAGGACCGTTTGTTCGAGGTGTTGGCGAGTTATAACCCACGGTCGACGGTGCCGAATCTCAACCGAGGCCGCATCACGTCGCCGGGCTATTTCCGGTCACCCCCAGCCTGGCCTGACACCACCGGCGTGTTCCTCGACGTCGACAACCCCGTGGCGGCGAGTTTCAGACCATGGGAGGTCTGGCAGCGGCGAGCCGGCGAGCTCCAGGTCTGCTCCGGCGAGGTCGGCGGCGCGGGCGCGAGAGAACGGCGGGAGGAAGACGAAGCCGGCTGGCCCACGTGTCAGCGGCTGAAGAATTTAAATCAGGATCGGGTGTGGCCGGGATCGGCTGTGCTGGCGCGCAAATACCCTGTGAGCCCCGGTGTGCCGGACACCTCCGCGCTAAACACGTGTCCCCGCGGGCCCCCGAGAGTTTAAACTTTTCCCCCGATTTTCAGATTCCTTCCAAACTTCAAATCATCATAACTTTGGCTAGAAAGCTCCAAATCGAGTGAACCAAATTTTGTTGGATTCAGCTCTCTGAGCACTTTCCAGCAAATCAAGTTTCACTTTATGAAAATCCTTATTTCTCCAGAATTAATTCCTCAAATTTTAAAATGTTTGGAATTTTAACTGGAGAATCATTTGAAGGAAAATCCTGAAATATTGCTGGGATGTTCACCAAAATATCCCTAAACTACCCTAAAAATTTCAGATCCATTTGAGTTCATTTGATCCACCTAATGGTGTGATTAGTGAAACTGTTCCAGAGAAAATAGAAAATGTTCAGAAAATATTTTCAGAATTTTCTCTGAAATTGTTTAGCTCATATGTTTAGCTAGGAACCTTCAAATTAAGTGAGACCAACTCCATTAGAACTGTCTGAAAATCTAGTTTTCAGAAAGTCATAGTTGGTTCTTTGAAAATCCTTAGAACACCCTAAGAGCCTTCAATTAAGGTCAAGGACATAATTAATTGTGGGGGGGGCTCAATTGAGATTTGCTGCAACTAAAACTTGACCAAATCTCTGTTTAGGTTGTAACCCAGCCACAGTAAAAGTTTCACGGTCATTGGGCTTGTCTAGTAAGAGTTATAAACTTCACAAGATTAAAAGTTAATACAACTGCATTTAAATTAATACATGTATTGCTTCTATCATGTAGTCGCTAAGGTCGAGGAGGAACCCGAAGTCCTAGACTTCGTTACTCCGGAGGAACAGCTAGCCTACGACCAAGAGCAGCAAGGCAAGCTCCTGTTTGCATTAACCTTTTACAAGTTCTATTGTTTTGAGCACATACTTGATTACTTTATTCTTTGCATTAGAGTCTTGTTTGGAAACCCAACTGCATAGCCAAGAAAACCATGGGTTGGGATTAGGATGGCAAACCCCGTTAGCTACTGCAATGCTAAGATAGAGTAGGATTCGGTACAAGTCGAGTAGTTGGAACTACTCGCGAGCATAGGCTAGAGGCACTCAACTCGGGTAGTGATAGCACATGAAACACATGGCAAGAAAATGAGACCAAGTGGAGGGTAAGGGCAGCAGGACTTTGGGGCCTGTGTGCTGTAGCTCCGCTTGTGTCGATTGAGGACTGAGCCGTGTTCGGGCCTGTTGAACAAGCTAGAACAGTACCGAAGACCTACTGGCTATATGGGAACCGGGAAACTGATGCAACTCGGGTAGCTGGGTATTGAGGCGTTGCCCGTCGTTCAGAGGGTAGGTTGAGAGCTTGAGGTGTAAATCGGCTGGCGGCACTGAGATGCGCGTGCAGAGACCTCTTGCTCGGGACGATGGGACTGGTTCAATATTTGGCTGACGGGCGAAAGGTGATTGCGTACGGCGTCCATGATGGTTGTTGTAGGCAACATCGAGTACGGGCGTACGTGACGGGTTGTTCGGGTAACCCTTCAGGTGTAAATCGATTATAATCGCCGTCCCTCGCGGTCAGTGAGTACCACTTGTTCACTGTACCGTGACGTAGAAAGAACAGGCTAGTTACATGTTAAAATGTTGCTGATTGAAAGATGGAGTTGATTGCTAATAATTTGCTGTAGTTTAGAGCTAACTAAAGTTCATTTCAACTTTGGGCAAAGTACATGAGAGAAATGCATTTCTTGTTTGATTGCGGCTCTCTCATGTGCCTTAGCGTAAGGTTCTCCACAACCTGCTGCTAAAACTTGAAAGTAAGGTTCTACTAATTAGGCGAGTCCTTGCAAATGATTTTTACCTCATGTAACCCATCACCCCTCATGTAGAAGTTCCATGTTTAGGAGAGACGGGTCAGTCTTGCTGAGCCTTCGTGCTCACTGCTTGTGTTTGAAGCTTTTGCAGGGTTCTATGAGGATGGGACTCCCGAAGAGGAGACGGAACCCCAGGAGGGGAATCCCGTCGAGTGGGAGTCATGCACGCCGCAGAGTTAGTGTGCGTGTGTGCTAGCAAGGACACGTTCAAGGGCTGAACGTGGACTTGATGCGTAGTCTACGCCCGTGAGTGTAGACTGGACTTATTTTGATGTAAACATGTCCATAAACTTGTTTATGTAATAAAATTTCGCTTCCGCTTTGTACCTTTGACGCGTGTTATACGGTGCTGTGCAACGCAGCACCCCTCAGCGTGATACTGGCTCGACAAGACCGTTGGGGTCGTGTCAATCACCACATCGGAGGAAAGTGTTTCTTGTTTGATTGTGGACTTCCGATGTGAGGGCTGCCTAAGGCACATGAATTTGCTGCTATAAAACTGAAAATAAGGATCAACTTATAGGTGTGTCTTTATTGCAAAGTCCTTTCCTACCTTACACATCCTTGCACGTAGAGTTCCATGCCTAGGGTTGACGGTTAAGACTTGCTGAGCCATCGTGCTCACAGTTGCAATATTTGAGCTGTGTGCAGGTGAGAGCTATGAGGAGGGTTCCGAGGACGAGGCGATGCCCCCGTCAGGGTACACGGCCGAGATGGAGTCCTGCACGCCGCCGTGATCCCCGGTTTCATGCTGCTAGTGTGTAGCGTCCCTGGGCTGGACGGCTGCACTTTTGCATAGCTAGGATGAGAGGCCGTATATGTATATTACTTCCGCTGTATGAATAGGTTTTGTAAAAAGACTTCCGCTGTTTTATATCAAATAAAAGTTTGTATGTTGTTCTTTATTCTTTTCGTGTGTGCTGTTGGGTGCAGCATGGTACGGCACCACCCAATGCGATCCTGGAGTGGGTGAATCACGGGGTGGTCCCCACAGGCGTGGTATCAGAGCTGCATTGGGAATAGCACGCTCGAAAAGAGCCTATTTTTAAAAATGTAGAAGTAGTCAAGTGAGGATTAGCCATTAAGCCCACATAAGGTCTATGATAGTAGTAGATATTATGGTGGAAAAGCTAACTTATGTGTTATACATTCTGTAACGACGCTCCGACGTCAGGTAAGAGGTAAGGTACGCCACCGTAGGCGGATCAATTACGGTAACTCGCCATACGAGTAATGGTATGGAAGGTTATACCGTGGCTTGGCACGGTAGTTAATATGAGTCTTTGGACCTCTCAATAGTTCTGAGAGCATATGAAAATGCTGATCTCCAGCGTGCTTTAGGCAAAAGTGAGAATACCCCATCGTGTGGTAAGCAACATGATAGTATGCAACTCTTGAACGGTCAATGTTCAAAGGGCCATACGCAGCGCTCGCCATCGGCATGCCTCAACGGTCATGAGGCAGTAGGTGGTATCCGTTGGGTTGATAAAATTCCCAACCATGACGACCCGTTCACGCTCTACTCAGGTTCCCCGTCGTGTGGTGTGAAAACACGACCATGTACCTTGAGACGTGGCTTGACTCAAGGACGATCCATATGGCAATGATACGGACCGTATGTTTTTACTATGATATGGAACTGCCTGCAATGTTAAAAACCCTTGTGTGCACAATTATTGTGTGTTCTTCTGCTGGTACGTTAACCACATTGGCACATGACGTGTAGAAACCGTTTGTGAGTGACGTCTTTAGTTCCACCATTTGACACGTATAAGCCGGAATACCGGTTTAGGATTTTTCTTTAGTGAGGAAACGTAGTACGACTGCATAAAATTTTATTTTCAAAGAAAAGAGTCACAATGAGGTTTAGGAATTCATTTAGGTGTTAGTAATCCTATATTGAACTAAGAGTCAATTGGGAGTATAGATTCAATCTCCAAAGCTTAGGAATAATCTTTCCTGTTTTTGGCAGAAATTTTTGCTGAACATGAACAGGGCATAACATAAGATTAGTTGAACCAATGGAGGTGTGTAATACCATTCTGGAATGGTTTTGAAGTCCTCTACAACTTTTCTGTAGAGATCCAGAACAAAATCGCTCTCCAAAGGGATGAAAATCTCAGATGAGTAGGTACTGTCCAGAAACAGGGCAGACCAAAATGCTCTCTGGAATTTTCTGTATTTCAACCACAATTTACTGTAAAAAAATTTTCTAAGGGTCAAGCAAGACACCCTTGGATAGTACAGGAAATGTTCTACAACTTTGTTGTTGAACGCTAGTCCAGATTTTGCCTCTAAGGTGGGCAAAACTGTTGAACTATTCAGGTTGGTCAGCTGGACCAGAAGCTGGACAGGGCACCATGTTGAAGTGTTTAAACCAAAACACTTAGTTTCACAACTCGAAATCCAGTGGCTGTTGTAAAACAGCGAGTTGGAGTCGAAGGGTTTATGCATTTGACATATCACTTCAAGTTAGTACATGTTTGGGTCCAGTACAATAGTGAGGAATTACGCATGCTAACACACTTAACATCCCGTGGTGACCCTGATGGTCGAAATGAACTTTTAACCCATAAAGTTCATACTCTGGAACTCGATCGTGTGACACGGTCCAGGGATGTATAAGTTGCATAAAGTTTATACTTTATCCATATGTGTGATTGTTATGTGCAATATTTATTCCATTCTCGCATTACTATTGTATAGAATGGATGGAATAAACCAACATGTGCTGATCGTTTGAATGGTATGAATGCAGAATGGTGCGGACACGTTCAACGCAAGAGGAGGGAGGTCCGAGTCAGGTTCCTGGTGATGAGTCTCCACCTCCGGAGCAAACCACGACGCAGAAGCAACCACCTCCTCCACCGCCAGAACTTCCAAGAAACCTGGTGGAGGTTCTCGCCGCAGTGCTCGGCTCGCGCGACGAGCAAACCGAGTTGCTGCGGATGCTAGTCCAGCAAAATGCGTCTCATCAGAGAGGACGCCAAGACAATGGGCAACGCCATGTGGGGACCACCCCGCGGTTCACCCACTCCAGGGTCGCATAGGGTGGTGCCGTGCGATGCGGCACCTAACAGCACACACGAAAAGATTAAAGAACAACATACAAACTTTTATTTGATATAAAACAGCGGAAGTCTTTTTACAAAACCTATTCATACAGTGGAAGTAAAATACATATATGTCCTCTCATCCTAGCTATGCAAAAGTGCAGCCGTCCAGCCCGGGGACGCTACACACTAGCAGCAAGTAACCGGAGATCACGGCGGCGTGCAGGGCTCCAGCTCGGCCGTGTACCCCGACGGGGGCATCGCCTCGTCCTCGGAACCTTCCTCATAACTCTCACCTGCACACAGCTCAAAATATTGCAACCGTGAGCACGATGGCTCAGCAAGTTTTAACCGTCAACCCTAGGCATGGAACTCTACGTGCAAGGATATGTAAGATGGGAAAAGGAATTTGCGACAAAGACACGCCTATAAGTTGGTCCTTACTTTCCGTTTTATAGCAGCAGATTCATGTGCCTTAGGCAGCCCTCACATCGGAAGTCCACAATCAAACAAGAAACGCTTTCCCCCGATGTGGAGATGCCCAAAGTGGAATATAAACTTAACTTGCTCTATAACTACAGCATACAAGGTTTCAAGACATTTAATAGTTCAATACAGCATTTTCAGTTGGCTTATTTCACTTCTTACTACGTCACAGCGCAGTGAACAAGCGGGTACTCAAATAACCGCGAGGGACGGTGATTGCAATCAAGACACACCCGGATAACACGTTGCATACACCCACTTTCAGAAGCGTGATTCCACACCCCTTCCTACTCTGTTGTATGCAACAACCTTTCAAAGGCAATCCAAATGCCGAACCGGTCCATCCGTAACGGGTAGGAGGTCCCCGCGTGGAGCGTGACTGTGCCCACCGGCAGATTTACACCTTGCTACCCTCAACCCACTCCTATTTACGGTTGGGTAAGCCTCGACACCCAGGTTAACCAATTACATCGGTTTTCTGGTTCCCATATGCCAGTATGCATCCGGTACTGTTCGATACTTGTCCAGCAGGGCCGCACACGGACGGTCCTCAACCGACACCAACAGGGCTAAGCATGTGAGACCTCTGCTCACTGCATCCTATCCCCCCTGCTGGGTCTCATTTTTATAACTCAAGCCATTATCTACCTCTTTTCTTTCCGGGTGATAAGTACTATCTCGCGAGTAGCTTCCAACCACTCGACTTCTACCGAGATCCTACATTAGCATGGCATTCTCTACTCATCGAGTTTGTAAACTACCCAACCCCCCATAGGACTTAAAGAGGCTATGCAAGTGGGGTTTCAATCACCCTAACTCTAATGCAAACATTCTACCTAGACATAAATGATACAAATGAAAAACTTTATAAAAGGTACTTAAGTGCAAACCGGGGCTTGCCTGGTTGCGAGTTAAACGGAAAGTCAGCTTCTGGTGGCAGGACGTCCAAAGGCTCCGGCGTATCCTCAACTTCGGTCACTATTATGAAATGTAATAAAATACATGTATAAGTATTAAGGCTTTATAAGAATTGAACTACTATTCATAGCTATTGCTATTTAGGATCCTTAATTGGCTTTGGGAATTTCACAGTGGATACTAGACTCTGTAAGGATGACTTGAGCTGAATTCGGAGACATGTCATTGCACAATGTAGTCTTTAAAATTCATACAAGTACAATGCTTCTCTGAAATTTGAGCTCAATTCAAGAGCTTTGACATAGCTAGAAATGGAAGATCTGAGTAGGGCAAGTCTCCATGGTTCTAACAAAATTTGTTTCACCATTTTTGGAGCTACCAACAGAGAGATATGAATTTTTGAAGTTTGGACAGAAGTGCTGAACAGTTTCTGTTTAAATTTGAATTTCCAAATAAAGGCTGAACTTGAGAAGGTAATTTGACCTAGCAAATGACCTCCAACGAAGCCCAAATTTTTACTGGATATCAGTATCTATGAAGAGTATTTGCTGCCCAAATTTGGGAATATTTAATAAAGAATTGCTCCTGTAATAAATCCCTAAAGGATTTATTAAAAACAATTCTACAGAAATTCCTGGGCATTTTCATAGCCAAATATTGGTTTCTCTGTGAAGTACCCCTCATGAGGAATCCAACAAAATTGGTCTCACTCTTTTTGGAGTTTTCTACACAAAGTTATGGGCTTGCAAAGATCAGCTAATTCCTGGAATTATTTCCCTAATAGAAACTTCAAATAATTGGAAATGGGCCCACTGTTTTAAATCGGACCAGTGAGATTTCGGCAACACCGGGGGCTACGGGGTTATTCCCACGCAGTCAAACTGGATCCAGGGTCACAAGCCGATCCCCGCGCGTATACGGAGGCTGACCGGTGGATCCCGGCCCTCCTTCGTCTTCCTCACGCTGCCCGCGCCTCCCGCGGCGGCGCACGCCGGCGAGGCTCGCCGGGACGGGGTTCCCGTGGTGTAAACTTCATCAAACCCGCCGCCTGTGAGTTCTACACCGTGCTGAACACGATGGTGGGGTCGGGAGCCGATGACAACGGCCGGAAAGGTGCTTGCACCGGCGACCATGTCGAACCTTACTTCGGCGACCTTGCTCTCCCTCAACAGTGGGTCTTTCGGGCTAGGGTTTGCTCCAAAAGCACCAGTGTCCCATGGACGTCCTCGGCCCATAGCTCGCTCTCCCTGAAACCCACCGGAGAGGGGACCTCACCGGCGACCCGAGCCCGCAAAACTCCGGCGGCGACAAAAACTCGGTACCCGGCATCTCTACTTGCTCATTTGAGCTGCTAGAACTTCAGGGAGATGCACAAGCATGTGCTGGAGCTACTCTAAGCTCATCTAGCGCGGAGCTACCCCGAGCACAACGAATTTCTTCGAAGGGTCCTCGGGTTCCTAAAGAACCGCCGGCGCCAAATTTTAAAATACTCGGTACCGGAGCTAATAAAGCAGGAACTGGTGGAAGGGAAGGAAGAAGGGTTCCTCACGCACCTCAGGGACCTTTTGGTTGATCGGAAGAGGCCGTAAATCCGTCGGGCGACGGTGTGGCATACAGGCGATCAACACCGGAGCTCCGAAGGGAATTCCAGCTTGTAGGCGCCAACCGCCGGTGCTGGTGTTCACTTGAGGCTTCGGGAAGCAGGAGCGAGACCTGGCGCAAGGTTCCCGGGGCTCAGCCACGCGCGAGGCACGCCAAGTTCGCCGGGCGTCGATGAGCCGAATGGTTCTTCCGCCGGGCAGGGTTCTGAGTTCCCGAGGCTCGAGCAGAGCGTGGAGAGGCTACGCGGTAATGGGGATAGGGCAGATACTGCACTCGGCTGCCGCCATAACCGGCCACGCGCATGAACCGACGTCGGGGGAAGCAGCTCGGTGGACAACGTCAGGCAACGGGCTGCTCGGGAGCTGGCGCGCGGTGATCACCCGAGGAGGAAAACAGTCGGTTGGTTTGCTTTGGGTGGCTGACAATTGGGCCCCACTATTTCTAATTCTTATCCAAATTTCTCTGATATTTTACCCCAGCAACTCAACATTAAAGATTTGACTTCACCCCAAAGTCATAGTTTGAATTTGCTGAATTCAAATGGTTTGAATTCTGGTGTGCAATTTGGATGTGGTTTGATCATTTGAATTTGAAAATGAGTTTGAATTCTCCACTTTGTGTTGCCTCAAAAATATAGCAAACCAGTTCCAAAATTTCCAATTTTTGGCATGGCTGCTCATTCAAAGGTGGAGAACACATTTGTGAAACCCAATTTTAAAATTGAGGGAATTGGAATTTGAAACTGAATTTGAAATTCAGATTAGAGGGCTCTTCCATTTAATCCCAAACAAATATGAAAACTCCTCCAAATGAGCTGAAATTTGAAAGGGTGAATATTTGGGCTATGAAGATCCAAGTTATGAATTTAGATCTCCATGTTTGGAAGTTTTGGGAGGTCTAAACCCTCACTTTGAACTTACACCATTAAAATTCAAAGTTTTAATTCACCCCATTTTTCCTAAGTGTTCATGAGCTGAATTTTTCTTGCTACCACTTTTGGGGATTTTACACGCCAGCCCCAACACAGTTCGTATTCGGAATTCATGGCGACCCATCCACGGTCTTCATGGAGGCCGAGGAACCTTTGGAGGCGGACAGCTTTATCCGCACTCTGGAGGCGAAGTTCGGGCTGCTACGGTGCACCGAACATCAGAAGGCGCTGTATGCAGCGCAACAGCTTCAAGGAGAAGCCGGTACCTGGTGGGCGAACTACACCGCCTTCTTACCGGCTGGCCATGCCGTCACATGGACGGAGTTCCGGGAGGCGTTCCGTGCCTATCACATACCTCCCGGGGTCATGGAAATGAAGCTCCAGGAGTTTCTGGGGCTACGACAGGGCGAGAGGAGTGCTCACGAGTACTCCAGGTTATTCAACCGGCTGACACAGTATGCGCCAGGGTATGTGGGGACGGAAGACAACAAGCGCAACGCTTTCTTCCGGGGCCTGAATTAAAAGATGAAGGTCCATCTCGCCCAAAGCAATCGCGGCACATTCAACGACCTCATTAATGCCGCGATTCTACAAGAGAATGCTCAGCGCGAGTGCGGTTATGATAAGAGGAAATGCAGCGCGCTGACGAGCAGCAGTGGTGGGACGCCAAAGAAATACCACGTGGTGTATCACTCACCATCCGGTCAGAGATGGCAGCCACCGGCGCGACCGCCTCAGTTTCGCGGTCGGCAATATAATGCCCCGGGCTTCCGAATGACGTATCCACCACAGCAACAGCAGCAACAAAGGATGATCCCACGTGCGCCTCAGTTTCAACAGCGCGCACCGGGATTTCGTCCTCAAGTCGGAGGGACCCTGACAGCTTACACGTACTTCACGTGTGGCCGTGTCGGACATATTTCAAGAGACTACCCCGAGCCACGACAGGGCAGGGGTGCAGCACTGTATCAGGGTGCTAATCAGCCCCGCAACCAGCCCAAGAAACCAGCACCAAAACCCGGCAACATCCATCACTTAGCCATCGAAAAAGTGCCGGAAGGCGAACCCGTCCTCGCGGGTACGTTCTCCTATTTAGATCATCCCGTAGTCATACTTTTTGAATCTGGTGCCACCCATAATTTCATAAGTCAGTCTTATGTTATTAAATATCAACATCCTATCATTCCCACAAATAATTCATATTTGATATGTTCTCCGGGTGGGAAAATAACAGCTGATAGAATGGTCTATAGAGCACCATTACAGTTGATGGGAATCTATATCCGACTTCTCTTTTAATGTTAGAGAGTCAAAAACTTGATGTCATTTTAGGAATGTCATGGTTACATCGCCATGGTGCTGTTCTTGACATCATTTCACGTGTGGTTCGTCTGAATTCTCCACTTCATGAACCACATGTTCTTACTCTTGACCGATCGGTTCAAGAAACCCCAGCCACATATAACACGGAAGCCACGAAACTTGAGGATATTCGTGTGGTCCGTGAATACCCGGATGTCTTTCTGGATGATCTTCCGGTCATGCCACCCGAAAGAGATGTCGAGTTCAAGATTGAACTTGTACCTGGGACGACACCGATCTCACGAAGACCATACAAGATGGCTCCGAACGAGCTGGCTGAACTGAAGGAGCAGCTCAACGATCTAATGAAGAAGGGTTTCATTCGACCGAGTTCCTCGCCATGGGGATGCTCAGCGCTGTTTGTGAAGAAGAAGGATGAAACTTTGAGGTTGTGTGTGGACTACCGACCTCTCAACGCTGTCACCATTAACAATAAATATCCACTGCCCCGCATCGATATTCTCTTCGATCAACTTGTGGGTGCAAGTGTATTTTCAAAGATGGATCTTCGCTCAGGATATCATCAAATCAAGATCCGAGCGGAGGATATTCCAAAGACGGCCTTCTCGACGAGATATGGGTTGTATGAATACCTCGTCATGTCCTTTGGTCTCACCAACGCCCCGGAACACTTCATGTATCTCATGAACTCAGGGTTCATGCCGGAGTTGGACAAGTTCGTGGAGGTGTTCATAGACGACATCTTGGTTTACTCCAAGTCTGAAGAAGAACACGCCAAACACATGCATATCGTACTTCAACGATTAAGAGACCATAAGCTTTATGCCAAGTGCAGCAAGTGCGAGTTTTGGATCAGCCAAGTGCCATTCCTTGGTCACATTATTTCTGCAGAAGGCATTGCAGTTGATCCAAGCAAAATCGAACAAGTGCTGAAATGGAAATCCCTCACATCAGTCCATGAAGTCAGAAGTTTCCTCGGGTTAGCAGGATATTACCGGAGATTCATACCGAACTTCTCTAAGCTTGCTAAGCCGATGACTGAACTGTTGAAGAAGGGGATCAAATATGTTTGGAGCAAAGCTTGTGAAGAAGCTTTCCAAGCATTAGTGAAGCATCTTACAACAGCCCCGGTGTTAGCTCAACCGGATACAACCAAGCCCTTCGACGTATATTGTGATGCGTCCGGTATCGGGCTTGGCTATGTATTGATGCAAGGAGGAAGAGTGGTCGCCTATAGCTCACGTCAGCTTCGTAACCATGAGAAGCACTATCCAACTCATGATCTTGAGCTCGCTGCTGTGGTGTTGGCTTTAAAAATGTGGAGGCACTATTTGCTTGGGAATTTAGTGCACCTCTACACCGACCACAAAAGTCTGAAATATATATTCACTCAAAAGGAGTTGAATATGCAGCAACGGAGATTGTTAGAGTTGATCAAAGACTATGAGATCGAGATTCACTACCATCCCGAGAAGGCAAACGTGGTTGCCGACGCCTTGAGCCGCAAATCTCATGTCAACAATCTGTCCATCACCCCACTTGAAGAGGAGGAGACAAGTCTGTACTTGGTTCCATATGGGCATTGTATAATCTTGCTCTCGTCCCTACAATACGAGAGGAGATTATGGAAGCACAGAAGAAAGACGTGGGAATGTCGGACATTCGGAGAAGAATGAAGAATGGCGAAATGAAATGCTTCCGAATAGATGATAACGACACACTATGGTTTAAAGACCGTATAGTGGTACCCCGTGACATGAAGCTTCGGAGGAAAATCTAGGACGAACCTCATTTGTCCAAGTATTCTATTCATCCGGGCAGCAACAAAATGTACCAAGATCTGAAAACAAGGTTTTGGTGGACGCGGATGAAAAGAGAAATCGCAAAGTACGTATCCGAATGTGATACGTGTCGGCGGGTAAAAGCCGACCATATGCGTAAAGCCGTACAGCTGCAACCGTTGAACGTTCCGGCGTGGAAGTGGGAGGATATCAGCATGGACTTCATAGTCGGATTACCTCTCACATCTCACAAACATGACTCGATTTGGGTGATAGTCGATCGACTAACCAAGTCGGCTCATTTCATTCCCGTACATACCAGTTACGTGGCCAAGCAATATACGGAACTTTATATTGCAAGAATTTTATGCTTGCATGGTGTTCCCCGCTCCATTATTTCAGATCGCGGTGCGCTGTTCATTTCTCAGTTTTGGGAACATCTGCACGCATCGTTGGGGACCAAACTGATCCAAAGCTCCGCGTATCACCCGCAGACGGATGGTCAAACCGAACAGGTGAACTAAGTGCTTGAAGACATGCTACGCGCTTGTGCCATCCACCACGGCAAGAATTGGGATGATCATTTGCCATTGGCGGAGTTTTCTTACAACAATGTCTATCAAGCTAGCATCAAGATGGCGCCATATGAATCTCTCTACGGCCAGAAATGCCGCACACCTCTCAACTGGTGCGAGTCCGGCGAGCGAGTCGTCTACGGCATTGAACTTGTGAATGAAGCTGAAGAACGGGTGCGAGTAATACAAGCCAACCTCAAGGCTGCTCAATCTCGTCAGAAAGCTATGCGGATAAAAGACGCCGTCCTCTCCACTTCGACATCGGGGACCAAGTTTATGTCCGTGTGTCTGATGAAGGGAGTTCATCGTTTTGGAGTGAGGGGTAAACTTGCGCCGCGGTTTATTGGTCCGTTTGCCGTCATTGAAAAAATGCGGACCCATGGCCTATCGCTTGGATTTACCGGCGTCGCTCACGGGTGTTCACAACGTCTTCCACATCTCTCAGCTGAGGAAGTGTCTCAAACCTTCCGCTGAAATCCGCACAGAAGACCTAGAAGTTCTCCAACCGGACCTCACGTACACGTAGTATCCAATCCGGAACATCGATGAAAAGACTCGTGCCACAAGAAACCGTACCTAATGGTTCTACAAGGTCTTGTGGAGTAACCATACCGTTGATGAGGCGACATGGGAAAGCGAGGATTATCTACGAACGTATTATCCGGACTTGCTATCATCATATACCTGGTAAAGTTTTCCCCACTTTGCTTTTCCTTTGGAATCTCGGGACGAGATTCTTTTTAAGGGGGGAGGGATGTAAAATCCCCAAAAGTGGTAGCAAGAAAAATCAGCTCATGTACACTTATGAAAAATGAGGGGAATTAAAACTTTGAATTTTAATGGCGTAAGTTCAAAGCGAGGGTTTAGACTGCCCAAAACTTCCAAACATGGGGATCTAAATGCACAGCTTGGATTTCCATAGTCCAAATATTTAACCTTCCAAATTTCAGCTCATTTGGAGGAGTTTTCATATTTGTTTGGGATTAAAAGGAAAAGCCCTCCAATCTGAATTTCAAATTCAGTTTCAAATGCCAATTCCCTCAATTTGAAAATTTGGGTTTCACAAATGTGTTCCCCACCTTTGAATGAGCAGCCATGCCAAAAATTGGAAAATTTGGGGCTGGTTTGCTATATTTTTGGGGCAATACAAAATGGAGAATTCAAACTCCTTTTCAAATTCAAATGATCAAACCCAGTTCAAATTCTACACCAGGATTCAAACCATTTTAATTCAGCAAATTCAAACCTTATCTTTGGGGTGAAGTATAGACTTTAATTTTGAGTTGCTGGATGGAAAATATCAGAGGAAATTTAAATAAACAAAGGGGGAGGTGGGACCCAATTGCCAGCCACACAAAGCAACTCAACCGACTGTTTTCCTCCTCGGGCGATCACCGCGCGCCAGCTCCCGGGCAGCCCGTCGCCCGACGTTGTCCACCGAGCTGCTTCCCCCGACGTCGGTTCACACGCGTGGGTGTTCAAAGCGGCAGCCAAGTGCCGGTTCCTTCTTCTCCACGTTGCACTGCAACATTTCTAGCCCCCCCCCCCCCTGCTCGAGCGCACGGCTGCAGCCCGAGCTGCCCTTTGCCCTCGGTTCCTCAGCGCCGATCATCTTTGGGCGACACCAGCACCTAGCTGAGTTACCTCCCAACTCCGCCGGAGCCTCCTCGGCGTTTTCCAACAGCCTCCAGCTCGTGACAGGCCGTCCATACTGGCGCCGAACCGTTCTGCTCCGAAGGAAAACAGAGCTCAACGTCGCCGCTGCGGTTCCCCGTCTACCAGCTGACTCCGACCTCCCCAGCGCGAGGGAAACCAGCCAGAGGTGCGCCACGAAGTCTAGTTTCTCATACCGATGCCTTTTGGTACTTTACCACCGCCGGCCAGCCAGAATTTGGAGATTTCCTATGATACACGTGGAAGATAGCTCGAGACTGTTTCGGGAAATTCTTTCCACACGCTGAATCATCGGGTCCCCGGCCCTACACAAAGCTACTAGATCCCCTAGCGCCTCCCCACGCTGAAGCACGGTGCAAACTATCCTCTCTGCGACCCGAGCGACGATAATTCATCGCCGCCGGCTGAAACGGTTTGGTTCACCATCGAGCTACACCTTGCACGAGTTTTCACCCACTTTTGTGTGCAAGAACGTGTTCCTCACATCACCCTGATGCTTGCGGTGCTCTCCACAACCGGAATACTCGCCTGCTACGTGAGAACGACGGCGCCGGGGTGAGGTTTGCCGCTGCCACCGTTGGGGAGATATTTCCGGCCATTTAGCGCTGCCACCGAGCTCACCAGAGTGTTCCTCGTTGTATTTTGGGCACAGGCGGCGAGGATTGAGCCGTCTAAGGCATGGGGCAGCCGTTCCGGCGAGGCACGGTCGCTTCTCCGGCGAGGAGGCCGGCCGGGCGCGAGGTAGAAGAAGGTGGGGCCTGCCCCACCTGTCAGTGGCACCGGGTAGGCGCCGGATCGGGCTGCGGCTCGGGATCTGCTGTGGCTGCACGGGTTAAACACTGTAGCCCCGGTGTTGCCGAAATCTCACTGGTCTGATTTAAAACAGTGGGCCCAGCCCAATTATTTGAAGCTTCTATTAGGGAAATAATTCCAGGAATTAGCTGATCTTTGCAAGCTCATAACTTTGTGT
The DNA here is from genome assembly GCA_030760725.1 of Neostapfia colusana. NCBI lineage: Eukaryota > Viridiplantae > Streptophyta > Magnoliopsida > Poales > Poaceae > Neostapfia > Neostapfia colusana. The sequence goes on along the minus strand of JASWHV010000002.1, from coordinate 44,948,176 downwards.
AGACAACTCCAAAAAGGGTGAGACCAATTTTGTTGGAATCATCATGAGGAGCACTTCACGTAGAAACCTATTTTAGGCTATGAAAATTCCCAGGAATTTCTGTAGAATTGTTTTTAGTAAATTCTTTGGGGATTTATTACAGGAGCAATTCTTTATGAAATATTTCCAAATTTGGGCAGCTAGTCCTATTCATCGTTACTGATCTCCAGTAACAATTTGGGATTCATTGGAGTTCGTTTGCTAGGCTAAACTGCCTTCCCAAATTCAGCCTTTATTAGGAAATTCAAATTTAAACAGAAACTTTTCAGAACTCCTGTCCAAACTTCAAAAATTCATATCTCTCTGATGGTAGCTCCAAAAATGGTGAAACAAATTTTGTTAGAACCATGGAGACCTACCCTAATCAGATCTTCCACTATTATCTATGTCAAAGCTCCTGATTTGGGCTCAAAATTCAGAGAAGCATTGTGCTTGTAGGAATTTTAAAGACTACATTGTGCAATGACATGTCTCCAAATTTGGCTCAAATCATCCTTAGAGAGTCTAGTATCTACTGTAAAAATCCCAAAGCCAATTAAGGATCCTAAATAGCAATAGCTATGAATAGTAGTTCAATTCTTATAAATCCTTATACTTATACATCTATTTTGCTACATTTCATTTAGTGACCGAAGTTGAGGACGCACCGGAGCCTTTGGACGTCCTGCCACCTGATGTTGACTTCCCATCTAACTCGCAAGCAGGCAAGCCCCGGTTTGCACTTAAGTACCTTTTATAAAGCTTTTCATTTGTATCACATATGTCTAGGTTGAAATGTATGCATTAGAGTTAGGGTGATTGAAACTCCACTTGCATAACCTTTTAAATCCTATGGAGGGTTGGGTAGTTTACAGACTCGACGAGTAGAGAATGCCTTGCTAATATGCTTAGGACCTCGGTAGAAGTCGAGTAGTTTGAATCACACGGTTTGGTCAGAATAGAAAACGGCTTAAAAGTGGAGAAAATGAGACCCAGCATGGGGGATAGGAAGCAGTGAGCGGAGGTCTCACGTGCCTAGCCCTGTTGGTGTCGATTGAGGACCGAGTCGTGTGCGGGCCTGCTGAACAAGTATCAAACAGTACCGGATGGTATACTGACCTAAGAAGGAAACCGATGTAAATGGTTAACCTGGGTGCCGAGGCTTACCCAACCGTAAATATGAGTGGGTTGAGGGTAGCAAGGTGTAAATCTGCCGGTGGGCACAGTCACGCTCCACGCGGGGACCTCCTGCCCGTTACGGATGGACCGGTTCGGTGTTTGGGTTGCCTTTGAAAGGTTGTTGCATACAACAGAGTAGGAAGGGGTGTGGAATCACGCTTCTGAAAGTGGGTGTATGCAACGTGTTGTCCGGGTGTCTCCTGATTGCAATCACCGTCCCTCGCGGTTTTTTGAGTACCGCTTGTTCACTGTTTCGTGACGTAGTAAGAAGTAAAGTAAGCCAGTTGAATGATAATATGCTGTGATGATATATTAAAGTTTTGGAAACCATGTCTGCTGTAGATGTAGAGCTAATTAAGTTTACTTTCCACTTTGGTCATCACCACATCGGAGGAAAGCGTTTCTTATTTGATTATGGACTTCCGATGTGAGGACTGCCTAAGGCACATGAATTTGCTTCTATAAAATTGAAAGTAAGGATCAACTTATAGGAGTGTCTTTATTGCAAAGTCCTTTCCTACCTTACACATCCTTGCACGTAGAGTTCCATGCCTAGGGTTGGCGGTTAAGACTTGCTGAGCCATCGTGCTCACGGTTGCAATATTTGAGCTGTGTGCAGGTGAGAGCCATGAGGAGGGTTCCGAGGACGAGGCGATGCCCCCGTCAGGGTACACGGCCAAGATGGAGCCCTGCACGCCGCCGTGATCTCCGGTTTCATGCTGCTAGTGTGTAGCGCCCCTGGGCTGGACGGCTGCACTTTTGCATAGCTAGGATGAGAGGCTGCATATGTATATTACTTCCGCTGTATGAATAGGTTTTGTAAAAAGACTTCCTCTGTTTTATATCAAATAAAAGTTTGTATGTTGTTCTTTATTCTTTTCGTGTGTGCTGTTGGGTGCCGCAAGGTGCGGCACCACCCTATGCGATCCTGGAGTGGGTGAACCATGGGGTGGTCCCCACATAATACATCCCATTCATAAAAATAGAACAACATTTTTCAGAATTTTCTCAACATTGTTTAGCTCATAACTTCCTTTAGGATTCTTCAAATCACATGGAACCAATTCCATTAGAACCATCATAAACTCTTGTTTCCAGAAAGTAATGGCTTGCTTCATGAAAATCCCTAAAACCCCACAAAAGATCTAATAATGGCCACATATACATTTATTTGTGCAGGGCTCAAATGAGCTTTGGTTCAAGTGAAATTTGGCTAAGTCTCTGTTTAGGTTGTCACTAAACCACAGTAAAAATTTCAGAGTCAGAAGTGATGTCTAGCTAGAGTTATAGTCTTCACATTCTCAATTCAACACATTTGCATTTGAATTTGACATGCATTGTATTTCTATTACGTGTAGTTGCTTAAATCAAATAAGCCCCGGAGATATTGGATTGTATACCTCTGGAGGAGAATTTAGTCGATGACCAGCAGCAAGGAAAACTCTGGTTTTCATTAACCTTATTTGTAAAGTTTTATCATGTGTAGAATTTATGTGCATTAGGTTCTTTGTGGCGGACCGGAATCCGCTCATCCAGGATCGCAGAGGGTGGTGCCGCACGATGCGACACCCGACAGCACACGTCATAAGAACACGATATATTACATGGGAAAAACAAACTGACTGTACAAAAAGGTACAACTTCAGTTACAAACTAGTATTTATTTTACACAGCGGAAGTCTACTCTGTACAACTCACGCCCGCCTATCTAGCAAAAGTCTGTTGACCAGCCCTAGGGCAACCCACACTAGCTGCACGTCTCAGCTCAGCGTGTCGTGTACGGCTCCCACTCAGCCGTAGTCCCGGACGGAGGGTAACCCTCGCTGGTGGACTCGTACTCCGAGTCCGTGGGTGGCTCCTCACCTGAAAAACACTTAAGCAGCAACCGTGAGCACGATGGCTCAACAAGGCTTAACCGACTCACCTAAGCATGAAACTCTACCTGAGGTGTACAATGACATAGGGTAGTAATATTGCAGCAAATAGACACGCCTACAAGTGCATCCTTAGTTCATCTTTTAGCAACGAGTTAACAGTTCAGAAATCTGAAATTTAGTAAGCAATATTTGGTGGCACACATGTAGCAATACAATTATATCATAACAGCAAGATTGAATCATAACATTTCATACATTAGTCTACGTTACGACACAGTGAACAAGCGGTACTCGTCACCGCGAGGGACGGTGAATCAACTTGATATACACCTGCAGGGAAACCCAAAGAGCACGTCACGTACGCCCACCCGTGGAGCTGCACAGCATGCTCACTCGATGTCGTACGAGACAACCTTTCACCAAACAACCCAAACGTCGAACCGGTCGCACCGAAACGAGCAGGAGGTTCCCCACACGGAGCATCTCTCTATGCCCGTTGGCAGATTTCCACCTTGCTGCCCTCAGCCTACGCCTATAAATCTGTGCGTTATACCTCGACGCCCGGAGGTTTAGGCTACATCGGTTTATCGGGGCCCATATATCCGATATGCCTTCGGTACGTTCAATACTTGTTCAGCAGGGCCGCTCACGGATCGGTCCTCAATCGACACGGACAGGGCTGAGCACACAAGACTTCCTCTTGCTGCACCCTAGCCTCCGCCTAGTCTCATTTTTACTACTAAAGTGATCTCACGTCACTCGAACGAAACCCGTGTGTCCCAATCCTAACTCGCGAGTAGATTACAACTACTTGACTTGTACTGAAGTCCTATGAATCATTAAGCATAGCCTGTCTACTCGAGGTCTTAGACACTACCCTCACTCTTAGGGAAAAATTCTGGTTATGCAAGTGGGATTCCATCCATCCTATACCTAATGCACAATCATACTTCATAAGACACATGTAAACAAAGTAAAACTTATAAAAAGGTTAATGCAAACTGGGGCTTGCCTTGTTTCTGCTGGTCAGGGGTTAATTCTTCTTCTGGAAGCAGGAAGTCGAGTACCTCCGGAGCCTCCTCGCCTTCAGTGACTACACGTTAATAAAATACTACATGTTAATGAATATGCACATGAGTTTATGGTGATGCTTCTGCTATTAGTTCTAATAACCAGTTTCTACAACTGGAACTCTGTTCAAGAATTTAAAATGGAACTGGGGCTAGTGGTTTGGTTTTGGACCTAAGCATATAGTTAAGTGCTAAGTGGTTATCCCCCTCTTCTCCATTGATCACCTCAAGTGGTTAAACAGAGAAGTGGTGATCCAGAGCCTCAATGGAGCTGAGAATTTTTGTGTGAGTTCCTTGTCACAAGAAAACCCTCTGGACCAAAATTTAGCACTTTTCATTGAGTGGTTTGTTCAGAATAATTCTCTTAGCAAATAAGCAAAGAAGAATTAATTCTGAGGTAACACCCCTGTTCATGTCCAACTTAGTGAACTAAAATTTCAATTGTAGCTCATAGAGTCTGCATGAATTTTCATAGCATTTTTGGAGCTAAGATTTTACCAGAACTGAATTTCCGAGTTTTGGAAATTCTCTGGAAATGTTTTTGTATTCAAATGAACACAGCACCTTCAAATTTGAATTGCTCTTACCAAATCAACTCCAAATGGTCTGAAACTTTTACAGGGTTCACTAATGTCCTAAAGAACGTTCTGGCAAAATTTGGGGATTTGTGGATGGACCAAACTCCCTCTAAAATTCTTTTGCTGAAACGCTTTAATGAATTTTCCAGAATTAAATAATAGTTTTCATACAAATTGAGTTGCATATTTGGATAGAGCTATGCAAGATGAATCCAACCCAATTTGAATTACTAAATTTGGAGCTCCCTAGCAAAAGTTATGGGGTTTTAAAGTTTGAACAAAACCTGGAAATTCCAAAAATGTTTAAATCCTGCAGGTGGGTCCATCGCACACGTGTCGACCGCTGGAGCCGAGCCACACGGGGCCACAGACTCCTTCCCGTGCAGCCACACTGGATCCTGGACCACAGAAAATCCCGCACGTTACTTCCAGCCGCTGACGAGTGGGGCCTCCCCCCCTTCGTCTTCCTCCAGCCACCCACGTGACCCCGCCGCCGAGCTCGCCGGAACTCTCGCCGGAGAGGGGTTCCGGCCCTCGGAACTTGCTGATTCTCGCCGCCTGTGCCTATCTCGGCCTGGGGAACACGGTGTTGCTGTAAGGGCCTCAGTTTTTGACACATATTTGAAGTGTCCACCACACACACACACCTCATTTGAGGAAAGATGATGAACACAAATGAAGAGCAAGTAACCACCATCAACATGTTCATTAGAAAACAAACTTACATATTGCAAAAGTGGTATTTCTCACATGTGATATAGAGGGGCTGGACATATAAAAACTCCTACACATTGCTAAGGATGTCCATGCCAAGTTTCACCGAAATTCAAAACCTTTTTGAGGTCATTTTGGGTATAGTTAGGAAGAGGGCAGTTTGAAACCATATTCAAATTCAAACTGTTTTTATCCCCTGAATTTAAAAGTGGGAGGCATATTCTTATTCAGCACATTTTTGTGAGCTCACACACCAATTTTCACTCCATTTGGAGTTGATCTTGACATGAGCTAAGTGGGACAAATTCAAACTTTATTTGAATTCAAAACTGAACTTGTGCTGAAATTCATTCAAATCAAACCCAATTTGAATTCTACTCAATTCAAATGGCTCATGGGTGAATAATTTGAATCACCATGGGTATTTTGGGGCTCACTGTTTACAACAGTGATTAGGAGTGAATTTCAGAGGTTAAAACCCCGGGTGGGACCCACATGTCAGCCACTGAAGCAAAAAAAACCGACTGAGAGCTCAGCTCGGGTAACCGCGCGCGCTGTAGCTGCCGCCACAGCGAAGCCACCAGCTTCTTGCCGATCTCAGCCGCGGAACCGACTCCCTGGGTCTTTATCTACCTGCCCGAGCAGTCACCGGCGCCTTCCACCGCTGCCTCGTCGCACTTCCACCCAAAACGCGGAAACACCTCGCCGCCCGAGTGAACCTTCGGTTCCTCATAGCCCGGCCGATCCAGTGACCCTCTCGGCGATCTGAGACCAGCACCGGGTGCGCCAAGCCATCTTCGACACCTTCGCATCGGTTCCAGACCCTGCGCTGTCTTCTACGAGCTCCACCGCGGCGATCTTTGCCCTGCCGGTTCAGCTCGAGCCGCCGCTGCGGGAACTGCCTTTCCGGCCACCACAGCCCACCGTTCACGGAGCTGTAAACAGCAAAGAGGTTCGCCTTCAACCCCTCTTTCTTTTCCGTATGCTCCGGCGGCGTGACAAGCGCTGCTCAAGCCGGAATTTCATGTTTTCGTGACAGTGTGCAAAAGTGAGGTTTGCACCGATCCGAGAAATTTGTAAGCCACACTGCATCATTCGTCCTCTCATGGAGAGGATCATTCTAGTAGCCCGTGCGGGTCCATAGGAGCAGGAACCACGAAGAACCGTGGAGAGAAACCTCTGTTCTTCGAGTTTTAGTAGAAATCCCGATTTCCGTCCTAGGTCGCACGGTGATAGCCCAACACAGCCTTTCCCGAGCTCCGTGGAGCTCACGTCGACCTTTCCTATGGTCCACTGATGCTCGACGGCCCTTAGCTCGATCGGGTTAGGTGCTAGGGAGGACGGGCAACACGGCCGAAGTTCTCCCAAGTCTGCATCTCGTCGCCGACCATGTGGCGGCCATTTTCATGGCGAGCTAGCCCGAGAATCCTGTTCCCCGAGAGAAAATAGGCAGAGGCGGCCAAAATCGTGAAGTTTGGAGCTGTACAGAAGCCGGCGGCGAGCTCTCCGGCGAGGCTCCTCGGCGGCAGAACGCGGGCAGCGGGAGGTTGACGAAGGGATGGACCCCAGCTGTCAGCGGGTGATATTTTAAATCGGGATCGGCTGTGCTGGTGCGCAAATACCCTGTGAGCCCCGGTGTGCCGGACACCTCCGCGCTCTACACGGGTCCCCGCGGGCCCCCGCGAGATTTAAACTTTTCCCCGATTTTCAGATTTCCTTCAAACTTCAAATCCTCATAACTTTGGCTAGAAAGATCCAAATCGAGTGAACTAAATTTTGCTGGATTCAGCTCTCTGAGCACTTTCAAGCAAATCAAGTTTCACTTCGTGAAAACCCTTTTCTCTCCAGAATTAATTCCTCAAATTTAAACTGTTAGGAATTTTAACTGGATAATCCTGTAGAGGAAAATCATGAAATTTTGCTGGGATGTTCATCAAAATATCCCTGAACTACCATAAAAATTTCAGACCCATTAGAGCTTATTTGATCCACCTAATGGTGTGATTAGTGAAACTGTTCCAGAGAAAATAGAAAATGTTCAGAAACATTTTCAGAATTTTCTCTGAAATTGTTTAGCTCATATCTTTAGCTAGAAACAGTCAAATTAAGTGAGACCAACTCCATTAGAACCCTCTGAAAATCTAATTTTCAGAAAGTCATAGTTTGTTTCATGAAAATCCTTAGAACACCCTAAAAGCCTTCAATTAAGGTCAAGTACATAATTAATTGTGGAGGGCTCAAATGAGCTTGACTGCAACTAAAACTTGACCAAGTTTCTATTTATGTTGTAACCAAGCCACAGTAAAAGTTTCACAGTCATTAGGTTTGTCTAGTAAGAATTATAGACTTCACAAATTAAAAGTTAATACAACTGCATTTAAATTATTACATGTATTGCTTCTATCATGTAGTCGCTAAGGTCGAGGAGGAACCCGAAGTCCTAGACTTTGTTACTCCGGAGGAACAGCTAGCCTACGACCAAGAGCAGCAAGGCAAGCCCCGGTTTGCATTAACCTTTTTATAAATTTTTATTGTTTTGAGCACATACTTGAATATTATTGTTTCATGCATTAGAGTCTTGTTTAGAAACCCAAATGCATAGCCCAGAAAACCATGGGTTGGGTTTAGGATGGCAAACCCCGTTAGCTACTGCAATGCTAAGATAGAGTAGGATTCGGTACAAGTCGAGTAGTTGGAACTACTCGCGAGCATAGGCTAGAGGCACTCGACTCGGGTAGTGATAGCACATGAAACACATGGCAAGAAAATGAGACCAAGCGGAGGGTAAGGGCAGCAGGACTTTGGGGCCAGTGTGCGGTAGATCTGCTTGTGTCGATTGAGGACCGAGCCGTGTGTGGGCTTGTTGAACAAGCTAGAACAGTACCGAAGACCTACCGGGTATATGGGAACCGAGAAAACGATGTAACTCGGGTAGCTGGTTATTGAGGCATTGCCCGTCGTTCAGAGTGAATGTGGCCTAGAGGGGGGGTGAATAGGCCTTTAAAGAATTCCTGCACACTTAATAAAGTTATCAGAAACTTAACTGACCGGACTAGTCCGGTTGTGTGGGCGGACTAGTCCAGTGTGCTGAATTATTTGAGTTAATTAAGTGTGTCTCACAAATTTAATCTTTTAGCAGCGGAATGAGAACAACAGTTTTTATAAATTAAATTTATTGTATGGATGCACGTGCAAACTTATAAGGAACTCAAAACGATGACTAGCAAACTAGTAATCTAATGTATCAAAATGTAAAACAAATGAGAGACAAGAGACACGAATTTTTACCGAGGTTCGATCTCACCAAGAGATCTACGTCCTCGTTGAGGAAGCTCACACAGAGCTGGGTTCCCAACCCTTTCCCTCTTCAAGTCACCACAAAGGCCGACTTGACTCCACTATTACGGATAATCACTGAGTTTGTGGGGCAACCTCACACGTTGAGGGCTCCCACTAGAATTACAGAGAAGATGATCAAATACACTAAAAAAGATTACAATGCAGAATATGAGTGTAGAGAAATCAAACCCCAAGAGCTCACAACAAAGGAACGATGATCTCCCAATCCCAAATCCAATTATTTGATTGATCTTGGCCTTTTTGCACCTTAGATGTATGGGGAGATGTGTTTTTGGGCTCTTGGGACAGGTGGCGGCGCTAGGGTTCGAGTTTTTCACAATATGTGTCGTGTGTATCTGGGAAAAGACGAAGGACCTCTTTTTATAGGGTTTCCCAAAAAGTTACCATTGTTAAACCTACTACCGGACTAGTCCGGTATATGATCGGACTTGTCCGGTCTACTTCCAGTGGGTTAACCGGACTAGTCCGGTCCACAAACCGGACTTGTCCGGTGCTATGTGAAATGTGATTTCAGAAACTTCAGCGGACTAGTCCTGTTGTTTGGATGGACTAGTCCGCAGTTCTCTAAAGAGAACAACAGAGACATGACCGGACTAGTCCGGTCCAAAACCGGACTTGTCCGGTTGAGTTCCAGTAAGCTGACCGGACTAGTCCGGTTCAAAAGGCGGACTAGTCCGGTGCACTATGTCTGCGTCTTCCAGAAAGTTAAACGGACTAGTCTGGTCCATGAACGGACTAGTCCGGTTTTCAATGGGTTTTAGTTGATTTTTAAACCCCTTACCCTTACACAAAGTCATGAGCTCTTGGGATGTGTCTCTCACACACACCCTATACATTTATATCTACTTTGCTCTTCTAAATTCCACTAAAGTCTTCCTTTTTGGGCACCACTCTATTTTTCATCTTTTGGTGCGCACCTAGCTAGTTCACTTAGTTTGTCCTGCAATCATTTTGTTAGGATCTCATATGCTTGTCATCAATTAGCCAAAACCCACAAGGGATTTCCTAGATGCACTTTCACAGAGGGTAGGTTGAGAGCTTGAGGTGTAAATCGGCTGGCGGCACTGAGATGCGCGTTCAGAGACCTCTTGCTCGGGACGATGGGACCGGTTCAATATTTGGCTGACGGACGAAAGGTGGTTGCGTACAACGTCCGTGATGGTTGTTGTAGGCAACATCGAGTACGGGCGTACATGACGGGTTGTTCGGGTAACCCTGCAGGTGTAAATTGATTATAATCGCCGTCCCTCGCGGTCAGTGAGTACCACTTGTTCACTGTACCGTGACGTAGAAAGAACAGGCTAGTTACATGTTAAAATGTTGCTGAATGAAAGATGGAATTGATTGCTAATGATTTGTTGTAGTTTAGAGCTAACTAAAGTTCTTTTCAACTTTGGGCAAAGTACATGAGAGAAATGTGTTTCTTGTTTGATTGCGGCTCTCTCATGTGCCTTAGCGTAAGGTTCTCCACAACCTGCTGCTAAAACTTGAAAGTAAGGTTCCACTGATTAGGCGAGTCCTTGCAATTGATTTTTACCTCATGTAACCCATCACCCCTCATGTAGAAGTTCCATGTTTAGGTGAGACGGGTCAGACTTGCTGAGCCTTCGTGCTCACTGCTTGTGTTTGAAGCTTTTGCTGGGTTCTATGAGGAAGGGACTCCCGAGGAGGAGACGGAACCCCGTCGAGTGGGAGTCGTGCACGCCGCAGAGTTAGTGTGCGTGTGTGCTAGCAAGGACACGTTCAAGGGCTGAACGTGGACTTGATGCGTAGTCTACGCCCGCGAGTGTAGACTAAACTTATTTTGATGTAAACATGTTCATAAACCTGTTTATGTAATAAAATTTTGCTTCCGCTTTGTACCTTTGACGTGTGTTATACGGTGCTGTGCAACGCAGCCCCCCTCAGCGTGATCCTGGCTCGACAAGACCGATGGGGTCGTGTCAGCGTTGGTATCAGAGCTCGCTTGAGGTTTAACGCACTACAAAGGTCATCTTTTTCAAAAATCCAGTGAGGAACGAGTTAGTAGCCCGTATAAGGATGTTATTAGCATATAGAAAGTGGCATATTAACTTATTTGATTATGTCGGAAAATCGTGCATCTCGGGACGTGTATGTCTTGGGGGGTGCACGTAAGCGCTGTCCACCAGTGCGCACAAGCTGAAGGGTGGAGCCGCACGGGTGGCAGGTAACCCGACCCGCTTTGATATCCTCTACGACTCTTCATGTCGTTTGGGGTATTCGAGCAACGTCTGTCCCTGGCGTGCATGGTGCAACTTGGGAGACCCCGTCACGCGGTCTGAAACGTGAACATGTAACTCAAGGCGTGTTTGGCTTGAGAACATCCTGGCGAGTGATGACGGCCGGTTGTACGAACTGTATGGATTCCGGGCTCGGTGTGCAGCCGAGTCTGATGATTGTTTGAGTTTCTGCAGGTAGCCTGACCAAGAAACGTTAAACGTGTAGCATCCGTGTGCGAGTGACGTTTAGTGCCACTGAATTAACGAAGCCGGCTAAGTCCGGCATAGGTTTTTCTTTGTGAGGACGTAGTACCGACATAATCTGATGACGCATCGACGTCACACCCCAACTAAATGAACAACTTAATTGTAAAAACTTGAAGGTTTTGATCCAAAGTAGTAAAACTTGATGTAACTCCTTCCCTTGAACAGGATATTCAAAGTTAACAAGTTTTCAACTTATAGGTTGTTAAGGACAGAGTACTCTGGTTTCAGCTGAAGTAGGGCTGAAGTTGGTCAGAGGTTAGAGATTAAGTTCTTTCGAGGTTGGGGTCATATGATATATTTCTGGAAAGCTTTGGAAGAGCTTTACAACTTTTCTGTTGAGGTCCAGAGGTGTTTCATCCCTTAACCAATCGAAAAATGTAGTAGAGTTGAAACTGTCCAGAAAACAGGGCAGAGCAAACACTCTCTGTAAACTCTCTGTAAATTAAGCATAAATTCCTGCATAAAAATAAAAAAAATAGAAAATTAGGTAGTTCTGGAAAGCTTATGAGATGGGTTACAACTTTGTAACAGAAAGTTTTGTCAGATTAGGAACAGAATTAACTGGAATTCTTGGATCAAATCAGTACCTATAGCAGGGGGGTGCTGTCCAAATGTTCCCAGAAATTCTGTTAAATTTGACATCTTATAACTTTTGAACTAGGACAGATCTCAGGCCAAGCAAATACTTTACGGAAAGCTATTGAAGTTAGCTTTAACTTTGATGTTGAGCTCGAGAATTTGTTTTGCTTTCAACATGGCCTAAATCAGGTTGAAATGGAAACTGGTCAGGGCTGTCATGGGAACAGCAGATCAGCAGTCAAATTTGTTTAAAATTTGAACTATGTTTCCATGTTTTGTGGGTTCAATGACATGTCTTATGTTATAACTCAGAGGTTTACTATTTAAATAAATATTTGACATCCTCAAATATATTTTTACAGATGACAGCAGATAAACAATTGGAGAACGGGTGGGTGGTGTCCCACTCTTCTCACCGTAGCGGCTACCCGGAAGCATTGTGGCAAATGCTCCAATATTTCGGGTACAACCAGATGCCGCAGTACTTCGCCAAGGAAGAAGGAGAAGAGGGGAACAAGACGTGGACGATCCATGTCGAAGTCCCTGCAGGACCTACGCCACCCGGTTGGGTGCCGTTCACTGTCACGGTGAGAGGTAGACAGTCGGAAGAGATGTGGCAGGTGGCAGCCCGTGACACCATGTCACGTTTCTGCCAACTACACGTGCAGGCTATGGAGGGCACTCCATACGCTCTCGTTCCGGTGGAGGGACGGGCTCAGCATGTGTGGCAAGGGAGGTACCTGGAGGCAACAGACCCGAGTTGCCAAAGGTACAACCCCGCGGAGGCAAACCTTAGCCTCCAGATGAGGGCGGGAAACGCCGTGATGGACAGCCAAGCTATTCATACGGCGCATCTCGCCACAAAGCTCAGGGAGAGCACGAGCCGTGGAGACCATTTCGAGAGTGCCCACAGCGCACTCCGCAATGTGCTCCTTCTGACGATCAAGCGACTGAATGAACAACATAATAAGTTGCATCGTCTGAAGAAGGCGAAGAGAAAAATCCGTGTCGACATCACGGCGTTGCAAGAACTGGTACAAAATCTGACCCAGAAGAACGAGGAACTTACTCAAGAGCGGGACGACGCTATTGAGGAAGGGCAAGGCCGGGAAGAAGATTACAACCAGACTATGGACGAGGTGCATGCTTTGCAGGACCTCGTACCTCCGGTATTGGGCATACCGGTGGTCTTGGGTCTTCCAGCAATGGGAGAACCCGGGATGGGAGAAGAGGTGGTAGATCCAGAGCCACCAGCAGAGGTACCGGAGGAGGACGACCCACAGGAGGTCGAGTTCTACTCCGAGTAGGGGGTTACAGTTGCCATGTAGGGCAGCCAGGGTAGTGTAGCCCAAATTTTGTAATCGGTGACATGTCGTGTAGAGAGTAGCTTATGTATAGGTAGTGACGATATGAGCACGACTTCTCGGAGACCGATAATAATGTATCTTGTATAAAGTTTATGCTTTATCAATATATGTGAATGTTGTGCAAATTATTCATGTGTCACTTCAATACCTACTGTTGCATATGGAAATTTTTAAGTAAGACATGTGCTAATTGCTGCTGTTTTGAATTTCAGAATGACGCGTACTCGTGCCAACCCGGATGTTGGGGGTACTAGTCAAGGGGGAGAGACCTCCCAACAGCCTCCCGAGGACTCCTCGGGACAGCAGCAGCAACAGCAACAGCAAACACCGCCACCGCCACTGCCAACGGTTACATTGGCCGACATCATCGCGGCAATGGCGGTTTCACATCAGCAGCATACGGAGTTGCTGCAAACTCTTATTGCCAATACGTCTCGCCCAGAGAGACATCAAGACCGTGAGGAGCGTCAACAGAGCTCCTACTCCGACTTCCTGGTGACTCATCCCCCAGTATTCTCAAGGGCGGATGAACCTCTTGACGCGGACAACTGGCTCCGCGCAAGAGACATGAAGTTCGGGCTGCTCCAGATAAGCGAGCAGCGCAAGACTCAGTTCGCGGTCAAGCAGCTCCAAGGATCCGCGAGCGCGTGGTGGGCCAACTTCTGTGCTTCACAGCCCACCGACCGAGTGATGACCTGGACGGAGTTCCGGACGGCCTTCAGGGCCTATCATATACCGCCAGGTTTGATGAAGAGGAAGACGCAGGAATTCCTACACCTGCAACAAGGGAGCAGGAACGCACTGGAATACTCCAGAGCGTTCAACGATCTCACGCTCTACGCGTCGTATCACGCAGATACTGACGAGAAGCGGCGGGACCACTTTTACCAGGGGCTTAACCCGCTCCTGAAGGACAAGTTGGCGATGTTCAATCACGGCAGCCTCAACTACATCATTGATGCTGCGATTGTTCAGGAGGACTCCGGCAAGGAGTTAGCAGCGGCGGAGCGAAAGCGAAGCACGCCGCAAAGCAGCGGACAAGGAGGCAGTCCTTCTCAGAAGTTTCGGATGGTGAATCGCCCACCATCAGGTCCACGCTGGCAGCCACCACAGCGGTCGATGCCGTTCCACCGTCGGCCGTACTCTTCACCGGCATTCAGGCCGGCACTGCCAGTACCACCTCCGCAACAATAGCAGTAGCGGGCGATGCCGCGTGCGTATGCACATCAGCAGCGCATGCCGGGCTTTCGTCCCCCGAGCACTACACCAGCAGCGGCCACATGTTACAAGTGTGGTCGTCCTGGACACTTCACGAGCAGTTGCCCGGAGAGGCAAGGCGGCGGAGTGGCACCGCAGTTTCCGGGGAGGAATCAACCCCGGAACCCTACAAATGCGCGGCGGGCAAACCCTAGGCCCGGTACCGTCCACCAGCTTGCCATAGAGGACGTGCCGGAGGGCGAGCCAATCCTTGCGGGTATGTTCCAACTCCACCAGCATCCCGCTATAGTACTGTTTGATTCAGGCGCCACGCATAATTTTATTAGCCAAGCTTTCATTACTAAACACAGCTTGCCAATACTACCCACCGATAGTCCATATTTAATTTGTTCACCGGGTGGGAAGATTTCAGCAAGCATAATGGTTTCCAAGGCGCCATTATGCTTAGCGGGTAGAGTGTACCCCACGTTTCTCATTATCTTAGAGGGACAGAAGGTCGATGTCATCCTAGGGATGTCGTGGTTAAACCGCCACGGCGCTGTTTTAGACACTGTCCTTCGAGTCGTGCACTTAAACTCAGAAGTGCACGGGTCTCACTCATTATTTCCGGACAGTCCAGAAATAAAACTTCCAAGGGTCTATCAAGCCACAACCATCAGATTGGAAGATATTCCAGTGGTCCGAGAGTTCCCTGACGTATTCCTGGATGATTTGCCGGGGATGCCACCCAATAGAGAGGTGGAGTTCAAGATCGAACTTGCACCGGGAACCATGCCAATATCCCGAAGGCCGTACAAGATGGCGCCCAAGGAGTTGGCTGAACTGAAGACTCAGCTCACGGACCTTCTGGAGAAGGGTTTTATTAGGCCGAGCTCCTCGCCATGGGGCTGTTCGGCATTATTTGTCAAGAAGAAGGATGAGACGTTGCGGCTTTGCGTGGACTATCGTCCATTAAATGCCGTGACCATCAAGAACAAGTACCCGTTGCCACGGATCGACATGTTGTTTGATCAGTTGGTCGAAGCAAAGATCTTTTCCAAGATGGACTTAAGATCCGGGTACCACCAGATTAAGATAAGGGCTGAGGACATTCCAAAGACGGCTTTCTTGAAGAGGTACGGACTTTATGAGTACCTGGTCATGTCCTTCGGCCTCACCAATGCTCCAGCTCATTTCATGTACTTAATGAACTCGGTATTCAAGCCGGAGCTGGACAAGTTTGTCGTGGTCTTCATCTACGACATCCTGGTATATTCCAAGTCGGAGGAAGATCACAAGAAGCATCTGCGTATAGTCTTGCAACGGCTGCGGGATCACAAGCTATACGCGAAATTCAGCAAATGTGAGTTCTGGATATCGCAAGTGCCTTTCCTCGAGCATATCATCTCAGTGGAGGGTATCGCTGTAGATCCGAGCAAGATCACTCAAGTGCTGAATTGGAAATCCCTGAGAACTGTTCACGTGGTACGGAGTTTTCTCGGACTCGCGGGATATTATCGGAGGTTCATTCCGAACTTCTCGAAGATTGCCAAGCCAATGACAGAGCTGCTGAAGAAGGCTACCAAATATGTTTGGAGTCCAGCATGTGAAGCAGCATTCAAGGCTTTAGTCAAGCACCTGACATCAGCACCGGTTTTGGCGCAGCCAGACACAACAAAACTGTTCGATGTGTACTGCGATGCATCCGGCATTGGGCTCGGATGTGTGCTGATGCAAGACCGAAGAGTGGTCGCGTATGGATCACGGCAGCTTAGAAACCATGAGCAAAATTATCCAACCCACGACTTGGAGCTCGCTGCCGTGGTACTTGCACTGAAGATGTGGAGACACTACCTACTCGGTAACCTCGTACATTTATATACCGACCACAAAAGCCTCAAGTACATATTCACTCAAAAGGAGCTGAACATGAGGCAACGAAGATGGTTAGAACTGATAAAGGATTACGAAATAGAGATCCATTATCATCCGGGCAAGGCAAACGTAGTGGCAGATGCGCTGAGCCGCAAGTCACACGTCAATAATCTGACCATCACACCGTTGGAAGAGAGCGGACCACCACTACATGTGATTCCACACGGAGCTCTCTACAACCTAGCTTTGATCACCACCATCCGTGAAGAGATAGCGGCAGCCCAGAAGAATGACAAGGGCATGTCACATTTGCGGAGACATGTAGACAGTGTGGAGCTGAAATGTTTCCGGAAGGACGGTGACGGCGTCCTATGGTTCAAGGACCGGATCGTCGTACCCCGTAACCCGGAATTACGGAAGAAAATTTTTGATGAGGCTCACTTATCAAAATTTTATATTCACCCCGGCAGCAACAAGATGTATCAAGAACTCAGAAGCAAGTTTTGTTGGACACGGATGAAGCGAGAGACTGCAAAGTACGTGTCCGAGTGTGATACATGTCGAAGGGTGAAGGCAGACCATATGCGGAAACCGGGACTGCTGCAACCACTGGGCATTCCTGCCTGGAAATGGGAGGATGTGAGCATGGATTTCATCGTCGGTTTACCCACCACCTTGAAGAAACATGATTCTGTGTGGGTGATCGTCGACCGGCTCACCAAAGTTGCACATTTCATCCTGGTCAACACCAACTACAACGCCAAGAAGTACACTGAACTGTACATCTCACGGATCCTATGCTTGTACGGCGTACCCGTACCATCATATCGGATCGGGGCACTTTATTTGTGTCCCATTTTTGGGAGCAGCTGCACGCTGCCTTGGGGACGAAGCTGATCCGTAGTTCAGCATACCACCCGCAGACGGATGGACAAACCGAGCGGGTGAATCAGATCTTAGAAGACATGCTACGAGCTTGCGCTATCAACCACGGCAAGAATTGGGATGATCACTTGCCGTTAGCCGAGTTCTCGTACAATAATGGGTACCAAGCCAGCATCAAGATGGCGCCCTACGAGGCGCTATACGGGCGGAAATGCCGCACACCATTGAATTGGTGTGAGTCTGGCGAAAGGGTTACCTTTGGGATTGACCTCGTCAACAACACGGAAGAAAAGATTCGACTGATTCAGGCGAACCTAAAAGCCGCTCAATCCCGTCAGAAACATTATGCGGACCGGAGGAGGCGCCCATTACAATTCGAAGTTGGAGATCACGTATACCTACGGGTGTCTCCAATGAAGGGCGTAAACAGATTTGGGATGAGAGGAAAGTTGGCACCCCGATTCATCGGTCCATTCCAGATTGCCGAAAGATGTGGATCAGTAGCATACCGGCTGAAATTACCAGAAGCACTTTCCGGTGTGCACGACGTCTTTCACATTTCCCAGCTGAGGAAGTGTCTCAAGCTATCAACTACCGTTCAGCTGGAAGATATTGAAGAACTGCATCCGGATCTCACCTATCGGGAGGAACCGGTGCAGATTATTGATGAAAAGGCCCGAACCACACGCAACCGCACGTTGTGGTTCTACAAGGTTCTATGGAGTAATCACTCCGTGGACGAAGTGACATGGGAGAGCGAAGAATTTCTTCGCACCAACTACCCCGACTTTTTCACGTCGCATATCTGGTAATTTTCCACCGTCCTCTCTCTCATTTTCACCTTATAATCTCGGGACGAGATTCTTTTAAGGGGGGAGGAAATGTAAGGGCCTCAGTTTTTGACACATATTTGAAGTGTCCATCACCACACACACACACCTCATTTGAGGAAAGATGATGAACACAAATGAAGAGCAAGTAACCAACATCAACATGTTCATTAGAAAACAAACTTACATATTGCAAAAGTGGTATTTCCCACATGTGATATAGAGAGGCTGGACATATGAAAACTCCTACACATTGCTAAGGATGTCCATTCCAAGTTTCACCCAAATTCAAAACCTTTTTGAGGTCATTTTGGGTATAGTTAGGAAGAGGGCAGTTTGAAACCGTATTCAAATTCAAACTGTTTTTATCCCCTGAATTTAAAAGTGGGAGGCATATTCTTATTAAGCACATTTTTGTGAGCTCACACACCAATTTTCACTCCATTTGGAGTTGATCTTGACATGAGCTATGTGGGACAAATTCAAACTTTATTTGAATTCAAAACTGAACTTGTGCTGAAATTCATTCAAATCAAACCCAATTTGAATTCTACTCAATTCAAATGGCTCATGGGTGAATAATTTGAATCACCATGGGTATTTTGGGGCTCACTGTTTACAACAGTGATTAGGAGTGAATTTCAGAGTTTAAAACCCTGGGTGGGACCCACATATCAGCCACTGAAGCAAAAGAAATCGACTGAGAGCTCAGCTTGGGTAACCGCGCACACTGCAGCTGCCGCCACGGCGAAGAAATGGCGAAGCCACTAGCTGCTTGCCAATCTCAGCCGCGGAACCAACTCCCTGGGTCTTTATCTACCCGCCGGAGTGGTCACCGGTGCCTTCCACCGCTGCCTCGTCGCACTTCCACCCAAAACGCCGAAACACCTCGCCGCCCGAGTGAACCTTCGGTTCCTCATCGCCAGGCCGATCCAGTGACCCTCTCGGCGATCTGAGACCAGCACCCGGTGCGCCAAGCCATCTTCGACACCTTCGCATCGGTTCCAGACCCTGCGCGGTCTTCCCCAAGCTCCACCGCGGCGATCTTTGCCCTGCCGGTTCAGCTCGAGCCGCCGCTGCGGGAACCGCCTTTCCGGCCACCACAGCCCACCGTTCACGGAGCTGTAAACAGCAAAGAGATTCGCCTTCAACCCCTCTTTCTTTTCCGTAAGCTCCGGCGACGTGACAAGCGCTGCTCAAGCCGGAATTTCATGTTTTCGCGACGGTGTGCAAAAGTGAGATTTGCACCGATCCAAGAAATTCGTAAGCCACACTGCATCATTCGTCCTCTCATGGAGAGGATCACTTCTAGTAGCCCGTGCGGGTCGATAGGAGCAGGAACCACGAAGAACCGTGGAGAGAAACCGCTGTTCTTCGAGTTTTAGTAGAAATCCCGATTTCCGGCCTAGGTCGCACGGTGACAGCCCAACCAGCCCTTCCTGAGCTCCGTGGAGCTCACGTCGACCTTTCCTATGGTCCACTGATGCTCGACGACCCTTAGCTCGATCGGGTTAGGTGCTAGGCAGGACGGGCAACACAGCCAAAGTTCTCCCGAGTCTGCGGCTCGTCGCCGACCATGTGGCGGCCATTTTCATGGCGAGCTGGCCCGAGAATCCTGTTCCCCGAGAGAAAATAGGCAGAGGCGGCCAAAATCGTGAAGTTTGGAGCTGTACAGAAGCCGGCGGCGAGCTCTCCGGAGAGGCTCCTCGGCAGCAGAACGCGGGCAGCGGGAGGTTGACGAAGGGGTGGACCCCAGCTGTCAGCGGGAGATATTTTAAATCGAGATTGGGCTGCGGCCGGGATCAGCTGTGCTGGCGGGCAAATACCCTGTGAGCCCTGGTGTGCCGGATACCTCCGCGCTCGACACGTGTCCCCGCGGGCCCCCGCGAGATTTAAACTTTTCCCCGATTTTCAGATTTCCTTCAAACTTCAAATCCTCATAACTTTGGCTAGAAAGCTCCAAATCGAGTGAACCAAATTTTGATCAGTGAGCTCATTTGATCCACCTAATGGCGTGATTAGTGAAACTGTTCCAGAGAAAATAGAAAATGTTCAGAAACATTTTCAGAATTTTCTCTGATATTGTTTAGCTCATATCTTTAGCTAGAAACATTCAAATTAAGTGAGACCAACTCCATTAGAACCCTCTGAAAATCTAGTTTTCAGAAAGTCATAGTTTGTTTCATGAAAATCCTTAGAACACCCTAAAAGCCTTCAAATTAAGGTCAAGTACATAATTAATTGTGGAGGGCTCAAATGAGCTTGACTGCAACTAAAACTAGACCAAGTTTCTATTTAGGTTGTAAGCAAGCCACAGTAAAAGTTTCACAGTCATTACGTTTGTCTAGTAAGAATTATAGACTTCACAAATTAAAAGTTAATACAACTGCATTTAAATTAATACATGTATTGCTTCTACCATGTAGTCGCTAAGGTCGAGGAGGAACCCGAAGTCCTAGACTTCTTTACTCCGGATGAACAGCTAGCCTACGGCCAAGAGCAGCAAGGCAAGCTCCGGTTTACATTAACCTTTTTACAAATTTTTATTGTTTTGAGCACATACTCGAATATTATTGTTTCTTGCATTAGAGTCTTGTTTGGAAACCCAACTGCATAGCCAAGAAAACCATGGGTTGGGTTTAGGATGGCAAACCCCGTTAGCTACTGCAATGCTAAGATAGAGTAGGATTCGGTACAAGTCAAGTAGTTGGAACTACTCGCAAGCATAGGCTAGAGGCACTCGAATCGGGTAGTGATAGCACATGAAACACATGGCAAGAAAATGAGACCAAGCGGAGGGTAAGGGCAGCAGGACTTTGGGGCCTGTGTGCGGTAGCTCTTCTTGTGTTGATTGAGGACCGAGCCGTGTGTGGGCCTGTTGAACAAGCTAGAATAGTACCGAAGACCTACCAGCTATATGGGAACCGGGAAACCTATGTAACTCGGTTAGCTGGGTATTGAGGCACTGCCCGTCGTTCAGAGGGTAGGTTGAGAGCTTGAGGTGTAAATCGGCTGGCGGCACTGAGATGCGCGTGTAGAGACCTCTTGCTCGGGACGATGGGACCGGTCCAATATTTGGCTGACGGGCGAAAGGTGGTTGCGTACGGCGTCCGTGATGGTTGTTGTAGGCAACATCGAGTACGGGCGTACGTGACGGGTTGTTTGGGTAACCCTGCAGGTGTAAATCGATTATAATCGTCGTCCCTCGTGGTCAGTGAGTACCACATGTTCACTGTACTGTGACGTAGAAAGAACAGGCTAGTTACATGTTAAAATGTTGCTGGATGAAAGATGGACTTGATTGCTAATGATTTGTTGTAGTTTAGAGCTAACTAAAGTTCTTTTCAACTTTGGGCAAAGTACATGAGAGAAATGCGTTTCTTGTTTGATTGTGGCTCTCTCATGTGCCTTAGCGTAAGGTTCTCCACAACCTGCTGCTAAAACTTGAAAGTAAGGTTCCACTGATTAGGCGAGTCCTTGTAATTGATTTTTACCTCATGTAACCCATCACCCCTCATGTAGAAGTTCCATGTTTAGGTGAGACGGGTCAGACTTGCTGAGCCTTCGTGCTCACTGCTTGTGTTTGAAGCTTTTGCAGGGTTCTATGAGGAAGGGACTCCCGAGGAGGAGATGGAACCCCAGGAGGGGAACCCCGTCGAGTGGGAGTCGTGCACGCCGCAGAGTTAGTGTGCGTGTGTGCTAGCAAGGACACGTTCAAGGGCTGAACGTGGACTTGATGCGTAGTCTACGCCCGCAAGTGTAGACTAAACTTATTTTGATGTAAACATGTTCATAAACCTGTTTATGTAATAAAATTTTGCTTCCGCTTTGTACCTTTGACGTGTGTTATACGGTGCTGTGCAACGCAGCCCCCCTCAGCGTGATCCTGGCTCCACAAGACCGATGGGGTTGTGTCAGTTGCCCTCACCAGAGCGTGACAACGGCTGGAACAGTGCTCCCGCCCGTAACAGCGGCCGGGAGCTACCGGTGATGTCGAACTTGGCATCCCCTGCACCTTTTTCGATGCGGTTTGCTCGGGGAGCTCCGTTGACACCTGCTGGTCAAGGACATGGGCACCGATCCCTGTGAAAATGGCTGCAACTACGACCTCACCGGCGACCTAGGCCGGATATCGGCTGTGCTCAGAAAACTTCAAAGAACCGTAACCCTAGCCCATGGTTCTTGCTGGTTTTTGATCCTGGGTGGTCGTGGTAGGGTGCAGATCGTGTGTTTAGCTCGGGATGCCCGGTGATAAGCCAACCCCCGCGAATTTTGGGATTTGGTGGTGGCTCGGTCTTAGGACCACCGAAACTTCCCCGGCGAAATCCGCCGCCGACAGCCCACGAAATGAAGAACGGTTGGAACCAGAAGGATCAGTACCTCAAGGCGGTTCTTTCTTGTGTTGCTCGTCGGGCACGAGAGTGCCTAGGATGCTCAGACGGCGGCAACCAGAGAGCGACGATGAAAAAGTTTGCGCGCGGAGGCGATTGTGGATGGGGGAACGCTGGGGCAGCCGGGCACCGTGAAAACAGCCGAGTGAGCGTCGCGCTGGCGTGTTGACTCCGCTCTTTCACCGTGAGGTGGCCGCGTTGGGACGGGGTCGACCCCGTGTGCTGTCACCCGTAGGGGTGTTCGACCGCGTGCCTGAGTCGGTTTGATCCTTGGGTGGCTGACCAGTGGGCCCTCTTCCCCCCTCTAATTCTTTCTCCCCCTTCTGCTGTAAATATCCCCAGCTACTAAACATTGAATGAGAGACATAGCCCCCAAGTCTTGGATTTGAATTTGAATCCACAAATTTAAACTTTGTTTGGCTAAATTTGCTTCATGTTTGAACTGAAATTCAAATTCATTTTTGAATTCTTGCAAATTTAGCTCCCTACAAGATGAACTCCAATGGGGGTGAAAATTGGTGGGCTAACTCAGAAAAATGTGCTGAGTTTGAATATGAAGCTAACTTTTGAATTTGAGTGATGAAAGTTGCTGCAATTTGAATTTACATTCAAATTGGCCTCTTTTTCAAATACCTCCAAAAGTGCCTCAAAAAGTGTTGGATTTACATGAAACTTGGACTGAACCTTCCCAAGACTTTTTAAGTTCTAGGGGTGAGCTCAACCTGTCATGTTCATGTGTAATAATCCTACTTTGTGAAAGTGAGGGCTTTCCCCTCTAATCACTCTTTTGATGGAGGTTACTTGCTCTTCACAATATTTCCTAAGATATCTACAACAAAAACTGTGGTGTTGTGAGGTGAAGAAAAGTTTTTGCAGGTCCCTTTTCTTGGGCTTTTACATACCTCCCCCCTTAAAAGAATCTCGTCCCGAGATTACAAAAGAAGAGACAGCGATGTAACAGGGACTTACCCGTGTTGAGACGCCATGAACTCCAGGTAATTTGAGCGAAGGAATTCCTCGCTCTCCCACGTCGCTTCTTCGGCGGTGTGGTTGCTCCAGAGTATTTTGTAGAACCACAATGTTCTGCTATGCATGGTTCGGGCTTTCTCATCAATAATCGCCACCGGATACTCATCATATGTTAAATCCGGTTTCAGCTCGCCGATGCCTTCGGTAGGGACAGCAGCTGTATGCTTTCAACATTTTCGCAGTTGTGAAACATGGAAAACATCATGGACACCAGGAAGGGATGCCGGTAGCTCCAGTCTATACGCTGCTGGTCCACACTTCTCGGTGATAACATATGGTCCAATGAAACGGGGAGCGAGCTTCCCCTTCACACCGAATCGGTGCACGCCTTTCATCAGAGACACGCGGAGGTACACGTGTTCACCAACATCAAAGTGCAACGGCCTACACCTCTTATCAGCGTAGCTCTTCTGCCGGGATTGAGCGGCCTTCAAATTAGCTTGGATCTCCGAACGCACTCTTCGGCGTCGTTCACCACATAAACCCCGAATGTGACCCTTTCACCGGACTCGCACCAGTTTAATGGGGTGCGGCATTTACGACTGTAGAGAGCTTTGTAGGGTGCCATATTGATACTCGCCTGATAGCTATTGTTGTACGAGAATTCCGCCAATGGTAGGTGATCATCCCAGTTCCTACCATGGTGGATGGCACAGACTCTCAACATGTCCTCCAGAACCTGATTCACCCTCTCTGTCTGGCCATCTGTTTGAGGGTGGTAGGCGGAGCTCCTAATCAGCTTGGTACCCAATGCAGCGTGCAGCTGCTCCCAAAAGCGAGATACAAATAATGCACCTTGATCCGAGACGATGGTCTTGGGTACCCCGTATAAACACAGAATTTTTGCTATGTGCAGCTCCGCATATTTGCCGGCATTGTAACGTGTATTCACAAGGATGATGTGAGCAGTCTTGGTTAACCGATCGACGATTACCCATATGGAATCATTCTTGTTGGATGTTAGGGGTAATCCCACAATAAAATCCATGCTCACATCTTCCCATTTCCATGCCGGGATCTTCAGGGGTTGCAGCAGCCCTGATTTCCTCATATGATCCGCCTTCACTCGTCTACACGTATCGCACTCGGATACGTACTTCGCTACCTCCCACTTCATCCGTGTCCACCAAAATTTCTTTTTTCAACTCCTGGTACATTTTGTTGCTGCCCTGATGAACGGAGTATTTAGACAAGTGAGCTTCATCGAGGATCTTTCTCCTCAGTTTCATATCCCGGGGTACGACTATTCGGTCATTGAACCATAGCGTCCCCTCATCATCCTTCCAGAAACATTTGATCTCCCCATTGTCTATCCGTCTCCAGAGATGTGCCATACCTTTATCAATTTTCAGAGCTGCAGTGATGTCCTCCCTAATAGTAGGGACGAGGGCAAGGTTGTACAGCGATCCATACGGAACCAAGTATAAACTCGGCTCTTCCTCCTCCACTGGTGTAATGGTGAGGGAATGGACATGTGACTTTCGACTCAGTGCGTCAGCAACCACATTCGCCTTGCCGGGGTGGTAATGGATCTCAATCTCATAATCTTTGATCAGTTCTAACCACCTCCTTTGCCTCATGTTCAGCTCCTTCTGGGTGAAAATGTATTTCAAGCTCTTGTGGTCGGTGTAGAGGTGTAGCAGATTCCCCAGGAGATAGTGCCTCCACATTTTTAGCGCCAACACCACGAAAGCAAGCTCAAGATCATGAGTCGGATAATGATGCTCATGGTTCCGAAGTTGGCGTGAGCCATATGCGACCACACGTCCTTCCTGCATCAACACGCAGCCGAGCCCAATACCGGACGCGTCACAATACACGTCGAAGGGCTTTGTTGTATCCGGCTGAGCTAAGACCGGGGCTGTGGTGAGATGCTTCACTAATGCATGGAACGCTTCTTCACACGCCGTGTTCCAAACATATTTTGTTCCCTTCTTCAGCAATTCTGTCATCGGCTTAGCGAGCTTGGAGAAGCTTGGAATGAATCTCCGATAGTATCCCTCTAACCCGACGAAGCTTCTGACTTCATGGACTGAAGTGGGAGCTTTCCATTTCAGCACTTGCTCTATCTTGCTTGGGTCAACCGCAATGCCTTCTGCGGAGATGACATATCCCAAGAATGGCACTTGGCTGATCCAAAACTCGCATTTGCTGAACTTGGCGTAAAGCTTGTGGTCTCGCAATCGTTGAAGAACGATCCGCAAGTGTTCGGCTTCTGTCTTGGAGTAAACCAAGATATCATCGATGAACACTACCACGAACTTGTCCAGCTCCATCATGAACACTGAGTTAATGAGATACATGAAATGGGCTGGAGCATCTGTGAAACCAAAGGACATGACGAGATATTCATATAATCCGTATCTCGTCGAGAAGGCCGTCTTCGGGATATCCTCCGCCCGGATCTTGATCTGGTGATATCCAGAGCGAAGGTCCATCTTTGAGAACACACTTGCCCCCACAAGTTGATCAAACAAAATGTTAATACGGGGCAGTGGGTACTTATTCTTGATGGTGACAGTGTTGAGCGGCCGGTAATCCACACACAGCCTCAAGGTTTCATCCTTCTTTTTTACAAACAGCGCCGAGCATCACCAAGGCGAGGAATTCGGCCTAATGAAACCCTTGCTCAACAGATCATTGAGCTGTTCCTTCAGTTCAGCCAACTCATTTGGAGGCATTTTGTATGGTCTCCGTGATATGGGCGTAGTCCCGGGTGCAAGTTCAATCTTGAACTCGACATCTCGCTCCGGTGGCATGCCCGGAAGATCATCCGGGAACAAGTCAGGGTACTCCCGGACTACGGGGATGTCCTCTAACTTGAGAGCTTCAGTATTGTTGATCACTGAAACTTCCCGGACTGGATTATCTAATAAGAGGGACTGCGGACGGTATAATGGGGAGTTGAGGTGAACCGTCCGTGATAGAGTTTCCAGGACAGCGCCATTGTAAGGGCCTCAGTTTTTGACACTCATTTGCAGTGTTCATCACCACACCACACACCTCATTTGAGGAAAAATGATGAACACAAATAAAGAGCAAGTAACAATTATCAACATGCTCATTAGGGAACAAACTCACACATTGCAAAAGTGGTACTTCCCACATGTGATATAGATGGGCTGGACATATGAAAACTCCTACACTTTGCTAAGGATGTCCATGCCAAGTTTCACCCAAATTCAAAACATTTTTGAGGTCATCTTGGGTGTAGATAGGAAAGGGGCAGTTTGAAAACATATTCAAATTCAAACTGTTTTCACCCACTGAATTTAAAAGTGGAAGGCATATTCTTGCTCAGCACATTTTTGTGAGCTCACACACCAATTTTCACTCCATTTGGAGTTGATCTTGACATGAGCTAAGGGGGAGAAATTCAAACTTTATTTGAATTTCAAACTGCACTTGTGCTGAAATTCATTCAAACCAAACCTCATTTGAACTTTGATCAATTCAAATGGCTCTTGGGTGAATAATTTGAGTTGCCAAGGGTAGAATAGGGTTCACTGTTTACCACAGCTGTTAGGAATAAATTTCAGAGGTTAAAAGAGGAGTGGGACCCACATGTCAGCCTCAGCCTCAAAGCAAACCGACTGAACCACAGTTCAGTCGGTTCCCGGCTGTTGTGCGCGCGCGCCACCGAAGGGGGCAGCCGGCGCCAGCTCCTGCTGCGTGCCCCAAGCCGGAGACCGGCCGACCGGCCTATTTATTCCCTCCCCGGCGTGCTTCAGTCGCCATTCCCCGAGCTGCCGACGTGCACGATCCATTTCTCCACTGCCATCACCGGCGCTCGAGTTCCTGCTGGATCGAGCTGATCGCAGCTTCCTCTTTCCACTCCAGGGTCCCAGCCAGGTACTAGCGACCATCCTCCATCCTTTCCATTGATAGAAATCGATTGAAACCGAGTGATATCGGCTGTGCCGAAAGATCAAACTCGGAACTGGAAACCGCCGCACCTCGGGCTCTCGTGGACAGCCCAACCTGGGCGTTGTCACGCCCGAGCCAAGGCACCCTTGGACGCGCAAGTGATCGGTGCTGCTCATCCCCGAGCCACAGCTCGAGTGGTTGCTCACCGGCGGCGAATTTCCACTTTTCCCCTTTCTGTGTGCAGAACGACCTTCGGGTACGATTCTGTTTAATTCGTGCTCTAGAAAGGATTAGAGGGCCTCAGGCCACTCCCACACGAACTAGACACGGTGACGCACAAGTTGCCTTCACAACTCTGGGCCGGAGAACTTCTGTGCCCGGCGTAATTCAAGGTCTACTAATGGCGGAACGCACGGGGGGTATCGGGCGCACGGTGAGGACCTATTTCGGGCCTTCCCCGAACTGCCCCGAGTTCATGTCGACCTTCTCTGAGGTCCACTGATGCTCCCCGACCGATTTCCCAAGTAGCTGAGGCACTAGGAGCATCAGCCGACATGGCCGAAGTCGTTCCGATATGGCGGCTCGTCGCCGACCATGCTCCGGCCGTTGTCATGAGCAGCTGACCCTCGGATCATGTTCCCCAAGTAAAAGTAGGCAGGGGCGGCCAGAATCAAGAAGTTTGGAGCTGTACAGCAGCCAGCGGCGAGCTCTCCGGCGAGGTCCCTCGGCGGCGGAGCGCGGGTGTCGCGAGGTTGAAGAAGGGGGTGGACCCCAGCTGTCAGCGGCCGATATTTTGAATCGGGATCCGGCTGCGGCCGGGATCGGGTGTGCTGGCGCGCAAAAGCCTTGTGGGCCGCGGTGTGCTGTCGCTTCAGCGTGCGACGCGTGTCCCCTGGGCCCACGCGCGAGTTTAAACTTTTCCCCGATTTTCAGATTTCCTTCAAACTTCAAATCCTTATAACTTTGGCTAGAAAGCTCCAAATTGAGTGAACCAAATTTTGCTGGATTCAGCTCTCTGAGTACTTTCCAGAAAATCAAGTTTCACTTCATGAAATTCCTTAATTCTCCAGAATTAATTCCTTAAAGTTTAAACTGTTAGGAATTTTAACTGGAGAATCACTTGGAGGAAAATCCTGAAATTTTGCTGAGATGTTCACCAAAATATCCTTGAACTACCATAAAAATTTCAGATCCATTTGAGCTCATTTAGTCCACCTAATTGTGTGATTAGTAAAACTGTTCCAGAGAAAATAGAAAATGTTCAGAAACATTTTCAGAATTTTCTCTGAAACTGTTTAGCTCATATCTTTAGTTAGGGACTTCCAAATTAAGTGAGACCAACTCCATTAGAACCCTCTGAAAATCTAGTTTTCAGAAAGTCATAGTTTGTTTCATGAAAATACTTAGAACACCCTAAAAGCCTTTAATTAAGGTCAAGGACATAATTATTTGTGGAGGGCTCAAATGAGCTTTGCTGCAACTAAAACTTGACCAAGTCTCTGTTTAGGTTGTAACCAAGCCACAGTAAAAGTTTCACAGTCATTAGGTCTGTCTAGCAAAGGTTATAGACTTCACAACTTCAAAGTTAATACAAAGGCATTTAATTAATACATACATTGTTCTTATCATGTAGTCGCTAAGGTCGAGGAGGAACCCGAAGTCCTAGACTTCGTTACTCCGGAGGAACAGCTAGCCTACGACCAAGAGCAGCAAGGCAAGCCCCGGTTTGCATTAACCATTTTATAAATTTTTATTGTTTTGAGCACATACTTGTTTTCTTTATGTTGTGCATCAGAGTCTTGTTTGGAAACCCCACTGCATAGCCAAGAAAACCATGGGTTGGGGTTTAGGATTGCAAACCCCGTTAGCCACTGCATTGCTAGGATAGAGTAGGATTCGGTACAAGTCGAGTAGTTGGAACTACTCGCGAGAATAGGCTAGAGGCACATTGCTCGGGTAGAGATAGCACATGAAACACATGGCAAGAAAATGAGACCGAGCGGAGAGTAAGGGCAGCAGGACTTTGGGGCCTGTGTGCTGTAGCTCCGCTTGTGTCGATTGAGGACCGAGCCGTGTGCGGGCCTGTTGAACAAGCTAGAACAGTACCGAAGACCTACCGGCTATATGGGAACCGGGAAACTGATGTAACTCGGGTAGCTGGGTGTTGAGGCATTGCCCGTCGTTCAGAGGGTAGGTTGAGAGCTCGAGGTGTAAATCAGCTGGCGGCACAGAGATGCGCGTGCAGGGACCTCTTGCTCGGGACGATGGGACCGGTTCAATATTTGGCTAACGGGTGAAAGGTAGTCGCGTACGGCGTCCGTGATGGTTGTTGTAGGCAACATCGAGTACGGGCGTACGTGACGGGTTGTTCGGGTAACCCTGCAGGTGTAAATCGATTATAATCGCCGTCCCTCGCGGTCAGTGAGTACCACTTGTTCACTGTACCGTGACGTAGAAAGAACAGGCTAGTTACATGTTAAAATGTTGCTGATTGAAAGCTGGACATTGATTGTTAATGATATGTTGTAGCTTAGTGCTAACTAAAGTTCTTTTCAACTTTGGGCAAAGTACATGAGAGAAATGCGTTTCTTGTTTGATTGCGGCTCTCTCATGTGCCTTCGCGTAAGGTTCTCCACAACCTGCTGCTAAAACTTGAAAGTAAGGTTCTACTAATTAGGCGAGTCCTTGCAAATGATTTTACCTCATGTAACCTATTACCCTCATGTAGAAGTTCCATGTTTAGGTGAGACGGGTCAGACTTGCTGAGCCTTCGTGCTCACTGCTTGTGTTTGAAGCTTTTGCAGGGTTCTATGAGGAAGGGACTCCCGAAGAGGAGACGGAACCCCAGGAGGGGAACCCCGTCGAGTGGGAGTCGTGCACGCCGCAGAGTTAGTGTGCGTGTGTGCTAGCAAGGACACGTTCGAGGGCTGAACGTGCACTTGATGCTTAGTCTACGCCCGCGAGTGTGGACTAAACTTATTTTGATGTAAACATGTTAATAAACTTGTTTATGTAATAAAGCTTCCGCTTCCGCTTTGTACCTTTGACGTGTGTTATACGGTGCTGTGCAACGCAGTACCCCTCAGCGTGATCCTGGCTCGACAGGACCAGTGGGGTCATGTCAGCGTGGTATCAGAGCTCGCTTGAGGTTTAACACAGTACAAAGGTCTTCTTTTTCAAAAATCCAGTGAGGAACGAGTTAGTAGCCCGTATAAGGATGTTATTAGCATATAGAAAGTGGCATATTAACCTATTTGTTATGTCGGAAAATCGTGCATCTCGGGACGTTCATGTCTTGGGGGGTGCACGTAAGCGCTGTCCACCAGTGCGCACAAGCTGAAGGGTGGAGCCCCACGGGTGGCAGGTAACCCGACCCGCTTTGATATCCTCTACGACTCTTCATGTCGTTTGGGGTATTCGAGCAACGTCTGTCCCTGGCGTGCGTGGTGCAACATGGGAGACCCCGTCACGTGGTCTGAAACGTGAACACGTAACTCAAGGCGTGTTTGGCTTGAGAACATCCGGGCGAGTGATGACGGCCGGGTGTACAAACTGTATGGATTCCGGGCTCGGTGTGCAGCCGAGTCTGATGATTGGTTGAATTTCTGCAGGTAGCCTTACCACGAAACGGTAGACGTGTAGCATCCGTGTGCGAGTGACGAGTAGTGCCACTGAACTAACGAAGCCGGCTAAATCCGGTATAGGTTTTTCCTTTGTGAGGACGTAGTACCGACATGATCTGGTGACGCCTCGACGTCACACCCAACTAAATGAACAACTTCATTTAAAAACTTGAAGGTTTTGATCCAAAGTAGTAAAACTTGATGTAACTCCTTCCCTTGAACAGGATATTCAAAGTTAATAAGTTTTCAACTTATAGGATGTTAAGGACAGAGCACTCTGTTTTCAGCTAAATCAAGGCTGAAGTTAATCAGAGGTTAGAGGTTGAGTTCTTTCGAGGTTGGGATCGTATGATACATTTCTGGAAAGCTTTGGAGGAGCTTTACAACTTTTCTGTTGAGTTCCAGAGGTGTTTCATCCCTTAACCACTCGAAAAATGCAGTAGAGTTGAAACTGTCCAGAAAACAGGACGGAGCAAAGACTCTCTGTAGACTCTCTGTAAATTAAGCATAACTTCCTGCATAAAAATCCAAAAATAGAAAATGAGGTAGTTCTGGAAAGCTTATGAGATGGGTTACAACTTTGTAACAGAAAGTTTTGTCAGATTAGGAACAGAATTAACTGGAATTCTTGGATCAAATCAGTACCTAAGGCAGGGAGGTGCTGTCCAATTGTTTCCAGAAATTCTGTTAACTTTGACATCTCATAACTTTTGAACCAGAGCAGATCTTAGGCCAACCAAATACTTTCTGGAAAGCTATTGAAGTTAACTTTAACTTTGATGTTGAGCTCCAGGACTGGTTTTGCTTTTAACCTGGCCTAAATCAGATTGTTATGGAAACTGGTCAGGGCTGTCATGGGAACAGCAGATCAGCAGTCAAATTTGTTTAAAAATTTGAACTATGTTTCCAAGTGTTAAGGGTTCAATGACATATCTTATGTTATAACTCAATGGTTTACTGTTTAAATAAATATTTGACATTTCTCAAATATATTTTTACAGATGGCAGCAGATAAACGGTTGGAGAACGGGTGGGTAGTTTCCCACTGCTCTGACCGTAGCGGCTACCCGGGAGCATTGTGGCTAATGCTCCAATATTTCGGGTACAACCAGATGCCGCAATACTTCGCCAAGGAAGAAGGCGAAGAGGGGAACAAGACGTGGACGATCCATGTCGAGGTTCCTGCAGGGCCTACGCCACCCGGTTGGGTGCCATTCACCGTCACGGTGAGAGGAAGACAACCGGAAGGGATGTGGCAAGTGGCAGCCCGTGACACTATGTCACGTTTCTGCCAACTACACGTACAGGCTATGGAGGGAACTCCATACGCACTCGTTCCGGTGGAGGGACGAGCTCAGCATGTGTGGGAAGAGAGGTACCTGGAGGCAACAGACCCGAATTGCCCAAGGTACAACCCCGCGGAGGCCAACCTCAGCCTCCAAATGAGGGCGGGAAACGCTGTGATGGACAGCCAAGCTGTTCATACGGAGCATCTCGCCACCAAGCTCAAGGAGAGCACAAGCCGTGGAGATCATTTTGAGAGTGCTCACAGTGCACTCCGTAATGTGCTCCTTCCGACGATCAAGCGACTGAATGAACAACACAATCAGTTGCGTCGTCTGAAGAAGGCAAAGAAGAAGAGCCGTGTTGACATTGCGGCGTTGCAAGAGCTGGTGCAGACCCTAACCCAGCAGAATGAGGACCTTGCTCAAGAGCGGGACGACGCTATTGAGGAAGGACAAGGCTGGGAAGAGGACTACAACCAGGCTATGGACGAGGTGCATGCATTGCAGGACCTCGTGCCCCCGGTATTGGGCATACCGGTAGTCTTGGGTCTTCCAGCCATGGGAGAACCTGGAATGGGAGAAGAGGTGGTAGACCCCGAGCCACCAGCAGAGGTACCGGAGGAGGACGACCCACAGGAGGTCGAGTTCTACTCCGAGTAGGGGGTTACGGTTGCCAAGTAGGGCAGCTAGGGTAGCGTAACCCAACTTTTGTAATCGGTGACATGTCGTGTAGACAGTAGCGTATGTATAGGTAGTGACGACATGAGCACGACTTCTCGGAGATCCGAGAATAATGTATCTTGTATAAAGTTTATGCTTTATCAATATATGTGAATGTTGTGCAAGTTAATCATGCGTCGCTTCAATACTTACTCCTGTTTATGGAATTTTGAGTAAGACATGTGCTAATTGCTGCTGTGTTGAATTTCAGAATGACGCGTACTCGTGCCAACCCCGATGTTGGAGGTACTAGCCAAGGGGGAGAGACCTCCCAACCACCTCCCGAGGACTCCTCGGGACAGCAGCAGCAACAACAACAGCAAACACCGCCACCGCCACTGCCAACGGTTACATTGGCCGACATTGTCGCGGCAATGGCGGGTTCACATCAGCAGCATACAGAGCTGCTGCAAACATTAATTGCGAATACGTCTCGCCCGGAGAGACGTCAAGATCGCGAGGAGCGCCAACAGAGCTCCTACTCCGACTTCCTGGCGACTCATCCCCCTGTATTCTCAAGGGCGGATGAACCACTTGACGCGGACAACTGGCTCCGCGCCGTAGAGATGAAGTTCGGGCTGCTCCAAATCAGCGAGCAGCGCAAGACTCAGTTCGCGGTCCAGCAGCTCCAAGGATCCGCGAGCGCGTGGTGGGCCAACTTTTGTGCTTCACAACCCACCGACCGAGTGATGACCTGGGCGGAGTTTCGGACGGCCTTCCGGGCCTATCATATACCGCCCGGTTTGATGAAGAGGAAGACGCAGGAGTTCCTACACCTGCAACAAGGGAGCCGGAACGCGCTGGAGTACTCCAGGGCGTTCAACGATCTCGCACTCTACGCGTCGTATCACGCAGATACGGACGAGAAGCGGCGGGACCACTTTTACCAGGGGCTTAACCCGCTCCTGAAGGACAAGCTGGCGATGTTCAATCGCGGCAGCCTCAACGACATAATTGATGCTGCGATTGTTCAGGAAGACTCCGGCAAGGAGTTGGCGGCGGCAGAGCGAAAGCGAAGCGCGCCGCAGAGCAGCGGAGAAGGAGGCGGTCCTTCTCAGAAGTTTCGGATGGTGAATCGCCCACCATCAGGTCCGCGCTGGCAGCCACCACAGCGGTCGATGCCGTTCCGCGGTCGGCCGTATTCTTCACCGGCATTCCGGCCGGCACTGCCAGCACCACCGCAACAACAGCAGCAGCAGCGGGCGATGCCGCGTGCGTTTGCACCTCCGCAACGCATGCCGGGCTTTCGTCCACCAAGTACTCCACCAGCAGCGGCCACATGTTACAAGTGTGGTCGTCCAGGACACTTCGCGAGCAGTTGCCCGGAGAGGCAAGGCGGCGGAGTGGTACCACAGTTTCCGGGGAGGAATCAACCCCGGAACCCTACTAATGCGCGGCGGGCAAACCCTAGGCCCGGTACTGTCCACCAGCTTGCCATTGAGGACGTGCCGGAGGGCGAGCCAATCCTTGCGGGTATGTTCCAACTCCACCAGCATCCCGCTATAGTACTATTTGATTCAGGCGCCACGCATAATTTTATTAGCCAAGCTTTCATTGCTAAACACAGCTTGCCAATACTACCCACCGATAGTCCATATTTAATTTGTTCACCGGGTGGGAAGATTTCAGCAAGCGTAATGGTCTCCAAAGCACCATTATGCTTAGCGGGTAGAGTGTACCCCACGTCTCTCATTATCTTAGAGGGACAGAAGGTCGATGTCATCCTAGGGATGTCGTGGTTAAACCGCCACGGCGCTGTTTTAGACACCGTCCTCCGAGTCGTGCACTTAAACTCAGGAGTGCACGGTTCTCACTCATTATTTCTGGACAGTCCAGAAATAAAACTTCCAAGTGTCTATCAAGCCACAACCATCAGATTGGAAGACATTCCAGTGGTCCGAGAATTCCCTGATGTATTCCCGGATGATTTGCCGGGGAT
This sequence comes from Neostapfia colusana, assembly GCA_030760725.1. Classification (NCBI taxonomy): domain Eukaryota; kingdom Viridiplantae; phylum Streptophyta; class Magnoliopsida; order Poales; family Poaceae; genus Neostapfia; species Neostapfia colusana. The sequence continues at coordinate 44,913,285 of JASWHV010000002.1, read as the reverse complement.
GCCACCCGATAGAGAGGTGGAGTTCAAGATTGAACTTGCACCGGGAACCATGCCAATATCCCGAAGGCCGTACAAGATGGCGCCCAAGGAGTTGGCTGAACTGAAGACTCAGCTCACGGACCTTCTGGAGAAGGGTTTTATTAGGCCGAGCTCCTCGCCATGGGGCTGTTCGGCATTATTTGTCAAAAAGAAGGATGAAACGTTGCGGCTTTGCGTGGACTACCGTCCATTAAATGCCGTAACCATCAAGAACAAGTACCCGTTGCCACGGATCGACATGTTGTTTGATCAGTTGGTCGAAGCAAAGGTCTTTTCCAAGATGGATTTAAGATCCGGGTACCATCAGATTAAGATCAGGGCTGAGGACATTCCAAAGACAGCTTTTTCGACAAGGTACGGACTTTATGAGTACCTGGTCATGTCCTTTGGCCTCACCAATGCTCCAGCTCACTTCATGTATTTAATGAACTCGGTGTTCATGCCGGAGCTGGACAAGTTTGTCGTGGTCTTCATCGACGACATCCTGGTATACTCCAAGTCGGAGGAAGATCACAAGAAACATCTGCGTATAGTCTTGCAACGGCTGCGGGATCACAAGTTATACGCAAAGTTCAGCAAATGCGAGTTTTGGATATCGCAAGTGCCTTTCCTCGGGCATATCATCTCAGCGGAGGGTATCGCTGTGGACCCGAGCAAAATCACGCAAGTGCTGAATTGGAAATCCCCGAGAACTGTTCATGAGGTACGGAGTTTCCTCGGACTCGCGGGATATTATCGGAGGTTCATTCCGAACTTCTCGAAGATTGCCAAGCCAATGACAGAGCTGCTGAAGAAGGCTACCAAATATGTTTGGAGTCCAGCATGTGAAGCAGCATTCAAGGCTTTAGTCAAGCACCTGACATCAGCACCGGTTTTGGCGCAGCCAGACACAACAAAACCGTTCGATGTGTACTGCGATGCATCCGGCATTGGGCTCGGATGTGTGTTGATGCAAGACCGAAGGATGGTCGCGTATGGGTCACGGCAGCTTAGGAATCATGAGCAAAATTATCCAACTCACGACTTGGAGCTCGCTGCCGTGGTACTTGCACTGAAAATGTGGAGGCACTACCTACTCGGTAACCTCGTACATTTATATACCGACCACAAAAGCCTCAAGTACATATTCACTCAGAAGGAGCTGAACATGAGGCAACGAAGATGGTTAGAACTGATAAAGGATTACGAGATAGAGATCCATTATCATCCGGGCAAGGCAAACGTTGTGGCAGACGCGCTAAGCCGCAAGTCACACGTCAATAATCTGACCATCACACCGTTGGAAGAGAGCGAACCACCACTACATGTGATTCCACATGGAGCTCTCTACAACCTAGCTTTGATCCCCACCATCCGTGAAGAGATAGCGGCAGCCCAGAAGAATGACAAGGGCATGTCACATTTGCGGAGACGTGTAGACAGTGGGGAGTTGAAATGTTTCCGGAAGGACGGAGACGGCGTCCTATGGTTCAAGGACCGGATCGTCGTACCCCGAAACCCGGAGTTACGGAAGAAAATCTTTGATGAGGCTCACTTATCAAAGTTTTCTATTCACCCCGGCAGCAACAAGATGTATCAAGAACTCAGAAGCAAGTTTTGGTGGACACGGATGAAGCGAGAGACTGCAAAATACGTGTCCGAGTGTGATACATGTCGACGGGTGAAGGCAGACCACATGCGGAAACCGGGACTGCTGCAACCACTGGGCATTCCTGCCTGGAAGTGGGAGGACGTGAGCATGGATTTCGTCGTCGGTTTACCCACCACCTTACAGAAACATGATTCTGTGTGGGTGATCGTCGATCGGCTCACCAAAGTTGCCCATTTCATCCCGGTCAACACCAACTACAACGCCAAGAAGTACGCTGAACTGTACATCTCACGGATCCTATGCTTATACGGCGTACCCCGTACTATCGTATCGGACCGGGGCACTTTATTTGTGTCCCGTTTTTGGGAGCAGCTCCACGCTGCCTTGGGGACGAAGCTGATCCGTAGTTCAGCCTACCACCCGCAGACGGATGGGCAAACGGAGCGGGTAAATCAAATCTTAGAAGACATGCTACGAGCTTGCGCTATCGACCACGGCAAGAACTGGGATGATCACTTGCCGTTAGCCGAGTTCTCGTACAACAATGGGTACCAAGCCAGCATCAAGATGGCGCCCTACGAGGCGCTATACGGCAGGAGATGCCGCACACCACTGAACTGGTGTGAATCTGGCGAGAGGGTTACCTTCGGGATTGATCTTGTCAACAACGCGGAAGAAAAGGTTCGATTAATTCAAGCGAACCTAAAAGCCGCTCAATCCCGACAGAAACAGTATGCGGACCGGAGGAGGCGCCCATTACAATTCGAAGTTGGAGATCATGTATACCTACGAGTGTCTCCAATGAAGGGCGTAAACAGATTTGGGGTGAGAGGAAAGTTAGCACCCCGATTCATCGGTCCATTCCAGATTACCGAAAGATGTGGATCGGTAGCATACCGGCTGCAATTACCAGAAGCACTTTCCGGTGTGCACGACGTCTTTCACATTTCCCAGCTGAGGAAGTGTCTCAAGCTATCAACTACCGTGCAGCTGGAAGACATTGAAGAACTGCAACCGGATCTCACCTATCGGGAGGAACCGGTGCAGATTATTGATGAAAAGGCCCGAACCACACGCAACCGTACGTTGTGGTTCTACAAGGTTCTGTGGAGTAATCACTCCATGGACGAAGCGACATGGGAGAGCGAAGAATTCCTTCGCACTAACTACCCCGACTTTTTCACGTCGCATATCCGGTAATTTTCCACCGTCCTCTCTCTCATTTTCACCTTATAATCTCGGGACGAGATTCTTTTAAGGGGGGAGGAATGTAAGGGCCTCAGTTTTTGACACTCATTTGCAGTGTTCATCACCACACCACACACCTCATTTGAGGAAAAATGATGAACACAAATAAAGAGCAAGTAACAATTATCAACATGCTCATTAGGGAACAAACTCACACATTGCAAAAGTGGTACTTCCCACATGTGATATAGATGGGCTGGACATATGAAAACTCCTACACTTTGCTAAGGATGTCCATGCCAAGTTTCACCCAAATTCAAAACATTTTTGAGGTCATCTTGGGTGTAGATAGGAAAGGGGCAGTTTGAAAACATATTCAAATTCAAACTGTTTTCACCCACTGAATTTAAAAGTGGAAGGCATATTCTTGCTCAGCACATTTTTGTGAGCTCACACACCAATTTTCACTCCATTTGGAGTTGATCTTGACATGAGCTAAGGGGGAGAAATTCAAACTTTATTTGAATTTCAAACTGCACTTGTGCTGAAATTCATTCAAACCAAACCTCATTTGAACTTTGATCAATTCAAATGGCTCTTGGGTGAATAATTTGAGTTGCCAAGGGTAGAATAGGGTTCACTGTTTACCACAGCTGTTAGGAATAAATTTCAGAGGTTAAAAGAGGAGTGGGACCCACATGTCAGCCTCAGCCTCAAAGCAAACCGACTGAACCACAGTTCAGTCGGTTCCCGGCTGTTGTGCGCGCGCGCCACCGAAGGGGGCAGCCGGCGCCAGCTCCTGCTGCGTGCCCCAAGCCGGAGACCGGCCGACCGGCCTATTTATTCCCTCCCCGGCGTGCTTCAGTCGCCATTCCCCGAGCTGCCGACGTGCACGATCCATTTCTCCACTGCCATCACCGGCGCTCGAGTTCCTGCTGGATCGAGCTGATCGCAGCTTCCTCTTTCCACTCCAGGGTCCCAGCCAGGTACTAGCGACCATCCTCCATCCTTTCCATTGATAGAAATCGATTGAAACCGAGTGATATCGGCTGTGCCGAAAGATCAAACTCGGAACTGGAAACCGCCGCACCTCGGGCTCTCGTGGACAGCCCAACCTGGGCGTTGTCACGCCCGAGCCAAGGCACCCTTGGACGCGCAAGTGATCGGTGCTGCTCATCCCCGAGCCACAGCTCGAGTGGTTGCTCACCGGCGGCGAATTTCCACTTTTCCCCTTTCTGTGTGCAGAACGACCTTCGGGTACGATTCTGTTTAATTCGTGCTCTAGAAAGGATTAGAGGGCCTCAGGCCACTCCCACACGAACTAGACACGGTGACGCACAAGTTGCCTTCACAACTCTGGGCCGGAGAACTTCTGTGCCCGGCGTAATTCAAGGTCTACTAATGGCGGAACGCACGGGGGGTATCGGGCGCACGGTGAGGACCTATTTCGGGCCTTCCCCGAACTGCCCCGAGTTCATGTCGACCTTCTCTGAGGTCCACTGATGCTCCCCGACCGATTTCCCAAGTAGCTGAGGCACTAGGAGCATCAGCCGACATGGCCGAAGTCGTTCCGATATGGCGGCTCGTCGCCGACCATGCTCCGGCCGTTGTCATGAGCAGCTGACCCTCGGATCATGTTCCCCAAGTAAAAGTAGGCAGGGGCGGCCAGAATCAAGAAGTTTGGAGCTGTACAGCAGCCAGCGGCGAGCTCTCCGGCGAGGTCCCTCGGCGGCGGAGCGCGGGTGTCGCGAGGTTGAAGAAGGGGGTGGACCCCAGCTGTCAGCGGCCGATATTTTGAATCGGGATCCGGCTGCGGCCGGGATCGGGTGTGCTGGCGCGCAAAAGCCTTGTGGGCCGCGGTGTGCTGTCGCTTCAGCGTGCGACGCGTGTCCCCTGGGCCCACGCGCGAGTTTAAACTTTTCCCCGATTTTCAGATTTCCTTCAAACTTCAAATCCTTATAACTTTGGCTAGAAAGCTCCAAATTGAGTGAACCAAATTTTGCTGGATTCAGCTCTCTGAGTACTTTCCAGAAAATCAAGTTTCACTTCATGAAATTCCTTAATTCTCCAGAATTAATTCCTTAAAGTTTAAACTGTTAGGAATTTTAACTGGAGAATCACTTGGAGGAAAATCCTGAAATTTTGCTGAGATGTTCACCAAAATATCCTTGAACTACCATAAAAATTTCAGATCCATTTGAGCTCATTTAGTCCACCTAATTGTGTGATTAGTAAAACTGTTCCAGAGAAAATAGAAAATGTTCAGAAACATTTTCAGAATTTTCTCTGAAACTGTTTAGCTCATATCTTTAGTTAGGGACTTCCAAATTAAGTGAGACCAACTCCATTAGAACCCTCTGAAAATCTAGTTTTCAGAAAGTCATAGTTTGTTTCATGAAAATACTTAGAACACCCTAAAAGCCTTTAATTAAGGTCAAGGACATAATTATTTGTGGAGGGCTCAAATGAGCTTTGCTGCAACTAAAACTTGACCAAGTCTCTGTTTAGGTTGTAACCAAGCCACAGTAAAAGTTTCACAGTCATTAGGTCTGTCTAGCAAAGGTTATAGACTTCACAACTTCAAAGTTAATACAAAGGCATTTAATTAATACATACATTGTTCTTATCATGTAGTCGCTAAGGTCGAGGAGGAACCCGAAGTCCTAGACTTCGTTACTCCGGAGGAACAGCTAGCCTACGACCAAGAGCAGCAAGGCAAGCCCCGGTTTGCATTAACCATTTTATAAATTTTTATTGTTTTGAGCACATACTTGTTTTCTTTATGTTGTGCATCAGAGTCTTGTTTGGAAACCCCACTGCATAGCCAAGAAAACCATGGGTTGGGGTTTAGGATTGCAAACCCCGTTAGCCACTGCATTGCTAGGATAGAGTAGGATTCGGTACAAGTCGAGTAGTTGGAACTACTCGCGAGAATAGGCTAGAGGCACATTGCTCGGGTAGAGATAGCACATGAAACACATGGCAAGAAAATGAGACCGAGCGGAGAGTAAGGGCAGCAGGACTTTGGGGCCTGTGTGCTGTAGCTCCGCTTGTGTCGATTGAGGACCGAGCCGTGTGCGGGCCTGTTGAACAAGCTAGAACAGTACCGAAGACCTACCGGCTATATGGGAACCGGGAAACTGATGTAACTCGGGTAGCTGGGTGTTGAGGCATTGCCCGTCGTTCAGAGGGTAGGTTGAGAGCTCGAGGTGTAAATCAGCTGGCGGCACAGAGATGCGCGTGCAGGGACCTCTTGCTCGGGACGATGGGACCGGTTCAATATTTGGCTAACGGGTGAAAGGTAGTCGCGTACGGCGTCCGTGATGGTTGTTGTAGGCAACATCGAGTACGGGCGTACGTGACGGGTTGTTCGGGTAACCCTGCAGGTGTAAATCGATTATAATCGCCGTCCCTCGCGGTCAGTGAGTACCACTTGTTCACTGTACCGTGACGTAGAAAGAACAGGCTAGTTACATGTTAAAATGTTGCTGATTGAAAGCTGGACATTGATTGTTAATGATATGTTGTAGCTTAGTGCTAACTAAAGTTCTTTTCAACTTTGGGCAAAGTACATGAGAGAAATGCGTTTCTTGTTTGATTGCGGCTCTCTCATGTGCCTTCGCGTAAGGTTCTCCACAACCTGCTGCTAAAACTTGAAAGTAAGGTTCTACTAATTAGGCGAGTCCTTGCAAATGATTTTACCTCATGTAACCTATTACCCTCATGTAGAAGTTCCATGTTTAGGTGAGACGGGTCAGACTTGCTGAGCCTTCGTGCTCACTGCTTGTGTTTGAAGCTTTTGCAGGGTTCTATGAGGAAGGGACTCCCGAAGAGGAGACGGAACCCCAGGAGGGGAACCCCGTCGAGTGGGAGTCGTGCACGCCGCAGAGTTAGTGTGCGTGTGTGCTAGCAAGGACACGTTCGAGGGCTGAACGTGCACTTGATGCTTAGTCTACGCCCGCGAGTGTGGACTAAACTTATTTTGATGTAAACATGTTAATAAACTTGTTTATGTAATAAAGCTTCCGCTTCCGCTTTGTACCTTTGACGTGTGTTATACGGTGCTGTGCAACGCAGTACCCCTCAGCGTGATCCTGGCTCGACAGGACCAGTGGGGTCATGTCAGCCATGGTAACTTAGCCATGACATTCCCAAGATTGCATCAATCTTCTGCCCCTCAAGGATAATCATAGTGGTGGGATATATCTTCCCACCTAAGCACAGTGGTGCTTTCGGAACCATCATCGTTGCTGAAATCTTTCATCCCGGTGAGCAGATCATATAAGAACACTCGGTTGGAAAGGCTTCCAGCTGATGCTTAACCACATATGATGCACTTATAAAGTTGTGGGTTGCACCAGAATCAAAAAGTATGATGATGGCTTGCTGGTTGAGAGTGAACGTACCTGCCAGCACGTTGTCTTCTTCTGGGGCGTCCTCATTGTCGAGGTTGCGGACGCCACCAGTCCTCTGACCAACCTTTTGACCGGAGGTCGGCCTCGAGCACCGCCCTGGAACTGGGATTGCCCGCTGCTTTGCTGCCCCTGGGGACAGTCCTTCGCGAAGTGGCCCGCCTGGCCACACGTGAAGCAGGTGAAACGGGGTGGTCCCCTGCTGATCGGTGGACGGAATCCCGGGGTGCGATCTGGCGGTGGGAACGCCCGGGGTGCCGTCTGCTGCTGCTGCTGCTGTCTTAGTGGTGGCATCGGCGGACGGAACGGAGGTGACTGAAACAAACGTCCCCGGAACCACTGAGGTCGCGCCGGTGGATGCCACTGCTGCCCGGATGGTGTCCGATACACCATACGGTACTTCTGAGGCGCGCCACCACCACTGCTAGGTGGAGCGCTGCGCTTCCGCTGCTCATCTGCCAACTCCCGCTGAGAGTCCTCTTGCACGATCGCAGCATTGACTAGGTCGTTGAAAGTGCCGCGATTCCACTGAACGAGATGTGTCTTCATTTCGGGGTGTAACCCCCGATAGAAATGTTCCCGTTTCTTCGCTTCAGTGGAGATGTAGTCTGACGCATACTGCGCCAGATGATTGAAGGCACGGGAGTAGTCATGGGCACTCCTCCCGCCCTGCTTCAGTTCCAAAAATTCTTGGAACTTCCTCTTCATGATCCCGGGAGGGATATGATAGGCGCGGAACGCCTCCCGGAATTCCTCCCATTACACGGTATGGCCAGCCGGACGTGAGGCGACATAGTTCGCCCACCACGCGCCAGCGGCACCGTGAAGCTGCTGCGCTGTGAACAGAGTCTTCTGCCGCTCCGTACATTGGAGCAGCCCGAACTTAGACTCGATGGTCCGCAGCCAGTTATCAGCCTCCAGTGGTTCTTCAACTTCGGTGAACACTAGAGGGTGCGTACTCATGAAATCCGAGTACGACACCTCACGGGGCTCACGAGGCCCTCTGTCTTGACGTCCCCCCGCCTGGGACGTATTCTGCACGATCATGCAGAGCAGGTCGGTCTGCTCCTCATGACCTCCCACCAGTGCCGCAATCACATCCGCTAGAGTAAGCGGAGGCGGCGGTGGTGGCTGCTGCTGCGGGGTGCTGTCGTAGGCCGGTGGCTGGGAGTCATGACCTCCCTGTTGGCTAGAGCCACCAACCTCGTGCGTGGTCCTAGTGTGAACCATCTGCAGCCATACGACAATACACATCAGTCCCGCAACATATTGCATGCAGTCCAATAAGAATAGGCGTAAAAACATAATGACAATAAAACATGCGATACATCTCGTATGTAGATAATGTAATAACTTTGCACAAGCTACACCATTACCACACCAAATACAAGCTAGTTTAGTCCAACTTGATGAACCTCCTCTTTGGAAGCTCACCACAACTAGGTTTGGTCACTACGAGACGTTACTATCGCGTTGTCATCACGTATACCCCCCTTTTATCTTCAATACGACACAAACATGGTGTCTAGTAAAATAAAGTTGAGTGAGACCTATACTCAAATCTTTCACTAGTTGAAGACAATCTCTCATGAGTATGTTCTACCCCATTGGCAGTACTTTAAACCACTTCTAGGGTACAACAATCTCCCCCATGAGTTCAACTGTCATGCCTCTGCCAGGATGACCAGTTTCTACATATCCAAGATTTTGATCTGGTTCCGGGTATTTTCATGACTCGAGTTGATAAGCAACGTTAAAGTTAACTTCAGTACCTTTCCAACGAGTACTTATTTGCCCTCAGATCAGCTCTGGTTAAAAAGTTATGGTCATTCAAAGTCAACAGAATTTCTGGAATAATTTTAACAGCACCTCCCTTGAGAAGTTGCTGTTTTCAACTCTGGTTTCCACTGAAATCTGTGCTGAAATTTCAGAAACTTTGAATTGCAAAGATGTAACACATCTTCTACCCTTTCTAAAGATGTATCATATGAAAATTTTTGATTTTCATACCAGGAGTTATGTTTGAAAAATGGAACAGCCCAGAGAGTGTTTAACTCTGTTCTGAATCTGGACAGTCTACATCTCTCTGGGTTTTAAGCCATCTTAAGGTGGGTTTAAGCTCTGAAAATCTACAACAAAGTTGTAGAGTACGTAGATATCTTTCCAGAACTATATACCACACCTCCCTGGGCTAAAATACCTGTGAGTTATGCCCTGTTGAAGATCAGCAACTTGCTGCCCCAAAACAGAGCACTCTGTTTTTCAGTCTTTTGGAACTACACTCAACACCCTCCAATTTTTCTACCCAACCAGGGTCCTAAATGTTTAACCTAGTGATTTTAATTCCTTGTTATCATTATTTTCATGCATATGCCTACAATATCTCGGTACTACGTTCCTCACAAAAGAAAATCCTAACCGGATCATACCGGTATATACGTCTCAAGTGTGGCACTAAATAGTCTCTCGCACATGTTTACTACACGGATACGTACGTGGTTAGTACCTGCAGAAGACCACACAATAATGGTGCACTCAATGGTTGGTTTCATTTCAGGCAGGATCATATTTAAAAGTAAATACAAACGCCCGTATCATTGCCATACGGCCGTCCTTTAGTTAAGTCACGCCTCAAGGTACGTGATCGTGTTTCAACACAACACGACGGGGAACCCGACTATGTCATGAATGGGTCGTCACGGTTGGGAATGTTATCAACCCAACAGATACCACCTACTGCCCTACAGGGCACGCCGATGGCAAGCGCTGCGTATGTCCTCCTGGGCTATTTCCAGACGAATACACTCTCGCGTTACTGACCACGCGATGGGGTCTCCACTTACTTTCCTAATGCACGCTAGGGATCAGCGTTTCATATGAACTCAGGAACATGAAGAGTCCAAGAGTCTCATATTGACGTCTCACACCAAGCTGTGAGACCTATCCCTGAACCACGTTCCTCGTCAGGGAGAGCTAACCGAAAGTGAACCGCTTTCGGTGGTGTTCCTTATCATTCTTACCAGAGCGTAGGTGCGTCGTTACAATAATTGAAATTCAGAATCATAACACATAGGTTAGTCTTTGCCACTTTGGGTAACTATGCTACTATAGTCCTTACATGGGCTACTACCGAATCTTCACCGTATACCTAAGTTTTCCCGTAATACAGTCCTTAAGTACTGTGCTATCCCCAATGCAGCTCTGATACTAGGCTGTGGCGGACCAGAATCCGCTCATCCAGGATCGCAGAGGGTGGTGCCGCACGATGCGACACCCGACAGCACACGTCATAAGAACACGATATATTTCATGGGAAAAACAAACTGACTGTACAAAAAGGTACAACTTCAGTTACAAACTAGTATTTATTTTACACAGCGGAAGTCTACTCTGTACAACTCACGCCCGCCTATCTAGCAAAAGTCGGTTGCCCAGCCCTAGGGCAACCCACACTAGCTGCACGTCTCAGCTCAGCGCGGCGTGTATGGATCCCACTCAGCCGTAGTCCCCGACGGAGGGTAACCCTCGCCGGTCGACTCATACTCCGAGTCTGTGGATGGCTCCTCACCTGAAAAACACTTAAGCAGCAACCGTGAGCACGATGGCTCAACAAGGCTTAACTGATTCACCTAAGCATGAAACTCTACATGAGGTGTACAATGACATAGGATAGTAATATTGCAGCAAATGGCACGCCTACATGCGCATCCTTAGTTCATCTTTTAGCAACAAGTTAACAGTTCAGAAATCTGAAATTTAGTAAGCAATATTTGGTGGCACACATGTAGCAATACAATTATATCATAAGAGCAAGATTGAATCATAACATTTCATACATTAGTCTACGTTACGACACAGTGAATAAGCGGTACTCGTCACCGCGAGGGACGGCGAATCGACTCGATATACACCTGCAGGGAAACCCAAAGAGCACGTCATGTACGCCCACCCGTGGAGCTGCACAGCACACTCACTCGATGTCGTATGGGACAACCTTTCACCCAACAGCCCAAACGTCGAACCGGTCGCACCGAAACGAGCAGGAGGTTCCCCACAGGGAGCATCTCTCTATGCCCGTTGGCAGATTTCCACCTTGCTGCCCTCAGACTACACCTATAAATCGGTGCGTTATGCCTCAACGCCCGGAGGTTTAGGCTACATCGGTTTATCAGTGCCCATATATCCGATATGCCTTCGGTATGTTCAATACTTGTTCAGCAGGGCCGCACACGGATCGGTCCTCAATCGACACGGACTGCGCATACAAGACTTCCTCTTGCTGCGCCCTAGCCCCCGCCTAGTCTCATTTTTATTACTAAAGTGATCTCACGTCACTCGAACCAAACCCGTGTGTCCCAATCGTAACTCGCGAGTAGATTACAACTACTCGACTTGTACCGAAGTCCTATGAATCATTAAGCATAGCCTGTCTACTCGAGGTCTTAGACACTACCCTCACTCTTAGGGAAAAATTCTGGTTATGCAAGTGGGATTCCATCCATCCTATACCTAATGCACAATCATACTTCATATGACACATGTAAACAAAGTAAAACTTATAAAAAGGTTAATGCAAACCGGGGCTTGCCTTGTTGCTGCTGGTCAGGGGTTAATTCTTCTTCTGGAAGCAGGAAGTCGAGTACCTCCGTAGCCTCCTCGCCTTCAGCGACTACACATTAATAAAATACTACATGTTAATGAATATGCACATGAGTTTATGGTGATGCTTCCGCTATTAGTTCTAATAACCAGTTTCTACAACTGGAATTTTGTTCAAGAATTTAGAATGCAACTGGGGCTAGTGGTTTGGGTTTGGACCTAAGCATATAGTTAAGTGCTAAGTGGTTATCCCCCTCTTCTCCATTGATCACCTCAAGTGGTTAAACAGAGCAGGGGTGCTCCAGAGCTCCAACGGAGCTGAGAATTTTTGTGTGAGTTCCTTGTCCCAATAAAACCCTCTGGACCAAAATTTAGCACTTTTCATTGAGTGGTTTGTTCAGAATAATTCTCTTAGCAAATAAGCAAAGAAGAATTAATTCTGAGGTAACACCGCTGTTCATGCCCAACTTAGTGAACTACAATTTCAATTATAGCTCATAGAGTTTGCATGAATTTTCCTAGCATTTTTGGAGCTAAGATTTGACCAGAACTGAATTTCCAAATTTTGGAAATTCTCTGGAAATGTTCCTGTATTCAAATGAACACAGCACCTTCAAATTTGAATTGCTCTGACCAAATCAACTCCAAATGGTCTGAAACCTTTACAGGGGTTCACTAATGTCCTAAAGAACATTCTGGCAAAATTTGGGGATTTTGGATGAACCAAACTACCTCTAAAATTCTTTTGCTGAAAAGCTTTAAAGAATTTTCCAGAATTAAATAATAGGTTTTATACAAATTGAGTTGCATATTTGGATAGAGCTATGCAAGATGAATCCAACCCAATTTGAATCACTAAATTTGGAGCTTCCTAGCAAAAGTTATGGGGTTTTAAAATTTGAACTAAACCTGGAAATTCCAAAAATGTTTAAATCCTGCGGGTGGGTCCATCGCACACGTGTCCACCGCTGGAGCCGAGCCACACGGGCCCACAGACTCCTTCCTGCGCAGCCACACTGGATCCTGGACCACAGAAAATCCCGCACGTTACTTCCAGCCGCTGACGAGTGGGGCCTCCCCCCCTTCGTCTTCCTCCAGCCACCCGCGTGACCCCGCTGCCGAGCTCGCCGGAGCTCTCGCCGGAGAGGGGTTCCGGCCCTCGGAACTTGCTGATTCTCGCCTCCTGTGCCTATCTCAGCCTGGGGAACACGGTGTTGCCCTCACCAGAGCGTGACAACGGCCGGAACAGTGCTCCCGCCGGCAACAGCGGCCGGGAGCTCACCGGCGATGTCGAACTCGGCATCCCCTGCACCTTTTTCGATGCGGTTTGCTCGGGGAGCTCCGCTGACACCTGCTGGTCACGTACATGGGCACTGATCGCCGTGAAAACGGCTGCAACTACGACCTCACCGGCGACCTAGGCCGGATATCGGCTGTGCTCAGAAAACTTCGAAGAACCGTAACCCTAGCCCATGGTTCTTGCTGGTTTTTGATCCTGGGTGGTCGTGGTAGGGTGCAGATCATGTGTTTAGCTCGGTATGCCCGGTGATAAGCCAACCCCCACGAATTTTGGGATTTGGTGGTGGCTCGGTCTTAGGACCACCGAAACTTCCCCAGCGAAATCCGCCCCGACAGCCCACGAAATGAAGAACGGTTGGGACCAGAAGGATCAGCACCTCAAGGCGGTTCTTTCTTGTGTTGCTCGTCGGGCACGAGAGCGCCTGGGTTGCTCAGACGGCAGCGACCAGAGAGCGACGATGAAAAAGTTTGCGCGCGAAGGCGATTGTGGATGGGGGAACGCTGGGGCAGCCGGGCACCGTGAAAACAGCCGAGTGAGCGTCGCGCTGGCATGTTGACTCCGCTCTTTCACCGTGCGGTGGCCGCGTTGGGACGGGGTCGACCCCGTGCGCTGTCGCCCGTAGGGGTGTTCGACCGCGAGCCTGAGTTGGTTTGATCCCTGGGTGGCTGACCAGTGGGCCCTCTTCTCCCCTCTAATTCTTTCTTCCCCTTCTGCTGTAAATATCCCCAGCTACTAAACATTTAATGAGAGACTTAGCCCCCAAGTCTTGGTTTGAATTTGAGTCCTCAAATTTAAACTTTGTTTGGCTAAATTTGCTTCATGTTTGAACTGAAATTCAAATTCAGTTTTCAATTCTTGCAAATTTAGCTCCCGACAAGATGAACTCCAATGGGGGTGAAAGTTGGTGGGCTAACTCAGAAAAATGTGCTGAGTTTGAATATCAAGCTAACTTTTGAATTTGAGTGATGAAAGTTGCTGCAATTTGAATTTACATTCAAATTGGCCTCTTTTTCAAATACCTCCAAAAGTGCCTCAAAAGGTGTTGGATTTACATGAAACTTGGACTGAACCTTCCCAAGACTTTTTAAGTTCTAGGGGTGAGCTCAACCTCTCATGTTCATGTGTAGAAATCATACTTTGTGAAAGTGAGGGCTTTCCCCTCTAATCACTCTTTTCATGGAGGTTACTTGCTCTTCACAATATTTCCTAAGATATCCACAACAAAAACTGTGGTGTTGTGAGGTGAAGAAAAGTTTTTGCAGGTCCCTTTTCTTGGGCTTTTACATTCTTGATTAAAAACCCACTTGCATAGCCATCAAAACCAGGGGGTTTGAGTCTAAGTGATGAACCTCGAGTAGCCACAACAATGCTATAAATGCTATAGGATTCAGTACAAGTCGAGTAGTCGGAACTACTCGCGAGAATATGGTTAGGGGTACACACTCGGTTAGTGAAATAGATCATGAGACACCTGACACGAAAATGACACCGAGCAGAGAGTAGAAGCAGCAGGACTTTGGGGGCCTGTGTTGCTGTAGCTCTGCTTGATTCGGTTGAGGACCGAGCCGTGTGCGGCCCTTTTGAACAAGGTAGAACTGTACCGAAGACATACCGGCTATATGGGAACCCGGAAACTGATGTAATTCGGGTAACTGGATGTTGAGACAATGATTGTCGTCCAAAGGGGTTGGTTGAGAGCAGCAAGGTGTAAATCCGCTAGTGGGCACGTAGGTTGCTCCGCATAGGGACCTCCTGCTCAGGACGATAGGACCAGTTCAACACATGGCTAACGAGTGAAAGGTGGTTGTGTACGACGTCCTGGATGGTTGCTGTAGGCAACATCGAGTACGGGCATACGTGACGTGTTATTCGGGTAACCCTGCAGGTGTAAATCGATTATAATCGCCATCCCTCGTGGTCAGTGAGTACCACTTGTTCACTGTACCATGAAGTAGAGAGAATAGGATAGTTGTCATGAATCAAAATTGCTGTTTTCAAGTAATACTTGGATTGTTAATGATGTGCTTTAGATTATAGCAAATCAAATTTCTTTTCAACCTTAGGCAGGAAACATAGGAGGGATGTGTTTCTTGTTTTATTGCCAACTTTCTATGATTCCTTAGCACAAGGTTTCCGCTTAACCTGAGGCTAAAAATTGAAAGTAGAATTCAAGCAATTAGGCAAGTCTTTATGCAAAGCTTTTCCATTGTATACCTAAACATTCCAGCATGTAGAGTTTCATGTTTAACTGTGTCGGGTCAGTCTTGCTGAGCCTTCATGCTCACTGCTTATTGTTGAAGCGTGTGCAGGGGGTTATGAATAGGAGTAGGCTCCGGAATAGGAGACGGGCCCCCCAGAGGGAACCATCGTCGAGTGGGAGCCGTGCACGCCGCCATGTTGATAGTGGGTTGTGTATGTGCTAGCGAGGACACGTTCACGGGCTGAACGTGAACCCTTTTGCAAAGTCTACGCTCGTGAGTGTAGGCTATAACGGTATTTTGATGTAACTATGTTCTGAAACAAGTTTATGTAATAAAACTTAGCTTCCGCCGTATGTCTCCACATGCGTGTTATTCGGTGTTGTCTATCGCAACACCCCTCAGCGAGATTCTGGGATCTCGAGACCCCGCGTCCTCACATTCACAACCAGCTCAAGCATCCAATACAGCTGGTCCTGATCATTCACAAGCCACAAGCTCTTCAGTTGATGATGAACATGAAGAAGAAGAAGCTTTTGAAGTCTCTACTCCTTTCTACATCCGCAAAATGCATCCTCCACAACAGATTATGGGAAGCTTGCTGGAAAGAGTTACAAGGTCCAGGTTCTTTAAACTCTCACGCTCATTCTGCTTTTGTTGCTTCTTTTGAGCGCAAATATGTATTACATGCACTCACTAATGAAATCTGGATCATTGCCATGCGAGAAGAGTTAGAAAATTTTTAAAGAAATAAAGTTTGAAAACCTGTTCCTCATGGTCACACTTTGATTGGAACTAAATGGGCGTTTAAGAACAAACAAAGTTAGGATGGGGTTGTGGTTAGGAGTAAAGCTAGGTTGGTTGCTCAAGGTTCCACACGAATAGAGGGTTTATACTTTGATGAAACTTTAGCTCCCGTTGCTAGATTAGAAGCCATAAGAATTCTTTTAGCATTTGTTGCATCTAAAGGTTTTAAGCTGTATCAAATGGATGTTAAAAGTTCTTTTCTTAATGGCTACATAGACGAGGAGGTATATGTTAAGCAACCACCCGGATTTGAAAATTCAGATTTTCCTAACCATGTTTATGTAAAATACCATATTTGAGGAGCCATGTAAACTGAACTTTTGGGGTTCAGATCTTGAACATGAGTGATCAAGTTGTTTTATAAAGCAAATAGAGTGTCCACTCAAGTTTAAATTGGTCCTCACAAAAAAGGATTTCAAAACTGTTTGTTTGAATTTAATGTTTGTGGCATCCAAATTTGAAAGCTGACCGCATCATTGAAATCCTCAGCTTCAAATTTGTGGGAAAACAAATGTTCACAACATTTGGAGGTGTTTTGACTAAGTATTTGCAAGAGAACATTAAAGGGTATTTGAATGCAAATTCAAATTCAAATTTGGAAGAAGCTTTGCCATATGTCCAAATAAATCCCAAATTTGAGCTCTACATATTTGAATTTATCACCTACTAAATTTGGAAGATATTTGGGATTAACATGAGGAGATTTTTGTGGGGAGGAAATGGGTAGACCCCACTGGTCAGTAATCCCTATAGACTTGCAACCGAAGTCTTCTGAGCTCTGTTCCACTCGGGTCAGCCGAAGTTCTCCAAGAGCTACCGACCCTCCACGTGACAGCCAGCTCCCGGTGTTTCATCACGCTGGCCACCAGCTAAGGTGCCTGCTTAGCCTCTCGCTCGATCTTTTGCTTGGACATCGACTCAACTCAGCCTTCGTCTCCTCCTCGTGAGCAAAAATCGAAAACTCCAAACAGTTCACCGCCGCTTGGAGACAACGATCGGAAAACCGGAAAAATCTTGCGCACACCATCCCTTTGAGCAGCAAAACGGCACTGAGTGAGCTGCTCCTACGTCCTCGGTGCAATAACTGCACGAGTCTCGGCCTCTCCTGCTCAGGCGCGCAACTTCTTTGTGGCGACCTAACGTAGCCGACGATCGGGCTCATGTGGACAGGCCGACCGAGCAGTTTTTACGCCCAAGCAAGGATGCTCAGAGGTGAGCCGCACCACCATGTTTCTTCTACCTGAATCTCAGATCAAACGGTGAACCATAGCGGCCGAATTTGGCGTCCTTCCTCCGGTGCACCACCCCGGACAATCTGGTAAGAAGTCACAAAATTCGTGTTCAATATTCCTTCTTATGTCACCAAATAAGGCACGAAGGAGCTTGGCTAGCCGGTGGTGAATTCCTCTTTTCAAACCTAGATCGAAACTGATGAGAGGCGGCGTATTTTGAGGTTTTCCGAGCGCTCACTCGTCGGCATGATGCGGGCGCACGGTGAGAACTCTTTTAGAGACGTTTTCGAGCTCGGTTTATTGATTGCCAATCTACCCTAGCACCCACTGATGCTGTAGAACCCTTTGGCCAAGCGTTTGGCGGGCTAGGTCAGCTGGCCGACGGTACCGAAGTGGACCCTGTAACAGCCCTAACTTTTGTAAAGTTTGATATCAACTCATGAAACAAAGTTAAGGCGATAAAAGACTATAATTGTGTCACATGAAATGATGAACACACAAATGGACATGTGAGGGAGTTAAAAATTTTCTCTAGCCCATGCTCAACACATGTTAACCTCGGGGAAATAATTACACTCCTAAAACTCTAACTCATGTGCACCTCCTCTATGAGTAGAGTGGAGGGAATTGAAACGCAAATTGAATCTTTTGAAAGGATTTCTATTCAGATTGTGCAAAGGCCTATATGTGAGATCATAGATGCATCTGCATGTATTTAAGAGTCTAAGTTTCAAATTTGGAGAATTTTTGGTTTCATATACTATTTATACCGAGGATTAAATGAGGGCACATTCAAAATCAAACTTGAATTTAAATTTTGAACCAAACAAACTCAATTTCAAAATCTGATTTCAGATTTGAGTTCCTCATAATTCTTTTGACCTATCATCCAAGTTTTATAAAATTCAGGGTTTTTTTCCTATTTGAAATTGAAATGGGGGATAAGAGGGAGAATTGTGGTTGTGGACCCCACTGGTCAGTCTCACCAAAAATGCAAACCGACTCCCTCGGCTACTCACAGCGCGCCACGGCGAGGAAGGCGGCTGGCAAGCTGTGTGCTGGATCCCTCCACCGGCTCTGCCCTTATCTCTTATCTCCACCCCCCCCCCCCCGGAATGCTGCACAGGCGAAGTTCCACTCTTCTCCTCGCTCTGCCTCGCTCCCGTGAAAATTTCTTCCGAGCAGAACAGAACAGCAGCCGCTCTCTGTTCCTTTGATCGACCAGGCTGAACCGAACGCCCTTTGCTCTAGCTCCCCCACAGGGAAAAGCTTCGCCCACGAGTAGTCTAGCCGGCTAGAACATTTCCTCCGCCGTCCCGAGCTCACCGGCGCCTAGAAATGGCTTGATTGCTGCTGCTCCCGAGTTAAAACTCAAGGAACCGAAACTGATCACCGTGGACAGCCCAAACCAGGAGTGATCATGCCCAAGCAAGCCACCCCATTGGTGCACCTACAAGCCTAGTTGCTCACCTCCGAAGCTCAGCCCTAGCCATTGATCACAGAGGGAGAATTCCAAGTTTTTCTCCCGGGCGGCAGAAACGGACCTTGAGGTAAGGAATTGTAAAATTCGTCCTCAAATCATGTTTGTTGGGTCTCAAACTTCACACACAGGATGTTAACTGCCTAGCACACCTCCTCCATCGATTTTGGACCAAGAAATTGAGTGTAGAGTGAGGAATCCGGGTTTGCTGTGGCCGGTGCGCCCTGTTTTCCGGCGAGTTTCAGCTGCCGGTGACCTCACCAACGTGTTCAGCGTGGGGAAATATGGGGGGGCGGCCAGCAGGGGGTCTGGAGGTGGCTGGGAAGTGCTTTTCCGGCGACCTCACCGGAGGGGGCCGCCACTGCCCTGTTTGGCGTGAGTCTGGAGGTTAGGGATGACAGGTGGGACCCACTGTCGGCATTTAAATATTTTCCAGATTTTCCCACTTTAGTTCAAACTTTGGAGAGCCATAACTTTGTGTAGTAGTGTCCAAAAACTGTGAAACAAATTTTTTTGGATTCCTCTCAAAGAGTACTATCCAGTGGTGCAGCCCAATGTTTATGAAAATCCCTGTATTTGGCTCATTAATTCATTTAAATAAAATCTTGTATAAATTTTTACAGGAGTTCTGTTTATTGGAAACTTTCCAAATTTGGACAGGACATTCTTCCGAAATTCCTTGAACTCCAGTAAAAGATTCAGAGGCATTGGTCCTCAATTGCTTGGTCAAATGATGTATTCATTACTTATGTCTCTGAAAAATGGGAAAAATGAACAGAGACATTTTCAGCTTTTCCCCAATCCTTGTAAAATCCATATCTCCATGTACGAAACTCCAAAACTGGTAAAAACAATTCCTATGGACTCAGGAGATTTTGGACTTCACAAAAAGTCTACTTTGCAGCATAGGAAAGCTTAATATCTAGGGGGTAATGGCAGATTAGTGAAAACCACATAAGGATATGTTGCGCTCACATGAAGACATTTTATGAGCTCAATTTTTGCAAACTGCCTAAATACCTACCATAGAAGCTGTGGTTAAATTTTCAGCTTCATTGGACCTTTGGAACTTGAGCTACCATCTTTTAGGTGTAAGTGTTCATATAATGGACTTACTCACATGGTGATTACTAGTATCTCTTTTCACCCTAGCTTTCATCTTCTCTAAGGTTTATATCCAACAACAGAAACCTTGCTGTTGTTTATCTCTCTTATGTGTGAGTTAACTTGTACAACAGCTTTGAATCATTTTCTAAATTGCTTTTGAATACATGTGCATAAATCATCTTAATAGCACGTGACGTCGACATTCGACGAGGACTCGACTCTGCAGCGAGGATCTCCATCTAGTGACGAGTTTGGCGGATTCTCCGGAGGAAGACTAACAACTAGCTTCTAACAAAACCGTTGAGCAAGGCAAGCCCCGATTTGCATATCGTTATCGTTTTAAACTTTGCTT
This sequence comes from Neostapfia colusana, assembly GCA_030760725.1. Classification (NCBI taxonomy): domain Eukaryota; kingdom Viridiplantae; phylum Streptophyta; class Magnoliopsida; order Poales; family Poaceae; genus Neostapfia; species Neostapfia colusana. The sequence goes on along the minus strand of JASWHV010000002.1, from coordinate 44,892,980 downwards.
TACTTCACCTCATGTTTATTAGACTTGATATTGTGCATTATGTCTAGGATGATTGAAACCCACTTGCATGGTATTACATCCCTGAGTAGAAGTTTTAGTGTAGGCTTTGCCTCGTCGTAGATGCTAGGCTAATGTTGTAGCTAGCTCGGTAGAAGTCGAGTAGTAAAAAGCTACTCGCGAGAAAGTTCGAGTAATGGAGTTACTCGCGAGAGGTTGATGATAAGACCATCCTCATGAAAATGAGATGGGGACGGGGATGTTCCTGTAGGATGGAGCGCTCAAGGTTGGTCTCGACCTGCGATGGGTGTGACAATTCTTGAGACCACATTTGGCCTGGACCGGGATGGTAAGGCAAATGTGGAGGTTGGTTGTAGCCCCGTCCGTGTCGGTTAAGGACCGTATGTATGCGGCCCTGCTGGACGAGATTGAGCTGTACCGGATATATATTGGGGTATGGGACCCATGAAACCGATGTAACTCGATGGACCGTGATATAGAAACTCATCCTTCTCGTGGGAATGGCGTTGAGAAGGCGGGAGGTGTAAATCCTTTAGCAGGCAACTTCGACGTGTCCGCATCGAGGACCATCCTGCTCGGCGCGAAACGTTTTTCTATGTTGGGGTGTCGTGTGAAAGGTTGCTGCATACAATGTAAGAAAGAGCTCTTGAGAGAGTCTTTCGAGGCGGGTGTATGTGTCGTGTATTCCGGGTTGTTATTGATTCGAAACACTGTCGCTCGCGGAAGAGGATTGAGCATACTTGCCCACTACACCGTGACGTAGTAAGAAGAGGAACGAAGTCTCTTAACTTGCTGTTTGTGGATTAATCACTGTATTGGAACCTTGACTGAAGTAGATATAGAGCCAACTAAATTTCATCTCCACCTTAGACTAGCAACATCGGGATAAGCGTTTCTTGTTTGATTGTGGACTTCCGATGTTGTGAGGCGTGAGGACCACTAGAATGAAGGCTATTAGAATCTGAATATAAGGATCAAGTTTAGTCAAGCTGCATTTTGCAAATTCCTGTTCCTACTATCTTACTACCCCTGCATTTAGAGTTACATGTTTAGGAGTGACGGTTAAGTCTTGTTGAGCCTTAGTGCTCACGGTTGCTTCTGAGTTGTTTTTGCAGGTAGCAGGATGCCTGCTATGAAGAGGGTTGTTCAGTGAGACGATGAACCTCACGGTTTGTTCAACTCATCGGAAACCTAGCCGCTGCCTTTCTTTGGTGAAGCTAGTAGTTAGGGCTGAACGACTTCTCTTCGGCGTAGTTAGGGTCGAGAGTGAGTAGTTTGTCCAGCAAATTTTAATTTCCGCTGCGTGTGTATATTATGTTGTAAAAGAAATTACCTTGAGTAACAAAATGGTTCCATTATGTTATTGAGCCTCTTTTCGTGCATGCTGCTGGGTGCCGCATCGCATGGCACCACCCACTGTGATCACCGGGCCTCACAAGCGTGGTATCAGAGCCGCATTGGGAATAGCACGGATGAAAAGAGCATATTTTCAAAAACTTAGAGGTATACGAGTGAGGAACGTATAGTATGCCCACATAAGGAGTATTATTAGCATAGTTACTTAAGGTGGCAAGATAACAGTGTGTTATTATTTAGTATTTCAATTCTGTAACGACGCACCTATGTGGAGGTAAGAATGGTAAGGAACGCCACCGAAAACGGATCAATTTCGGTTAGCTCACCCATACGAGAAAAGTAGTGTGGGATGTCCCGTTCAGCAATGGACGGGAAGTGAATATGTTTTCTAAGACTCTTCATGTCTTAGAGACATATGAATGGCACTAGCCTCCAGTGCGCAAATCCAGAGGCAAGAGGAGGAGACCCCATCGTGTGGTTTGTAACACAAAGTAATTTCTCTAGGACTCTTCATGTCCAATGAGGCTTCGAAAGCGCTGTTCCACCGGTGTGCTTTATTGCAAAGGTGTGGAGCCCCCGTCGGGTGGTGAATAACCCGATCATGTACCTTGAGACGTGGCTTGACTCAAGGATGGCCCGTATGGCAATAATACGGGGCGCATGTTTTTACTATGATATGGACCTGCCTGTAATGATAAATCAATGTGTGCATCATTATTGAGTGGTTTTCTGCAGGTACATTAACCACGTTAGTACATGTCGTGTAGAAAACGTTTGTGAGTGATCGTTTTAGTGCCACCATTTGAAACGTATATGCCGGTATAAAGCCGGTTAGGATTTTAATTTGGTGAGGAAACGTAGTACCGTGATATGATTTAAACTGCATGAAAAAGAAGGTTTGAAAAGAAAAAGAGTAAATTTGGAGTCTAGGATTCTATTAGGGGGTAATGAACTCCTATATTAAACTAAGAGTCAATTGGGAGTATAGATGTATTCACAAAGACTTAAGAATAACCTCCCCTGTTTTCGGCAGAATTTTTGCTGAATTTGAACAGGGCATAAATTTTGTTTGGTTGAACCCATGGAAGTGTGTGATACAATTCTGGAAAGGTTTTGAAGTCATATACAATTTTTATGTAGAACTCCAGATCAGAATCACCCTCCAAATGGATCAAATTCTCAGATGAGTGTGAACTGTCCAAAAACAGGGCAGACACAAATTGCTCTCTGGAAATTTCTGTATTTCGACCATAACTTTCTGTAGAAAAATTCCCAAGGGTCATGTAATACACCGTTGGAAAGTTTAGGATATGTGCTACGACTTTGTAGTTCAAAGTATCTCCGGATTTGGAGTTTAATTGTATGAAATCTTGTGGACAAAACAGCTACTTTCAGCGGAGGTGCTGTCAAAATTGTTCCAGATTTCTGTTAACTTTGAAATAACACAACTTTTGATCCAGAACAGATATGAAGGCAAATAAATACTCGTTGGAAATATATTGAAGTTAACTATAACTTTGATATTCAACTTGAGACATGAAGTTGCCACCTTCATATTCAAATTCTGCGATTAAAACAATTGGTCATTCTGAACAAAGTAGTGCTTATTGTCATTTAGCTTGAGACTTGTTGTGGACAGGGATGTTTTAGACTTCTCTAAGTTCCACAACATGTTCTTGAGTTATTTTTCAGTTTTTCCTACTATTGTAATTAAGGGTTTGGACAAACTTGCTCGAGTTTGATAGATATCAGAATTGTCTAAACCCTGGTTAGATTGTATAGTGCTGCAATATATATGTGATGTTTTTACGGTTAATGTTTTTGAATTCAAGTTGAGTTTAAACTTTGAATTTTAACCGTAAATTGCTCACTCTTCAGCATGGATCGTGCTCATTCCAGGAGTGAGGTTGGTGAGTCGAGTCACGGCGAAAGTAATTCGCCACGACATGAAGTGCCGACATCATCAACCGGATTGGCGGAAATCTTGGCAAAGATGGCTGAATCTCTGTATCTGTTGGTGCGACAAAGCATACGACAGGAGACACTACAGAAAAATCCCCCGCCAAACACTTATCTGGATTTCGTAGCAAGACATCCACCGGTTTTCTCGGAAGCAAAAGAACCATTGGAGTCGGCTCATTGGCTCCAGTGTATTGAATCCAAGTTCGATATGCTTAAGTGCGATGAATATCAGAAGACTCTATTTTCAGCTCAACAACTCCACGGAGCCGCTGGAGCTTGGTGGGCGGAGTACATCGCTACTCTTCCTGAAGGTCATCGAGTGACGTGGGATGAATTCTGGAATGTTTTCTGGGCACGTCACGTTTGTTCGGGAATTCTTTGAACAAAGTATCAAGATTTTCTGGAGCTAAAGCAAGGAGAAAGGAGGGCGTACGAGTACTTCAAAGAGTTTGAAGACTTGATGCAATACGCCACTCATATGGTAGACTCGGAAGCTTTGAAGTGTGAGTACTTCTTCCGAGGTCTGAATGTCGAACTTCAGGAACAAGTGACCTTTTTCAATAACGGTATTTACAATGAGTTGGTAAATGCCGCTATCATTAATAAAGACATGCATCTCCGTTGTTAAGCGGAGCTGAAAAGAAGTATATCGCCAGACAGGGATATCGAGGTTCATCCGAACTATCGAGTGCGGTATTACTTGCCAGTTAGGCAACCAATTCAGCCTGTGGTGCAACTCTCACAACCACGGCTGGAGTTGATCACTTATGAGCCTCCACCTCAACAGCAGCGGACAGAAATTATTCGTGCAACCCTACCGCAACCAGCTACACACGAATTATCTCCACCTCGTGTTAGTAGAGAGCTGAGGATTTCTGCAGCACGAAACTGTCGTGGAGCTGAGCAGAGCCACACTCATGTGTCATCTCATCAATGCTCAGATAAGCACCGTGAACCTTCAAAGAAGAATCTTTCAAAAGCTGGCAGGGTTAATTACACTGCTATTGAGGACATTGCAAAAGTGAACCAGTTTTTGCGGGCATGTTCACTTTACATGGACAGCCCACTTTTGTGTTGTTTGATTCCGGAGCCACCCACAATTTTATTAGCAGAGACTATGTGCTGAAGAATAATCTTCCATTTAGCACAGTCAAGCATCCGTTTCATATCAGCTCAACCGGAGGCAAGATATCAACAGATGAGATGGTCTCTTGGGCACCGTTATGTTTGGGTGGAAACGTCTATACTGCGAGCAGTATCATACTCAAAGGCCAAAGGATTGATATTATCTTGAGGATGTCATGGTTGACACATTATGGAGCTATCTTTGACATCAGCTCTTGGACTGTCCAACTGAATTCCCCAATACACGGTTGCAACACATTGAATCTTGTGGATCAATCACAACGAGTTGCGTCGGTGCATCAGATTGAAGCTCCTAAACTTGAGGATATTCCAGTGGTATGTGAATATCCAAATGTGTTTCCTGAAGACTTGCCGGGCATGCCGCCCGAACGTGATGTAGAGTTCAAGATTGAACTAGCACCGGGTAAGACACCTATTTCTCGGCGACCATACAAAATGGAACCGAAGGAGCTAGCGGAATTGAAGGAGCAGCTTAATGACCTCATGGACAAAGGTTTTATACGCCCAAGTTCTTCACCTTGGGGCTGTTCCGCACTCTTCGTGAAGAAGAAGGACGAGACTTTGAGACTGAGATTATCGTCCACTGAATGCTGTCACTCTCAAGAATAAGTATCCACTACCGTGCATCAATATTTTGTTCGATCAACTAGTGGGTGCTAAGGTATTCTCCAAGATGGATCTTCGGTCTGGGTGTCACCAGATAAAAATCCGGGCAGAAGATGTACCTAAGACGACGTTCTCAACAAGATATGGTCTTTATGAATATCTTGTCATGTCCTTTGGATTGACCAATGCTCCGGCTCACTTTATGTATCTCATGAACTCTGTGTTCATGCTGGAGTTAGACAAGTTCGTCGTGGTTTTCATCGATGACATCTTGGTCTATTCAAAGTCAGAAGAAGAACACGCTGAACATTTGCGTATTGTACTCCAACGCTTGAGGGATCACAAGCTATATGCAAAGTTCAGTAAATGTGAGTTTTGGATCAGCAAAGTGCCATTTCTTGGGCATATTATTTCAGTGGAAGGCATCGCTGTGGACCCAAGTAAAATCGAGCAAGTGCTGAATTAGAAATCTCCAACATTTGTTCATGAAGTGAGGAGTTTCCTAGGTTTAGCGGGTTATTACCGGAGATTCATTCCAAACTTCCCCAAAGTCGCTAAACCTATGATGGAGCTGTTGAAGAAAAGCACCAAGTATGATTGGAGCAATTCATGCGAACAAGCTTTTCAAACTTTAATGAAGTATCTCACTACAGCTCCAGTTTTGGCCCAGCCGGACACCATGAAGCCGTTTGATGTATATTGTGATGCATCCTGCATTGGTTTTGGTTGTGTGTTGATGCAAGAAGGGCGTGTGGTTGTGTATGGATCCCGACAACTCAGGGGTCATGAGCAGAATTACCCGACGCACGACCTTGAACTAGCTGCTGTGGTCTTAGCATTGAAAATGTGGAGACATTATCTACTAGGCAATGTAGTACATCTCTACACTGACCACAAAAGCTTGAAGTACATCTTCACACAGAAAGAACTGAATATGAGGCAGCGAAGATGGCTAGAATTGACAAGGACTATGAACTTGAAATTCATTACCATCCGGGCAAAGCGAATGTGGTTGCCGACGCACTTAGTCGGAAACCCCACATTCACCATTTAGCCATGGCTGCACATGAAGTAGGAGAACCAAGCCTGCGCTTAGTTCCTTACGGATCGTTGTTCAACCTCGCTCTTATTCCTACAATCTGAGATGAGATTGTAGAGGCTCAGAAGAGAGACAGGGGTATGTCTCACATCCGGAGGAAAGTGGACAACGGTGAATTGAAGATGTTCCGCAAGGATGAAGAGGGTACTTTGTGGTTTAACAACTGCATAGTTGTACCCCAGAATTTGAAATTGCGGAGGAAGATATTGGATGAAGCGCATTTATCCAAGTACTCCATTCATCCAGGAAGCAATAAGATGTACCAGGACTTGAAATCTAAGTTCTGGTGGACACGGATGAAAAGAGAGATTGCAAAGTACGTATCCGAGTGTGATACGTGTCGGCGGGTTTAAGCCGACCATATGAGGAAAGCCGGACCACTTCAACCGCTGAAGGTTCCAGCATGAAAGTGGGAAGACATAAGTATGGACTTCATCGTCGGTTTACCCATGACCAGCAACAAGCATGATTCTGTTTGGGTAATCGTCGATCGTTTGACCAAGAAAGCACATTTTATTCCAGTCCATACCAAATATGTGGCAAAGAAGTATGCAGAGCTGTTCATCTCGAGAATCGTGTGTTTACACGGGGTTCGCCGCACCATTGTGTCTGACCGAGGTGCGTTATTCGTATCCAGATTTTGGGAGCAACTGCATGCTTCCTTGGGAACCAAGTTAATTCGTAGTTCAGCGTATCATCCGCACACTGATGGTCAAACGGAGAGGATAAATCAGATTATGGAGGATATGCTACGGGCACGTGTCATCAATCATGGAAGAATTGGGATGACCATCTACCATTAGCAGAATTCTCATATAATAACGGTTATCAATCCAGCAGCAAGATGGCCCCGTATGAAGCTCTTTATGGCCGGAAGTGCCGCACACCACTGAATTGGTGTTAGTCCGGTGAGAGAGTGGTCTACGGAATTGATCTTGTGAATGAAGCCGAGGAACGAGTGCGAGTGATTCAAGCCAATTTAAAAGCTGCTCAATCTCGGCAGAAAAGCTATGCAGACAAAAGACGTCGACCTCTTCACTTCGACATCGGGGACCAGGTTTATCTTCGTGTCTCTCCGATGAAAGGAGTTCATCGTTTTGGAGTGAAGGGAAAACTAGCTCCAGGATTCATCGGGCCGTTTGCAGTGGTTGAAATATGTGGACCCGTGGCCTATCATCTGGAGTTACCGACGTCATTTTCGGGTATTCACAATGTTTTCCACGTCTCTCAACTGCGGAAATGTCTTAAGTACCCAGCCGCGGTTCATACGGAGAACATTGAGGATCTTCAACCGGATCTCACTTATTCTGAGTATCCAATACAGATTATCGACGAGAAGACTCGCGCCACAAGAAATCGGACATTGTGATTTTACAAGTCTTGTGGAGCAACCACAACGCTGATGAAGCCACGTCGGAAAGCGAGGATTTTCTCCGTTTAAATTTTCCCGACTTGTTTGTACCATATGTCCAGTAGTCATTCTCCCTTCTTCTTTCTTTTGTAATCTCGGGACGAGATTCTTTTAAGGGGGGAGGAATGTAACAGCCCTAACTTTTGTAAAGTTTGATATCAACTCATGAAACAAAGGTAAGGCGATAAAAGACTATAATTGTGTCACATGAAATGATGAACACACAAATGGACATGTGAGGGAGTTAAAAATTTTCTCTAGCCCATGCTCAACACATGTTAACCTAGGGGAAATAATTACACTCCTAAAACTCTAACTCATGTGCACCTCCTCTATGAGTAGAGTGGAGGGAATTTAAACGCAATTTGAATCTTTTGAAAGGATTTCTATTCAGATTGTCCGAAGGCCTATATGTGAGGTCATAGATGCATCTCTCATGTATTCAAGAGCCTAAGTTTCAAATTTGGAGAATTTTTGGTTTCATATACTATTTATTCCAAGGATTAAATGAGGGCACGTTCAAATTCAAACTTGAATTTGAATTTTGAACCAAAACAAACTCAATTTCAAAATCTGATTTCAGATTTGAGTTCCTCATAATTCTTTTGACCTATCCTCCAAGTTTGATAAAATTCAGGGCTTGTTTGCTATTTTAAATTGCAATAGGGGATAAGAGGGAGAATTGTGGCTGTGGACCCCACTGGTGAGTCTCACCAAAAATGCAAACCGACTCCCTCGGCTCCTCACAGCGCGCCACGGCGAGGAAGGCGGCTGGCGAGCTGTGTGCTGGATCCATCCACCAGCTCTGCCCTAATCTCCCCCCCCCCCCCGAAGGCTGCACAGGCGAAGTTCCACTCTTCTCCTCGCTCTGCCTCGCTCCCGTGAAAATTTCTCCCGAGCAGAACAGAACAGCAGCCGCTCTCTGTTCCTTTGATCGCCCAGGATGAACCGAACGCCCTTTGCTCGAGCTCCCCACAGAGAAAAGCTTCGCCTAGAAATGGCTTGATTGCTGCTGCTCCCGAGTTCAAACTCAAGGAACCGAAACTGATCACCGTGGACAGCCCAAACTAGGAGTGATCACGCCCAAGCAAGACACCCCATTGATGCACCTACAAGCCTAGTTGCTCACCTCCGAAGCTCAGCCCTAGCCATTGATCACAGAGGGAGAATTCCAAGTTTTTCTCCCGGGCGGCAGAAACGGACCTTGAGGTAATGAATTGTAAAATTCATCCTCAAATCGTGTTTGTTGGGTCTCAAACTTCACACACAGGATGTCAACTGCCTAGCACACCTCGTCCCTCGAGTTTGGACCTATAAATTGAGTGTAGAGTGAGGAATCCGGGTTCTTTTTGAGGGTATACCGCTGGACCATATCGGGCACACGGTGCCGATAGGTTTGGATCTCTCCCCAGCTTGTTTAGACCTCATGCCGGTCTTCTACATGATCTCCTGGTGCTGTAGAGCCCAAGAACCGACCATTTGGTGGAGAATTCACCGTGCAAGACCTCGCCGGAGCCCTAGGGTTTGCTGTGGCCGGTGCGCCCTGTTTTCCGGCGAGTTTCAGCCGCCGGCGACCTCACCAACGTGTTCAGCGTGGGGAAATATAGGGGGGGCGGCCAGCAGGGGGTCTGGAGGTGGCTGGGAAGTGCTTTTCCGGCGACCTCACCGGAGGGGGCCGCCACTGCCCTGCTTGGCGCGAGTCTGGAGGTTAGGGATGACAGGTGGGACCCACTGTCGCCATTTAAATATTTTCCAGATTTTCCCACTTTAGTTCAAACTTTGGAGAGCCATAACTTTGTGTAGGAGTGTCCAAAAATTGTGAAACAAATTTTGTTTGATTCCCCTCAAAGAGTACTATCCATGCGTGCAGCCCAATGTTTATGAAAATCCCTGTATTTGGCTCATTGATTCATTTAAGTAAAATATTGTATGAATTTTTACAGGAGTTCTGTTTATTGGAAAATTTCCAAATTTGGACAGGACATTCTTACAAAATTCCTTGAACTCCAGTAAACATTTCAGAGGCATTGGTCCTCATTTGCTTGGTCAAATGATATAGAAACTCATCCTTCGCGTGGGAATGGCGTTGAGAAGGCGGGAGGTGTAAATCCTTTAGCGGGCAACTTCGACGTGTCCGCGTAGAGGACCATCCTGCTCGGCGCGAAACGTTTTTCTATGTTGGGGTGTGGTGTGAAAGGTTGCTGCATACAACGTAAGAAAGAGCTCTTGAGAGAGTTTTTCGAGGCGGGTGTATGTGTCATGTATTCTGGGATGCTATTGATTCGAATCACCGTAGCTCGCGGAAGAGGATTGAGCATACTTTCCCACTGCGCCGTGACGTAGTAAGAAGAGGAACTAAGTCTCTTAACTTGCTGTTTGTGGATTAATCACTGTATTGGAACCTTGACTGAAGTAGATATAGAGCCAACTAAATTTCATCTGCACCTTAGGCTAGCAACATCGGGATAAGCGTTTCTTGTTTGATTGTGGACTTCCGATGCTGTGAGGCGTGAGGACCTCTAAAATGAAGGCTATAAGAATCTGAATATAAGTATCAAGTTTAGTCAAGCTGCATTTTGCAAATTCCTGTTCCTACTATCTTACTACCCCTGCATTTAGAGTTACATGTTTAGGAGTGACGGTTAAGTCTTGCTGAGCCTTAGTGCTCACGGTTGCTTCAAAGTTGTTTTTGCAGGTAGCATGATGGTTGTTCGGTGAGACGATGAACCTCACGGTTTGTTCAACTCATCGGAAACCTAGCCGCTGCCTTTCTTTGGTGAAGCTAGTAGAAAGCGTTCACGGGCTGAACGACTTCTCTTCGGCGTAGTTAGGGTCGAGAGTGAGTAGTTTGTCCAGCAAATTTTAATTTCCGCTGTGTGTGTACATTATGTTGTAAAAGAAATTATCTTGAGTAACAAAATGGTTCCATTATGTTATTGAGCCTCTTTTCGTGCATGCTGTTGGGTGCCGCATCGCAGGGCACCACCCACTGCGATCTCCGGGCCTCACAGACCCGAGGCTGCCACACGCCGCAAATGGGTTTTCGGCCACCGGTGGCCGTCGCCGACCCCATAAACGGATTGCTCGGGGTCCCAAACTCGGAGGCAGTGAGTTCCAGCCCCGGAGACGGACGGGAACACCGTTCCGGCGGACCTCGCCGGTGCGCGCTGCCGCCCGAGAGTTCTGGGGCGAGGTAGAAGAAGGCTGAGGGGGTGGGGCCCGCGGTCAGATTTTTAAACATTTCCAACAATTTCAAATTTTAGTTCAAACTTCAAATGCCCATAACTTTTGGTTGTTTGGTCCAAATTTAGTGAAACAAATTTTGTTGGATTCAGCTCTCCGAGTACTTTCCACCAAAATAAGTTTCAGTCCATAAAACTGATTATTTTTCATAATTAATTCCCTAAATTTGAAACTGTTGGGAATTTTATCTGGAGAATTTTATTTGGAAAATTCTGAAATTTGGCTGGGATGTTCATTTGAAAATCCTTGAGTCACATGAAAAAATTCAGGTCCATCCATGTTAATTTAGTGCCCCGAAAGGTGTGATTAAGTGAACTGCCCTGAGAAAATAGAAAAATGTACAGAAAAATTTTTCAGAATGTTCTCAAATCTTAATTAGGATATAACTTTCTCTAGGAATCTTCAAACTACATGAAACCAACTCCATTATAACCATATCAAACTCTAGTTTCCAGAAAGTAATGGTTTGATCCATGAAAATCCCTAGAAATCCTTAGAAGCTCTAGTAATGGCTATTTATACCTTTATTTGTGCAGGGCTCAAATAACCTTTGATACAAATGAAACATGGCCAAGTCTCTAGTTAGGTTCTTACTAAGCCACAGTAAAAATTTCAGAGCCAAAAGGGATGTCTAGCTAGAGTTATGTCCTTTATATGCTAAATTCAACACGTTTGCATTTAATTTGACACATATTGTTAATTTGATTACGTGTAGTCGCTGATCGCAAGGAAACCCCTGGAGATACTGTACTTCATACCTCTGGAGGAGACACCAACCCCTGACTAGCAGCAACAAGGCAAGCCCCGGTTTGCATTTAATAAGTTTTATCAAATTTTGCCTTACACTCACTTAGTTTGAGGTATGTATGTGCATTAAGTTTAGGATGGATGAAACTCTAATTCCATATCCAGATTATTCCAAAGAGAGTGAGGGTAGTGTCTAAGTCCTCCAGTAGATCATGCTTTGCTTAATGTTTATAGACTTTGGTACAAGTCAAGTAGTTGGAATCTACTCACGAGTATAGGATTCACCACATACAGGATTGGTTCGAGATGTGAGATCACTTTAGTAAGAACATGAGACTAGGCAGGGGCTAGGACGCAGCAAGAGGAAGTCTTATGTGTGTATCCCTGCCCGTGTCGATTGAGACCGATTTTTTGTGCGGCCCCGCTGAACATGTTTGAATGTACCGAAGGCATATCGGATATATGGGGTCCGATAAACTGATGTAACCTATCGAGGCATAACGCACCGATTCGTAGGTGTAGGTTGAGGGCAGCAAGGTGGAAATCTGCTAACGGGCATAGAGAGATGCTTCGTGTAGGGAACCTCCTGTCCGTTTCGGTGCGACCAGTTCGACGTCTGGGCTTTTTGGTGAAAGATTGTTCCGTACGGCATCGAGTAAGTGTGATGTGCAGCTCCGCGGATGGGCATACGTAACGTGCTACTTGGGTATCCTTGCAGGTGTATAACAAGTCGATTCGACGTCCCTCACGGTTATGAGTACCGCTTGTTCACTGTGTCGTGACGTAGGTAAGAACATGGAATGTTGTGATACAATACTGCTGATATGATTAATTTGTTTTGTTACATGTGTGCTACCAAATATTGCTCACTAAATTTCATATTTTTGAACCATTAACTTGTGGCTAAAAGATGAATTAAGGATGAACTTGTAGGCGTGTCTTTTGCTGCAAACTGCCATCCTACCTTTGTTATGACTTGCATGTAGAGTTTCATGTGTAGGAGAGTCTGTTAAGACTTGCTGAGCCATCGTGCTCACAGTTGCTACTATAAGTGTTTGCAGGTGAGGAGTACCCCACGGACTCGGAGTACGAGTCCACCGGCGAGGGCTACCCTCCGTCAGGGACTACGGCTGTATGGGAGCCGTACACGCCACGTTGAGGCTGACTGGAGCTTGGTGGGTTGTCCGAAGGGCCGGACAACCAACTTTTGCTAGTTAGGTGTTGGCGTGAGTTGTACAAATACTTTCCGCTGCAGTAGACTCTGTACAAGAGTTATAAACTAAAGGTTGTACTACTTTTGTACAAATTCAGCATGTTTCAATGTAATACTATGTTTCCTTATAGTGTGTGCTGTCGGGTGTCGCATCGTGCGGCACCACCCTCTTTGATCCTGGAATGTACGGATTTCGGTCTGTCACAGGCTGGTATCAGAGCTGCATAGGGGATAGCACACTAAATAAGGACAATATTAGGGGAAAATTTAAAATTTCGGTGACGCATCGCTAGTACGCGCAAATAAGGACTATATTAGTATAGTTACTTAAAGTGGTATGACTAACCTTCTTGTTATAATTCTGAATTTTTATTACGTAACGACGCACCTACGCTCAGGTAAACATGGTAAGTAATGCCACCGAAAGCGAATCAGTTTCGGTTAGCTCACTCATGCGACGAATGTGGCATGAGATGTTTCGTTCGGCAACAGATGGAAAGTGAATATGTTCTCTAAGACTCTTCATGTTTTAGAGACATATGAACGGCACTAGCCTCCAGTGCGCAAACTCAGGGGCAAGAGGAGGAGACCCCATCGTGTGGTTTGTAACACGAAGTATGTACTATAGGACTTTTATGTTCTATGGGGCATACGAAAACGCTGGTCTTCCGGTGTCCTTAATTGCAAAGATGTGGAGCCCTCAGTCGGATGGTGAATAACCCAGCCATGTACCTTGAGACGTGGCTTCACTCAAGGATGGCCATATGGCAATGATACGGGCGTATGTATTTACTTTCAAATATGGACCTGCCTGAAGTGACAAAAACCTATGAGTGAATCATTATATGATCAGGTGCTAATCACGTACGTATCCCGTGTACTACACATTTGTGAGAGACCGTGTTAGTGCCACAATTGAGTCGTATATGCCGGTATAATCTGGTTAGGATTTTCCATTTTGTGAGGAACATAGTACCGACATATAATAATCAAGATTGCATTAAAAATTTTTTTGAAAAGGAACTAAGATAACCAAGTTTTAATCCTTAAGATTCTGCTTTTGAAGAGAAAGTCCAATAATTTAGTAGTGCAGCTTGAGGAACTTGAAAAACAGAGTGCTCTGTTTTTGGCAGCAAGGTTGTTGATCTTTAACAGAACATAACTCACAGGTTACTTAGCCAATGGAGGTGTGGGATATAGTTGTGGAAATATGAGGAAGTGTTCTAAAACTTTGTTGTAGACGTACAGAACAGAATCACATATCAAACTGGTTCAAATTCCAGACGATTGTAAACTGTCCAGAACTAGGACAGACTGAAAACTCTCTCTGGACTGTTCTGTTTTTCAATCATAACTTTCTGTAGAAAAATCAAAAAATGGCATAGGATACATTTTTGGAAAGATTAGGAGATGTGTTACATCTTTGATTCAATGTTTTTGCAGTTGCAGTATGGAATCCAGTGGAATTTTGAGTTGAAAACAGCAACATTCAAAGGAGGTGCTGTTGAAATTCTTCCAGAAATTTTGTTAGTTTTGAATTATCATAACTTTCTACTCAGAGCTGATCTGGGGGCAAATAAATACTCGTTGGAAAGACGCTGAAGTTAGTTTTAACTTTGGTATTTAACTTGAGTTAGGAAAATGCTAAGTACAAGGTCAAAATATGGGGTAAGTAGAAACTGGTCATTCTGGGCAGAGAAATGAACAGTTGAAGTCATTTGAGGGATTGTTGTACCTATTAGTATTTTATTACACCCAATGGTATAGGACATACTCATGAGTTGTTATCTTCAACTAGTAAGGAATTTGAGTACGTTAAACACTCAAGTGCTTTTTATTAGAGACCATGTTTGTGTCGTTTTGAAGATAAAAGGGTACTATACGTGATGACAAAGCGATATTGACGTCTCGTAGTGACTAAATTTAGTTGAGATGAACTTCCAAAGAGGAAGCCCGTCAATTTGGATTTCACTAATTTGTATTTGGTCTGATAATGGTGTAGCTTGCGCAAAGTTATTACATTATCCATGTACCAGATGTATCGCATGTTTACCGTCATTATGCTTTACTACTAAATTCTGGACTGCATGGACAATGCTGTTTGGCTGATGTTCTTGTCGTTATGATTGCAGATGGTTTGTATCTGGGCCACGCACGAGGTCGGGGGCTCAAGTCAGCATGGGGGTGATTACTCCCAGCCACCTGCCTACGATAACACCCTGCAGCAACAACCACCGCCGCCGCCTCCGCTACGCTAGCGGATGTGATCTCGGCGCTAGTTGACTCTCGTGATGAGCAGACCGACCTGCTCTGTATGATTGTGTAGAATACGTCCAAGGTGGGGATACGTCAAGAAAGGGGGCCTCGTGAGCCCCACATCACTACGTACTGGGATTTCATGAGTACGCATCCTCCGGTGTTCACCGAATCGGCGGAACCACTGGAGGCTAACAACTGGCTGCGGACAATCGAGTCCAAGTTCGGGCTGCTCCAATGCACGGAGCGGAAGAAGACTCTCTTTGTGGTGCAGCAGATTCATGGTGCCACTGGTGCGTGGTGGGCGAACTAGTCAAGATTCATCATATATGATATGAAATATCTCTTTCCTGCTCTAGTCAAGATTCCGTTCATTTCACACGAATCTGAGTGAATGAGATCTAGTGGTGCCAAGATTTTCTCTTCCATGCTTTTAAAAGGTTTACGTGGCTTCTTAGCTTGCACGCAAGCATGACACTTAGATCTCCTTTCAACAGGAATTATCAGTATCAAATTAAGTTTAGCAATCAAAGGATGCAATCAAAATTAATCTGTCAAAGGCGAGAGTGTCAAACAGTGGCCTTTTTTTCATTGCACTCATAACTAGAACAAGCAACTGAGTTCACCAGATTATTACAATCTTGAACAACTAAAAGACGGAATAGACCTCCACTATATTAGCCTTCCCTGATATATAAACCAGACCTCAAGACAATAAACTTGTTTGACTCAAACACTAACTCAAAGCCATCAAGACACAAAAGGGAACCACTAATCAGGTTCCTATTTATTGCAAGGATGTGTTGCACATTCTTCAAAGTTAGAGTCTTTCCGGTGGTAAACTTCAGATCAACTCTTCCAATTGCATGTACAGTAGTCCTTGATCCATTGCCTATCAAGACAGAGCAACTGTCAGTAGCCTGATAAGAAGAAAATAATTTAAAGTTAGAACAAACATGCACATTAGCTCCGTGTCGAACCATCGATCGATGGATCGACATGCTAGGAGGGTTTCTAGAACATACCCAGTATCACT